>OU744355.1:44412426-46832981 GCA_916610255.1 Lasioglossum lativentre
TTGTCAACGATGTCGACAAGCACTCCCTTGACCACCTTGCCATCTAATTTTTTAGTAAAAGTAGGTAATAGAATTCGATGTACAGAATAACTTTTAATCCATGAATATTCGCACGCATTAATTTATTGAACACAATACACTGATAAATTTATTATTTCTGGGTGTTTAATGTTTATAACAATTCCTTTTGTCAACGATGTCGACAAGCATTCCCTTGACCACCTTGCCATCTAATTTTTTAGTGAAAGTAGATAATAGAATTCGATGTACAGAATAACTTTTAATCCATGAATATTCGCACGCATTAATTTATTGAACACAATACACTGATAAATTTATCATTTCGAACTGGTTAATATTTACAATAATTCCTTTTACCAACGATGTCGACAAGCACTCCCTTCACATTTTTTCCACGTAATTTTTTACAGTAAAGTCTTGATCTAACTCTTGATCTTACTCTGTTTTTCAACATACTTCTGTTCCCCCAGATCGATTTTTGGAACAATTATGTATAAAAACAAGTGAAGGAAATAATGCTCGTTTATGAAATATTTTTATATTAAAAATTGAGGTATCTCATATGAAATTTGATGATATTTCTTGGAATTTTTTGTCCTCGATGTTAATTTTGATTTCAATATTTTAGAAATCAACGCCAAAATATTGTCTGAAATATTTGAATACGTTCGTCGGAGAATGTAACATTTCATGATAACCGATATGGTTCCGTGATGATTCACTGACAAGAATCTCCTCAGTGGTCTTCTACACCGACGAAATGCCGTCGGTGGCTTTCTGTTTCTTACTCCGACGACAATATACCCTAGAGGGCGTAAGAGAACGGCAAAATTTGTTTGACGACGCGATGTCCCATAAGGCTGGCAGTCTTTAACAGTATCTCGTCGGTGCTTTAGCCTGAAACATAACCGGTTTCGATTTTAGCCTGGAACAGAATCGGTATATCGTCTTTGGCCTGGATCAGAACGTACAGTTTAATTGTTTTATCTGGCTTTATATGAAATATGCAACTAATATATAGATCTAATATACCAATCTTTAATTAATATAAATTAAATATAATATTTTAGTTTAGACTGACCAGTAACTGACCACTTAGCTGAACAGTGAGTGTCCACCTGGCTGACCAATGACTGACCAGTGAGTGACCACCTGGCTGACCAATGAGTGACCACCTGGCTGACCAGAGAGTGACCACCTGGCTGACCAGTAAGTGACCACCTGGCGGACCAATGACTGACCAGTGAGTGACCACCTGGCTGACCAATGACTGACCAGTGAGTGACCACCTGGCTGACCAGTGACTGACCAGTGACTGACCAGTGACTGACCAGTGACTGACCAGTGACTGACCAGTGAGTGACCACCTGGCTGACCAGTGACTGACCAATGACTGAAAAATGACTGACCAGTGACTGACCAGTGATTGACCAGTGATTGATCAGTGACTGACCAGTGATTGACCACCTGTCTGAGCAGCGACTGACCAGTGACTGACTAGTGAATGACCAATCTACTCTCTGCGATTAGTACAGGCAGAGAACTCTCTGTTGCATGCAATGTTTAGATCCTATACCTCGTCTGTGGTGATATTATCATGTGGAACAAGTTCCAAACAGATGACGCCTTTGCACTCTTCTTTGAACGAGAAAGGAGAATATCTTTGTTCCCCATGAAGTTTTTATTTGTTTATAATAATCAGACCACGAGAAACGGTTCAGGAATGCACGAAAATACAAATTTTAATTATTATTCATTCAGTTACATTTTACCTTGAAGAAAAAACAAGATAATAAAGAATAATAAGACTGTATTTATTTAGACTGTACGTGATTTATATTATAGTATGTGTTTAAATAATTCAATCATTTTCCATAAAAATGATTTTTATCGTCGCAACTTGCAAAATCAAAAAATTCCAAAAAAAGAAGTACGAATTAAATAAAAATTGATTTTTCCTCGGAAAAATTTCAAGAACTTGAAGACAATATGTAACCGTACTATTAACAAAACATCGGTTTTCACGTAAATGCATAAAATCCATTTTCCATTTATAAGCAACGAGCAAATACAATTAATAGGTGTAAGCGATAGAATAAAAACGCGGTTGACGTGTAGAATTTCTTTCTTTATTTACAAATGTCTGATAATCATCAATGTACTCGGTAACAAAATCTGCTTGCACATATACTGAATGATTGTTCAGCACTAAGACGACAAATCAACAATCTCATCGCAGGAGAAAAAACAATACTGATACGACTTGCGCACTATGTATATCGTGTCGTTATCATATAATACTCAGTCACAAATGTTCACACGTGACATAGCGTTTTTATTTTTGTTCTCATCATATATATAAGCATATTCTTAAATCGTTACGCTCGTGAACGAAACATAATTATACATATGAATATATCAACGAAAAGAAAGACTACCACCTATGGATCAACGTACATAGTCTGACTTGAGCTAGGCCGAACATTTTCGAACTGTCAGTCACGATTGGCGCCAGCAGCTACAAACGCTTCGGTCGGTGTTCTGCGTGTACAATAATACGGTGAAATAACAATTGCTGTACAACAGTAGCATCGTGCAACATCCGACAGTATCATACGCCACTTTTGTAACTCGTAGATCATCGCTTCATTCTCAATCATACGTACGTATAGGCACTGTATTCATTGCCAAATAAGCGTTCGGTGATGATCCGAAATAAATACTAATTAAAACACGTTCAATTAACTGCTCAAGCTCAACAATAAATCAAATACCCAACATTATTCAAACAAAATTTATTTACTCCTCATTCGATAAAATTCGAACGTTCATCTTTTGCATTAAGGTAAGAATAAGTATTTAAGATAAGACATCTTCAAATGATATTCAGAGCACATATAAATCAATGATTCGTATTTTATATACTGAGCTAATTTTCAAACAAACGTGACGCTTCCAAATTCACACTGTGTAATTACAAATTGTAAATTGATTGGATGTTTTTCATGGACGAAAATCAACACGTAGTTATAGTTCAACGTCTGACTAACTTTGGACTTGACAAAACTTTCTTGGCAAATTCATATGGTAAGAAAGCAGCTCGAAATTTGCGAAAAACTGCGTGACTCGGTGATAACTCACACACACACCGATAACTCTCTCCAGTGATTATGAGCAGCTAATCGATCTCGATCCGTCCATAATCCAATTTTGTGTGGATTCGATTAAAAATCGAAATAAAAGATTGAGTGACCGTCGATAAGCACAGCGTCGATTGTTTAATCAACAATAACAGGGCCCACGGGAAACAATGGTGCTCGAAGAACGGTGATTGGAGAGAAACGTTGTTTCTTGCGTGACCTAAGTCCGTTTTTTGTTCGGCGGATGCAATAAGGACGTATGCATATTAAAAATAGGTATGTCACATTGATGCGGATCTTTTTATATCAAAATTTCGTGCAAGTATGAAAATTTAACCATCGGTGGAACTTTCATTATAACGTGATTCTTTGTTTCTTTTCTTCGTCTTCCTCTTCTTTTTCGCTTTTTTTTTTTTTTAATTATTTTCTCACTTTATTTTTCTTAAAATGACTCCTCGGACACGTTCGGCTTTCATGAATAAAGGAAACTCTATATGGGTCTCATACAAAACGTTCTCCGATATACATATTATGTATGAACTCATGGTCACCATCAGAGGATTTCGAAACCACCGTCACGTGGTTAGATCGGTCTGTCATGATGCTTTAAAAATGTGCGTCATTCTTGTTCCAGATGTTCGTTGCTTTTTATAACTAAGGCGTCCTCATACAAAACGCCCCCGAGGTTGTGGCAAAATTCGAAACGGACAAGCTTCTGTCGAGAAAACTGATCCAATCCATAATGTAACTTTGGTGTATTCGTCGGTTCACAGTATCTTCGAATCGATACAGTCGTTAAAATAATTGATTACTTGAAATCGGGGAAAACTGTGTAATTCCAAGCACAATCAAGTATATTAAACAGAGGTATATCAATTTTTAAGGGAAATATTCTATAGGATCCATACGGATAACATTTACGGTAGAACCTCGATCGTTGAACGAAACGGGACCGAGAATGCGTGCAAAAATCGAGGTCGTGCAACGAAAGAGGTTTCCCCACTTTCCTACTCTCCGTATTCCCTCTTAAGCTGCTCAGGGTATTACGTAACCACCGCAACCTCCACCACGAGTTCAATGGATTCCATGGTGGGGATCGCTAGTGTAGAACGAACGAGGCTTCCGCGCAATAAACGAGGTTCTACCGTATATGAAATAATTTCGATACGAAAATCCATATTTTGTCATACTTCTGCCACGAGTTTTGTTGTTCATGTTCCGCGGTGCAAATGCAACAGTGTGTTTAACGTAAAACTGATTGATCGCTGTATGATATACATTACGTATAGGTACGTGCTGTCGGCTACAGGTGACATTAAGTAATTTAGGACGTAACTGTTTGCCTAGAAACGAAAACGATTGTATGACCTAGCGGATTTATACATGTATGTATATTGCCAGTGACACTGTCAATATGTGTATAAATATTCATAGGACTATCGCTAACTGACGAGTATGGGGCGGCCTGAACACTCGCTATAAATATGGTCGGAAAAAAGCTTGTTCTAAAATATCTCTAAATTGAGTATACAGAGTGATTCATGCGACTGTAACAAAGCCACGCCTCTTTCTTGGTTGAAATTCGAAAAAATAGAGGAAAAATATGAATAATTCAAAGTGGACATATATATTCATATTTTTTCGTAACTGCAATAACGGATGTGCATTCAGCACGCGAATATTAAATTAGTCCACTTCGAATCATTCACCTCTCTACTCTAACTTTTAGTTTCTAATTTGAACCGAAAAAAAGCTACGGCTTATAGTTGCTCGAGTCAACCTGTATAAAACGTTTGTAGACTCTTATCCTATTCGGAGGTTATCCAAACAATTAGTGTAATCCTGAAAAATTATGGTCACAACATGGATAAGACACTCTGTTGGTTTCTACGTGTTTAGCCGGACTATAGAAAGAATTGACTTCGACCACGTCTTAACGTCAGATTTTCTAAGTAAGGAATTCTCTTATTCAGAATTTAGCTAATAGAATGAAGCGTAACGCCGCGATTCACATTCAAATAGAACCGAACAACATTGAACTATACTTCACGGAGACAACGATCACACGATATAAAAACGAACGGAAACGCTCTTCTGGTCACGATTATACAGGAGAAAACAAGCTGAAAGGTTTCCTGCTTTCGACCCCACGTCAATTCTTCAATCCGACTATGAAGTTCTTCTCGTCCTCCAACGATTTTCGCGTATCTCCTAGGATCGATGACGTATTGATTAAGCACAATAGCACTATTGGTCTGTGTATATCTACGTAGCAACGAAAATTTCGAATCGTATCCCTAGTTCAGTTGCAAATTTAACTGTACGTTCAAGGCCACCTCTTATTCTACGGGGGTGACGGTAGAAGGGCCTCGAGTGGCCAGTTAAGTTTGATTTCGACACGCGCCCCTTTTGCCCCCTGTTCTCGATCGTCGATTCAGGCGCCCCAACCTCGAGATTTCGAAAAAATTATCGCTCCTCGCGTAGGCCTGACGTTCATCATCCACGTTACTTACAATTAGGCGAATGAAATACAACGATCATGGGTTAAGTACACACGACAGTTAGTTTCGACACGCGGCCGCACATCGGCATACAGGCGAAATACTTTTCATCCCTTAAACATTTTCCTATAACCAAACCCACCCCTCTCGCGTCAGTCCTGCTTCGACGAGGACGAATACAGGCCGGACGTTAAAAAGTTTACCATTTAGCGGTTACGAGATTATTCATCTCTGTGTTTGTGTGTGTGTGTGTGTGTTTTTCTCTCTCTCTTTCTCTCTCTCGCTCTCTCTCTCGTCGTTTTATTTAAATACGCGTTAAGAAACATTTAATCGAACAACATGAAACGCTCGCGTGAATGTGCGAGTCCGTCAATATACATATACGTGTATATAAAATTCGAATACATCCGGCGGACCGCAAAAATGAACGAGGTGAACTTTCAACAGCATTACTAGACTCCAACGTGTCGCATAAACTATACAAAAATGAGCACTCGAAGTTGGGAGAAACGAAATATCTTTGGACGGTACGGCGAAGAAGCATTTTTCAACGAAATCTTATTTTTTTTTTTTACCACGGTTCCCTAGCCACAAACTCTTTCCTTCCCCCCTCCCCCCACCCTCTTGTTTTCTTTTTCCATCCTTCTTTCGGTTTCGAATCGCTTTCGCAACGGCCATCGCGGAAAAATCCGCGAAGCGAAGCGCTAATATCGAAGTACTTCTCTTCTCAGCTTTGAAGGCGTTGTTGCGTTGGTTCGAACGGCCTCGCGTAAGGCCCCGTAAGAAGGTGCTCTCCCTCTAATTTCCTTTTGCTCTCCACACGCTACACACAAGGCCATATGCTTCCAACTCATTTGCAAAAATTTCTCTATTGTGGCGACAGCTGATTCCCTTCGTCTTTCTCCCCCTTTGAACGATCACTTGGTTACTTAAAGTCTTACTCTAGCCCGTCACTAGCTTTAATAATCGAAAGACATGTGGCTCTATTACACGCTCGGAAGCTGTACTTAAAGATGTCTTTTTTTTTTTTTTGTTACTCCTCTGCAGTTCTATGTGTAGCGTATTTTGTTACAGCTTTAATTTCTCTACGACTCGCTAATTTTTCTTCTTTTTTGTTTTTTTTTGTTTGTTTACTTTGTTGGACGAATATTTCGTTTTCGGTAGAACGTGAATCTCGGTTGTGGCCGCTCCCGGTACTCGTTCCACTCGTATTCACGCGAACCTGCAAGTTCGTTTCTAATTAGAACATTTATTTTCAGAACCTATATATCATTTCAATCAATAAATTAATCGATAGTCACAAAATGTTCAAAATCTTTCCCCCTATATGTCGTTGAAAATATTTTTATTTAAATTAAAAATATTCTTTGGTGTAGAATTCCATTATTTCTAAGATTTCTAAGGTTTCTAAGATGAACAACAAATTTTGTATATCTCTGCATATGTAGACTTTTCAGAAATTAATTTACCAGAAGTGCAGTTTTATATATAGTATATATATATAATGTTAAATCGTATATATATATATATATATATATATATATAATGTTAAATCGTATTATTTTCAAGAAATTATTATTTCATATGTCCAACATACAATTTAATAATTTCAATGGTTTCGTTTCCCGATTCAATTAATTTGGAATTCTACATTTGTTCAAAATTGATATAATTGTACATATAATCGTACAAATATTGCAGTGCATATAATTGTATAAATATTTGTGTAAAATTGTACATTTACGAGACGTATGTCTACATTACATGTTAAATATTCATAGGCATAATCTTTACTGCACGAGCACAGAGAGTGGGTATATCGTGTACCATAATGTAATGTACGCAATTAGAGTTATTTACATACTTACGCTCACATGGCGCACCGAAGACTGTCAGTTACTTGAGCCGTTGTGTAACATTCGCCAAGGCAACAGCGAATGCTTGTAATGCACTAAAAGGATATTGGAAATCTAGTGTGTAGGCGTTCCCATCTATCCTCCCAAATTGCATGACCTGATAGGAAATTGGAACGAATTTAGTTACTCGCTCGTGTATGGCGTATGGGGGGGGGGGGGGGGGGGCAAACAGAGATTCCATTAAAAGCTTGTTTTCGTACCTGTCGGCCCTTGAATTCTATTTGAAAATTCTTCGCGCTTTCTTGGGTCACTCTGCCACCAAAATCCAGTTGATATACTTGGCTCGCTTCGTTCCACATTGGTGCCTTATTGTGCATCACCAGCTCCCGTTTCACCGCTTCCGATTTGTGGCCGGATATTCCCGCACCCTTCTGCTTTAACTATGCATCGTTGTTATAAATGCATTGTCATCATAACATGTGTTGTTTCATGTGTGTTGTTTTATGCGATTACTATAATAACAGTATTTTCAACGTAATCTACTCTAGACAATTTTAAAAGAAATCAGTATCATTATTCAGAGTAATGCAAATATTCGCCCGATAAAGCTATTTTACGGAAAAGAAAATAATAAATTATTTTTTAAATGATTTATTAAATTCAAATTATTTTCGAAGCTTTTTATACATATTTTAATTTAAATTCTCACACATATTGTCATGTATCATCATGAATGTATATAAGAGTAGTGACGTAAATATGGTATTATCGTAACATATATTTTTTAATTATTACTGTAACGATAGACTTTTCAATGTCGTCTAGAAAAGCTATTTTGTAGAAAAGAAATCAATGAACTATTTTAAAGATAATTTTTTAATAACTATCAATAGAAAATATAGTCTTTTTTATATTTGATTAATTCCATTTTTTTTTGTATAGTAACGGACATAGAAATACTATATTCATTTTTTGTTCGGTGAAAAACTACAAAAAAAAAGGGGGTGAATTTGTGTTTGAAGTTTTTCTTTGGAATATCGTGGCATTGTTACTGTTTTTACGGACCTTTTGACGCAACTGTGCCTTCTGAAAGGTTTCAAGGTCTCTGTAGTTCATCGACGAATCATCTGGCAGCAGGCCTTCCTCGTCCGAGCTTTCGCCCCGGCTTTTTCGTGTTTTTCTGCTTAACAAGGGACTTGATAGAAGTCGTCTCCTAATTGGTGACGCTGACGCCGGTCTTTTTCCTTTCTTCGAGGGTGCTGGACTACTAGGCGAACTTCTAGGCAATCTAAGAAATAGATTTTTCGTTGATAAATTGTTGGCTTATCATTCTTCGAACAAGTTGAGAACTAAGAAACAAAATCTTTTCATCAATTATACCGTACTATTCAATGAACCAATCGTTCTTAGATTATTCGAACAGGATATACACAACTGGTATTTACCTGGACGATGGGCGAGGTGACGGTGGTGGCAAAGAATGACTTTCATCAAAATCTCGCAGTCGAGCTGCGAGGCCGTCTAAGGATGACGCTAGCGAACCGCTTGGACTAGAGCCTCTGTGGAGCATAATGCCGAAAAATATGCATTATACAGTAAACGCTTGATTCTTGTCCAACAGCCGTGTTTCTCATGGACAAGAATCGTGCCCAGAAGTGCTTTTTGATTTATGACTGCGTCTAGATATCGCGCCGAACGCGCCGAGCGAGACTTCAATAGAGAGCCGAACATAGAGAAGGACAGAATGAAATACGGTTCGCGTGACTGTCCGCGTCTCTTTCTTTCCGATGCGCTGTCCTTCCTTGCGACCAAAACTTTCACCGTCGATTAAACCACTAAATACAATTGAAACTATATCGTGTTTGGTGTCATTTTAATCAGAAAAATGTCAGAAATAAGGTAGTAAAAGTCCCATAAACAAATAATGAAAATTAAGAGATTTGTAAAATCGATTCCTCGAGTCAATGTCGTGTGGTGTTCACACCGATATACCCGAGCCGACATCATTCGTCGCCGCTCTGCGGAGCGACTCGGCGTTGACAGGCAGTGGAGTGGGTAGGCACTGGACAGGAATCGTGCCCATGCTCTGGACAAGAATCAAGCGTTTACTGTATGTAGGGATCGCATCAAGTTCAATATACATATACTCACGAATCCGAGTCTAGTTCAATAACCAAGTTTCATTTCATGGGTTTCGATTACCACTTAAAAGCAATAAAAGTTTCAATGATTATACTTGAAAAGTATTCATTGTATACAAGTAGTTATCGAACCTCGGAATGAGTACTAATGAGTACTTACATACAAGTTTCCGAAAAGATACTTATAAGTACTTCGATGTTGAAAGTAATCGAAACTTTCGCAAGTAGTACTCGAATCTTGGAAATCAGAACTGCATAGTAGGTTTTAAGCACTTTCTTTATTAAATTCGTAACTATTTCAGAATAATATTTCATTTACAATACTTGGTTTTATCCTATTTCTTTTTTTATCCATGATAAAACCATGATTTATCCATGATTTCCTGCTTTTGAAAATACTCTTTCTGAAGGTACAGAAGTGGCCATTATTATAAAGATAGTAACGTGCAATTTTTGATAAAATGGGATACTTCATTGAATTTTCACGCCAAAATAATAACAGGTCTTCTTTGCGTTCCAAATATTGTGATTTTACATAATTTTCCACTTCTAACACAGCAGACGATGAGATAGGTATCGTATTTGTAATTGCAAAATTTCATTGTCAAAGGATGACCGAATTGATAATTCGCTAATGTGCCGATTTTCAGATATCTGCGTCTGTGAACTATCACATGTTGTAGATGAATTATCATTATTCATATAATTAGTTGCTATATCAGTCAAGGCATCCCGTGCTCGAGGGATAGATTCATCTTTAGAAAAAGCCAGTGTTTTGAATCGTGGATCCAATAATGCAGTTAACATGTACAAATGATTGTTCTCGACATCGCCTAGATAATGTTCGATATAATATATCAGTCTTTGTCGCAACAATATTCATAAAAATTTCGAACGTTTCGAAACTGTTCTACCAAGATTCGAGTATACTTGCAAGTATTATTTACGTTTACTACAGTACTTGTAAAGGGTTCGAAACTGTCTGGCAAAGGTTCGAGTATACTTGGGAGTACTATATTTTTCTTCGAAGTACTTCAATCTCGAATTCCATCAATCAAGGTTCGAACCTGTTTGCGAGGTACTTGATCCCATCCCTAATTATACGATATTATGATATTATGCAGATTTTATGAGACAAATATGAGATGGTAAAATTCAAAACATTAGATCAGTGATGGGCATTTTTGACTGCCGCAGTACAAGAAGGATCCGCGGAGCTTCTCCCCACCAACCACTCTTTCGTGCAGCGCGCACCTTCGTTGCGCAGCGGTGCCTCGTGCCTTCGTTTTCCCCCTCATACGTCCCTCCACAGCCGACTACTGTTGAGCAGTGATGCCAGAATCGTGGACCGTGGGCTTTTTCCCCTCCGCTCGCTGAGCCGACTCGACCCCCCACTCTGACGCACCGTTGTCGCCACGTTGCTTCTACTGCGCACGCGCTACACACGAACGTATCTCTAGTCTGTCCGTGTGAGTGCCTGTTCGATTGCACGCGCGCTACACGCGACGACGGTGCGTCAGAGTGGGGGGTCGAGTCGGCTCAGCGAGCGGAGGGGAAAAAGCCCACGGTCCACGATTCTGGCATCACTGCTGTTGAGTGCTGACAAGAAGATCCCTGGCAGGAATGCGGTGACGTAGGCAAGAATGCACACCCGATTGGTTGGCTTGGAAGGGGCGCGGCTAGGCTCACACGCAATTTCGGCTAGAGCGTTCTATTGGCCGAAGCAGTCACACACACTACTCGAGTAAATACGGAAATCCTACTATTATGCGTCGTGTGACGTAAGCAGTCGAAACGGCGTGATCACGCGGCGACTACCGGAGCGTCAGAGGTGGGGATGGGCGGAGCTAGCTGGAGACCCCTCTTGCCTCTGTGCCCCCACCCCGGGGACTTTCTTGTCAGCACTCAACAGTACGTTGGTGGGAGAAGCAGGCAACTCAGGGGCCCCTACCAGTGTCGCCAGATGAGACCGAATCGGGTCTCATTTACTCCCCTACTTTTCCCCTTCCACTATCCCATTCCAGCACCATGTCCCGCTCAATCCCCGTCGCGCACGCGCAACGTGTCACATATTACGACTCTGGCCATCAGAGAGGGGGTGGTACCTGTATTCCCCTTGATTTTCTCGACCTGGCGACACTGGCCCCTACCGTGCCCATCACTGCATTAGATGATCGCTATCCTAAACTCACCTAGCGGGCGAATTAGGACTTTCTAGTCGGCTCGGTTTAGCAGGAGGATTCGCGGTGGTAGCGCCGGCGACTCGTTTCGCGCATTCAGCGGACACTTGAGTCGCGTCGGGTGTCTTCTCCAAGGACTCGTTGCTCTTAGCCTCGGTCATTTCGGCGTTGCTAACCCCTGGCGCCTCTTCGATGTGTTCGGGCAATTTCGGCGGAGCAGCCACATGATCGTTCACAGGGAATATATCACTAGAATCCAAACTCCTCGATTTACCGCAGTTCCGAAGTCTCGGTGACTTGGAGGTCTGCTGTCCTATCTCCAGTTGAGCCTTGTTCTTTTTTCTCCTCTTGGTTTTCCTCGACACGAGGACCAGCCTCTTGTTGGGCGCCTCTTTCCTGAGCATCTTCAGAGCGACGTCGCAAGGGACCATTTGCGCGTCGACCATGTCCAGGTAACCGACGCTGCAGCTTCTCACTATGGAATCGTTCACGCAAAGGGGACCGATACTGACAACTGTCGGTGTTCTGCGCACACCTCTGGCCTGTTCCAAGGCGACGGCTTCCCCGCGCGTCTCGTCGTCGATGAAACGCATCTCCTCGGCCCTGACGCTCGAGCTGCACGTGGCCAAGTAGCTGGCGTTCGTTTTACCGCACGACTCGTGCGACTTGAAGTCTTTGAACTTCGCGTTGCAGTGCGAGCAGGCCTGGCCGACGCACTGCTCGATGTTCTCTGGAAATTGATAAGAACACGCGGGCGAATGGTTACTGGCCAAGTGTATACCGTTTTTGCTGAAAGCGCCGTTGCTCTGCCCGTGGCTCAAAGCTGTCGCGCCTGGGCCGGAGTTGTGACTACTTTTCCTACCCTGAACACCGTTTAGGAAGATCGCCTGGGGCTGGGGACAACTGTTGTTGTTGTCCAAACCGTTCACGATGGAACTTTGCGGGCAATCGCGGCTGCTCGACGCTTCAGCGCCGGGACTTTGACCGTTGTGTATGGACATGATCGTCGTCGGGCAGGACGTTAGTACGGATTTCTCGTCCTGGCCGATGTGATTGAACTTGTTGTTCTCGAGCTCCTTCTTCGCGACTATACCAGCCTGCTGGTCAGCCAGAACGGTCTTCATCCGTTGGATGTTGTTCGCGTAGTCGGTCCCCGTGTTCGACGTAGCGATGATCGTTTGCGTGGGCGCGACTGCGTTTTTAGGGGATTGGAGGGCCGGGACGTCGCAACATCTCGGTGGATTGTGTCTAGGTGGGGTTCTGTAGGTGTTCGGGGAGGCGGTTCTCAGGTTGTCGTACAAATTCCCTATTTCCTGCAGGTCTACGTAGGGTAGCTCGTTCTCGTAGTTCTCGACCCTGGACAGCGTGGCGGGTAGGGCCTCGTTGGCCATGAACTGATTGGAAATTTGTGATTTCGGACGATTCGAGTTCAGTCGTGCGTTCCGAGGCGTCATCGGCGCGATCGGCGGTGGTTGCGCATCCGGCGTACTCCTGGAAGCTCCTTGCAGCTCCTGGAACGTCTCCTCTTCGTCCTCGGAGAACAGGTTAGGGTTGAAGCTGGGGTCTGGACCTGGAAATAGCCGGTCGGTAGAGACGACGCGTTCCGTTAGCTGTTTGTTCGAATCCGAGAACCTTACCTGCCGGAACGTCGTCACGCAACTCCGTCATCACCAGAGTCATTTGCCGCGGTTGCAAATGCAGCAACGACGTTCGATAGGTAACTTGACCCAGGTTCGCCGGCACCGAGTCTGCCAATCCGTGAAACTTGAATTTCGTGCCCCAGATATTAGACGTTACTTCGACGAGCCTCGCGTGCTACAAACAGATACGTCTTGTGACACTGGCGGTCACGCGACCACCTCCTCCGGTACTCTAAGACCGAAAGGGCTCGTTAAACTTTGCTACATCACGCAATTCCTCTCGCTTCGAGTCGAACTCTGTTTTCTTTTAGGGGATTGTCGCCGAACACACACCTTAAAACGTCCTCAGGGAGAGGATCGTGCGTGGAGAATACAGTAGTGTCTTGATATACAGTCGGGGGCGAGATTAGGCGAACACCGATAACTTTTTCATAGTGGACCAAAGGACTCGAGTCTTTTTTGGGATGTTAAAAGGACTAGTTTAGCAATTTATGAAATAAATTAATTAGAAATTACAAAGAAGCAAAGCGAACATCTTGTCTCAGACTGTATAATCGCTGGTATGGGTCACGCGAGACCCAGTCACCGGGGACTATCATCCGTCATGAGAGGGTCGAAAGAGTTAGAAGGTAAACGATGTGCAATTTTCTTAGAAATTATTGAGGAAAAAAGGAAATTGCTACTTGGTTCGTATATTTTACAATTGATAGAGACCATTTTTATTCTGGCGACCAGTAGTTACGCGGTAACTCTCTCCCCTCGTATACGTATGAGAAAAGGGTCGAGTTCTGCAGAATGTGAAACTTTACCTCGGGCAGAGTGTCCACGTAAGTGAGATCATCATTCTCCTCGTTCGACTTGTCCTCTCCTCTTTTTCTCCTATTTTTCCGTTTGTTTCTCGGCGAACCGCATAAATCGGCCGTGTCCCTCTCCGTGTCGGATCCATCGCTAAACGACGGACATTGCGACGTATCCTCCACGATTTGCAAAGTGTCCTGACTCTGCGGATCGAATATCACGAACTCTGGCCTGATTTTGCTGGTCCGCCTGCCCTTCAGGAGCGGCACCAGCCCTCCCAGATACTCTAAGTATAACGTGTAACATGGAACCGGCTCCACCGCGTGTCTGAGCATGGTGCAGTGTAGCCTTCCTCCTCCAGGAGGTGGACGCGATACGAAACGCCTTAGCTCCCTTGGTTCTGGCACAGAACATCTGAAAGCAGGTTGCGCAATCTTCTAATCGGATCGAATCGTACCGGTTACGTAAAGTTACCTTTTCAGGTAGAAATCGCGTTAGGTGACAGTGGCTGATGTTACTTGACGCTTTGCACTTTTGCGCGAGCCAAAGTGGTCATGTCTAATCTGATTAATAGCCTCTCGCTTTGCGGGCGGTTTTGTGCAGTTCGTGGTTTCCGATTATGGACAGTATTTTTCCGTGAAAAAACATCAGCACATTTGAAACGAACTTTCTATTCTTTTAGTTCACTTGTCACCGGCATGGAACCAAACATGGTTTTAACAACACTTGGAAGTATATTTTGAAAATTTGTATTTAAGCAAGCGAGTTTTATTACATAAAATTCTTGGTCATTCTTTTTCTTTTGTTGGTTTTCTGTTCCTACATTGGGCTTTATCAACCTGATGATACTTAATGGATAATAAAAATTGTTCACAGACGCAATTACACTAAGTTATTCTTGAAGATGGTCTAAATGTCAGACCGAAACGTCGAAAACTAGCTGATGTAACAATTAGCAAAAATTGCTTAATTAGTAATAAAGGATCGTACCGGTGCGCCGATAACATTAATTTGAATTATTTCTATTCTTTTGCGTTCTCAAACAAAAATAGTCTCGATATTAAGCGACTTTTACGGATACGAGTGGGCCGGTCAACGTGTCCGTCGATTACCTTATTGTACTAGCGAAAAGTGCAGCCACGGACGCTCTCAATCTCGGTGGCAATGGAAGCTGTTGAACACTGGACTCCCTAGTTAGTGCAGCTCTGACTGCTAAACGCGACAACAGCTGCAGCGAGCCGACTCGTCTGTGGACGGAACGCAATTTAATAATCGCGTTATCGCGAGAAATAGGTACTGTATAATAATAGTAATAATAATAACGCGCGCGTCACGAATTACCTTGACACCCAGGCCGCATGAACACGTGCTCCTGTCGCAACGAAAAGTCTCCTATCGTTGTGGCCCCACGTAAGCGCCGACACTGGGCACTGGCATCGATAAGAGGGGAAATTAATGTGCATTAGGATCGCAATGCTCTGAGATGCTGGCGGATAAGCCGCGGTTCTCGCGGAAAGATACGTACTTGCGTGTACGGTATCGCGGTGGTGTACACAAGAGCCCCGGTGTCCGAGTAAAACTTCAAAAGATTCGTGTACTCGTGCGGAATGCTCTGCGAGCTGTCGGAATCCTTCGTCCCGGCGATCGCCAATAATTTTCGGGAGTTGCTCCATTCCGCGTGCAATGGCGCCCTCAGATTTGTCCGTATAGTGATCGGAGACACGTCGTCGAAAGACCTCAGCATCACGATGTTCCCGTCCGCCAGACAAACGGCAAGAACGTAATTCCGCTCGTCTGCAAAAACGTGTTTCTTGCTCCTTAATTGAGCAATCTCCCGGGGAATCGCGACAATCAGGCGCGACAGACGCCCGGAATGAATATTCCAGTAAACTAAGGTTACAAAGTTACGAAGCAGCTACGGGGAATCTTTGTGTCCCTTCACCCTTCTCTCTCTCTCTCTCTCTCTCTCTCTCTCTCTCTCTCTCACTCTCTCTCTCTCTCTCGATTTAATTCTCCCCCTGGCTCTATTAAAGCTGCATGATTAATGCTGTTTCCTCGCTAATCTGTTTTAAGTAATCTGCATAATGCGCGGATGCCTGTGAGTCACGTATTAATAAATGTTATCGATGTTCGTTTAAATGCCCAGCGAGCAACGCGCCAGTTAATTTTTCATTGGTTCAATAAAATATGGCTTTAATAATTCATTTCGGAAGCTACGAGGCGAAGTGTGCAGTGTGCTGTGACCTGATGGTATGAAACGAAAAATGATGTATAATGGAAAATTAGATTGAAAATGAATAATTGGAATTAACCCAGACATGCTCCTGGAAAATTATTATAGAACACAGTCACTCGTAGTTTTCATTTTATTCGACACTCTAATTTGACCAATGGTGTTTTATACATATATTGAGCAGGCACGTCATGTTACAGCAGAATCGTAGAAAAATCTACTGTATCCAGAACGGAACATTTTGTTTTCGATAAAAGTGATTTCGAAAATGCATCTGGTGTATTCGTGTAACGCAACTGTTTATTAATGACACCTTTCGATGAATTGTTGGAAACTTGATTATTACGGAGAGGCAATTGGATTCTTTCTTAATATTTGGTTAAATTGGAGACTCGGATAAAAATCTTTAGGGTGTATCATTTTCTAGGAGAACATTAATTAAATGTAATACCTCTATGAGTTCTGTCGTTCGTTAAATCATCGTCACCTTCTTCCATGATGAACTTCTCCGCGCTCCAAGCCATTGAAGTGACACCAGCTGCTAATTGCACTTCCGACACCATCGCACCGTGAACGTCCATTACTATTAATTGCCCCGCTGTCGTCCCAAAATATACCTGCGGTCGCAATATTGTATAAATAATGTAAATTGTATATATTTAATAATTCTGCTCGATGAGACATGTATTTAGGATCAGTAGAATGTACAGGGTGGCCCATATCTGGGATGTAATATCTCTGTATGTAATACTAGAACGACATCTATCTAATACTAAAACACTTAATAGATTACAATTAATAAAATACATAGAACTAGTTTTACGTATAATTCTGACAAGTTGGTCATTTCGTTAACTTGCCTATTGGAAATGGGTGTTAAATAAAGGCACACTGGTACTTGATTTAAAATAAATGTCTTTATTTTACGGCGCGAGAGGAAGCTCTTTACTTAAGGAAGTTTCAGGCTCAACTGACTCTTGGAGGAAAAACCGTTGGAACCCCAAAGTGGCGAATAGGATCCCTTCATACCTCCAGACTGTTTAGGTTAGCCCCCCACAGTCCGGCACTTGAGACAAAGTACAGTATTCTCTCGATAATTGTCCCAACCACGGGTCCGGCCAGGGACAATTATCGTCCAGGGATACTATTCTTTGACTTGTGCCGAACGTAGAAATGGACTGGGAAGCTGGAGAGGGCTCGGTCGCCGAGAAATGTAAACATAATACGAGTCGGGTATATCGGTGTGAGACCACTACTAATCCGGTGACAAAACTTTTTTATTATTCATTATTTTTTTATGAATCTTTCGCCCACATATTCCTGACATTTTTCTAATGAAAATGATACCAAATATGATATAATTCCGATTATATTTACGTGTGTAATAGACGACCCCGCGTAACTTCTCATTAAAATTCTATGAACGGCAATTAATGTAAATATGATGCGAATTATATCCTGTTTAGTATCATTTTAATCAGAAAAATGTCACGAATATATCGGTGAAAGTCTCATAAAAAAATTAGTAATAATAAAAAAGTTTTTTATTCGGATTACATTGTGAGGACCCGGCGGGCCTTTGTACTGTGCCGGCGACTGCGACTCTCCGCATCTCTATCTTTCCCATACGCTGTCCTTCCATGCGCACGAAAATTTTATCGTCCATTACACACGTAAATATCATCGGAATTATATCATATTTGGTACCATTTTCATTAGAACAATGCCAGGAATATGTTGGTGAAAGTTCCATAAAAAAATAATGAAAAATAAAGAAGTTTTGTCATTGGATTAGTAGTGGTCTCCTGGTCTCACACCGATATACCTGACCCGTATCGTGTTTACATTTCTCGGCGGCCGAGGGCTCTCGAGTTTTATGGCCCCTCAAGGGGTATACGCCGCAGGAGTGGGGATAGTTCAGGGACAATTATCGTCCATGCATTTGGGACATTTATCGCGAGAATACTGTATATATCGAATGCGTTACCTCGAAATCTCTGTTTAGAAACGATCCAGAGAACGTTCCATCGATACATCGATAATCTCTATTTAAGAATACGATTCTGAGACTGTTGATTTAGTATTGATAATTCAACATTGCCTATGACCAAATCATGCAATTACTGAATTTTCTATCAACAAAGGCTTTAAATGCATTCAGGCCACAGAACTGGAATTAGTTCCATAGTCAATCACGGTCTATGTGGTTTCCCATCCTCTTAATTAAAAAGGCTTCTATGGAACTTTCACGAGAGCAAGTTTAGCACGCAACCTACTCAATATTCCATTCAAGAAAGACGTGTTCGAATTAAAACTTGTCCGAAATCATACAGGCATGTAGTACATGATGTAAGGTTGTAGTATGTGTCTGTGTGATATACCTGTTGATCATCCGGTGTCCAAATACCACAAGTAATAGTAGCTTTGTCGTTCAACATCGATGACCAGTACCTTTGCCCCGCAACACTGCCCACGAGCACGAAGCCGTCCTGTGAACAGGAAAATTCATTGATTTCTTTTAATCCATTCGGATGACATCAATTCTACAGGGTGTCCCACATAAATGATAACACCTAAATATCTTTCGTATTTACAGTCCTATCAGAAAACTTCAGAGGACAAAGTGACGCTATTGCAGGGGGGCAATATAATGATGACGAAAAAAATTTTTTATGTCGTGTTTTTTAATGAAATCTCAAGGTCACCGATGTTTTTTTCAATGGAATAGTATATTTTTTATTGCATCAGCCTATGCTCCTTCGTATTCTTTAAAAAAAAGTATTAATCTATTTGTGTAAAAAAATCATTAGTTTAGGAGATATGTAACACAGAAAATGTAAATATTTACATTGAGAATTCTTGCTCTCAGAGAGTCGAGATTTCCTAACAAATTATAATTAAAATATCTCCTAAACTAATGATTTTTTTACACAAATAGATTAATACTTTTTTGTGAAGAATATGAAGGAGCATAGGCTGATGCAATAAAAAATATACTATTCCATTGAAAAAAACATCGGTGACCTTGAAATTTCGTTAAAAAACACGACATAAAAAATTTTTTTCTTCATCATTATATTGCCCCCCTGCAATAGCGTCACTATGTCCTCTGAAGTTTTCTGATAGGACTGTAAATACGAAAGATATTTAGGTGTTACCATTTATGTGGGACACCCTGTATATCAACGAACTTCAAATGTAAGTTCAAAGCTTTATATTTTTAAACAGAGTGTGGGGAGTCGGTCGAGTCTAGCACAGTCATTGGCGGTGTATTATTTTAATTGTGTATATTATGTATAAATTTAATAAAGTACAAAATACTGTAGAGTACAAAATTCCACTAAAAATAATTTATTCCACTATGTTGCAAAAATTCAATTCTGATCAAAAACTTCTGGAAATCGATAGCGAAAATAAATTTTGTGTTCTAATTATTCTAGTGAATTTTATTTCAGACTTCCGATTGACTAAACTCGCGATTGAAGTTTTATTATCGGAACCAGCGCAGAGACACTCCCGTTAATGCTGGATTCGTACATAGAGAATTGGCGCCAACGTCATTCAGGCCAACTTCGGGTCCATGCCTGATTCAAAAGTTGGCACCAACTTTGGCTCCATTTGAATCGCAGTCGGTATATCTAACTGCACGACCAACATTTCGTCTTGTACCTCTTTTTATCCATTGACACATAAAAATGTTGGGGACGGGACGCAACATCGAACGGCCAAGGTCCATGTTCGGATCTTACTGACCCTTACTACTCTGTTCAAGTTTCCTAGGTGAAACTATGAATAATGTATATACGCGGAATTTAATCTTGAAATATTATCGCAGCCGTGTTAGGCTGTCCCAACGGGAATTCCTATAAGCACTGTCTGAAGCTACTCCGACCATGTTTCAGAATTAAATTCCGCGTGTGTACATACAGGCTTATATGTATAATCCGCAACACAATTGATTTATCAAAATTCACTGGCTTTTGTTTCCCCTAATTCTCTCAGCAATTCTAGCTAATGCAAAACGCTGTAAAGTGTTCAATAAAGTAATTTTTAATTTTAACGTGACACCAGACAAACAGAATCGTAAAATTTTATTATGTAGCTAGATCCCGCAGCAAATTCAGATCAAAATAGCGTTGCATTAATATACGTTGCTGCACATGACTATTATTAATCATGTGAGAGTCCAATGAAGACTGTTTACCCTGTAACATATGAGAGCCATACGACCGTCGTGCGACCAAGAGAAATGCGTGACTGGAGTACTTCTGTCGTTGATCAGTTCTATACTCCATCTTCCCTCGTACTTGATCCACACGAAAATTACACCGGAACTGTCGCACGAAGCTAACTTCTGGTAAGGCTCGTTCCATTTCACAAGTATCACCTGAAAGACAGAATAAATCTTCTCTTTACACGACACGATAAAATACAGTTCAAATATAATAAACCTAAATCTTCTACACTTTGCTAGTCCATTATTATATACAGGGTGGGGCATTTTAAACAGGTCACCTGAATAACTCGCTTGTTTTTGAAGATAGGAGAAAATGCATTAGACGAAATTTACTTATTTAGGTGATATAAAGGTCAACTCTGATTTTTTAAACGGAACAGTATATTTTTTTGCTTACATTCTGATAGAGTGTTTCAAGACGAATACAATGACCTATTATGAAGGTCATTCAAGGTCACTCAAGGTCAACTGCAAGAGAAAACTGATTATCTCAAAGCACACTTCGAACAAACACTTTTGTATCTTCCGTAGTTGTTGGCATAGCGCTTGTTTATATCAACGAATGTTATTAGTAGTTTAACTACCGCCTAGAATACAGTTTCGTAATATCCAATCTTAGTGTTCAATTTTCAAAAATGCGTTATACGATAGCAGAGAAAGTGGAAATGGTTCTGATTTATGGTGAATGTCATAGAATTATAAGGGAAGCAGTACGTGTATAATAACATTCGTTGATATAAACAAGCTTACATGGTGATTGAATGTTTGTTTACGTTCTGTGACCCTTATTAGTAATTACAAGAGCGATATGCGAACAACTACGGAAGATACAAAAGTGTTCGAAGTGTGCTTTGAGATAATCAGTTTTCTCTTGCAGTTGACCTTGAATGACCTTCATAATAGGTCATTGTATTCGTCTTGAAACACTCTATCAGAATGTAAGCAAAAAAATATACTGTTCCGTTTAAAAAAAACAGAGTTGACCTTTATATCACCTTGACGCCTCCACCTACAGAAAAATTGGTAATACCAGATTATGAGCCCCCTGATAACAGATGCCTTAATGAAACTACATGACAGTTTCCTAAAAAATAGCTTCTAGTGTCGCGTGAGTCCTAAAATCTCTCCAGCATTTGCACAGCAGATGATTAATTTTACTGTTTGCAGCTGGCCGCTACAGTTTAAAAATCTTTTTTGCTCAATTTAAATATTACTTTTAAATGTAAGAGGAATTTTTATCATACTGTACTAATAAATGGAAATAGCCAGGAGTGATATTACAATTCTTATACCTTATTAATTACTTGTGATCGTATATGAGCAGGTAGCATTTAGAAATCTTTTAATTTTCTTGAAAAATGTGAAAATTATTATTTTAACACTGCTCCAATAAATGTGGACACTTCGCCAATAGCTATATGAAAATATATCCCGCTAGTTTATATATTTTGGCACTTGTAACATTGAAAAAATTGTCTCTCCAATTGAGATATTTTAAATAATTCTATGTCATATTATTTCGAAACGGAACAGGAGCATTTCGTTAACTAGTTCATGCCCTGAAATCCCAACAAGTTTTCAAGACCAAGACAGACCGTAGTTTCTAACAAAGTGAAGGCTCGGGTGAAAGCAATTTTTAGAGTAATTAGGGTTTAGTTCTAAGACGATAGCTTCTAACAAAACCAAGTCAAGGTAGCACATAAATAGATGTATATTTATTTTACTCCTTTGCGTTTGAAAGAATCGGATTTTTCCCTTAACCGACTATTAATAAGTCTAGAGTCTCGAGATTAAATCGCGTTATTTTTTCCGCTCTGATAAACGTCCTTTGCGTTTCCCATCAAATTCACAATCCTTTGGGTGCGTTATTCCCACGCACAGACGTGTTCTAGGACTAACCTTTAATTCACATGAAATTCTAGGTCAGTTGGCTACACACAGTCTGAAAGCATCAAGGTCTCGGACAACATGGTACGTTATTCATAGCACAATTTGCCTACAGCGACTTCAACTTCGAACGCGGAGCGTGTTATCAAGGTGTACTCGATGTTATTTGAACGAAATTTTCACACATTGACAGGTAGACCAATATCCGAAACAATTCTACAGAATACTCTTTTTATTTTCATCTAAAAACATTATAAAAATGTATACAAATTAAATTCAAACGTCTTTCTAAAGAAACATAGACACATGGCATTCAAAACAACCCCTTGTTTTATAATTAAGCGTCATGTTTCAAAGTACCCCTACTTTGAAACATGATTCTTAATTATAAAGCATTTAATAAATCAAATTGGATTTAATTATGTTTCTATTTATACGTGTAACGTAACATGTTATGAACATTGATTGAAATGTCCACGTTCAATTGGATCGTTATTTAAATTAAATGTTTCTCTGAGAGGGAATTTACATTTGCATTCACAGTGTCAATAGAACGTGCGGGATGACACTTATAATTATAAAGCTTTTAATAAATTTGCATAAATACATCTATCTTTACTGAAATTGCTAATTACAAAACAGCCTTTAGAAGATAAATAACGCCTGTAGTTTAAATAAATTTTCTTTGGTGAAAATTAATTATTGAAATGTAGAAAGTGACCGTTGATTAAATAGCTTTTAGTAAGTTAAAGGTTTTCAAACAAGCGAGAATGTTTAAAGTTTTTCTTTTCAAAGAAAATAGAAAGGTATGAAATTCAAGAAAAGAAATCTTGCACTGTAGATTACCTCTTACAACGGTAATTGCTTCACTCAGACTAGGTCAGTGCAGTAGTAAGTTGATCTCCAAGATGCTAAGTAGATTCAACCTTCCTGTTATTAGCGTGACAGAGTATAACGTATTTGAACAGCGTTGAACTATACTTGGAGCTTTTAAATCATGATCGTAAATAGATCTCCGATACCTCGTCAGACGTCTTTAATGAACTTTGTGCTACAATTATGTAACGTTCGAATCACGCTGAATCCAAACCTTAAAAGGTCATTATCAAACAAGAGTAAGTCAAAAAATAATCTGACTCCTTGTACATTTTATTAAATTAACATAAATATACAAGGTCCCATTTAAACAATATTTCAAGATTCAAATACCAGATTAAAAATCTGAATAATTAATTTCAACTTTTTTGGCAGTATTTGCAAATTCAGTATGCACCATGTCTATGCTAAATATTATGTAATGTTACAATAATATCCTTTCCAAAGAATTCTACAATTGCAATTCATATTATAAAATAATAGATAAAAAGTATCTTTACAGTTATTAAATAAAATTATTTCATAAAAATAGGAAAGACTGTTTGAATGTTTAGTAAAGAATAATTCACAAATATTCGGAAGTGTGTTACTTTTTTTATTTCAGCTTAATGCATTCTCCAAGAATTATATTTAACTCGTTTATTGTAAAAATTGTCAAACATTTAAACACTATATCGTTTAATTTAATAGACAAGTTTTAAATGATCTGCAACTATATTTTTAACGTTATAATTTTTTTATAATGAAGCAATCATTGCACGATATTACTGTGATGCTAGTGATCACGTGTTGACGCTTCACTATCGCTTACTAAAATAATTTCGCTCAAAGGCTTATAGTGTTACGGGTAAACGATACCTATCTTTTGATCTCACCGGTCTCCGGGGAACAGACACCTTTTGTTGCTTGCACTGTACCCGCTCGCCTGAACATCTTTTCATCGAGGAAGTATATTACACTCTTATGATCAAAGACGATTCGCGTCTTACCAACAGATTCGAACTCGCAGATGTTCCATTTTTTTTTCGTTATAACAGTGTCCGAGCTCGTATTCAGTTTTTTTCTTTAAATAAGAAAAGAAGTCGCACATTCTCATTAACTTTTTATGCTCGCCTGGCATCTTTATAGAGTCAAGATCAAAGGAAAAACTCATTATTAATTTTTCACACGTTGTTTGGTACGTGCTAGAGCTCGATAATGCTTGATCGTTTTATCTTTTTATAGTTTTATCGTTTTGTCTTGGTCCGGCTACGAATCCCGATTACGGGAATTCGAGGAGACCAGAAAATAAAGGACTAGCCGATCTACTCTTTTTTTTTTACGACTATTGCCTGTCTGTTCCCCTAAGGCACATTTATTGACTTTGGCTACATAAAAGTTCGGGCATTCGTTCTCATCCATTACGCTGGAAGAATCGAGCTTAACCAAATAACAGATCAAATTAAAGTTGCCAACGTTGTACCACTTTTAAGAAATGTTTTGGTCATCGTGAAGGTGTGCTTTCGTAAAAAAAAGTAAGTATACGTATTGGCCAAAAAACGGAAGAAATTATTTTCTGTCCCCTCCTGTGCATGATTTTTTATGTGGCGTGACGATGAATAGTTAGTCGTCCGAAAGTTAATAGCGCTAATAATAAAACTTGAAAGCGCAGAATGGGCATGAAAGCATAAATTTAAACGCTGGCTTTCCCTTTGTGCCAGAGCCCCCTGCAGGAGCAACGCGAACGATCGTTCGGTAAAACGACGCAGGCACAGGAGGACGAAATTATAAGTGAACATGCGAGCTAGTGCACGAACGACATTCGCGGATCGATCAACAGCAATACACTTTCATGACGGTACAATGACACGTTGCTAAAGATAGCTTAAGCATAGACCTGGATTTGTTGTTTGCGGTAAATATCTGTGCTGTCTGGTAGACGACGTTCACGAGCACATAAGAGGTAACCGGCGTGCTAATTATAACGTTTTGTTCGTAAACGCGTTCCTCTACTTGGCATCTGAATATTAATATTGAATTTTAGTACACTAATTTTGTCTGTGCTCCAATATGCAGTTCTTCGAATTTCAATTTAGTGGGACAGAATGAATTATAGTGGAACCTCGATTATCCGAACTGAACAGGGAAGCACGAGCAGAGTCGGCAAGACTTGTGTCCCCACTCTATCTTCCCCACGACGCTATTCCCCCACGCTTCCGCCACGGGCCGGTCACGTGACGCGTTCCGTATCTGTCGTGCATGTGTCGCGATGTCACGTGACAAGGTGATTGATCAAGGTCCATAGATTATACATCAAAATGTTCAGTACTAGAAAATAATAAAAGTACGAAATGACTGTTATTTATTACAAATAATTAGATAATATGTTTGCAACTTGAGGACGTAGATACGCTAGCCTCATGTTGCAAATTCATCCGGGTTCATACGATTCGCTTGAACATGATATCGCACGAAATGTAGTGTCGTGTAAACCGTAGAAAAAATATCTGTGCACTATAATCCAATTACATTCAACTGGTTGTTCAAGGTCACTCGTTTTACCACATTTATGGCACAGCAGATCGCCCCACCTTTTAAGACACGAATAGCTTGTGCCTGAAGGTCTGCTCCAAGAGATGAAGGATAAAGCAATCTGTTAATCAAACAGAATATTGTGTATATAAACCTTGAATGGCATTGAGCCATCAATTAATTTTGAGCCGGCTCTGGTCACGTGCTGCAGGCAAATATTAACCAAGTAAGGAAAATCGATAAACGATAAGAAACTAGATACGATTGTTTACTCCGGGGAAGCAATTAGATCTCGTTTATAAAGCAATTCGTCGATTATGATCGTGAGAGATTTTATGTTCAGTATTTTCGAACGGCTTTATACTTTTGCAATATGTACGGTTTAAGTTTGCTATACTATATGACAATATTATGAGCAAACATTTGAATGCGTTTACGCATTGCAAATATGCTGGAAAAAACATTTTTAAGCCGAGATATTCAAAGTTATTTAAACAGTGGAAAATCAATTTGCATAAATTCATGAGTTTACACGGTATGTGACAGAAAACGTCAATTTCGAAGTAAAAGCCTTTAAAAATATTTTATTTTTTTTTATCAAGTATTGACGTTTAAAAGTTACAAATGTGTATTCGGCAATACTGCAGGCAATCATGTGACGGATAATGTATGTATTTTTCGCATTGCAGTTCTAATCATTTTAATACCCACTGCGAATGCATATTTTTCTCTTGCATGCTGTACCTGATATTAACATGCATTCGTAAACGACAATGACATAATCTTGATGTGACCTTTAACTCGATAAATTAAAATCAAGTATTTATTTCCTACAAATTGCATAGAAAATGTATTTTTTATATATGCACAACTGAAGTAGATATTTATGTAGCTGCCTGGGTAGTAACAAGAATATTCTTATGCTAATTAAGTAACTTCTATCGTTGCAAACTGTACAAAAACAGGACTCGTAAGTGCTCATAAATCAATACTGTACAGCCATACACACAAAGACCTAGTTTGAAACTTAGATTGTGGTGTTTACAAAAAAGTAGTAAAGAGTGAGTCATCAACATGTTGAACAATTCTCATTCAACTTTTTCATTTCGATTGTCAGTCGATGTTTGCATACCGATCCATTCCATTCGAACTTATGTATACTATCAGTGACAACAACTTTTTAGAGAATTTTATTGAAAACTTTTTTAAAAGCACGTTCTTGAAAATAAAAGTTTTCGTCAGAACAATACTGATGAAATATAGAAATAAGAATTATCAATTCATTTTGATACCATCAAAATCGTATATGAACAGATATTGTCTGAAAAGAAAAATACAGATTCGAACACAATTTTTTTTTAAAAGCAAAACACAACTATTTCGATCTTCGGTTACAAGTCGAGTAATCTACTTTCTGCAACAATGCGGTCCGCTCTATTTTTCACGGAGCACTATTCAGACGGTCACAAAGGTGACCCAATCTAACGCAATGAGAAATGGCAGGTAGACCTGGTGAATTAATGGTTCTCCGTGTGCTTGACCAATCGATATTCGGTCACATGCTTCGAAGAATCGATAAATGGATGTCGGGAACTCGATGGACGGCACGGTTGCAATACAAGTCACGAACGCGTAAGAAAGAGGATCTCGCACGTGACAAGAAAATATTTCGATCGTCCCCATGTACCTACACCATGACGCTACCCCCGTGCTATATGGCGTTGCTTGCAACTACCGGCGTAAGTGTGCGCGAGTATGAACAAGCGTTCAGAGGGGATTATTGATGATTTCGTGGAGCGCTTTTCACTCGACGGCGAAATGTTCCATCGACGTCCAATCGGGCTCTCCTCCCTCGCAGATTTATTCGCACCCGTTATTACCGGATAATAAAACAGTATGTATCGGTTCCCGGAAGCACTCCGATACCTCGAACCACTAGCAAAAACTTGGCCAAACTTTTTACCTTCCTGTAATTATATTTTCTCCGTTTCGGAACAAACCTGTTTGTTAATTTTCTTTATTTTTGTTGATCGTCAATGTTTAATAAACTTGGAATAATAGAATTTGATCGAACCATCGCGCTAATAATATTATTCCAAGTTTATTAAACCTGTTTGTGTTGCGAAATCACGATCATTACAATAATCACCCTTGGGCGAGCAAAAATTATTTAGGAATTTTTTAAAGAATATAAACGTGTGTAATGGGCGGGGAAAATGCACTTTGTACGGTACCATGTTTTTCCGTGATAAATGTCGCAATATGTGCCACGTTAATACGTTTGTATTAGTACTTATGGTAGCATTACGGCATACAAAGTATAACTTCTTTTTTGGAACAGAACGTAATTTATAATTTTTGTTGACACCTTGTAGAAGGAATTAATGTTTCTCTTAGATTTTCAATTTCTGAGATTCAATTGAAAAATATCAGTAAAGATTAGCTCATTTTGGGTGCCTTTTTCACTTTAAATATTTTTTATACGTATTCATAATGTGATATTAAATTATATTATCTTGTTTAAAAATGTCTATGAGATAATCTTGTGTAAGAACCAACTTCAACAATTAGTTTTCCTCTTACATTTCTAGCTTTCGACATAAATTGAAAAATATCTGCAACAATTTATCATATTTTCGGTGTATTTTTCCCTTGAATTATTTCTTAAAAATATTTACGTATACACAATTTCATATTAAATTATATCAACGCGAAAGCGTCTTTTTCGGCAGCCCCATACGAAAATATTCGCATTCAGCCCAGGAAAATATATGGCCTAATCGAAGTTAGAAGTAGAGATACGCGTGTCTCAGCATTTCCATCGAGAGTCAGCGAGCAGAAACAGTTTCTCATTGCCATCGAAGTTATCCCTGCTCCGGGAGCATAATAAAATCTGGTAAACGTAGGGAGATGAAAAGCCAGTTATAAATTATCCGAACATGACTGGCCGAGAAAGTCGAGGAACTATAGAGATAGAGGAAGTGTGGTGATCGATAAGAAGCTATGGTTGCCTCGAATTCTCTCGTGGCATCGTAACCGTGCAGAATGCGAGATTGTAGGGAACGTCTGGAGCAACCAATACATACGTATATGTATTCGAAGGTCTGGTATATATTCGTTCTTCGGGAAAACACCGGTTTCGTTCCGAACGAGATTTATCCGAACTTTTCCTCTCCAGACGCTATTATATTGTATGGAGAACCCCGAGCAGACGTTGTGGAAAATTAAATAACTTGTTCCATGAAGAATGATTTTTCCCTTTGTCTCCTGCACCACTCAGCGGAAGACGAACGTCGGAAAAATGTATTTCGTTTGTTATTATTCGAGTTTAATCAATTCGATATGAATATGATAATTTCGTCGATATGCACAATTATATGTATTGCTCCGATTGAATGAGCAGTGAGGAGTCTTCCTGGCTTTAATGTGTTTTTAAAATATTTACTGAATATTGAACTTATATTATTTATTGCTTTAAACCATATAAGGTTGAATATTGAACATTGAACATTTTATAAAATGAGAACAAAATAAAATTCGAAATTCTAACCTTGTGATCCATTTCACTATTTAATTCTTAAAATAATTTCAAAAGATTATTAAAGTGGTATATGTATAGAGGAATATATGAATGAGCATTAAACTACAAGGTGATAATTGGGGCTCAATATTGGGTGAAATCAATTTAGAAACCATCTCCGACACTCGTGACTAATTTACAATAATTTTGACTAGCAAATTTTTGTTTGTTTTGCTTTATCCTGTGATGACGCTCGCGCTGTGTCCCGGCTGCGAGAACATTTGAAAGTACCTGCGAAATGAAGATGAGAAACAAGGTGTAACGAGCGAACGTTAATGAAGGCGTACTTAATTGCACGCATACCTGACAAGTTTACCAATTCGAGTTTCTTCAATCGAAAACTTACTTTTCCATGGAAAATTATCACCGTTCCTATCACAGAAACAATGAAGCTACTTATATACAGGGTGTCCCAAAAGTACTTCAACTCCAGGAAATGGGAGATTCCTGAGGTCATTTCAAGCACCATTTTCCTTTTGCAAAATGTTGTCCGCGGCTTTGTTTAGGAGTTATTAACGAAAAACACGGACCAATCAGAGCGCGAGCTCGACGCTCGTTGGCATGTTCAGCCAACCGCCTGCCGGCTCGCCGCGCTGAACGTGCCAGCGAGCGTCGAGCTCGCGCTCTGATTGGTCCGTGTTTCTCGTTAATAACTCCTAAACAAAGCCGCGGACAACATTTTGCAAAAGGAAAATGGCGCTTGAAATGACCTCAGGAACCTCCCATTTCCCGGAGTTGAAGTACTTTTGGGACACCCTGTATACTTACAATATATCATTTCCAACTAATTGAAACGATTTAAGGAAGAATTAAATTTTCATTTAGCTCTTGCTTCCCATAATCGATGCAGGAGAGTCCGATTTTGCACGAGGATCCGTAGTCTAGTTATTATAATGTTTATTTGAATTTCAGATTGACTGAAAACAAATTTCTGGAACATAGCGAAAGGAAATGTTTCGGGTTAATATGTTCAGTATGAAGGCATCTGTCCGTGAATGACGAACGATGGTCAGACAGAGGATCATTTATTTTGCTTTTTATCGGATTTTTCGATCTAGGGCGTAGGTACAATTATCGGCTTTCAGTTTCCGGTATTGCGTCTCGCCGTGTACTCCGCTCGCTCAGCATTGTGTTGAAAACCGTCACCGAGAGGCCATCTTGTTCAACGGTGAATATATTTTCTCACTGAACAGGTGGACGTGAAAAATACCCCGTGCAGAAGTTCTGGATGCCCTTTTGTTCATACGTTTCCACTCATTCTTCTCTTTTCTTTCTTCGGCTCTTTTCTTCTCGTGTCTACCCGTTTCGTTCGTAGCGAGGTGTGTACATGTTGTGTTCGTCGGGGACACAATGCCGAAGAGATTATTCACCATAAAGTTGTATTTTCAGTTTACGCTAGGTCAGAATACCGCGAGAATAAAAAATATTTTTTAATGAAAACGCGTCGGGGATCTTTTCTCGAGAGGTGGCGGCGGCGGCGGTGGCGTGGCGCGGCGGCTCTACTGTGAATTGAAAAAAATAAACCGACAGGAGGCAAAGGAAAGAAATATCTTTTGAAAAATGTTTTTGAATCGCGCGAAGGGCGCGCCGCCATTCTACAATGTTCTCTGCGCACGAGGTTCTAGTATTTCGTTCGCGTTTGTTGTTTGGAAGTAATTATGATGATGGCGGGGAAAAGTTCAGACTGTGCTCGTTAAATAATAATTCTAATTTCCTAGTAGTCAGCTGAAAATCATTAGTTATTTGCAATAAGTGCAATAAGAAAGCATGCCTAAAATTACCTCGAATGGATACAGTAATAGTCGCCATGAAATCGTCAAAAGGGTGAAATTCGCCAGGATGAAATTCAATTTTAAGTCGTGCAATTACGTTAAGCGATTACACGCGTAACATCATATTTCATCGAACGTCCCGTGTAATATTCACGCAATGCAAATATCCAGGTTTCATTTTCAGGTTCGAGGACGGTCCCTTGGCATTTGACGCTTGTGTCGTTGCATACGAATGCCCGGGGATTTTGCTTAGATCCGTATTGCATAATCCTTTGAGTACACTCCGCCAGTGGTTATCTCGACGTCCCGTTTCACCTTCTTTCTTCTCATTTTATTTTTTTTCCAACGATGGCTTCACCCTCGCCATCTCGCGCCCTCCCGACTATGTAATTACCGACATTTCTTTGCATTTTTCGTCTGAAATTAGTTAACAGGCTACACGTCAATTAACCGTCGAGACATCCTTTACGTCAGTGGACGCGGCGGAAGAGTGGCATGAATCCGCTGCTCGTAACTTTACACGAAGCAGAGCCCTCTTTCATGTAGCGTTATTTTCTTCTTGTTTCTCGCGTTTCCCTCCTTCTTCTCTCTTTTCATCCCCGTTGAGAACGGAGCCTATCGCGGTGCAGCTCACTTAAAGCTGAACCTATTACGCTTAGTTTTACACATCCTCGAATATTGCGCGTAGTTATACTAGCTCAAGCATTGAGAGTATTATAGTTTGGGCAACTTCTTCCCCGCTGTCGCTTCACGACTCCCACCACCGGTGCACCGGTCCCCCCACTATCAGCTATTTCATATTGCCCCTACCGTGCTTTGCCTCGCGTCACTGCGAGGATACGGCGCACTTTCGATAGAAATGAGATAGAGTGATGAAATTTTTTTTAAATTGAAGCTGAAACTTTGTAGAATATGGGAAAAATAGTGAGATTATGGTAAAAACGTTTTTTAACCTTGATAAAATTCGTTAAGCTTGTACAATTTCAAGAAAATTGTGGTTTTTCAATCAGCACGCGCGGAAAAAATTTTTTTAATACTTGCCAAACATCATTTCCCGTAGATTTTTTCACGCTGATTTCAAATCTGGTTTCAAAATTTGTCTACGACATCACGATTTTGAAAAAATTTTTTTTTTTTACAAACAACTAATGCAATCATTTTTTCGTAGAAATGATTTAATAACACATTAGTTTGCAGGTATATCGTATTTTCATATATGGAACACAATAAAAATAATAATAATTAAGTATTTTAACGTTTTGAGTTACTTACGAAACATGAAGAAATTAATTATTATTATTTTTATTGTGTTCCATATATGAAAATACGATATATCTGCAAACTAATGTGTTATTAAATCATTTCTACGAAAACATGATTGCATTAGTTGTTTGTCAAAAAAAAAACATTTTTTCCAAATCGTGATGTCGTAGACAAATTTTGAAACCAGATTTGAAATCAGCGTGAAAAAATCTACGGGAAATGATGTTTAGCATGTATTAAAAAAATTTTTTCCGCGCGTGCTGATTGAAAAACCACAATTTTCTTGAAATTGTACAAGTTTAACGAATTTTATCAAGGTTAAAAAACGTTTTTACCATAATCTCCCTATTTTTCCCATATTCTACAAAGTTTCAGCTTCAATTCAAAAAAAATTTCATCACTCTATCACATTTCTATCGAAAGTTCTTTGATTTTGTCGCCGATTTCGTCCGAATTGCCCACTATGCGGCGCTCCTAGTCTGCTCGACCCCCTCCTACGCTCCACGGGAGTTTGGTGGGGAGGACGCAGGAGTGGGGAGAGGAGTCGCAAGCAGTGTCGCCAGGTCGAGAAAATCGAGGGGAATACAGGTACCCCCTATCTGATGGCCAGAGTCGTAATATGTGACACGTTGCGCGTGCGCGACGGGGATTGAGTGGGACGCGTTGCGCGTGGTGCTGGAATGGGATAGTGGAAGGGGAAAAGTAGGGGAGTAAATGAGTCCAGATTTGGACTCAACTGGCGACAGTGGTCGCAAGTTGCCCGGGCCTGGTTTGGACTATCTCGGTCCGTGCTCGAGTCAATTCATCGAAGAGTACTTGCGGATCCCGAACTTTGCAAGCGAGTCTTTGCTTGAGAAATTTGCTTCTTTGCTTAATTTCCACAGAGCCGAGGTTTTTCAGTGTCAAGGTGAGTCTATGCGCCATGCATCCAAGCCCGACGGGATCCCACTTTCCTTTTTGGCTCGGTTTCTATTCTCTCCGAGATATATTCCGCTCTGGCATTTGCGTCTCCGCTAGGTCCAGACTCGAGTAACCTTCTCGCTGGTCAAGTTATGCCAGCCGAGATTTATTCCTGATCGGCGCACACCCCTGTCCCTATTATCGTGTTTCTTTTTTAAATAAATCACACCGCAATACGAGCCCTGAAATATGTGTCGGCGAGCCAAGTGATATCGATCCGCTGCTGGCAAATAAAAATTTAAGTTGTCGTCGCCCGGGATCATACTGATGAAGTGCACCCCGCCAAATGAGAAGATCTAATCTTCTTAGTTTGACTTAGTTTCGACGGGAACTTCGGGGAACCTTGGACGTTCAGCGACATTTGCATGAAATACTCTTTGGAATATTTAACGGTATTAAACCCATGCTTTCTGTGAAATGATTTATTGAAATATTTGCAAATAACGACTTAAATTCGTTTGGCAACTAGAATCCTCTTCGCCATAGAAAAGGAGAATACTCGATTGTTTGTTGCACAATTCTATCGTTTAATATTTTGTAGGTATTCAGTGGGAATCGTGTTTCTTGAAGCACCCCCAGAATTTAAATAAATTCATATCTCTCGGGCAATTATTCACCCACGATTTGGGAACCGCCCTCGCAATCAATTACTTAAGAACGATGCAATGCTGATTGGATTCATCGGTCCAGTTATTCCCTTCAACAGCCCCTATTTAGTATTCCCCGAAATTATCATTTTAGTCGGAAAGTTGCCGTTAAACAAATCCACGACGTAGTCTCGTGTATTATAATTCCCCATCTCGAAGAACTAGCGCAATTTAACAATTTCCAAGTATTGGCATTTATGAGCCAACGGCATTTGCATAAAGTTAAGTTAGTCAAATGTAAGTACGTGGAGCGAGGAAACACGAAGGAATAGTTCCGAGTACATGCTAATTTATACAATCAGGATAACGATGTTTAGAAATTAAGACGTGGATATAATTTTCTGAAACTATTCCGTTGTTGCGAGATATTAATGAAAGGGAATAAGAGGATAACGGTGGACGTACTACATCAATGTTATGAACTATTAACATTTCCATTTAGATTTGTTAATAATATTTAAATTTCTTGAAGCTGTTTTAAAGCTCCTTTATGCAGCAAGTATAAATTGTTGTGGAGGTATAAAAGGTCGAAGAAGAAGTTGCATCATGCAACGTTAAATAACACGGTGGATAGTCACGTTGCATGAGAACGTAAAATAAAGTATAGTAGAAGGAACAATAGGTTGCGTGTGCGCAGCAAAACTTACTGCAATGCATGGTGGCAGACGTATTTCCAAAAATTAAGTAGTGTTACAGCTGTACAGTTTTCTTCACATATTTCAAGTCATTTCTATTCGGCTAAAATTTGTTACTTATTTATATTATCTTACGCGCCTAGCTGATATTATCTCACGTGTGCCAAAAACGGAAACAAATGAGAGAGACCCAACAGAAACGTTAACCGATGACTACGGAATCGTGTCTTGCACTCCATAACCGGGTTAGCAGCCCTAGGAAATACATACTAAGGAAATTCTGTATTGTACTGTGCGAACGTAACATATGTGCAGAATTTGGATATTGTGCGGTATGTTATACGATTGTTATGCCTACGTGGAATGTACTGCGTCGTATCTCGAATGGGGTCTGTTGTTCTTTCAACCTTCATTATGCTTGTTCAATTATTATTCCGACATTGTATATTCTACAAAGCGCTTTTTTAAAAATTAGTTACAACATCTGCATAATAACCAAAACCTTCAATTTCAACAAACGATTAATCCTTTTGTTAACTTCTTAACTTTTACTGCTATTAATCTTGTCAGTAATTTGGTCTCTTTAAGATGAATTTTCTATTTTGTCTTTTTTCGTATCTAAATATTTTCATTGCGATTATGTAATAAGAAATTATTGTTCATTGTATTTAATATTGAATCTCAATGTGATTCGTAGTGGATTATTATTACTGTGCGATTAGTTAGTACGACGTCTGCACACGAATGTAGGCAACGAGTATTATTATTCCGACATTGTATATACTACAAAGCGCTTTTTTTTTAAATTAGTTATAATATCTGAAAAATAACCAAAAACTTCAATTTCAACAAACGATTAATCCTTTTGTTAACTTCTTAACTTTTACTACTATTAATCTTGTCAGTAATTTGATCTCTTTAAGATGAATTTTCTATTTTGCCTTTATTCGTATCTAAATATTTTCATTGCGATTATGTAATAAATGAGATACTTAAGAAATTTATTGTTCATTCTATTTAATATTGAATCTCAATGTGATTCGTAGTGGATTATTATTACTGTGCGATTAGTTAGTACGACGTCTGCAAGCGAATGTTGGGAACGAGTATTATTATTCCGACTTTGTATATACTACAAAGCGCTTTTTTTAATCTTTTAAAAATATTTTTTTATAATATCTGAAAAATAACCAAAAACTTCAATTTCAACAAACGATTAATCCTTTTGTTAACTTCCTAACTTGTACTACTATTAATCTTGTGAGTAATTTGGTCTCTTTAAGATGAATTTTCTATTTTGTCTTTTTTCGTATCTAAATATTTTCATTGCGATTATGTAATAAGAAATTATTGTTCATTGTATTTGATATTGAATCTCAATGTGATTCCTAGTGGATTATTATTACTGTGCGATTAGTTAGTACTACATCTGCAAGCGAATGTAGGGAACGACTATTTTCCTATGAATGGTTCCTTAGAGATCCTAATGGAAATCTCTGTGTCTGCCAAAGAAACGTCGAAATCTTTCTTCAAAAGGTCAACACTCATACATAGCTAACTACAACAGCTTTATTCCGTATTCCGTCACGTACTTTTGGATTACACCGTTGTCCTCCGCCAATAAACTGGGTTAATTTTTTGGCACTGCATGGTGAAACAGGAATATGGAAAATACTCTCTTTCAGTTCAGTAGCTCCAGAATAACTACTGTAACGCTTGGCTTATCAACGATACGATAACTTTATCATTCTAAACATTCTGATAACGGAAATATTTACCTTTTCGGAGAGTCTAACAAAATTTCCATACGATTAACAAATAAACGCTAAACAATTGTTACAAGTTCGATTTAAAAATGGAGTCCGTTCGATTCCTCTGAAATTCTTTCCGACGATTACCGAAGCAAAGTTATCGAGTATGTTCGTTCCACGGAATTTCGGGAAAGAATTTCAATGAAACTTCGGCAATCAAGGTATCAATTATTTCCCCCGTAATCCCGGACATTTGTCCGGGCGCAACAGCGTCAGTTCCTGAAATTGCTTTTCCGCGCGGCGAGAACGACGCGTCCGATTCGGGAGCTTGCGAGATCAATTTACTTTTTTTTCCGGGAGTCGAAAGTTCGCGGAGAAGAAAGTTTCGCCGAAGAAGCCGGGCTCGGCGAATTCGCGGTGCTCCGCGTCGAGAAGTGCCATTATCGGTGACCATGATATCGCCGCGGCTCGATAAGAGAAAGAAGGGAACAAGTTTCGAGGCGGCGTGCAACCGACTGTGTAATTAACGGCGAAGAAAAGTGAAAATTACTCGGCCGGTTAGTCGGCAACGGTATGACCGGCACCGTACAATCGCGATATCGATTCGTACACGTTCGAGCCAGTAGTTGTTACGGCCTAGAACAGAAATAACTGAAAGTACCGAGCTTATGCCTGGCGGTCGTGCGACTTGGGCTTGTGCAGCCCGCCCCCGGAATAATATGGTTCAAAGCACGATACATTTCTTTATTAGTGTCGCGGTTTGAAAATTTCATTTCTCGTCGCGGATCGATTTGACGGCGACGCGATGCGACGCGACGCGACGCCACAGTGGGGTATTTGATCGATCTAGCTGGCCAAAATTATTTGTTTTGCTTAACGCGTTTAAAATGTACCTACTAACTTATTTATAGTATTTTATCTTAAAAAAAATAATTATAAACAAGTAAAAATTAACAATTTTTATCGAAAGTATTATTTTTGACTAATTTAAAAGTACGTGCGAATTACTATAATATAAATAATATAAATTTTCTATATATTGCACTATATATAATAATTTTAATAATACTAATAATAATAATGATATAATATATAATATAATGTGATATAACATAATGTACAATATAATATAATATATGGTATATAATACATAAAATAAATATAAGTGATATTATATGTACATATATTATAATAACTAATAATACAACTAATATTAATAAAATACAACTTAAACTATTGCAACACCTCATATTATTTTGAACGAAGTTTCGCTGTATAAATAAATTTTGCTGGCAATCATGTTTTCCGTATCTATGATGGTTCTTTATTAAGGGAAAACCCGCGCGTTCTGGGTCGGATTTTGACGATAACATTTGCATCTGTACGCTTCTGCAATCGTTTTTTACACGAAAATAAAGCTGAAACCTTCCGCTTTACCGTGGTTAAAGAAAAATTACTGGGACGGACAGGGAAGTACAACTAATTCCTTCCGATTGTATGTACTTCGAGATTAAAACTGCCTTCAAATTGACTTTTTTCAGTTACTGTTATTTTATTTAAATAAACATATATCTGATTCAAATTGTGGGAAATACACATACTTTACCTGCTACAACACTATCCATTATCGGTTTTCTCAAAGACGCTTTCGTGATTAAAAATATAACACTTCAAACGTTACTACTACGACCGACACGGCGAAAGGCAGAAACACTGTACTGAAAGACTAAACTTCAAGTAACCATACCTCGGTACGGAAAAGCCAAATCGGGAAAACACCGACGGTTTATTGACCCCCCTACTATTCAACTTTTTCAGGTAACAACTCATTTTTACCTGGGATGAGTTTGACAAAATCGACTTTTGGCCAGCTAGATCGGCCAAATACCCCACAGTGGCGACGCACAGTGGTCTGGGGACCCCGTTTTCGTGGCCAATATTATTTTAGCATTATTTCAAGAGTTAAAATCATAGTATTATAGGTCGTTGAATTCGTCTTGACGTCAGCTATGTGATTATGCAATAAAAAACATATAGTGACGTCTAAAAAAATAGGGGTGGCCTTGATATTTGAAGAAAAAAAAATGTTTTCCAAATTTTTTATATTGACGTTTATAAATTACCGAATGCTGATTAACTTTTGTTGGAACCTTTTTTTTTTGTCAGATCATCGCATATAACTGAAACATTGTAGACAATGCTTCTCGAAATGATTGAAATCTAAAACGTTTTATTTTACTTTGAATTTTCTGACTTTGTCTTTAGAACGCTGTATCTCATAACAGAATTATCTAAAATGAACAATATTTTGGATTTGGAAGTTTTAAAGGGTTGTTAGTTTACAGGGAAAAAAATTTTTTCAATATATTCAAGTTGAAAAATTGAATTTTGGCCACGAAAACAGGGTCTCCAGACCACTGTGCGACGGTTCGTTTCGTTTCGTTTTAAGGAGTGCTCCGTGGTTGCGGCGGTGACCCTTCCGCTGATTAGGTGCCCCAGAATTGGCCTTGCCTTCGATATCGACGAGACGAACTGTGTCGCAATACGCGGACACCTTGGTGAAATCGTCTGTCGATACACCGGAACAACAAGCATGGACGGACACATGCCGCCGGAGATGTTAATCTTCGATGCACATATGTAGCGTCGACGATCCGGACACGGTGACCTACACTTGCCCGGATATTGGCTGACTCTTAAAGTTTCTCGTTTTGAAAAATAAATCACTTTATGTTTTATTGGGTCGTTCAAGAAAATTGCTCGTAGATCTGGTCTATGTTGCACTTGTATTCAGAGGTTGCTATCTTTTGGTTTTTTAAACGTTAGGTATCGTGGAATAGATAAACTAAGTCTGAATAGAATTAATTAAATAAACTTGATGAAGCAGAAATATTTATTGTTGAAACGTTATTTAGTGAGGGAATTAATAAGTTACTTTTCTGTGGTATTTAACTGTAATTGTTAGCATCGATAATAATGCCGTTGCACATTTATGTTTTGCATTTTAGAATAATATTGTTTTAAAGCGAGCAAAATTCAGGAACGTCCACCTTCTGAGAGACCACAAATATTTAATAAGTGTATGAAAGGAGACACGCTCGGAAATATCACGTCAGATTTTAGAACCTCTGCAGCAGGTGTTAGGGAGATAATAAATCTTTTGGTATGAAATGGCACTGCAGAAAATCCTCCACAATCAGAGGACGTCCGCGAAAAGCTGTAATGCACGGTCTTTTAATAAGAAATGTTATTTGAAATCATAAAAATGCTGTTTTTTTACAATTTACAATTTTTTACGATTTTACCAACCATTTGTCGAATGACACATTTCGAACGATCGTATGGTAAAAGGTGATTAAAAATTGATCTATTTCCGTCACACAGTTAAAACATAAATTTTTCATTTATACGCGTTCGAATTAACAAAACAACGAAATAAATAATAAAAATTGCATAACGAAACGTATAAATTTTATTCGCATAGCTTATTTCTGTAATTGTTCAGTCGAATAATATTTTGAGTTTAAACTTTCCTCTCTGTGCAAAACCTGTCGAATTGAAATCGTGGCAAATAACAATGTTTTTGCAGACTTTCATGCATTCATTTAAATGAAAAGCAGACATTCGTCCGGAAAGTGATTAAATGCTTCGCAACAGTTGACTCTGCAAATATTTGCATTACGTACAAAAATCGTGAGATAAAGCGGTGGTTTAGAAACGAACCAGGTTCGATTTAAGGGCCGAATATATATCTCTTCTATAGACGTTGCTTCAGCTTTTCAGTAAGAGCTTTTCGGATTTTCGAATAAGGACGTCGGCGATAGTGCTGTGTTCAGAAAATCGTTTGAATGTATGAATTGGGTTCGATGACGCAGGAAGTAAGATGACGGAAAGTATGAGGGAGGACAGGAGGAGGAAACGTTGCGGATTGGAGGAAAAGTATCCGGGGAACATTATTTAACCTGAAATAACTGAAATTTTGCCATAATCTTCCTGAAAAATTTTAATAAACATGTTTAATTGCTCAGCTGGAGTAATTACAAGATACAGGTTACATAGACATCTATTTCTTTCCGGAATAATTTTAATTTAAATGTTACTACTGTTTTGTTCTGGATTTACTCATTTCTCTATAAATGCATACAATTTGCAGTCTAGCTATCATTAATTCGAAGTTGCTTTGTAAAAATAACATTAATAGTGTTCAAAAGAGAAAATGTAGTCTAAAACGATTTCCAATTTATTAAGCTAAAAAATTGATTTCTCGTGTTAAATTAATTGATAGATGATAAAAAACACTCTGAGAGTGAAGGAGCTAAAAATATAATACTTTTGGATACACGGTTGAGAGCCACTGTCTCAAAACAGCACTGTGTGCCAGATCGATACCACCTCGGCTACCCTTAAACTCTGAAATGCGAACCGAAGTGAGAGCAAAAGACAAATCCAATTTCCAGCAATTATGAAACCGGGAAAAGAAAGCACAGCTGCATTTTATATAATAATCAATACTGTTGTTATTTGTTAAAAATCATTGGCTCCCTTTACTCTACCCCGGTATCAAATTCAACCGCGAAAGTTCCTGATTCGCATCGGCTACGTTCTCAATCATTAAAATTCGGATCAAATATCAGAAATTGTTTAAACTTCCTGGAACTTTCCTCGTTAGAGTTTAATGGTAATAGGCGAGGGTTTATCCATATTATTAATAACACCATTACCATTTATGATAGAAGAGCTACCCTTAATATTGAGATTAACAGAGTTTAGAACTTTCTCTTAATCTTGTTATAATTTATAAAAACTTCAATATCTAATTTGTGAAAGTTTTGAAAAATGTGTCGATCGTTCTTTCGACCGCGATTTTGATCCATTTGATAAGATAGAACCTTTTACAGATCTTAATAGTATTTATTATATGTCTTACTTGATATTCATTTACTGATTTTTATTAATTTTGATTTTTGCGAACCAGTTTATGAAAATTAGTATTTCTTTATTTGCTAATAGTTTGTTCACAATTCACGTTAGCTTGAAACAAAATTAGCTTTACGGTTAATGTATGAGACAAGCTATTTTTCGAAATTCTCAAATTTTAATCATTGGAAATTAGTTTAAAATTACTGATTGATGAAGTCGAGACCGTAACGTGGCTAAAATTGAGCATAACGTGAATTAATGAACTCTTAATGACGTCGAAAGAGAATGTAGGTGAACCGTTCCAACTTTATCAATGAATACCTAAAATTGCACCTGTAATCAAAGGTATGCATAAATTATGGGGCCGCTTGACAACATAATCGTTACCTGCCCAAAAGGAAAATTACGCAAATAGAGACGTCAATAGTGCGCTAATTGCAAATACGCGATGTATTGACAGTTGTTACCACATGTTACTAATGACGAATTTAACGAACAACATGTTTAATGCGAGTAAATCAACATGCACAATTTTGCCACTTATGTAACCAAAATATTTATTCAGAATTATTTTACGAGTAATAAAAGTAGCATATAACGTTACGATATTTGTGACGTTATTATTAAATGCTGCACCTGTGATCTGTTTTGAAATAACTTAGGTAACAATAACAGAATATGGACACAACTGTTACAAGAATTACAAAGTAGTGAAATAAGTCAATTCGAATGTAATATACATGGTGTTCTATTAAGAAGTGTTATTTTAAATTATAAAAAAAATGCTGTTTTTGTACACTTAACAATTTTTTTTACAATTTTACTAACCACGTGTCGAAGAGTGACAATTCTAATCTTCACAAATAAAAAATATTGTGAAAATAACATATCTCAATGGAGGACCCTTTAATAGCATAAATTAGTTTACGACTATTTTAACTGAATTTTATATATTGTACAACTTCGTTTTCAGAAAAATACAACTTCTGTTCTCATCTCCTCTACTTTTCCTTGTTCAATTCTAGTATTCTATTTCATTACGCTGCACCTGCACGGCCCGCCTTGCATAACTGAGCTTTCACGTTTGCTCTCATATCATTGAAACTCGTAATATTCAGGCTCCTCGCGAACAAATTAAATTATGTTTGAATTCAGCTAATACTCGCTCGTGTTCGTCTCAGGTTTCTTAATATTAAACTAACGTTAGCAGCACGCCGGAAGTTGGTGTAATAGCAGTTTACGATTCCGCGGAAGGAACATTTTGAATTTCGATGTTGCTCGAGGTTGCCGCGCATTAGAATTTTCAATTCGTTCTGCTGTTAATTAAATCGACATGAAAGTTCAGACCGACGCGACGGGACGGGAGACGTAACCTACGATATCGTAATGCGTGTTCGTGCACGAGTTGCGTGCCGGTGGTGTGTTTAATCATTAACTTTGAGGCACCCATAATCCTTAACCATCTTGAGGAACGTTTGATTGATGGCATCGCTGAAGTGAAACATGGCGTAATGAATAAAGATAATCAAATAATTGGAGATAAATCGGTATAGTTGGAGATGCTGACACCTTGCGTTATTAATACTAAACACTCGAACCAATGACGGCAGAACGTTGTACATTAAAATTTTCTTACACCATTTTTTTAACAAAATAAACTGTTCATTAATATTACTATTTTAATTACAAGACAGCGGATAGTCATGCAGAATAAAAATTTTCTGTCTATAAATTGCAAACTACTAATATTCAATAAAAAATTTCTTCAATTCGTTCAATTCAAAGCTCGATGATTCGACGGAAAAGAAAATCGTAGATCAAGTTTTAAGCTTTCGCTGTAAATGGGAAGCTTCAATCTGTGTAGAGTGGTTCCAGTTGTTGGTTTATTTGAAATAGTATAATCGATAAACAAAAATGAATTTGTTTAATCCATTTGAATACTACTTCATAAGTTACTTTTGTTTCATGTTCACTTTATCTTTTGCATTCATCGTGTCACGACGTTGTTCCTTGTGGATAAAAATAAATGATAGTTTGTTCATTTTAAAACTAGATTCAGTTTATTTATCCCATATTGCCAATACCAGTCACGAGAATAATTTGTCAATGTTTTAACATAAATTTCAATTTGTAACATTTTAGGCCAAAACAGTGTCTCCAGTTTCCCAGTCGCTGTATCATGCTAAAATATCTTCGATAAAAATGAACGATGGATGACGCAAGTAGAGGCTTCAAGCTTGAAAATAAGGTATACTATATACTATATTTTTAACAAAATTATGACTGTTGAAATATCGGCAATTTCTCGAGAGTCGGAAATTTAGTGTACAAATAGTTTCCTGAGCCACTGTTGTACGGGGCAAAAGTAACATAGTGGGTGCAATAGCTGCTTTAAGATAGCGGAAGACAATAGAGCGCGTTAACGACTCGGTTACCCGAGGATTGACCAGACCAAAGAGCCAATTGCCCACTTCACGAGAGAGTAAATCTTGAAGACGGTTACGATCATTTCTCTCCGAAACTGTAGAGTGAAGCCGTCCAAGTTTGAAATGAGAAAGGCGTGTCCGTATGAAAGACTGCGGGGAAAATGTAACCGGAGTGCGGTCCGTTCGCGCGCGTGTGGGTTAATGTTCACGTTCTAGACGAATTTTCGGAGAATTTCGCAGGAAACGTACAGCGGTCTTGCGATCCATGCAGCTCGCGTCAAATAAATGTGCCGGGCTGGCGGTAAATCGAGGGGATGCTAACAGTATAATTTCGAAAAACAGAACTGTACAATATTACCACTTCCACTGGTATTGGTTCATTGTTATTGTACGAGTAATTACAAATTTGGAATGTAATTATCGCGAACGGCCGCATAAATTATTAATATTGCCGCATAGAATTTGCCTCGGGGCTCGTGCTGGCAAACAAAAGCCGCAATGTCCGACACACCTAATGATGCCACTCCACGGCCTGCAAAACATCATAAACCGGAGTTCTTGGACAGCTGTACATCACGTGCAGTCAAGTCCTGACCATAGGACGTTATTATAGTAGACGTCCGATGTCCAGGAATCCCGGAAACAATACACGATGACTGTACTGGAGAGTTCCTCCTCTAATTGTACACTACACCCCTACACTTCCGCTAATTGTACAACACTAGCCGCGGGCAGAAGCACCGAGGGCAACACGAATTTCATACGTGCTCGTTAGAATTTACACTATCGTCGCGTGAAAAGCGGGGATACACTAGATTTGTGTTAATGCAGCATGATCCGCCTAAATGTCTCCTTCGGTTGCAAATATACTGTTCAGAATTTCATATAATTTAATTGCTTCAGAATTTCTTATAATTACTTCAGAATTTCTTATAATTTCACATAATTTAATTGCTTCAGAATTTCTTATAATTTCACATAATTTAATTGCTTCAGAATTTCTTATAATTTCACATAATTTAATTGCTTCAGAATTTCTTATAATTTCACGTAATTTAATTGCTTCAGAATTTCTTATAATTTCATACAATGTAATTGCTTCAGAATTTTTTATAATTTCACATAATTTAATTATTTCAGAATTTCTTATAATTTCACATAATTTAATTACTTCAGAATTTCTTATAATTTCACATAATTTAATTGCTATTTATTTATAATTTAATTGCCAAAATAGTGTCTCCAGTTTCCCAGTCGCTGTATCATGCTAAAATATCTTCGATAAAAATGAACAATGGATGACGCAAGTAGAGGCTTTATTATTATTATTATAATTTCACATAATTTAATTACTTCAGAATTTCTTATAATTTCACATAATTTAATTGCTTCAGAATTTCTTATAATTTCGCATAATTTAATTGCTTCAGAATTTCTTATAATTTCACATAATTTAATTGCTTCAGAATTTCTTATAATTACACATAATTAAATTACTTCAGAATTTCTTATAATTTCATACAATTACTTCAGACTTTCATTTAATTTAGAGAGGCAATGCTCAGTGCAAGGTAATGTCTAAACAGCGGATCTTTATGCAAAAGAAAAACGTTGTACCTGAATTGCAACTTAAGATCTCATTTCTTAAACTGTATATGTAATATGTTTCGTACAATCAATGACGCCACGTTGCATAGAATTGCCTACGCGTGTCTAAGTCATTTTAATCACATCAAGTCGCATTAGATCACACCAACCCATCTCAGCCTAGGGTCGAGCTATTAATTTCTACCAACGACCTGTAACGCAACTCGAGCAAGGAACGATCATTCGTGTCTCAGTCGTGAGCAATGTCGCACTAATACTGCTTTGTAGGCGTTGTTGTACACCTTAGTAAGCCACTTAATTAACGACTCGAAATTTATTTGCCTTTCGAAGATTCTTACAATAATACAAGTCACATTTCCACGAATATTCACAGTGACGTTGAAAATAGAATATAATAAATAGTCTGCGAATCTCTATGCATTTATGTGCAAAACGAGCTGAAAATAATCCAATAGTATTTTTCAATTTTTTAAATATTCTATCTTGCTGCAGTCCGTTTACTCATTCTGATCATGAATGCATAAAATCCGGTTTCTATTTACGAGAAGTACTATTATACATATATTAAAGTGGTCTATATATTTAATTTATATTCAATGTTATTTTTAACTTGAATATGAATTCTTAAATAAACTGAGACTCGATCAATCTGCCGCTGTATTGGCGCCGTCGCGTCGGTTGAAAGCTAAATTCTCCTGCCCGTTAAATATTGTATATTAAAAAAATTTGTTCATCGGAACGGCAAGCAATATGGGGGCACGGAAGGGTATTTGCAAGGAGGAAGGAAATGAAAGTGAGGGGTGAAATATGACGTAATATATGCAATGGAAAAAAAAGGTGGTCGAAAGGGGTGTTCGCTCGCCGAAAGCGGAAATCCACCGATTCGAACCTGGCAATATTAATATCGCGGAAGCGAGCCGGGCGTAACATTCGCATGTTTGTTCGGAGTTATGGGTCTTGTGAAATATTTCGGAAAGTTACACTACATCGGGCCGGAGCAGTTGCGGTTCGTTAAAACAGCCCACAAGCCTAATATCGATTGCGAGCCTCGACAAAGGATCTGCCACTGTTTGCAACCAGTTTGCCCCCGATGAAAAGTTACACGAAAGTGTGCGAGGAAATCCAACCCCCCCGGTACACAATATAAACAGGCATCGAATTTTTGCGATACTTTGTCGCGCTAACGGAACACGTGACACGCAATGATGATCAAAGGAACGCGCGCACCGAAAAAGAAAGAAGAAAAAAAAAAAGACGAGAGCAACGAGAGTCGTACGCACGCTGGAAAAACCAGTTAATTTGCTGTAATCGCGTGCATCGCGCAGAATAATTAAAGCGAGTCAAAGACTAACGAATATTTACTGAAAACACAAAGCCTGTCGTTCGGTTAAGCGTTATTATTCGGATAGGAACGTTGCCTCTTCTTGGTAGCAATTACTATTGTTGCAACCTGCTCGAATGAATTTTTATACCTTTACAGAAATAATTGCAACAGAACTTTTGTATTCTTTTTAGAAATAATTGCAAAAATATCCTCTTATGATATTTTCGCTTTACAACTTTAAATATTTTTATATTGTTTGTAAGGGTCGAATAGTAGATGTGTTTAATTCGTTGAAACACGTATAAATTGTTTTTATTCATAGTTTTATAATATTACCATGTCGACTGTCTCGCAAGTGAAAAAATCCTACTAGATCAAAGTATATAATTTAGTCGTTGTAATAAAAATTGCAGTGTTAGAGCTTATACAGGGATCGCTTCTTAAGCTATTTTAAGTCGTGCAGAAATCGTTCGTAAATGAAGTTCGACTCAAGTTATTACGGAACAAAAATTAATTTTTAATAAAGTGTTTAAAATACTGTATCGAAGCACAGCACGGTTATGGAAAATTCAAAGATAGCACAGTATCCAGAGACAGAAAGTGAATTTTCATCCGAAGATCGTAACAAAGATTAAAATATACAACTTGGCGCATAACAAATTTCTCTTCGCAGCTTTCTTCGGTATCTCTAACCTTGTTTTTTCCGTTTGCAGCTGCCGCTTTCGAAGAACAGTGTTTTGCGCAATAAAGTCGAAATATTATTATGGCTCTTATAATTACTTTCTTGGGGGAGGGGGGGTGGGGGGTGGAGCAGTTTACAGGGAAAGCAGGAAAGTTCTGTGATCCCGGGGCACGGCGGTTCTCTATTACTTCGAATAATGCCCTGCTCCGTCGACGACGTTATCGGGAAGCCGAAAAAACTTTTCCGAACTGTTCGCAAATATTACCCGGGGTAAAAGTTTATCAGCGATTCGCATCCCTCCAATTTCTTTCTCGATTTAACGCGCGCGCGTCATATAATAGGCTGTCATGGACTGGCTTCGGTCAGATAGGGACCGTGTATATATATATACGTATATACCAGTACAATGTTCCCCTGCACGTGTTCGATAACTTCTCGTAGGCTTCGTTCCGCGAAATGGGTCACCGATTGAAAATTGCCGGGTACTCGTATCGGACGGCGTTACCTGTCAACGTGCTACAACGATCACTTCGTATCATCGAGAGAGGTACGGAGAGGTGAGCCGTAAAATTAGGCCCCCCGGTATACCTGCGAAACTGCGATACGATGCCCTCCCCTCCCCTTGTCAACAACCACGCTCTCCCCACTATCTCCAATTTATTATCGCATACTGATAGTATCGGAATTAGTCAATTTCGACTGACGGATATCGATTTCCGTATCAATCGATCCACGATGGCACAATAATGCGAAACTCTGTTTAGTCAACAGTGAATACCTGTCGTGAATCGAAGACTGATTTTTCCGGGAAATTGCGGTCGATCGAGAAATTGTTCGAAAACACTCTACAGTGTGTGATTTATCTGGAAACGTGTACATTATGGTGGACTTAAGCTATACTTGGTGAAACATTTTTATCGAGATACAATGCACGTCGCCACCCAGGATTGCTCCTTTAGGTGAGAATAAAAATTTATGCAATGTTTGAGATCGATCGAATAAAAGGATCGCGTGGCGCATTTAAATTGAAAATTTTGAAACTCACCTTAACTATGGAGTATGACACATCGTTGGATTTGTCTTTTTTTTGTAATAGGAATATGGCATATGGAAGTTCTTTAGAATATAAGAAATAGAAATAGACTTCATTGCAAAACTACAACTGCTAATATGTTATTTTTACCACGTTTTTATTATTAGTTATACAGGATAATACATACATATGTCCTATCATCAATCAAAATTTGCTACATTTTAATGTAGGTATTTAAATATCTCTGTTATTTGTGGTTACACGAAAGAATGGTAAAATAAATAATTTTTTGGAAATCAAATTTTCGAAATATATCGAGGTAATCGTTATTTTTATTCAAAGAAGGTCGTATAATTTTTCCATATTCCTATTCAGAAAAAAAGGCAAATCCAACGATGTGTCATACTCCATAGTTAAGGTGAATTTCGAAATTTTCAATTTAAATGCGCCACGCGATCCTTTTATCCGATCGATCTCAACTTTGTACAAATTTTTTTCTCACCTAAAGTAACAATTCTGGGGGGCGTCGTGAAAAAAATTCGTTGGTCAAAAAATATGGTCCACCCTAGTGTACGTATCGAGAAAAGTGTGAATGACACGAAAAAAGTTTTCAGAAAAATGTGTTAGGTGATGGTGTTAAGCTTGAACACATTTATAATGATCGAGTTAAAATTTTTATGGAAGCCTCTATTTTTTATTACACATTCTTGACGCTGGAAGAAATAATATTTAAATCTAAAAACAATCGTTTGGTCGAATTTTTAAAAAGTCGTTTTTAAAGAATGTCCACTTAATTTTGTCGCGGACTATACATATCTGACGTGTTACAGAAGGCAAACGATTCAAAAAATAAATTTTTCGTCGCGTCTGATTTTTACGAGCAGAATAAATGGTGTACAAGAAAGCTGCATGTTCAAGAAGCATGTTTATTTCCTTTTCGCGATGTGTAGAATCGTAAAAAAGGGTGAGGGAGATTCAAACCCGCAATCACGAGATTTACTGACTGACCAGCTGTGCCTTAAGCAGTGCGCATACCGAGTTTTTGCCTGTCAGACTTCTAATATAGTATTGGGCTTTTGTATCTTACGCGCATACCGAGCTTTCCGGCAAGTTCCCTTTAGCATACTTGGTTTTGGTAGGATCCGGAGTTTCAGCTCGAATTTCGACCTGGCTTTTCGAGAGAGGGTCGAGAGTCCCTGCTGTGCATGGCACAAAAAAAAAGGTTGCAGGAGGGAGCTCCACAGCTCCTTACGTAAACTATCGTTATCTCTCTTCTACAACATCATGGAGATAGGAAACGTTCCTGCCACTTGGTGAAACAGCATCACACATCCTTATATTTTATACATAAATTATACATATAAAATTCTTCTTAAATAATTTATCATTTCATACGCAAATGTAATTTCTTAATGAAAACATATTAGAAATATCTTTGTTCAGCAAATTTTACCACCGGTTGAAGTGTGAAAAAATAAAAAAAAAATGTGGTCGTATTCTACGATTTCTTCCTGTTTAAAATTCCGTTTTTTAATTCACGGAGCCTCAAAAATTTAAAAAAATTTCAGTTTGTCGGAATTGTAGAGAAAATACTAAAAGTTCCATTTTACAATTTTTTTTTATGTGGGCTTATACTGAAAATGTAGAAGACACTTTTCGTAGATCAGTATCAATTAAACATATTCTGAAAATTTCATCAAAATCGGTGAACGTTGCAATGAGGTAAAAATATGCAGCGTTCAGCAAGACCAATCAGCGCATTTCTTCTGCATGGAAATGGAAGTGTCCAGCCGAACTTCCAAAAAAGGGAAACGCGAACGGTTCAATCCGGGCCTTACAACATCGAAAGGGTTTTATCAATCGAACCCGCTTGTTTAGATAATTCAGTCGCATCGTAACAATAGCTATTTTAAATAAACAAAGCCATTTGCCTGACAGAAAACTAGTGTTGAGGCTTACTTGCCAGGCACTTGTCCGGCTCTAGCAAAGGCATCTCGGATTTTGGGAACCCCTAGGGTTTGGGTAGCAGACGTCACGCTGTGCCTTTCTTCGTCGAGCATCTCGAACCCTCTTAATTGACGTTCCGGCTCCAAAAACTCGGTATGCACTAGCAAAACGGTGTCAGGTATCTCCGGCTTGCCGGAGACTCCGGTATGCGCAGTCCTTTAGCCATTATGGCTTGCAACGCCCTACCAAGTTTCCTAAAGGTTTCTAAGCTCGTCGGGGTCGTGATTTTGCTTTTCGCATGAATCACCCTTTTTTTCGATTGTACCACGTATAAGCACTGTGCAGTATCTGTCGAGAATTGGATATCTGAGTTGATTCTAAATTTCTAGAAAAATCAGATTGATACACTAATAGAAAGTATTTCTGTGCTTTAGCAAGCACTGAAGGATTAAGTAAAAATAAAATACTATTTTTTTGCTACAGTCGGTGTGAAAAGTATTCGTACACCTTTTAAAAACGAATAACTTTTTCAAAATTCGACCCAACAGCTTGAGTTTTTTGGAGACGTTAGAAGGATTAGTTTACTAGCTAATATATAAATAATTTTTTTTTTATTGTTATTGGTCGTAATTGCGAAAGAAAAAGTAAAGGTCACGATTTTTAAATTTTTTATCTGTGACTGTAGTGAAAATTTATAAGGTGCATTTGGTAGGTATAAGTAAGTTATATACATGTACAAAGTTTCATCGAAATCGATCGAGGTTGTTACGAAATATAAATGATTGAAAATAGCAAAAATTGTAAGAATCCGCGAATTAAATGATTCGAAAACCCTAAATTCAAAGATTTTTACATGTTACAATGCCCATAGCTTTTTTATGCGTCAACCGATTTCAATGAAACTTTGTACATGTATATAACTTACTTATACCTACCAAATGCACCTTATAAATTTTCACTACAGGCACAGATAAAAAATTTAAAAATCGTGACCTTTACTTATTCTTTTGCAATTACGACCAATAACAAAAAAAAAAAAAATTATTTACATATTAGCTAGTAAACTAATCCTTCTAACGTCTCAAAGAAACTCAAGCTATTGGGTCGAATTTTGAAAAAGTTATTCGTTTTTAAAAGGTGTACGAATACTTTTCACACCGACTGTATATATTGTGTAAACTCGCGATAAACATGAAATTTGTCTATTAAAAATTTACAAAATCTTCATCAAAGTGAAGTTAGTTAATAAAGAAATCTTAAGGAGTTAAACGCTAAAAAAAGACGAGAACAATGTAGTGACAGGACGTTCAAGTCGCTTCAACCTGTTTGGACATGCAAAGTCAGCAGCTCTCTTCAGTTTTGGACACCGCAAGCAACACCACACCCTGTAATTAGTAATGTGACACATCACCTCGACCTTCTTTCCTTGGCAAACTTTCAGTTACATGGCGAATAAACGTTCGGTGGTGTGCAACCGGGGTACAGCGACAAGACAGTCGGGGTTGGGGGGTGGACACGTTACGTGGAGGTCTTCACACGACGCAGCACGAAGGACTTTGATAGAGTGTGAGAAAGTTTCCGCTTCTTACCGAGCAGGATGGTCGGGAGCTTATTGGGATTCTTCCTCCTCTCAGATTCAATTGAGAATTTTGGAACACCGATACACAACAAATTTTTTTAACAATTTTTTTAACAACCCTGCAGACTGGGTAAGAAATATGTATTGTCTTTGAGTCTCGTCTATGAAAGAAGTTTCACGAGTCCGAGATAAGCCATTCGCTTATGGCGAAGTCTCTAGCATGCTCGTGTTTCTTTCGGTCGTCACGCGACTTGAAAAATGTCTGATCTTTTTAAAGAACATTGATGCGAGATTTCTCGCGTAAAAGGGGACCGAAGTGGATGAAACAAGCATACATATAAAGAGAGTGCTATGAAGCCACCGGCCATTTACAAATGGGTGGAAAGGTTTCACGAAGGAATAGATGGAAAGGAAACCGATGGATTCTACAGGGTGTCCCAAAACGACTGCGTAAGCGGGAAATGGGAGCTTCCTTGGGTCATTTCAAGCAACATTTTCCTTAACAAAAATGGCGTCCGCGGCTTTGTTTAGGAGTTATTAACGAAAAACACGGACCAATCAGAGCGCGACCTAGACGTTCGCTAGCACGTTCAGCCAACCGCCTGCCGGCTCGCCGCGATGAACGTGCCAGCGAGCGTCTAGGTCGCGCTCTGATTGGTCCGTGTTTTTCGTTAATAACTCCTAAACAAAGCCACGGGCGCCATTTTTGTTAAGGAAAATGTTGTTTCAAATTACCCAAGGAACATCCCATTTCTCGCTTACGCAGTCGTTTTGGGACACCCTGTATATCATGATGACGCACTGGTTCATGCGTCAATTCCTGTGCCGTTTCTCGCGCGTTTCAACGTGATCGTTCTTGATCATCGTCCATATTCACACGACCTAGCGGGACTTTTTATTTTCATAGATAAAACGTCGGGAGGACATACGGATGACGTTGGAACAATTAAATGGAAAACGACGAGAGAGTGCTGAATAGAGTTCCGAGCGATGGAAACGCTGTTGGAACAAGCGTATATACATTCAGGACTATATTGAGGGGGGATACCATCGAATTGGAGGGAAACTGAGACACTGAATTTCGTTGACGTGATTCCACGAACTTTTTGAATAGGGCAGTGTACGGTGTTGATTTCTCCAAGTCGACAAATCAGTGCCGGCGTAGAACTTCTTCGCCAGATGCACCTATCTGATAAGAAGTTGGAGAGCCAACTTCTTATCGCGACCGATCGTCGGCGTGGGTGGTTACTTCGTCAAAAGCGGGCAGTGATTTAACGCTTTGCCCACCGGATGTCTGTTAATGGCCTTCTTAATGCCTGTGCTACGTCAAAAAAAAAAAAACAGCCATTATTTTCTTCCAACCCCCTTAAATGGAAATGACGAGTCTCGCTCGAATGAGCTTGAAAGGAGGAATCTTAATCTTAGCTTAAATAGAACTATGTTTCACCTGAACTTCTATTTCACGAGCAGCTTTTACGATTCCATAAATAAATTTCATTTTCGTTAAATGACAGCCATGATTGCTGTTGAATAAATTGTATGCCGTGAGATTGAATAACAAATGGTGGTGATTACTTTGTTTAAAATTTCTGTTTCAATTAGACAATTTATTGAAACCTCCTGGTCGCTAATGTTAAAAACCATTAAACAACTCTCGTTAGACCTACTTTGAGAATTATAGTAAAATTAGGTTATGTCACTAGTGACTTGATTTTTTTTATTGAAATTATATTTTGTAAGTTTCTGGTGATTTTGTTCTTCAAATTATATTTTATGAGTTTGCTATGATTTTTGTATACTTGGGAATAATCTCATATTTTAGGTGTTTTTGAAACATGCGCTGGTCACATATAGTATACATTCAAAAAATTGCAAGAGGATGGCAATATTCGAAGTAAAAATTCCCATATTTACAACGGGAATTTAATAAAAATTTAATTGAAATTCTTTTACTATAAGATAATTAGATTGATTAAGTTTACGTTACTTTCGTTGCTGCGAATGGGAGAAACATTTCAAAGAAAACTCACCGACTCGGTTTAATGTACCGCTCGTGTAAGACATACACACATAAATCCTGTCTTACAGAATCGGTGAGGTGTACGACACAATTAAGAGTGAAATATACAACACGCCAAGCAGAATAATAGGAGCTTCGCTTATCTACCTGTACTCGGTTCGAACATTGTTTCAAGATTATTCCGCTTTCGTTATTTTCTCAACTCGTGGCCGATGAAGTTTCCCTCGCTTTAATACACGTCATTATGTGTTAACAAAGGTTCCCAGATAACATGCTTCGTAAAGGTTCTGCGGCGTGTAAATTAAATCCATAGTGCTTAAAGTTTCAATTATTCGGCCGTACACAACTTTACGAAATTGCGTTAACTTTGTATGTTATCCGACCAACGGTGTGATTACGTTGTTTAATATGATCTCTAACGGAACAGTAATTACATACATACGCTAAAATATTCATGGAATAATTTCTGCGGGCGTATGAAAATTACTTTGCTGTACAGAAAAATTCGTTCAATCTTTTCCCCTATCCAACAACTTTTAACCAATTTCATTTTATTGCATTTTTAATTTTTTTTTTACAAAAAGTGTCAACCTAAAAATTTTATTCGTAACGTTTCTGTTTTTTTTTTTATATGCAAAAAGTACCGATCGAAAAAATGTTATTTCAAGCATTTACACCGTTTCATGTACACTTTCACAGACAATAATCAGTTGCATAAACAAAAATCATCTTATTACGTTGCTTGAGATTTAATCGATTAGTCTTGTCCATCTTTATTGTTAATTGAAAATAAAGATTTACTTATCTACTCATCGTATTGTATTTGTTCCATTGTATCAATTTATAAGGGATAAATAAATTTTTTTTACAAAAAGTACCAACCTAAAAATTGTATTCGTAACGTTTCTGTGATTTTTATATGCAAAAAGTACCGATCGAAAAAATGTTATTTCAAGCATTTACACCGTTTCGTGTACACTTTCACAGACAATAATCAGTTGCATAAACAAAAATCATCTTATTACGTTGCTTGAGATTTAATCGATTAGTCTTGTTCATCTTTATTGTTAATTGAAAATAAAGATTTACTTATCTACTCATCGTATTGGATTTGTTCCATTGTATAAATTTATACGGGATAAATTAACTTGAGAAGATGGGGGTCGTGTACGGGTTAACGTCCTGTCCATTAACTCGTTAATGAATAAGTTAAAGTAATCCGTTTACTCCTTAAGAAAGTAAGCCATTGCGAAAAGGGGCTTAGGAAAAGCTGTTAAGACTATGAAATAATTATACGTAGCGTCGCGTGCACGCGTGTAAATTTGATTTTGCAGTAGAAATTGGAAGAACCGGCTTTCGAAGGACGTAGGAATGCCAGGAATTATGGCGATCAAACGCTATTAATCAGCACGCGCCGGCACGGAAAGAGGGGAAACGAGGAAATTAAATGACACTCCGTCCGAGTCTCGTTTACCAGGTACGGATCGCGTGAAGGAGAGACACGGGAAAAGCCGACTAAGAAAAACAGAGCTTACCTCGCTGTGATGTCCCCGAAGATTGTAATTTGCCCTCAGCGGAAGTTCCGTGGCCCTCGTTCGACAGTGGGACCTGGTAAAAGTCACTCCCACGAGGCCACGAGCGTTACCAGTGGCCAACCATCCCTCCTGATAGTAATTTGTACGGTCTAGTTTCCATTCTTCGACCTGTTAAATAAGAGAGAAATTATGGTTACTCCGATGCCGGTGTTTATTGAAAATCTGTTGATTTTGCGGCAGCGTTCGTTCTGCGATAAAATTAAAGGTATATCTGGTTTTGAACTTTCGAAAGATCTATTTTTTTTTAAATAAGAAGATCCGCAAGAAAATAATTGAAAAAATAGTTTTATAAAAATTTAATTCCTGAACTTTGAACAATTTGAATCACTACGATTTTGTCCAAATGAAAAAATTTATTGTAACATAAATAAAATTAATGCCGCAAGGTTCGATGTCTGGCAAAATTAATCATTTACCAATTATTATCATTAAACATTGTATGATTTACTAGACAAAATGAACATACGAACTGGGTACGTTCGAATCGAAGAGTACCGAGAATGGTGATTGAAAAGGTTTTATTTAAATAAAATGTGTTGGAAGCAACTACTTGTAGTAAAACTTTTCCCGTCTACGCCCGAAAGTCATAACACGTCCTGAAAGGAGGCTACCTAATTTTAAATGCAACGTACACTCAACTGAGTTTTGATGATACGTCTGTCCCTGAAGTTAGAGCTTTCCAACAGTAATCTACATCCACTCGCTTTCACAACTATTTCGAACCGAATGCGAGGACCATAAAACGATCGCGTATCATAAAAGTCCCGGCCTTCCGAGAGAATCGAGGGATGTTTGTGTAATGGTGAAAATGCATTGAATGCATAGTGGTGTTTAAACGCATAAGCCTGTTTCTCTCGGTTATATCTCGCAGCCATGCCTCTTTTGAGGCGGAATAAGCGGAGTATTCAAAACGAGGGGCATATATTATTTTAACCTTCAGAATTTAGTGAATTTCATGGAATATATTTACTCCGGCCATGAATGCATAAACCACCCTATAATCAGAATTTGAAAGTCAAATCGTACGCGAGAAATGTACCCACCATTCTTTTCACGCGCCAGGAAATCGAGAGGCCCGTTTTATTTAATTAAAATTTTTGCTGGCTGTTGCAAATGAACCCAGTGGAACAGAACCCCGGCGACGCTCGTATGGACTATTGTTGTACGACAACCCCATTGCGATTGTATGAAAACTCAAAATTCCATTCGTACAGGGACAGCTTTATCACTCGATTTTAGTTTCAATGACTTTCCATGCGTTAAAATTTTTATTCATCTCCTGTGACGGAAATTTTTGTTAAAATCGCAGTAACTTCATTTTCTCATTTAACGTATTGTAATTACCTTGCTTTTAAAATGAATCCTTTACCTCATTGTATAAAAACGTCGAATTTTTTTTTTTTTTTTAATTCCTTGAAACGATGTTATAAATGCTAGTAATTATTTTATTTGCTTATTTAGCATACAAGGGAGCTTTTTGTTAAGAGTGAAAATAGTAATAAGCATTTAAACTACAGGCTTAGAGTTCGCCAAATTTGATAATACTTTTTTAAAAATCTTTTGAAAATATTAAAATTTGCTAAGCTTAACGTGAAAATGTACCAATAACGCGATATAGAAACGGTGTACGTCGAAATTGGAAATAAATAATTGGCGAATAACGCACTCGCAATAAATGGCGCGCGGGCGAACGGTTAAACGGAATTGAAAAACCGAAGTGTATGCATGAGTAAACGTTTCCAATCGTTTGTAAACGACAAAAATATTCGTGTAATCCGTTTTGTCATCGGATTTACAGACGCGTAAACGTTTAATCGTAAAAGCGTTCACGAATCGGCGCAAACCTACATACATACATATATATGGTGGAACACATAAATATCTCCGGCATTTACGGCTGTTATAAAAATACCCTTTAGCATGTATTGCGCTAATCAAGAAAGTAAATCAACTAATTAAATGCCTCTGTAGATCGTTTTCTCAAAGATTTAGATATCGCCAATATGTTGTTTCACAATTAAAAAAAAAAGACTTTTTATTTTCTATAAAAAAGGCAGAAAAGAAACTTAACAACGTCAGTTAGGAAATAAAATTAACCTTGAAGTTCCTTAAAAAATCGTAAGATTAATTAAGTTACAAAAATTGTTTTGTTTTCTTGGGAAAAGACTACATCGTAATTGGCATTTCAATGAGCACTCTCATTAACAAGGAACATCATGAAAGCGAAAGATTAAAAAAAGACATGGAACGTAGTCCAATTATAAAGCACTTTGATCAATACACAAAGCGGTTTTTTGTTGGTGAGAACAAAGGGGTGATTCCCGTGAAAATAAAGCACCACGGCTCTCTTTTACTATATATTTTGATAGTGCATTACGCATCGTACTGTAGATTTTTAATACATCTAAAATGGTTGTGATTGAAACAATTGGATCGCCAATCTGCATTATTATTTTTATATTTAAATAAGATAGAACTTCAGGATTTATCGTAACTCTCTTCATTCCTCTATTCATTATATTTGAATTGGAATTATTAATGGAAATAATATTTTCTGTGGGTGCTTTGCAGATTTTTTAAATCAATTATAAATAACTCATGTACTTCATGAAATACTTATTTAAACTTATTGCAAAAAAATCACAGTAACAATTCAATATAAATGGGCTCAAATTTAAAAATTGATTTTCGTAAAGTCATCAACTCACACAAGCGGTTTTAATCATTAGACCACCCACTGTGCATATACAGTGACTCCCACTAATATTCGGACACTCTTAAAAAGACGATAACACCTTTTTAATATTCGACCATACAACTTGGATTTTTTTGAGAAGTTAGAACAATCGGTTATGTTACGTAACGTGAAAAGAATTTTTGAAAAAATTGCAATTGGACGGAATTACAGAGAAAATACTAAAAATTATGTTTTACAACTTTTTTAAAACACGTTTCGTAGATCTGTATCAATGAAACATATTCTGAAAATTTCATTAAAATCGGTCAACGTTGCAATGAGCTATAAACGTTTAAAGATGGTAGAAATTGCAATTGTTCACGATTTTCGGCCTCTAACTGCAATAAATCTAAGGATTTCAATGCCCGTCATTTTTTCCCACATCAACCTGTTTCGATAAAACTATTACAATGCATATAATTGACATAGATCTACAAATTTTTAAAATTTTCAATATATAGACCCACACAAAAAAAGTTGTAAAATGCAACTTTCAGTATTTTCTCTACAATTCCGACCAATTGCAACTTTTTCAAAAATTTCTTTTCGCATCATGTAGTAAATTAATTGCTCTAACTTCACAAAAAATGTTCAAATCGTATGGTGCAATATTTATTATTATTATTATTATTTATTATTTACTGACCGAAGTCCTTTTATACAAATGTTTACAGTAGAAGAAATTCATATAAAAGAAAAAAAAAAAAAAGAAAAAGAAAGTCTTAGCATAAAGTTACATAGTAATGGACGTGCTGACAGTTACAGGAATACATTATATCACAATTAATCATATAATCGCACGCAACTTTTTCTTAAATGATAGTAACGAACCATTAAAAAAGTCAATATCACGATATAAAATGTTAGATTTAGCTGTGATGCGATTTAAAGGATTTATTAATCCATATGTGGATTTGGATTGAAATGTTTGAAATCCTGTCCTAGTTCTCAATACGCGTTCGGGTACATAGAAATTGATTTGCCTCAGGAGAGAGAGGAACAATCAATATTGTTATTAATCAAATTAAAGATAAAGCTCTGGTCGGATACTGTTCTTCGAGCTTTCAATGTTTCTAAGTGGACTGTGCTTAATATTGTAGAGTAATCATGATCAAATAATGACATTGGGCTATTTATCCTAATATATCAAAAAACTTATCGTTTTTTTTAAGAGCGTGCGAATATTAATGGGAGTCACTGTACACGTAGAATCAAATAAACGTTCCAAATAGTATTTCCATTAATACGAATGCAATCGATTATTTCAAAGTAACCACTGTAACGACAGTTCACCAAGCGATCTACAGAAATATAATTTTAGATTTCGAATACTATATATATATCGCACAGCATTACATACTATTCAAACGCTCATTGTGAGAGGGCAGCAACGGTAGTCGATAGGGAAACTAATTCCGCTCAGCGAGAAGTCGTAACCGGCGCGGCGCGGCACTCCGCGTCCGGATCATAAAATTTTCCGTGCAATTTGCATTACGATCCATTCAATATCCGATAATACAGTCCGTCTCCTTTCGCGGCTGCAGCTTACCTAAATAGAAACGAGGGTAATAATTTCCACGATCGATCAGCGAGGCGGAACGGCCGCGATAACAGATTCCCTGAACCTTATGAATTCGTATCTCGGTCGGATTCGACTTTTCCAGAATTAGGTGGATCGTTCTTGCGTGCGACGCGCGCCGCGCCGCGCCGGCTGGAAACACAGTTTCTAAACACAACGACGCCGACGACGACGACGACGATGACGACACGACCACGACGATGGCTGGCATTACTATTCGCCGGCACGTAACTCTTCCACTTAAGCGCGGTCGCGTCAGGTGGCGGGGGGCTTCAATGTTAGAAGGGTTTCACCCCTTAGACCTGTCATACATATGTAGGCGTAATTACTCCAGCCGGCGCGAACCCTTAGAAAAATAAGCGGCTGGGGATACGGGGTAAATTTTCGACTGGCCGCTCGACACCGGCAACCATTCGCAACCATTCGCTCGGAACCTTCTTCTCTTCCACTCCTCCACAATGAGTAGAAAAGGACCGACGCGACGTCCTTGCAGCTGGGGAGAAAGCCGCTGTAGAAAAACCGTGAGTGCGGTAGTGCTCACTTAAATTTCCAAAGTTTCGATCCGGAAGTCAAGTTCTTGAGTTACACCGTTTCACTTCCATGAATTGACTGGAGCACAGCCCGAGAATGTGAGAGAATAAATTTAGTGAACGAAATCGAGATTGGATTTCGCACTCTTACTTCGACTAGTGTAAATTTTTACGAAATCAATATTCCTGAAGTATAAAAATTATATTTATATTGTCTGAGAATTGCCGGAAGCACCCCTGCGATTTAAGATCGATACGTCTGCTAGTTCTGTTTAAGAAAATTCTCAGACATCGACGGTCGAGGTAAAAAAAATAAATGCACAGTAAAATTTCAAATTTACTCGTGTTTGTCTTATCTTTTCAAACTTTGTATCGGTGGATTGTTGAGATTCTTCCGATTAAAATGAGTCCAAACATGGCGTAGATCGGTCTACTTTCATAGACTTCATACGTATCAATCATACGTATGTCCTTGATGTCTTTACATCAGGTCTATGAAACTAGTCCGATTTACCGTCGTGTTTGGACTCATTTTCAGAAATATCTCAACAACCGTATGAAAAAGTAAGACAAAAATGACTGAATTTGAAGAAATTGTTTGAAAAGGTATGTCAAAAGATCGTCGCAGATTTAATAAATTATATTTTATGAAAATTATTCATTTCTAGGAGCCCAAAGACAAATAAACGGCTCACGATATGGGGATTGTCGACCGACAACCATTTGCAACCATAGAATCGCCTGTAGTCGCGCTGGTCCTTCTCCTTTTCCACTCTCTTTCACAACGAATGGAAAGGTCCGACATCCTTTCAACGGCGTTCAATCGTGAAAGGGGAAACCGGCGAGGTTTTCGAATTAACTCGATGCCTCGTCTCCTTTCGTTTCGCAACTAACACGAACCTAACGTTTATTCGCCGCTACACTCTTTAATTAGTTACCCTACTGCGAGATCAGATCACCCGAACGCTACGCAGTTTGTCTTGACCCACCCTCGGCGAAGGCTGGGTCGGTATGACCCGCCCTTTGGAACGCTGATGTAACGCTAGAACTATCGACAAATGAAGTTCCCGAATTTGACACGTTACGGAAGTGACGTTACGGAAGTAAATAGTGGCGCGAAAATTTAAACGGTTCGTTTTAAATCGTACAAGTATGTTATTTTCGAATTATTTTATACTTTTTAGTGCATTTTAAAAACGTGGTTTTTAAAATAATTATTTTTTTTTTTAATTATTATTTATAACAATTTCGCATTCATCGCAAGAAAATTTGAAAATGCTGCAGCGATTGGATTTTACCGCCGCTCGGTAGTAGGATCAAACGAAAAGGTTAGAAATACATGGTTATGTTATGACAGCACGTGCAACTACGTTTACATTATTTTACACTTTTTAGTCCATTTTAAAAACATGGTTTTTTAAATAATTATTTTTAGGTTGTTGCATAGTCTGATTTTTAACAGTAGCAAACAGACGTTATCTTTATTGGATCTTTATGTAAAATAAAAATTGTTTCCAAGATAAAAAGTCCTCAAATTCTATTATAATTATTATATAAAAAAATGTATTGCTGCGCTTCGATCGACCACCATTTCAGTGAACGATATTTTTGCGATGCAGATTGTCGGTGGTTATTTTAAGAACGAGTGCATTGGCACGATTTTGCAACATTTCAGAATTTAATTTACATTGCATTTTTGCCGAGTGACTTGCATACATTTATACGTTTATTTTGGTTTAGGCCAGTTAATGGACAGAACACTCTAAATGCGTTTGAAACGGAGGCTAAGTATGTGTGTGACAGAGTGGTAGTGGGGCAGTAGGTCAGAGTAGGGTCGTAGACCAAGAAATTACCCCGCTGTTAGGTTGTTACCCTTCTGTTGACGTCATTGGTACGAAAAATATATATGTAACTAACACACTTCTTGTTCATCTTACCAGAAACTGTGCACGAAGCTTGTATTACGCAGATAAATTATTCTCGCGACGGGCATACACAATTATAAATGCTTATCAGAACATTAATATTATTTTAAACATTTTAAATGCATTTTTATCTTGATTTGAAATTAATCCAGTGGCTTCTTTCTAAGAAATATTCTTCCTACAAAATAATTATTTTCCAAGGTATACGACGACTGTTTAGTATTGATTAAGTATATCCAACAGCTCATTGAAGACCTTGGTCCAAAAACCGAGCAAGTCCATTTTTCACTAAAATTAATTAAGTTCTACATATCGTTTGAAACAAGAATCAAACAATTTGCAAAATTTCAATTGTTAGCTTCATTCTAAACAATAATAAAATACAATCAATCATCTTTAATTTCAATTAGGTAGTTGAAACCTAGCAAAATTAATGTAAAGTAATTGTAAGTTAGATATTAAGGCATATTGTAACGTAATCATAAATTGTATAATTTGCAATGTATATGCTATATAAAGCAATAATAAATAATTACTAATTACAATCAATCATCGGAACATTTAATTTTTGTTTTTTAAATTTCATGAATATATACAAAACGACGTTTCCATTGTGGTTCAATATTATTTACTGGCTTAGACTCGAGGGTTTCATCCTCCTTTGTAAATCACTCGATCGTTAATGAAACGTTTTCAAGAGTAATGATCGGACTACTGAGAATATAATAGGTCAAAAATATATCACGAATGTAAATCGAAACAGTTGTTTGCACAATAAAGTGGAGCAGAATATTTCACGAACGTTAAACAGCGTTCCTTTGAGTTTCAACCTCAACGGCTGGCAACTTTCCCACTGATTGACGGAACGCTTCATCCCCAATTTATTGCCTACTTCACAATGTATCTTATTCGAGAACAATAAGTTGACTCGGCAATTAACTTTACGCTCTTGACGCGCCGCCCCGCCGTTGAGATCGCGTGACACGAACAAAGAACTTTTTTACCTAGTACGTATTATCCGATGAAAAGAAGTATATAAAGCACTGTTTCAACAAAATTAAATGCATCGCTTTACAGAGAACCTAGCATCACGTCAACAGCATTTAGCACCATTCTTTTAGACACAATTAGATGATTACTAAAAGCATTCGAACACTTTTCGATATTTGAAAATTGTTATAATTTTGTAAATAAAAATTCTAGAATAATTTTAAAGCCTGAAGCTTGATTCGATTAAATAATACCTTTGTATCACACACATTCTTATGGCCTTAGTACCCTACTGCATCAGTGTATTTTTTAATAATTTGAAATTTTTCATATCTTGGATCGTCACGTAAGTAATGCAAATTTTGTTTAATATTTTTGAAATGCAAAGAAATAATCACAATCATCCTCTATATATAATTCTATAGATTTTAGAAAATGAAGAAAGTATACTTATATACACTATTAGTTGTGTTTATGTTTTAGTATTTTATCTTCCAAAAATATTAAAGCCAACAATAAATTCTTGTTCAATTGTTAATATGGAAACATGGTCTCGTATCTACACTGGTGGCAAATTAAATCGGAAGTGACGAGAATAATTACACTTACAGATACAGAATAGAGTACCCTATATAGTGTTTTATGCATTAGAGTACCTACATGAACGATACCCTCCATTACGCCGAAAGGAAATTGTATTTGCACTCGAGTACTTTTCTTTCTGAAGTCGTGTGCCTGAAAGACAAATCATCGGAAATTGGTTTACGATGAAGTAGGAACCGTATCGGATATTTGATATCCTTTTAATGGCTGGCCTGAATTAAAGTCGTGCGAACGATGCAGTAGGTTTCGGTATATCCGGTTTCAAAAAGTGTTCCACACGGGGGTACGACGCTATCACGGGTTTTACTGTGACGTGGGCACGATAAAGAAACTTTATTGTCCGTAACACATCCTGGAACACCGAATCCATCTGTTGAATAGGCGTTATCATTTTATTAAAATCACCTGGCGATCGGATTTAATCTTCAACGACTAGACTAAAATCGATATTTCGCCGCTTCGTTTCATGACTCGATATTGCAGTATTTCTGAATTGTTCGCGTCATAGTTTCGCTAACAGGAACTGTGAAACACTCGTCACTATACTGCGGATTTCGTACATTTACGATGGAAATGAATACGTGCAATTTGGATGAGGTAAATAGACAGCAATTAACTGTAGATTGTTATATTGGTTTAATTAGAAAATGTTTGTACATTAATTACACCTAGATATAATTATGAATCGTTAGCATTTATCCTCGTCCACAAAAATAATTACGAATTTCCATTAACATTTTGAAAATTTAGAATTGTACCATTATGTTTTTGTTCACTTTGAATTGTATGGTATTTAAATAACTAAAAATTTAAAAATATATTTGAAGCCTGCAAATTAATCGTTTCTTCTAACATCTAACAAATAAATTTAAATAAAGTGACGAATTGAGTATCTTTAATTAAGATAATAACGTTGGATAGTTATATTATTTACTGGCGTGATATAAAATAAATAAAAATTGTATTTCATGTTTCGAATTAATCTATTGTTCGAATAGAAATTGGGTAACATATTCAAATTTGTTTTGTAGACATTTTGCATAAAAATTTACAGTCTATTGAGGATTGTGTTTCCTGTTTGTGTCTGTCCTTATTAGAAGAGTTAAATTCTCACTACAACAAGCACGCGGACTTCTTCATGCCGCAAGTGCCTTGAACAATACAGGGACCCACGATGGCGTAGCCTGAGGAACAATAGGCTCGTTCCTCTCGATGGATCCTCGAAACAAGTCGAATTGCCAAACCTTCGCTAGTTCTTGAGAACGATTTCGAGACATTTACATTCATTTTTTAGTAATCAATTCAGAACGAGTTTGAAAGGGGATCGCCAATCCCGTTTTCCCGCGTCGCCAGTGAAATAGGATCGAACTTCACATTCAAATTATTTCCGGATCTTTCGCGGAACTTTCTTCAACGTTAACTTGCCTATTTCCACTTGCCTTTCGCGTCTTTTTTTAAGTCAGTGAGAACTCGGTGACAGTCACGAGTTCAGAACTTTAATTATTCAACAGTTACAAGTGGCGGCTCTACGAATATAAATTGATAGCTAAATATTTTGAATTTATTATGTTTTCCCTGATAAGCGGATAACAGACTTGAAATTCTCTGTTTAAAAATCATGAAAAGTATTTAAAAAAAAAAAAAACGGAAGCAAACATATAGTTAAAATAATAGTAATTTTAAGCTTTCTATTGTTGTAATACTTGAGGTCACAAAAATTTCGTTTGCATATTTTTACAGATACTGAATTGTTAAGATATGCGGTGTCCACTAACTAACAACAGTGCAGCTCCGAAAAACACGCAGATAGTGAAATCCAATGATTAAAAAAGTGGAAAAACAAGACAGAATTCGCTCCACGCAGACACTAACTCACAATCAAAATGGTTCAGTATTTCACCATCAGATAACGCACGGAGCTTACATAACTTCACTGCGTTTTACGAAAACAAGTTCCGAACATTTTTCACGACAACATAAAAATTCTTACTATATTTTTTCCTGACATTTATAGAGCACGCAAATCCACAGTATACTAAATGACAAGGAAAAGTGAAAAAGTGAAAATTGTATTGGAGATAGTAGATGTAGCAATGACAAATGTTTGATGCTAAAGGATAAACGGTAATCCAATAGAGCAGTTAATACCGTGTTATCGCATTAGATTACGCGCACGGTATAATTATATCTGTGCTTTACATTTTACAATCTGCATTCAGCCAGATATGAAAACTCGCTTGTTTACTAAATTCCAGCTATTTTGTCTGGATATTAAAAAGAGTTGCTTTTTAATTTGTTACGAATTCTAGCATAATTTGATTTACATTTTAGAGAACCTTCTTCATAACGCAATTTTATCTTCCTCGTTTCCTTCCTCCTCCTCCGTCCGTTCGTTTTTTTCCGCTAAATAAATAATAAAACGGGCTTATAAAAAGCAGACTAAAAGACAATTTCCGTAGCTCGAGTTACTCTATGGACACGTGTGTGTATATTCAAAATCATCAGAAGATCGATTATGCTGAGCCGAACCAGCTTTCAGTTTGCACACCCACACCTAAGTACGGTTAATTCGATTTCCAAAGTTTGATGCGCAAACGGGGAGCACAATCGATCAGAATTTATTACGCTTCCAACGTTCCTTGATCGACGAATTCTGCTCGTTCGACGACTAGTTCAGTTTCCGGAACTAATTGTTGATTAACGATTCGGTAAAATCGTTTTCCGTGCCAGTGGCAGCGATGAAAAGGTATCGCGCTAATTTAGCTCCATTACTGAAGTAGTAATCAGATTGCAGTGGAATGATGGAATCGATTCGAACAAATTGACACGGACTTTCGATCGACCGTCTCTGCCTCTGACCCTGTTTTAATTATTTCTTCCTGGAGATCTGTATAACGGCGTTCAATCAATCTCTTTCTGATGGGATCAAACGGAACACGGCGATGAAGAAACTTTGACATCAAACGTGCCAACCATTAAATCATTCGATTCCGTTCACTCTTGTGCATATTTTTCGATTTATATTTTTATAACAGCAAGCAATTTTTGTGTAAAATTGAAAACGAAAGTATGGCTACATAATTGATGAGTGGTACAGGGTGTCCCACGTAACAGTTTTCATGATTTTTTAAGTATGTACTTGCGATAATCTGACAAAAAATATTTTAAACAAAAGCTGATCAGTTTTCGATCGGCTATACATTGCAATAAAAAAAATGTTCGAAAATTTCTTTTTTATTATTGTCAAGGCCACCTTCATTTTTTAAAATGGCACTTCAAGGTCATCCGAAGGTCATGGTATACTAGATCGTAGAATTCGTCTTGACACGGGCTGTAATACTGTTAAGTCAAAAATACAAAGTGCCATTTAAAAAAGTATGACGGTGGCCTTGACAATAATAAAAAAGAAATTGTCGAACATTTCTTTTATTGGATTGTATGGCCAATCGAAAACTGATCAACTTTTGTTGAAAATATTTTTGTCAGATTATCGCAAGTACTTAAAAAATCGTGAAAACTGTATGTATAACTTGATATTAATTCACTGTTAGTATGAATATGACTATAGTAGGCGTGACCATGAAATAAATACAAAACTGAGAATACCGTGGTGTCTGGAAAATTATAATGGACCATAAAAGTAGTAATAAAATTGTTTGAAAAGTGCACGCCAAGTCCACTAGATCTTGAGAGACTGCGGCAAACAATTTGCAAAAAATAATTTCGTGAAAAACGCTCTAGGAAGTTCTCTCAACAAATTGCTACAATTTCGTCGGCAGTTGAGAAACCTTTAATTATGCTCCTTTACTTATGTTTCTAGAAATTCTTTGAGAAAATGCACGGAAAAATACCATCTTTTCCTAACTTTTAGAGTATCGTTTTATGCCCGGGTGCAAAATAGCAGCTCAACGCGTTTAGACGCCATTAAAATGAGCAGAAATTTACGATGCTTGCTTATGACCGAAGGAGCCCTTGGGAATACATGTTAAAGCCATTACATGGGAGGAACGTAAAATGGACAGGCGTCTTTGGTTGATGCTACGTTTACCGAGAATTTTCGCAGCGTTGTTCGCGGAACGATTTCATTCTGTCGCAGAAAGCTCGTCAACGAGGGGGATCCTCTTTTTGCGAAAGACGTCAAACTTTCGCGCGTCCCGTCGTGCAAACGTCCGAGGCTAATCATTCTAAAGTAGCTGAGGTTCCATCCGAAAAATGAAGGTAAATTTTACAGAAAAAGGTGTGTTCCAGTGCTTCGACCGTGTAAAACAAACTTTCTTTTCTCAGACTCGTATATTCGTTAAACAAGGCTTATTAATCAGGATGTATATCGCATCTCCGAGGTTATTACACAATAGTTCCCAGCGGTTTATACGACGCGATACGCCTCAGGCTAGGATTTGTATTCGAGCAATTATCTTAGCACCTGCGTCGTTATATGTCATTAATACTGCTTCAAAGGTCAACGAGAAACGTATTCATCATCTTCTCGTTCAACCGGTGTAGAATACAATGCCGTAAGCGCAACATCGATTGCATATCCTTCTAATTGATTACTGGACTGCGGTTTTTACACTTTTATGACGAAAAAGGGTAGATCAAATTCAAAACAGCACATTAAAAAAAATAATTTAAACATAAATTCACGTAGCTATCTTGCTATTAATGCAGACAATTGTTATTTTGCATAAAAATCCGCAGTCTATTCGTTACTTTAACATGTTTACATACGCATAGATTTATACAGGCTGTTTCGGAAATCGTGTCACAAACGGCGGTGTGTTGATTCCACATGCAAAAACAATACGAAAAGAAGCAATTTTTTGGTCGACGCCTCGTGTTCGCGAAAAACGAGTGTCAAAATCCGCCGAGTTCGCGTGCTCCGGTATTTGCAGGAAGTAGAACTGATAGGTCATGAACGAACGTGTCAGCCGATTGCCATCTACTAGCAGGCGTGTTCGCTGAATTTTGAAACTCGATTTACTCGAGAACGAAGCGTCAAACGAAAAATTGTTATTGCTTTTTTTCGGTTTGGTTCTGTATGTAGAATACACGACCCCGGCCGCGCGTAGCACAATTTCGAAATAGACGGGGCGGGCTTCCCTTCAACGAGCAGGGAAAAGATTACGTACGGCTCTGCTGCGGAGGGAATGCAACGTTTATCGATTCTCAATGGGCCACGTTGATGGTGCACGTTTGCGGGAAGCGCGCCAAATTTCCAAGGAAATTTCCTTGCGAAAGGTCGGTCGAAGGTCGTGTCGCCTTTGGGTCACTGAATTCCTTTCGATGTCGATTGTATCGTCCCGCACGATAACTGTTCCCGTTCGTTTTTCCTCCTCTTTTATTCGCTTTGGCCGGCACAGGATTCTCGTAATCGATCGGTGGAACTATGTATCGGGGAATCTCTGTTATCGGATACGAGATTTTTCAGCCACTTAGCCTTGTATAATGAACTCTGCATACTTCGAATGGTACCGGAGAGAACTGATATGGCCTGGCTGATATGACCGATCGATTTGCTTTAAGAATTTATGCACCGCGGTAAATTCGTATTACAACCTCCTACCTCGGCTATTTAAGTAGCGCCTGAATTTTTGCCGCGGGTATTTTAACGTCTTTAATCGGGATTTCTTAAACCGGTTGGACCTGTAATATCATGTACGGTATCTACAGTTCATTAGAATAAAATTACCGACGTATACGATCAATTTTCAAATATGTGCACCTTAAATGGGACATGTGGTTACGAGCAACCCACATATGAATTTATTTTTGTTCTTTTGGATTATGTTTGTAATTAAAATACGTATCTGTGTATGTAAATCTTGTTTGCGGGTACATAATGAAATTTACACGTTCAATAATTGAAATTACTAGACTGCGGATTTTTATGCAAAATAGAATGCGTTCACTGCAAAATGTAGTGTTTGTTAACATTTTTAGAAATCTGCTGGCAGCATATTAGTATTTTTTAACTTTCTTTACCGTTTGAATTTGATCCGCTTATTTTCGTCATAAATGCCTAGAGTCCACAGTCTAGAAATTACCAATTGGCGGAAACTGAACAAATTTTGGAGCTCTAGAAATTGTTAAAAAAAATAGGAAATGGTATTTCGTTATAAAAGACAGTTTTTCTTTAATTCCTTTTGTGCAATTATTTTTTTAGTTTCTTTCTAGTTGACTTATTCGTATACTCAATCAAACGAATATATAGTAGTGACTGCGAATGGAGTGTATCAACATTTGAGGAACGAAAGTACTTAGATGGATCGTTTCTGGGCCGACACCCTTGGGTTTGGGTAAATACTCGTGACGAGCAGATGATTATGGGAAGATGCTGCTGAAGTGTATCAGCCAAATCCATTAATGACGATTCATAGACAATGGACGGCTTTTTAGAAGTGAAAAATGCTTCTAGCGACGTGTATCTGACAAGATTTTCGCATAATACCTGTACCACCATTTCGTTCGCAAAGCATCCATTACAGGTTTCATACTTTAATAGTTTATTGATTACGTAATGTATGATAATTGGGCAGGGAATGTTATGCATTTACGGCAAAAACGGGTACGTACAATTTAAAAGAGTACAAATAATTTCAGAGTATCAATGCGTATTCAGCCTTTTAACGTTATGAAAGAAGAAAAGAAATTTATATTTTGTACCAGTTATTTGCAATTGACAATTATTATTGTCCATAAAGATCCACAATCGAATAATGGAACCGAATGCAGAAACTCTTTTATGCTATAAGTAAAAATACGTTACGCAGATTATTAATGTAATCAGATTCGCATTGAAAACGCAAAGGACGTCAATAACATTGATTCGAGCACTGGCAACAGTCGATTACAGAAAAGTATACATCGTTTGTTCAGGAAAGTCGCATTTACTGTTCCATTATAGTTCAAACACCGGAATTGCGGGTATTAAAAACGCGCTGTCATACTTAGTCACGCTATTCTCGCCACGAAAGAACAGATTCTCGTAAACAAACGTAACTGGTCGTCAATGCGATGCATAAAGTGTTCTTATTTAATTTTGTACTATTTTTTTTTAACAAAATTATCGCAATTTAAATATGGGGGATTTCTTCAGAATTCAAATATCTCCATGTACAGGGTAAGGCAATAACTATTGTCACCTACAATAACTCCGAAAGTATGATATTAGTAGAAAAGTTTTCGAAACAAAAGATGCATGGGACAACAGGGGCTGTAATATAGCGTTAATCTTTTTTTCCTAAGTGGAGTCGCTACAGAGATGTCAAGGTCACCTTTGTTTATTTTAAATAGAATACTATGTTTCGGTACCTGTTTTCTGATAGCGGCTATTGAGACGAATCCAACGAGGTGCATCATTAAGGTCTTTGAAGGTCAGCAAAGGTCATTTATGACAAAAGAGGCGAAATAAACTTGCATTTACAGAAACCCCGACGGAGTTTTTATAAAAAATTTTTTTAACATTTCTGTTAGGGGGGGGGAGGCAGGAATTACCCTTACTTCTGTGACAGGTCGAAAAAATGATTTCCTAATACATATCAAATTCGATAAAATTATTTCTCTTCTACTTCCGGCTGTTATCACGCGTAACCCCATCAGTTCGCCTAGATTTCCAGCAAAAATCAAATAAAAGGTTATGAAACAGATTTTCGAAAGAAATATAAACCCGGGTGGGCCACATTACCACCCTGTCCTCTATACGAAGTGTCTTACTATTTTGTCCACCACTGTACGATCCGGTGGCATTCGCGAGGTACGCGAGGACGAGCGCAGCCTCGACAAAGACAGCCGAAGAAAGCACGGCGCGACGACGCGACGCGACGGTCGCGAGAGGCATTCGCTGCCTCAGACCATGAAAAGATCTAATCGAGACACCGAGCACGAACTTCATCTTCACCGTCGGGTCGTGTCGGCTCGGGCGTTCGTCGTAGAACACGTACACGAAACGAAAAGCAACCCCTCCGAATTTCTGGCCACCCTTTCTCGCTTCTAAGCCGCTTCTACGCGCGGCGACGCATCCGCTTCAACCCTGACGGATTCCAATCTCCACCCCGCTTTGATGCGGTCTCGAAACTCTCCCCCCGGTATTATTAACTGGGCTCGCGGATGCGCCGCAATCCCGACGGAGTCGCGCGAACACCTCTTCCAGGCTCATAAAGACACGGGAAAACCGCTTTGTGCCTCGCCAAGCCTCGACTCGACGAGGCTTTGTTTAGAAGACGCGCGCCACTCGCCTAGGCCTCTCGCTTCTGTCTCTCTCCCCCCCCCCCTCCCTCTCCCCCCCTCTTTCACTCATTTCGAAATATTGCGCGGTTTCTGCCGCGACGGGACCTAACCCTGCAACTTCGATAATTAATCCCTAAACGACCCTGCTACCGAACTGCAGTCTACTCGTTTGCTAGCCAGCGTTCACACTCGCCGACACTGGTCGAAGAAAATGCGTTAAAACGATAACCTTCCGACCCCTTTACCTTGATAGTCCGTTTCTTAGAGCCTGTTCCGGGTGTCAAGGTTAGGCTGCGCACAGTTACTCGTGTTAAGGATGTTCTGGAGGTATGTAAAAACGCAACAAAATTTTTGAACATTTGACAAGACATAATTCTTACTAAATTAATGATATTACCAAAGTTTGGGTTCGATTCACTGCACCGTTTAAGAATTGTAGCAACTTAAAGTTTGCACATTTTAACACGTCTTCTTATGTAGAATTCATGAAATTTCCACTTCAAACCCTATTTAAACCTTGAAAAAACGCTACCAGAAACTTCAGTTTTTTTTTTTGTATATATAGTAAAAATTATGTAATTAATTATGTTCAAAATTTATTAGGATTCGCTAAACAGTTACAGAGCTAAAAATTATAAACTGTCAAATTTATCGTGTTGTCATCTCAATAATAACCATGAATATTGCTTTCTGAAGTATTTTTAATTTATTTAAATATTTATTGCGTAATTATATATATTGAATATCACAAATTTATTATCTTGAAGTTCAAATCGAGGGTACAATTATTCTCAAAAGTCACTTACAATTTTTTATAATATGAACACAATTTGATTAAAAAATAAATATAACATTAAATTCACTAAATTAAACGAAAGCTTTTTAAATTAATCTATTCTTTTAATGCAAAATATACTCATGAATGGCTTTCATTGCCAATATATTGATGGATTTCGAATTTCTTGTACTTTTGTCTCCCATTGTACCTCCAGAACATCCTTAACGTGTTCGGTGTTACACATGTGTGACGATCGCAGTCTCGCAATTTACTTAGGAATAGTCAAATTAATTTTATACATGCGCCGTTTAAATGTCGAAGGGCGGACCACTCTTACTAACTATGTGATCGATGATGCTTAATTCACTTTTCGAAGATACTTTTAATCCTTAGCGCTCGAGCGGCGACTCAGAGTCGCCATTAAAAATTGCTCTACCATTATTCACAGTATTGTTCACATTATTAAATATGGTGCTATGTAATCAATTACCAAACATTTCAGTATTGTATGTGGTATTATACCAATTTCATATCCATAAAATGAAAAAAAATCATATAGAATGGAATTATGCTAGGTCGGACGAAATGTTTAATTTTCGAGTTTAAATAGCTCCGAGTGCAAAGGGTTAATCCTTCTGTCGTTCCCAGTGCAGCAATTATTTAATTAACTCGCCGAGAAACGAGTAGTCGAATGACAATTTGGTACTCTGGGTCGAAATGGACCCGGAAATGGCGGAAGTCAATATTTGTCTGTTCGGTTTAATAAAGATTGTTAAGATTAAAATAAACAGAAAATTGATATAGAATTTTAAAAAACATTTAGCTTTTTATCGTACCGTTATAGTTTACCGAATTTTTGTCTTTTATCATTAGAAATAAAACTTTCGTTGTCTATTGTCGTACACTTCCGAAAAGTAGTTTTATTATGCAAGAATTCCCTTATCTCCCTTTTCAAGAATTCTCTTATCTCTCTTTGCAAGAATTCTCTTAAAATACAAAACTGCCAACTTTGTAAATTGCGTTTTTTACAACGCTTTCGAGAAACGTTGTTAAACCCGAGAATATAAAACCTTGTCCACAGTGCAGAATGTTTCATGCGATCTCCTCTTCTTTTTTTTTTTGAAAATCCTGACAAGATGATTATCCTCTCACACACAGCGCATACTTAACAAAAAAAAAACATCAAAAAAGCTACAGAATCCTCGAGTCCGTATTTCCATTGCGACAGCTTCATTCATGCTATAAAAACTGCAACGATAATGAGCTAATACGACTAATTCCTATTGAATCTTGATTCCGGAAGAATCTGCTCAAGTGCATTTTCACTTCAAGAGAAGCTAATATCAAGCGACTTCATTAATAATCCACCAGTTCTTATCAATTTTTTTACAAGAAGCCTTCAAACATTTTCTTCGCGCGCATTACCGATCTATTAACTGTTTAATGGCCGGTGTTACGTATGTGTGACTTCATCGAGCCGGCGTTTATCGGCCATGATCGCGCAAATGAGTCTTCGCTCGCGCTTCCTTGTGCGAAATCTTTCAGCCTGACTCCTTTATGTACATTTGCACGTTATGCTACCGTCACATATATCAACTGTGTTCAAAGTTACGACGATTTTGCTGGCTCCTAAACGTCAAGTACATAAACTCCAATAATTAATAATAGTTCTGCGAAATATTCCATCGTGTTAACCCTCTGACGGAGGACCGTTTCGCAACTATACAATTGCTTGAGATCGTTCACAATATTGTCAATTATTTAAAACATGTAACAAACATGTTACTTACATAACATTTTATCCATTCAATTTAATGGTTGATTAGTTAAATGAAGGCTTTGCGATGAAATAGAGCCAGTTGTTTGTATATGCTCGTGTTATTTAACAATATTAAACATACATAAAGCGAAGGAAACTTCTGGGACAAGTTAATACACAAAGACAATGTTGCACGTCGAGGTGCTCGAAAGTTTCCGGATCAAATGAGCCATGAGGCGAGCCATTTCCAAAAATTGTGCGTTCCATATTTGATCGAATAGGCCCGCGGTGTTCCCTGTGGAAAGTTTACCATCGAGGCAATGGGTCAAACGGTCTGCAGCTTGTTAATATTAAGGACCACGTTACCGAAGAATTTACATCGACATCGCGCCGGAACTTCGCGATCAACTTTTGCAAGACTCATTTACCAACAACTTACGAAGACTCCTCAAACCGCATCTATTTTGATTCTATCGTACACAATGTACACTAAACTTTCCCTCGTCCATGGTCTCTGGTAATCCTAGCTGTCGATGCGACAATAAAATCACGAAGAGAAGCGCAATGTGCCTGTTCTTCGGATCGGTTTTCCCGCAAGTAGAATGAGCATGAAGCGCGCAGACCGAACCGCAAACCTGTACTGTACAATAAATTGCATCGCAGGCTATTGTGTACAGTTCGTACGCTGCGCGTCTCGCTGGAAAGCGGGCATTTCTCTGATCATATTTAGCGGCTGCAATTCCGAAATAACCGGCGGCCGGCGAGACGATCTAAAAATTCCGAAAAAAAGGAGGCCTGCGAAAGAAAGGAGACGCGGCGAATCTATAAACGCGTCGGCGTTTTACGTCACTTAGGTGCTGCTAACGCAGCGTTATCGTGCGGTATTATTGGTCCGCAACGTTTCCACGCTTGACATTTTCGAATGTATTCAGTCTGTTAATATCGGCCGTACTCGCCGTGAAAAGCGTAATCTTTACGATCGATCGAGCCCACTTTTTTTTTTCCCACCGAGCAGCACGCACACACACACAAACGGTGCTCGATCGTAACGTTGTTGTTCCGGTGTTCTTTCTTTGCTAAGGTTGGGAGAGCATGATTCAGGGAATTACGGTTCTAATAAACGTGGCATGCCGTCTCTCGCGTTTTAATCGCACAAGTTCTCCGGCAGCCTTGTGAAAGGCGAATCACCTACCTCCGGCGTCTCGTCCGGTACCTTGCCCATCCAGCTGAGCGACAGGATGTTGCAGTCGCACTTGGCATTGTTGTTCTTCTCGAAATGCAAATGCATGATCGCGTAACTGGATACCGCGGCGGCCGTCGGGATATTCGTCAAGCCATCGAGACCGGCACTGACAAACGCGATTGTCACTCGGTTGGTAAGGAGCACCGACCCTCCACTACCATTAGTCCGCTATCGGCGTTCTGGGGTCCGAGGATCCCCGGTCGATGATCGCGAAACCCAGAAATCCCTCAGGCGTTCCTGACCGGGCACACCACCGAGGCTGACTCGATCATCCTAACACTCCTCGCAGGCCTAACTCTTCTTCCTCCTCCTCCTCCTCCTCCTCCACCTCCTTCTCCCCTATAGCTCTCGTTTTCCCGAGTACACCTTGAACAGGTCACGGATGACCCAATGCGCTAGGACTCTTCTTGGGCAACTGTCGCATGGAAAACCCGCGACCGAACCCCGGGAAAAACGGATCGTTTTCCGGGCCAGCAAATCTCACGTCCGGATCCCAGCGAGCTTTTCACGGCGAATCATTTGTTTGGTATCGCGGTCGCCATTTTGTCGCCAGGCTCTATATCTCCACCATCCCGTTAAGCCTCGCCGATGATAGCAACGCGGGAGAGGACACGCGTGATAAACGAGGGCGAGCGAGCTTCGTGAGCTTTCGTCGCGACCGTACGTCCGACTGAAAGCTCGGCCGGAGCTGCCACGCACGAGGCACCGTCGTCGTCGCGTTCTGTCAGCGTATTGATTGCGTCCCGCGCTTCGCCTGCTTTCCTAGCCACCTAACGGTATCCACCAGTGTTAAATCCGCTGCAAGCTTTTGCGCGCTACCACCACGCTTGTGGTGGAAACTCGCTGACAAAACCTTCCGGGATTACGCTTCTTTTCAGAACTTCCAGAATCGATGTTCCACAGAACCGCCACTGCACGCCGGCCGAATCATCCGGGGCCTACAACGTGCGAGAAAATTATCGCACGCAATGGGAGACAAAAGTACAAGAAATTCGAAATCCATCAATATATGTATATGTATTGGCAATGAAAGCCATTCATGAGTATATTTTAAAAGAATAGATTAATTTAAAAAGCTTTCGTTTAATTTAGTGAATTTCATGTTATATTTATTTTTTCATCAAATTTGCTTCGTATTATAAAAAATTGTAAGTGACTTTTGCGAATAATTGTACCCTCAGATTTGAACTTCAAGATAATAAATTTGTGATATTCAATATATACATGCGTATACTATATGCATATACGTATATGTATATAATTACGCAATAAAAAGTTCAAAATAAATATTTAAATAAATTAAAAATACTTCAGAAAGCAATATTCATGGTTATTATTGGGATGAGAACAAGATTTTGACGCTTTGTAACAGTTTATAATTTTTTGCTCTATTAGTGAATCCTAATAAATTTTGAACATAATTTTTACTATATATAAAAAGAAACTGGAGTTTCTAATTGCGTTTGTTCAAGGTTTAAATAGGGTTTGAAGTGGAATTTTATAAATTCTCTGTAAGAAGACGTGTTTAAATGTGCAAACTTTAAGTTGCTATCGAACCAAAACTTTGGTAATTGCATTTAATTTAGTAAGGATTATAACTTGTCAAATTTTCAAAAATTTTATTGCGTTTTCATATACCTCCAGAACATCGTTAAGATTTACATGATTTTCATTTATTTTCACGCTGCAACTGAAAGTTTCTATACAATATTTCAGTTAAATCGAATTTGATCACGGCCCATTTTTGTTAACCTATTTCCGGTTTTAACGAATGTTATTCTACATCTTATTAACTATTTTCAATGGTCGATACTTTGTTATTCGGTAGCTTATGTATAACAATGTATTTGTCCCTCGCCTTTTTGGTTTTGTTCACTCGGAACGCATATTTGAAATATTCTTGATACCGAATGATTAACTGGCTTGTTTAGCACCAGCACACCCAGATCCGTCAAAATGACGGATTACAGAGATTTAATCTGTATAATCATTGAGATTACGAATGCGTTTCTGTGGATACTGATTCGTTCAGACATATTTTCTACAAAATATTGCATATATATTCAGGTTTCGGACAATTTGTATTTAAATGTGTACTTCAATAGGAAAGTTCGCTATATAAAATTTCTGATGAAAGCATTTTTGTAGTTTCAATATTTGTGGATGAAGCAATCAGAAGCCATTCAACAATCACAAATCATTTCGACCCGACTCGCAGTGGAACGAAGCGCCTATTTTATCGGACAACAAAAACATATCTGATTTTAAAAAGGTACGGGTGATCTTGAAATCTCACGGGAAACAATATATTGGAAGACAATTCTTCATCATCGGCGGATGCACCGTCTAAAATAGTATAATTTTTACCGAAAGAATTTTTCCATAAAATTGAGAACAATGGAGACAATTAGCACACCCATTTAATTTTCCTTACTCGTTCCACTGTGACGTCTGGTAATTCTGTCGGGGTGAGTTGTTTCAAGGCCATTTCAAAATTGCACTAAAAATTAATAACAGTCACTTGATTACCTGTAATGTGCATCGCATATGTTTTGAAAATAATTTTTTTTGTGGTACTAATAAATAAACTGCAAATCTTTAATACATTTGTGATATTCGAACAATTTTTAAGTGCAAGAAAACTCGTATATTGCTAGATATTGATAGCATATTTAGTTTATATTTTTATCACAAAAATGGCCCAGTTGGTAATGAAAAATTTATTAATTATTCTAACTTTTATGAAATCATATTTGAAAATGAGATCTGCATAAGTAACCGCAGTCTGCTAATGCGCTTCGCGCCACGTTTCAGAGGCTGTTGATAAAATTGCGATGCAGGCTTATAAGCAAATAGGCGAGCTTCGATTGTACCGGCTCATATTGTTCGGGGCACAATAGAAATGCCAGTACAAATTTCACTTTTGATCGAGTGGGTGTTCCAATACTGTGGACGAGATAATTATTTATAGTTTAAGCGAGGCGAGTTTCTAGAAGTGATTATTCTTCGTTTTAATATTATCCACTTTCTCTCTCTGCTTTCTTAAAGTTGCATTAGCCATTTGGTGCGATCTATTTTTACTAATTTCGGTCAAGCTTTTTTTAAACTACTCTTAAACAGTTCTTCGGGATTGTGGGTGAAACAAGATCACGAAAAAATTAGCTGGCCTCGCCGTCTACCCATAACTTCTTGTGATTTCTTTTCTGGAGCGGATTTAAAAGACTGACGGTAAAAATTAATTAGCTACTGGTGCAGATGTGATTGACAGGATAATCTATAATAAAAAAATTGAGAAGAAAAATTTTCCATATTTAAATAATACACTATTTATAGTAAAATAATATTCATATATTAAACTTCAATTTTATTCGTTTAGAATTAAAGATTTATTTTATAATACATCATTTTTTACCATACCAAAACTAGTAGTGTTGCAAATATTTTAAAATATTGATAAAAATTAATAACAATTGTTCTTAATATATTTTGTAGTATTATTATAGCATAATATGGTTACTTAACGTTTACTGTTGATATTTTTATAAAAATAAATGCAACCTAAAATAATAAGTAAAAACAATTAATCTTTTTATACTTTGAATAAGTTCACTAAACAAAGTAACATCAGAATGAAAGCATTAATTATTTGAAATAATCTATAATAACAACATGTATTATTATAATCTATAATATACTGTATAATTTTTTATTGAATTATTTATCTGAATTTTGTAGTAACATTTATAATGTGAAATACAATAAAAAAGTTTATGCAAACAGTAAAGTTGCTCGATCAGCCCGTATAGATAAGTTGTGGTGCAGCGCGACTCGCCGGTGCTGTCACGATTGTAACATGGTTTCGTGAATTTGTTCAAAGTTATCACTTAAATACGTAACCTAAAAATCTGTTAATAAATTAATTTTGTTCTAAACATCATGGATTACTTAGAAGAACAACACAATGAGATCGAGGCATTGGAATCGATCTACTGTGGAGAATTAGAAAGTAAGCATTGTAATATAACCTATAAATTTGTTGTTGCGATATATAAATACTATTATTTTATTGGTTACTTCATCCAAATTGCCTATTTAATAAAAAATAGAAGTGCTTGTATTAGTACTTTATTATTTAATGTTATTAAATTTGATAACGAAAAATTTTTTTTGCAGTTTTAGCCACGGAACCGTTTTACGTGTTTGCTGTACCTATTAAAACGGAAGAGTATGAGCCAGAAACTATAAATGGTCTTAGTTGTCGATTAGAATTTACCTATACTCCAAACTATCCCGATGAGCCCCTCCTTGTGTCCATAGAGGAACAAGAGAATTTCGAAGGAGGAAGCGACAAACTGTTAAAAGAACACTTAATAGAGCAAATGAATGAAAACTTAGGAATGGTAATGGTATTCACGTTAGTTAGTGCTGCTCAAGAATGGATGAATTGCCAGTGGGATATAATTAAATTAAAGAGAGAAGAATCTGCGGCGATAAAGCAGAGAGAAGAAGAGGAAGCAGAAAGGGTAAGGTGTACATAATTTTTCACATTTTCCCACGATAGTAATATATCATTTCTTTTACAGAAAAAGTTTGAGGGAACTAGGGTCACCGTAGAAACATTTTTATGTTGGAAGGAAAAGTTTGATGATCAAATGGGATATACAAAGCGAAGAGAGATAGCTGAGCGCGAAGGGAAGAAGTTAACTGGCAAAGAATTATTTATGACTGATAAAACACTGGATCAGTCTGATCTTAAATTCTTGGATGATGGTACTGTTTTAGAAAAAATGAATTCATTTAATATAAGCCAGGATGAAATGTATAGAATGTAAGAAAAAGTACAACGCAACTAATACTTTTATTTTTAGGAGATGCGGTTAAAGTTGATGAGAGTCTCTTTCAAAATCTGGATGATTTATCTTTGAAAGATGATGATGACGATGACGACGACCCTGATTATGAACCAAATTATGATAGTGCCTAAAATGAATGCAGTATATTGTTGGTGGAAGAGATTCAGTTTATAAAACAGAATGCGAAGCTTATGTTGTCCTTGAGTGTTAGAAGATTGGAGCTCAGGAGAAAGTTTGATACATGTTTTACACTGGCACGTCGAGGGCCTGAATAAAAGTGAATCCACTAAATTTGGCCCTGTAAAAGCACTATATCCACATCCATAATGTATCTCTTCCATGCACAATATATTCTACGCTCTTAGATAAAGAATAATCTCAACACTTAAATAAGAAATTAGTACTTGAAAGTCTATTTTAAGTACTAACACACGAAATGCAGATCGACGAATTTGGAAGCGAATGTGCCACTATAGAATGAACTAATCGTAATTCTTTGGTGCTATTTGCATTTTATACTGTGGCTGACAATGAGACATGTTGATATCTGTAACGCGGATATATTTTGCACATGCAAGTATGAAAGGGATGAAAATATTTAATAACAAAAATAATTTTTGTAATTATGTATATATACTACCTGAGAATTACTTTCATAAAGTTTTGTTTAATAAACGTAATATTACAATTTCTCCCGCGCTTCATTGAAGCGCAGATCATTTCAAAGAAAGGAATAGAAGGAAATAAACAGGCGCGTGTTAACGATCATGACTTAACATTTATTCATAGCCTTAAGAGTATAATTTATACGTCCAGTAACAAATTATGAGAAACAGGACTTTCTAAATAATTTCGTTTTCCATGGTTTTTTTTAATTCTCGCTCGTAGTATATCCTCCGTAAATTCCTTAATAATTGTGACGTGGCAGTAATTACAATCTAATCGATGTGAAACTGATCGAAGTTTCTATTTTCACACAACACATAGGAACCTTCTGACAAAATCTCCATTTCATACATTTACTTAAAGTAAGTCTGACAATTAGAATATAGTACAAAAAATACAACTTTCAAAATGTTGCTCTGCTTGTCCGGATTCGTAACTTTAAAAAACACACGTTATGAATTAATTCGATGAGATGAGATGGTGAGACAATTTCCGCAGCCTTATGTAATGCATCCAGTGGAACAGAAGAGTCAATCCGAACCATCGATTCTGTTCAGTACGATTACTTGATACGTACCTACATTAAACTAAACGCTGCTTGACAATACAGTAGCACTACATAATTTTGTATATGTCACTGAGGCACAATTACCAGGAGCCAGTGCTATTCACGGATAGATCGCTTATGTGGATCGCTCGAATCTTGTCGTGCTTTACTAGATTTACGCAAAGTGTATTAAAAATTGTGGGACGCCGACATTTTGTGAGAAAAAATAAATTCAAAGCAATAAAATTTATTCGTCCGAGAAAATCTAGTCCCAATATACTCTTCTAATTAAATGAAGGTAAAAACTGCAAAATAACATTTTGTATTGGAGATCACGCACTTTCGAAAAAATTGAGTTTGGTTCACGTTCTGTCAGGATTTAATAAAATTATATTCGACAAAATTTTTAGTATTTTGTTTCGAAAACGAGGTTTCAAATGAGAAAGGGTCTACTATATTTTCCGTTTTATTGTTGTGAATGGAATTACATCTCTCTCGGTGGTACCACGACTTTGAATACACGATGTACATAAATGTTGTATAAACCGCAGAAACCCGTAATAATTAATCAGCTGTCTAGTATGGGGGATGCTATAGAGCAACCCGTGAACATCACTTATGAAGCAGCTATTCATTAATTTACGAAGTAATCTCGATACAAGCCCCGGCTTCGCGATATCCTTCGCTCTCAGGAATAATCACAAAGCATGGCACGCGCAAAATAATACGTTCTATAAATAAATAAGTATAATTTCTAGTCGAAGCGGCTCGCGAAATTCACGTTCAAAATCAATGAATAGTCTGAGCATTGGAAAACGTGTACACCGAGTTCGAGCGTATAATCACGATATTAAATTAACAATAAATAAGTACGGAACATTGACGGGACGGGGAGGTTGGATCGTGATCGTCAATTTCCTGATACGCGCGTCCCACGACGTTTCTATAATTAATCTACTAAAGATTCACGGGCGTGTACACGTTACAAGACATTTATTCCACAATATTATCTTAAAAGGTGTGTGTATACGTCAGAGTAGTCATCTTGTCTTTAAACTCGCCAACACGTCATAATCTGTTGGGAGAAGAACATGATTAGTAATGACATAACGCTATTTCAAGTACTTTTCATTTAACCAAGCGACACCGCGAAGGACTTGTCGAGCTGGAGACACACGCATAACGTGAAATAGGATTGGAACGTGAGCACATCACTTTCAATTACTTCCTAATGTCCATCTAATCGCGAACATATATATTTTATATGTATACATATATTATTGCAAACAAGCTCGCGTCGCTTGGCTAAACTTGTCTATTAAATTCAAGCCTACGCGAATGAAATGTAAACGTTCAAAAACTCGTAACAGCCAAAAACGTTCCCAGGACGTAGTACAACGTTATACACGTGCCAAATAATCGCCAGGTTTCTTTCTAATCAGCGATTAATTACGTTACGACACACACAAGCACAGTTTATGCACTTACAGATATCACATGTCTAAGGTATCGATTACGTCTTGCACAACATGCGAGACCAGATAATGTACACCATCGATTATTCTACGATGAAATATTAACAGCCATGGGAAGTGCTTCCGGTACAATCCTACGAAAAATAGACATTCTTGGCGTTCTTCAGAGAAATATAAGTTGCGCACACGATGAGCCACGTTGAAATCTAAATTACCTTCAATGTATCTAATAACACCAACAAATTTTTTAAGGGAAGAACAATTTTTTTCAAGGGCCCAATATTGTAATAATAATTCTTTTTCGTGAACTTCGCCGATAACGCATTAAAAAATAAATAGTCTCGCGCAAAAAAGTTGATCAGAAAATATATCTTCGATGAAATCCTTTTCGTCGCAATAATTGGTCCTTTCAAATACGTAGTTCTTCGCTTGGAAAATTTTCTCACGTTGTTAGGAACAATAGAGATATTTTAGATCGTGTTTTCAGGTAACTCACCATGCATATTTTTCGTATCGAATCGTTTGATGATGCCGCTCGGTCATTCGATCGATCACGAAGACCGAGCACGTCTCAGGAACAAAATGTCTATGCAGTTGTATTAATATTTACGAGCGAGAAATATTTTAATGATCCCTCGAAATCTTATACGAAATATAAAATATTTTATACGTACGACACTCTGTGCTTCCAAGCGCACTATCATTAAAACTACACCGATGACTTACCCGTAGAATATTCCGTAATTTATGATGCAATAAATAAAATTACTTCAAAGAAATGATTTCGAACTTTCCGTGCGAGACATCGTTGTAAACGATTTTCAAAATTAATTTAACTCTTTGTACAGTAGAGTTACAGATTAAACAAAATTAATTCCCATATACATATGTAGTATTGAAAATGGCTTCTAGCAGAAGCCATGTTCATGTTATAGGTGTTAGATTTCTTTTATTTCCATGAACTTTTTAATTTTATTTTACATATTCCTTATAAGTTTACGTTTTTTTTTATAAAAACTTATTTGTAAATCTTAACCTTATAAGATCAGTGAAAATTTTGCAAAACGAAGTCTCGTAAAAATTCGATTTGTACGATTTTACCGTGTTGCATCATGAATTGCGAGACATTCGGTGTACGAAACTGAAACAAGACGCATGAGATACTGTTTTGCTTAAAACTGAAAGCGAATGGTAAAACTCAGAACTTCTAAACAAGTAGATGGCAGTCGCGCGATTCGTTTGCAGTTTCGAACTCTACAAGTCGTATTCGTTTGAGGAAGTATGTTTTGTTAGTCTTAAAGAAAATTCTTACAGTTAGTAAAGCACTTTGAACAAGTTTATAAAACGTTGGGAGGTAAAGCATTTTTAAAAGAATGATACCGTTGGAAGTCTTCTGGTGTTTCAGGGAGGAGAGAGCTTCTGGTTGGTTTTGGAGGAGAGGAGATCGGCATTGCAAACTGAAAGCGCATCTTCAGAAGGTTCTTTTTGTGGAAGGTTTCTGATTTCACGAGGAGGGTTCATGTTGTACGATCGCGAAGTTCTTCGCAAAGGAAAAATGGAGTTTCCTTAAATACATAAACGAAGCTTTTGCATATCAAAAGTGCGTTTCTGCAAGATTAAGTTTTATAGGATTAAATCTTTTTTCATTGGAAAAATAAAGACAACGAGAGAGAGAGATAGGAAACGACATATACATTCACAAGATAAGCATATATATATGTATACGAAATATACTTCATATAATCTTTGCATTCGCAAGGTTTTCCATTAAAACTTTATTTGTTATCGATTTCTCGATCGAAACTGTCACTGTACAAATGCAGGCTCGTTAAATAATCGGTGTTGCGTAAAACCATCATAATTTACTAAATTGCTCGCGCTTCAATCAATGAAGTGACGCACTATTTCTTCCGTGTTTTGTACAATATAACTGATAGGATATACACGTGACAACAACAATTCTATAAACTTTCTTTGAAATACTTTCAATAGTTAATACTTATCGCGGCTCAGCGGAGGGGGATAACTAGCAATCGTAATACTGCGTGTAGGATGAAGGAGGACATTAAAATACTGCATTGTTAGCTTACTGCGACATTCGATGCTGTAATAATAGCACTATGTCATCGTTTCAACTTTTTGTTTGTGTGTTGCCGTGCTTTTCAACACTTCGTGCAAGTTACATCGTAAGAAGCACTGACAATTAGTCACTGACAGAAGTAACAGTTCTTACAGCTAAAACTATTTCAAACTGCACTGTTGCCTGTATCTGCCACGACCTGTTTTACATTATCAATTCTGGACACAGTTATTATTCGTTTCTTTTTTTTTTTTTTTAGAGATTAATGGTAATAATGATAGCCTCCGAATATCTCGTTCGGTGAAACCCGCTACAGATGTTTTAAATCGTGGCGGATTTCTACAGTCTCTCTGAAAAAAATTAATTAAGCTTCAGCGGCCTGCACCGAAGTCAGTCGTTGAAATGCCGTTGCTAAGAAATAATCGCTAACAGGTTTATAGTCTTCTAGAGAAGCCTTTGTTACATGAAGTTCCACTTGCGGGGAAAAAAGAAGTTCAACTGCTTTTTCTCTAATTTTACAAATTTACGTATTTTAATAAGAATAGATCATAAATTAAATATTAACTTTTTTCACGAGTTATCTACAAATAAGAAAAATTTATTTTAACATAAATTGAATACCTTTCATATCATAATAATTAAATACTTCAGACCTTTTTCTCCGCAGAAAAGAATGTTAGTTACTACTAGCTTAAGCAAGGTGAAGCGTTCAAGGTTATTGCATGGCAGTAATAAAAAATAAATTTTGAAAAAAAAATTCAATTTTCGCAGTTTTAAAAATTCAAAGCAATATACAAAATTCGTTTGAGCAAATCTACAAGAAAAAATGCTGGAGTCTAATTAGAAAGCTGTGCTCATGCTATGTTTGAATGTTTGAGAAACTGAAACTGCGATTCCGTTTGTAATATTGTTTGTTGTTCAAGTCGATGCTTCTTTCGGGTATAAATGTGTATCTAAATTCGAATTGCGGCTGCTATTTGCTATGGTGCTACATGGAATTTCTAATAGTTCTGCATATCTTTGCTAGAGACGGTTCTTTGCAATCTATGGTGCATGTACAACGGTATCGTGAGTTCTACACGAGACTATTTATAGTCGTGTCTGTACAAAATATAATGAAAATACTTACTCCTCTGGTAAATCACGCGGTTTAGCATAATCACCTGGCCACTCATACAGGTTTGGCAGTGGACTATCATAATTGTCATCGTACATTTTAGCCACAATAAATTCTCGTTTGTCTTTAGGTTCCGGGTACTCACTTGCCAATCCAGCTGCGAAAGAAGACACCGATTAAGAAACTAAAGGAACACTATAATAATTACTGGACGCTCCTATTGCTCTCCATCGAAATTACATTGAGTACAGGTTGGTCAATAAAGATATAATTATTAACAGAGAAATTGAAGTAATAAGTCGTCACATAAATTAGTTCGAGTAAAGCATAGAAGCATCCTAATTATAAGTGATGCCTAGATTGCGGACCTTTATGCAGATTAAAATATTTTTGTATCAATTGCAGCAAAATGGGAGCCAAATCTCTCTTGATCTAATAATTTTAGCGAGTTCACAATAATATATAGGAATTTGTTAAGTCTGAATTTTTCTGGTGTTTAAAATGTCATCCACCCATTTTTATCATAAATAGACTGCAGATCTTTAAGTGAAAAATTGCAAATGTACATAACTGTGATTCAAAAGCAGCCATTTGCAGTCAGAGATTATACGATTGATTGAATATAATTCTGTTCTTTATTACTAAATAGAAAGTACACACTTTTTGCGTAAGCATAGTCGGCAATTCTAACGGCGATGTCTATTGAACATTCACGAATATTGCCCAATGGTGGGTAAAGACTACCCATCTGAAGATCCTCGTCCTTCACGTGATCAGCAACTGCTTGAGCTGAAATTAGGAACAAATCTTCGGTGATGTGATGGACTCCGGTTCCAATCACGCCCAACGCGATTCCAGGGAATATGTACGCGTTGTTTCCTTGCCCGGGTTTGTAAATTTTCCCGTTGTAGTTCACTTCTCCGAACGGGGAACCCGAGGAGAATATGCATCTTCCCTAAAACGTGAATATTCTCAGATGAAGATTTCCAATGCTCTTGACAAGTCCATCAAAATGATAAATTTCAGTTAAAACTTGTACAGTTCAAGTAATTGTGGCGAAAAAGATTTTTTATTAATTGAACGAAAAAACTTTTAAAATGGTCAATGCGAATTGGTGTGTGTTTCGAGGGAATTTCCAAGAAATATTTCTGAACGTAAATTTCCGTACCTCCGTGTGCTCGTAAGCTTGCTGAGCAGTGCACTCGGCTTTGCTAGTCGGATTGCTCAAAGCGAAGATCAACGGCCTCTCGTTGTTCGTTGCCATTTCCTTGAGGACCGCAGGAGTGAACGCTCCGGCCGCTGCTGACGCACCTGTTTCGGTATTTTAACTTTAGACAGAAATCAATGCATGCTGGCAAACAAAAATTTACGCACCTATCAGCACGGTCGGCTTCACTTTCGTCACAATGTCGATCAACGATTTCATCACCGGGTGATCCTTCGCGTACCAGACTTTGTGACCCTCGAGGTTGCCTTCCGGTCGGTTTTTAACGAGCAATCCGTCGATATCCATCATCCAAATATTATCGCGAGCCTGCTGTTCGGTGCAGCCGTCCGCTTCCATCGCTTTCACGCAGAGATCGGCAATTCCAATGGCGGCCTACGGTTTACAAAATCTTTATTCGCATTTTTCTCGACCTAATCGGTTCGTAGTTATCGTGCACTTTTGATTTTTTAAAGATCCGGAGATAAAAATTGCAAAATATGTACTGTCTTAATTTTAAATATTGTGAGGAAAGTAACATCTGTATTAGACAATTGCGTATCTTTAACAAGATTACTTTTATGCAAAGTAAAAATTTAAATAAGCCTGAAGATTTCATTAAAACCTAGGAAAACGTTCTATTAGGTTTCATAATGAGACACGAACGTTAAATGTCCAACAGCAAGTCGGAAAGTGGTTGTTAATGTGGTTTTCAGTGCTTTATTATTTTGGCTTAAGTCCATGTTCGAGGAAACTAGCTCCTTATTTCGACCGACTAGATTACAATTCTCATAAAATTTCCTCATCATTTAGATGTATTTCAATAAAAATTAAGTATTCGTTAAATTCGCAAAAATGGAACTAGTTTTGGAAGGTGTTATGTTCATTAGAGTAATTAGTCGGTATTAGAATGTAGAGTATTACTTTAGTAGAATTTATTGGAATATTACATACCTCGCCAGCGCCTAAAAAGACGAACCTATTGTCAGACATCTTTTTCTTCGTTATTCTTTTCGATGCTAAAATCCCAGCCACCGCAACCGCAGCAGTGCCTTGTATGTCATCGTTGAATGTGCAATACTTGTCGCGGTATTTGTCTAGGAAACGGAAGGCGTTATGGTTTCCGAAATCTTCAAACTGCAATAACACATGAAAATCAGCTCGCGAAGAGAAGAGAGCGGAGTCTCGAGAATAAATAGGTTTCCTGCGAACGTACTTGAATCAGAACGTTCTGACCGTATTTTTTCACGCATGCAGCCATAAACTCGTCGATCAACTCGTCGTACTCCTCGCCCTGACTTCTCGGTTTGTTAAGACCGATGTAATGGGGATCGTTTCTGAGTTGTTCGTTGTTAGTACCAACGTCAATAGTAATTGGTAGACACTGATGCGGCTTAATTCCAGCTAGAGCAGTGTAGAGAGCCAATTTTCCTACGGGAATTCCCATACCGCAAGCTCCCAGGTCACCGAGACCGAGAATTCTTTCCCCATCCGTTACGCAAATAGCACGAACCGCTTGTTCAGGCCTGAATTATGACATTATCATGCTTTTATGGTACTCGTTTCGAGAGGATTTCTCAACAGTTCAATTATTTACACTCGTGGAAAAAGTACAGTTAAGTAAATCATAATTGGACCGCGGATCTGTTCGCAAGATAAGAATTTTCCCAGTCAATCGTGCGGAAGAGAAGTGAAATGAAAATGTGTCTCTTCAATGATTTCAATAAGTGAGACGTAATGCAACGATATTCATAGATTCATGGAATATCTTCACAGTTTTGTATTAATTAATTTTTGTCATAAATGAAATTTAATAAATCAGAAATAATGCAATGATATTCATAAATTCATGCAACGTCTTCGCAATTAAAACATTTTGTAAGGTATTTACTATTTAATTGTGTTTCACTTTTGTTAGGAAACTATTTCTCTTTGTTTATGGAAGCAATGTTCAGTGTATTCTAATATAATGTAAATGAACAATGGTAGTACGACCAGTTTTGAACAGTTTTTGTAAATTTAGAAAATCTTCGTAGATTTCTAAATTTTTCAGAGATTCGTGAAGTCTACATATAAGCATTCGTTCGTTCCAGTTTTAACTGTGCACAAAACAGCTGAACGTGTAATACAACTGGAATTTCGGGAATGTAGTTGGGAACAGACTTATCAACAAATATGTTTCACTTTCCACGTACACCTACGTCATTCAACCTTAAGTGTAATTTTGATCGCGACTTCGTCAATGTTTATGTATTTTACGACGTTCCAAACGTCAACAAAAGAAATTAAAAAGTGTACCACTTTCTCTGTAGGTACTATATACACGACAGTGATTTATTGCAAGTTTCCTTAAGATACTATGTTTAGATTTGTAAAGTACCTACCAATTGTTCAGTATGTCGTAGATGTGGCCTTTATCGTATATTGTAATAAATAATCCACGAGGTCTGCGGTAAATGACGCCAAACTTCTGACAGGCTAATCCCACGGTAGGAGTGTAAATAATTGGCATCATTTGCTCAATGTTCTCACTTAGCAGACGGAAAAATAATCTCTCGTTTCTTTCCTGCAACAAACAGTGGCCACTCCAATTAGTTTGATACTCATTACATTAATTATCTTTCCTGCAGCACACGCAGTAAGTGCACTAGTACCAAGGAGGTACTTCAATGTACAATTACTTCGGTATTTACTACATTAAGTATCTGTTATGTTATTGTAGTGCTTGATCGATCTGAACATTTTAGGACATCGATATTTAGGATATCGCACAATCCATATACTATTGAACAGTAATTAAAAAATGAGAAAACTAAAGTTAAAAAAATATAAAATTCTTAATAAAATGCACCTAGCCCCTAAAAATGAATTGGACAACTGCAAAAAATATTTGCACAATATGATAAAGGTAGCTAAAACAAGGAAAATAGAAAACTTCATAGGTTCTTAAGAGGAACAAAATTACTGACAATAATAACATAATAGTCACTAAAAACCAGGACGTTAATTCGACTTTAGAAGCCCAAGAAAAAAGAGATAAAAGCAAAAATTGCTGTGAGTTATTCCATTCACATGTATACAGTGTGTGTGTGCTAAATGTTTATTCTTGTAACAGAAGATCTTGGAAATCCGTTCATCTAGACCAGGGGTCGGCAACCTTTTGAGTCGGAAGAGTCAAAAATTACAATTTACCAAATTTCAAAGTTTTTAAAGAGCCACAAAATATTTTCTTGCCAACAATAAATAGTACTCGCATAAATAAAGTTTTAAAATAAATAATATTTGCGTATGGAACTAAAGAGCCGCAGCTTCACATCCAAAGAGCCGCATGTGGCTCGCGAGCCGCAGGTTGCCGACCCCTGATCTAGACACATCCATTAATCGTTCGCGGAATCGCGATTCCGCTGTATCAGTTAATTAGGATTGTCTGATATCTTGTTTCACCATACCTGAAGTTCTACGAGGTAAAGATAACGATTTAGATCCTCGCTGTACTTCAGAACTGAAGCCTTGCACAGAGCCAGCTGTTCTTCCTGAGTTTTGAATCTAGGAGGCTGCAGACCGTGTATACCCAAGGATATCCTCTCTTGCAGAGTAAATGCCAAACCCTGCCCGACAGATGACAATTATAGATTCATATGCTAGTAATCGGATTGCGGATCTTTATGCGAAATCACGTTTTTAAAGGCAAACTCAGGAAAAACTGGAATTTGTTAAAAAGGACATTAGACTTTAATTTTCGATGAAGATCCGCAGTCTATCGCATTGTGTGTGTAAGAGAGATTAGATATTTACCTTATTAAGTCGGGGATCCCGTAAATGACCGATGCCTTTCACCATATTTATGGGGACGACATCTCCCGATACTTCGTGGATGTCCCTTTGCGGAACATCCTTCACGGCAGGATGCGAGGATGGAAGAACTCGCGTCCATGATCCTGCACAATTCCTGCTACTGGTCGATCTGATACACACAAAAGAGACATATTGAGTTTCTTCTTAATCCATTGTGTTTTTGATAAGGTACGCGCAGCTACGAAGATAAGGTAACAAAAGAAGTTCGGCAACTTGAAAATTCCGATTTCTGTTGGACTGTAGAAGTTTGTAGATTTTCAATAACAGAATCATGCATTTTTTCCTATTTTTGTAATTTTCGTAAAATGCTATTTCATTTTGTAATATTAAAAGACGTGCCAAGTAAAATCGCTATGATAGATTAAATATTAATTCTGTACTAATAAACCTGATTCTACTGTCGAATGCTTACTTTCGACAAGGATTTTTGAATGATTCAAATACTACGACAAGACGACTGCATCGAGTTTGCAGTTAATGTTATTTTGAACACTTGCTATAAAAGCAAGCTTCTGTAACTCGGGAACAAGGCCGATGGGGTGTATGTTCAAGTAAACTCTTTTATTGCTCCTGAATGTCGCGTTCATTGAAGTGGATCTTTATGATATACCTTGTGCATTGAATACAATTAAGCAGTACATTAGTTATCTGGTGGCAATTTTGAAGAATGAAAAATCATTTTCAACAGAACTACATCTAAAATAATTTTCATCTTTCACCATTATCTTCCGAACAGACATCTATAATTGAAAAGTGTTATAGTGTAATGTTCATAAAGTGTTAACGAAGTTATACTGAAACTAAAGTTGAAATGTTAGCAAAAGAGTGTATTGATCGGCAGAATTCCGACACAGCAAATATTTGTTTAAACACGACGAGAAAGTGAAGATGAAAGGTAAAGGCAGTCGCAATTCTGAGGCTATTAGGCTCGGCACCGTATCGCCTGCTATACACGTTCATTTTGTTTATAATTGCATTAGCTTGCGTGCACGGCCAGCACACAGTACGCTTCAGTTTCTGGCAAAATTACATTTAACATCAAAATTTCCGCCAGGTTTATAAACCCTGTACGGACGCGTGCCAATTAGTACGTTCAACCGAGTGATTCATTTGTGGAACATTTAGTGGAGCATCGCTCGTGCGGAAATTGTCGAATACGTTTCTGGTGGAATCGCGATTAACATCGTTCAGGAAATGCACGACTCGTTTCGTCAATAATCTGGACAAGGTGTAAATGACGCTCGCTTTCGTGAGAAACACTTGTTGCGGCCGTCGCGGTTATTCATGATGCTCTCTCTACAGGGAAATCAATAAAACGAGGACGAGTTAGGCTGCCAAATAAGTTTAAGTGTCATGCACAAGGGTATAAATCAACAAGTCACGATATCAGCAGTCATTTGGCAGGACGCCTTCGACGCCATCAGACAGCCGACGAGACACTGGTCTAATGTATAATAATTAATAGATTACGGATTTTAAGGCGTTTATGACCCAAATGGATAGATTGAATGCGAAACAGTGAAAACATTTAAATTATTTTCAACTTATTAAACTCATTAAAGAAAGAAATAAATGTCTATATGTAGATCCTATATCTAGCAATTAATCCACACAATTTTTATTTTGTATAAAAATCTGCAATCTATTAAATACATTGAAGTAACTACTAGACTGTAGATTTTATGTGTTTATAATCAAATGGAGTAGGTAAAATTGAAGGTAGTAAAAAGATTAATAAAATTTAACGATATAAATATATTGCCTTAATTAGACATTTATTGCTCGCAGTATTACATAAAACGCAGTATTTCAAAACACAATTTTTAAAACAATTTCTGCGAATATATGAATAACTATACTTAAAAACCTAGATTTTCTGGTTGCTGATAAAGTCGTATTTCACTTAATTTTATTTGACACGCGTATCAGATTTCGTAAATTATTAATTACTGTCCATGTAGGGGAATGATCCCTATATATGTATAATATACCAATGCAATGTGTATTAGAATCACTTTGTTTAAATGATGCATGCAAAAAGTGTTTCCTATAATTTTAATTTACGAAACAGTAAAGAAGCATAGGAGAATTGCGAAACAAAATAAAAGGAATATAAAATTTATTAAAACATCGTTTCTGTACATAATTAGAATAATGTCTCCGTAAATATCGTTTCTATATCATTCACATCTAAAAACGTTGATCGTCCTAATTGTATTTAAACATCCGTTTAGCTCTGGGAAACTGTTTCATGGGATTATTGTGTGACAATTCGCACGGTATAATGAAATGGAGAAATGGCAGCGAGATAACACTGTATGTACAAGTAATAGAACGATTTGTGTCGATAAAAGACACTGCCAGCATTGTAACAGGAGGAGCTATGTAGTATATCCGTAACCCAATACCTGGCCATGCGATAATATATTCATTACTCTCGACAATACCTTGACATTTGCATACCAGCGAACCATAATGAACAACTAATATAGCGAAAGTGGTCATACACAACCTTTCCAAGTGGGTGCACTTATGAATTATGTTTTACATTGCATCACAGGCACGTATGGACAGTTAGAAAGCACAGATGGAAAATTATGTAACGTTGCCTGTACTCACAATTACTTCATTGTCATTCCAATCGATTACTCTAAAAGACGTGCTAACGGAAGGTGTTGTCAATGCCGAAAAAATTATTTATTTTCCGAGCATTTGATTTTTAATTTTCAAAAAATTAATTTATTTGATATTTTTACAATTTCTTCATATTTTATGTTTGTTGCTCAAACAAAGCTTATCTACTCTTCTATTTTAACTATTATCTTTTAAAGGGAATCCTGTTGACACTTCAGCTAACAGAAGCCTGTTAAGCTTTTTAAGTTCAGTAGCTTGATTCAAGCTTTATGGCTCTGTTGTATTTAAAAGGAGCTTAACTATTGTCTCTAACATAATAAGCTCTAAAGAAACCATTAGATTGAAACGAAATTGTTTTCAGTATCAAACAGTTCATTTCATTTTTGTTTACAAAGAGCAATTAAATTTCTACCAATCTGTACAGTGTTAAATGTTATTCTATAGACAATTTCCAAATTCTTTATAGAAAGTATTGCTACTAAAAACCTTATAGAAATTTGTATCTTCAAAAAATAAAGAAATGGATATTTCCAAATCACAGGATTGAATCGCAAGCTCATTAAAATGTTATTTCCTTGGATGTGTTTCGTCTGGAGCGTTAATTCCATCGAATACATTGCAAATTGCGAATTCTGAAACGTATGACCATCCCGAGCTAAAACAAATATGACGAACGACTTACACGAACAAATATCGCAGAAAATCGAAGAACTCCATGCCCCATTTTATCATGCACTCGGATCGAACAGGATTAATCGATTAGCAATGAATTCTAGATAACAACTCGATATTGTGCAACGAGCGGCTATCGGTTCGATCTGGTCACAACTAATTCGCAGAATTAACCAGGTGACTGCAATTGATCGCGTCTTATCGCTACTGATAACACCGGAAATCTAGTTTCAACAATTCCTGTTTTCAAGAGCAACATTTGACCTTGTAAGAAAACGGCGCGATAATCTTAATGGAACGACCACGCAGAGATTACGAAGAAATATCGCCGTGGAATAACAATAGTTCACGTTTGAACGAGAACGGGGTAATCTATTATTACTTTAGTGGCATTCGGCCAGATTTATAGGAATAACTTTGAAAAATATGGTCGAACAACTGATTGTGTTCTAAAAGGTCATCTGTCATGTCATCCCATAAAAATGATAACTTTATTTCGTATTTCTGGAAGCAGAAATACAAAAATAAAATCCTTAGACTGTGAATTTTATGCATTCAAAATTTATGCATTTAGAGAAATTGTATTATTCATGAAAGATAAAGATAGACAGTTTAATAAGGTAAATATATAACGATAAAGGGAAATGGAAAAGAGAAGAAAATAAAGATAAAAATGCACATTTAGGTTTGTTAGAATGATACATAAAAATCTAATGGCTTTTTAAAAATATAAAATTTGCATTACTTATGGAATTACATGATATTTACAATATACTACGATATTAATAATATGATGGCTAATAAAATTTCATTTTTGAGTGTTCACTGGTGTCCGATTCGAATGTAAATGGCAGAAATGTGAATTTTAATAATGCTGTGTTGGTGGTACAAAGTTGAAACTGGTTTTCACACATTCATTTGTGGCATTAGGTTTTTTGCATATCATATGGCGGCCTTGATAGTCGCAGCTTCTTCATCACTGAATGGGTGCACCTACACGATCCGTGTGACGTCAGTTTCCTGCGTGGAACTATCTAATTTCTGCGTGCTCATTAAGTATGTATCGCGAAATGTTGAGAAGACTATCTAGACCCATGTCTGTTTAAACAAGTTTTATTCAAATGTGCCTTCTATGCAGAATATTTGAGAACATTGTAATAAAATTATTAACGCAACATACAATTTCTGAAGCTGATAAAAATCTATAGAAAATCTGAACAGTGGTGTTGATAGCGCAATTTCTTTTCTTGTCAACGTTGATGATTTTTTTCTTGGAGTCTACTAGAGTTTTTTTTTTAAACTGGAAATGACTGAAGTGCAAAAATATTTAAACTCGCATAAAAGCATATTTCACCTTCGTGTAAATTGTCCACTTATCCTAACCTGTCGTTACTCTACCGATAAGACTTTTTAAACGCATCTCAAATAACCACGTAACTATCACAAGATACTTTTTCCTTTTCCTCGTTCCGAGCAACAAAACCATGGGTTAGCATATATTATGTAAGTTAGTCGATTTAATATGTTACGTAAAGCGCTGACACAACTTTACCGGCATGAAATGACACGGATCGTGATGTATGTGTGTATGTCGTAATTCCCAAAGATTCCCTATGACGAAATGTGGCGTACAAGATAAAATATCCTTCCGGGAAAACCATACACTATAAACAGCGTTTCCTTGAACACGCTTCTCGTTTTATCTTTCCAGAAAAAATATGATCAAACGCAACTCGAAGACTTTGACGAAACCTCGAATAGAATTCATCCCCTTTTCAACATCATTTTACAAATAGTTTTCAGCTTCTCACCGTGCAGCAATTACAGGCATTTGTCTTTCGAAACAATGAGTAATTATTTACTCTAGGACACAAACGAATCGTAAAAATACTCTACAAATGTTTGAATTGCGCGTGTCCTATCTACGAAACTGGCAATTAACAGGTGTACGAGATAATTACATCGTAATGCCGCGTAGACGTTGTTACTAATACCATAGTCGACTTATGCTCTGTTAATTTGCGAAACGGAGAGAAGCAGAGGATAAACAATCCGCTAATAATTTGTGCGTATAGAAATGCAATCGTTTCGCAAACTGCTTCGAAGTGACCCACCCAAATAATAAACACAGCTCGACGTAATCAAGCGAAGATTCGCCGCCTCTTCAGAAAAAAAGAGGCGTCATACATTTCTGAGAAGTCCGAGGGGGAACAAAAAAAACGCCTGACATCGTAAGTTTACAAAAATAGATCGATGCAAACATCTGTCCGTGTGTGTGTGTAGTTTGCGAAAATGTAGTTGTGTTCCACCAGGGCCGTGCTTTTCAACAAAGCTTCTACCGTCAATGGAAAATCTCGTTACCGACAACCGCGCCAAGCAGAATCAATAATCCGGTAGAACTCCATTTATATTAGAACGAAATTTCTGTCTGTGCCCGATTCACTGAACACCTGCCCACCGGTTATTGCATTGTCCATGGAATTACAGGTTTCTATCGATTTTTTAACCGACAGGAATTCCACAGCGAATTTGACGTGTATATAAAATTTCGTAATCGGTTACTGGTTTTAGAGAAAACGAATTGTTGCGATGAAACTAAAACTATTGGAAAATTCAGACTCAAGAGGCAGGTGTCAGTTGGTTGAATGAATTAGTGCAAGGACCGAATGTTTACTATCTAGGTCTTTAGTTTTTCCACAAAACATTTAGATGAAACGTCCACTTTTCCTATCCTTGATTATCATTTGACGAATTTTTTCCATTTTATTTTGTGTATGCTTTAAATCAATATTATCCTATATTAATAATTGTGAATGATGTATGATGCAAAGAACAGTGAACTTGTTAATTGTTCATAATTTGCATTGCTTCTGCATGAACATTTTTACAATACGAGCTTGAATAATGAAATTTATCAATCATCGCCCCCAGAATCGTCTTAATAAATTCCTAACAAAATAGAAATGTGTTGTGATTTGTCTGTGACAGGTTCGCTGTGAAATTAACCTAGCATTCTCGTTACAAGCCTATCAAATAGAGAAAGATCGGATCGGAAGGAAAACTCCAATAATTCGAGCGGATGAACAGGTAGCAGGGAGACCAGCGAGTAGGTGTTCCCTATTACACGAGCGACCCAGATAAACGAACAGCTGTCATGTAAATGGGGTTCTACCGTAGACGACGATATTCTAAAATTAAGCACAAAACTGCTCCAAACAACGACGTCCGGAAAGATCCGATCGAAATAATCCAAGGATCCTTGGCCTTTAACATCAGCTTGGAAAGTTCCACTGGACTCGATCGACCCCCTTTCTTTTTGTCGAATTTTGCGGTTTCTCGCGAAATGGTCGGATTCGTTTGGGAGAAAGGAAGGACACGGGCGCGTGTGCGTAGGGGCTGGAGTAGAGAAAGAGAGGAGAGCGTCCCTTGTGCTCGTCGGAGGAGAACGGCAGGAATCACGTTGGTGTAAGAAGAAGATAAAAGGAATTTAGAGGAATTTGGGAGAAGGTGAGGGTGAAAATTTGTCGAGGCACCTGGACGAGTAGAGGCCCGGTGTGCTATTGTGGTTGGCACTGTCCCACAAAACGGCCGTTAAACGTGGCCTGGTATCGATCTGCGACTGTTCCCAGCGCGTTCCTATTTTCAGCACTGCATTGCGGTAGATTCGTTAGGTTATCTACGGCCCTTGTCGCGTATTCGAGCAGCTCTTTCCACTTCTCTCGTCGATGCGAATCGGCGCGCACGTGCGTGTATCCCTCACCGGTCTAAGCGAAACCGAAACCGAAACCGAAACCGAAACCGAAACCGAAACGGAGCCGACTGTCTAGCGGTTTCTCGAAAAGGCACACAGAGTTTCGGCAGGACGGTTGTCGACGAATTTTGTGTAAAAATTTTGCTGGTTACTCACAATATAGACCTTAGCAGGACGAACATTTCTGTTCCTCGCTTGCTCACAGCTGATCACCTCCCACCCGACAGGATCGACGCGCGACTGCGCGTTTTCGGCTAATCGCGAACACCGATGCCGACCCGCTTACCCTCGCTCGACGCTCGACGCGGCCGCTCAGTATACACTCGCACACCTTATTCCCCTTTCGGCTCTTCAAGTTCATCTACACGCCGATCCACGCATTCGCAACACCGCTCGCCGACACACGACACACGGGCCACGCTAACCGTACTGCACACGCGCGCGAATAACGGAACGCCCGCCGCTTCTTTCCGCGTCGCGTCGATCCGGCGATTCTCTTTCTTGCCAACCTCCGTTCCCGTTCGAGTTACACTGAACGTAGCGTGTGGATGTAGGTCGTTCACCCAATCGTAGGCCCGTCATCTGTGAAATCGCTAATCTGGGACAGAGAGCGTGCAAACCGTTCACGAGACTCGGATACTTTTAAATATCTCGTAATAACACTTATTTGCACGATTCCGCATACATTTTTGCCAGATATACCCCGAAAATGACGGGTAACCGATAGTCGGGATGATCCCGATTTCGAATAAAATTCGAATATCGCATACCTCTAATTTTTCCAGATGCTGCAACGATTTTTGTAAAGATTAGTAGGAAGGACGGTGATTCGTGTGTTCGATCGTTAACACTCTTCGGTGCATGGATTGCCTTCGTTGATGTTTTACCGTTGCGTCGATATACGTTAAGTTGCGAAAATGAGGGAGGGACGAGGGTTAATTTTCTTTAAATTATCTTGATATTTCTAAATAAATTCTCGTTTTACTTGGTGCAGTTTTATGTAATATAGCAACGATAGCATTGCGTAACAGAAGCTCCGAGTTTTTAGAAGATATGTCAATGAACAAATGGATATACTTCTCAGCCGAGTACTGAAGGATTAACGTTTGGTAAACAAAAGACGGACATTCGCGTCTTTGTTCCAAAAAGATGTTATAGAAAGGGGATCACTCTACAGATAGAAAGAAGTTGAAAATATAGATTCAAAGTTCTTCATACAAGACCGTTTTCGCCGGGTCCTTTTGCATTAGTACTATTTGCAAGAAGTAGAACGGGCAGGTGGTCACCAGACGCCAAATTTCTCGGGTTTAGGACCCTGGAAAGTCTTTTTGGTACATGTTCGCAGGTGACAACCACGTGCATCTCCAGAGCCCTAGTCGTCGACAGAGGTGTGTGATTTTTTTTTTTTTTTATTAAAGAACTTTAGATCTTTTCTGATCCATTAAGCCTTATACATATAAACTTCTTACAAAAATTATCAAATTATTATAATATAATTTCTTATATCTAAATAGGAACTTTCAATTTCTTACTCACTAATATTGCATTTACTTTCTTCTTTTTATTATTTTTTTTTCATAGCCTGATGTCTTTTGTATAAGCAAGAACATAGAGGAAACTTACAAAAATTCTGTACGAAAATGGCGTCATCCGTGGTAAAATGCCAAAACATTTGACCCTTTTAGTATTTGTAATATATCGCTAGGTAGCGCTACAGGGATTTTCTGAAAAGGTCGATAATGTTGTGTAGAAGCACAGACGAGGTATAGGATCACTATATCACCGACGAGATACTATTAAAGGCTGCCAACTGCCAACCCCTGTTACCGACGAGCTCGTCGGTGCGTGGGGGAGGGATGTCCGCCACGCTCTACCGTGGGTGTGGGATCTGATCGAGGCTAGAAATTAGTGTGGGGGCAGCACTATACCGGGGACAAGCAAAACCCGGGCGTGAGCACTCTCTTATTCCTCTCTGGTTCCAGGCTAAGAACTAGACTAGGGGGCAGCACTATAATGGGCACGCTGTGGCACGGCCAAAACCCGAACGTGAGCACTCTTATTTCCTCTCTGTTTCCTCTCTGCCTCTCTGATGCTCTCTGATCCAAATAATTGAGGAATCGAGTACTAGCGGGAAAGGTGTTTCTTTTTAACTACCTGTCCCTCTTGTGGCGCGAGTAGGAAGTTAGGTCACCACATTACCCCCTTGCTAGTGATTAACGATAATAAGATCGGGGGGGGGGGGGGATAGTGAAATCGTGTTAGAGAGCGCGTTGCTCATATTGTATAATATTGTATATGCATCGTGTTGGCGAGGCAGTAAGTCGCTCTTGGTCGCTCTCAAGCCTATAGAGCCGTAGATAAGACAAAATAATAACAACAACTACTTACTTCACATTGGTGAACAACTTCACATTGGTGAATGTTGTCACAAGTCGCCACAGTGGCAGCAACAGCAACGAATACGTTACATCGCTAACATCAAACCAAATGGTTGTGTCAAAATTGAAATTTTAATGTAAGAAAGATGTAACATATTCAGTATTGTTTTTTCAATAGTATATTTAAATGTATTTTTATGTATTTTGTGTATGCCATGACTATATAAATAAGTGTCACAAAATATTTTAAAAGATTTCATCATAAATGATTGTTTAACACTCGTTTTCATAGAAGAATAGTGTTAGATCGCTAACGTAGGTATGTAAATAATAAAATGTCGATATTTATGCAAATTTACGCCTTGTACGGTACGCATACGTATATTTATTTACAGGAATTCTATTCATATGACATACGCTTTCTGTACAAATCGATGCAGTACACATTTAAAAATGTATCAAATCTTGTCTTCCGTATTTTTAATATACTTTTACAAGACATAAATGTGTAAAAATCCACAATCTAGTAATTAGGAACCAATTATTCCTACACCTTTTAATTTGTTCCATAATGATTTGAAACATATGTTTGTAGGTATTTTTATAATGGATGGACCCTTGTTAACCAGCATCATACAGATACACAACAATGTGTATGCTTATACTCGTGTACAGTGAATTTAGATCTATGTAATTTCATACATATTTATTTCTGTACACTTCACAAGTGAAACGATAACTATACTATGATCACTTTCGCTTGTCCAAAGCTATAATGGCTGCTTTACGTAGTACAGATTTCTTGACAGGATTTTGGTTCGATATATTGTTACGGATCATTTTAGCAGGAGTATTCATGTAATATTTATTTTAAAATTTACTTCTCGACGCTATCGTTATTATCATTTTTATGCACATTATTCTTTGTATAAACAGAGAATTAGAAAAAGCAGAACCATTTACAAGAAAAATTCATGAGGACGAGTTATGGTTATATAAAAATCCAAGGACCGATTCCTATGTTCCAACTACAGTATTATGGGTAATGTACCATAACGTTGCACCACATTTTTATGCGTGTATCAAATTGTAAAAGTATTATTAATTTCTACTTTTGCAGCCCTTAGTATTCCTTACGCCAGCTGTGGTGATTTTAACTACTTTCATAATTTGTAAGGACAAAACTGACTTCTACCAAGCATTATTGTCAGTGACTTTAGCATTGGGCTTCAATGGTGTGGTAACAGATATTATAAAGATTATAGTTGGTAAGAATTGTCTTTTCAAACATGTCTGAACAATAATATTGTTACAGTTATCGATCGTAATTTGTTTAAATCAGAGGAAAATCTTCATGCTCTCGGCGCAAAGGTTCGATCAATTAATATTTAATTGATCGAACCTTTGCGCCGAGAGCATGAAGATTTTCCTCTGATTTGTCTGAACAATGTTTATAAACAGCAAAGAATACACGCGATTAACGAACCAATTTTATAGGCCGTCCTAGACCAGATTTCTTTTGGAGATGCTTTCCGGACGGGAAAATGAATCCAGATTTCAAATGTAATGGAAATCCAGTTGCTGTAAGAGATGGAAAGAAGTCGTTTCCAAGTGGACATTCCTCATGTATGTATCATTATAGATAACCACGTCGATTCTATAGTGATCATTGTTTATCTTTCAGTCGCATTCGCAAGCTTTGGTTTTATTGCTTTATATGCAGCCGGCAAGCTGCATACATTTAGCCTAGTAGGGAAAGGACAATCGTGGAAACTATGTGCATTTATTTTTCCGATTTGTATTGCACTTGGAATAGCGCTGAGTAGAACATGCGATTACCACCATCATTGGCAAGGTAAATATCATTTTCCACAGCATCCAAAAAATATTCTAATACTTGAAATTTTAGATGTGGTGGCAGGCTCGGTGATAGGATACTGTTTAACATACATGTGTTATAGACACTATTATCCACCTCTAGACTCACAAGTGTGCCATAAACCCTATGCTGTGCTTACTCTCCAACCGGAAAACGCAAAGACCAGAAACGATCAGATCAAATGGATCTAATGTATTATTTGCAAAAAAAAGAGATTCTGATGTAATAGGACCGTACTAATTTAGTACAGGGGCTGTTTATAATTGATCAAACATGTCGTGTTTGAGTCCATTGTATCTCCAATAATTTCATACTCTTAATTTATGCCTGTGTTATGTATATTTACGAACATACCAAATAATAACGATATTTAAGTTTCCAAGGAATGTACATTAAATACATATATTTTTACATAAAACTAATTATTTTACCATGCAAAACAGTCCATTTTATTATCATTTCGTCTATACTATATCGCTCATTTACCGCAACAAAGAGTCGTAAACGTGATTACACTTTCCTTCTTTTCTTTATCATGAATAATGTATTGTTTGAACTTTTAGATTGACTAAGGGGCGATAAACAGGGGTAAAAGATCATTAGCAGCACCGAATAAAAGTATATAAAATCGTACTCGTTTTTCCTCAAATAAAAAGATTTGTTAGTAATGCATACTCCCGCAACAAATACGCGATCAATGAACGTATATCGGAACAATGACGGAGGGGCGGGGGGCGGGGAGTAAAATAGAAGCAAACGTATTCGAAGAGCGAGGTTCAGCGGCGCAGTTATTAAATCAATCACTTTTATCGAATAACAATTTCTCTTCGGACGGTGTAATTTTTTTAAATCGTTTGAAATGGCGCGGTTCAAAGTGCGCAGAAACCGTACGAGCAAGTACAGTAATCGTATCGCGCGGCCGACCGCCATTTTGAAGGTGTCGCGGATGACGCGCCACCACATTGGTTTTCAGTCAAAGAGGAGCCAGCGGTCGAGTTGATGGTGTTAGCGCTTCTCGTTAAACTTTTTAACTTGGCGGTTGATCATCGTATGTGTCTTTGTGCATCGTGGAATTCGGTCGAATATCTTCTACATTAGTCAAAGAGGGATCAACATCGGGTTTCGTGGATCGGTTGGGCACGGGACGGGTGTAACACGGCCGTGCACCTTTTTCCGCGGAAATTAACAGTTGTATCAGGTTTCCCAGCCGCCGTGAAGTGACATAGTTATTTACGAGCTGTTGTGTTGGTGAAATGTTGTCTCAACTTCCTGTACATGGCGAAGACTCGTGAGCGTCGTCGACCGTGTTGAATAGTCAAACGCCAGTGTTCGAAAGGTGTTTCGTCCCTTTCTGAAAAACCATTCATCGTATCGACCTGTTTCACGCAACCCAGATCGACGAGATCGTGCCAGTTGCGCGTGCAAATGATCAACATGGAAACGGATAAGATTATCGGCGACACAAACACAAATCTTCAGGTATGCAACATATACAGTGGAGCTGTAAGGCTTATTTGAATGAAATATCGTTCGAACTGCTGATTTACAAAATTAGCTGACCGATCAGCCTCCCGATTATTCTCGGAATTATCGCCAGGTAATTGTTCCAGTTTCGCGAACGTCCCAGGTATCTTATCCCCCGTCGACAGGTTCGGTAAATGTATTAGTATTTTTGACCCGCCATTCTACCGCCATCTTATGTCTCCTTATGACAGAGAAATTTCGCTAACATTTCACGATCAGTCGTTAATTTTGCATGGAAGAAAAATGCTTCGTCGGCACGCGTCCGATTCTTTGCTAAATAAAATCATCGGCGTGAATTAACATTGCGCGCAAAAGGAGGTTGCTGGTTTCTGTCGCACGCTATTGTCACCCACGACGATGGTTCTGTGATCGTTCGACGGAACTTCTTTTATCAGAAGTATATTTACCTGTGTCTATCGGTGACAGTTATCGTATCGTCGTTCGGAAATTTGTTATCGCACGCCTATTTCGTGGGTTCGCCGTAACGAAAGCAAAATCATCCTGTGGTTTTACGGTAATCATTCACGAGACAAGTGTCCAAACACTTTAATCCGGATCACGCGAAATATACACGTATATTGTAAACGGAAATCGTACTTTATGTGCTTCTGTCATCAAGCATATATTTTTTTTATTTTACAGTGTAATTTTCTATACACCGTTAAACAATTTTGCGTGACGAACCGAATATAATGTTTATACAGTGTGTTCGGTGTAATGTGCGTCCTTCTATGCCTTTTTTTATAGCTTGTATGTTTATAAAGGCATATATAGCGTATATTTATTCGCAAGCTAAAATTCGAATCGATACTCTGACACATCTGATCGAATTATATATTTGTCAACGTTACACGGCCGATTAATTTTCCGTAAAATCTAGCGCAGGTGGTAATCTCCAATTGGAAATCACATTTGCTCGATAACGTTCAATTGGTAATTAATTCGATCAGGTAATAATCGGCTTTGTTACTGAAACAAAGAAGAGAGACAGATCACTCGAATACACGTCTAATCTCGATTCCTGGCGAACTCCGTGAACTGCTTAGCTACATAATCAATGTTTAACTCCCGCTTCTCCTTTTTTTGTTGTTTTTTTTCCCCCTAGTTTTACGATCTCGTATCCTTTTTTAATGCTTCGTTCACGCCAATAATAAATGATCTGCGAAGATCCGCGATAGAATTTGCTTTCGTTCGATCCGATTAGAATTACTTGTATATTCGTATAAAAAAAAAATTAAAAATTCATTAGAGCAAAATAAAGAGGCGTGAATCGATTAATTCCACGATAGCTTAATTGCTTAATACAACGTACAACTCGCACTAAATAAAAACTAATATTCTGCTTCATCGCGTGTCGTTACAACGATATTGATTCGTACACACGATTGGGTATAAGCCAAAAATGTTTAATTATGCGTACAAACATTTGGATCTCTCTTCTCCCGCCATCGATCGCATCCGAGTCAAACTCTCGATTATATCGATTGCAATAAATTTACATTACACTATTGTAAAACAAAAAAAAACAGAATTGTGCAAAATCGAATGGGTCAAGGCGGACCCAGGCGTTGCTCGTAGACGATAGAAAAAGCAAGGAAATTATTTCACGAGACAAGCCCGAGTGAACAAGTGTTGAGAACTCGTGTCGAGATCGTCGAAGAAAGAGGAACATAAGCTCTATACAGTTGTGTTGCATCAGAAGGTCTTGTGAATTTGAGTGTAGCGTTTCCGACGATCCACCATTTACCATCTGTAGCGAAACAAAGGTTACGAGTGTATCACAATGCGTAGCCCCTCCGGAACAACAATTACAATTTCGTTCTGTAGAATATTTAATCCTGTTTTCGGCCAGCTGATTAAAAAAAAAAAAATGTCCGTCCACGATCATCCGCCAATGTAAACGAACTCTCCACGCATTGTGTCGTTGGACGAAACATGACTTGACGGAAAAAAAAAAAAGAAATGCGCGTAGCCCTCATATTTAGTGCCAGTGACTCATCATTCCGGTTATATTACTTACTACCAACAGCCGCCAGACGCGCTTTTAATTTTTCATTTTTAACTGCGGTCCGATTCGCGGCAAAAACCCGAAGAAGCCAACACGCTCTTCCTCGGAGCCCTGAACAAACCGACTATGAATTCACAAATGGTCATTGGGAACCGGATAAAATTCGTGTACGCACACGTATTCTTCAAACTCGTCTTTTTTTTTCTTCTTCTTTTCTCGGCCGGTTTTTCAGCCGTATATTTAGAAAGACAGGAAGAGAGATACGAGCGACCCAAGGACTACGAGGAATTTCGAAACCTTTTCCGGTTGCAAATATCGCTACAGGTTATAATGGCTGCTCTATGCTTTTTTTCGCGCCACGAGTCATGACTCCCGCTAGTCCTGCTTTACCGACGCGGACAGATTTCATTCTTTTCTTTCAGTTTCAAGAAAAGAGTTATCTACTGTTCGTGGCTGCGACGAGGGGGGCGGGGACAAGAGGAGACACCTTCTCAGAATTTGATTCATTGTTGCATCGACCGATGGCACAATTTAGTTCAATTTAAATCAGATCACTTTATATCTTTTTATTTGCCATTAGTTTCTAACGTACATTCAACATTGTGCTAGTAAATATTTCATCTTAATTGTGAGTCCCTTGCAACGATTGTATAGTCGTTTATAATTTCCTAGCAGAAAAAGAAGATTTATGTTTTCATTAACCGACGAATATCGATGGGCAGAGAAATAGAATTTTATTTTAATAATTTTGATCGGACAGTTTCTTCTACTAACAAATATTAGGAATACTGTTAGTGTAAATAGTCCGATGAATTTACCGAATTGAAAGGGACTAACACGTTTTCGTTCGAATCGAAGGTTTTATTTCGAGCGTTACCCAATTCGAATTTCAAGCAACTCAAACTCGTCTCGAGTAGTACTCGGGACAGCTCGAGAAAATAGAACACGTAACGACGCGAAGACAAAGAAATACGAGAAGCATAGATTCGACACAAGTTCGCGATCCCGTTATGCCGGGAGCACCGCGGAGAAACATTTTCAGGTGATCGAGGAGGTACTCCTTGGCCGCCAGGACTCTTCAATGTTGCTATGCCACCTTTTACAGTCGAGCGATCACGATATCTCGGAACGAAGGAGCGTTTTCTTGCGCGATGTACTCTTCCCCTCGCTGAAAGTGTTGCAATAAGAGTTGTCGATCGTTGCAGTAGTTGTTCTGCACTGCACTTTGAAATCGGACACCGACACGGTCAAATCCTTTGCAAAATATTCGAGTTTCTATAAATTCCCACCAGAAATAACAAATTACACAGACATCGGAAGGTTTCGAGGTATCTAAAGATTCTTTATGAAATCAAAAATGAACCTACAATGTATCTACAGTCGAGAATGATAAGTACCGCGGATTTTATGCATTTATGACAATAATGAGTAGGTGTAATTTGAAACAGTAAAAACTTGGAAAAATTTTAAAATAGGGTAACTGCACCAGTGAATAAACGGGCACCAGTAAATGAACGCTTTTGTATTTTTGTATTTTTTGCTTTTCCATCATTGTTCAATTACTAGAATGTAGTGTTCATTGACTGGTATTTTTTATATTTTTTATTTAACGTTTAATAAAGACAAATAATAATAATTTCATTTTATTTGTGTTCATTTATTTTTGACGAATGAAGTATAGAGAGCCATTTGGCATATATGAGATTCCTTTAATTCACATATTTTTTTTTAAATAAAATATCTTCCTGAACAATTTCTTAAATGTTCATTCACTGGTGCAGTTACCCTACTATTATTTTACTTTCTATTAAACATATTTCTTATTAAACATATTAAGAAGGAAAATTATATTTTTATATCACTTCAGTTTGCTGTAATTCCGGTAGAAAATTTTTATTTTTCATCAATATCCGCTGTATAATGATAAGACAACAAATTTTTTTTTATTACAAGAAAACTGTTTTACCAACTAAGTTGCGTTCGAGGAATGTCGTCGCAGGGGTCGTTAACTCGAGGATCTAATTATTAGAATACAGTAGAGTATCTTTCGCAAGTATCGGTTTTGTCTTTTTTTTTTGCTGACAATTCTATTCACCCCAATTGCATAAAAATCGTAAATTCTTAACAAGATACACCCTGTATTTATTATATCATTGAAATGACCTATGAGAAGGCGTTTTATCTTGAGTATATGATAACAAACGTTTCTTTTCTGCGTTGTAATGTAGAATATTGCATTATATATCGAAACGATATCTTGAGCGAAGGGGGAAGAAGGAGGCCCTGTTACCGAGAAATCGTCGAGCGTTAAGCCATAGATTCGCAGTTTTCTTTAGACTTAGCGATTTAATTAAGTCTAGCAGCGACGATGTTACCGGGTAACGAATTAATCGCGGTATAGCACCGTCAATGATCGCGTCGAGACAGTTTTGATGGTCTCGTTTGGCCTGGTAGAAATGTTCAACCTTAATTGCGGAATGCTTAACAAGATATGCGTCTATTATAAGGGTTTTCGTTTCCAGAGGTGGCGAGCGTGACAAGTAGGTCAGACACGAAATATTGGATTATAGCGGGCAGGCCACGGTCCTTCGGTACATTTCCCTCTCGTACAAATTAATTAGACGTGTCGCCGTTGCAAAAAAGAAACTGTATGTTTAAAAAGGTCCGGGAGACGTTTCTGTTACTCGAACCTCCTGTTAACCTGCTGATTCTTTTTTCCCGACCGTAAACTGCTTACGGGGGCGTGTAATCCAAGGCGAACAGAACTAATAACTGTAACGCATAAATAAAATGTAGGTTACACTAAATATAGATGTTGTGCCCGTGATAAAAAGGGGCAGGAATTATTTATTATTAGTCGAATGAAATGGAAAAAATCCACGAGGATCATTTTGTATTTAACGGATGATTGGGGTGTCTGTAATCTGGTCCGCTTACTATGTCGGTAAATACAGGGCTTTCGTTCCTTTGCGTTCGCCGATAGCGAGTTCATTCGCAGATAAATCCGTATCTGCGCACAATAGAAAACGTTCTAAATCAAAGAAACGAATCGCGTGTTTAAACATCTATTTCTGCAAGCAATGCTCGATGTCCTGTACATACGAGTGAGCGTGGTTATATCTGAGGTCAAGAATCCGGTACCTCGCTCTACCTCAAGATATACATACGTTTGTCGTGTAACAGAGGCTTGTGCGATCGCGGATTTTTTGTACGATGCTCTAGCACTTGTTTTACAGATGTATGGAAAACAAATTTATTTAAATATACGTTGAACCACATTGTACACACGAGTATTTTTATCCACGTCCCTGGTAACACGTGATGTTTGTACAATAGTTTTTACTTTTAGTTGAAACTCGAAGATCTATATGTATATGTATATAAATTCGGGAAAAAAATTTTCTCGTTATTCATTGAAACATGTTATTATAATTTTTTCATTGTTTTTTCCAGTATCCAATAACAATACTCTACGACCCCACTCGCAAGAAAGAATTGCCAACGGCGGTGTCCCCACAGTATGGCCAGGAAAAAGAAATTTGCATGAAGTTGTTCGAGAGATGGAGTGAAGCGGAACAAATCAACTTTGTCGAACAATTGCTAGCCCGAATGACTCACTATCAGCATGGACACATCAATGTCTATCTGAAGCCAATGTTGCAGAGAGATTTTGTATCTCTATTACCAAGTAAACTTACTTACATTGTTATTGTGTAGAACATCGTATAGTAAATACTCCGATCACGATTCTAATGCACACTGGTTTTTTTTCTGTTTTTAGAAAAAGGATTGGACCATGTGGCTGAAAGTATTCTTTCTTACCTGGACGCGGACTCGTTAATTGCGACCGAATTAGTATGTAAAGAATGGCACAGAGTGATTAGCGAGGGAATGCTTTGGAAGAAATTAATCGAGCGGAAAGTGCGGACCGATTCAATTTGGAGAGGACTCGCCGAGAGGAGGGGATGGTTTGTGTTGATGCCTGTTGTATTTTCTTTATTGCGAGTTCCGTCGATGGATGAACTTTGAATGCAAAACCTATATAAAACTCTAAAATTTACTGTACAACTACAGAGGTATATTGGTTTGGTTTTACTTTCAGGATTCAATACTTATTCAAACCAAGACCAGGACAAAGTCACCCGAATCACAGTTTCTATAGATCTCTTTATCCTAAAATAGTCAAAGACATTGATAGTATAGATAACAATTGGAGAATGGGAAGATTTAATCTTCAAAGAATAAACTGTAGAAGTGAGAATTCGAAAGGCGTTTACTGTTTGCAATACGACGACCAGAAGATCGTCTCTGGTCTTCGAGACAATACCATTAAAATTTGGGACAGAAACACCCTGCAATGTATCAAAGTCTTAACAGGGCATACCGGTTCTGTTCTGTGTCTACAGTACGATGACAAAGCAATAATATCTGGTTCCTCTGATAGCACTGTAAGAGTTTGGGATGCTAATACCGGTGAAATGCTTAATACGTTGATACACCATTGCGAAGCGGTTCTACATCTCAGATTTAACAATGGAATGATGGTCACCTGTTCGAAGGTGAGCTACGATTTCTTCTGTAAACCTGCAGAACAGCTAGTTACCCTCCGTTTTCGATGATTTTTTAATACGTTTTAAATCTCAACATTTTGAACAAATTTTCCCTATGTATGTTAGTAGCGGTCTCGCTTAGTTTCTGGGATATTCGCGACAAAACTGACGGTGCCACTACAGTGAATTCTGTCTATACTTGTGCATCTGTGGCACCAGGATTTACCTAAAACGTTTCCCCCTTTGCATTATGGAACTGTTAGTTTTGGAAAAATGAACGATTTGCCTCGTTTTCAGGATCGTTCAATAGCTGTATGGGACATGACATCGCAAACGGAAATTGCATTAAGAAGAGTGTTAGTGGGACACAGGGCAGCAGTTAACGTCGTTGATTTCGATGAAAAATATATCGTGTCTGCTAGTGGTGATAGAACTATCAAAGTATGGAGTACGTCCACATGCGAATTTGTGCGAACATTGAATGGGCATAGGCGTGGTATAGCGTGTTTGCAGTATAGGGACTGCTTAGTAGTTAGTGGTAGCAGTGATAACACAATCCGATTATGGGATATTGAATGTGGTGCGTGCTTACGTGTTCTAGAAGGACACGAAGAATTGGTCAGATGTATTAGATTCGATAGTAAACACATTGTTAGCGGTGCCTATGACGGGTGAGTGAAAAGTATAATTATTATATGCCGGGTCTCGTATGTAATATGCGAATATATACCAACGTTTAATAATTTTCTATTGCAGCAAGATTAAAGTCTGGGACTTAGTGGCAGCCTTAGACCCGCGTGCTTTAGCCAACTCGCTTTGTTTACGTACATTAGTGGTAAGATATTCTGCATATATTACTTCACCAATAACTAGACTGCGGATCTTTATGCAAAATAAAAATTTTCTGCATCAATTCCAAGACACAGGAACCACTTAGGAATTTTTTTCCTCTAACAATTTAAAAAAATTACATATCAATATCCTCTGATTCTTTTACTCTTTCTACTGTTTTAAATTTCTTCTAGCCATTTTTGTCTAAATGCATAAAATTCGCAGTCTACTAATAACTGGAGAAAATCATTCTAATCTTTACGTCATGTTCTTTGGACCATAGGAGCATACGGGACGTGTATTCCGCCTTCAGTTCGACGAGTTCCAAATAGTTTCGTCATCGCACGATGATACAATATTAATTTGGGATTTCCTCAATTTTACTCCATCAAATGGAAGTATATCACACGGGCCATCAATAAATGCATCTGGTAATTCAACTCATACAGACACCAGATCTCCATCTCGTGAGTATTAAAAAAAAAAGAGAGAAAGAAACTTTTCCAATATACGCTTTCGATATATTCGCTAAACATTTTGTGTATGATGTTTTCCAGCATTTGAATGATGCAAGTAACACGAAGATTCCTTCATTGTGATATAACTGTAAGTATAATATGTAGAAACTTATTTATTGTCTTAGGATGATAAGATTTATATAAATTTTTTTTGTATAAATATTGCTGTATAAATCACGTTTTATAAATAACCATTACCTTGTTGTATTAATAGCCGGCCTTTCTTAAATTCGGTTCGTCGTAGAAAGCGTACGTGATTATTAATTAAGTTAATGGTGTGCACTTTATTTCAGACAAGTGGTTAGTGAGTGAGTTTCAATGTGTTCACGATAGTGCACGCAAAGAATGAAGAATCAGTGTCCACTGTGAACAGCGGCTAAACAGAAACAGAATCTCAAAAGGACATGGTCATTGACTTTTGTTTATTATTTGCTGTGAAAAGCAAACATAATCCTCTAAAAAAAATAGGAGACACACGGAGTGACACGTAAAACTATGAATTAATTTATACGCGCTTGACGCACTGCGTTTAGTAATGAACATTATAACGAAACCACGTAAATACATCCCATGGATGTAAATGATTGTCTGCTTTGGCCATATCTGGAATTCTTCTACGCTCTATGATATGATAGAAGTTGACCACTTTCCTACTATGAAAGAAAAAAAAAAGACTTACGATACGTAAAAACACAAAATGAAAACGTTTTTAGGGAGGCTGGATATACTTAATAAGATGTTAGCTGTATTATAGTAAATTAATAATTTTCTTGTGTAATTAATTTATGGTAAGAAAATTGTAAAATGTCGTTTGATTGGAGTACTTATTCTGTGTGAATGTGAAACAAAAAAAAAATAAGGTATTAATATGTGGAAGGATTATGATAACCATCACGTTTCATTATTTCCGAGAGAAAAAAAAAACTAGCTAATGTGAATCATTATACCCATGTTTAGCATTATAAATGTACAGCCGTTAATCGAACATGTAGCAATTTCCATAGACATTAATTTTACGATTCATATTATATACTGAAAAGTACACGAAAAGTTAACTGTCTGTATACAGCTATTGGTACAATACCATTTGCATTTAAAATATAAATTTTCATTATACCAAGATGTAAATATTAATTCATATAAAAGCACTATAGTGACTCTAAAGTAATCTTAGCTATTGTAAAGGAATTTATTATGTTCTGACTGATGATCTCTGATAGATCATATTTTGCAGCGTTTAAAATTTTTTGTTAGTCACATTTTTTTGCACTTAAATTATAAGAACGTTTCGAATAATTCAATATACGTTTGTATCGACAGTCGACATTAAAAGACAACGTATTTTACTTGCCGATATATTAAAAATGCAGAAGAAATATGTCGCCGATTCGCCAAATTTATTTAAATATTCTGACCTCCAAAAAAAAAAAATTACGACAAATCTCGCACGAGTAATACAATTATGAAATTCCTGGTTTTAATTTCGATAGGTGTTTTTTGAATTTTTATACAACGTAGATCTTACATTAGGATAAATCTACGTGACAAGTGCTGAGACAAAGAAAAGAAATTAGATAATTATTGATAAAACGTGTGAAGCCACTTGATTTTTACTTTAAACGTGTAAGGAGTAATGTTAAGTAGCACTTGTACAATATTCTAAGTATTATAAAAATGTTTACATTAAAAAAAAACAACAACAAAAGAATTCTAGAAAATTGTGAATCGTATGTAGTCAAATTGGGTACAAAGAATTGTGATTTTTAAATTAAAACGATGGCATGAACAATTTTCTATAACTTTAAGGTATGTATATGTGGGATTCAGATGCAAACTATACTTTTGTAGTATGCAGCATGTTCTGAATTCATGAAATACTTTAATGAAGAGAATAGCATATTAATAGTAGTAGAAGATATTAACATACTCCTTATAAGCACATATTCTGTTATATTACAGCTATCTATGAATGCGTATGTATACATAGGTATTACGGACGTAATATCACATATTGCTGTTCCCTACATTCCGCACAGGAATGTATAAAAAGAAAAGATTGGGGTCTTAAATGATTTGAGCCAATAAACACATTATTATACAAAAACGAAAGAGATTCCTTACGTAAAAGTCTATAATCGAGGAAGGTTACTGATATTTTTTTTTTTAAACTTTGCGACGAATATATGATGTGTCTTGAGTGTAACTCGAGCTTTACATTTATCAAAAGTAATAGTACGAGAGGAATACCTTTAAGATAACATTGTGATGATTACTGTTAATAATAACAGAAAGTTTCATGTACGAAATTGACTACATAAAAATTGAATGAAGGCTGTGGAAAAGGTATATTTGAAATACAATACCTATGCAAGAAGAGGAAGAATTTTAATAGACAAACTTATTCATCATTGTCCCTTGAATCTAAGGCTTTTGAAAGTTACAGGTGCAATTGTAAGTTATTTTAAATATACGAAGTAATTCAACGTTCAAAGTGTTCGCCAAATTATCAAAAAACAAAAAGAAGTTTTTAATTTATTCGGACGGTGTGCAAACAAAATGCTATTACAATATTAATACCGTATTAATCTTAAACGACAAAAGCCATTACATATCGATAAAAATGAACGATTATTACATTGCAAGTCTAGGCAACATTTAAAAACATTTTTAATTCATATATCATATCCATTTAAGTATCATTGTTTAGGACGAGTATTGCACGGTATAGTTCCTGATAAATTTTTAAAATGATTACAATTTGCATTATTCCAGATTCAAATAAACTGTACATACATATGTATATGTATATAAAGAAACTATATATATATATGAGATTCCAATAATTATTGGTGATGCTACTTTTAACTCGTGTATATACAAAATTATTAAATCTTATTAATATACGTTTCATATGCTTCGAATAACTATATATATATATAATATGTAATTCTTTTTCTGATAAGGAATAATGCATTTTCTCGTGAAAATTTGATCATCGATGATTTAACAAAAAATTCTTTTAAAAATGTAGCTATTTTCATAAAACATTTAAAAGGCCCCAATCTGAATGTTACAATCGCATTTTGCTATTTATTTATTATGTATTATCATGAACAAATGGTATATAATTTACAAAAAGACAGATGCATATTCACTAAGAAAGTACTATCATGACAATCATACCTTTATCCAGATCCATTATTTTTTCCCGTTATATTATTATCATCAGAATTAATTAAATCGTATTTATTTGGAGAATTATCTCTGTAACATAAGAATTAATAGAACTGCCAATTAAAAATTTATGGTAATTTTTACAGTAATCTACATCAATAAATTACATGAAGAAAATACAACAATAATCTTCTCCTTCATTTCTTTTTCAAAGATTCAATGCAATATTTTCGGCTAGACAAAATTTTTATTGTAATTTTATTTTTTTCGTAACTATTATAAACATTTACGCGTAATTGTACTATATCTTCATATTTATTCAAATAATTTTTACGGCGTGTAATTTACTGAAAACATATACATCTTTAATCAGTGATTAGCGATAAAAAATTAATATTTATAATATTGACGACTCGTTTCATCAGTCGATTAAATCAACCGCGGTTTTGGGCGATTAGTTCTTTCGGGTTGTAAACATTAATTGATCGATCAAATGAAAAATTTGAATTGATTAGTGTCTAATCTTCGGCTGTAATGTTGGCTGTCATCGAAATTGTCAATTAACATAATATGTATATATATATATATATATATATATATATATATACACTATATAGGTATGTAGTGGGGACGCAGCTTGTCTTGCAGCATCGATAGATGATAAGCGAGGTGCGATTACTATTTTCCTTGTTTTCTCTTTTTGTTATTAAAGGTGGCGTTGTCGATGCTCCTGACGTAGAAAACGTCGCTTCTACATAACATGTTGTGGCAGTCGCGATTAAAGCATGTGATCCTGCCTTCACTGTAGATAATATACGAAGCTGCGAAAATGGCGGACGAACAGGTGAGTTGCCGATCAAAATAATGTGCGAACCTTGAAACGAGACGGTGTTATACTACGACGAAGTGATTTGAAAAACGGTGTGGTAAATCGGCCGGCGGCAAATCTGTCGTGAGTTGTGCGGTATCGATGTGTTACCAAAACGTTTCGCAAACGTGAAACTTCCGATCGCTCTCCAATGCTATTGCACTGTTTGTTGCCGGACCACAGTGATTATTATTCGGTCCCGCTGTCAATGAAAATGCAGTCACGAACTAAACCATCCCTCGGCCAACGGGTCCATTGACGTTCCGTTTCGTCGACGAGATCCTGTTGCCGTTGTGCAAAAGTTTAACCTTGTTTTCGTGAATAGTAGTTTGTGTAGATACAGTTCCGAAGTTTCGAACAGATAATTAATGGATGGAAATATTGAGTTCGTGGACGTTACGTTTGACCATTATATTCGGAAGAATTATCGTTTCCATTCCGACGAGCACTAAATCGACGCTAGCCCCGTGAATTATTCGAAAAAATACGGCATAACCTATCCGTTACTCCGATTTTGCAACATAAACTAAGATTGTTTTCTCTGCAACTTCAGTACGCTAGATATATAGTTGTTTATCTAACGTTCGTTGTTAGTATATCGGAGTCGCTAAGTTTCGCCTTTCATTCAAAATCATCGAATGCGTCGCACGGGAATGGATTCTTGAGATATTTTCAAATCGAACTTCCCCGACCGTTTGAAAGACAGTTGTTCTACGTCTGTTATTTACAAAATAGAAACCGCGTAACCTCAAAGTATTGCGCTGGGAAAAAGTCAAAGAAACAATTTGTTGTTTATCGCTGGCTGATCAGTGGAATAAACGAGGAACAGTGAAATAAAGAAATCACGCGAACGAATAAATCGTCGCAAAACCACGAAAATCGTGCGAATTTCGAAAATGTAGGGACCGAGAGTATTTGTGATGTTTATCTTTCGTTTATGTTATTGTGATCGTCGCAAATGATACTATGTATCTAGGATCTAACTTTTTCAAAGTTACATTCGGACGCACTTTTGCTCTTTCTTTACACGTGCAGTTTTACATTTACATTTACATTATTTCATAAGATCAAAACATATTATAAATAAATGGTATTATTTTGAAATTATGTTTACTTATTGTAATGTAAAGGCTAATTAAAAGAAAGTGTCTAGATACAATTGTGTTTCATATTCCTTAGATAAACAATACGTTTTGTTATTATATATACTCTTTGTTCACGACTATGATAAAAAATTTATAAGGGATCGAAAAAATATTGAGAAGTGATGCAATGGTTTCGAAAGCTTATAGACTTGAACCTAAGTGAAAATATTGAGATATACGTTTGAAACATTAAGAATGGATGACATACAGGAAGTACGGCAGCTGGAGTTGCTCTGCAAGCAGTTGTATGAATCCCAAGATTCAACTCACCGTGCAGAGGCAGAGAAAGCACTCGTCGCATTCCAAAATGCACCGGACACACTCACAAAATGCCAGCTGCTGCTCGCACGAGGGGACTCTGCGTACGCGCAATTGTTGGCAGCCACAACTTTGACAAAGCTGGTCTCACGTTCTGGTGGACTAAGTTTACAACAAAGGCTCGATATAAGTAAGATCTTGAATGACATTGATAAACAAAGAAGATGCGAACACAGCTGCTAATACACCTAAATTTGTTTCAGGGAATTATGTGCTGAATTATTTAGCAACACAACCCAAATTACCAAACTTTGTGATACAAGCTTTGGTCACATTATTTGCTAGGATATCAAAGCTTGGCTGGTTTGATTCCGACAAAGATGAATTTGTCTTTAGAAATGTGGTCAGCGATGTGACAAAATTTCTTCAGGTTCGACAGTCCGTTTTTTTCTTCAAGTTAAACTGATTTCTTATGATTTTGCAATGTTTTCCTTCTGTACAGGGTTCGGTGGAACATTATATGATAGGAGTCCAGTTACTTTCCCAATTAACCTTCGAAATGAATCAAGTAACAGACGTGGACGCGAGTAGGTCTCTCACAAAGCATAGAAAAATTGCTAGCAGCTTCAGAGACACACAACTGTTTGAGATATTTAAGTTATCATGTACTTTGCTAAGTACAGCACGTGAGAACTGTAAAAATTTAGACTTTAATGATGAGGCACAGGTATGTTTATCGTACCCCTCTATGTTTATCTTTTTCAGTACTTCACTAATGATATTAAATCTATACTTTTCTAATTTTGCAGAATGGTCTGATCAGACAACTTTTAAAACTGGCACAGAACTGTTTAACATTTGACTTCATCGGAACATCAGCAGACGAGAGTTCTGAGGACTACTGTGCAATACAGATTCCACATTATTGGAAACCTATATTTTTGAATTCTACTTATTCGTTAAAACTTTTCTTCGACCTATATCATAGTTTACCTACCTCATTGTCATCGCTAGCCCTCTCATGTTTGGTCCAGATCGCATCTGTCAGAAGAAGTTTATTTTCTAATCTCGAAAGGACACAGTTTTTAACACACTTGGTAAACGGTGTGACCAATATAATACAAAATCCACGAGGTCTAAGCGATCCCGCGAACTACCATGAATTTTGTAGACTAATCTTAAGGCTAAAGAGCAATTTTCAATTGGGAGAACTGATTTTACTAGAACATTATCCGGAGGATATACAATTAATTGCTAAGTTCACAGTCCAAAGCCTGCAAATGTGGCAGTTCTCTCCAAACAGTTTGCATTACCTTTTAACTCTCTGGCAAAAGATGGTGGCATCTTTACCTTACGTCAAATCTGGAGATCGACATCTCTTAGATGTGTACACACCGGAAGTTGTGAACGCATACATCACTTCACGATTTGACTCGGTTGCTGTAGTTGTTAGGGAACGTTTGGAGGACCCACTCGACGATTTAGGGGTGGTACATCAACAGTTGGAGCAGATATCGGTGATTGGGAGGTGTGAATATCAGAAAACGTATACCTTGTTAGTACAACTGTTCGATCAAGCAGCACGAGCATACCAAGAATTATTGACTCAAACATCATCCCCAAGCCAGCAAATGGATATCACTATAAGGGAGGGCCAACTTACATGGCTTGTATACATTATAGGTAAACTATTATTTTGGACAAAATTATTCTTTCGCGGTCTCGAGCTTATTTCGAATTTTAATTGTTCGATCGAGTCACACAAGATACATATAATAATCTAGCGTTTAAACATTCAGGTGGTGTCATTGGTGGGAAAGTAACATTTAATAATAACGAAGAGTATGACGCAGTGGATAGCGAACTGGTCTGCAGAGTACTTCAATTAATGAATCTGACCGATTCACGACTTGCACAAGGTGGCTGTGAAAAATTGGAGCTAGCGATGTTGAGCTTCTTCGAGCAGTTTCGTAAAATATATGTAGGCGAGCAAGTTCAAAAGAATCCGAAAGTTTACAGAAGACTTTCGGATGTTCTGGGAGTGAACGATGAATCTATGACACTCGGTATTCTCATTCGAAAAATGTAAGTATCCGATCATTTGACCGGCTGCGGCAGGTTTAGTGTCAAAGAAACATTTAACACATTAATTTATTGGTATTACATTTGCAGTATAACAAATTTGAAGTACTGGGGCCGTAGCGAGCAAATCATCTCGAAAACGTTAAAGTTATTGAACGATTTATCCGTGGGTTTTAGCTGCGTTCGGAAACTTGTAAAATTGGAGGAAGTACAATTTATGCTCAACAATCATACAGTACGTATTAAATATCTATGCGTAGCGTTGCTATCTGGAAAGCGTGTAAGGGGCGAGAACATTAATCACGTTTCCTTTAACAAATAGGGAGAGCACTTTCCATTTCTGGGAAACAATGTTCCTGTATCGGAAATGCGTTGTAGATCAATGTTTTACACATCCTTGGGTAGATTGTTAATGGTAGATTTAGGAGAAGATGAGGAAAGGTTTCATACTTTCATGCTACCCTTAACAGGTGCGCCGATTATTTCATACACAGGGTGTCTCGCATACCGTGAACGGGACAGCCTATATAAAATGCGATGCGATTATACATTAACATCATCACTGCGTTTGTGTTGTACTTGTAACTAGGTGCATTGGAAAGTTTGGGACAATTGATGGGCGCCGCAGATCCTTCACTTTTTGCAGCAGAGGAAGCGAAAAAGGCTTTGATCGGTTTAGCGAGAGATTTAAGAGGCTTAGCTTATGCATTTAACACGAAAACATCGTACATGATGCTTTGGGATTGGATGTATCCTTTTAAATGATACATATCTAACAACAAAATATCTTCGATATATATATATATATTTATCTTAATTTATATGTAGATATCCAAATTACACACCAATTTTATTACATGCTGTAGAATTATGGCATTACGAACCACAAGTCACAACACCCGTCCTAAAATTGTTTGCTGAATTAGCACAAAATAGAAGTCAACGATTACAATTCGACGCATCTTCTCCAAACGGAATCTTATTATTTCGCGAAGCTAGTAAAGTGATATGTAGTTACGGTAATCGTATATTGAATGTTGACGTTCCAAAGGAACAAATATACCCTTTAAAACTGAAGGGGATAAGTATATGCTTCAGTATGCTGAAAGCAGCTTTGTGCGGGAATTATGTGAATTTCGGAGCGTTCAGACTGTATGGCGACGAGGCATTGGATAATGCGCTTAACACATTTATCAAACTACTTCTTAGTATACCACAGAGTGATTTACTGGTACGCATTTCATTCAAAAAAATTATGCAAGAGGTAGAGGTGTGCGAGAGCCCGAAAATGTCGGGTACTCGAGTCAAGACGAGTCGGAAGTCCCGAATTTTTTTAGAATCCCAAAATTTTCGGGGCCCTGTCCCAATTTCGAATAAAATCCTCGACCCGACCCGACCTCGCACACCTCTAACGAGTGAAAATTGGAAATTTAATATAATCGTATTGTATTCCACAGCATTATCCAAAGTTGTCAGCAACGTACTATCTGTTACTTGAGTACTTGGCACAGGATCATATGGTATTCCTCTCCACCTTGGAACCCAGAGTTTTTTTGTACATTCTATCAAGCATCAGCGAAGGCCTTACAGCACTAGGTGCGCAAATTGACTATTATACAGGTCTGTGTGGCTGATTCTACCGTCTAATCAATCTCTTATCCTCTATACCCCGTGTTAAAATGTTCCAAAACCAGTTTCAAATAAAAATTGAATCTGTATGATGTTACAGGTAATAAGAGGATTGGAGTTTGTATAATCTAGACTCTATTTGCCACGACTGTAATGTATCGCTTCCTTTTCATTTTGAATTTTTGTGGTTTTGATACTGTATCGTATTGAAAACACACGTTTTGTTTTATAAAAGTTCACTAGCATTAAGGGTCTAGCACACATAGTCAGCCGCACAGCTGGCATCATATCATTAATGAATGTTTTTTGTAGACATTAGTGTTTGAATAATTAATCTATTCATTGTTTGCTTCATTATTAGATTTCTATATCCAGTATCATAGAAATTATTGTAATAACAGCAACAATATCTTATTGCAGATACAATGATTTCTACTGGCAGCTGCTCGACACTCGATCACATTGTGACATATTTATTCAAACATCTTTATCCAAAAGGTATCATGTATTTGGTAATTGCGTTGTGCATAAATTCATGCGAGCAACATGTGTCTTTTCTTTCACAGGAAACTATGCCAGGAGGAAAAATGCTGTAGTCCCAGGAGGTGGAGATTTGTTTCTACAAGTTCTGAAACAACATCCTGAAATCCTTCAGCAAATATTAAGTACAGTTTTAAATGTAATAATGTTTGAGGATTGTAGGAATCAATGGAGTATGTCACGTCCCCTTTTGGTACTAATTCTCTTAAATGAGGAGGTGAGCATAAATCGCTAGCCGGCCGAACACTTTATGATGAAATTTTCTAGCAATCGAATTCATAAAAAAATGTTTACTGTTTCAGTATTTTAATCAGTTACGAGAAAATATTATTAGAAGTCAGCCGGTCGATAAGCAGGCAACAATGGCGCAGTGGTTTGAAAATTTAATGGAGGGAATCGAAAGGAATCTACTTACAAGAAATAGAGACAGGTAAGAATGATTGAAGATAGTGGTTATGGTGTTCGAATACGCGAAAGATCGACACCCTTAACACTAAGTTTACGGAACGCAATCTAATATTTTTAATTTACGATTATTGTAAAGGTGCATCCATGAGGAATTATTTAAGAAACTTATTTCCGTAAACCTAGTGTTAATGAGAAAGTAAGAGTGAGGAGGATGTTTAAATCTATACATGTATATTTCTTTATTCTAGGTTTACACAAAATTTGTCGTTGCTTATAAAAGATATAAATGATACCATGAAAGGACCTTACTCGTCTGCGTATGTTACCAATGATAATATGATGACATTGCAGTGATACCGCTCTCTTGCTACTAGATTCTCCTAGGTTCTTGCCTGCCAAAATGCTTGAATGTGTGTGCGAGTGAAACTATAAATTATGATGGATTTAAAATTATGGTTTTAGATGAGTATAATGATAACAAATTAAGTACCGTTGTTTTATAAAACCACTATTGTTTGGCTTCCTATTCTCTTGTGAGTTTATTTTATTTTTTTTGTAAATTTTTTTTGCAACCTACAACCGCTTCTAAGCCGGTATAACGAAACTCATGCTTCATTTCTTTAAATATATGTTTTCAAACTTATAGTTTTTTCTTTTAAAATTAATATTAAAACGATCTCGATCCTATAATAATATTTTAATAATATTTGCCAACAAACAAAAATGAATTGTCTTTATTACCTTTGTACTCCTATCGCTTTAATTTTGACATCGATAATTGTGCACACGTATCATCTATAAAAATTTTGCAGGCAAAATTCACTGGGCTCAGCATGAATTTATTTTTGACTTCAAGTGTCAAGTTTCAGATCTATTGTGCATTGTTCATTGCATTAAAAATTTACAGTTTAGAATAGGAAGCCAATTGTATGGATTACAATCATATATCTTGTTCCATATTACTTTTACATGCAGCCGACTTCCATTTATTTAAATGTATTTGTTATTTAAATATTTTTTTACTGCAAGATATGGGCCACAGTTTTAAGAACAACGGTGAAAAGATATGAAAAATCTATCATTGATATTATTTAAAAGTGCATTCTTTACAGTGTCAATACTTTCAACATCTTTAAACTGATAATGCAAAATTTCCTTTTAAATCTATTTCGTTACTATTACAATCACCATGAAATTATACTTGTCATTAATAATATTTTATTAAAACAAAGTTGGTATTAAACATATGTTGCAGAAAGTTGTTAAAAGTCTTCTAACTGTTAACATGTACATTCTGGTATCACCTTACGTGATGCACTTTTCTGTAAGCATTTTTAGCATTAAAATCTTTTGCACACCTGTAAAATATGAACCGTCAAATATTTTTAACAAATTAGTTTTCTGTATTAAGGTTAATCATGTATATTGTTAGTGAAAAAAAAAATGATGAATTTCAATAATAAACATTTTCATTACATAAAGACTAAGAATCATTTTATCAGTGAACGTAAAAGTCGTGCTAAACGTAATTTCATGTTACCTACTCTTATCTAATTCCTTTTTGTCTGTGTTGTTTATTTTATCTTTCTCTTTCTTTTCTAATGCATGTTAACAGTAGAAGACTAGCAATATTTTTATTAACATTACATTTTATCCTGTAAACGAAAGTATTAGAAAATTTGTTGTGAGTTTTGAAATTTCAGAACATCTTTAAAATATTTTTCGGACAGAAAAGCTATAATAAATTCATTTTCTTTACAGCCTTTTGTACTGCTGACTATATTATTTAATGATCAGGGAAAGTCGTCGAGACAATATTAAGTACGATTAGTTCCTTGAACACACTTATCTTTAGCATAAACATAATTCTTATCATTAAGATGAAAATCTTCTTGAAACATCATTGCATCGATTGTCAGAAACTGAGATGTTACATGTTCTGTTCCCTTTTAATGCTATTTTAGCAGTGATAAAGATATGTGTGAGGAGTGCGTGCAAGAAACTCATGCGAGAGATCTGTATAATGTTAATCCTTATACAGTTATTAATTTAGTAGGAGTTACATTGAATATTTACAAGATATCTTCTTTTAGGTTGCATCAAATCATTTATATATTTTTTACTGTAAGATAGTAGAAAGCAGCTGTTACGAAGCGGCTGACATTTTTTTTTATAACAAACTTTTAGACATTTTATGTTTAATAAATACTTGTACAAAATGTTAGAAAACTATTTTTATTAAACCGTGTGTGTGTCTCAGTTAAATACCTACTGTAAACAAATGCATTGTATATACATTTAATATAGTAAAAATGTTACATTTCATATTGTACACGATGTTCAAAAATATCTAGCGCAGAATTAGACTAATTAATGACACCATATCCATCAACGAGATATATTAATTTTCATTTTGCATATGTTTTCCCATTCAGTCAAATTATGCGCTAGGTTTTTAAAATAATTAATATATATATATATAAAACATGATTAAAGCTTTTATATAATCTTAATGTCATTTGTTGTGTAACATACGAATATGAACAAAATTACCTACATTTTTTAATATCTCTGGAATGACCAGAAAGTTATATAAAATATATGTGTACATTACAGTTTTTTCGTTTAGTTATTTATATTAATTTAACAATAAATAGAAGAATAGGATAAACAGAAACGGTAGAATTCATTCGTTTAGCATAGCATTGTTATATAACATCAACAATTGTTATATGGCATTTTGTATAGAAATACACTTAGCTTAATAAAGTTTCACCATCTTCAGATGTGAACATTATATACACTTTTTTGCTTAATTCGGGGCCTACTTTTCGTGACGTTGTGAGAGGCCCGACTGCTCTTCTTATCTGTAAAACATCAGGCATATACTTGTGAAATTTAAGTCCAAATATCCTAATAAAACACTTCATTTTTATAAGTTTTAAATGTATTTATATAATTTTCTCCATGCCTAATAACTTTAAATGTTTCGTACATGCGGAATTGGAAAAAAATTATTCTGTTTTATTTGTCCGAATATTAATTAGTGAATTAAAAGACATCTGAAATTTATATCTTACTGGAATATCTTTCAGCAGGTTAATTCCTTCTGTTTGCGTGCAATTATTGTAGGCCTGAAACCAAACAGAATACGGCAAAGTTATATTCATTAAATCACTCTTAAACGCGTAATGCTTACTTCCATCAAATCTGCGGGACACCGATATACGGAGCATATTGCTTCCGCGATTTCGAGACTGCTCAAATTAAATTGGCAAAGTTGCTGTTGCCATAATCTCTTCAATCCATTCCCATCTTTATCTACACGCACGGAATTTCTATTATCTCCCATTACATACCAATCAAATTTGCTCGTTAAACTTTTATTCTTCTCTGCCTTAAATGGAATCTCTGCTATAGCTTTGGTATATTGGTATACCATTAATGACAACTCCTCAGATGTATTTATCAATCTACTGCTACACTTGGTGATTATTTGAATCTCATTCAGACAAGATTCAAGCTGTTGTTTTGAAATTTCTGGATAATTTTTGAACTCGCAGCTGTTCCTACGTTTAGTTTTCTGTGCTTTTTCTCCATTTTTACCCGAGTTCTTTGATTTTTTTCTATATGCAAAATAGTCTCCTATACCATAGATAACTAATGTCATTTCGTAATTTGGTAGAGTAGCTTTGATACTGGATATAATTGTACAAAAGCTGCCATCTGCTACTTTTATTACCCCCTCATCCCAGTTCCATATAATCAATAGTTGTTTAACATTTTCAATATTTGTTACTGTACATATTTCATTCTCTTCATTGACATAACTATTTTCAATACTTCTTTTCCACGTAATGCTCTTTGGAATTAATTCTTCCTTAATACTGTACCTTACGCTAGCATCCAATAATGTAGTTATAATTTCATTTTTACAGCTAAACTGTTCAATACCTTTGTCCAGAACAACTTCTATAAATTTCATGCATTCCCCTGGTTTAATATTTTTGGAGTTTTTCGATGCGATCGCTTTCAGTGCCCTATCTCTAGCTAATTGTTCCTGTCTTTTCAATCTTTCCTCTGTTAATTGACTCTTAGGTTTCTTTTTGTTAGCTTTGTCAACTTTTGTTGCTTTTCTTACTCTGTCTCCTCCGATGATCTCTATAGCAGGTTCAGGAGAATCGGATGTACTACGAGAGGATGCTTGAACATTTTGTCTTTTCGACTGGATGCTCACTGTACCTGAAGATAACGTTGGTGAGCAGACTCTATTTGATTTGATGGGACTAAAGTTAGGTACATGATTCTTATAGGAATCGTTTGCTCCAGACAGTTCTACATCTGCATCATGGTAAAATTGTACTTCAGGAAATTGGAAGTCGTCCACGTCGAAATTCGCGACTTTATCATTCGTTATAGAACTAATAGACGTGTCCGAATCACTGAGCGTGACGACGTCTGCCATTTTATTAAAATAATTTAGCAAACTCTCAAATACAGCATCCAAAATTTACACTAACGATAATAGTGTCGAACAGATTTTAGAGGATACTTTAGCCACATTAAGCTCAGTGATCGTATTCATGAAACTTTTAAAAAGAAAATGATTCTTCCTGTTATCTTTTTATTCGATGCATTTCGATTCTCTGTAAACAAAACATTCTCATTCGAATCAAAAGCATCCATCTTTGAAATTGTAATGCATAGAGAATAGAATTTATAGAGTCAAATCCTTATGTCGCGTACACAGTAAAGAGTCAAATCCTTATGTCGCATACACAGTAAAGAGTCACATCCTGTGTCGCATATACAATTAATAAAATAATAAAACATTACAAGCAATATATATTTCAATCATTAGCTGTGCATAAGCACTTATAAAACGAAATGATAAAGTGTTCAAAATAATTCATTTAAAAATTTGATACAAAGTCTCTCAAGAAATCTACTTGGGGGCGCAGATACGAATTTTTATTCGGAGATGAAGGAACGAAAAAGCGAGCAGAAAACAGGATTTTCTTCCAGTATAATATTCCTACTAATATGAGCGTTGCATGAGCATTATTATCGGTGTAACGAAGTCGAAGAAATTCGATGAGATCAGAGGATAGAAATTCAAAAAATTCGATTGCACAATGATATGTAGGACAGCCACGTCCGCATCGTGGCGTTGCGGTTTGCGTCACAGATTTTCGCGAACACAGATGGTAATGCTGTTTTCCACAGCGCTATTCAGAAGCGAATGTAAGGCTCGGCTCGACAACTATTGTTTTCAACGGTGTACGTAAACGGTGCGCTGGAATCGTTTCGCGAGCATCGCTCTAACATTCGTGCTCCGAGTTTCGGGCGTAGACCGGTTTCGCTTGGCTATCGCAGGCTAGCTATCGTTAACTTTTCAACTGTGGCGGAAATCATGACGTCATGAATGAAGTGTCGATGACAAACGGATGATACATCGAAATGATACGGGATTGTGTACACGCTAAGGTGTTTGCTTTTCAATGTGACTGATTCCGTCGGAAAGCATTCTAGAGATAGCTGCACTTCGGTTTTCGTCGCGAATCCATAGGTTCGAAGCCGTGGTCTTATGAAGGTAAGTATCTGTTGTTTCCTCCTGCCGATAGGTTTCCCCGTATGCAAGTGTCAAAACTCGAGAAACCCGACGAAGCATTCCCCGAAACTTTATGTTCCCTGAACGCATGCATCACGGACGAATATCGGGATCACACCTTTTTATAGTGAGTTTCGCGAGCGAACGGGTTAAATACTGTTAATTCCATAAAGAATAAATCATCGTTAATGTTATTAGCGGACTGCGGCTGTTTATGGAAGCGCGGAAACCATTCGAACAGAAACGGGCTCTCGCCACACCGAGGCTTTTATCAGAGCTGAAACTAGATAAGAGCCTTGTCCAGCCCCATTGCATTTTTAATTATATCGGGACATCCGCTATAAATGAAAAAATCCGCCTACTAATAGTTGCGAAATTCTGATCTCTGTTCTATGTCTTGGCAAAAAAAAAAACTATTCGCGAAACGATGTACATAAAAAAGGCATCGAAAAAATTAATTTAATTATCTGTACTAAATTCGAAGGCACAGGTAATTTTACAACCGTTGAAAGCATGTACGTATTCTGTAGATTCGCTTTGTTTTCAGAATTGACTTGTATAAAGTAACAAAGATGTCAGATCATTTTGGGCCAATCACTTTAAAATGGGATCCCAAGAATTTGGAAATTCGCACAATGTCTGTAGAGAAGACGTTGGAGCCCTTGGTTCTACAAGTTACCACGCTTGTGAACACAAAGGGCCCCAGCAAGAAGAAGAAAGGAAAGTCGAAGAGAGCTAGTGCTCTCGTAGGAACTGTGGAGAAGGCGACTAGTAATTTTATCGAGAAAGGTGAACAAATAGCTTATGAGAACCCGGATATCACCGCCGAGATGTTAAGCGCTGTCGAAGAAGTCAAGAAGACTGGTGCAGCAATGAGCATTGCTGCTAGGTATCATTTTCATTCTTTTTTTTCATTTCTGTAGCATGTACACATTTTGAAATATATACTCATATTGTTGCCAACTTGAACAGGGAATTCTCAGAAGATCCTTGCTCCTCGTTGAAGAGGGGCAATATGGTCCGTGCTGCGAGGAACCTTTTATCCGCAGTGACCCGTTTGCTCATTCTAGCGGATATGGTGGATGTGCATTTGTTGCTGAAGTCCTTGCACGTGGTGGAGGACGATTTACAGAAGCTGAAGAATGCGTCCTCGCAAGGAGAACTATTAGAGAACATCAAACAATTCGGAAGAAACGCATCGGAGCTAATGAACCAAGCAGCGAAGCGTCAGCAAGAACTGAAAGATCCTCAGTTGAGAGATGACTTGGCTGCAGCCAGAGCCGTGCTCAAGAAGCACTCCACTATGCTTCTCACTGCCTCCAAAGTTTACGTTCGACATCCTGAGCTAGCCGCGGCGAAAGCGAATCGCGATTACGTTCTCAAGCAAGTATGCGAAGCCGTGAATACCATCAACGATGTCGCACAAGGAAAGACTCCTCTTGATAGTCAACATCCTTACGAAGGACCCGGTGAACTGGCTGCCGCGTTAGACGACTTTGACGAGAGAATGGTAATGTCTCCGCTAGCGTACAACGAAGTACGCACAAGACCCAGTCTCGAGGAAAGATTGGAGAGCATTATTAGCGGTGCTGCATTGATGGCAGACTCTTCATGTACCAGAGACGAACGTAGAGAACGCATCGTTGCCGAATGCAACGCGGTTAGGCAAGCCTTGCAAGATTTGCTCAGTGAATATATGAATAATGTAAGTATTCCGGGAATTCTTTCAATAATTCATACAAAAATGAAATGATTGTTAGAGGTGTGTGAGAATCCGAAAATATATAATTTCTTCATTACCCGACCGACGTTTTCGGGTTCTGGCACAGCTCTACTGACCATACGTGTACAAGCTATCCACACATAGAACAGACAGGTTGTTTATTTTAATTTCTCTATGATTTCTCTTGATTTGTCATTCGTCAGATACATTCTTGTATACTCTACATTTCGCAGTTGTATTTACAAACTTGCTTAAAATGATTTATCTGTATTTTAATATGTTCATTCTACTCATTTATTCTTTATTTTGATGACCGCAGTTACAGCTCGCTCGGGGTGGGAAACGGGTAAATATGAAAACCTTGTGTTCTGGCACTCTCCTTGCATACAATCTATAAATCAAGCAAAATACAATAATTGCTGAATACTGTACTAGCTCTCACATACAATAATGCTCCTACTTTCCTACAATCTTACAACAAGCACTAATTTGATCGTTCTTAACAGTGGAGTGTCTATAAATTTTACTCTTATTTGCACAACTGTAAATATGACATACTTCCACGATATATAATATAGTTTCCAGTTGATAGAAATGAAGAAGTATAATAGAGTAAACACATAGTGCATATTACAGATGTAACTTGAGACTTATTGAACTTAGACAGACTGTAGCTAGCCATTGCAATCGAAGTAAACATGTAGTTCGAACTGATTTCAAGTCGATCATAAATTCCAAACACATTTATTTATTTTTTAACGTAACAATATTATTTTATTATGTGAGAGTTTGCATCAACTTTATGATTTCACGCATTCTTTTTTAGATTTGCTTGTGTACATAGCTTTTTTCTTAATGATTTGATATTAAACGAATTGATAACTACTTTCGATTAAACGTACTAAATAATGTAATCTCTGATATAATCATATTAACTAAAATATTTCCATATTTTGCACTCTAATAATCAACTAGTAAAACAATAGCATAGATTTTATTTGGATGACCGCATTGCGTTAATCTCTGTGCATCGTTCATTACAATTCAAATATAATTTAACAGATGGGCGTCAAAGAACAATCCGAAGGTTTGGAGAGGGCAATTGATCACATGTGCAGGAAAACACGGGATCTTCGTAGACAATTAAGAAAGGCTGTAGTAGACCATGTATCGGACAGCTTTTTGGAAACAAGCGTGCCCTTGCTGGTTCTGATCGAAGCTGCGAGAAACGGTCGTGACAAAGAAGTCGAGGAGTACGCGCTTGTCTTCACAGAACATGCGAATAAATTAGTAGAGGTAAATGTTTTATTCAGCAATCAATATTCTTACGCATTGCCAAATATTACACATTATGGAACAAAAATTCACATCCGTGTCTCAATAAAATTTGCGAAACATCAAAAAGCTAATGATCACATTGTGTGCCCCATTCGATATCAAACAATATTCTTGTCGCAGTCTATTTATGAGTACATTTAGATGGTATGGTTAAGTGAACCTGCATAATCAACTTCTGATGATTAATTTTTCATTCACGTGATCAGGTCGCCAATCTGGTGTGCAGTATGTCCGGCAACGAGGATGGCGTAAAGATGGTTCGCTATGCCGCAGCACAAATCGGTAATTTGTGCCCCCAAGTAATTAACGCGGCCAGGGTATTGGCGGCTCGTAACAGGTCCAAAGTAGCTCTGGACAACATGGAAGTGTTCCGGCAGGCGTGGGAGAATCAAGTCAGAGTATTAACGGAAGCGGTCGATGATATTACCACCATCGACGATTTCTTGGCCGTGTCCGAGAATCACATCCTAGAGGATGTGAACAAATGCGTGCTGGCATTGCAAGAAGGCGATGCTGACACCTTAGATAGAACCGCGGGCGCGATCCGCGGCCGATCGGCTAGGGTCTGTAATGTTGTCCAGGCCGAGATGGACAACTACGAGCCCTGTATCTATACCAAACGGGTTTTAGAGGCTGTGAAAGTTCTGAGGGAACAAGTAATGCCGAAATTCGCACAGCGAGTAGAAGTCGCGGTAGATGCTTTGGGTAGTAATCCTGCTAAAGAGGTGGATGAGAATGACTTTATAGACGCTTCAAGATTAGTTTACGACGGAGTCCGTGAAATTAGACGCGCTGTATTGATGAATAGAGTAAGAACACCTCAAGTTTCAGACCGAGGCTCGGACTAACACGCCTGCGGGTGAAATCGCAGAATAGCTATACTCGCAATAATATTCGGACAGTTGTAAAAAGACGACAACTTTTTTTAAATATTGGACTGCTGTTCAGCAGTTTCACTCGCCCGTGTAATCCTAGCCTTAAGTTTTAAACGGAGACTCGTTCGTCGCGTCGGTCTGACATAATTTTTTTTTTCAGGCGGACGAAGATTTAGATCCTGAGGACGTCGAGCTCGACGAACACTATACATTAGAAACCCGTAGCAAATCGAGCGCTCAAACCGGTGAGCATGGCGTCGACGAGTATCCAGAAATCAGTGGCATAACAACTGCGCGCGAAGCCATGCGCAAAATGCCGGAAGAAGATAAGCAGAAGATCTTGCAACAGGTGGAGTTCTTTAAGAGCGAGAAGTTGAAGTTCGATAAAGAGGTTGCCAAATGGGATGATGCTGGCAACGATATCATCGTTCTGGCGAAGCACATGTGCATGATCATGATGGAGATGACGGACTTCACCAGAGGTCGTGGACCTCTAAAGACTACCATGGACGTGATCAACGCGGCCAAAAAGATTTCCGAAGCCGGAACAAAATTAGATAAATTAACTAGGCAAATTGCGGATCAATGCCCGGAGAGTTCTACCAAGAAGGACCTCCTGGCGTATTTGCAGCGTATAGCATTGTATTGTCATCAAATGAATATAACTAGTAAAGTTAAAGCGGATGTACAAAACATTAGCGGGGAATTGATTGTGTCCGGATTGGATAGCGCGACTTCTCTCATCCAGGCAGCAAAGAACTTGATGAACGCGGTGGTTCTTACTGTTAAGGCTTCGTATGTTGCGTCAACAAAGTATCCTCGACAATCTACAGTAACTGTGAGTATCGTTGATATATCCGTAGTGGGTGGGCAAAAGAGTCTAAGGCAAATTTTTATAATAAAAATGTAAATCTTAAATACTCTTTGGCTCGTCCACTGCAGATATTGTGATCAGTTTCATTTTATTAATATACACGGTAGATTTTCGCATATAACTAACATTAATACTCAAACTTGTTTACTAACTAACAATTGGATTACACAGTATGTGAGTATTTATGTAGCTATGCTGAGCATCGATCGTTTGCATTTTTCGCTAATCATTGATTGATTTTCTGTTCGCTTAGTCACCGATCGTTGTGTGGAAAATGAAAGCACCGGAGAAGAAGCCGCTGGTACGACCCGAGAGACCAGAAGAAGTTAGAGCCAAAGTACGTAAGGGTTCGCAGAAAAAAGTGCAAAATCCGATACATGCACTCTCAGAATTTCAGAGTCCTACGGAAAGCGTTTGAACGCTCATGTGTAAGTAATTTAATAAAAATAAAATCTATAGACAGCATCACCTTTGGAGAGCGATTCGAGCAAGATGTTTTATTTTCTACTGAATACGACGTTCAAAGACTTAATATCTGCATTTATTAACGATTTCTTGTGTATCATGAAATATAGACACTCTTTCTGCAAAACGATATCTCGTAGAAAGTTAAAAGACGGAATTAAGTGTTACTAACATATTTTAAATATCATCAGTGTACAATCATATTATAGCGTATTGATATAGTTGTAATACTTGGTAGTAAAGGAGCAACTGAGAAAAATTTTAAATGATAAGATATAAAGAAGAATTCATTTCGCGTTTGAAATTGTGATAGAAATGGAAAATATTCCGAACAGAAATATAATGAAACTATTTGAAAATAAAATATCTTGCGTAAAGTAAATGTTAATATTCTTTGTAATTATTGATCGATAAACGTTTTGAAAAGCAAGAAGAACACTATAATGATCATGTCAATTTTCAGATGGAACTTAATTAGATCTCAAAAAATTAATCTCTTTTTGTAGAATATATATGAAATTTAGATTTGAATTATACATACAAACTAATAAGTGTCAACTATATTTCATAGGATATAAGAGTGTTTTATGATTTGATGATACATCGTTTGATAATATTCATATTGATTAGAACGCGTTTTAATCACTGTGAACTACGTATGGGTATTTAAGTAAATTATACCTTACTTAAATAAGACGTTTACAATGTTTTACTACTCGTAAATATCGATAATGATTACGAATATATTTTTTTGCAAGTGAAGACTTCAATGCAAAATGTGACTCTAATATATTAATTAATAATCGACAATAGCAATTAAGTATCGAAGGGATGCCAATTTTTTCATTATCATGTGTACAATTGATATACAAATATAAATTTTTTATTATATACATCAATTTTTATTGGATTTTTACTAAATAATATTGAGCGATGAGTGGTGTATGTATATTTAAGTATATGTGCACGACAGCTTATCAAAGGCCTCATATTTTTTTATGTTGCAATATTGAAGAAGACTTCTGCATACGCGAACGGAAATGTTGCAAACAAATTTGATTTTTTCGCGTTGTCTTTTTCGACTATTTAACCATTAATACACTTTATTATACATATCCGAGAGACGAACACCACTTAGCGACAGAGTGACTATCTTTTGGAGTATTTAAATGTCTTTAAACCTTTGAGAATAAAGGTTGCTGCTTCAAGTAATTTTAATAATAATTATAGGCCTTGAACGTTTACTAATATGTTACACTAATGTCGGTTTCTTATTGTAATGTATTCTTTGACAATAATATTGCTGCATACTTTGTTATGCTTTTATACAAAAGTCAGCTAAAGTACAGGTCTTAACATCTTCCAGACTAAAATTACATTAACAATTCCTACCGATTCATTTACAAGTCTAATTGGATCTACTTGTACGCAAAAAGAACGTTATTTTTTTAACATGTTCTAAACTATACAGCTCTAGCTATATCAACTCATTTTGCATATACTTTGTTCGACACATTCTCTTGAGTCGACAAATACGTGAAATTATTTAAATGCAAAATTATGACGTTATCGAATATCATTGTGCTTTCGTGGCAGGAATAATATTTCAATTGCAAGGGAAAAATAGTTTCTATCGAGAAGACTTACAGAAAAGCAATAAGAAGTAAAACAGTATTGCATTGGAATAAAGAGACTGCAGAACAAAGTATTTAACAATTGTATATAAGTAAATATGAGTACACATTTTCGAGAAAATCTTGTTTACAATGATTTTGTAATACACATAGTCGATAAGAAGTAATATTGTAAAAAAACTGATACCAATTTCATACTTTGAATAATCACTGTGTAGTCGTGCATAATCATTAATTTACTAACAATTTTGTTTTTCTTTCTTTTTTTTTTAATTATTAGCTTTACGTTGAATGTCGTTACGTTACGTCGACCAAAATTAATTGCACCAACGTGTTTTGCAGGAAAATTTGCATCTCTATGAAAATATATACACATATGTTGTGCATGCAACGAGTATTTAACAGTAACATATAATTGCACTCAACATTATGACGTGTATCATTTTATTTATATTAATGTAGCTGTTATAGTAGGTGTTGCCTATCGGAGTATGTCAAAGTGTTTGCAGAAAGTGTGAAATTTTGCAATTTTGCAGGTTGTTTCACCATGAGATATGTATTGGTATCAATTTTTTACTTTTGTAAGACAAACACTAATTTATATAGAAATAATTATAAGATTAAATTGTAGTTACTGATATGCTGCCAAATATAAGGTGATGCTTTTAACAAATATATTTCCTTTGTATATCACTCGTTATTATCATTCGTTTAATCGTCATCGCTACAACTGTGAGTGCCGTGATCGCGCATAAACAATAAAATAATACAGGAGGAGAGGGGAGAGGATAATGTGAAAATTTTGAAAAAAAAATACAATACACAGATCTGTATTTTATATGCTTCATTTACATACTAAATGATACAGAAATAATGATACGAGATGAGAATCGCAAATGCAAGTATTTAATGGCAATGGTACAATATAGTAATTCAAACTCGCTTAAAAAATAGAAGTATTCTTAATCCATCATGCATTGTTCTTGCAAATGGCAATTACAAAAGACAAACGTCACCATTAATCGAAAAAGATTATTTTATTGTATGGATTAAATTCATCTCTTTTTTTTGTGTATTTTAAATTTTGTACTTTTTTATCTTCCAACGTAAAAGTTGAAATTATGAATATACTGCACAACCACATAAATAATTGATTGAAAATAAAAACATATTATTCGAATCCTTTCCATCTAAATATTACAAAGTATTTTTATATCTATATTAACAAATTCTTTTTGACAATTTCATTATTTGTTTTTTTTTCTTTCAATATACATAATTATGTAAGGGACAATTGCAGTTACTTATTTCGTAAAACCTAGTTAACTATTATTATATTATTACTAAATAAATACAGGTACCATTAAAATAAATCATTTAGAAAATTGATTCTTATCTTGAAATATTATTCAACTTTGCGACAATCTGAGTACATGAAAATTCAAAGTTGTATGCAACAAGGCATTTATGTACTGATTACATTGTAACCAGACAAATTTACTATAGTTTCCATTTTTTCATTTTCTACTGCTAGAAAACAGTTTCGTACTGTGATACACGAGACATGCTATTAAAAATATTAATAATATGATTTAAATATTGCATGTCACTTGAATTGACAGATCCAATGACTACAAGATACGTGTTAATACAACTATTATTATATGCTCCGTATTAGGACATTTTTTTCATGATTTTATTGCAAAAAGTATAAGCATACAAACTAAGTAGCTGCTTTTAATTAGCATAATCATTAATTAAGTTTGTTGATTTGGATAAGCAAATGGTACTAAACCTAGAAAACAGTCTCTCTCTGTGCTAAGTTAAACGTGCCAAATGAAGAAGTTGCTTGAATTTCAAGTGAACTGTTTTACACAATCAATGTATTATAAGTATCCGTAACGTAGACCGTTACAAACTACATGTACAATTCTTTTTTTAACTTTTCTCATTTTTCACAAGGAGGAGTTACAAATTAGTATACCAGACACGTATGAGAAAAAAAGATTCGAAAGCAAGATAATACGAAGCTTTTATGAAATCAGTAAAGTGTCTTAACTGTGAATAATATATTTGATAAATCTATTTAATTTGCTTTATAATCACAGTTTCTGCGTTCATACTAAAGTATGTTGTGACTAAAATAATACAGATTTACCACATGCAATCTTACAAAATCCTGACAGTATATATATTTATATATATGTATATATATATGTATATACAGGATGTTCGACTACGGGTGGGAGAAAATTTAAGGGGTGGTTCTCCATGATAATATAAGTCGAAAATGAAGAATAAAAAAATTGCGATTCTGGCTTCGTTATTTAGTTATTAACCCATAGCACTCGAGTGGCGACTCTGCGGTGCCACTAAAAATTGCTGTACCATTATTCAAAATATTGTTTACATTATTAAATATGTTGGTACCTAATCAATTACTAAACATCTCAGTATTCTATGATGTATTATATCAATTTCATATCCATCAAAAGTAAAAAATCAGAGGGAATATCTAGATCGGAAGAAATGTTTAACTTTCAAATTAAAATAGCTCCGAGTGCAAAGGGTTAACAATTAAAAATCCACCTAAAATGCGGCAACCCATAACTAAATAACGAAGTCGAAATCGCAATTTTTTTATTCTTCATTTTCGACTTATATTGTCACGGAGAACCACCCCTTAAATTTTCTCCCACCTGTAGTCGAACACCCTGTATATATATATACATATATATACATATATATCACAATGCAAAAAATGTTAATAAAATTTGTACATAAGTATGTGTTTCCAAATAGTACACATAAGTGGTGAATACATGGCAGAATAGGCTACGGACTATAGAATTTTTGTCCTGGAAATGTTTGATTTGTTAAGTTAATGCTCAAACATTTGCTAATGAAATATGTTGCAATGAAAAGTATGCTGATTTTATACCTATATATCTATCTATCTATATAATATATATATTTATATATTAAATTTTATATTATCATTTTGTATATTCACCACTTACAAGTATTCAAATATTACATTTCATATACATATTCTAATCACTTTTGAAGTATCGTTTCATAGAAATTTTTTATTACATAATTAAAGTAAGTAAACGATACGGCTCTTGGTATTTCTAAGAGGAGCCATAGAAACAGTCCTTCACAGCCTGCATAAGACTTTCATTTGAGATCTTTTAAGTCTTTCAGATGTACGCTGATAGAGGACCAAAATAACGACATTAATGTTTGTTCTCTCACTTTCTTTTCTCCCTCTCTCGAATAAACAAAACAAATTACAATACAAGATCATCGTTAAAGGTTGTTCCATTATAATAAAGACATATTAAGTATGTTTCAGCAACAGAATATGCATCGGATGCAATATAGTTCTTTTAATGCAATATCTCATTTCGCCGTCACAATGACGAGCGGTATGTATTGTTCTTAGTTTATGTCAGTGATCCTACGGAAGGTGTATACCAGTATAAAATAAGTGTTATAAAAGGAACTCTTAGGAGAAGTGTTTCTCTAGAAACGCATACTACATTATAAAAACCTTCAGATCTTAATAAAAAGAAACATTCTGAAAGAATTAAAAAGGATATGCTTGTCTTGGATACAATAATTAATCGGGTGTACGTATGTACAACATAATTCATACAAAAGTGAATGTGATGCATACGAATCGACTAAACATTCGAGACTTCATCGATACATGATTTTCCTTTATATATGCTGCCTCAATTTGTGTAAATAACATATTTCGTAAAACAAAAGTAACAAAAGGTATCTCAAACTTTTTCACGATATATAATTGTCCCCGGTTAAGCAAGAAATATAAATTGCAAATTTTTTTAACAAGTGATTTATGTATATACGTCGTGGTTAATTATATTTCCCAAAAAATATATATGTAAAATTAAATGTTTATAATATTATGCGATATTTTTCTTTCTATAAAAATTTGAATAGCATTCTTTTATCCATATTTTTTTCCTTTTTTTCAAATTTATGGTTATGCAACTGATTTCATTAATCTTGGATTATCATATAACAGCATTACGTATTATCCACTTTGACATTCGTTATATCTTTGTACGTTTAGTCACAGTTGTTTAACTTTTAATACGTTCCAGTTAATACGACTGTGTTACTGTGGGTGGTAAATATTTAGCCATACATAAAGTCCATTTTTATTTACTTTAAAGAGGGGAATGTATGGCTTCTATGATGATTCCGCAGTAACTTCTGGTGGTGTACTTACAGACGTTACTGCAGGCTTAAATGCTGGTACAAATTCAGCCGCGTTTGGATTTAATGTACTCTGCAAGTATACGTTGCACCAATTAGATTTACTATACACAATATAGTACTACTTAAGAAAATATCAATGTGTACCCATTCGGCAATGTCGTCTGGAAGGCTTAGGCGATCGAGTTGCTGCCAAATTTCGTTATCGATACTGTTTCTTTCGAGTTGCTTCTCGTCCTCCCACATTGCTTTTAAACATTCCTCCGTTAGTTCTTCCTCCATTAATTGTTGAATTACCTGTATACATAAAAATATTTATATCAATACATATTTACATTTCTGTCTTCCGTACGCTTCCATGCTAGCAGAATTATAAGTATCGTACCTCTTTGTCGAATTCCTCCTCGTTTTCCATCCAGAGATACTCCGAAAAGTCACTGGTCTGCGCTTCTGGCACATCAAGTTCGGAGTCGAAGTTATTTTCCATATACGTGATAATATCCGTTTCCGCGCCATAATCGCTCCCAGAACCACTGGTCGGTATCTTCATTTTTATTTCGAGTATGTCTAAAAGCACAACTACTATTCTATATACAAATTAATTCCTCTTTATGCACAAGCTATCTATATGCTTAAGCGCTCGATCTCGTATAGCAAAAATACACCGTACCAATAAACAATGTATAAGAGCAGTGAAGAAATGTTGTTTTCGAAGATTAGATTATATATACATACATATACACATATATAGCTTCTTCTCATACATATATGTGTATATATATTATTATAAATGATACGTACAATACGAAAACATGTAATCCGAGAAGAAATCGGTGATTTATCGACTAACCGTAACGTATCTCGTTTAAACGTACTGGAAACAATATACAATACATACAACCTTGAACCTTTTTGTTCGTACGAAAACTCGCGAAACAGTACGTTTAAATACACGATTGCTCCGTTTACGCATATGGTAGCAGCGACTGCGAATTTACGGTGCCCGCTGTGGAGATCGAGAGATTCAGCGTCTACGATTAATTTATCGTTGGATAAACGAACGACCGAGAATTTTGAACGATCGGGTTTATCGCATCGCAGCGATCGGATACGGGTGAATGTCGCTTGACAGATCTGTGTGTCGCAGGGCAACCATTTTTAACTATCTATTTTGTAGTCACCGACGAACCGATATTCCCGAATTTTTATTCATAATCGCACCGTCTATCTATTGTTATTACGGCCGAGAATGGTCTCGTTCCGAGCGTGAAGCGTAAACATACCTTTTAACTACGCGTCTACGGACGACTTGCGATAGAAAACACGATTTACGCAGTTCATGGGTGAAATACGTGTCGTGCAACACAAATTAACCCTTGGAGTAATGCCGGGACGGTGCTGCCACCATGTGCAAAAAGAGCAATGCACTTTGTGCTCGAAAATGTTGATAGATATTGATTTCGATCTGTGCATTCTAATTATTAAATAATTAGCGAGCATCAAAATCTATCGCTCCCTTAATATTCCCTACGCGTACGACTTCTCTATGTCAGGAACAAGCGTTGCAATCGTTCGGTTACATTATAGCGGACGATATGATAACTTGGATTACAAACTAGCGTAATTATAAATTTTTATAAAGCTGAAAGAAAGTTGGTAATTACACGCTTGCCTACGTAGAATAATTCGACAAAGGATTTGCTGTTATTCTAAGTGATTCGTCGCAGAGTACTACGATCGAATAAAAATTATTATTAAAACAGGAAACAGCGTAAACGCGTAGATTTATCGCGTATCTGATTACACACGTATATGCGCATACAATTACAAAAGTAAGGGAAACAACGAAACAATGATGTTACGCGTAACAGAAGAGAATCAAGGCTTCGATTTGTAGATTTCAATAAAATTTCTATGTTCGTTCGAGTTCTAAGAAAATAATTAAACGGATATACATATAAATATACAGTTATTTTCTGGGAATAAAAAAGATCGCTCAAACAGGATTTTCGGAATCGCATCGTACGTGCGGTTACAAGCATCTGCAGGCTGCAGGCATCATTTTCTGCGTAATTTTCTGAACTTCAGAACGTGGATTGAGTCACGTAGTCATCGGTAGGAGAATCGTCGCGGTCATCGGCGTCATTCCCTACTTTCGTGCTGTACCCACGAGCAAATTAGGTTTCCCCTACTCCGCTTCATCGCCAGGGGAACTGAGACGCTCAGTATTATGGCGGAATTCAAATATTAGGTCATCCCATAAGTCCTGTTATTTGTTCTCAGAAGACTTAGTATCTTTAAAAAATTCTTTATACTGTTATATAAAATCCAAGTATTTTTGTACGTAAGAAAAGCTCTGGGTTATCAACGAAGAAATGTTTACTTTTCACTCGTGCACTGTTTATAACCCTTCGACAGCTGGGCCTGGGTCTATTTGGACCCAGAGCATCAAAATCGTCATTTACTTACTCAGTTTCAGTATAGCTGTTATATTAGGACTAACAGAAAGACCAATGTGTCTACAACAAAGTACTACCAAAAATATGTCCGGAAAAATTTATAAACAACGCAGCGAATAGTATCCTAAATATTATCAATTATAAAATTGCGATGGTCCGGCGTCCGAGAGTTAAATGTCCGACCGGGGCAATTACTCTGAAAGAAAATCAATATAAGAGCTCGCACGTAAGATAATTAATTTGATCTAAGGGGACGCTCGTTTCAAATACGAAACCGTTCCCGCGAAATTACAGCGACATCCGTGTCGAACGCGAGAACCACTGCCACTACCACCGTCCTTTGTCAGCGACGTCGAATGGAGGGAATGTAGGGGCCCCACCCGTGGTGAATACACGGCAACTTGACTCGAGCAGTGTATTTACATAGAGGCGAGGGAGTGCAGCGATTGGTCGTACGGTCGTGACGTTTATGTGTTGACGTTTCGTCAAAACAAAGCAGGCTCGGGGCCGGTTCGCCGAACATTTTATCACGGTGACTCGTCGCGGATGCGTCGCCTCTGTGCTGTGCCGTTGTTGTCGCAAAAGTGTTCGTTTGACTGTTAAGTAAGTGCCGCGTCCGGTTCTATAGTGAGAGAGCGAGTGCCTTCGGCCATTGCGATGTCGTCCTCGGTGAAATTTACCTCCGACGAGAGCCTGGGCGGTGAGTAAAACTCCCGTTTTCGATAGGATCGATCCGAGCAGCTGTCAGACGAAAGCGGCCATTTCGCGTGTCCGATGCTGACGCGTAAACAAATGCGATCTCGCTTTCTTATGCGACGTAGACGTTCGCACACCTACGATTCACGACGGAACGTTTTTTTACGCTTTTTCGTATTCGCGCGATCAAATCGTTGAAACTGCCGTGAAATAAAGCGTGCGCGTCCTTTTGAAAATTTTGGCGCGATCATCTGTTTTTCTAACCTGACGCGAGCCGGTGGTAAAATTATTGAATTACCGCGTCGGTCACGGATGCGTGACAGGAGACGATGACCCGTGTCAGTCACCCGTGACCGACAGTATTTCCGAATTACGATTTTTATCGACGAGAACGCGAGATCCCCGAAATTTTCTACCCCCAGAATTCTGCCGAGCGGCAATTGCTACGTAGCTTTCTTCGACTGTTTCTTCACCCAAATTCGTTTCCGTGTTTAATCGCACGCGAATTAATCGGAACCTGTTGCACCGGCTAAGACATCGAATGATTAACAGACGGATGAAAATATCTCGCTGGATCTCCCGGGGAATCATTGCATTTTGGTCCGCGGTCTATCGATTGGCGACATTTTACAAATTTCACGGGGAACGACGTTAGTCAAGTGTTGCATTCGCCCGGTTAACGGGTCAATTAATGCCACACTGCAGAGCTTAATTTCTTTTTCCGGAGCGGTATTACGATACCGTAATCTTTACGTCCGCCTGTTGTTCTCGGGTTTATCTGCCCGTACCCCGATGACACTATTGTAAAACATGTTTCGATAAAAGAGTGAGGACAAGTGTACTATACACTTGATAAAAGGAGATAAGTGTTAATGGATAAAAATCGGGAAATTTTCATTTTACCGTAAATCCTTCCGAGATAACAAAGTACTAGAGGTGGCTGGGTACCCGTAAATTTCGGGTTCGGGTCGGGTCCCGAATATTCCTGATACTCGGGTACCCCAAGTCGAAATTGGGAACTGCATATTCCTGATACTCGGGTACCCCAAGTCGAAATTGGGAACCCGAATATTCCTGATGCTCCGGTACCCCAAGTCGAAATTGGGAACCCGAATATTCCTGATACTCGGGTACCCCAAGTCGAAATTGGGAACCCGAATATTCATGTTTGGATACCCGCATGTCATAGATTTTCGGGTTCCCGACCCGATCCGAATTCGACTTCGGTTACTCGTCCACAAAATACCCGGAAATTCACGATTGATATAGAGAACGCCTTGCAGTCGATAAAAATTTGACTGGGAATGCGAAATAATAAAGGAATATATAAAAAGAACATTCGACTAGCTTTATGTTGCAGTACGTGGTTCTAGGTCCGTAGATGTACGTGATATTTCTGCCATGAAAAATAATACTATCGGGAAACGTTCGGTCGACTGCTTACACCGCAGCAGTGTTTCCGCATAGGGGGAAAGGCCGACGGTAAAATAGCTCTTATTTATGTTTCTTCGGCGGTCAGGGAACCTCGGGAATATAAACATCCTCAAGTAACCATGGTTACGATTTCTAAAGACTTCGGTGAGACGTTCACGATCATCGGCTGACATTTGAAGCTAGGCGGAATCCACGCGCGTCGACGTTGCTGCAATAACCGATAACTTCATTATGTCCTATAAATAATTCCCTTCTATTCCGTTCCCCTTACAATGTGCGATTCTGATTAATCGAACATACTGCGATTTTTCACCGCTCGACATTCGTATTAATTTTTTTAGATACAATTCTATTGTCCAGTTATCTAGCTAGCAATTAGTTCGTTAAATAACCAGAAATGATTGTAACGTTGTTTAGCAATTTTTTGCTAACGAACGTGACTCGATATTAATTGATAGTCTCGGCGTCGAATAGCAACATTTGCGCGCACGAAGACGCGCATGTTTTTAAATGCTAAGTGGATGCAAAAAAGAAATCTTCAGCTCCCCGAAGGTCTTGAATGGCCATTGTTCGCGAGAGTCTGAATTATACTAAGTTGCGTGCACACATTATGCCAGTCCATCGGCACACCGTTTGTGAATTTTTTTTCAACTTTTTCACTCCCGTCCGAATAACGCGAAAGCGGGATTAATATTCATATATCAATAAATTTCGATGTATTCGTTGGTTAGTTGCCCCACACGGGCATGAATCGAAGCGTAACGATGACCAACAACTTTCCATTGTTCTTAACTTGTTTTGTTATGGCGAATAAATAATTGATCGCAGACTATGTAGCAGCACGCAGCCGGTACCTGTTTGTGTTGCACCTGCATAACGAAAGGAAACATTGCGTCATGATTATCATTCGATAACGTCGTGGTTGGTTTCCTGACATTGATCACGTCTCTGTTCTCTCTGTCTCTCTCTTCTAATGATTTTTCCGGAGCAGATGCAGCTGGAAAATTGACAATACTCGGAACAGTGACGAAAGTCGGACAACAGCGTCCCCCCTGAACTTGGCCGAGTGCCACGTTTCTTCGTGTAAATAGAGCTCGTGGTTCGAGTGAATCGCGGGACAGTGACCCAATTGTTCGATATCCTTGCACGCGCCAATATCCTTTCCATATTTTCTCTTTGTCCCCGCTGGAACTTTCCGGAACGTCTCAACGCGATTTGCCCCGACGCCCGCTCCCAGGGGCATTCGACGGACCTCGGAGCAGAACTCTGTCATGCCCCATCGACAGGGGTTAGGTGTCAATATTAAAAATCGTCCCCAAGAGGATCCAGCGGTAAGACTTCGGAATCCCCCCCCCGTCCTTTCAAAACAAGATATACGTCATTCTATTCGTTTTTGCATGCCGAACACGAAATGTAATTGTCATTTTTGGCGGAAATTAATAGTTTTCGAGATATTCGTGAAAAACTGCAGCTATCATACATTGAATTTTGTATATACGTGCACGTTCGCGCTGTGCGTGTGCGTCAGCATGATGCGATCGCTCGTCAACTGTTTCTACAGATATATCACTACGACCGTCGAACGATCTATATACCGCGTGAACTATTTAAAACACCATATGATGAAGAGAGTACATATTACGACAATACCACACACACCCCCCAGTGTTTCTGAGAAGAAGGTTCCCACATTAAATAATATAAAATCAACTGAGACCAATACCAATTTGTTTTACTACCAAAAAAGCTTCATTAAATCAATACAATTGGCTTTCCCGTTTAACTAAGGAATTTTCAGTAAGTTTTGTAGCTTTACATCATTATTTTTCATTTGAAAAATAAAGCCAATTGTATTTTTTTGTAGAAAACAGGGTCTCACTCTGTTCATACATATATGTGTAGGGTGAGCTTTCAATCTTGAAAGAGTGCTCATGGATTTTCGTATGCGTGGTCGGGCCGGCCTAACGGCCGGCCCTCTCCGCCCCCTCCCACGACCTAACCTAGACCTAACTCAGACCTAATTATGGAATTTTCGAAGCTTTACATAATTATTTTTCATTATATTATTGCATTTGGTAGTAAAACAAATTGGTATTGGTCTCAGTTGATTTTATATTATTTAATGTGGGAACCTTCTTCTCAGAAACACTGGGGGGTGTGTGTGGTATTGTCGTAATATGTACTCTCTTCATCATCATATGTTTTAAAAAGTTCACGCGGTATATAAATCGTTCGACGGTCGTATTGATATATCTGTAGAAACAGTTGACGAGCGATCGCATCATGCTGACGCACATGCACAGCACGGACGTGCACGTATATACAAAATTCAATGTATGGTAGCTGCAGTTTTTCACGAATATCTCGAAAACTATTAATTTCCGCCAAAAATGACAATTACATTTCGTGTTCGGCATGCAAAAACGAATAGAATGACGTATATCTTGTTTCGAAAGGACGGGGGGGGGATTCCGAAGTTCAGCCGATCCAGCTGTAGGTCGCCTAATTTTATCTCCGGAGCGCGACCGGACGCTCGATACAGCGAAAGTTTATCGTTTCCTGAAGAATGCTGCTCTTCCGGGAGCGAGGGCCGCGCAGAAGTGATGATGTCCGTTTATACTTACGTGACGATCCTCAGGAGCGCTCGTATAACTGACGTCACTCCTCGGGCTGACTGCCGCTCTGAAAAAGTTGACCTGAGGCCAGGATCGCTAGGCAACCACCTACCTATCCCATCGTACGTGACTCAATTCACGGCTATTGTGTATGTGCGGAGTATGTACTACGGAGCTCCGCCAGACGAGACTCAAATGTTGCACCTGCGTCTCGGCCATTAAGACAGGACAATTACCGCTGTTCCCCGTCGAGGGGTCCTCTTTCTACATTCTCCTCTTTCTCTGCGAACAGCGTTTCACTTCACAATGGCTACCTGCACTGTTGATGGCTAGGTCATGATACTGGGAAATTTAAAAAATTTTGAAACTGTTTCTGCTACCCAAATTCACTTTCAGGGGAGTGAAATCGACCCTTGACAATTTTTCTTCTGATTAACAGATTGATAAAAACGCGTCACCAGTCCTTATTAAAAAGAACAACTTTTTTCCTATCCTCTGTACAATTTGTTTCAGTGACAAAGCAGAGTACGTAGTACTCTTCCTATATTTAGCATAGATAATTCTTACTGACGGACAGCCTTCGATGGTTGTGTACTCTGTTATATCGTCTCCCATCACGCCTCCGCTCCGGCGAGGAGAACGTTAGATTGCAACGACGGACCGATGATAAGGGGGACACGTTTGTGTCTATTTTTAACCGTAACGCCCGTTGGCGGACCTTAATTCAATTTATTAAGGCCACCTACCCGCCGTGATTTCGTGGCACGTGACGTTTCCTGGTAATTTTCGTGCGTTCATCCCGGCGACAGTGTTCGTGTCCCCCCTTTGTCTTCCCCTAACGGCCGATATTATCACACTGTTCGGTAGTATCCTCGCGTTAACTATTTACTACACTCTACAAGTAAGTACCACAGCAGTACAGTAAACGCTTAATTCTTGTCCAACAGACGTGTTTTTCATGGACAAGAATCGTGCCTCAGAAGTGCTTTTTGATTTATGACTGCGTCTAGATGTCGCGCCGACAGCGCCGAGCGAGACTTCAATAGAGAGCCGAACATAGAGAAGGACAGAATGACATACGGTTCGCGTGACTGTCCGCGTCTCTTTCTTTCCGATGCGCTGTCCTTCCTTGCGACCGAAACTTTCACCGTCGATTAAACCATTAAATACAATTGAAACTATATCGTGTTTGGTGTCATTTTAATCAGAAAAATGCCAGAAATAAGGTAGTGACAGTCCCATAAACAAATAATGAAAATTAAGAGATTTGTAAAATCGATTCCTCGAGTCAATGTCGTGGTGTTCACATCGATATACCCGAGCCGACATCAATCGTCGCCACCCTGAGGAGCGACTCGGCGTTGACAGTCGTTCCGGACAAGAATCAAGCGTTTACTGTATATGTATTTTGCTAAAAAAAATTGAGAATAAATTTTAGGGGAAGCGCATTAGCAATTCCGCAACCTCGGAATCCATCGGAACAACAGAGGCTTCTTGCGAATCGAGTTTCGGATTACGCGAGCAATCAAGCACTTTTTCTTACCCGTCTCCTCTTTCCAGTGTCTCAACAACAAAGACCAATTAATGGCGCGAGCATTCACCTCTCTCCGTTTGCAAATAATCTCGCTAAGTGGGTCTCGGCAGCCCCGGCCGCCGGCGATGTTGACTCTGACCAGCTGAGAGATTTATCAATGGCGGCTGTGCAGCGTTTCGCGCACTAAACCGTGAAAATAGGTCGCCGTTTGAATCCTCCCCCGTCGATTCTTGATTAAAACATCTCCTCGTTTCGACGGACCCAGAAACCGACGTTTACACGGGACCCGGGCAGTCCGCGAAATGAATAAACTTTCCTTGAGGGCTGCTGAAAAGTTTCGCTATTAATGAACGCGTTCTTTTCATACTCCGCGATAATTTCGACTCTTGGAAACGCTGCTGGAAAATGGAGCTGCAATTTCGGTGAATCGCTCGCTAATTGGTTTGTTAGGTTGTTAATTGTGGGGAAGAAGGTCTTGACCCTGCGCGACCCTTGGGGGCCAATTGACGTCAGAGTGGAAGGAGTTCTCCCTGTGATAGAACTGCGGATCTTTATGCAGAATAGAAATTGTCCAATCCGCAGTCTATCTCGAAGTAGGCGTGACTTCGTTGCTCCGGGAGCCAGAGCAGTGCCCACAATCATTCCTCTATCAATTCATCTGTGCACACAGTAATAGACAAACCACACAAGAACTCGAATTAAAAATTCATCGCACAAGCAAAAGCTCTATCTGCAGAAGAATATTATATTTCACGGAGTGGGCGTGGCCTTGCTGCTCCAGCTGCTCCACAATCATTCCTCTATCAATTCATCTGTGCACACAGTAATAGACAAACCACACAAGAATTCGAATTAAAAATTCATCGCACAAGCAAAAGCTCTATCTGCAGAAGAATATTATATTTCACAGAGTGGGCGTGGCCTTGCTGCTCCAGCTGCTCCTAGCCTACTCTAGCCTGCTCTAGCTGGTCATCTACGCGATTTTCACGCGCTGCAAAGTCGCACACACGCGCACGCGGAATTAATACGCTTATCGCGTTTCAACTTCGCAAGAATCGGGACCATAAATTCGCAAAGCCATCCGCGACGAGCTACTTCGCGCTTCGCAAACTAGTTTCGCTAATGCCTCTCAATCATTCATGCGTTGCCCGCTCCTGTTTCAACTGCATTCCCGGCTCTCCCTGGGTTTGCAGGCTGCTCGATTACCGCGTGGAATCATTAACTCCAGAGATGCCTGGAATTCGAGATGAGCAAAGCCTGATTCTTTTTTTACAAAAATTAGAGGAAGCTCGCGTGTCCTTCAAAGAACAATTTCGATCGGAAGAGGATACTGATTTTTTATTCTTCGATGGAGTAGCAAGTACATTCGGGTTCTTTCTTCTGCTTCTTCCGTCTTCCTCTTTTCTTTTTCGTTGTGCGAACCGAATCCACGGAGCTCTGCTGCTGCTGGACGATGCTGTAGAGTATCACTAATTGGCGCAGCCTCTTCATGTTTATCCTGACCATTTCGCGGGTGAGCACATAGGGACAATGGAGTATTTGACGCAGGTCGATGACGCTCCCCTTACAATTCGCCTTCACGACCATTTTTTATAGCGTTCCGAGCCGTTTCATTTATCACCGTGTCCAACCGCAGTTGAAGGTTTTAATCTAAATTTAACCGCGAGTATTATTTGTCGCGAATTACTATTCCATTAAATCTAATCTTTGACACGAAACAAGATCATTGACATTTAGCGATTATGGTTTATAGTTAGACCGCGGATTTTATGTATTTCTCGCAAAAATAGCTCGGCAAACATTTCAAACGATACAAATTTAAAGCGATAAAGAATATTGTGATTTTTTATAACTTGTCAAAGGTACGGCACAGAACTTCGAATCACCGGTAATTAACCCTTAGCACTCGGATGGCGACTCTGAGGCACCACTGAATTTTTGCTATGCCATTCTTAAAAATATTGTTCACATTATTATTTTTGTTCTTATTTAATAAACGACTAGACATTTACATATTACATGAGGTAGCATATTAGTTTCATATGCAAAAATGAAAAAAAAATTGTATAGAATGGAAATATTCTAGAATGGAAAAATCTTTCGTTTTTTAATTAAAATAGTCCCGAGTGCAAAGGGTTAATGCTGTACCTGCGTGGTAGATGGTGTTTCTAACTTCAAAGATTTCGAAGAGGTGCAAGGTTAATTTGGTGGTGAACGGTGGAAGAGTTCCTTGACGTCAGGCGTCAGAGAACAAAACACGAATAAGAACGACAGTCGATTACCTCGAAGGCGAGTCGACTCGAGTTATTTATCGTCGCGGCGATAGGTAGCCGATACTGTATACACAATGTATATTTTATGTCGTGGCGCGTGTATCGCGGCTTATCGCCTCGCCGCACACACGATACCAGCTTTATAAAGCAGCGGGTGATGTCAGCCAGACTTCGCTCATTACCTACCTCGGTTTCGATAATTAAATTCATCGGGCCGAAATTTTGCCGTCCAATCGATTCAACCGCTTGCGAACGTGTAATTGCTTAATCAGCGCGTTCGACAAAAGCGTCGGAATTAATTGAGGTAAATTAGAACATTGCGTCTCCGTTAGCGGAATTGCGGAAAGACAACTGCAAAATACCTGATCGGTACCCATAAAATTCGTGTAGCATCGGAACAATTTATTTAATAATTTACAAATATCAAAATATTTAGATCTTAAAAAAATTTACTTTACTCGATGTGTTATATTATAATAAAGGTTAATATTCTAAAGCGTCAATTTAGATTTGTTTCATGATTAATTTTCTGAGAAAATACAATTTTTTTCCATCCAAGTTGCATCTACATTCTCTGCAAAGTATGCAACACAAGTACAAGCCTAGTGCATCAAAGTGCAAGTCAGTGCACAGCCTCGATGCAACGGAGAAGAAAATCATTTTCTCAGAGCGTTCCCGAAGCGAAGGAGATTTCTTTCCGACCCAAGTTGCATCGTGATTCCCAGCAAAATATGTAACACGAGCACAAGCTGGTAAAGTGCAAGTCAGCGCACAGCCTCGATTCAGCTGATAAAGAAAAAGCAGGATGCGAGAAGAAGCGCATCAGTCGACCAATGAAGTTTAAGCGACGTTGGTTCGCAGACATCCCTTGTCAGGATTTATTACTCTTCAAGTAATGCAATCGTCGTACAGCGACGAGGAGGGAGGAGGGGGATGTTTGCCAAGTGGCCCAAATTAAAGATACATATATTAATCCGAAATAATTGAAAAATAATTGGCTCGATTAAGCAGACTCGATCAGAGAAGAATTACTCGGCGTTAATTATAGACTCCCGATTAATTATAATTTGCTAGTGACCAAACAAACGAATCAATCAAAGAAGGTACGAAAGCTTGAACTTTGCAATTAACCCCTGTGACTGTGATTGCAAATTCTTTGTTAAAATTCTAACGTTAACATCGATTAAACCTCGACTTCTTTTCATAATAATTGTACTAATTTGATAGTGTATTGAATCCGTTGTTTTTTACTATATTGTAATTAAAATTTAAAATTTTTCAGACGCAGTTTTTTCCTTTTTTTTCTTGAAAAAGATCCAAATATGGATCGAAACGTTGAAAAAAGTTTAAACAAACTTTTGCAAAATAGCTTTAGATAGTTTATATTGGATCGAACCGTGCGGCGAAAACATCACACATCGTTATTTCAACAATTATACGATCGAAAACTTCAATAACTGTACATTTATAATTGTACTAAGCTGGAAAATTATAAAAATTGAATGCTCGAAATGTTTTTACAATCGATCGTGAGAAGTTGTGCAATTGGGAAAATCAGACGAGCGGATTCGCGTGGCGCCGCTGCGGTTGCATTCTCTTATCACGGTTGTTCCGGGAACGGACTCTCTCGCAATAAAGCATTTGATTCGCGTGGTTAATTAGTAAAATAGCGTACACACGAGAGAAAGAGAGAAAAACCAGTCTAGCGTGCCGGGAGTCACGTAATACATATGTACACCTCGTATCCGCTTCCCGAGTTCGCAAAACGTCGAAGACCGTCATTAACCGAGTCTCTCCTTCCACGGTGTCTATCCGCGAAAACAAGAAAAAAAGCATAACAATCCGCAGAATTGATCGATGGCGTCGGAGCGCTCGTTTCGTTAGTATTGCGAGATGCGACGATTGCGTTATCTGGGAGAGAGATAGAAGGCGTTTTTGCAACGTGGCTAATTGGAGACAGAAGGAACTCGCGGAGGCCTCGGAGAAATCAGATGCCACACGTGGATTCTGCAACAATGATACCGACAATTCGGTATACGTTCTTAAGCAGGATACCCAGAAATTCGAAGTCCTCCATTTTGTCCACAGGACCTCTAGACTTTCAGAAAATCATTCCTACTACAGTAAACGCTTGATTCTTGTCCGGAGCGAGGGCACGATTCTTGTCCAGTGCCTACCCACATATCGGTGTGAACACCGCAACATTGACTCGAGGAATCGATTTTACAAATCTCGTAATTTTCATTATTTGTTTATGGGACTTTCACTACCTTATTTCTGGCATTTTTCTGATTAAAATGACACCAAACACGATATCGTTTCAATTGTATTTAGTGGTTTAATCGACGGTGAAAGTTTCGGTCGCAAGGAAGGACAGCGCATCGGAAAGAAAGAGACGCGGACAGTCACGCGAACCGTATTTCATTCTGTCCTTCTCTATGTTCGGCTCTCTATTGAAGTCTCGCTCGGCGCGATACATATTGTCCATGAAAAACACGGCTGGTGGACAAGAATCACGCGTTTACTGTATTTATTTATCTCAGACTCCAACAATTTCTTCGGGTACCTCATTAACACTAAACCTACCGAGCACTAAAAGCGATTAAAATGTTTCAGCTTATAAAACTGCCAAGGCTCTGTTTATTTAGATTACGTGCAATTTTTATGTCAATATGCGCTTGGATGAAAAAATTTAGTAATTTCATAATTTCAATAATTGTAGTATAAAAAATATAAAAATTTGACCGGCAGCGGTAGGTTTGGTGTTGAAATTCTGCTCCAACAAAAATATTGATTTTCATTAACAGAGAAGGCAGAAGATCCTAGATGCTACAATCGGAAATACATTACCAGCGATGAATCACCGGATACAGTACAGAACACTGGCTTGCTACACGTGACGAGCAAACCGCATGCGAATCTATGCGAATCTATGCGAGGAACGCGGGGAACTGACACGTACCGTGCCGCACGTGGCCGCAATTGGAGCGTAAACTTCCGTGACATTACGTTTTCGTAATTCGATCGATCAATTTACCCTTACGCAATCATCTCTGTACCGCGGATAGACCAGCGTACTTTAACCGGAAACGGTTATTTTTCCTTGAAATTGGGAGTTCCTTGATTCCGCGGGAGATCTTGTACTACTCTCTATTCATCGGAAGTTACAACCTCGAGAACAATGCGATCGATTCTTGCACGGATCGATTAACAGTCACACAACGTTCCTACACGGAAGATAGATTCTCTGTTCCAGCGTACCGGGGTCAATCAAGTATAGTCTTCGGTGATGCGATGCGATCCGCAATTACTACGTCAGATCTAACGGACCTTGCCCATGAACTTCTCTCGTAATGAACGATTCTCGATTTTTCGAAGGATTCGATTTTGCCCTTTTTTTTCAACGGCAGGATATCTTATCCTGTCGCTCGGATTTCATTCAGGATCGTACTGTGTTAGACATTCAACGTGAAATGCGTCTTATGCAATGACTCTTTTTATAGTAATTGTAGAATTTGTTTTCCCCAATCGTGAGTCACTGTAATTCACTCGGAGCTAATGTTGTTCGTGACCGTAGACCAAGCTGTTTGCAATCAACGTTGCCAGCGAAGTCAACAAGGTTTTATCGAAGACCTATGCTAAAAAACTTTATCTGGCAGAAGTCTATTCATAGAATTTGTTGTTACACAGAGAAAGCTCAGAAATCGTCCTCTTGAAGTAGCCGATGGAGTCACTTTCCTGCTCAACATTTGGAAATTACTCATCAACACACGCTGACTGAAACAAGTGCTGATCCAAAATTTACCAAGGATGATCTGTTGTTACACTATTTTCTGTTTTCGTTCATTTTTTTCATAAATGCATCCACAGTCCAACAATCGAACCATTTGTTTAACACGCGAGCACCTAATAAGCAATTCAATAGGGGTGTGCGGGTACCCGAGCCTCGGGTCGGGTCGGGCAATGATCGGGTCGGGTCGGGTCGGGATCCCGAAAGTTTACAAAGTTCGGGTACCCGCGATTTCGGGTACCCGAAGTTGAAGTTGCGGCAAGCCTCCGGTCAAATCAGCGATAAATAACTCTGTGCATATTAATATCTCTCAATAATATTAAATTTTACTATAAAATTAATTTCTTCATATAAATTCAATACCACCTCTCAATAATATTAAATTTTACTGTAAAATTAAAATATGCATAGAGTTATTTATCGCTGATTTGACCGCAGGCTTGCCCCAACTTTAACTTCGGGTACCCGAAAATTGCAAACTTTCAGGACCTCGACTCGACCCGACCCGACTGCTATTTCGGATACCCGAAGTTTATAAACTTTCGGGATCCCGACCCGAACCCGAAATTTCGGGTATCCGCACACCCCTACAATTCAAACTAGTCGGAAAAGAAATACCCTGAACCGTACGAATGTCTTTTGCGTCTTCTACAACGAGCATAACGAAAAACACTGTCGTACATTTCCCAAAAGATTAGATCGCGTTTCCAGCATTGTAGTACAGTGTTCCATTAAAACCATTAAAAATCGATGGAAAAGCGTATACCGTCTCGACCCGACCGATGACTCAGGCGTGCTCGCTCTATAGTTAATGATCGTCCAGGGTAATGGCTTGCCTCTTCTACCTGTGCATCTTGAATAATTCGTGACCCCTGTTTCTGTTCGCAGAGTCGTGGGTGGAACTGAATCATGTACCTGACAGGATAACGCCGTTGCCGTTCAGCAGCGGCGGCGAGGAGTACCTGCGACTTCTCAGGGAGGCACAAAGGGATTCCACGCAATCATCAGCGAGACATTCGTTGGCCTCCTCCCGTCGGGACACACCGAGAGATAGGTAAGATCCTCTTTCCTGCACACCTTGGATAATAGTCGAATGGTTTCGTCCTTCGAAGATCCTCGGGATAAGGAAAGCAAACACCTTCGACGTCCCTCAAGCCATTATGTTCACCCTGGCCTTTTAGAAAGCCTGTGCAAGGTCTCCTCCCCTGCACGCAGAGTTAACCCTTGCCAATCGATGGATGTGCCGAGATCGTTTCAGGTCCAGCACTATTGTCAACACTTCCCCTTTTTGGTACAGTAACGTAGTTTAATGGAATAATATTGTGAAGCATTTCAAGGTGTTCTTCTACGATTACTACCTTAGACCATATAACCTATAGACACGGCGTAGATAATTTTTCGTGTCCGAAAGATGAAATCAGCTGAAAGACACTGTGACGTCACATTTTCAAAACATTTACAAGCTATGCTCATCGACAATGCCTATATACGCTTGGCTTACATGGGGAGAGGGGGGTCAGCGGGTGCGCCATGTACACAGTATGTACCTACATGGAAAGAAATTATCTTAAGACTTATCTTGTGACGTCACAGTGTCCCATCATCTTTCGGACACTGAATTCTCGGTTTTCCTATACACATTAGGGTGGACCTTAGCTCTATCTTGTGGAATTTTTTTTGCGAGATTTTTTTCACGCCTCCCCCCAAAATTGTGCTATTGAGTAAGAAAATAATTCCTGCAAAAGTTGAAGTTGATCGGATAAGGGGAAGGCGTGCCTCGTCGAGCGCAAAGGTCAAGAGTAAACCTTATTTTTCGACCAATAAATTTTGGGCACGCCCCATTGGTCTAAAACTTTGGATATATCATTTTTTCATGACATGGAACAATATTGAGGGGAGGCGTGCCCAAAATTTTTTGGTTGAAAAATAAGGTCCACCCTAATACACATACTATACCTATGCCGGGTCTATTAGTATATATGGTCTAAAGATTACTACAATATGGCTGGCCAATTTCAATCCTTGGGCATTCAATCACCTCTAAACGTAGACACACTAATGGCGAAATCAAATGTTTAAGCTTGTCTTTGTATTCATTCTTTTTTCAAAGATTGTAATCTGCATATTTCGTGTTAACAGACATCGTTATTGTATTCGCTTGTAGTTATTCCTAAAGCGAAATAAACCCACTAGGGTTTAAAGTGTTAACAAATAAAAAATCAATTGCAAAATTTGTACCGAACAGACAAACAAACAAACAGATAGGCAAGAAAGCGAGCCAATAAAAACGTGGTAAAAAAAAATTTTCAAATTCTCATGAAAAGCGGACTTGGCTGACGAAAGTGTTTGTTTACGGGACAGAACGTTAGTGAATCCCCTCGAACGGCGAATCGATCGGCGATCACAGAGATTGTCCGAGGGGAGCGGCCGAGGAGTGTATAAACAGTGGCTCTATTATGAAATCGGCCTACACGAGAGCGACGCGAGAGAGTTCACGGAGCCAGTTCGCTGGAAAGCCTGGTTTTCTCTTGGCGCAGTCGACGAACGACGGTCGCTGTGCAGATGAAAAAGAAAAAGAATAACTGGTCGCATGAGTCAGAAGAGATGCCGAGGTGCATGGCACGCGGTGTCCGGGTCTCTACGGGCCGCGGGGATCTTTTTCTGGCCGGTCTCTTTGTACTGGTGGGCGTTGGTTCGCTTCGAGGACTGTCGGATGAAAGAAGGAAGAAAGAACGGACAAACAAACCGGCTGGCTTTCCGTCCGTGGACGTGACTTTTTCTTTTACACACCTTCCGTTTCGCGACTTGTATGCTCGACGTTTAGCCTCCTTGAACCCCGCCAGACTTTTGAAGGTTCTCTTGAATTGTTTTAATATTTCGTAGATGACGTTGGATTTAACATTTGAACGATGGAGCTACAGTAAATACTTGATTCTTGTCCTAGGTCGTGGGCACGATTCCTGTCCATTGCCTACCCACTCCACTGCCTGTCTACGCCGCGCCGCTACACAGGGCTTCGACGATTGATGTAGGCTCGGATATATCGGTGTAAACATCACTACATTGACACCATGAATCGAATGTTCAAACTTCTTAATTTTCATTATTTTTTTACGGGACTTTCACTGGCTTGTTTCTGGCATTTTTCTGATTAAAACAAGACCAAACACGATACAGTTTCAATTGTATTTAGTGGTTTAATCGACGGTGAAAGTGTCGGTCGCAAGGAAGGACAGCGCATCGGAAAGAAAGAGACGCGGACAGTCACGCGTACCGTATTACATTCTGTCCTTCTCTATGTTCGGCTCTCTATTGAAGTCTCGCTCGGCGCGGTCGGTGCGATATCTAGACGCATAAATCAAAAAGCATTTCTGGACACGATTCTTGTCCAGGAAAAACACGGCTGTTGGACAAGAATGAAGCGTTTACTGTACTCCGGGTTAGGCTAGTCCCATGTCGTTCAGGTATGGCGCTCTGTTAGATGATCTAAACCAGACCTTTATCCTCCCATTGAACCACTTAGAACCTCTTCGTTTTGTAGCGTACTTCAGCAGCAAATGATTCTACCGGTTCTACTGCTTCAGATTCGTCGATGATTTCAAGCAGCGTCATGTCGCACGAGGAAAGCATACGTAGCGATTTGCGACGCAGTTCTTTCCTCAGTTTTTCCCCGGTAACGTTCGACGATAGCGTTCCTCGAAGGTCAGCCGTGATTAGGCGTTCGTCCACACGTCACGATAGATAACCGACGCGCACGCATCACTGTCGCATTATCCTACTAGAACGATCGAGTTCTCAGATAATCGGGGTAACGAACTCCTGCCTCGAGGTTTATCGTACTCGATCCACATCCTTCTTGAAACCTATCGCGAATGAGAAACGACGGTTGCTCACTGTTTCTCGGTTTGTGAACCAGCGACGCAGGAGTTTGATGAGGTCATCGCCTTTCGAGATCTTAGACTGGACTTGGCAACTGTTATGATAGCCAAATAACTATTATAAACACTCCAATTAGGTGTAACAGGATCAGAAAATTAATCGACAGATTGATAGGAAGCTAAATTCTATATTAAACTTCTAAGTTCTTGAGATATTTATTTTTGATTAGTGCAGTCGATTAAAATTTATTTTTCTTCGTAATATGTTTGGTAGGTTGAAAATAGTATAATGACAGTTTTTAATTTTCTGTTTTAATTACAGATGTCATAAAGTAGCAGTCTATTCGTGACTGTTTTGATCCCAACATCCGTATAAGACAAAATGAATTTAATGATTTCGCCGCAAGGTTCGATCATTCAAAAACAACCAGCAAATGTGCAACTAATAAAGCATGCCTCAACGTTTCGATCACAATGTTGATCATTTTCAGAGAGACATATTTTGCGTTTGCTGTGAACACAATAACAACATTGAAGAAAATATTTGTATTATATTTTCAATCGAGAAAAATTCACGTTATTCGTATAAGAGTTCAAAAAAATTATTTTTCGAGGCCTTTCCGAAACTCCGATATAATGGAGGCTCGCGTAATCTCCGCAGTTCGGTGCGAACGATCGGCAGAAAAGCGTAAAAATGTGGAAACACGTGTATCGTGCCATTCTCAGAGGTCAACCGATACAAATCGCCAGAGTTATCGATGAGTAAGACACTCGTTGCGATTCTACATCGGTTGCTATTTGCGATGCACTAGGTGGTGGGAATTGTGTAAACCGTGTGAAATCTTGTTGTTGCAGCCCGAAGAGCCCGCCGAACAGCCCCAACACGGAACTGTCCACCGAAGACGAGCTCAAGGGAGTCTATATAAATTACAGCTCCAACAAGGTCAGTTCCATAATCGATTTCTAATAGTCGAGTAGCTGTGGGAGGCATTCTTCGACACTGCGAGCGAATAAAACGCGCTCTCGTTTCGAAGAATTTATTTCACCAAAAGAATACAGTCGGTGTGAAAAGTATTCGTACACCTTTTAAAAACGAATAACTTTTTCAAAATTCGACCCAACAGCTTGAGTTTTTTTGAGACGTTAGAAGGATTAGTTATTACTAGCTAATATGTAAATAATTTTTTTTTTATTGTTATTGGTCGTAATTGCGAAAGAAAAAGTAAGGGTCACGATTTTTAAATTTTTTATCTGTGCCTGCAGTGAAAATTTATAAGGTGCATTTGGTAGGTATAAGTAAGTTATATACATGTACAAAGTTTCATTGAAATCGGTTGACGTATAAAAAAGCTATGGGCATTGTAACATGTAAAAATCTTTGAATTTAGGGTTTTCGAATCATTTAAATCGCGGATTCTTACAATTTTTGCTATTTTCAATCATTTATATTTCGTAACAACCTCGATCGATTTCGATGAAATTTTGTACATGTATATAACTTACTTATACCTACCAAATGCACCTTATAAATTTTCACTACAGGCACAGATAAAAAATTTAAAAATCGTGACCTTTACTTTTTCTTTCGCAATTACGACCAATAACAATAAAAAAAAAAATTATTTACATATTAGCTAGTAAACTAATCTTTCTAACGTCTCAAAAAAACTCAAGCTGTTGGGTCGAATTTTGAAAAAGTTATTCGTTTTCAAAAGGTGTACGAATACTTTTCGCACCGACTGTATCCATTATTCCATTGATATCTTTCAATTTGAACTAGTCAAAAAATTCGTGCGATTTTTCCCCAGGGTAATTCTAACAAAAATACGACTAAATAATTCTATTAGTAATATGCGGATCTTTATCAGAAATAAAATTTTTCAAGTTGAATAGAAATTTATTTCTCCTGCTAATAATATAAAATCCGCAGTCTAGGCGATCGCAGTCGTAATCTTAATTGAATTTTTCTGCCAGGGACGGTAAAATACGATAAAGAAAGTACGAGACAAGAATAGGACCATTTATCTTTTGGGGGGGAATTGGGTTTTCCATTTCGCTCGTTTCCGCCAGCGAAATCGAGTTCGTCCATTCATCCCCGGTCTATTTTCGCTTCAATTTCACGGAGCGACATGCAACTGGTTTTATCGAGCGACATAGTCGGCGAGCTTTCCAAGTCCACGGCTCGCTGACTTCTCGAGTCAGCCCCTTTCGTATTTGTGGGTCACGGGACACCTGTTCGGCAACGGTGATCGTCCGTTTGCCCCTCTGATCGATTTATCTTCAGATCCATGACCCGATACGGTCCTTTTCGTGTCCGGGCATAAAAATTAATTTTAGTGTTATGCCCGTGTCAACTGAATTTTTATTAAAATTTCCATCAACTAAATTAGTTGGTCCATTCTGACTAATAGACTGCGGAATTTCATGCAAAACGAAAATGATGCCCAATTTATCGTCCAAAACATGCAAGTCGCTTTGAATTGGTTTCTCTTGTCGAAACTGGCGAATTAGTTATTGATGAACCTAATTGCGTCGGCGCTCGACCTAATCGAGAAGAGTCAATTTCTAAAGTAGCATCGTATTTCTTGCTCGTGTTATGCTCGTGTCAACTGAATTTTTATTAAAATTTCCAGGGACTAAATTAGTTAGTCCATTCCGACTAATAGACTGGGGAATTTCATGCAAAACAAAAATGATGCGCAATTTATCGTCCAAAACATTGAAAGTCGCTTTCAAGACAAATATTTTCCACTATGATCGTATTTACGATCAGACACTTTCCGTCAAGTATTATTAGCAATTTTCCCAAAACGAAGCAAATAGTCGCGGAACCGGACGCCGATACGCGAATCAATGGGAGCGGCTCCGATAAAATTTTTTATCACCGATGACTGTTTGCTCGCGATTCACGTGGATTATTTGTCTCAGCGGGGAATCGGTGTGTCCGAGAGCTTACGGTCACGTTGCCGCACGGAAAATGCCGTGGAACTCTTATCTTTGGGTGGACCGTGTAAACAGTGCATAACAACTGCGGCAAATACATATCGTGTATTTACTAAACACGGACCGGGGCAGGTTGACTCGGTCGCGCGAGACACGCGATCTTTCACGTTATCGGCCGATTTATCTGTCGGAGCTCGGAAATAGCAACAAAGACAATTGTATCTGCGTAACGGTATGAGTAATGCGCGATAACGAGATGCGAAGGAGAGACGTTAAGGATTTTCCATGAGCGCGGTTGCTTAATCGCGAGACGATGGACAAAAGAAAAGGATCCCTTTATGAATCATACATCATTAGTAGACTGTGCGGATTTTATGCATTTATGACAAAAATGAGTAGACGTAACTTAAAACAGTAGAAAGAATAAAATGATTTAAGAATGCCAATTTATTATTTTTAGCTTGTTAAAATGATTAAAGAATTAATTGCCGATTTAGCTCCAGTATCTTGCAACTTACATGGACAATTTTGTACATTGCATAAAGATCCGCAGTCTAATCATTAGTTACCAACTGGAAGAGTTTCAGGGATCGTAGAAAGTATCAATTGCATGGAGCAAGAAAAATGATATAAACGTGCTCAAGAATATCCAAGAATTTAATAAAATGCTTTAAGAATGCCAATTTATTATTTTTAGCTTGTTAAAATAATTAAAGTAAGAAATTAATTGCCGATTTAGCTCCAGTCTTTTGCAACTTACATGGACAATTTTTATATTGCATAAAGATCCTAATCATTAGTTACGAACTGGAAGAATTTCAGGGATCGTAGAAATTTGTATCAATTGCATGGAGCAAGAAAAATGATAGAAACGTGCTCAAGAATATCCAAGAATTTAATAAAATGATTTAAGAATGCCAATTTATTATTTTTAGCTTGTTAAAATGATTAAAGTAAGAAATTAATTGCCGATTTAGCTCCAGTCTCTTGCAACTTACATGGACAATTTTTATATTGCATAAAGATCCGCAGTCTAATCATTAGTTACCAACTGGAAGAGTTTCAGGGATCGTATACATTTGTATCAATTGCATGGAGCAAGAAAAATGATAGAAACGTGCTCAAGAATATCCAAGAATTTAATTGGAATATATTCAAACACAGAAAATTTAAAAAAATTACGAATTTAATCGATCCGGTATGAGATGTTCGAGTTGCAGCAACGGTGCAGTACGATGCAGTATTGCGCAGTACGGTGTATCATGGTGCAGTACGATGCAGTACAGATTCCCGAGGTCTCGGAGAGTCCCTCTCCTACCGCCTTCTCTTCGAGCAATCCGCAAGGCATTCTTAGATAAACCGGTATAAATAGAACATCTTGGTCCGTGGTTTTTACATTTCCCGAAAGGCCACGGGATGTTGCGATGTTTTTCACACGTGCCGTGGTTATTTTGATCGTGTGTCCCGTTCGCCAGAACAAGATCGTCGTTCGAACAACAGAACGAGATTTCTCTGTTCATCGCCGTTCGTCGTGTAATGCGAACGAACGGCCTTGGTGGCTAGCTCTCTCGTAGTGGAACGGCCGACCATTTCCCCCCTACCAGCTGTGGACGATTCGAATGATTCGAGAATGATTCGACGACGCAGAAACGGGGATTGACACAAGCCTCGTCTTACCGGTGCTTGTTTTGCTCGGTTGCCAGGTTGTGTACCATGCAGCGTGATTGATATAATCTTTTCCTGATACGATCAAACCTTGCGACGACCTCTTGTTGCAACACAGGTTCTATCGCGGTGCGTTGCAACGCGGCGTTTGTTGTCTACAATCTAAAATTTATAGCGTTAGGTTAGTTCACTTACATCGAGGCTCTGCGGCCGCGACGTCTATTGCATCGAGATTTCTTTGCACGCTGGTCCCAGGTTATCCTGGTTCGTTGCACCGAGGTTCTACCGCGCCTAGGATCTGTAGCATTCGAGTTGAATTTTCTAAAATTTTTATCTCGGAACTCTATTACAGTAAACGCTTGATTCTTGTCCAACACCCGTGTTTTTCATGGACAAGAATCGTGCCTCAGAAGTGCTTTTTGCCGAACATAGAGAAGGACAGAATGAAATACTGTTCGCGCGACTGTTCGCGTCTCTTTCTTTCCGACGCGCTGTCCTTCCTTGCGACCGAAACTTTCACCGTCGATTAAACCACTAAATAAAATTGAAACTGTATCGTGTTTGGTGTCATTTTAATCAGAAAAATGCCAGAAATAAGGTAGTGAAAGTCCCGTAAACAAATAATAAAAATTAAGAGATTTGTAAAATCGATTCCTCGATAATTTCGTAAATGAAGAACATTTGTGAAGCGTCGCTTAACAACGGTTGCAGCCGAGTGAAAGATGCCTCTCTCCCTAGGCGCAACGCGACTTCGTTGACGCGGAACGAGCATAACAGAGGAATTATCATAATCCCACGCGAACGCATTGCGGCCGGGACGCCGCGCCGGTGCGGTGTGGAGCGTCTGCGCGCGTTCTTCGGAGCGTACTTACTCGAAGTGGTTCGTGGCAATCGTGTGCCGCGGGAGGACCGGTTTTTGCGCCGCGATGAGAATCGCGAACCGATTCGCTGGCTCGCGATCGCGTGATCCCTCGTAACGGGGAAACGGCGACGCGCTTACACGCAGGTGAACGATCTACGGCCGCGCGCGAGCATCTACGGCAACACAGCACACCGCGTTCCGTTTCATTTCGTATCGTTCCATTTCATTTTCCGACGAAACGCCATCGGGAGTTTCGAGACGTACGCGCGCACGCCTGCGGTCTCGACGATATAAACGAGTTTCATAGCTGACTCATCGATAATTGCCGGTCTTAGAATTGCCTCTGTTAGTTTATCCGGTCGCAACCTCGAGTACCGTAATCCTAAAGCCAGCCCCCCTATGCACGACGAAACGTGTCCCGATGCATTAATATTGCACTGCATTCGCTGCGGAAATATCAGTTCTTTACACACGACTACGCGCGAACGATGTGGAGCCATTTAAATGGAAATGGTTGTTTTACGGAACGGTGTCCGATATTGAAATTTTATGACGTAACTCTGTGAATAGATTGTGGATTTACGAATCGGAAAATGATACAATGTTTCTAACACTGAACCGACCACGGTCAAATGTTTCTTATTTTGCAATTAATGAAATTATCGGCGTAAATTCAGTTATTTACAGAATTATGCACCATTCACTTTTAATACTTAGCGGGTTTCTTCATAAGATAACACGTTTCTAGTATTGGGCCTATAACTTAAAGACCGGAATTTTTTTACGAAATTTGAGCGTTTATTAAAGAAAATCTTGTACAATTCTGTTATTCAAAGTATTGTCCATCGGAAGTTACAACATTTCCCCATCTTTCTGGCAATTTTTGGATGCCATCCCAAAAAAAAAACTGGTCATCTTTTGAGAACGAATCGAGCCAATTTTTGATGCCTTGGACTGAAGTGAAGCGAATTCCGGAAAGTGCATTCTGCATTTACCGAAACTGTTAGAATTATTAATTAAATGAACTGAATTAACTAAACAAAGTTTTATTAATGAAGGCAAATGAAGTTACGAGCACAAAGAAAACACGTCTTTACGGTTTAAATGTTATACGTCAAATGAGGATCATTCGAGTTTTAAAGTTGAACGATACATCAAACAAACAACCAACGGTTATTACAAACAAACTGAATCATACTGATATTGAATAAATCAAATCGATTATAATCGAACAATAGATTAATTTTGTATATTTCAATAGAAACAAATGGTAGTCAGAAGGCAGAACTTCCCATCCGCTATTTTCCAAATAGTTTTTAACGGGTTGAGCAACATGTGGCCGAGCATTGTCATGTTGGAAAATCAATGTCTCGTGTCTGGTCTCCCATTATGCTGTTTCTTTCGGCAATTTTCAAAATTTTCCATGATTGAAAAAAATATGATGCGCACAAGCAAATCAAACACTGTTGATTGATTTTGCAGGTTATGAATAGAGTTTCAGAATGACGTGTATGTCAATGATTTGCTACAGCGCATACACAAGTGTTGACATCTAGTGTTAAATTCCGGTTTTTAAGTTATAGACCCAATATAACATAAAAATAGTCCATTTACACGCGTTATTACTTGACATCATCATTTCCACACATTGTGGGACAAACTAAAAAGAATCGGTAATGCGCAGGTGAACTGAAACAGATGCATGTTTTACGAATATATAGACAGCGATGCACACATAGCACGTTACAAAGTTCATAGGAACCTTATAGTCTTCGTCCGTGTGAAACTTACTGGAACTAGAGTCGCTGGTTTCTCTTGTCGAAACTGGCGAATTAGTTATTGATGAACCTAATTGCGTCGGCGCTCGAGACCTAATCGAGAAGAGTCCCTTTCTAAAGTAGCATCGTATTTCAACCGCGGGATGATTCTTGTCCCACGTGTTACTTTTGCGCAGTTCTTCGCTAGTCACATGCTAGTTCCCCAAGGTTTTCGAATTGGACGTAGTTGGAAACTATACACGCTCGATGCCAGGTCTTTACTTTTCTAGTTGATGAGCGCATTCAGAAGAGAAATTGAATAATTTCTGCCGAACGAAATTAATTCAATTCCTGGTACACGCTGGTGAATGGCAGTGAATTAGAAAACGTGAATAATTTTCTACAATCTTAACGTTCCGCGAAGTCGTGAAGACGCGAAGTCATTGGAAAAAATGAAAGGATATCGAGGAAAAGAAAGCCTCCAATTGTACGAATTGCTGGAAAACGTTCATCGAATTTAGAGCCTGCAATTGTATGAATTGCTGTAAAACGTTCTTCGAATTTAGACTAGGACATAATTTCTTAATAAATTTTCTTGGAGGTTAACCCTTAGCACTCGAGTGGCGACTCAGAGTCGCCACTAAAACTTGCTCTACCATTATCCACAATATTGTTTAGTTTATTAAATAAGGTGCTCTCTAATCAATTACTAAATATTTAAGTATTGTACGAGGTATTATATCAATTTCATATCCATAAAATGAAAAAAAAATCATTGGAATTATTCTAGGTCCGAAGAAATGTTTAATTTTCGAGTTAAAATAGCTCCGAGTGCAAAGGGTTAATCACAATTCCTAGCAGTGCATTTTTAAGAGTGCAATGGAACCTTATTCCTGGTATCGCGTCTTAGTTTCTGCATTATCCACAATATTGTTTAGTTTATTAAATATGGTGCTCTCTAATCAACTACTAAATATTTAAGTATTGTACGAGGTATTATATCAATTTTATATCCATAAAATGAAAAAAAAATCATTGGAATTATTCTAGGTCCGAAGAAATGTTTAATTTTCGAGTTAAAATAGCTCCGAGTGCAAAGGGTTAATCACATTTCCTAGCAGTGCATTTTTAAGAGTGCAATGGAACCTTATTCCTGGTATCGCGTCCTAGTTTCTGTCCAGAGATTCTTAATTAATTAGTGTGTTTTGCTGTAGGTTCTAACTTTTGATATGCTGCTCCGAATGTACAGAGCACTTTAATACGTAGAAAGTACGGCCGCGTGTTTCCCTATATACGGTGAATAAACCGCTCGATAAAAATTTCTCTTTTGCCTGTTACGCGATGTTGTGAACGTAACGTGTTCCACTTCCGCGTAATCCGAGCGAGGAGTCGCGTTTCCGCGAACCGGTTCGCATAAACGACGGTTTTCAAGACGCATCGGATTTGTATGTACCATCCGATTTCTCATCCGCCGATCGCTCCTACACAATTCCACCGTCTGTCAAATATCCTTTATCGCACGATTTATCACCGCGCTATAACGAGAAACAATGCTCGAAAGCGAAACCAATCCTGATCCTGTTCATAATTCTTCTTCCCGATGGAGCTTGTCTTTTATTTCTGGGCTCAACCCGGCTACGCTTAAAAAAAAAGGCACTTAATAAGTTGTTTTGGGTCCATTTGGACCCATATCAATTTATTTAATGTTTAGCTATAAGTTGTTTTAAAATTTTTTATTTATCTGTTGTTATTAACGTAAATTACATACTAATTCAAAATTACATTCGTAAACGTAAATCACATACGTAATTAAATTAACTTATTCGGAGTCTCTTGTACAATCAATGCAAAGCGAGGCTCTGTGCTCTTTACAAATGAATTTTGAGCAGTTGGTACAAGATACATCGTATTTGTGATCTTTTTTATCGGTATCACTGCAAAAAAGTACATCGTCCTCTGACCCTTTTTGATGGTTGTGCAATATCTTCAGTTCTTCTTCGTCGCTTGTCCTTATCGCTTGATTTGATCAAATTTGATACTAAGCTCAGCCCTAATTTTATTAGGAACTCTGCTCTGAACCTGTTTTTGTGCGTTTAATGAAATTTAGGATCAATTACATCATACAAAAGATGTCAATAAATTTAATCGGACTAAAAAGTATAAAATAATTTTTCCTAGCCACGTACAGGTTCCTAACCCCATACAGATAGTCCTGAAAATTTGAGATTGTGAATTTTTAATAGCTATGAAAATACTTGTAAGATTTAAAACGAAAAACGTGGGGCGCAAGATAATAGTAAGGAGTGTAGAGTAGAGAGTAGCTGCCGTTGAGAAAACACACACAACAGTTCATGTCATTTGTAATGCAATAAAATTTTTAGTGACTTAGTTGAACAATTCATGCATCAATTATCTATGTATTGCATGCGCCCCACGTTTTTCGTTTTAAATCTTACAAGTATTTTCATAGCTATTAAAAATTCACAATCTCAAATTTTCAGGACTATCTGTATGGGGTTAGGAACCTGTACGTGGCTAGGAAAAATTATTTTATACTTTTTAGTCCGATTAAAAACGTGGTATTTTTTAAAAAATTTATTTTTATTTAAATAATTATTTTCAGGTTTTTAGTCTTGTGTGTGTGAAATTTTTCTATCGATTAAAAGGGTAAACTTTCTCTTCGGAACCCAGAAATTTTCAATTATTATATGTCTTATCTTGTTTATTTCGGCGAGAAAACTCCTATATCGAAGTCTGAGACCACAGAAACCACTCGTTAAAAAAGTTATGAGCATGTAAAGTTGAGTAATTTTATAGTCATTTTCACTGTTTCACCTCAGAAAGTGACAGATATGGGCGCCGCCATATTGTTGTATACCACTATTATTCAATAAAGGTTCGACGGAGAATCTCGGTGTAACTGTTCTTTCGCTTGGCAAACAAATAATACGTAGTAACTTTGTAAACACCGCACGGAGCTCGAACGCACACTGACGCACACTGAGCTCCTTCGGTGCGAAACGGGTCAGTGGAGTGGGGATGAGTCAGAGTAGGAACACGTAGTAGAGTGGGGACGAACAGGTAGTGCGATGGGTTATAACGGTTAGATTTATTAATAATAATTAATATATTCTAAACGCATAGGCTTTTTAAAAAAAAATTTTTTAAATATTGCATTGTCATCCAGTTCTGAGCTATGTTTAAAATTTCAAGTCTCTAGCTCATCGGGAAGTTAGTTTAAAATCAATTGCAAGATTTGTACCGAACAGACAGACAGACAGACAGACAGACAGACGTACAGACAGACAAGAAACCGAGCTAATAAAAACGTGGTAAAAAAGGAAAGGGCCTGACCGCGAACAGGCCCAAGCGGGACCTGGAAGAGACACGGGAGAGGATTAGGCCTGCGTGGATCTGGTCGCCAGATGTGCACCAGAACTGACCAAACCGCGCGCAGAACGGAGAACAATAGAAAGGAAATGTGGCAATGAAATAATTTTTTTATCACACGGTGTACTAAAATTTTTAAAAATTTTTAACGGACTGAAAAAATTGTTAGGGGTCCATTTGGACCCTAAATGCCTTATGTGTAACAATTTCTATTACAAGTATTTCAAAAAGGATTTAAAATTTTTTTTTTAAGTGGAAGAAAGATTGTAATCAATTATTCTCTGTCAAGAAATTTTTAGACTCGTCGGCCATTCCGTTTAGAAGTTACAAGCGTGCAAAGTATGCTTCGGGTCCAAATGGACCCAATAAGCGTAGCCGGGTTAAATGTTTATTATGTTCGATTGGCCTGACGTGTCCCAGTGCCTCCAACGTGAACAATTCCAGAGAAAGAGACACGGGATAAAAGAGAATGTCGAAAGTCTCACGTGGCGAGGGAGCAACGCAGAACCCCGTTCCGACCAATCCGGAATTGTCCAGGGATCGGACCACTCGCTGTACCGAATGAATTCGCTGTGGGCAGAACGTGTGCGTGACCTGATTTCCTTCGATCGGTTCTTGATGACTTCTTTTTATTATACCTCTAACGCCTTTGTCACCGGTGGAAATGTGACTCGCACGGTTCACTGAAGTTAGATCGATTCTTCCACGTCGCTAGATACTGCTTACGCCGACAATTCTTTCGGGAACGAGACGTTTCCTGTGGGACCCGATCGAATCAATTTGTTCCTGTATTTCGAGATCACTTCTTTTCAGATATCAAGCAAACTTTGTACAATACAGGGTGGGGCAATAACTATGTCCACCTTGAATATCTCCGTTATTTGTAATAATATGAAAAAATGTTATATACGAAACTTGCACGGTACAGAGGGGGACATATTGTGATACAAACATATTTCGTGTGGGTGGAGAAATAGAGGAGATTTCAAGGTCATCTTCATTTTTTCAAATGGAATGCTATATTTTTTTTATTGCGATGCGATAGCGGGTGTTGAGACAAGTTCATCGAACTATCCTTGAAGGTCGTACAAGGTCAAATGTGGTAGTAAAATAGACTATAATAAAATAAACTACAATAAAAAAAATATAGCATTCCATTGAAAAAAATGAAGATGACCTTGAAATCTCCTCTATTTCTCCACCCACACGAAAAATGTTTGTAACGCAATATATCCCCCTTTGTACCGTGCAAGTTTTGTATGTAACATTTTTTCATATTATTACAAATAACGGAGGTATTCAAGGTGGACATAGTTATTGCCCCACCCTGTGTATTAGCGTGCGATGTTAACACTAAACCTACATGTTCTCTTATAAAAATTACAAAATTGATTTTACAATTTAGACTTTGTTCGGCTCCTATTGTAATACGTGCTCTAGTAAAGGTATCTATACAATCGTTTCTTATGAAACTATTTTTATTGTTGCAATAATTGTAAAATAAAAAGTCTGGAACCGGTCATGCTGACCGGTGGTGTGGTAGGTTTAGTGTTAGAATGTTTGAATTAGAAAAAACACTCCTAACATCTGGCTATCAATTTTCCCACACGGTCTCCGCATTTGGAGCGCGGGACGTTTATCTGGTTCTAAATCGGCTCTCCTAGATCCCCAAACAGTAGTCCCGCTAATTTATGGTCGTTTTCTTTTTTTCACCGACAGCAATAAAATCTTCCCGTGGACCTTTTTATTGCCCGCGTGGGAGGATAGTTAAAAAAAGAATCCGTAGAACGCATAGACGAACCAAGCCCGATTCGGCGAACGATCGCGAAGCGGAACGGATTTCGAAAGAGATTCACGGATAGAGGATCTATGAGAAAGATTCGATTGCGATCGAATCGCGCGAGAATAAAAGGTCGAGACCACCGGGAATCGATAAAATTGTCGGATAGATAACGAGTGATTGATAAGAACATTTTTCTTCTGTATTTTTCGATAAACCTTGAAGTGCCTCGCGAATGAGGATACTAGATTAGCGAAGATTTCTTTTCAGTGAGTATGATTGCTTTTGTTTTACGATTGCGGATCTCGTTTGTGTAGAATGAAGATAAAGCTCTGCGTATTACAGAACACCGAAGTGTTTGTCAACAACATTATTTTCAGACAATTTATTGAAATACTTCGGATAAGAAATCAATTTTTACCTGGTCTTTGTTTGTTGTCGAAAATTTTAATTCGATAGAAAAATGTACAATTTAATTAATAGAATAAGATTGGAGGATCTTATTACAGTAAACGCTTGATTCTTGTCCGAAGCGAGGGCACGATTCTTGGCCAGTGCCTACCCACATATCGTTGTGAACACCGCAATATTGACTCGAGGAATCGATTTTACAAATCTCTTAATTTTCATTATTTGTTTATGGGACTTTCACTACCTTATTTCTGGCATTTTTCTGATTAAAATGACACCAAACACGATATAGTTTCAATTGTATTTAGCGGTTTAATCGACGGTGAAAGTTTCGGTCGCAAGGAAGGACAGCGCATCGGAAAGAAAGAGACGCGGACAGTCACGCGAACCATACTTCATTCTGTCCTTCTCTATGTTCGGCTCTCTATTGAAGTCTCGCTCGTCGCGTTCGGCGCGATATCTAGACGCAGTCATAAATCAAAAAGCACTTCTGGAGCACGATTCTTGTCCATGAAAAACACGGCTGTTGGACAAGAATCAAGCGTTTACTGTAGTCGATTAAAATTAGGGGATCGTCACTGTGAATGATTCCAGCGTGGCAATTAAACCAAAAACTATTCGATTATTCTAGTTGGTTTGGCAAAAGAGATATGTATTCGTAATCGGATGCAACAGATTTCGTGCCAGAGTGCAACGTTCTTGAATGCACAAGCCTCTTGTCGAATCCGTCGCGATGCACCTAACTGGGCCACCGATGGGAACCGACCTTAAAAGGATTTTCTCGACGCGTTTCAAAACATAGTTCAAGCGGGCTTACCAAACGAGTCTTTGATGTTTACCTCTCGATGGGACGAGATTAAACAATGCCGGATAATTCGAGGCTAATGGATGCTTTCGAATGGCGACTGCTCTTCGCATGATTGTTTTCCGATTTCTAAATGCATTCGGCGTCGACGGTACATCTCTTCGCTTGTGCATTCTGACCGCGAGTATAGTGCATTTATTACTATAGTCGATTCAACAAAGAAGTGTAAATTAGTTATAGAATACTCTTGGTCAATATTTATTTATTTATTATTATTTATTATTATTTACGAACCGAAGTCCTTTTATACAAATGTTTACAATAGAAGATATTCATTAAAAAAAAAGAAAAAGAAAGTCTTAGCATAAAGTTACATAGTAATGTGACATGCTGACAGTTACAGGAATACATGATAACACATATAATCGCACGCAACTTTTTCTTAAATGATAGTAACGAACCATTAAAAAAGTCAATATCACGATATAAAATTTTTGTTATTTTTATATTCTCATTGTTATTCTTCTAAAGCAATGTAGAATATGTTAATTGGTAAATAATGAAGCGAAAAATTTATACACATGCGCGACGTGTAGGTGTCGTTATTACAATCCAAATATAATTTATAATTCATTATTCAGTCGCGTGGGCAGCATTCTTCGGTATTCAGGCCGATCGCGAGACACACGGAGTAGCTACGAAAGATATCCTTGAAAATCGATCCTTCGCCGCATTCTCGCATATGTAATCGAGCCGGGCAATCGAAATCGAGAGGGTGAGTCAAACGGAAGCATTCCGATGCTTCCTGCGTCTCTTTCGGACAATGTCTTCCGGTCGTTTGGCTCTTTGACGCTATTGTTGCTCTCCTCTGAAATGTAAAATCAACCCTGAATGATCTGCAGAGTGTCTCCGCCATCGATAAACGTAAAATATAAGCATTTCCAACAGACCATGGATCAGTAAAGAACATAAAATTTGTTGTTGAAATTATTTTCTCTTCCAGTTTTACGTCGTTGTGATTACAAGAATCGGAAAACAAGAAAGAGCAATTGCACAGAAACAAAGCCAAGTTTCTGTTGTACAAAAATAGATGCATTTAACGAACACACAGAGAATCTGAAAATATGGCGTCGCACAGTGCGGCCGAGGTGGATAAAAATGAAAAATGAAAATATTTATATGGAATATTTAACATTACCAAGTTGTTAGTGGATAATTTCAGGTTTATGAAATGGGTTTCATAAAACAAATAAATCAATGGTAGCCATGTATGTACATTAAATTATTTCTTGCTGTTCGTGTCATATTTGTCGCGATTTGTTATTAGCCTATAATATTCGCCGTTTGTTGTAATTATAAGAATTTTTTCACTATGGAAAATAGTCACCGGAGTATGTATATTTAATTTTACATGGTTTCCTATAAATATATTCATTTTTTATATCTGTATAGCGTTTTAACGTAACTTCTAATCATTGTCAAACTTAAAACTGGCCTATAAAAGTTTTGACACAAAATATCCTGGGGTTTCAACAGTTTTCGATTCACTATTTGTTATATTTTAAGAATTCCATGTTTTTTTGCGACAAACTGCTACATACAGTTTTATATAATTTGTTGTATCTGACCGTATAACCTTTCGTTTAGGTTCGGAACTCAAAATTAAGCATTCTGATTTACTTGATGTCTGGATTTCTAGTGATAGATCCAAGGCTGTATCAAACATCATTATGAAGATAAAGACAATCTTAAATATTAATGATTGTTCTGATTTCGTTGACGAGAAACTTAAGAATAATTTTGAAAAAGATTTTTTTCAGAATTTCTAAACATCGTTAACTAGGGAAAACAGGCCAAAAACTGATTTTTCGATTTTACCCCATAACTACCCTCCCGATCGAGATAGAGGGTTAAAATTTCACACAGTATGTTTTTTTTTTATGCCCTATCGAATGGCCCATCCCCGATATTATTCGGCTCAAGGGCATTTTTGACCATCTTATCCGGCTATACCCTTTGTATAATTTGAATTATTAATTTTATATTCCGTAAATACATATACAGATGTTGACGTTTATGAAAGAATTTTGAATTTTGTCCAAAATTTTTCGATTTGGCCGGCACTGTGCGTCGTAGGAAATGATAAATCCATCCGCGACCTTTTTGGCGTCACTCGGCCCGCAGAAAGACACGCAAAAGCGGTTCGCGCAATTTTCGGCAACGGAAGCCCCACTGATTCATGGTAAAATTTGTGCACACGGTGGTGTTTCGGTCGAACCCGGACACTATTTCTCGAAATAGAGCGTCTCCGTCGTCGTCGAGGTTGCCCGTTGAGTTGGCAAACGATTTAAATAAATTGGACGGTGGTTAACGAGCGTGTAACGGCGCTGCAAATAATCCCTCTGATCCCCCCCGGCATTGTTGCAGCTATTCGGCTGCATCGTCGCCTCGTTTGCTCGTCGTTTAGCGCGAGAGCGTTTCCAGCGAGAGCGGCGCGCAGCTCGCTGTCGCCTATGCAAATGTTCATCTCCATGAACGGAATCGCAACGAGGGAATCGAAACGGAACGGAATGGTTCCCGGGAACTGCGAACGGCTTTAATAATCTGTCAACACGACGGAAACCTCGCCGAACTAGTTTCATTCGGCTACGGAATTTATCCCGCAGCCTTGAGCGACCAGATTTTAACGAATAATTACGGAATAGCTGACGCGACGAATTCTTGATCTGCTAATCGGCCAATTTTTCGAGCAAACGCGCTGAAGGCGTGACCGGAGAATGAAATTGGTACGACAATTTAGTATAAAAATGGTTATGTCTCTTCTATCGATCGTATTATTGTTAATAATAAATGTTAGATGTTATCGGCGCTACGGTTCGATCATTTAATAATAAGAATTTTAAAAAACAATTTTGCTTTTAAGCCTAAGATTAAGGTACGAAACACCTAAGATACATGGATACTACGCAACACTACTGAATCAGTAATGTTATATGATGAATTTCTTTCCAATTAAAATAATCCTTACTGTTATTTTCGAATTGTTATCTAACTACATATCATATACAATTATTTGTATAAAATTAGTTCCAATGAAAGTTGAATGTCAAAAATTGATGTACCACCCATGGTACATACATAAAAGTGGACTAAAAGATATTTTCTGCTTTCAAATTTACCGCCTTATCGTTTCAAATACGTTCAGTGTCTTGACAACAAGCATTGACGACACACTAGACACATGTGTATCACAATGTCCATATTAAATGAAATTATTGAATCACACCAAAAGCAACTAAGTCGGTTTTATGAACAATATTTACAAACAATTTTTGTTTCTTACTGTTAATCAGTTTCAAACCAGAATCGAAACGTCGATGATTTTTTGTTAATCAGCAAAATTGCTTTTGAAAATTCTTATTATTAAATGATCGAACCGTAGCGCTGATAACATCTAACATTTATTATAAAAATGGTGCTAGTCGAAACAATTAGTCATCGGACATCGAGGAATTGAGTAAAAATCACGCTCAAAATTATATTACAATTATTTCATTTAATCGAAATAGTTATTCGAATTATTAAACTTAACAGTCTCACAAAATTCCACAAAGTAGAATTCCAAGCGTTACGGGCTCGGTTTCTGAATAAAAAGAAAAAAGGTGCAAACTTGTTAAGCGGCCAGATGGTACGAAAAATAATAAACTAAAAGTTATTTACGACCTTCGGCAAGCTCGATATCGTTTGCCGTGGGTTCGAATATGCATAGTCTATCGGACAAATAATTTTATTCCAGGTTCCTCGAGCTCTGACAACTCGTTTCTCACGTGTACAAACGATCGCACCTGCGTTTCAGTGTTAATAATGCGACTGGAAACAGAAAAATTCGAGGCCGAAGTCGTTTACAACGAACTGTGTGTTTCAAACAAAAACGAGAGAGAGCCCGACTATCTGACTTTACGCGATATCGCAGTGACCGCGTTTACACGGAATAATCTATCTAAATAAAAAAAAATCCGTTCCAGGACAGCATTGTTTGCGCTCGGAATTAGGATTTTTGGTTACCCGCGCGGTCGATAATTCGCGAACGTTATCGCGCCTACGATAGCGATAAAGCCATAAGCGTTGCTAGCTGGATCGAGGCAAATATCAGCTGCTAAAAATAACATAGCAACAAATACGATTCCTCCCCGTTGAAAAAGCTCGAGCACTTTTAAATCACAATAATCGATTTGTCCTGCGAGCGCCAATTTGCTAAACGCAACAGTTTATTCGATATTCCAAGTCTTTTCCTGATAATTTTAATTAACGATGTAGTTTACTGTTTAAATACGTGTGAAACGTCAATGGGGGAACTACTATCGCCGCCTATGCACTAACAAATAAATTATTAGCTTTTTCTTTTTTTTTTTTTAGATTAGACTGCGGATTCCATGCGTTTATGATCAAAATTACTAGACCAAATGTGAAATAGTTAAAACATTATCGAGAGAAATTAATTAAGTCAAGGCATATTATATTTTGTATAAAATTGATCATAAAGTATGAAGCCTAACAACTGCAATACAATGTTGTGGAACGTCGTAGAAAATTTTGGTATTCATATTTTGCTATATAAAGTTTAAATATTGCCGAGTCGCGAAACGCCATTCGTCTCGCACGCGAATAAATTATTAGCTTTTGATGTTTGCATTAAGTGAAATTAAATAATGTAACTTTCTTCTTTGGGGGACGATGATTAGACTGCGGATTCTATGCGTTTATGATCAAAATTACTAGACCAAATGTGAAATAGTAAAAACATTATTGAGAGAAATTAATTAAGTCAAGGCATATTATATTTTGTATAAAATTGAGCATAAAGTATGAAGCCTAACAACTGCAATACAATGTTGTGGAACGTCGTAGAAAATTTTGGTATTCATATTTTGCTATATAAAGTTTAAATATTGCCGAGTCGCGAAGCGCCATTCGTCTCGCACGCGAATTGTAAAAGGCGTGTTCGCGACCCCGACGATTGTTTACAAACAAACGCGAGGCGCAGTTGATGCGCAACGCGTGTGTACAAGCGATAGCAAGATTGCGATCGTCTCGCGATTGGTCGATCGCCAATAGAAGTTATCCTTGGGCGGCTCTCTTACGTCGCGGTATCCCCGGTATAGTCATTCATAGATAAGAACACTTGCCACGAGCTGCTGCTTCTGTGATCATTTTTATCTTCGAGCAATCAACTTTTCCTCTTTTTTTTTTCGTTCTCTCTCAAGCGAACAAGATAACAATGAAAATAGTAATCCTTCTCCGCCGTACGATCGCTTGTGAACGAATAATTGAACAGCATAATATTTATACTTGTTTAACTATCGCGTGAGATACGGTGCATAATGCTCGTGTGAATTGGCGAGATAGCAAATGTTATTGAACCCCTAATTGTTGCTGGATGTAGTGCTGTTTTGGATTTAACGCTGAACATTTCGAGATAGTTGTCGATGATTTTTTTTTTGAAAAATTTACGAATTGCGTTGCAATTGCTTAAGATCGGAAACGTCTTTGTTAATGTTAGTAAAAATCAGGCTCGGAAATTTGAACATTCATCGTAACAAATTCTTTAAAAAGTGTTGCAATAAAAAATCGATTGTTACTTTGTCGATTTTCTTCTGAAACTCCGCAAAAGATCGGTACGATTGATTAAGCGGTGGTTGGCAAGAGTGAATCATTAATATTGTTGTCCACCAAAAGAATTTCTGACAAAGGAGATCAGTTTCTCACTTGATTAAAGAATGAACCGAGATCCTGTTGTGCAACGAGACGCGGTCGATTCTCGATGGTGATCGAATTCTTCCAGGCGGCGGGAAACCGATCTGCGTCGCGTCGCGTCGCGTCGGTTTCCCGTGGCGCGCGTCGGCCCAGCAGAAAAACTCGCTCGAGCTTTGTGTTACACGCACAAAACCGGTAAACCGATCCCACTGACTTTCAATTCATTTCTGACGCGTGTGCATCTTCTGTTTCACTGGACGACACGGGATCCGCTCGCCCGACGACTTATAAACTTAAACGATTCGCGATCCGATTCGAAAGGTCGGGATTACACCTAAACGAGTCCCGTTCGAATCGTGTTTCGCTCGGATTTATAGAATCGTCGTGTTAAGGGGGGAACCTTATGTAAATGGCCTGTTTTTCAAGAATTTTTTTTAAAGAATGTAATGCATGGATAGATTTGAAATTTCAGGTATCATTTATTCATGTTATAGTATAACAAAAAATATTTTTTTTTAAGTTTAATTGTTAATAATAAGCGTGGAGTAACGACTTGAAGTTGGCAATCCGTGTTTGCGTGGGACATTGTACAGGGCACAAAAATGATTTGAAACAAAAAAATCCAAATGGAATCGTTAGTTAATACATAAGCGCTCAGCATGACGTTCTTCTTTTTTTAAAATTTGCCAAATTGCAAAAATGGCGACGTTATGAAGAAAAAAACGTGTTTTCTGATATAAATAATTGATAATAACTGTATTTTAAATAAAAAATTAAAAAATCGGAGAATGTCATGCTGAGGCCAATTGTTTATAGAATTTATGTACCAAGTTTCATAAAGATCGGGTAATTAGTTTAAGCGCTACGTTGTCCCGCGTGCGAAATTTTGTGTTTCGAGAAAAACGCGGTTAAAGTTTGTGTACCAGAAAAATTGTGAAAACATCGTAATTCATTTTAACTTACTTAATCTGCGATTCCGGGGCCATAGAACAGATCTTCCTCTTTATCTTTACATCTGCCGACGTATCTTTTATTTTTTTTAGCAGAAGCGCTCGTTCCTTCGCTCATTTCTTCACTTTTCTTTTTCTTTGTAGGAACGAAGCGTTCAAAACAACTTTTCACTTTATTTTGAAAATAACGTACAAGGACATCTCTGATCGCTTTCAAACTTTTTAGTGTATGCATAAGGAAATATTCTATCGATTTATGCAAAAAAAAATGCTAAAAAATTTTTTTTTACATAAGGTTCCCCCCTTAATAGGTTCTTTTTTATTTTTTGTTGCAGGAACCAGAGCTTCTGGACAAGAACACCGACTGGATCTACGAGTGGAGTTCGCGTCCGGACCAAGCGCCCCCGAAGTATGCAAACTGTTCTACACCGGTGCAAGACGAGTCACTTGAATGGGAATGCCCGAAATGTCTCTGTTATTTACGGTCGCGGGAAGAAAACCGCTCGGGACAAAGCAACGCTATTTTAAGAAGCACGTTCCACGATGCAGAAAGATTTCTCGAATCAAAATTAGTGTTTAAGATCGTAGTGTTCGAAATTTCCAACAGCTGTAAATAACCGAGATATTTTTGTATTTAGACTTCGATGCTCCGTCTCGTTTCATATTTGTTTAAGAAACGATCCCCCTTTCCTAAAATTGTTCCTTTATTTTTAAAATATTTTTTCTTGTGCATATGTAGTTACCGTGCGTTACTCTGTAGTCTTAAATTATCCATAACAATTCTCACACGGATCCTTTGCTGTTCCAACAATTGCCAAGTAGATCGTCCTACTTACAGCGATAACCAGATCGTAGATTGTGCACACTTAGTAGCGTATATAATAATAAATAAACAGGGTCTCTATTTTATTTGAAGTACGATAAGCGCAATGGCAGAGTCAATACGCTTCTGTTTGACCCAGTCCGGCAAACTTTATATTTGCAACGACATCTGTATCTTTATGATAGCTGTGTACATCGACGTAGTCTTATACATATAGAGCGAGTCGGTATTACAAACAGTAGCAAAGACAGAAGAAAAATGTTTCAGTTTTTTGAGAGCGCGAGTATTTACGAACACTTCTTGTTGTTGCTACGGAATTGTTGGAACAGCTGCGTAAAGTACAGAAATTCTCCGAGGTGGTCTATACCATGTTTGCTTTTAAATAATAACTTTGGCTCGAGAATTATTTCTCCAAGCTCACAAGTTTCAGAGTGCTTTGTAGCACGGTCTACTGCATAGTTTCAAACAAACTTCCTAGCACAGTGTAAATCCGTAATTTCTGTTTCGTAACACTTTTCTCCTAAGTTCCCGACCTCTAGTCCACTTTAAAGTGCGATCTATTTCATAGGCTGCTCCAAAATTTCTCCATTTAAGTATTGCTTCTCCCAATTGATTAACAATAGTTTTACATAGCACTGAAAGTGACTATTTCATAGGCTGCTCCAAAATTTCTCCATTTAGGTATCGCTTCTCCCAATTGATTAACAATAGTTTTACATAGCACTGTAAGTGCCTATTTCATAGGCTGCTCCAAAATTTCTCCATTTAGGTATTGCTTCTCCCAATTTATTAACAATAGTTTTACATAGCACTGAAAGTGACTATTTCACATTTACGAAACCACCCCCATTTTTCCACAGTTATATTTTCCACGGCAATTTCAAGGAAGCTTTACTCAATATTGTTGTTCCATTTCAGAGATTGGAAATTTAAGCACCCTCTTGGAACAAACAAGAGGAAATCCTACAGCATCCGAACTACAAAGGTCGGCAAGATTGGTCTGTTCTCAAAGGAGGTCCTCTACACTCTTTTCATTACAAACATTCTGTCCGTGCTGGTCGGCGCTGGCTTGGGGTAAGCATTAAATGTGGAGGTGAATGAATGAGGGCATGAGAGTATTAAATGAGAGTACTATACTAAAATCCGTGCCCATTTTGCAGAGTCTGGCTGACCAGGCGAGGATTTATAACGTCCAGCGTGACCATTGAGTGAAGAAGTTGACCAGTCAGGACCGCGGACGTGTAAGGATTGTTGCGCTTATGTTTGCTAAGGGAACGGAGCGACGGGTTGGTCCAGAAACAAGTTGCGAAAGAAAGAAGACTGAAGAGCGAAGATGGTCTATCGAGCCTAACATGTTAAAACATTTGACTAAAAACAAGAAAAAACAAACCACAGTAAAACCGACAACAATCAAGAAACGGACACATCTCGAATTCCGATTAGCCTCCTCCACCTGATTTTTCATATTAGCACTATTCGTCTTTTTAACCCTTAACCTGCCCGACAAACAGAACTTAAAAGCCACGATGTGTACTTATCGGGGACACACGCCGCGTTTATTATCTTATAAGTCGTGTACGCAATTTGCATTTGTTGTAGAATGAAAGGAGGAAGATGAAGAAGAAAAGCATCGTAGACGTATACATACAGAGACACACGTACACGTACATACACAAGATTGATATGATTTATTACTATAGTCTAGCGCGTTGTTGATACAACAAGGAACATGTCCATTTTATACCGTTTCTAAATGCGTTTCTATCTGCGATAGTCTATATGTAGGTATAGCTTGGATAGTATTTATCTATAATTAATTATTAATTGTTACACGGAGAGAGGAGAACGTTGAGGTCAGATATAGAATGTTTATGAGAGAGAGGGAAAAAGCTAAAGGCAATTACTATATGGAAGAGTATGAAAGAAAGGAATTGCGAAGAGAGACATTCGACTGCATTGAAATCGACGTTCAATGCGGGCACGAGTAGGCAAATTTTGTTCGAGTGTGATACATGTTGTATAGAGTGACAATGGAGCTTAATGGTATCTTCTTTCAGCGGAGTAATAATTCAAATCTGTTCGTAATATACAAGTACAATAAGACGAGAGTTTATTAGAAAAAATGATTTACAATGTATGACCGCGTTCACGATTTTCTATCTCGTTCAATGATGTTTGTTTCTTTTCCTTTTCTATGTTTCCGACGTCGTTATCGTCGAGTGTGATAAAAACTGTGTAAAGAATCGTTTCGATTCTATTTTAATTTTTTAATTTGTCGTTAGAAATTAAGAATTGGCATATTCGGACATAAACGTTTGCTTTCATTAGCGTGTTTTTCATCATATGAATTTATTAGACACTACCCCTGGCAAAAAGCATTCCATCAAAATCGTGATCATTGCTGGAAGAACCTACATTGAAAATGAAACATAGTGTTCCACATATATGGTAGACTTATATGATAATTCAGTTAATTATATTTCAGAGAAAAGTGAAACGGTTGGGGTTCTTGTTTATTACGAGATGAACCATTTTTCGTAAGTACAGCCTCTGTCAATATTTTCCATGTTAACTATGTGGATAATTGCAATGATCGACGTTGTATCGATCGAATACCTTCTGCCAGGGGTGTGATAATCGACGATGCACTTGGAATATGCGACAGCGATTTTATACGACGCGAACTATGATTTTGTATCGTCCAGTACACACAGAAGCTTCGACGAGAGACGAAACAGGGGATCGCTCGTAATTTCGACGCGAAACCTCGAGTCAATTTGGACTGTCCTTCCTTCATTTCAGAGACTTTTCCCAGCTACTTGCGACGCTTACAATTCTCCCGCGAATCTCTTCGAATCGCGCTTATTTTTCGATAGCACAATGTGTGGTTGGTATGAACTATGGTAAAGTAAACAAAAAAAAAATAAATAAATAAAAAAAGCATACATAATAGAAAGAAACAACTTGATAGCGACCGCTATCGCTTTACTAAGATTTACCGCGGTTTTTCACTGACGACGAATATAATATCTGTACCGTGTATTCAGTGTAAGATGCTGTATATTATGAAACAGTGCGTATTCGATGTAAGTAGGAATTAGCCACGCAGGTTTTTGTATTTTCAATAATAATTCTATATATTATATCGGGTCTTTTATTTCTGAAAACCTTGCAGCGTCCAAATTATTATACTTACGAAATTATCGAGCGTAATCGATAAAATCCCACTGAAGTGCAATGCGAATGTAAGAATATTTGTATCGTACTCTATAGTGGAGTCTGCGTACATCAGAGACTTGAAAGTGTCTGTGAAATGCAAATATTATCAACAAAATTCACGAAAATGGCGCCTGAACCGGACATCCCGGGAGCAACCTCCACAAAACAGAAATAACCAAGCACTCGGAAACAAGCAATCACTCTTCTGATTTTTCAATATTCAACGAATGCAAAATAATAAATAAAACCGAGAAGCTCTGCTGAACCGAGTCTAATTGTACCCGACGATTGTTATTAGTATGACGGATTGCGATAATCCGAAGTGTTGCGAGGAAAATATCAAGATCTTCGTCAGGGTCCTGCCTTTACAGAAACCTTGCGAAGCGTGCGTGAGAATCGACACGCAGCGCAAAGTAATTAACGTTGTCCGAGTTTTAGATTTTATTGGCCTTCGTTAAACATAGTTACCGTAATTAATCGTGATCCTCTCTTTAGAAAATATTTGTACGATGTCTTCAAGAGATGCAACCGAACAGAATCGCCGTGATAAAAGAGCCGTCTTATTGGTGCTTCCAAACGGATGGCATTTTTATCGATGCCTCGCAGGATGAGGTGTATGACGTTTCTAGCAAGGACCTAGTCCCGAAGTAAATTGAAACATTGTTGTTAATTTTACAGCTGACTCGTGACGCTTCCATCATCCTCGACTCCTTATCTTTAGCCTCTTAGTGTTAACCGCCATTTTCACAGGTTCTAGACAGTATCTAACAAATAGGGTCTTGAAATTTAATATTATATAGAATAAGACTAATAATGATAATTTGTCTAGTAATTGTAAGATAAGTATACAGGGTGAGTCACCTAACGTTTGCACCTCGAATATCTTTGTTGTTTCTAAAGATACGTAAAATATGGTAAAGACAAAGTTGAATGGTACAATGGGGCTGACACGATGCCAAAAACAAATTTTGTTTTTATGTCATTTTGTTAGAGATATCAAGGTCACCTTGACTGATTTAAATGGAACCACCCTTTTTTAAACACCTACAATGATAGTCTCTTTCATTAGGAATTCAGTGACTATCATTATTCAAAGGTCATTCAAGGTCACAAACAGAGAAAACGTATAAGATTTAGAATATGATAGCACAATACGTTTATCACGGTTGAGACTTGTAGTAAATAGTAAACATACACTCAGATGATTTTAAATGTTAGATCACTGTAATATAAACAATGCGCTACGACGCGCATTTACCGAAATAGTTGAAAATAATGATCGAGAGCGTACTACTTCGCTGGCTTTGCGAGTGAAATTTTTCTAAGTCCCACCAGTAAGAGTAAACTTTTTTCCTATCGTTCCCAGATGATTTTAAATGTTAGATCACTGTAATATAAACAATATTAACAATCAATGTCAAGTTACAAAACGCTACGACGCGCATTTACCGAAACATTTAGAGTTCATATTCTAAATCTTATACGTTTTCTCTGTCTGTGACCTTGAATGACCTTGGAATAATTATAGTCACTGAATTCCTAATGAAAGGAACTATCATTGTAGGTGTATACAAAAGTGTGGTTCCATTTCAAAACGTCAAGATGACCCTGATATCTCTAAAAAAAATGACATAAAAAATTTTTTCGGCATCGTGTCAGCCCCATTGTACCATTCAACTTTGTCCTTACTATATTTTACGTATCTTTAGAAACAACAAAGATATTTGAGGTGCAAACGTTAGGTGACTCACTCTGTATCGTCAGATAGAACTCTAGTTTAGATCTCAGGCCGCATGAATTGCATACCAAAGTGAATCCTTGATTCAGCATCATTATATGTGAAAGTTCCAGTTCGAAGGAAGATCTTTTTCAGGATCCTAAACGGCATAAGCTGCGTATTGATGGGCCTCGGCCAGACAGGCTCCGGAAAAAGTTTCACGCTCAGCGGTCTAAGAAACAACTGGGAAGTACGATTCTGAGCGCAGAGAAGTTTCCAACAGACCAATTAACCGAAAAAACGCAGATCCACTGATCACGGTTCCTCTTCTCAGCACAGAGGTCTGGTATCCAGGATTCTGTACGATCTGTTTCTGGAGAAATCGAAGCGAAAGAGGGCCAGCAAGATACGGTACCAGATAAGCTTCGTCGAGTTGCGTGGGAAAGACGTCAGAGACCTGCTGTTACCTGAAACGGAAAACAGGATTCGGATAAACGATCAGGCTCCGTTTAAGGTGCGTCACCTCGTGAAACAGGACGATAAAACTGCGACCAAATTTAATTGCTGCTCTTACAGGAGATCACTGTGGAGTGTGTCGAGAACCATCATCAAGCATTGAGGAAGATCTTCGAGGCGGAGATCAGGAGATCCATCGTGGAGGGACCTACTTATCCGGACTCGCATTTAGCTACTGCTATCATCACCGTTCACACTACCAATGCCAGCTTGGTCACTTCGGGATACGCTACCACCAAGGCTAAAGTAATTTAGACTCGCATATACAGGGTCTACGCGTTAAGTTATGTCACCATTTTTTAGGCATTTCCGGTAGTGCAATTAAAAAATGTTTTAAACAAAAGTTTATCAGTACTTGGTGAGCTACATTTTCGCATATTCATAAATCTGAAAAAATGCTTTTTACATAAAAATGTAAAGGTCACCTTGACTTCTTTAAATGGCACCATATGTTTTGGACGTCATAGGATTGTTGCTGACGTCGAGGCGAATTCAACAGTGTATTATACTATGACCTTGAAATGACCTCAAACTCAAAAATTTTGTGCAAACGTAATTTTAATGAAAATAAGTTATTTCTTACAAAATAAATCAAGTTACATCAGATGTTCGAACTGGGATCCACCTTCTATGATACAGAACTCCGCTGTTTGTATTAAACTTTTCGTTGTCGCCATAATTAGGGCGTCTCGGTTTATGTTATTACATGCAGTTGTTATGCGATTTCGCAAGTTCTTGAACACTATTGATTGTCGTGTCGTATACAACAGATTTCATATATCCCCAAAGATAAAAATCCAACGGAGACAGATCTGGAGAACGCGGTGGCCAACTAATTGGAACATACGTTCCTATCCAACGATTTCTAAACTTTTTATTAAGATATCCCCTAATTATAATAGCATTGTGGGCAGGGCACCCATCTTGTTGAAGGTACATATCGTTCCTAATGTTCAGTGAAATATCTTGCAATGTAACTTGATTTATTTTGTAAGAAATAAATTTTCATTAAAATTACGTTTGCACAAAATTTTTGAGTTTGAGCTCATTTCAAGGTCATAGTATAATACACAGTTGAATTCGCCTCGACGTCAGCAACAATCCTATGACGTCCAAAACATACGGTGCCATTTAAAAAAGTCAAGGTGACCTTTACATTTTTATGTAGAAAGCATTTTTTCAGATTTATGAATATGCGAAAATGTAGCTCACCAAGTACTGATAAACTTTTGTTTAAAGCATTTTTTAATTGCACTACCGGAAATGCCTAAAAAATGGTGACATAACTTAACGCGTAGACCTTGTATTTTAATCTTCATAGATTATTTGTAGATCCTAGAAGAGGAGTGTGAATTCTTTTGAATTGATCTTTCTGTACGATCTTTTCTAGATGCACATCGTGGAAATGGCTGGCATTGGAACAGCAGGCAGAACACGTGTCCGGAAAACGGCTTCCGACTTTGGTGCAGCTAACTTGACCAAATCGCAGTTAGGGCAGTTCTTCGCGCAGCTCCGCACTTCAGGGCCGAAGCCCTACAATGTGATACGATCCAGTAATCTGTTGAAGATTCTCGGAGACGATTTCCCCGTTGCATCCGTGATCCGGTGATCGATTGAGAGATTAATCGAACTACTTTTTACCTCGGCCAAACAATAATTGAATTTATCAGTTTTATAGCCCACGTCCGAGTCACGAAAGAGGATCTGGACGTCACTCTGTCCACGCTGAGGTTCACCGGGAACATTGCCAGATTGAAGCCCATAAAAGTCAAGAGGAGCATGGAATATCGGAAGGATCAGATATTGCATACACTTCGGAACGAGGTCGATGCCTTGAAGAAGGAGCTGACGATAAACAATTTGTTCCTGGACCAGGAAACTTCGATAAATATGTCGAGATTGAGATTAGAGCAGATCAATCGGAGCGTTGTTAATTACTTGAACGGTGACATCAATGATTTCACGTTGATGAATGCGGCGCAGGCTCAGCAGTTGCTGAAGAGCATCAAGGACCTCTACAACAGGTTGTAATATTTTTTTTTGTAGAACGTCCATACAGGGTTTCGACTACGGGTGGGAGAACATTTAAGGGGTGGTTCTCCATGATAATATAAGTCGAAAATGAAGAATAAAAAAATTGCGATTCCAGCTTCGTTATTTAGTTATTAACCCGTAGCACTCGAGTTGCGACTCTGCGGCGCTACTAAAAATTGCTGTACCATTATTCAAAATATTGTTTACATTATTAAATATGTTACTATCTAATCAATTACTAAACATCTAAGTATTCTATGAGGTATTATATCAATTTCATATCCATCAAATTTAAAAATCTAATATCTAGGTCGGAAGAAACGTTTAACTTTAAATTAAAATAGCTCCAAGTGCAAACGATTAACAATTAAAAATCCACCTATAATGCGGCAATCCGTAACTAAATAACGAAGTCGAAATCGCAATTTTTTTATTCTTCATTTTCGACTTATATTGTCATGGAGAAGCACCATTTATATTTTCTCCCACCTGTAGTCGAACACCCTGTATATCTTTGTTATCAAATTATTGTTGCGATTAATTACCGTTCATTGAGTCGCTAGACTGACGGTCAAAGAGACGGAGATTGAACAGCTGAAGGAGAGGTACGAAAACGTTTCGAAGAACATGGTGGACGCGAGTGTATCAACAAAATTATCAAACGTATTTGTATATGTTCAAAATTCATGGTTTAATTAATGATCGTTGTTAAAACATAGTCGTATATGTTGACAGGAGTCTGCGTTGTCTGATAGCCGTATTCGTAATCGAAAGTGGAGTATGAACTCTTCAGGACGCCTTTCGGACGTTCAAGAGACAGTGACGGAGACTGAAGAGATTGGAATAGAGGAAGTGGGAAGCGTAGCTAAAATTGGTTAAGAGATTTTCTAATTTTTTAAATAGATATTTAAGACCCAACGGAATGATTAATATTAATTTTTAGCTGTCGGGATGACACTGGGACCATGCAAGGAGGAAGAGGAAGAGGACGGTCACGAGCCCTTATCTACTCCTGTGTCTGTTCATCAGATGAAAGAGCAGAATCTGTTAATGGTTAGCATACATGTACATTGCAGTATAACACGAAGAGCAGAATCTTCTCGACTTGTTCCTCCATTTTCATCGAAGCAATTTAGTATAAAGTCATTTAATTATGAAATTTCTTGGGGTTCAATCAAACAAATAGCTGTCTCGTTAGGACCAATAGTTCTACCCAGTGGCGCACCCAGGATTTCATCTTAGAGGGGGACGAGTTGAACAAAATTACCTATTTTAGATTTTTTTAAACATAAATTTATTTATAGAATAAAATCTAGTTTTCTTTTCTTTTTACATAGATCTTCAATTACTTCGGTTATAGTTACATGAATGTCTCTGTGTATGTATAACAAAGCCAACCCATTCAGTCGTGGTTGAGTCATTGTGGATCTTAAATATGTTTTCAAAATTCTTAATGTAGAAAATGATCTTTCACTGACGCACGTCGTTACCGGAAGCGTTGCAAATATTTTTAATAAATTATAAATATTAGGATATATCGTTTTATCACATTTCAAATCGCATCAATGGCATTTTTGCATGGAGACCATGGACACCAATACTGACACGTACACAGCAACAGACGCACAACAATATGCAGAATTCAGTGTTGTAGTATCGGCAGTTTTTGCAAATACGTCGGAACCTAAGTGAGTGTATGCCTTATTTGTATAGAGAAAAGTTGTTCAAAATGTTTAGTTTTAGAAGTAACTATTCTACGGTTTAGCTAATTTTCCAGTGTTTCGTTTCCTTTTTCTTGGGGGGGGGGGGCTTGGCCCCCTGGCTCCCCCCTGGGTGCGCCACTGGTTCTGCCAGAAATGCCTTCAAAAATATGTTTAAAAAAATTGATAAACGAACCTGTGAGTGGTGGTAATCATCGCCAATTGTAAATGAGGGGCAGGCGAGACTTGAGAATTATTTGTGACTTTAATTTGCGCTTCTGTAAAAGCTTCGGAAAGTTTTCGAGCGTTTCCTGAAGGAGAAAGGAGAGTACAGGAAGATTAAAGAGTTGCTGGATAAGAACGCGAGGACTTTGGCGACGGTTCAGCAGAGGTTCACGAACTGGATCGACAAGTACTTCCAGGTAAGCAAAGTTTACTTGCCTCGTAGAATCAACGTAGAACTGTGCCATTGACTTAGCATTTTTGATCTCCAGGTGAAGAGCACTTTGGCGAACGCAATGGACAAGCTCAGCAAGCACCAAAAACTTCGATACGCGATGAAACCAGAGGACCGCGAGGACCTTGTACCGGAAGCGGAAATAATGATCAAACGTGATATCGCGTGTCATCAAAGACTCCTGTTGAATTTGGAGGAAGAAGTTGTTCAGGCACAGGACGAGATTCGGCGATTGTTTCAGGAACAGACGGAAATGCGTTCGAAGTTCAAGTCCTGTTTCAAGGATTATTGCAAAGAGATGGACGCCTCGCAACTTTACAGCGACAATTTGATGAAATTGTTATTGGAACCAGCGGAGGAGTCTCTGGAAGTAGATAAACGCAAGTTCAATCAGTTCCAACGAGCGATGATGCGCAAGTTCAAGGTATAGATACTGGATTCCAAAGAGAACCATTATTATTGTGTATTATTACGTTAATATTCGTTATTTTTTAACATTTTTAGGAGAATTGTTGAGAATTGATTCGTGGGCTTGCATGGATGGAAACCTTAATTAATTAACTATATCATCAGCTACTGTAATAATAGGTACTTAATGTAACGATAAAATAACGCAATAAACATGTATAATTTCTACTACAGTGTAATATAATTTCACAACTCATTTCTAAATTGTTTAGACTGTGAATTTTAATGACGGCAATTTTAAAATCCGCATTTAGCGCTATTTTTCATAGCAGAAAAACGCTGAAACTGCTGAGTCTGTGACGTGAATGGTAAAATATTAAATGAACTTGTTATTCATAAGGGCTAAAAAAATTTGTTGCAAGCGTAGGATTGTACTGGGGAATTCTCTGCGTCCTTATTATACAACAAACCTAATTTATTTCTGCAAAATGAAGAGTATTGAATATTTATTACAGCAGCAAATGATTCGTGCCGCTTTTCCCATAAGACGCAATGTAAATTTCGGCACGAATTACTTGCTGTTCCTTTTTTTTTTTTCTTATTTTACGTCGGCGTGAATTCCTTCAGGAATTATGTCCGTATAGCGCCATTTCATGCAGCGGCAAAACGCTCAAACTGTTAACCAAACCTTACCGATAGAGAAGTGCAGGTTGGTAACAGTCAGCGCCATCTAGCGGTAGATTTGGAAGTAAACACTTGATTACCGACCGGTGGCGTCGGTGACTTGACTACTAGTTTCAGCGTTTTGCCACTACGTGGAATGGCGCTGTACGGACCCCTTCAGTTGAGCTTCCCAATTTGGCCACCAGCGGCACCACTGTCGCATTCTGCTCTGTCGGTAACAGTTGGTTAACAGTTTGAGCGTTTTGCCGCTGCATGAATTGGCGCTGTACGGACCCCTCCAGTTGAGCTTCCCAATTTGGACACAAGCGGCACCACTGTCGCATTCTGCTCTGTCGGTAACAGTTGGTTAACAGTTTGAGCATTTTGCCGCTGCACGAATTGGCGCTATTTTAATATTTTCAGTATCGCGGGAAATTTAAATTGAAATGAAAATTTTATACCAAAGTATACGTATAGAAATAATAACTAAAAGGAGAAACTGGTAGACAAACAATTCTAAATAAAAGTAAGCTCCTATTTGATTAATTTATCACTTTCTAGTACCTAACACGAACTTAATTAATTATATTATTTCTGTGTTCTTAGGATGTCACATTTCCTATGTATATGCAAATGCTATGCTAATTTTTACACTGATTAATACTAAGTTTACAGATATATATAAAGTTTGCAGAGATACAAATGGGAATATAACGCGACCTCGTCTTCTTTATCACTAGTTCAGTTTCTTATGCAACACGGCAGGATACGCACTGTTGTGACTTCATTGTAAATAACGCTCTTTCCTCTCTCGCCGATCCTATCGGCAATTAATAATTCTTCTAATTACGTTAACTGGCTCTGTATCGTCAGCCGTAGATCGCCGATAACCCGAGGCTGTCTCGCGTGCTTGATCCTCCTGCGAATCTAAACAGACGCGTCCGCAGTCAACGTTATTCAATGCTGCTTTCATGAATATTTCTTTCCTAACGAAGTTTTTGTTACGGAATTCCTGGCATTGGTATTTTTAGTGACATGCAATTTACTCCTGGAACAACCAAGCCTTCGAAAAGAATGACATTCAATCTATAAACATATTGCTACAAATGTTGTAAAATGTATTCTACTCTACAGAGCACAGATTTATAAAATAATTTTAGCATATAGCAAGCTCGATATATTGCAAATAAAAAATTACGAAACTCCCATTGGGTCAAACACCACCGTAAGGGGATGCACTAATCGCGAAAATACAACTAAGTAGTAATGTAAGATTGTGCCCAAGTAATACTTGAGCACAATCTTAGCACAACTTAGCACAATTGAGAAAATTGAAAAAAATGAAAAGTGGGGGGCTACTCAAAAAATCGTTTTTCTCAATTTTTCTTCTTATTTTTCATATTACAGTGATAATATTCGAGCACAATATAGCACAAACCTAGCACAATTCAGCACAACTGTTGAAATTGTTTAATTCAACAAGTGGGGAGCTAACTTCTAGGAGGCTATATCTGGGAGGATTTATTAATTTGATATTCACAAACATTTATGGAACAACTGTGAAATTGGGATGCAAATTAAATAGATTGCGGATTTGATCTCCTACGATTGACTTGGACAATTTTTATTTTATAGGTCTATTAAAGATCCGCAGTCTAGTAATTAGAGGAGGATTTCGTTTTCAGTAATGGAAACCGATTCGCAGGGCGCGCCTCGCGTGGATATTAAATAATTGTTCCTCACGCCTTGCAATTTCCCATTGACCTCGAGCTAGAACTCGAAGGTCGATCGGACGAACAATCGGTCCGGATTAACATAATCGTCGATTTCGTTCGTTCCCGAGATCGTTCAGGTGGAGGAAGTGGAAGGTTGCCGGTTACACAATGGAGCTTACACGAGCGACAATGCGCAATCCCGTTAATGACTGCGTAATACGAGAGAAAACTACCTTAAGCATCGAAAACTCGTGTGCGCACCGGTGCGGCGCAGCGCGGTGCGTCGCGCGATACGCAGAATAGGAAAGATGTGTCCTGCACATTCTTTCGATCCGTAGCTACTACACGTTTATTGTTCGCTGGATATGGTGCATCGAGTCAGCCGCAAGTTCTTGGTATCCGTCGAAATTCCATACTTGCTTTCAGAGAAACGAACCTGTTGGTTGACGTTAAAATATTACAATAAATCTTCCGGACAATGCGGAGAATTTACTCTCACGTTCCACTCATTTTTTAAATGCATCTATCAATTGGAGCCGACGATCCATCTAAAGTCTGCTCGAAAACACAAGGATTAATCGAATTCCATACATTATTTTTGAATTTATTCTTCCAATGCGAAATGTTTAGACAGGATTTTTACAATTGAGATTCTGTACTGTAGGGTGGACTTAAGCTGTACTTGGAGAAAAATTTTTATCGAGATACAATGCACGACGCCCCACAGAATTGTTCTTTTAGTTGAGAAAAAAATTTGTGCAAAGTTTGAGATCGATCGAATAAAAGGATCACGTTAACTATGGACTATGACATATCTTTGGATTTGTCTTTTTTACTAAATAGGAATACGGAAAAATTATATGACCTTCTTTAAATAAAAATAACGATAACCCTGAAATTTCGAGAATTTGATTTCCTAAAATTTTCTTTTTTTGCCATTATATGTACCTTATTGAATTATTATAAAAAATTTGTCATTCTACCAAGTAACGTAGCCGACCACATGCAGAAGGATATTTCAGATTTTATATCAGACGAAAATCGGAAGTTTTATAGTAGATTCGGCATATCGGCAGAATTTTTAGAAAAAGATCCTATAATTTCGCAGGATGAACCATCTTATAAAATAGATTTAGATATAATTAAGGCTTTATCGGTGGTTAACGATTCGGCAGAAAGAGATTCAACAGAAAACAGATGATACTAGAAATTGTAAAGGATTACCACCAGCATTATCCTGATGTAAAGAAAGCTACCATAGCGAAAAATGTGTAAATATCAAATATAAGTTCTTTAGAATATAAGCAATAGATCGAATAGAAATAGAATTCATTACAAAACTACGACTGCTAATATGTTATTTTACTTATACAGGATAATACATGTCCTACCATCGATTAGAATTTGCTACATTTTAATGTAGGTATTTAAATATCTCTGTTATTTGTGGTTATACGGAAAAATGCAAAGGAGAAAATTGCACACTGTTCAATAAGGTAAATATAATATAAATATTATATAAAAATTTATTTTTCAGACGCAAAATATGTCTCTCTGAAAATGATCAACATTGTGATCGAAACGTTGAGAAGCATGCTTTATTAGTTGCACATTTGCTGGTTGTTTTTGAATGATCGAACCTTGTGCCGAAATCATTAAATTCATTTTGTAAATATAATGACAAAAAAAGAAAATTTTAGGAAATCAAATTAAAAAAAATAAAGGAACCATTCTGCGAGGCTGAAATAAATTTGTTGGTTGAAAAAATAAGGTCCACCCTATTCTGTACCCACCTTCGAAGAAATAGCTCGAGCGAAACGCAAGAGACTAGAGGAAAGCAGCAGAAGGAGCCGAACTGTAAATAGGAAGCAGAGACCGATAAAGATAAGGCAATTCGTTCGTTGGGGAAGTTTTATTGGCCACTTCATTAAGTCGCAGTGCTAAAAATAAATTAGAATTCCCACGAGCGAGCACGGGAAACAGATTGAAAGCGATCGCGGCTAATCTTTCACGCGTCAACGAGGATCAAGTCGTTAAATTGCCGGTTGGTCTCGAGTTACAGATCGCTCGTGACTCGGCTCGTTCCCTGGAAACGATGAATTGTCCAGAAACAGTCTGGTTTCGTAGTGCTTCGCATGCAAAGGTAAGCTTCCTCGTTCGAATTACATGCATTACATTCTCGATTGCGAGAATCGGCCGCAGGATCGCGATAAATTCAATTTGGAATTTCTTTGTGCGGATCATTACCGATCCTTGGATCGAGACAAAAGGAATTTATTAAACCGGCCTTGCTGCCTGCATTCCACTCCAATTTAAATAAACCTCGAGCCACGGTGTAACGCTGCTACGCTAACTCATGCATCAACAATCTCTCACGATTTTTAATAAACCGCCACGGATTGAGGGTTGCTAGCATGCAATTACGCTTACGTAGCGATTACCGAGCGTCTGCAACGATGCAACAGGTAGCAGATGAGTTTTTCGAACGGTTTTTTTTTTCATCCGTCATTAAAATCGAAAGACTCTCGAGCCTCCAATCGGCGAGATCTGAAAAATGCTGATTCGAACAGTTCCAGCAATTTTCTATCGGCCACAAACTGTTAATTAACGTGTCAGTGATACGCGATCGATCTCTCTCTCGAGAATCACTATGTATGATCTAATCTCGCTCCAGTTTCACCCGAGAATGAATATTCACTGTACAAAAAAGATGAACAGAGAGCTCTCTGTTCTAATTATTACCGCAGAATGAGTTTTGCACCTGGGTTTATTGTTTCACGATTAATCGCAGCGGACGGTGCCCGAACACGCTTCGCATTGTGTTTAAAACAGGATCTCTGTATCCTTGCGATTTTCCTTCTCACCGCCACGCCGCGTCGTCCAATCATAATTGCTAAATTTGCCACGCGAACAGGAGCGTTCTCCAATTATACCGAGAGCCCGAAGAAAGCTGTAGAGGAAGCGAGTCGATATTTTCTGCCGGGGAACAATAACTTTGGTAAACAAAAGGCTGGTTTGCGTCATCCGATTTTAATCGTCTTGAATGAAAAGGAATAAATTAGTGAAACGAATGTATAGAAAGGAGAATACGAGGGAAGCTTATTGTACTTTAGAGGATGTCCCGCGTACCTCGGCTTGAATACCAAGAAAGAGGAAACTGGGTCTGGCAGAATGCTTCCTGGAACCGAAATTCTGTGACAGATTAGACGAAAATAAAAGTGGGTCGAACCATTGTCCCGCATCCTCTGTCGAAATATTCGATTTACAATTAAAATTATAGACACTCGAACACCCATAGAATTTACCGTACAGAGTATTTTTATTATACATCTTGTCGAGTGCAGAAATTACAAGGATTTCAAAATCTGGTCATTTCACCCTTAGACCATATAAAGGGTGTCCGAAAACGACTGCGTAAGCGGGAAATGGGAGGTTCCTTGGGTCATTTGAAGTAACATTTTCCTTAACGAAAATGGCGTCCGCGGCTTTGTTTAGGAGTTATTGACGAAAAACACGGACCAATCAGAGAGCGACCTAGACGCTCGCTGGCACGTTTAGCCAACCGCCTGCCGGCTCGCCGCGCTGAACGTATTAGCGAGCGTCTAGGTCGCGCTTTGATTGGTCCGTGTTTTTCGTTAATAACTCCTAAACAAAGCCGCGGACGCCGTTTTTGTTAAGGAAAATGTCGCTTCAAATGACCCAAGGAACCTCCCATTTCCCGCTTGCGCAGTCGTTTTTGGACATCCTGTATACTAATAGACCCGGCATAGGTATAGTATGTGTATAGGAAAACCGAGAATTCAGTGTCCGAAAGATGATGGGACACTGTGACGTCACAAGATAAGTCTTGAGATAATTTCTTTCCATGTACTGTGTACATGGCGCACCCGCTGACCCCCTCTCCCCATGTAAGCCAAGCGTATATACAATATATATATAGAATTTTTATTAAGATTAATCTCTGAATTAATTTTAATAAATAATTACTATTTTAAATTGCACTCTTTTTTTTGTATTATAATATTTATTCATAGGCACTGTCGATGAGCATAGCTTGTACATCTTTTGAAAATGTGACGTCACAGTGTCTTTCAGCTGATTTCATCTTTCGGACACGGAAAATTATCTACGCCGTGTCTATATATGGTCTAAGATTTCACCGATGGCAATTTTTTCGTCAAAGTGACGATTGCAACGAATCCGAAGAGATCGAAGATTGTCGGAGACAGTTGTTTTCGTTATCTCGTGGAACGCAGCTCGCAAAAAGGCCGAAGCAACGCACGGCTGAGCCGCGTAAACGTTCGCGTACTGTACTTGAACCCAGAATTGCGGCCGGTACGTGGGACCCGTGCACCCATTATCTCCCGATGGGATTAGCATTGTCGAAGTTGCTCGCTGGGAGAACACGGGGCGCGCTTTTAACGTCAAGACCGATTGCGTACGAGACGATGCGCGCGGCATTGAAACCTGAATTTCGCCGTGTCCTTCTCGGTGTTAATTCAATTTCGTCGTACCGCGAACGGGGCAATTAGAGGCGGTCGCGCAATTGCTCCTCCGAATTCGTCGTTTTTAAGTACTCGTTTCGCAAACCGGCGGACTCTCTTCTTGGTATCTCGCTTTAATACGTTGGATTGTCTCCTCGCATCCTTTAAATTATGATTTGCCAATTTCTAAAAATCGCCTTTAAAGTTTTATATGTAGACATTAACTCGTTGTTTAGTTAAAGACGTTACAGTAGACTCGCGTAGAACGCGATCAAAAACTGTGTAATAAAAATTCTATATACGTATTCAAAATGTACAAGTAAATTGTATAAAGAATTTTTTTTTAAAACTGCACAATTACTACCACAAAAGATACGCATATACAATTTTTGATCGCGTTATACGGGAGTCTACTGTATTGTTTCGGTTTGAAATTGTCCGAGGTAGAAGCATGTTCTACTAAAACTAATCTTCATAAATCAGGTATGTCGCTTTAATACGAGCTGCTCAAGTAGTTTGGATTGTCTGCTCGCATCCTTTAAATTATGATTTGCCAATTTCTAAAAATCGCGTTTAAAGTTTTATATGTAGACATTAACTCGTTATTTAGTTACAGTAGACTCCCGTAGAACGCGATCAAAAACTGTGTAATAAAAATTCTATATACGTATTCTATGCGGCAGAAAATGTACAAGTAAATTGTATAAAGAATTTTTTTTTAAAACTGTACAATTACTACCACAAAAGATACACATATACAATTTTTATTAAACAATTTTTGATCGCGTCATACGGGAGTCTACTCTATTGTTTCGGTTTGGAATTGTCCGAGGTAGAAGCGCGTTTAAAGTTTTATATGTAGACATTAACTCATTGTTTAGTTAAAGACTATACAGTGGACTCCCGTAGAACGCGTTCAAAAATTGTGTAATAAAAATTCTATATACATATTCAAAATGTACAAGTAAATTTTATAAAGAATTTTTTTTTAAAACTGTACAATTACTACCACAAAAGATACACATATACAATTTTTATTAAACAATTTTTGATCGCGTCATACGGAAGTCTAATCTTCATAAATCAGGTAGACGTTCGACGTTCAAATGCACAAATGCATTCTATTATGCATTTCCATGGGGCGGCTACATACAGAGACGGACTGCTTACAATGCAGTGGTTGATTTATGGTTTTTGAAATCATAATTCCTGCTGGTACTGGAAAACAGTACATTTTCTCGTGTTTCACCTGACGATTGTTGTCGGAAAATCGTTACGGAAAATGGGAGGTTCGGCGGAATGACTGAAGGCCCTAAAGTAGCATGCGCGACTTATGTCACGTATGCACGCGTTCCAGATCATCGTGAGACTATCCCCGTCAGCTTAGGGCGCGGTTGTTGATGATTTTCCAGTGCGATGAATGAGCCACGTTTAGTCACTGTTGTTATGCATCACGCTCGCGAGAGTTACAAACGCGTTCCGTGATCGATGAAAACCGCTTCGATCACCTTGGACGAGTCTTCGCGGTGCATATTGATCTTTGATTCCTCTGATCTCTTTCCCACGATTGTCCTCTTGCGGAATTCCATGAAAAATCGACCGCTTCGACGAGAAAAAATATCGAGCAACGATAAAACAGAGCCGTAAAACTTGATCTTTCAACTTGATCTATGCTTGATTCACCGTGAATCCTTCAGCGTGAATCATCGAAACAAGACGATCGTACGGAGAGGTTCGTTCGAACAATGACCACCGACGACGTGTGCAATTTTCGTTATTCGCTAAATTCCCAGGTGATTAAAACTTGCAAAATTATGAATCACGGATTGAATTAAAAAGAACCACGGTGACACAATGGCGCTTGAATTCTCAGGACACTCGGGCGGCCTAGGCGAAGCAGGAAGCATCGATGAGGCTGCCTCTGAAAGATAATTACGCAATTAGACGAACGGACGTGGATTACTCATCCCGTCGGTCATATATTTTGCTTTTTGCCTACGCGGAATTTCTGATCGCATGCAAATCCGACGATACTTAACCGGCCGTTAAAAAATATTTTTACAATCAAAGATCCACGAGGACGTCTCGATACGTTGTCCAGAAGCGACAACAATTCGCGAAATCAACAAATTTTTGGCATGTCTCTCGACAGGTTTATTAAGAAAAGCTAATATAAACTGGAATTAACTGAAGAATAACTATTTAACTTTATTACACACTTATTGAACACGTATATAAATGGTTCATCGCCTCATGGCGTCCTTCGTGTAACTAACTGAAATTGTTATAATCAATAACAAAATATTCATTCCTTTGCCAACTCCGTGCTCGCTTGTCTCTCGCACCTAAGGAGTGGGGGAACAGGTAATGCTCTCTTATGTTTGTCAATGTCAATATACATGTACATACACACACATATCCTTATTTTCTAACAAGGTTCTTGAGATTGGATGGGTTTGAGATTAGGGGATGATCGATGATCTAATACCGAGATTAATCCTACTGGAGAGAGGGATCGCTTTATCTGGGTCAGTTTTCGAGGTGAATTAGTAAACCGTTACAAGATGTAAACGAGGTGTACGTTCGCTAGGAGACAATGAAGCTCATTCAGAGGGTCCGCGACGAGCCCGACGCTTGTCAACGTGAGAGTTTGAGTTTCGCAATGGGTGGGATGGCCCTCGATTTGTGCCTACTGCGCGACCTATTTCTTATTTCGTGTCTTTTATTTATCCCTTCTCAAACATGGTTACCCATTAGAATTTTCCAATTAGAATTTCTCATTAATTTTATATTTCGACTCGACGCACAGTGTGCCAAATGGGCATTTTAGCTGGACAAAAGTCACATTCAAATCAACAAAAACTAACTGAGCCAATATAATCTAAAATAACCATGTATTAAAACCCTTGAATATTAAAACTTAAAATTGTTTCGTTATATGTTTACAGAACGTGTAAACTTCACCTTAAAGACAGACGGTTAACCTATAAATGAATAGCCACATTTCCATGCGCGCTGGAAATAGCTAAAAACTTACTAAGGAGTATCTAAATTTCCTTTATATGACGGATATAGCATCTCAAACCATGTATTTTAACTTTAGTAATTCCAAATTATCGATAACTTTTCTCTATTTTCGTAAATAAAGTGTCAAGGATGACAGGTATTTTTCCACAGAAACGTCCATGTAACTCATCTTCGTTAATGAATTAGTGTATGTGCAACGTCCGTCAACGCGATGATTTTTACAAATATGTAGAGACTTTCTACTTTATTTTTATACCAAAATTGTCTTGCAAAACATTGCAGAACTATATGAATTGTTACATTGAAGTTGCGTCGTTTGACGTAGTTTCAGAAGGAAATCTCCTGTTATGAGGAGACTCCAGTCTTTCTTGACTACGATAACTTCAATAAACCAACTGCCGCGATGGAAGGGGTGCTTATCAATGTACCACGTTTCACTCTAACCGACTATGTAGACCCAAGGTCCATCGTTCTCCAACCCCACAAATTAAATTCCTCTTTCATCCCAATCCTATTTTACCCAAAGTCGGATTTGTGCCTATTCCGCGACCTATTTCTTATTTCGTGTCTTTTGCTTATCCCCCTCAAACATGGTTACCCATTCCCATTAGAATTTTCCAATTAGAATTTCTCATTAATTTTCTATTTCGACTCGACTCTTTCTTGACTACGATAACTTCAATAAACCAACTGCCGCGATGGAAGGGGTGCTTAATGAATCACGTTTCACTCTAACCGACTATGTAGACCCAAGGTCCATCGTTCTCCAACCCCACGAATTAAATTCCTCTTTCATCCCAATCCTATTTTACCCAAAGTCGGTTATAGTCAGGGCCGTCTTAAGATATGTGGCGCACGTGGGCTAGTAACAATAATGCGCCCCTTTTCATAAAAAAAATAGGGAAAATGGGTCAGGGGTGTCCGGTGAAGATTTACCAAAGATTCAGAACTAGGAAAAGTCAATAAGTGTATTACCAATAAACAAATAAAAATACAAAATTGCCGCCCCATAAGGCTGGCGCCCCGGTGCTATAGCCCATTTAGCCCTGTGGTTAGGGCGGTCCTGGTTATAGTGATTGTAACGGGCCTTTTCGTTGTCGTGCTTATCAATGAACCGCGTTTCACTCTAACCGAATATGTAGACCCAAGGTCCATCGTTCTCCAACCCCACGAATTAACCCCTTGCACTACGATTGATTTTACGGTTGCAGTGATTAGAACTTATTTGTCGTTTCCAATTTCTTAGAAAAAAGGAGGGTTGTATGTAATTTCTACCTATGCAGTCTCCAATGGTTTCAACAACAAGAAAATATAATTTTGTTTCAATTTAAAGTTTAAAGGAAATTAGTAGCATGAATATTTAGTAGACTATCTTCGAAATCTTCGTCACGAGTCCGACTCGGTATTACAGTGCAAGGGGTTAAATTCCTCTTTCATCCCAATCCTATTTTACCCAAAGTCGGATATAGCGATTGTAACGGGGCCTTTTCGTTGTCGTTTTCCCTTCCATTTAAGGTCCTCCCACGCGGCGGTACTTTGTCAAAGCAACGACGACACCGAGGTGTGCACGTGCCCCCACCTCTCGCTACGGATGACCTCCTCGTGGTCGCGTTCGAACTGCTTCGCAGGGATAAATGTACACTTGCCGTCAGCCACGAGGCTTTTAGCGAGGCTCCAGAACGATACGGTAGCTCGTCACTCGTCGTCGCGTTTCGTCGTGCATCGTCGACACCAGCCGAGATCGATCCAGGATCGAAGTGATTGATCCAGCGCCATCCGAGATGGTGGAGCTCGTTCGACGATTCTTCGGGGTGGACCCGGGGTTTGGAGAATTCGTAAGTCACCCTCTTTGAACGATCATCTTTTCACCGACTCGGGGTGACTTCGGGTGACTTCGAGGAAACCCTCTTCTTCGTGTACTTCGAGGATCCTCGTTGGGGGGTGAAAGTGCGCGGACGCAGCGTCGAAAGGCGCGAAGGGACTGATGTAAACGGACTGGTGAATTTGTTCGTAACGTGAGCTGGTTCCTCTCGAGTGTGAATATCTTCAAGTTGGAGTTTAGAATTGTTTCTTCATAGTTCTTGCGAGAGGTTGTGCTTGGAACAAGTAGAACACGAAGTGAGCCTCTTGTGAACCTGTAAGAGCTGCTTTGAGGGCGGAGACTGATATATGCATTAACAATTGAGCGCATCATTTTACGCTTCAAGTATTGCATGGATCTTGAATTACAATTGATCCAGTTTCTTCTAGAATTGTTTTTTCATAGTTGTTGCACCCTCGGTGAGGTTGTGCCTGGAACAAGTAGAACACGAAGTGAGCCTCTTGTGAACCTCTAAGAGCTGCTTCGAGGGCGGAGACTGATATTAACAATTGAGCGCATCTTTTACGCTTCAAGTATTGCATGGATCTTGAATTACAATTGATCCAGTTTCTTCTAGAATTGTTTTTTCATAGTTGTTGCACCCTCGGAGAGGTTGTGCCTGGAACAAGTAGAACACGAAGTGAGCCTCTTGTGAACCTCTAAGAGCTGCTTCGAGGGCGGAGACTGATATATTTGCATTAACAATTGAGCGCATCTTTTTACGCTTGAAGTATTGCATGGATCTTGAATTACAATTGATCCAGTTTCTTCTAGAATTGTTTTTTCATAGTTGTTGCACCCTCGGAGAGGTTGTGCCTGGAACAAGTAGAACACGAAGTGAGCCTCTTGTGAACCTCTAAGAGCTGCTTCGAGGGCGGAGACTGATTTTAACAATTGAGCGCATCTTTTACGCTTCAAGTATTGCATGGATCTTGAATTACAATTGATCCAGTTTCTTCTAGAATTGTTTTTTCATAGTTGTTGCACCCTCGGAGAGGTTGTGCCTGGAACAAGTAGAACACGAAGTGAGCCTCTTGTGAACCTCTAAGAGCTGCTTCGAGGGCGGAGACTGATTTTAACAATTGAGCGCATCTTTTACGCTTCAAGTATTGCATGGATCTTGAATTACAATTGATCCAGTTTCTTCTAGAATTGTCCTCAATCGTTCTTATATCTTGAGATTGTACAAGACGACAAAGAAGTAGATCAGCGTAGCTAATAGAAGCAACCATTCGATGAGTCTGGAAGGGGTTAGGAAGCGGCTACCCTCTCGAGCAAAATTGAAGTCGAATCAGCAGGTTAACATTATTTGTAAATATAGCAGTCTATAATAAATTCTAATCGCACCGAGGAAACGCGAAAGATTTTTTCAACCATTCATTTCCAGCCTCGTCAAAAATCCCACCGTTCGATGAGTCTGGAAGGGGTTGGGATTTTCTTCGAAGGCTGGAAATTAATGTTTGAAACAATCTTTCCGCGGTTTCCCCGGGTGCGATTAGAATTTATTATAGACTGCTATATTTACGAATGATGTGAACCTGCTGATTCGCCTTGAATTTTGCTCGAGAGGGTAGCCGCAGGGCGTGACGCTCTCGCGAATCATCGCGAGGCCGCTCTCGTAAACTATCGTTTCTCACGCCTCTGTTTCACGTGTGTATCGCAAATCAGGAGTTGGCTATCGAACGTTCAAGGTCGCAGGATCTCGCGGCGGCGATCGCGGATGACCTACTGCCGCGCATGAATAGCCTCTCGTGCTGCGAGGAAATACATACACATGTATACGTAACGGCGAAGACGTAACACGTGACCGTGAAGTCTCCAACAAATGAATTGCACGTAAACGCATTGCTCGCGAAGCCGTGGCATGATTTATGAAAACAATATTGCTCCTCTCTGGGTTGGAGCCTCGGTAATTGCCTCGGTTGTTAAATTGACCGGTGTTCTCATTACGCTAAGTGGCCCGCTATTTCTTCCGACCGATCCTCTTTACCATTATCTAAGCAACATTGCTACCAACACATTTTTCCTCTCCGGAAACTGTTCTCGTTACAGTTCTATTCGGAAATTGAATTTAAAATCAATCGCAAAATTTGTACCGAACAGACAGACAGACACACAAGAAAGCGATCTAATAAAAACGTGGTAAAATTGTCGAACACGTGGATTGATCGATCGATTAATCGTTTCTTTCAGACGATGTCAACGTTGCTGCTACTTCTGGCAGCATCGTTCTCCCTAACTTCCGGTCAACTGGACCTGCCTCCTCTACAAACAGACCCTAGAAACAACAATGGCAGAACGTATCCACCGAACGAATCCGAGATCGAGGATGTTCTAGCGAGGCTAGACTTCCTCGGGACAGAAAGATGCAGCGCGAACGTCGCTGCACAATGGCAATACGAAACGGACGTGAACGAGTACACTCAGCTGCAAGCGGTTAGTATGAAATTTATCTCTCTCCCTTATTGTAATTCCATCGGTGCACGAAGCAATATAGTGGTTTCTATCAAAATCATTGGCCGAAATGCCCGCATACGTGCTGTGGGCCGCGATAGCCGAAAAATGGCCCACAGACCTGTTATCGCTACAGCGATATGAAGATACACCTGGCACATCGAATAACAGTTACATCGAATACATTGTAGCTTCGTCCGGTGTATCAGCTTCTTTAACCCCTTGCCCTACAATAACGTGTCATGATAATAATGATATCGGCGCAAAGTTCGATCATTTTAAAACCAACAGCAAATGTGCAATTAATATATCAAATTTCTCGACGTTTCGATGATAATCTTGATCATTTTCTAAGAGACATATTTTGCGTCTGAAAAATAAATTTTAGTGTATATAAGTAAACATAGTTAGAAAGATACATTTGCGACACAGCCGTGTAAATCCAAACCGGAAAAAGAAAATGAAATATAACATATACTTGCTGTGACAACAATTAACCACAATGTAGAAAAAATTTTTTGAGTTACAACTTTTGGACTTTATTCCATGGTCAGATACAATAACGTGTCAGACTCGTGATGAATATTCTGAACAGAGTCTAATAAATATGTATGCTATTAATTTTCTATAAATCGAGATGAAATTCTATTTTGGTTTTGTTAATGTACAGTTATTGGAGAGCATGTATAGGCATACGATAGATATAAATTTTCTCTTTTTTTATGAAATTGCGAGCTACAAAAAAGTTCTAATCACTGGAACCATAAAATAAATGTTAGGGCAAGGGGTTAAATAATTTCCTTTTTTATTAATCTTATCATCACATGTGACTCTTTATGGAAGCATTCGAGAGTTTATGATTTGTTCCCAAAGAAAACCAACCTCTGTCCGATAAAACAAATTAGTAGGTCTCATTGTGCGACAAATGAAGAGCATAAACAAATGTTTTTATGTACTTTTTATCAACTTCATCATCATGTTACTCTTTATGGAAGCATTCGAGAGTTTATGATTTGTTCCCAAAGAAAACCAACCACTGTCCGATAAAACAAATTAGTAGGTCTCATTGTGCAACAAATGAATAGCATAAACAAATGTTTTTATGTACTTTTTATCAACTTTAAAACCACCCCTCGGATTTTCACCTTGTAGCCACGTTTAAACACAAGAATGAAGATCAGGATGGGCCGAGGGTTGAACAATTGTTGTTTTATTGTTGCGGTGACGTCGTAAATGTTGTTCGACGTGTCCCGATGGCGAGACCTCGACCTCCTCTACGAACCGGTCCGTGGGACCGTCGAACGTCGCGGATCTATCCTCCAGGAATCGCGATTTCGCGTGCGAGGTGGATTTCTCCGTCGCGGCTCGGCCTTTATTATTGTCCGCGAAGAGGCCGAACACCTCCGCGGGAAATGTTCCCAGCTAGTGCCATTGTGACGACGTCCCGAACGATTTCGTAACCGAGCATATCCAGCCGTGTCTGACGAGAACGGAAATTTTCAGCCTTCAACGCGAAATCCGCGGAGCGGGTCGCGTGATGCTAATGACAATCGTTGTGCCTCGTTTCTGCCTTTTTCGTTCCGTAAGACGCCCGCCCTCCGCGGATTCCATCGTGTTACTTAATATCACGTTTATCCCTCCTCGGTTCACCGTAAGCCTCGTCCTAATAACATCCCTTAAAGGGTCCCTCGTCTTAATCAAGCTTGAATCAATAATCGACTCAATCAAAATGGTCAAATTCAGGTTCCTAGGTTTCGATTTCGTATATTTAATAAATCTGGAATTTACAAACGATGTCACAGCATAATTAACAAAATAACGGTACCTCGAGGTCTCTTATAGTCCCAAAATAAGGGTCCCTCGTCTTGATCAAGCTTGAATCAATAATCGAGTCAATCAAAATGGTCAAATTCAGGTTCCCAAGTTTCGATTCCGTATATTTAATAAATCTGGAAGTCGCACACGATGTCACGGCATAATTAACAAAATAACGGTACCTCGAGGTCTCTTATAGTCCCAATAAGGGTGTCTTAATCAAGCTTGAATCAATAATCGAGTCAATCAAAATGGTTAATTCAGGTTCCTAGGTTTCGATACCGTATATTTAATAAATCTGGATGTCACTGCATAATTAACAAAATAACGGTACCTCGAGGTCTCTTATAGTCCTAATAAAACTTTCTGCATTCCGATTTTTGCTTTTCTATTGCACTATTCAGCATTCCAGTTTTATTACCTTAAACTGTACATCTTGAACAAGTGTGTTTGTAAATTTTTCCAAAATTTTTCGATATCGTAACTTGATGAAAAAGTACCACCGAGTTCAACATTTAATGACACAGCCGTGAGTTATATTGCAGCCCGTGAATCACCATCGATTAACTATTCAGCTGGTGTTGTCAACTGAAAGCCGTGATTAGCAATCTACACTTCCTGTTAGTGAATCGTTCAAGCCTTCGAACGCCGTTTAAGTTCCATACTTCGGGAACGATCGACAATTAATTTTCATTTCTTGAGAAAATACTCCAGTGATATGGAAAGTGTTCCTACGTTACTACTATGTTGCAGTGTTCCTTGCACTTTCCAAAGCACTTCCTTTCCCTCATGCTTCTATCTCGAGGAAGAAACGTAGATACGTTTTATCGGTAACGGTAAACCCGTCGTTCGACGATTTGCAACCTGTTCCGCACCGGTGCTCGCCTTACAGCTGATTGCTTTACCTAACCCAGAAGAACTTGTTTCCGACCTATTTAGTAACCACAGGAGCTTTGCCATTAATAAATCGGTGTTATGACGCGACCGGTCGATTTTTATTTTTTAGTTGGAGGCGCAGAGGATCTACGCGGACTTCCAGAACCAGGCTTGGTCGTTGATCTCGAGGATCGACGCGAACAACATTCGAGATCCATTGACTAGACGACGTTTTAGATACTTGTCGGTGGTGGGGCCTTCTGCACTTCCGCCGGACCAGTTGGACAGGGTAACGATAATATTTAAAAACCATAAAAATTTATATTTATGTGTCACACACAGGCGATTTTCTGCACTCTTCGGCGCTTCGATCGCGTGAACTTTCAATTAGGAATGCTCACGAAAGTGTAACGGAAGACAGATAAAATTGACGTAACAAGAACTTTGCCATAATCCATGCGAATTCAATATAATTTCTTAGTAAAGTTTAATTGAATTTATAAATATCGGAAATACTGTTCCACCATTATCGCGGTGTCTCGATAACACCCACCCGTGAAAAAGAAAACTAAAAATTTCATTTACATTTACGATTAATCACACACTTGAAAGCATTTACCGAGCCCGCGCACAGCTTTCCACGCGTTGAAGTCTCCGAGCGCTCGCGCGAGAAAATGCGAAATAATATTTTATACGGCAGTGTAAACATCAGAAATGCTATTACACCGTCATCGCAGACCCTCGATAACATCCGCGGTAAAACTTAAACTCAACATTTAATTTATTCATGTGAATTCAATATACATATATTTTCTTAGCTTCGTAAAGTTTAATTGAATTTATAAATATTGGAAACACTATTCCACCATTATCGCGGTGTCTCGATAACACCCACCCGTGAAAAAGAAAACTAAAAATTTCATTTACATTTACGATTAATCACACACTTGAAAGCATTTACCGCGCACAGCTTTCCATGCGTTGAAGTCTTCGAGCGCTCGCGCGAGAAAATGCGAAATAATATTTTATACGTAAACATCAGAAACGCTACTCTACCGTCATCACAGACCCCCGATAACATCCATAGTAAAACTTAAACTCAACATTTAATTTACATCCACGATCAATCACACTCGAAAGAGATCATATTGATACGCACACTGCTTTCCAAGCGTCGAAGTCTCCGTAGGAAAATGCTAAACTAAGAATTATATTACCGGTTGCGCAGGCGACTTTGAGCTTCCGTTTCGCTGCTATATCGATATCCACGAACCTCGATAGTGCAAAAAACTGGGCAAAAAGTGGCGTGTTTCGTTTCGAGAACACATACTTCCTGAGAGGGACGCTTACGGAAGCGATAATGAGAAAAGAACGGCGAGCGTGTGCGTGCGTGCAGGAAGCAAAGCATACTTAGCGGATCCTTTTTGCCCTGTTACGGAAACGATCGTAAACTATCGTTATGCGATTCTGTGTGTTCCAGTACAATCGTGTGATCAACGACATGCTAGCGGTCTACAACGAAGCTAGCATTTGCGCGTACAACGACCCGTTCCGGTGTGGACTGCGCCTTTACCCAGGTAACGATCGACGTCCCTCCATGATCCTTGGGACGAAATCGTAACGATCCGATTTGCCTCGGGGAAATTATTATCGTGTGCGACTGTTACGCGCAAGAAAGCGCCTCTCTCTGATCGCGATGCTAGATCGGACCGGAATTCTACGTTGGAACGCGTTCATGAAAATGCATCGGAGCTAACGCGCCGGATCCACCTCTGTTATCGGCGATCTATTCAACGCAACGATCGCGATGCTAATTTTCTGAATATTTGCTTAACCACGGTTCGGGAGCTCCAGGATCATTTCTTTTTTTTGCGGTCAATATTTTCACTGTTCTCTGGACTCGTCACTAGACTGCGGATGTTTATGCAATTTCGAATGTTTGTAGACAAATTTTGAAGGGGGAAGTATACCCATCAGAAGTAACTAGAAAGGAACTAGAATCTCACTAGATTTTGGGTCGAATCATGCGCGCAAAGATTTTTCGTCCTTATTTGAGCAGATTTTGGGCTGGGTAAGGGCTCATTCAAAAGAGGAAGGTTAAACGCGGCGTGCTCTTCCCATTATATAACGAGATTATGTTTATATCTAATAATATGAGTGTCCAAAGTAGAGGAAAACATCGAGAAAAACAACCGCAGATTCCAATGTATTTTTCTGTCTCTAAGAGATTTTTTTGACTGATTCGATGAGAAGAGCACGCCGCGTTTAACCTTCCTCTTTAGAATGAGCCCTTACCCAGCCCAAAATCTGCTCAAATAAGGACGAAAAATCTTTGCGCGCATGATTCCACCCAAAATCTAGTGAGATTCTAGTTCCTTTCTAGTTACTTCTGATGGGTATACTTCCCCCTTAAGATAGTGGAATGAACTAAAATCCTATTTTTAATGGGAACAGCCTTTGGAGATCCAACAACAAATAAAAATTCCATCGAATTTTGTATTCTAGCATTTTTTCGAAAATTTTCCTAAGCCATAAATGCATAAAGATCCGCTGTCATCGCTAATTCTAGAGTGATCGTTAATTGGTTATTTTTATCCGTCCGGTGAGCTTAGAATGACGCATAATGACCGATTAGACGTGCTACCAGCGATCCAGACAGTTGTCTAAAGGAAACCGATTTTCCCTAGTGTAAACCCCATTCAGTTCCGTATCGGTGTTCCGTAACTCGATCTCATTACGACTGAGAGCCTAACGAACTAAAAAGAAAAAAAAAAAAGTGGACACGGTGGCTTCCGTGGCCTCCCGCGGTATTGAATCGAGAAACAGTCGATTCAACCCGTAATCGCTGCGGTAACTCGCTCCGAGCGGTGCTTAGATCACACGTGTCGCAAGAAACCGTGCGTCTGTGAGACAAATTGATCGCGCGATCAACGTGAAAGCTGCACCGAACGTGCGCTCGTTCCTCTCGGATCCCCACAGAAAATACATTTCGTTCTACGTCTTCTTGGACGCGTGAATGGTCGAGACGTTTGCGGTCCGATGGAAATTGAAACAGCATTCTTGATCGGGGAAACGTCTCTTTTGTAGATGTCTCGCAGATCATGTCGAGGAGCAGGAACTGGGACGAGTTGCAGTACGTTTGGACCGAGTGGAGGAGACGAAGCGGGATGAGGATTAAAGATCTTTATCAGCAGCTTGTTACCTTGAACAATGAAGCCGCGAGGCTGAACAGTACGTTTAATTATGGTCCGAAATTAAAAATTTCATTCGAGATGCATCGATGCATTGATTTTAGTTTGCTAGGTGTAATTAAAAATTGAATCCTTCATCCTGTGGGCTTCTTAGAAGGTCGTTTACTGAAAATTATCACCACCCCTAGAGTAAACGCAGATTTTGTTTAGTTAATATTTGAGAGGAGATTCAAGAATTCGAAGGACTTTGTTGGCAGACAACTTACTTCAGATTTTCTAGACCAGCTGATAACCAGAGTTGGGCATTAATCGATTAAAATTTTAATCATGATTGATTGATTAATGTATACGATTAAAAATAGAAATTGTCGCAAAATCATGATTCAATCGATTGATGAAGTTAATCGTCAATCGTTCATTAAATGAAGAAATCGTCGAAAAATCTGCGATTGATTCAATTGATTGATTTAATCGTCAATCGTTGATTAAAAAAAGGAATCATCGAAAGATCGAGTTTACATTTTTTTCAGTATTCATACAGTTCTGATTACGTATTTCATTTCGAAATTTCAGCAATAATCATAATCGTTAATCGCAACTAACGACTAAAGTAGAAAAATCGTTAACCGCAATTAACGACTAAACTAGGAGATTAATTGTTAATTGCGATTAACGATTGAAGTAGAAATTTAGTTGTCAATCGTTGATTAAGTTTTTGCCCAACACTGCTGATAACTAAATGGGATTAAAAATTAATAATTGAATGGACGTAAGAAAAAGATGCTGAGAATGATTTTTCTCACAGATTTCACGGATGCGGCCGAATATTGGATGTTCCCCTATGAGAGTCCAAACTTCCAGGAGGATGTTGAACAAGTATGGGAAATGATAAGACCACTATACGAGGAATTGCATGCGTACGTCAGGAGGAAGCTGAGGGACCTGTACGGGCCTGAGAAGATCGGCGCTCATGCTCCACTTCCGGCTCACATTCTTGGTAAAAATTCAATCTGAATTTCTAATCTACAGTCGGTGTGAAAAGTATTCGTACACCTTTTAAAAACGAATAACTTTTCCAAAATTCGACCCAACATTTTGAGTTTTTTTGAGACGATAGAAGGATTAGTTTACTAGCTAATATGTAAATAATTTTTTTTTTATTGTTATTAGTCGTAATTGCGAAAGAAGAAGTAAAGGTCACGATTTTTAAATTTTTTATCTGTGCCTGTACTGAAAATTTATAAGGTGCATTTGGTAGGTATAAGTAAGTTATATACATGTACAAAGTTTCATCGAAATCGATCGAGGTTGTTACGAAATATAAATGATTGAAAATAGCAAAAATTGTAAGAATCCGCGATTTCAATGATTCGAAAACCCTAAATTCAAAGATTTTTACATGTTACAATGCCCATAGCTTTTTTATGCGTCAACCGATTTCAATGAAACTTTGTACATGTATATAACTTACTTATACCTACCAAATGCACCTTATAAATTTTCAGGCACAGATAAAAAATTTAAAAATCGTGACCATTACTTTTTCTTTCGAAATTACGATCAATAACAATAAAAAAAAAAATTATTTACAATTAGCTAGTATAAACTAATCCTTCTAACGTCTCAAAAAAACTCAAGCTGTTGGGTCGAATTTTGAAAAAGATATTCGTTTTTAAAAGGTGTACGAATACTCTTCACACCGACTGTAGTAAACTTCTAAAAATTATAATTTTTAAAGAAAATATTTTAACCTCAATTTTTCTAGGGAACATATGGGGCCAGAGCTGGACCAACATAATCGACCTGACACAGCCATACCCAGGAAAGGTTTACCTGGACGTGACGCAGGAAATGCAACAGCAGGTACCACGGAGCAAAATTATATAATCGTTATCATGAGAACATGCCTTCGACAGACTAATGAATGCGGCTCGCTTTATAACCATTGTTCCCGAGCGGAATCGAAAGTAACGCGTTACAATGTTGTTATAAACTATTCGAAAGCTGCATACGAGGACGAGGGGGAAGAAGATATTCGAGAAATACTGAAACGCTTCGCTCGCTTGTTTCTTTCTCTTTATTGTTCATTGTGGAGCGGGGAATTTATTACGCACCGACACGGAACTTTGAACCCTTGGGATTATTAATCGGCGAAATCCGCACACGCAAAACCTATCTAATTAACTCGTCGTGTTCAATTCTACCACATGTATTTCATTCACCGCCTTTCTCTTCATCAACCACTGCAATATTCAAGAATTTATCTTTTCGTTTTCGTTTTCGACTCTGGGGAATCTTAAAGTTCTTAGAAAAGCATATTAAAGAAACATAAACTCAATTCTATGTCTTATTCATGAATTTGCGTATAGAATTTTCAATTCAACTCTGGGTGCAAAAGCAGATATATGATTATATGCTGTTTGGATAACTGTTTTTTACTTAAACGTTAATTAGATGTAGAAAACGTTTTTTCACTATAACTTCTTTATTTATAATTTTTTTAAAGTAATACTTGAGCACAATCTTAGCCCAACCTAGCACAACTTAGCACAATTGAGAAAATTGAAAAACATGAAAAGTGGGGGGCTACTCAAAAAATCGTTTTTCTCAATTTTTCATCTTATTTTTCATATTATAGTGATAATATTCGAGCACAATATAGCACAAACCTAGCACAATTCAGCACAACTGTTGAAATTGTTTAATTCAACAAGTGGGGGGCTAACTTCTAGGAGGCAAAGAATTTAATTCCTTAAAGAAACTTCGATTATGTGTTTCAGTACTAAAGAATTTATCTGTGAAACTGTCTATTCAATTTCGGGAACAAAATGGCTAAATTCTTTATGGAAACTATTGAGAATATATTCACTATTCACACTAAAACTACCGAGCACTAAAAGCATATTATTTAGATTTTGTGCAATTTTTAACACAATATGCGCTTGGACAAAGAAATTTATCGAATCAATTTCCATGTAACTTCATAATTTCGATAATTGTAGAATGAAAAATATAAAACCGGTCATTTGACCGGCGTTGGTAGGTTTAGTGTTATTTTTGGATAGGAAACAATTGATCCTTTTAAACATACACAAATAAATGCACTAAAAGCATAATATTTAGATTTTGTGCAATTTTTAACACAATATGCGCTTGGATAAAGAAATTTATCGAATCAATTTCCATGTAAGTAACTTCATAATTTCAATAATTGTAGAATGAAAAATATAAAACCGGTCATTTGACCGGCGGTGGTAGGTTTAGTGTTATTTTTGGATAGGAAACAATTGATCCTTTTAAACATACACAAATAAATGCACTAAACCTACCGAGCACTAAAAGCATATTATTTAGATTTTGTGTAATTTTTAACACAATACGTGCTTGGATAAAGAAATTTATCGAATCAATTTCCATTGTAAGTAACTTCATAATTTCAATAATTGTAGAATGAAAAATATAAAACCGGCCATTTGACCGGCGGTGATAGGTTTAGTGTTATTTTTGGAAACAATTGATCTTTTTAAACATACACAAAATAAATGCACAAATATTCATGGTTCAGTAGCACTGAATTAACTTTGACTGAACCGAATGCAGTTCTAACCTAAAATTGACGAAGGGTCGTTAACGTTGACGCGAATGATGACAGGGGTACACGCCGATCGAGATGTTCAGGGTAGCAGAGGAGTTCTACCTGTCCTTGAACCTGAGCGTGCTGCCACCGGAGTTCTGGGGCGGTAGCATAATCACCGACCCCGGCGACCGGCCTCTGATCTGCCAAGCTTCCGCCTGGGACTTCTGCAACCGCATAGATTACAGGTAACACCATGCAATCGAATTACTCGAGCCTCTACACGCGAGACGTCGAGATAATTGGCTGCCCCTCTCCTCTCCTCTCTGAATGGTCGTCTTAATTGGCTCTGGTTCTCGCGCGCAGGATCAAGATGTGTACCAAGGTCACCATGAAGGACTTGATCACGGTACACCACGAGATGGCCCACATTCAGTATTTCTTACGGTACAGCGGGCATGCCCGGGAATTCAGGGACGGTGCTAATCCAGGTACGATTATTATTTAAAATACCGCTTCCTGCTTCTTCGGTATTAATTAACTCTTCCGGTGCGTCGGCGCCTCGTGCTAATGCTAATACGACGCCACAACGGAGAAACTACGATCGAGAGATAACCGATCAATTTTCACGTGATCTTCCAGCTGGGAACACAGGCAACGCATTCCGATTGTTTATGGCGATCGTCGACTAGTAATAAAATCAAATTAAGTTTCTTTTTCGTGTTTCATTTCGAATATAGTGGTTGCGCTATGAGAGCGTGAAATACCGTCTGCGATTTTTACCGAGGAAAATCGTTTCGATAAGGAAATCTGCTGGATTGTTGATTAACATGCGGTTCGCGAGATTATTGTTCTTTTATAATATTTTTGTTCCAAGGGGTTACTGTTGGGGAATTTTTTGGCAGGAGGACCTGTGGAGATTTTTCAAAAAAATTTACTGGGTCTTGTAGAGCATATATTCAGCAATAACCTCTAATTTTTCTGTCTGAAAAGAACAAAATTTCCAGAAGATATACTCGACTTTGGAAGACAAGATATTACTACATTTTTCAGTGAAATATTTTCTAGAAACTGACGTGTCCGACGTTTTTTAATATTATACAAAATGGCGTACGACCAATCGGTGTGCCATAATTTTCGGTATGCCAGGAAAATAGATAAATTATAAAAAAACGTCATTTTCCAGGGTTTTAAATCACTCGCTAAAAAATGAAATATAGAACTGTGTGAATTCTTGTAGAGCATATATTCAGCAATAACTTCTAATTTTTCTGTCTGAAAAGAACAAAATTTGCAGAAGATATACTCGACTTTGGAAGACAAGATGTTACTACATTTTTCAGTGAAATATTTTCTAGAAACTGACGTGTCCGACGTTTTTTAATATTATACAAAATGGCGTACGACCAATCGGTGTGCCATAACTTTCGGTATGCCAGGAAAATAGATAAATGATAAAAAAACGTCACTTTCCATGGTTTTAAATCACTCGCTAAAAAATGAAGTATAGAACTGAATTATTTTCACTAGACCAACGGTTGCCCGTTAGAAAGACTTGTTAAATAGTCTCGAGGATATTTTCTAACAATCACCCAATGCAATAGAATTAATTGGAGACCGTGTCTGTGTGTGTCTGTATGTGTAAATCAGAAAGTGGTTTATTAAAAGGAAGACACCTGGATTGATGGAAACATCGGGACAAAACGTAGTCGGCACGCGAAAGAAACGACGGACGACGTTCGCCGGTTACGTAAGCGTGCCCGTCCGACTTCCGGTAGGCGGTCCGAGCCGCGAAGACTTTTACGGGTAATAGCACGAAAGCGAGAGTGAGAGCGAGAGCGACACGCTCCAGGTGGATTCGCGGCGGGTACGAGCTGGATGTGCGAGTACTCTCGACAGGCCGTACGGGAGATCGTTAAAATATTTTTATTATGGTATAATCGCGCTTTCACCGTTCCGCGCCGCGCCGCGCCGGCCGCCGGTCGTTCGCCTCGACGAACGTTTGCAACCAGGAGAACAAATCTCCGACCGGTGCATCCGACCTTGCCGGTCGCACTTTATGGAATGTCGTAAACGGCGCATTTCTCTATGGTCTGGGGCCGCGAAAACGATCCCAGACGCCGCCGGGCACCATATAACAATTAAACTGCCGACCTTTACCCTGTTACTGCAACTACAAATCTTCCGAATGCTAACCAACGTTTACAGTTATGTTGAACGTACCATCAACTGGTTGGCTCTTATACAATCAACTTTATGATGATTCGAGTTTGAACGATCTCTCCATGAGAAATGATCGAACTAAAAAAACTTTTAATGTTCTTTTTTTTTGTTGAGGTAATCTGCTAGGCAATTTCAGCGATTGTAACAGTGTTTCTACTTTCTTTTCGAGAGAAACATTTAAAAATTGTCACGATCCACTTTAAAAAGCTACGAGGTTAATGAAATTCGTGTAGCCAGTTCCTCCGCGTTCTCTATACTCGAATTTAGGCTGAACTTTCACTCAGGGGACCAAAAATTCTCAACTTTTCTGAATGTAATATTATACAATTCGACGAAAAAACGATACAACTTTAAATTCTTATGCGCGGAGTTCACTCGTTTAAAAGTTATACACGAGAAAAGCTGCTCGATTTCAAGCGCGATCGAAAGGTTAGAACGCTGCCATATTGATTTCCAGACATAGGAGCGGGTGTGGGTTAGATCTTTGATTCCGCGCACTAGAATTTCAAGTTTCATCATTTTTTCGTCGAATTGTATAATATTATATTCGGAAAAGTTGACAATTTTTGGTCCCACCAGCGAAAGTTTAACTCTAATTAATCCTCGCAAGAAAAGAAAGCTATTACGCGCGTGAACAGATGCTAATCCGGTCGTTCTTTCGTGATAGATAATTTTTTTCTTACCTTCGGATTGCCAGACATATGAGCGGGTATGGGTTAGATCTTGGATTCCGCGCACTAGAATTTCAAGTTTCATCATTTTTTCGTCGAATTGTATAATATTATATTCGGAAAAGTTGACAATTTTTGGTCCCTCGAGCGAAAGTTTAACTCTAATTAATCCTCGCAAGAAAAGAAAGCGATTCAGCAAGTGGACAGATGCTAATCCAGTCGTTCTTTCGCGATAGATAATTTTTTTCTTATCTTCGGATTTCCAGACATAGGAGCGGGTATGGGTTAGATCTTGGATTCCGCGCACTAGAATTTCAAGTTTTATCATTTTTTCGTCGAATTGTATAATATTATATTCGGAAAAGTGGACAATTTTTGGTCCCACCAGCGAAAGTTTAACTCTAATTAATCCTCGCAAGAAAAGAAAGCTATTACGCGCGTGGACAGATGCTAATCCGGTCGCTCTTTCGCGATAGATAATTTTTTTCTTACCTTCGGTCCTCGGGCAGCAATTACGGCAGAGTCTGGTTTTCTTGCTGTGCCGTTTCGAAACGGATTGAACGAAGTTACACGATCATCAGGTTTTTAGAGACTGGCTCTGAGTAGCGACAGGCGGCGGCTACCACATGTTTCACCCATCAGGCGTGAAAGAGCTATATGCCTTCAGCTTCCGCGAGTTCGATCGAATTCGTCCGTTTAATTAGCGATTACTTTCCCCGTTCGATGCCAGCGGACTGACAGGTACAAGTGTAGCGAGCGGAGTTAGGCGATCTCCTACGTCTTTTCTTGCTGCTGTCCAGTAATCCAACCACGCTTCATTGCTTTTTACTACCAGGACCCCGTGATATAATCGATCGCGGATTCCACTTACGGAATTACGTAACGGAGCTTCGAGCGGTTTTTTAGCCGAAGCAACCGAGACCCTGGACCCGGTTCCATTGTTCCATCTATTGTTCTAATTGGCGATTATTGTGTCGCAGGTTTCCACGAGGCAGTGGGCGAGGCGATTGCCCTAAGCGTCGCCACGCCTAAGCACCTGCAGACACTGGGATTAGGGAACAAGTACATCGACGAGTCCACAGCGGATATTAATTATTTGTTCACCCTGGCGATGGACAAATTGGTGATGTTGCCGTTCAGTATAGCCATGGACAGATGGAGGTGGGACGTGTTCCGCGGTTATGTCAACAGAGAGGAGTATAATTGCCATTGGCATCGTGTGATGGAACAATACGCTGGAATCAAACCTCCGGTGCTCAGATCCGAAGACGATTTCGATCCTGGATCCAAGTACCACATCCCTGCGAACATTCCCTACATCCGGTGAGTACGTTCATCGGTTTTTATTATAGGGATCTTGACGGAGAATTTTCTTCGAGCATGCTCGAAGGAATTTGCATAGTCTGCTAGTACGAGGAACTAGCTGTTTCACTTGGAATATTCAACGTTATGGCTCGTTGATCGCATACCATGATTTTCCAATTGATTTTTTTTTTGCGAAAGCCATAAAATGGTCAAGTGACTTTGAATAGCTCCATCGGCGCTGAAGAATGTGGGAGTATTTCTAGGCTGCGGGCTCGATCGAGAGATTGATGGATCGGTTTTTCCGGTGACCGCGAGCCTAGATCCTGGTTTCACCCAGACGGTTCCTGTGCATATGAAATGGCACGAAGCGTCTTCATTAAAACGAGTATTATTTTCTTAACGGAATTATTAATGCGGAATTTTAATGTTTTCGGCGCATTGGTTCGATCAAATATTACTAAACAACTATTTGCAAATTAACACAATATCCTTTCTCAACGTTTCGATCTTCATTTAGATCATTTTCAAGAGACTAACAAAAATATTGGAACATTGAAACCAACACCGGAAAAATAACCAAAAAAGAAAATTAACGAAAACCTTGCTCACTTGCTTAGTGTCGCAGGGTAATTTTTATTTAAAAATTAAAAACATTTTAATGACCCAACATGTTGCTGTTTGCTGAAATTATTAATGTTCAAATATCGTCAATTTCTCAAGAATGAGAAATTTAGGGTTTGATGCAGATGAAGACGGTTCCGATTTCTTTGGAAACAAAATTTATCCAGAAATGCAGTTTATTTATTTAGTGAATGCAAAGGTCTAAATAATTTCGAACGTCGATGTACCTCTCACTCTGCAATATCGCTTTCGTTTGTAATAAAATTGGACTGCCGAATGACGTTCATGAATACTTTTGACCGTCGATGTACCTCTCACTCTGTAATATCACTTTCATTTGGAATAAAATCGTACACCCGAATTTCGTCCATAAATGACATAAGCGCTCCAGATTACGCCATCTCTTTCCACCGTTAGCTAGCAAAAGGGAGAAAGCTTCTTTCTCCCGAAGTCGAGGACGTCGAATTTTTCGGGTGAATCGATAACATCGGATGCGTTACGTGTACACGAATCGGATGAAAGTTACCCTCTCTTTCTCTCTCTCTCTTGTCGACGGCTAATTGCCGGCCAGGTTTTTGTTGCGCTAATTACGGCGGAGCGTGCTTCCGCGTTTGCGGATTCGAGGGAATCGGCGCGCTACGGATCGCGCGCGTTTACTATACTTTCGAATTTTCCCGGGAAGCCGGTTGGTCACGGGCGTGTAACGTCGCCGTAACATCGCGGAAAGCGCGATCGAAGATGATATCGGTTCCGCGTGTTTAAACGGGGCTATTTGGCGAGCTGTGGTGACTGTGCGGAATCGTTACGAAACCGCGGATTCGCGGCCTTGATTCCACAGAATCGATCCCCCGCTATGGGAAAAGTAGGAAAGGAAACACGGAAGCTCGGTAATCCAGAAACGGAACTCCTGTGGTCGATCAAGCTCAGGATCGAGACGAAGAGATTAGGATCGGTTGAGGCTAGAGTCGAGGATCGAGCGGGTACGACCCAGATTGTAAACAGAGCCTGGGACCCATGGACGCAGGTGTTGAGAAGAGACTTGTCTGGATTTTGCTCTTTGGTTTTATTAGAAAGAAGCGAAAGACACAATGGTACATGGGTGTGCTCGTCGCGCCACGAGTCACGCCGGATCTTTGTACAGTACATGTATACAGTGGTTCTTAGGTACTCAGGTATCAAAATGTATCAAAAAGGTACTATAGCAACTAATTCACCGGCCGACGGTCCGCCATCGAGGAAGAAGATCGGCGGCAGATCGTTCGTCTCACCCGGTTTACCCAGCGAAGCGATTTGTCTTCGAGTATACGATCATGCGAACGAATACGTCCTCCGGAGCTGCGTCAGGAGCGAAGGAGGTGGCCCTACGTAGGCCAGAGCACGGTCGGGTACCCGTCAAACATTGTCATATGGGTATTTAATAATGCTCTCCGTAACTGGAACCGCCGTAATCACCTTCGTACCCGCCTCCGCCGCCGCCGCCGCCGCCGTGATCGCTGTGGATGTGAACGGGCACGGGTACTTTGACCGGGTACGGTACGGGTTTGGCGACTGGTACGGGTACGTGTTTCGTGACCGAGACGGGTACGGGCCGTTCTACGGGCACTTTGACCGCGTACGGCACCGGATGCTCGACCGGAACGGGTACGTGCTTCTCGACCGGGTACGGGGCGGGTACGGGCACCTTTACTTCAACGGGCACCGGCTTCTCGACCGGCACACCGATCGGCCTCTCCACGTGGACCTTTACTGGATAGGGCACCGGCTTCTCCACAGGTACCGGAACGTGCTTCTCGACCGGAACCGGGTACGGTTTTGGTACGTGGACCGGGTACGGTCGATCGACGGGTATGTTCACCGGGTACGGGACCGGTTTCTCCACTGGGAACGGTTGCGGAACGTGTTCCAAGACCTTCACTGGGTAAGGGACTGGCTTCTCGATCGGGTACGGCTGTGGGACGGGTACCTTCACCGGGTACGGGATCTTCTTCTCGACCGGGTACGGCTGAGGCACGTACACCTTGTAGGGTACCGGTCGCTCCACGGGTACTTGCACTGGGTATGGAATCTTCTTCTCGACCGGGTACGGTTGTGGTATATGGACGGGTACTTTGACCACCACCTTCACAGGTACCGGTATCTTCTTCTCCACCGGGTACGGCTGAGGAACGGCTACTTTGACCGGGTACGGTATCTCCTTCTCCACCGGGTAGTGGACCTTTTTCTCGACCGGGTACGGTACCTTCACGCTCTTCTCGATCGTGACTATTTTCACCTTGCCGTGGCCCTCTTCGTACCCACCGCCGCCTCCGTATCCACCGCCGCCGCCGTATCCACCGCCGCCGCCGTATCCACCGCCGCCGCCGCCGCCGCCTCCGTACCCACCTCCTCCTCCGTATCCGCCACCGTAATCACCGCCACCACCGCCTCCACCATATTCTTCTCCGCCACCACCGTAATCACCGCCCTCGTAGCTGCCTTCCAAGCCACCGAGACCGCGTTTCTCCTGCTTCTTCTCGACGGTGGAGGACTCTTCCTTCGAGTCCGCTGACTTGGTGGTCTCGGACTCGCAGTGTCCCGCGGCCAGCAGGCCCAGGAATAACAAGGGAATCTGCAAGAAATCGGATTCGGCTCTAGCTTCCTATATTTACATTTTCAATTGACACTTCGTTTTATCGACACATGTCATCGACATTTTCGTTCATTTTTATACTTTCTCTCGAGAACGGAAGGCAACTATGAAAATTATTTATTAAGGTTATTGTAACATTCGAAGGATTCGTAGAAGTCTCAATGAGTCTGTTGCAGTATTTAGATAACGATCCCTGAAGAAATAGTAGGTTCTAAAAACGTTAATGTTATTGAAAGATCGATCAAGAAATTCATAAACTAACATAGATTATCCCAATTTATGAAATAACCATTATGCAGTGTACTGACTCGAGGTTGCCGGGACTTTTATTAAATCCTAATGCTATAGCACCTAGTTTAAACTATCAGATGTTTACATAAATTCCAATAAAACGATCGACATTTATCCCAAAGATGTAGTTTCAAAAATGTATAAAAGAATTTAGAGAATCTAGCCAGGGCTTGAATCGACAAAAACGTCCTCGTCTATCGATTGTCCCAGAAATTCACAAGGAACTTGATCTTCAACAACACGTACCAATTCCCTAATATTCTGCTGACTTAATCGCGTTACGTACGGTAGCTCACGAAAGCGTCTGACCCGGAAACGAGTTTGCGGAACGAACGGTTTAGGGTTTGTTCGATCGGAGTCAGGTACTCACCAAAATTTTCATGTCAGAGAGGCACTCCGATATCTGGTCGAAGTCCAGACTTTACTGGATACTTCCCCCCAAGACGCCACCGACTTTATAGTCCGCTTTCCCCCGTCGGTTCATCGTGAGCGAGCGTGCGAGCGAGCGAGCCAGCTAGCTAGCCCCCCTGTGTGTACGTTCGCGGAAAAGTGAAACACGGCGCGGTGTGTGCCGTACAGGCGTCTTGGCCGTTCGATCAACACGCTCGCGACGCTGTTGCATTTTTCTGGATCCGATGTGCCTCGGTGTGTGCCACACGTCCACGCTCGTTCCATAACCGGGCCCACTGGCGTAGACGACGCCCGAATCCTCTTCCAGGGTGAAAGGAAAATCGCTGGCTTTTGCTGGCGGAAGCCCGCAGCGAGTTACTCACGCGTCGTAACGCCGGAGAACTCGATACGGACCGAGGCGTTGTTCGTTACATTGATCGGCTAATAGATCCCTATTGGGACGAGGAATCGATCCAGCACACCGCCAGTTGCATCACTTCGAAATGCAGCATTGTTTTCATTCGGGACTCGTGTCGGTGTTATTAGTCTCTGGGTTATGTAAAGGTACTGCAAGCTGGAAAATTAGGATATACGATATCGGGGTATCAAGTGATAAGTAATGTTTATTATTATTTATTAACGCCTTGCCACTCGGGCTCTGGCGAGGAGTCTTATATACAATTTTATATAACATAACACGATACGTAAGTCCTGTATGATATAATCTTGCGCATTTTGATAAACAGCAGATTTTCTAAAAATTACACTGAAAATTCGCGGAGTTTCAAAATCGTTCAATCGGGTTACGTAAAAGTACTACAGGTTCGACTAAAAGTCGTTTAAATTGCAATATAGTTGCGTTGGGTAATCTAGGGATACTTAAAATTCAATGAAAAATCGGACGAGTTTCATTATCGCTGAATTGGGTTACGTAACGGTGCTGCATGTTAAACTACAAGTTGATTCAGTCACGGGGACATTTGAAAATAATATCGAGAGAGAAAAAAACAGCACGAATCCAGGGGTATCTTATGCATCGAAAGAAATTGCCACAGAGAAGGATACTCCGTGAAAGAGGACGTTCTGGAAAAATTGGAATCGGATTTCGAAAAATCGGATTCTACGCCACTGCGCCAGGCAAATTCTGAGCACCCTGCGCACGCAGGGCCCCGGGGCTGCTCTCTCTCTCTCGGCTCCTTCCATATTTCATAGTTTCTCGGCAGGACTATTGCCCCCTCCGTATCCGGTCCCCACGGAAGGACTTGGCGCGCGTGACCACGACGTTTCCAGTCCCGGGTCCTCTCGTCCGCGACCGAGAGTCCTTTGGTACGACGGAGAGAGCTAGAGGAAGGAAGAGAGTCCAGGTGGGAGGGTGTTGGAAGAAAACGAAAACCGGAGAGTGAAAGAGAGGAAGGGAGACGCGGTCTCTCGCGGTGGGGGAACGCGCTCGGATATACGATCTGCCGTGTCGGATGAAGCCGAGATCGATCGCGTAGATCCGCGGGCTTACGCGTCGACGAACGTTAATTGCTCGGGTTTGGATTATGCTCGGTTCTCACCGGAACGTTGCTCGCCGTCGAGCACAGTTTTCTTTCGGAGTCGTTACGCGCCGTTTTTTTTATTTGTCCCCGTTGGTATGTTGCACTCGAATGTCGGACTGGCACTCTCGACCGGCCGATCGATCGTTAGCAACTCGTCCGAGAAGTAATTACGCCAGAAAATTCCATCTGGTGCCGTAATACATCCGATTATGCAGATCGCTCTAATGTAGTCGTTATGTTAATTGTTTCGCTGCTGCATTCATTATGTCCGCGGATAACGTGCGGCTGAGCGATGCGAGTCACGATATCGATACGATGGAAAGCTCGTCGAAAGGTCGCGTCGAAATTTAATTGTTCTATCGAATATTTATGAATCCGCGGGATCCAGGGGGATACAAGCGATCGTTTAGCAGTATGGAACACCTGTTTCGTGGATGATTATCATCGTTCCGGAGTTATTGAACGTGAGAAAGCGGCGAACACCAGTGAGAGTAGCGATCGTTCTAGCTAGCCCGCGATATTTCAATCGCGCGATGAAAAGGATCCTCGAGGCAGGAAGTCGGGATCTGTCGTTTTTCCCCGGCCGATAAATAATCGAGTCGATGCCAATCTGAGAAACCAGATGTTTCGATCGCGAGCTCGCGTTCGTTCGCGATCGGATAATCGGCTTAATACGAGGATTCTCGTATGAAAGCAGGAAAATCGATTATTTCAACAGATTTTTTTGTTTCTAGGAAAGACCATTGGTTGTAGAAGTTTATTGTGCTATAGGTACAAAGATACATAAATGAAAGATAAAGTCAAAATTAAAAAAATGCTTCAAAATGATACAAGAAAAAAATCGACTGTTTCAGCTCATTTTTTGTTTCTAGAAAAGACCATTGGTCGTAGAAGTTTATTGTGCTATAGGTACAAAGATACATAAATGAAAGATAAAGTCAAAATTAAAAAAATGCTTCAAAATGATACAAGAAAAAAATCGACTGTTTCAGCTCATTTTTTGTTTCATGAAAAGACCATTGGTCGTAGAAGTTTATTGTGCTATAGGTACAAAGATACATAAATGAAAGATAAAGTCAAAATTATCAAAATGCTTCAAAATAATACAAGAAAAAAATCGACTGTTTCAGCACATTTTTTGTTTCTAGAAAAGACCATTGGTCGTAGAAGTTTATTGTGCTATAGGTACAAAGATACATAAATGAAAGATAAAGTCAAAATGATCAAAATGCTTCAAAATGATACAAGAAAAAAATCGACTGTTTCAGCACATTTTTTGTTTCTAGAAAAGACCATTGGTTGTACAAGTTTATTGTGCTATAGGTACAAAGATACATAAATGAACGATAAAATCAAAATTAAAAAAATGCTTCAAAATGATACAAGAAAAAAATCGAAGTTCTGCACCAGTTACGCGATCTCTAAATCACTCAGGAAGACCGGAAGCTGCGAATGACGGTGAAACGAATGGCCTTCCAGCCGGTCGATCCTCGGATAATCGATCAACGGCCAGCTCTGCTCTTCCTAAGATCAGGGAAAGCCGGCGTATTTGATTTTTTCCGGTCGCGTACGCAGAACGCGCGAGGAATTCTTGACCGTGAGGCCATTAATTCGAAGCGGCTTCGCTTCCTCGCAGCTCGCCTGCAATTCTTTGCGAAACTAGCGAACGGATCGTGTGTATCGGCTCCGTGGGAAATTGCAAGCCAATCCGACCGTTCGCTTAATGACCGATCGGTGAGTTAATAAGGACGTGTCGGACAGGTTGCCGAGGAATGTGCACGATTTATTTTTGTCACGCGGAAACCGCTGTTGCCAGCTATGATTTACAATCGATTGATCGATGAGATGATTACGGGCGTTTCGAGTGCAAATTATATTGCTTCCGATAGAGTTTCCTTAATCTCTTTATTCAATCATGCGAACGCTGCATAAATATAATGTAGCAACAATCTCTATAAGAAATCTAGATCCCTTTCTGACGTGTCCTCGCAGGCCTTCTGCGAGGTCTGCTGGGCACCCTCTTCTTATTATCACTGTTCCTAGTCTTCTGATCAGCCTTAGAATCCTTCCTCTCGTAAAACTCTTGATTTCCAATCCCATTCCAATCCTGCTCCAGAGGCACCGGCACCTGAACCCAGTAAGGGAAAGGTTTTTCCACAGGAATAGGCACAGGTTTAGGCATGAGAACCTCGTAGGGTCTATCTACTTGAACCCTAACCGGCACAGGGTACGGTCTCTTCACTTCTACCTCGACAGGCTTCTCGACGGTGTAAGGTTCAGGTTCGATTACCTCGACAGGAACAGGCACGGGTCGTTCTATAGGCACAGGATAGGGCGTTTCAACTGGGACCTTGACCTTGACAGGATAGGGTTTGGCTATAGGGACCGGATAAGGCTTGGCAACCTCCACGGGATAGGGTTTAGGCACAGGGACTGGGTAAGGTCGATCAACGACCACCTTGACAGGCACCGGGACCTTCTTCTCGACCTCGTAGGGCTCTGGTACCTTTACCGGCACTTTCACCTCGTACGGCACGTGCTTGTCGACCATGTAGGGCTCGGGTATAGGTACTTTGACTTCGACTGGTATCTTCTTTTCAACGGTGTACGGCTGAGGGACCGGGACCTCCACCTTGTACGGCACTGGCCGGTCGACCTTGACCTCGTAAGGCACCTGCTTCTCCACTGTGTAGGGTTCCGGTACCTCGACAGGAACGTTGACGTACACCTTCACGGGATAGGGCACCTTTTTCTCAACCGTGTAAGGCTGGGGCACTGGGACCTTCACTTCGTAGGGCACGTGTCTGAAATTGTACGTTGGTTATCGTTAGACTGCTGATCTTTATGGAAAATAGAAGGTAAAAGTTCGTTTAATGTTATATGAAAATAAGCGGTCGCCGACATGCCTGTACACGGGATAGGGGACCTTCTTCTCAACTGTGACAGGCACTGGAACCTTCTTTTCTATAGTCACCACCTTAGGCTTCTCCAACGGAGCCTCGGCTACCCAGTCGCTCCTAGGGTACCTCCTCCAATGGTCGTCGACTTTGCTCATCCAGCCAAACGGTTTCGATCTGTGACGTCTAGGGAACCTTCGCCAATCGTCTGTGTCATCTTCGTGATCCGTGTCGTCCGTTGGAGATGAATAGCGACCGGTGAATCTCACGTTGCCCCTCGAATTCTCTCGATGAGCTGGTTTCCGGACGCTCGAGTACGATTCCCGAACTGTTTTCGACTCTATCGTTGAATTGCCACTTTCCAGGGCCTTCTCCACGGCCCTTTCCGCTACCCTCTCAGCTGCCTTCTCTACCGCTAGCTCCGCTGCCCTTTCTAGGTCCTCTTTTCGCGTTGCGCAGCAAGTTAGGGCGATTGAAAGGCAGAGGAAAACGATTATGCTGGGCTGCTGACGGTGGGAGACAGAAAATGATGTTAAATAAAAGTTAGGGGACCTTCGTAGTGGAAAATGAAGTTGAAGTGTGTAGGGTGAAGTACTATGGTACCAACCATAGGTCCTCTTTTCGCGTTGCGCAGCAAGTTAGGGCGATCGAGAGGCAGAGGAAAACGATTATGCTGGGCTGCTGACGGTGGGAGACAGAAAATGATGTTAAATAAAAGTTAGGGGACCTTCGTAGTGGAAAATGGAGTTGAAGTGTGTAGGGTGAAGTACTATGGTACCGACCATAGGTCCTCTTTTCGCGTTGCGCAGCAAGTTAGGGCGATTGAGAGGCAGAGGAAAACGATTATGCTGGGCTGCTGACGGTGGGAGACAGAAAATGATGTTAAATAAAAGTTAGGGGACCTTCGTAGTGGAAAATGAAGTTGAAGTGTGTAGGGTGAAGTACTATGGTACCAACCATAGGTCCTCTTTTCGCGTTGCGCAGCAAGTTAGGGCGATCGAGAGGCAGAGGAAAACGATTATGCTGGGCTGCTGACGGTGGGAGACAGAAAATGATGTTAAATAAAAGTTAGGGGACCTTCGTAGTGGAAAATGGAGTTGAAGTGTGTAGGGTGAAGTACTATGGTACCGACCATAGGTCCTCTTTTCGCGTTGCGCAGCAAGTTAGGGCGATTGAGAGGCAGAGGAAAACGATTATGCTGGGCTGCTGACGGTGGGAGACAGAAAATGATGTTAAATAAAAGTTAGGGGACCTTCGTAGTGGAAAATGAAGTTGAAGGGTGTAGGGTGAAGTACTATGGTACCAACCATAGGTCCTCTTTTCGCGTTGCGCAGCAAGTTAGGGCGATCGAGAGGCAGAGGAAAACGATTATGCTGGGCTGCTGACGGTGGGAGACAGAAAATGATGTTAAATAAAAGTTAGGGGACCTTCGTAGTGGAAAATGAGGTTGAAGTGTGTAGGGTGAAGTACTATGGTACCAACCAGGCGTCCCATGGCGAGATGCTTCCAGACGATGGATCGAGATGCACTGAAACCAAACGGATAAGTGCAACAGGATTATTTATATACCGTGGACGACTTTCGCCTGTTCAACCAGCTCGGACGTTTATAGGCTTGCGCCGCCTACTTCGCGACAATTATCCACGGTCAACCGAACGGTCATTGTTTTTCACGGATAATTGGTTTAAAGCTCTCCATCACGGAAGCGACAGCCTGTGGACCATTCATTATTCGACTCGTAAAACCGCTTCGAAGAAACTTCTAGTTTCACGCGGTCCGTCGAACCGCTGCGCTGCTGGACGAACTTATGGCTTTTCTTAAGCAACAAACGCATACCGCGATACGCTAATCAGTAGACCGCCGATCTTTGTGGAAAATAAAAATGCTCGACATTAATTGCAAGGTACTGATTTTCAAAAATTAGAGAATCGAGTCCAGGAATTAGTTGATGAATGGAATTCGAAGCGGCCAATTTCAGGGTTTCGACATCTCCGAGTGTCCATGAACTCGGGAAAATCGCGGACAATCGCGTTTAAGCGTATTTCACGGGACAACCGTCGGTTGCCAGTTGGTTCTAGTCCATTAATTTTATGAAAAGCCTGCTGGAACGGCGACGCTGTGTACGTTTGACAGACGAAAGCGAATGGCCGCTTTCCATAGGCGATCGTAAAACCGGACGGACATCGCGCGCCAATACGGAGACGCGTTTTTCGTGGGAAACGTTTGTTCTCAAACAATTCAAAGTTCCTTCGTGGAACGAATCGCCTACCGGATACAAGCGTTGTTTCTCCGTGACAATTTGTTCCTAGCTAGTAAATAAACATCGACCATGAAATCGTCTCACGTAGCATCGTTTGATCCAATTCCTCTCGTCTGTCACCCGAGAGCCATCCAGTTTCTCGTGTTAGTTCAGTGAAAACGAAACCGGTATAAAAGTTCTCTCCAGCGGTTTTGCCATTTTCGAAGTTGACCACTTTCTTCCTAGAGTTCGCCAGTCCGGTCAGAAACTGTTACATCCAGTTCGCGGTTTTCTATTTGCACAGTGACACGGTTTCGAGGAATGAAAAAAGCCGAACGACCGGATACCGCGAGTGGAATAAATTTATTGCATTATTAAGTAACGAACGTGACACGGGTGTGGGTCTCGAGGACTGCGGGAAGCTGTCTTGACAATATTCAACTAGTAAAATTAAAAACAATTATCATAAAGCAATAAAAAATTTTTGATGGATGCGAGATTAATTTTTGGAAATTTAGGGGGATTAACGGTAGCAATAGAAGGTGGGTAAGGCGTACAAGACGTGACAAAATTTCATAGCGATAGTGCGTTTGGTTAGGCTACAAAAGCCCGGAGATATCAACGCGCTCGGTGATTTCAACGCTCGCATAAGCGATGTCGCGCGACGCTGGAGACATGAACGCTCGCGTGAACGGTGTCACGCGACTCCTATACCGAATAAAATTCATATCTCTGTTAATTATTATTAATTACATCAGCACTCCACTAAATTATTTATTTTAATTCTCCATAGAGTAATGTACCTATCTGAATTCGTGTTAGTAGCTAAAACCACGTTAAAAAATTAATTCACCGCGTTCTCGAGAGCTAGGATCGATTATGTAGAAAGTCAGGATCAAGGCTGGAAGACACGTCGCCCTGATGCGTCTGTCTTGCCAGAATCAATTACGGAATGATCTGTCGCGACGCAATTACGACCGGGTAGAGGAGAAACGTGACTGGAATGTGGCTCCTCGATTTCGCCGTGTGCTCGTCAATCTCAATTGCACATTCCGGGAACATCAGGTTTTCTATAGTGTTCTATGATTTTTCCTTTCGATCATCGCCATATTAGACGTCCCTTCGTCGAAGCTTTTTTAATCTTTTCGATCAAGAATGGATCGAAGCAGAGCGACGAATTAAATTGGAAGAAATAATGGTTCCTTTCGATTTCTGTGAAAGCCATTTATTTCCACATTGTACAACCTCTCGCGGAGTTCTCGCACACTACAACGGGAACTTTCGCAGTCGATATTTGGTTGCAGTCCGCTGCAATTCTCTGTACAAATGCATTTCGCCACAGCTGATTTCAACGCCACTCAGATGGCGTTACTAGCTCCTTGGGTGAATAAAAACTACATTCTAAACATTTTCTGCATCGATTGTAGGGAACAGGGGTTGAGTAAAAATGTATTTATTCGTTTAATAATTTTAATAAATTCAAAACAATATTCTTAAATTCTTCTGGTGTCTTACTCGATATCTCGCTTCTCCTTTTCTTACCATAAATGCATAAAATCCACAGTCTATGAATAACCGACGATCGCAGCGAACAACATTAACAACCAACCGCCTCGTCGATCAGAGAACACTGTAAAACACCTTCGCACATCTACAGTAGGTACTCGCTTGGGGCACGGAAACCGAAACGGAATTTCAAGAATTCCAATAAATCGCATAACATTATTTACCACCTGTAACTCCCCCACTATCGAATCGAATGCGCGATCAATGTGCACGTATAACAATATAAATAAACAATTCCACTAACAATAAGCTACATTCCCTATCGTTTGGTCGCATGATCGCAGGCATTTCATCGGGAGTGCAACGAGAGCGAGAACCTACTATAATATCTTCCATAGCCATCCCAGCAGCTAGATCTTCTGCCACGGATCTATCGCAAGAAATCACCATCTGGCTGCAATTGAAATCATTCATCGCGCGAATTCATGGTACTCGACCGCTGAAGATTCGATCGCTGAGTCTCCCTCGTGATCCGGAATGGGGACGGGTACTTTTACGGGGAAGGGTATGGGTTTTTCGACCGGGTAAGCAATGGTTCTGGTCACGTGTACCGGTACCGGTCTGTCGACGGGTATTTTCACCGGCACGGGTATCGGCTTCTCCACCGAATAAGGGACTTCCTTTTCGACGGGATAGGGCGCGGGTACCGAGACTTTGATCTTAACGGGTACGGGTTTGTCGACGGGTACAGGTACCGGTCTTGGTACCTCGACTCTGACGGGTACAGGGACGGGTTTGTCGACCGGGTAGGGCACGGGTTTCGCAACGGGTACCGGGTAGGGTTTCGCCACCGGAACTGGTACCGGTTGCTCGACTTCGATCTTCAGCGGGTAGTGCACAACCTTCTCGACCGGGTACGGCTGGGAGACGTGCACTGCTACCTTCACCGGCACCGGGATCTTCCGTTCAATGGGGAACGGCTCGGGTACAGGTACTTTGACTTCGTAATGAACCTTCTTCTCGACCGGATACGGGTCTGGAACGTAGACCTTGAAGGGTACGGGACGGTCCACTGGGACCTGCACCGGGTACGGTACTTCCTTGAACACGGGTACAGGCTTGGGTATCTTTACCGGCACCTTCACGAAAACTTTCACCGGATAGGGGACCTTCTTTTCAACTGGGTAGGGTTGCGGTACCGGTACTTTGACCGCGTAGGGAATGTTCTTCACCACCGGGTACGGGACGTTCTTGATGACCGGGTACGGCACCGCGACCTTCTTCACCACGGTTACCAGCTTGTGCACGTCTTCTTGTACGTGGTGACCTAGGACCTGACCCTCGTGGGGGACGTCCAGGGATATTCCTGATTGGTGATCAGAAATGAAGGATTCGTAGCTTCCGTCCAGGTGTTCGGATTTTAAGGAGTCGCCTTCTAGGTGACCCACGTCCAGGTGGGATAGCTCCAGAGGCTCGTTGTATTGGTCCCCTGCAAGATTTAGCGGATTAGTTGCTATGAAGTGTGCAAAAGTTTAGCTAAGAATGTAATTCTTTCGATTAGAATTGCCGAGAACCCGCACTCTAGATCTACGCACCGCGTTTCCCGACAGGTCTCATCGATCCCTTCGTGGTTCTGTGCGCGGTGCCATTAGGTCTCTTTTGCCAAGGAACACATTGCGCTCTGTTCGGAGGTCTCTGTGTCCTTGGCTTGACAGCCTGTTGTTGGTTTTTCTTCTGTTGCGCAGCGAAACACGACGAAGTCGCGGCGAAGACCAAAATAACCACCACGATGTTCCTCTGTAACAGTGATCGTTACCACAGAATCGTTAACACATTATCCAACTGCTTAAGGGGGTATACCGATTCGCCGCGAATGTGGTGGCACACTCACACACCGCTAGATAGACATATACGTACACGAAGATTGCAAGGGTCCACGATATTCGATGTCATTTCTCGATAATGCACAGTTGGGATTTGTACTTAGTCACAATCGCTTGATAAAAGATCAATCTACTCAAGATGTATCCCAAAGTGGCTTACTTTTGCGTTTTCGAGGCGTGATTTGCATTATTTGGCAGCATGTAGCGGAACCGCGAGCGGCGCTACAGTGCTGCCGCTGTCGGAGCTACAGTGCTGCCGCTGTCGGAACTACAGTGCTGCCGCTGTCGGAGCTGTCGAGTAATACTGTTCATACAGCTGCATGCTGCCGAATAATGCTAATCACGCCTCGAGAATGCAAAAGTGAGCCACTTTGGGATACATCTTGAATAGATTGATCTTTTATCTAGCGATTGTGACTAAGTACAAGCCCCAACTGTGCATTATCGAGAAATTCCATCGAATATCGTGGACCCTTGCAATCTTCGTGTACGTATATGTCTATCTAGCGGTGTGTGAGTGTGCCACTACATTTGCGGCGAATATGTATACCCCCTTAAATTCCTTTTAGATCTAAATGAGGATTTTTCAGCTTTAACACAGTCATGAAGAATATTCTCAAGCATCAATTATTAACAGACACTCTCCGACTACTTATAGCAGTCACACCTATCAACTTCTCCAAATACTGGACCATTTAACCATTCAAGGAAAACACTGCACACGATCACTATCACACTGTCGGCCCAAGGACCACTGGATTCCTCCGGTTCTCCGCGACCTTGACTCCCAGAGAGACGTACCGTGCAATTCATCCTGCGATCCTCGGCGAACTGATCAGGGTCAAGGTGTATCGAGACCCGTTTTAAATGATCGAACGTGTCGAGCAATCGAAACCGAAAGCGAGTAAATCGGAGACGCGAAGTGACCAGCTTATATACAAGCGTTTCTCGGAGGCTGTGCACGGTGCTAGCCTCTTCAAGGGGGGAAGATCGCTTTCCCACACCTGTAGATAGTGAAACTATTCTGGTTCACAGTCTCCGGAACCTTGTATCTCGAAACGAGCCCCGATGATCGACGAGTACACCACCCATAAACGGAGTGACACGCGATTCCAGAGATCGCGATTCCGCGGTCATCTCGCGCGACCTTGGAAAACAAGAATGAGGACAGCGCGGTCGATCTCGATGCCGGTCACACGTAAAAGCGAAAGCGAAAGATCGGAGTTATTCGATCGAGTGCATCTTGTGATTTCTATTTAAATTTGCGTTTTGTACGATTAAGAATTGAGAATAATCTTTCTTGGTGAAAGCGAAAGGCTTGTATTGTTTTAATGATTGACCGTACGTGTCTCGAATCGAGTGTGTTCCTCGAAAGAATCGATGCGAGTCGTTCTTTTTGCAGCGTCTTCACTTTCTGAACATCAGAATTAGTATAGAAGATCTTTTTGTTGGAACTGTGAAAAGAATAATGAAAGCGCATGGACGCTGGGATAGCGGATTGTTCGCTGTACCTTGAAACATCGTGTAAATGTTGAAAATGATGTATCAGTATAAATTCTTTTAATCCTTTGCACTCGGAGCTATTTTAACTAAAAAACGAAAGATTTTTCCATTCTAGAATATGTCCATACTATACAATTTTTGTTCATTTTTTTTGCATATGAAACTGATATAATATCTCATGTAATATGTAAATGTCTAGTAGTTTATTAACCCTTAGCACTCGAGTGGCGACTCAGAGTCTCCATAAAAATTGCTGTGCTATTATTCAAAATATTGTTTACTTTATTAAACAAGTTGGTAGCTAATCAATTACTGAACATTTAAGTATTGCATGAGGTGTTATATTAATATCATATCCATAAAATAAAAAGAAATCATATGGAACGGAATTATTCTAGGTCGGAAGAAATGTTTAATTTTCCAGTTAAAATAGCTCCGAGTGCAAAGGGTTAAATACGAACAAAAATAATAATGTGAACAATATTTTTAAGAATGGCATAGCAATTTTCAGTGCCGCCTCAGAGTCGCCATCCGAGTGCTAAGGGTTAATTTTCCTGCTATTCGAAATTTTACCTATTTCATCATAAATGCATGAAATCCGTATTCTGGTGATCAGAATGAACATGTGCACCGACTCTAACGTCAAGTTCATGATTATAATGATTGATTAATGCACCGTGACTGGCAGGAAATTAGCGTACTACAATGTGCTGGCTTGTAAGAACAGTGTTCACACTCTCCCCTGTGTAACGACCGGAAACCATACTTTCACGGACACGGACTATGTTTACGGAAATAGCGACGCGATTTGGATTTGCGGTCTCTCGAAGCGAGGTGGACAGCTCGTGCCAACAAACGTAACACCGTGACTCCTAACAACGAGAGAAACCGACGATCGCGTTAACAGAGACTATCCTACTCGAATTTCGCGACCGACACGCGATGGTTATGGTCCGTGAATGCTCAATCCTGTTACTTTTGATCGATTTTTTATCGCCAACGAGATAGTTAAATGCTCGAAGTTGAGCAACGGGGGAAAGACACGCGACGCGGTTCTTGATGAGCTTGAAGATAAACGGCCGAGCTACTATGTTTAATGGACATGCCGCATAATTAGTCCGATTCCACGAGTTTCAGAACTTCAACAAACCATAGGGACCTCGCTTTCGATTTCTACTTGTGTATGGAAAATTCTTAAAAATCGATTCGTAGGGATATGGTGCGATTAGATGAATTTAAGCTTTGATTTTCTACTTAGGGTAAGGGATAGTGCATGTGTAATAATTAGACTCCGGATCTTTATGCAAAATAAAAAGTGTCCATTTGCAGAACACAAGAGCTAAATATTTATATTTTTCACTAATCATTTTAATGTAGTCAAAATAATATATTGATACTCTTATAGTATTTATATATTTATATACAGGGTGTCCTAGACCACCCGTCCACTCCTATTAAAATGGTGGAGAGTGATTTTTATTGAAAACTAAACAAAATTTAATAACTAATTCAGGTACGCTCTATCGAATGGCGGTAGTTGCAATTTCCGGTACTAACCGGAAATAGGATTTTCAGACCGGAAGTCGTTTTTTAAAAATTGGACCCGGTATTTTTCACTGCATATTCAGATTGTATGAAAACAATAATAAAAGTTTTGTCTCATACGTTTTTCTCGAAAATGCCTACGTTGGACAGAAAATGAACTCCATGATGAATTCACATTTTTAAATTAAAGATTTAATTTTTAATAATGAATTTGCACAAGTTGCAGGACTAACTGTAAAGGACAATACCTGCTCTGAAATAGATTAATAAATAACTTAACAGAAATAAACTATGGAAAACTTCTATTTTTTTTTGCGTGCAATCTGAATATGCAATAAAAAATATCAGGTCCTATAAGAAAACGACTTCCGGTCTGAAAATCCTATTTCCGGTTAGTACCGGAAATTGCAACTACCACCATTCGATAGAGCGTACCCGAATTAGTTATTAAATTTTGTTTAGTTTTCAATAAAAATCACTCTCCACCATTTTAATAGGGGTGGACGGGTGGTCTAGGACACCCTATATGTATATACTTATATATTTTGATACTCTTAAAGTATTTATATATTTATATATTTATATATATATAGTTATATATTTTGATACTCTTAAAGTATTTAATCTTTTAACTGTTTTAAATTGCACCTACTCATTTGTGTTATAAATGCATAAAATCCGGAGTCTAGTAATAATTAATTTACACTTCTCTTCTCTTACTAATTATTGATAAATTTATTGTTTCTGGCTGTTTAATGTTTATAACAATTCTTTTTATCAACGATAAAAATCAATGTATCAACAGTTGAGAAAGTCGTACGACTAGCTTACCAACGAACGTCGAGTGAAAGGGTTTTGTAAAGCGACTACTAGCGAACAGAGAGCGCGGCGAGAGATACAAACGAAACAATAAAGTGTTCGAAATAATAAAGTGTTCGAAACAATAAACTGTTCGAAACAATAAAGTGTTCGAAACAAACAAATTTCATGGCAGCCATTCTTATAAAAATTCTCTTCTTGAACTACTGTTTGCTCATCAGTAATGCTTTTGTATAATCCCAAGAGCCGAAGCAACTTTCATCACATTTACGTTAATAAATAAATTCAATCTTGTAATTTTTATAAACCAACACATGTCACTTTTCGTGCTCGATTCAGTGTCGAGTAGATCATTTGAAACACCAACATCGTTTCCAAGCGTGTTCTTTCCGATGAAACAAAGGGGCCCGAAAAATTGTTGTTAGTAAACGCGTCGAGGAAAATCATTTGCAGTAGTAAAAAAAAAGGAAGCAGGCGGACAGGTGAAAAAGTCGTGAAAAGTGAAAAGGATCGATCAGCAGCGGCGCGAGAGCCAGGTCTCGTGCCGGGGGCGATCATTTCGTCGTCGGTCTCTCGCTTTCAGGCTCGTAGTCGCGTGCGGCTGCGAGAGGATTGCGCAACGACCGGCTCTCTGCTCGTCCAATGGACAGGCACGTAAGTCGTTCGTGAGTCAAGTGGCTTGGGCACGGCCCCGAAGTGGGTCGAACCGAGCAAGGAACTTAACCGTGGACGAATTAACTACCAGCCAGCGATCTTCTTCTTTCGCTGTCCGGCGCGGCGCGGCGCGGCGCCTGGCAGCTTCGAAGTTGATCGAAGATGGTCACTTGGTCACCTGTGACCGGACACCGTTCCCATTGGTCATGTTGGTCATCGGTCATGTTGGTCATCGGTCATGTTGGTCATCGGTCATGTTGGTCATCGGTCATGTTGGTCATCGGGCATGTTGGTCATCGGTCATGTTGGTCATCGGGCATGTTGGTCATCGGTCATGTTGGTCATCGGTCATGTTGGTCATAGGTCATGTGGGTCATCGGTCATGTTGGTCATCGGTCATGTTGGTCATCGGTCACGTTGGTCATCGGTCATGTTGGTCATCGGTCATGTTGGTCATCGGTCATGTTGGTCATCGGTAGACCGCGGATCTTCACGCGAAATAAAAATTTTACGAAGCAACTGTTAGCTCTCACGGCAGTTTTGGCTTCTTCGAGATTTCCTTCCTCGGTTTCTGCGTTTTCCCGTAGTCGTTGGGCAACTGTTCGGCACAACTCCTCGCGAGAATCGAAATCGAGGAGCGTCCACGCGGTTGCCCAACGAACGCTGCAACCAAGGTAATTGAACGGTGGTTCTCTCGGTTGCTAAAGTTTCCGGCGGCTCCGGAACCACGGGCTCCGATCCCGCCGTCTTGATAAACGTTCTTCCAGTCGCAACTGCATCTTCAGCTCGAAAATGTCAGGGGACTGTTGTTGTATACTCCTCTCCGATCGGTAATTATCCAGAGGCGCGTTTGTTGGCCTCTCTCCGCTAGCTCTTAAATTGCTGGTCTCCTCAATCCTCTTTGTTACTTTTCTCTCGGATTATTTCATGAGAACAAATGTGAACGTACGCATCGAATAAAGACCAAATTTTTATCCAGAAATGCGGGACGCAATTATTTCCACCGATTTCTAAATTAATTGTCAATCCTCTGCTACTTTTCTCTCGGATTATTTCATGCGAACAAATGTGAACGTACGCATCGAATAAAGACCAAATTATTAAAAAATGCGAGATGAAATTATTTTCCCCGATTTCTAAATTAATTGTCAATGCATCGAGCGTAGTAAATTTGATTATCTCAGAATCTCAACTTTCTTATCGCGATAAATTAATTACTGCGATTCAGTGTAATTGTTTGCCGTGTGGCCATCGAAAGGGTTAAGGGATGAAATTAGCGTTCGCCTAGAAAGCCAATAAATACCAAATTATTATTTCCCCCGATTTCTAAATTAATTGTCAATGCATACGAGCGTAGTAAATTTAATTATCTCAAAATCTCAACTTTCTTATCGCGATAAATTAATTACTGCGATTCAGTGTAATTGTTTGCCGAGCGGCCAAGGGTTAAGGGATGAAATTAGCGTTCGCATAGAAATTTGCCAATAAATACCAGGAATAAGCCGAGAATAAGGATATCCGTCAGCTGCGTAGGTCCGCGAATGAGCCGGCAGTAGGGGTTGGGTGTGAAATTTACGCTCGCATCATCCCCCGGAAAATAGAATTGGGTTGAAGAGCGGCGAGCCGTCGAGCGGCGGCACGTCGGGGCGAATTACGAGGGCACGTGGACGCGAGGGGTGATCAAGAGCATCGATTTGGCAGGGCCGCCTTGGCAGCGGGCGAACTGGGTCGCGGTTGCCTCGTCCGTTGCATCGGTGCATCGGGTGCATCGCCATCTGGGTGGACAGGCGTGCGCGGTGCCGGCCGGGCCGGGCCGGGCCCGACCAGGAAACTTTCCCCGCAGAAATCGAACGACGACGCTGGGTTTTCCAACGATGACTGTAATCGCCTGGCGATTTCTCAAACAGTACGATAACCCGTAGTTGGTTCTCTAAGGGCCGAGCATCCGATCGTGACGCGACTAAACGACGATCACCGCTCGTTTCCGGAACGTCGGCTACCCTGAACATCGTTATAAGCCGCTTAATGACGAGGACGCTCGCGGCCTAGCCGGGCATGCGGAAAATGAAAGTGGAAATTGTTTAACAAGTCGTGACGGCGTCGGGAAACGCGGAAGGTCGCCGGGAACCGAGTCTTCCACCAAGGTATTGGATCCGGGCAAAAATAATAACCCGATCCTTAAGGGTTGCGATCCAGAATTATCCTTTGGAAATCTTCTTCTGCATTATAATTATATGAAACGAAATTCTTAGGTGACGTCGCCGGCGGCGACTTGTCGGTTCAGAATTTAAATTGTTATTACTGTCGTAAAATCCACTGAAAAGTCTCGAGTGATGGGCTTCTAACTGTTACGAAATAGTCGCCGGTAGGTAATGTGTTGCAACAATTCAGCAGAAGGTAGTCACGGATTGACTATTATGCTGTGTAGCAACGAAGTGTATAAAATTAATTTTATTAAGTACACTGCGCGGTTGTGGACGTCACTTATCTGTGACATGGTTACTTCAATCATCGACCCTTGTCCTATATTATCGAGTTACTCTGTTAAACTGAAATAAAATGTTACTTCTCCCGATTCTCGGTGTAATTTCTTCCTCTGGGAAAACTGTGAACGACGCAAGGAAGTTGCAACGATCGCGCAGAAAGAAGTTGATTTTTGCGACGATAGGAGGCTATACATGTATAGTGGGTGGCGGTATCTGTACAACAGCAATTCAAAATTACTAACATTTATATTTCGTAAAAAAAATACATATTTCGCTATGTCGATGTAGAAAAAAGTGAGATAAAGCGGGCTGTTCTCGAGCGAAGTCCACCAAAAAGACAGTCTCCACACCTATAATGAGTATCTCCCTTTCATCCGTATCGGTGGCACGCGCCGCACCGCCCAGATCTCCTTGATCATGTTCGCGGTCAGAGAGAGAGACACAGAGTGACTCCGATCATCCTCTACCAGCGTAACCGGAATTCCTCCGCGTCGTGTGCGTATCCGTGATCCCAGGTACACGATGTCAGAGGGTCGTGTGCGTAGACAGGGTGTCGCGTGCCACGACAACGTCCGATCAATTTGTTCTTCTCCGTTGCGCGTAACCCTAGAAGATCGTCGATCTGGCCGAGTCGTTTCCGGTGTCGGGTACATTATGTGCAAGGGTACCCTCTAGCGGAAGCTACCCGGATTATCGACATCGTTGGTTGTTTAGTGGTAACCTCCGTGACCGCCGGCCCAGTCGTTGCTATAGCCGGAGCTGTAGCCGGTGCTGTAGCCGTGATCGTGTTCGTGGTGTACCGGCACCGCAACGGGTACTTTGACTGGGTATGGAACGGGTTTCTCGACCGGGTAAGGCACGGGTCTCTCGACGTGCACGGGGTACGGTCTGTCGACGGGTACCTTGACCTCGACGGGTACGGGCCTCTCAACCGGGTATGGGACTGGCTTCTCGACCGGGTACGGTTGCGGTACGGGTACCTTCACTGGAACGGCGTACGGCCTGTCTACTGGGACCGGGTACGGTCTGTCGACGGGTACCTTGACCGGGTACGGGACTGGCTTCTCAACGGGGTACGGCACAGGCTTCTCTACGTGCACTGGGTATGGTTTTGGCACGGGCACGTGGATGGGACGGTCGACTGGAACCTTGACGTGCACTATCTTCTCGACCGGGTACGGTTGCGGGATGTGGACCGGCACCTTGACCGGCACTGGGACTGGCTTCTCGACCGGGTACGGCTGCGGCACTGGTACTTTTACCGGTACGTGGATGTGCTTCTCGACCGGGTACGGCTGCGGCACATAGACCTTGACGGGGTATGGACGGTCGACCGGCACGTGCACCGGGTACGGCACCTTCTTCTCGACCGGGTACGGCTGCGGGACGTGAACAGGCACCTTCACGTACACCTTGACTGGATAAGGCTTCTCGACCGGGTACGGTTGCGGCACCGGGACCTTCACAGGTACGGGCACCGGCTTCTCGACCGGGTAAGGCACGTGCTTCTCAACCGGATACGGTACAGCGACGTTCTTCACCACGGTGACCGTCTTGATGTGCTCCTGGTGACCATGATCGAGGACATGACCGCCGTAACCACCGGACAGACCCAGGTTTCCGTATCCGTGGCCGAGTTCCAAACCACCGCCGTGGCCACCGGCTCCGATGTCGTAGCCGCCGTCGTAGCTGTAACCGTAGCCGAGACCCAACAGCCCGCGTTTCTCTTGCTTCTTCGTCGTCTTGTCCTCCAACGGCGCCTCCGCTTTCTCGACAATCTTCTCCTCGGCACAGGCAGCCGAAAGCAGCAGGGTGATCGCCGCCGTGTAGACCTGCAACCAGCACAGACAAACCGTCAGACAGCCCCCGCCAAACGATATCGAAAGGGAAACTCGAATGGAACACGACCCGGCTTCGATTTCAAGACACTGGGACAACTATTGCGCGAATTCGCTGGGGAAACCCGAGTAGACTCGATCAACGAAAGTCGCAATAGCATAGACTTCAATTTTCTAGCTAGATTTTTCTTCCGATTGAAGACGCGAGAAGGGGAAATTCGAAGAAACCCGGTTCAAACGGTTCACGATAGCGAGACTAATTTTGTAGAAAATTTCAGTCGATTTCAGATATCTTCGGATCGAAGACACTAGCTTCCGACGTCGTGCTATACAAAAGGGAAACTCGAAGCAAACTCAATTAAACCGAAGCGTGATTTGAATTTTCTGTAAATTCGATCGTTTTACGAGATCCTCCGATCGTGGACACTATATCCGAACACCCCCGCGATTTATTCACTAGCTCGCCGAAGTGGCGAACGGTCGGTTAGGCTAAGCGTTTCTCCGTAGCTCAATGTTTCCCCGAAGCCCCGTGTCACTGAGTATCGCGAATGGCTCGGCGCACACGTCTCCACGTACCAGGATTCTCATTTTTGCTCTCGAGATATTCCAGGTGCGTCCAGAAGTGAACTGGATGCTGATTGCCGGCGGTTCGTCCCCTTATATACGCGGCATACTTTCGCCTTCGCCACCCGGGCCCAACTCGCGTACCCCCCACGTTACACCTCTTTGTTCGCGTCGAACGAACGACCACGATCCGCTACCACTCCCCTTTGGGGCACACACCGACTCGCCTCCTTGTCCCCCCCCCCACACACGCCTCTCTCGAAAACACCGTCCCTCTCCGTTCGACGACAACACGGTTTCGTTTTCTTCTTTCTTCGTTGAGGGGGCCCAACGCCGCCGCGTCGCGTCGCGTCGCGCCGGGACTTACCTGTTACGTTACGCGAACAACGATGATGGCCCGAGAAGCGGGAGTCGTTTCTTCGGTTCGACGCCTGAGGTTTGACCCTGTTTCGACCACGTCCTGCACTTCTGCCGCGATTTCGATGCACTCGGAAGTCTGTAGAAGTCTCGCTACCTTCCTATTTGCTGCAGGATTGTTTATCAGGTCGATTTTATAGTTGATTTTATTAATTTTTCTGTACAGAATTCGTCAGGTACGTTTGCTTGTACATCTGCTGTTTTGGGACATTTCATACCTAGAAGCAAAATTGGCTGAAGTGAAGATACTGAAATAAGATATTGAATATAGATAAATATAGATAAGATATTGAAGTAGGAAGATACAGGATTAATTTTTCTGTACAGAATTCGTCAGGTTTGCTTGTACAGCTGTTTGGGGAAATTTTAGACCTAGAAGCAAAATTGGCTGAAGTGATTCCACATGCTCGACAACATTTGTTCATGAGAAACTGTTGCAATTTACTGTACGAATTGTTATATACAACTTCAAATTTCACGTTAATGTTAAGAAATAAAAATTTGTTGGAAGACAGAGGAACAGAGAGTTAGACATATTACAGTCTTCAGCACTTAATCTTTATTATTCTTATTGCTCTATAATAGGAGACACAAGATTCTCCATGTCTGTTGCATTTTAAAAAGACTTATATAAATGAAGAGAAGAATTTCTATCAGCTTCATTACAATTTTTCCTCTCTGATCAAGGATCGAAGACATAAAATGTAGAAATGGTCAACTCGGAGCCCGTTGGGTTCATAAATACGTTTGATTATTAAAATATGCTAGAAATCTGATGTAATTCGACCAAAATCCAGCAATTTCCTATGAAATGTAGGCTAGCCAAAATTCGCTCATAAGTCGGCAGGGCTCGCGTGCGTGACGCAACGTCCGAAAAGGCTGAGAGGCGTTTTCGTTCGGCCGGAATTACGTGCTCGCCGAGGAATTTGCATTCCACGCGGACGTCGCGTCTCGCGTCGGATAAAATATCTGCATTAATTGCAGTGGTTCTTGATCAATTTCCCGGAGAGCCAGCTATTCCCTGAGCCGTCAACGATTCCGAGTGAAAGGGAAAGGTCCGTTAAGAGCATCCGGGTTCGGGTCCCGGCGGCGGCGCCGAAAATTGTGTTGGCGGTGGACCGAGCCACACGGGGGACCGCGATCGGTCTTTTTGGTCGGTTTCGGGCCCGACCCGAACATCGGATCGGATATCGCTGCAACGAGAGAGAAGAATCTTTTGTCGCTTGGAATCTCTCTCGATATTTCCTCTCCTCCAGTCGTTCTCCTCGTCCTTCTCCTCGAGGCAACCTCGACGGTGTGTGTTACGTGTTCGCGTGTAGCGTAAGACTCTCTCGTAGGATTTATCTGCCGCCAATCTCGTGGGTGCAACCATTTACTCCCTTTCATGAGACACGCCGGTTCTACGTCACGATTTCCCTCACTAGGCACGCGGCGGCGGTGCAGCAGCTCCGCGCGGTTCCGTTTTCTTCCAAGCGGACGCCTACTTAGCCTTGCCCGGTGTTTACTGCAAGCGACGGTGTGTTTTTTGGTTGCATCCCGACTCCCCTGACATCGTTCTCCAAGGCATATTTTCAATGCTGGAATATTTTTACACGGTGCTCTCTTCGTTGAACTGCGACGAGGCGCAGGAATGGCATCGATGCCACAGTGGTTCGAAATCGCCTAAACGTGGCCAAAAATACGTTTTTCAACTTCGTCCAAAATGAATGAAATTTATGCCAATAGCTTCTTGAATGTTCAATTAAGTTGTAGCATAAATATGAATTGCCGAAAGTCACCCATTATTTTTCTAGAGCAGTTTGAAAACAAGCAAAAATTGAAGTCTAACGCATTTCTTCCCGAAAGTTGACGTTGTTTGCCTCATCATACTTTTTTATGGGTAATATTTTTAGAAAAACTAACTACGTAGCGTTAAAGAGCGTTCTTTCAGATATGCGTATGTGTAACTTTTAACAATATATATATTTTATCACTTTGAAAATTGTCTTCCTAAACAACTACATTCCAGTCTTTGTTTTTGTTTAATGACAAGTACAAAGCAGAGGTCACGCCAGGTCACGATCAATTTTGCATAGCCTATTTGCTGAAGCCGAAAAAAGTTATTAAAATTTTTAATTTATCATAATTATTCATTTTGAAATCAGATTCATAGTCAGCAACCCCAAAAATATGGGATAGTAAATTTGAAGGAAATCCGACAATTTCTTGAGTAACTCATCTGCCACATTTAATCCGCCATTTTGTTTTTGAAACTTTGAAATCAAATTCATAATCAGCAACCCGAAAACCCACGGAATATCAATTTTCAACTAAATTGAAGAATGTCTTCGATTTTTGGCCATGTTTTGACCATTTAGAACCACTGTGCGATGGCACCATGTTGATGGCGATAAGAGGTTTATAGATGTGCTCTCCTGACACGATTCTTCAAGGAATTTTTAATGGTGGAATGCCTGTGAAAAGTTGGTGTATTTTATTTACCTGTGGCACGAAGAATGGTACCAATGGTACTTTGCCTTGTTGGTGGCTGTGGCTGGTGATAATTCGTTTGTAGATGCACTTGTGCTCTCATGACAATTCTCCAAGGCATTTTTAATGGTAGAATGCCTGTGAAAAGTTGGTGTATTTTATTTAGCTGTGGCACGCAGAATGGTACCAATGTTACTTTGCCTTGTTGGTGGCTGTGGTTGGTGATAATTCGTTTGTAGATGCACTTGTGCTCTCCTGGCAATTCTCCAAGGCATTTTTAATGTTAGAACATTTAAAAAAAGAATAATTTATTTAGCGAAATTATTCGGATAAATTAAATGGTACCAATGATACCTCTGTCGATGGAAAGGGAGAGTGACAATTCTTTCACGGATGTCAAGAGTCTGGATTCTCATACGATTTTTTAAGACGTTTTTGGAATATTTCTGAGAATTGCAATTTAATTTAAAAACGCCGCGGTGAAACAATTATAGGTATCAGATCTCGCGGAACGTTCCATCGGATTTTTCAGCCACGCGTTAATTACGGATTGGGGAATTTACGTGGCAGAGACATCGACAGAATGCCCGAGGGATCGACCCGAAACTAATTATATTAAAATCGCGAGGAGTCGGACCGTATAATGGGATTGCAGTCACTTCGCGTTTCTGTCGTTCGCAATTCCATTCGGCTTGATAAATTTTTGACTCGATGACAACCGTTATTGTCATTAATTGACGTGGATGCGGTGTCTGAATTATTAACGTGCTTACACATCCATTGTATAATTATAATGTATAATATTAGAAGAGGGAAAAAATTACATTGAAGTGTTCGTAAAAATTCCCATCATAGACTCTTTTCACAAAATTCAGGAAATAATGTATTCCACTAAAAAAACTCATCGCAATAAAAGTACGGTAAAACCGTTATCAAGGTGAGACAGCTCAACACTTTTTTGCATATTAGAAAGCGACTGCTTTCGCGAGTGCATAAAAGTCCGCGAATTAAAAATGGAGATGACCAAAAAATTCATTTTCGCAATTCGATGACAGAATGCAGTGGCGCACCCAGGATTTCATCTTAGAGGGGGACGAGTTGAACAAAATGACCTATTTTAGATTTTTTTAAACATAAATTTATTTATAGAATAAAATCTAGTTTTCTTTTCTTTTTACATAGCACTTCGATTACTTCGGTTATAGTTACATGAATGTTTCTGTGTATCTATAACAAAGCCAATCCATTCAGTCGTGGTTGTGTCATTGTGGATCTTAAATATGTTTTCAAAATTCTTTATGTAGAAAATGATCTTTCACTGACGCACGTCGTTACCGGAAGCGTTGCAAATATTTTTAATAAATTATAAATATTAGGATATATCGTTTCATCACATTTCAAAATCGCATCAATGGCATTTTTGCATGGAGACCATGGACACCAATACTGACACGTCCACAGCCACAGACGCACAACAATAGGCAGAATTCAGTGTTCTAGTATCGGCAGTTTTTGCAAATACGTCGGAACCTAAGTGAGCGTATGCCTTATTTGTATAGAGAAAAGTTGTTCAAAATGTTTAGTTTTAGAAGTAACTATTCTACGGTTTAGCTAATTTTCCAGTGTTTCGTTTCCTTTTTCTTGGGGGGGACTGGGCCCCCTGGCGCCCCCTGGGTGCGCCACTGACAGAATTGGATATGCAACAAACAAATACAATTTTCGACAAAGGTTCGGGAGGACATTCTTTCCCGAAATTCCTTCTTGCGTGTAAAATCTGCGGAATCGATTTCCACCGGTGGACGAGATTTGGAAGTCGATTCCGCAAGCATCGGGACGGGGAGTTATTCAACGGGTCCGCGAGAAGGATCGATGAATCAAAAATTCTCACCCTACCGGTGCCGGGACGATCTATGAATATTGCCGGGAACCGCTTATCGTCGGCGATAAATCTGGCTGGAAAAACGCTAGCAGAACGCGGATCCATGAATCATCGGAGCTCTCTCGCGCCGTTCACAGAGAAGGTCTCGCCTTGCTCCCAATTATTGTCAAAGCTGTTTCCCTTCCCTTGAATATCAATACATGAAGGAGAGCCACCATTCGCATCGAAACGAAACGAAACGAAACGAAACGAAACGAAACGAAACGAAACGACGAGTTCGATCGGTTTTTCGCGTCGCGTCGCGGCGTCCGTCTAGAGACACGCGATTCGCCTATCCACGTGGGCAGATCTTAAAGGTCAATCGATAAAATTTGCCTGCAGGATTATTCTTAGCCGGCCGTAATCGCTGACCCTAGCCAACCCGTTCGGTTTTCACCTTCGTTCGCATTAATTAGCTCCGCATTACTCCGCCATCGGCGCCGTACCCCGCGAATTGAGTCATAAATAATAACGGCGAAACAATCGGCAGATCTATCCCGAGAGATCCTGCTGCATCATTGTCGAGGGTCAATGCTCCCCGCTTCATCTCGATCGCTATAAAGATCTTTGAATCAAGATCTTCTCAAATCTGCGGTGCAAGCGAGCACGTTCAATTTACCAAAGACTTGGTACGAAAGATGAAATATGAAATTCCGGATTTCGTGCAGTTCTGACAAAATTGGACAATTTTGTAAAATTCCTTCGATTCCGAAAAAGATTTAAAAATAGTACGGATAAAATACGATAAAATAGCCGAAATGTATGCACATTCATTATGCGAGTCGTAGCTCATTTATCAAGCTAAAAAATTGAGAGAATTGGTGATACAATATACATTCGTTCGTTTATTTTTAGAAGTCTTCAAACTTCGTCGTTCAATAATATTGAGAATGTTTGTACTAAATTCTGTGGTATATATGTATTTTATGCGGCAGTAAACGTCCGGAAGATTGTTTAAAAAAATTATACACCTGCTGCCACAGAAAATACGTATTTCGAGAGAGCAGCTACGAAAAAAAATTTTACGAGTAGACCGGGAATCTTTATGCAAAACATTTCTCTGTCGTATTACCTTCGCTACTCTTCAATCATTTTAGTAGGTCGAAAATAATGAATCCTCTCCAATTCATTTAAGGATGTTCTGGAGGTATATAAAAACGCAAGAAAATTTTTGAAAATTTGACAAGATATATAATTCTTACTAAATTAATGCAATTACCAAAGTTTGGGTTCGATTCACTGAACTTCAAGTTCGCATATTTTAACACGTCTTCTTATGGAGAATTCATAAAACTCCACTTCAAACCCTATTTAAACCTTGAAAAAACGCAACTAAAAACTCCAGTTTTTTTTATATATAGTAAAAATTATGTAATTAATTATGTTCAAAATTTATTAGGATTGACTAAACAGTTACAGTGTTGCCATCTCAATAATAACCATGAATGCTTTCTGAAGTATTTTTAATTTATTTACATATTTATTTTTAACTTTTTATTGCGTAATTATATATGTTGAATATCACAAATTTATTATCTTGAAATATCATATTATCTTGAAATATCACAAATTTATTATCTTGAAGTTCAAATCAGAGGGTACAATTATTCGCAAAAGTCACTTACAATTTGTTTTAATATGAAGACAATTCGATTAAAAAATAAATATAACATGAAATTCGCTAATTAAACGAAAGCTTTATAAATTAATCTATTTTTTAAATGCAAAATATACTCATGAATAGCTTTCATTGCCAATATATTGATGGATTCTGAATTTCTCGTACTTTTGTCTCCCATTGTACCTCCATAACATCCTCAATATTTCCACTGTCTCAAATTGCAGCTACTCATTATTATCATAATTACGGTGTGGTAGGTTAATTAATTTTAAAGAATGAAACCATCAACGAAGCGCTTCGGCGGTGAGAAGGGCGATCGGCCCTTCGCTAAAATTGCAGTGTATCGTCCATGTTTGCTCCGCCCAATTTCTCCGTCAGAATCCCCGGCGAAACTTCGCGAAAGCCGTCCCGCGTCGTACGGGAACAAAATTGGCTCGTTATGAAACGATGATCCGAGAAACAGCGACATTCCATGCTTTCGAGCTCGGCTCTTCTGGATGCCGGCCTTATTTCGATGGAAAGTAAAGGCGTACGTAACACCGTAGAACGATCGCGAACACCCTGATATTACGTAAAGGTCGTCGCCGATGAAGAGTCCTGCGTCGAAACCACATGTCTTCACTCTCACTCTCTCTCTGTCTCTCGCTCGAAGTCTCCTCCGTGTCTCGCGATCTATTCAGGGAAGAAGAGAGCTCGACCTCGTGACGAGTCTTCAAAGGAATAGCTGGCGGATCGACCTCGTTGACACTGGCCTTGAGAACTCGGTCTCTGCGGTTTCTTCGTGGCTCGCGAGACGTTACGGGGGGAGAGGGGGCAGAGAGGGGTGGAGGTCATTAAACGCTCTCCGGCAATTAATCTCTTCTCACCCGGTCGCGGTTCCGTTGACTCTCGCGTCGATTGTCCTGCTCCTCAAGCGCAACTGTACCTACATACCTCCATTGTTCGAGATCGATCGCCCGGATCCGGGGATAGATGGGATCCGGTCTCCGATCGGAGATCGATGCCTGCCAGATGTCCCCGTCGATCTCTACAGACCACGTATATACACCTAATTCACTTTCTCCTCTACGATTTTTCCAGGAATTTCGTCGCCGGTGTTCTACAGTTTCAACTGTATCGAGCGATGTGCAACGCTGCCGGACAGAGGTTCATAGACGATCCCAGGAGACCATTGCACAGGTGCGATTTCTACAGGAGTCCCGATGCTGGCCGGATCTTGGGGTGAGTTCCAGAGTTGGGCATTAATCGATTAAAATTTTAATCATGATTGATTGATTAATGTATACGATTAAAATAAGGAATCGTCGAAAAATCGGCGATTGATTCAATCGATTGATGAAGTTAATCGTGAATCGTTCATTAAATGAAGAAATCGTCGAAAAATCGGCGATTGATTCAATCGATTGATGAAGTTAATCGTGAATCGTTCATTAAATGAAGAAATCGTCGAAAAATCGGCGATTGATTCAATCGATTGATGAAGTTAATCGTGAATCGTTCATTAAATGAAGAAATCGTCGAAAAATCGGCGATTGATTCAATCGATTGATGAAGTTAATCGTGAATCGTTCATTAAATGAAGAAATCGTCGAAAAATCGGCGATTGATTCAATCGATTGATGAAGATAATCGTGAATCGTTCATTAAATGAAGAAATCGTCGAAAAATCGGCGATTGATTCAATTGATTGATTTAATCGTCGATCGTTGATTAAAAAAAGGAATCATCGAAAAATTGAGTTTACATTTTTTTCAGTATTCATACAGTACTGATTACGTATTTCATTTCGAAATTTCAGCAATAATCATTAATCAATTATCCGATTGACGATTAATAATCGTTAATCGCAACTAACGACTAATGTAGAAAAATCGTTAACCGCAATTAACGACTAAACTAGGAGATTAATTGTTAATTGCGATTAACGATCGAAGTAGAAATTTAGTCGTCAATCGTTGATTAAGTTTTTGCCCAACTGAGTTCACAGAAGTTTATTAGATTGGAGTAAACTATTCGGCGATTAAGATATTTACTATATTGTATGAATCTTTAATTTATGTTAGACAAGAATTTATGTGTTCACGCTTCTCTTGGATATAGTCATTTATTTTATGTAGACTTTCATTTATTCCTATTAGGCGTGCAAATGAATAATTCAATTTTTTCTTTCAAACCGATGTCTATTTCGAAAGAATGCGAAGCTGATCGATTTTATCTGATCTAAGGCATTGGTTCTCATATAGTTGGACACACATAGATGACACAACTCTGTGAATTTATTTCTGTTGCGACATATTTCGTGTAAATTGACTATCATTTGGTTCTAAATGAATTTTACTATTTTTCTATTATAATTTTCGCCGACTAAATTACGTTGAGGAGTCTCGAGGGATTTTTCGAATTAACATTCCGCCATATTCGAAGGCATTGATTTGAAGCACTTTGCGTCGGTATGCAAATAAGAGTGTCTAAGATTAGACTCCAGAGCGAATAACGATCCCTATAGCATCGTCTAATATAGGTGATTATTCACGAGCCTAATTTACAGCATGAAGAAAGCGGGCTACAGCGAAATCCCTTCAATGGATTTCGCATTTCTGGGCTCGAGTGTCCCGACTCCAGCCCGGACTTTCTAAATGAGATGACAAATGTTCCCGAACCGTTTGCGAGTTTTTTCCACCGGTTAGCAAAACGTACCGGCGTGTTAGCAAAACGGCAAAAAGCGTCGCCGCGCCGCTAAGCCGGCTAAAATGCGGCATTAAAGTGTCGTAAAACTAGCGTAATTCCGTGGGACGAAGTGGTATCACGGAAGGAGGATCGCTCGAAACCGCTGTCAATTTCATCGAGACGCGAACACGCCAGCGATATCGATAGAAAGTCGATAATTGAGAAGAGCCGGTAAATAATCGATTTATTTGACAAGAACTGCCCGATGGACTCGGAGTTAGGCAAATCGAGGTTTCTCCGACAGTTCGGAACGGCCGGCCATGTTGCTGTTGAGAAACGAAAATTTTCAACCGCATTCTAAAATTCCAGTCGGGCCATTTTTGTTACCATTTTTATCTTTCATGAATATATGCATTCCCACAAAACTTTTCTCCTTGATTTAAAAAAAATCTCGGCTGAATGCAGTTAGGTCAATCATGCAGACATTTTAACGATTCCCGAGGATTATTTATCGATCGCTGGCGCAACTAGTTTTGCAAAAATTCGAATTTAGTGTGCCGCGACGAAAAAGAGAGGAGATCGGGAACACCGAACGGGCGAGAGGCTGATCAACGATTCCCTGATTATGGATTCCGATTATGAATTCAAGGTGATAGGCTAATGGCGAACGCGTCCCCTACTTCTGTCACGCGGTGTGCAATCCGACCATTTTTTCGAAAAAGTGGAACTCGGAATTTCCTATTGACGCTGCTGCCGCTTGCTTTTATGGCTCGATGACGGCCACGTTATCGAGTTTCTTCGTTATTTTCGAACACCGGCTCTGCTGGCGATCGCGCGGAATTGTCTTGGGGAAGGACATGGCCGTGATTGACACTTGGATGGCCGGACCTGGGTCTATTTCGACCGAGGATTTTAATGGCATCACCTATTCAGCTCCTGGGGTTGGATTTCAATCGGAAGAGTTGTGCATTTGGATGCAACAATAATTACAATTTCAACGATTCCAAAATAAATAGTCTGGGACTCGTCAGTGTTAAAAATATCTCTCGAAAGGTCGACGAACAACCTTTCAAAGGCCAATTACGAGAACCAGGAAAAAATCATCGATTTGGTTCTCGCTTTTTCGGGCCAGAAATGTGTCCAGTTTAGATCGTTTAGAGTATTTTAATGGCATCACCTATTCAGCTCCTGGGGATGGATTTCAACCGGAATAGTTGTGCAATTGGATGCAACAATAATTATAATTTCAACAATTCCAAAATAAATTGTCTGGGACTTGTCAGTGCTAAACATATCTCTGAAAAGGTCGACGAATATCAAGGCCTTTCAAAGGCCAATTACGAGAACCAGGAAAAAAAAATCATCGATTTGGTTCTCGCTTTTTCGGGCCAGAAATGTGTCCAGTTTAGGTCGTTTAGAGTATTTTAATGGCATCACCTATTCAGCTCCTGGGGATGGATTTCAACCGGAAGAGTTGTGCAATTGGATGCAACAATAATTATAATTTCAACGATTCCAAAATAAATAGTCTGGGACTCGTCAGTGTTAAAAATATCTCTGAAAAGTTCGACGAACAACGAGGCCAATTAAGAGAACCAGGAAAAAAAATCATCGATTTGGTTCTCGCTTTTTCGGGCCAGAAATGTGTCCAGTTTAGATCCTACTGTAAAACTGGAGCCGGATGCGGTGACGCAAGCGTTAATTCCAAATTCGTGTCGAAAACGAAATTCGTAGAAAAAATGATGGTAGACAATGTCCGAGTCTCTCGATAGCGTTCAACCGGTCGGAATATCAAGGTGAGACGATCGGAAACCGAAGCCGAAGAATTTTATTGTGATCGTAAAGGTTGCTGAAACCGCCGAACACCTGTTAGAATTTCTCGCCGTTACGTAAACCGGCGTTAAACCGAAGAAGGCGAAGAAAATAGAGCTGTAATCAGCAGTAAAGTTTTTTTTTATTTCACGCTCGAGCATCGGTTACGCGTCAGAGACATCGATGCGTGGGGCCCAAGGAAAGCGAGATTCATGCGTAATACAACCGTGCGCGCGCGCGTCGTAAATCACGATTCGCGATGGGCCCCACGATGGGCCCCGCGATGCGCCGATCCGTGGGCACTGGAAAAGAATATTTTTAATTATCTGCGGGCCTGTTGTCACTTGCAAATTACACGTCTAAATATAAATTTAATTGGTATACACAGGTTTGGTAATAATGCGTTAAGTTAATCGAAAGAAAAAGAGCGATTTTTTGTGCACCCCTAAGAGAACGTCTAGACAACTTGAAAGTTTTGGTATTTTAGATTCTTTGCAACAAAAAAAACTGTTGTATCGGAAATATAAATTGATGGACCGGTCTTCCAAGAGCAGATAATGAAACCAGTTTTGCGATATTTTTCGGGGAACAAATTTAGAACACTCTAGCGATTACAAGGGTTGATTAAAATTTATTCGACGGTATTTACGAGCGAGCATAGCGACAATTAGAAAGTAAAAATTCTATTTCCGATTACCTAACCACCCCGCATGCGTGGCAATTACGCCGCGGAATCTCTCTTTATTTTAATTCCATCACCGTAAATAAATATACGAGATGCTTAACGAGGGGAAAATACTTGTAAATGAAAACCACGTTTCGGCGTGATTCGAAATCGCTGGAAAAAGCTAAAAATCAACGAAAAATTACATTTCTGGTTCGTAAAGACTGCAATGGCTGTGGCCCTGTATGTGGGGCACGAGCGATAAAAAAAGGATCGTTTGGTGCATAAAATAACGGTGCAAGAGTTAATGGCGTGTGTCAGTCATTCTCGTGGATGTTGTTTTTTTTTTTTCTCTGGGCACGGGCAATTAACGAAATGCAGGTGAAAGCACGCGTTGCAACAAATGACGTGGGTTCTGATGCAAGTAATTGTAGATCGCGAGGAAGTTGAACGTGGAGAGTCGGTCTTGCGGGGGATCAAGAGTCGACAAAGGGAGTTCCCAAGGTTCCCGGAATATTTTGCGAGCGAAGGATATCCTTCGAAGGAACGTCGAGACGAATACAAGGCAAACAGTGGTCGCGCGGCCGATTGAAAATACGGGTATTCACGATTGGGTCGAGGCGTATTATATCGATCCCGGCGGCGATCCGATCGCCTCCCTTGACAATCTCCGGTAGTCTCTGTAATCTGGGTCAACGAGAGGGAAACCTTTGTTCGGTTCCGCAATTTCTCTTGCCAATCTGCCGTCCGTCTCCTCGATTTTCTAACGGGGCCCTCCCACACGGACGGCGCGACGCGACGCGGCGCCGCCGATCCGCCGGATATCGTTATCATTGGCTCCGTTCTCGGGCTACGATTTAATTAAAATCGCGAGTCGACCGGAAAATCTCGCTCGATTAAATCGTCGCGAGTGTTATCCTCTCTCTCCAGCCCGTTTCAATCAACCGCGAGAAACGAGCGATTTCCAGCAGGAACACTGTCTATTAGTATCTTCAGCAATCGTGAAAATTACCGATTTCAAGATAGAAAACTACCCTTGACAATTAACTTTTTTTCCTACCCCTATCCGCCGGTGAAGAATTTCGAAAAAATTCCACGAAGTAAAGCTGAAGTGTAGTTACTACATGCATTTTGATTTGTTCAAATATGTGGTGTAACAATCGAGAAACGAGCGATTTCCAGCAGGAACACTGTCTATTAGCCCTTAGCACTCGAATGGCGACTCTGAGGCGCCATTGAAAATTGCTATGCCATTTTTAAACATATTGTTCAGATTATTATTTTTGTTCGTATTTAATAAATTACTAGACATTTACATGTTACATGAGATATTATATCAGTTTCATATGCAAAAAATGAAAAGAAATTGTATAGATAGAAAATATTCTGGAATGGAAAAATCTTTCGTTTTTGAGTTAAAATAGCTCCGAGTGCAAAGGGTTAGTATCTTCAGCAATCGTGAAAATACCTACCGATTTCAAGGGCCTTCGAAAACTACCCTCGACAATTAATTTTTTTTCCTACCCCTATCCGCCGGTGAAGAATTTCGAAAAAATTCCACGAAGTATAGCTGAACTGTAGTTACTACATGCATTTTGATTTGTTCAAATATCTTGTGTAACAATCGAGAAACGAGCGATTTCCAGCAGAAACACTGTCTATTAGTATCTTCAGCAATTGTGAAAATTACCGATTTCAAGGGCCTTCGAAAACTACCCTCGACAATTAATTTTTTTTCCTACCCCTAACCGCCGGTGAAGAATTCCGAAGAAATTCCACGAAGTATAGCTGAACTGTAGTTACTACATGCATTTTGATTTGTTCAAATATCTTGTGTAACAATCGAGAAACGAGCGATTTCCAGCAGGAACACTGTCTATTAGTATCTTCAGCAATCGTGAAAATTACCGATTTCAAAGGCCTTGGAAAACTACCCTCGACAATTAATTTTTTTTTCCTACCCCTATCCGCCTGGTGAACAATTTCGAAAAAATTCCACGAAGTATAACTGAAGTGTAGTTACTACATGCATTTTGATTTGTTCAAATATCTTGTGTAACAATCGAGAAACTCGCTTAAAAATTCTGATCTATCCGACAGGTGTTACTCAATGGATTTCAAAAACTACCATCAGAAAATCATTTTCTCCTACCCCCGTCGAATGACCAAAAATTATGAAAAAAATCTACGATATAGAGCTAACATTATATTTACTATTTCCATTTTATTTCGCTCGATTTTGTTACGTTCTTCGGCCAGCACATCGATTTATAGTTTGAAAATTTATGCACAGAATCTTATACGAGGGAACTTGAAAATTATTTATGCGTTTGGTTGCTTATACGAGGGTTGAGCAATGATTGGCGAAAGTTCGTCAGGTGTTTCTGGAATATTATCGACGGCCGTGAACAGACGGAATTTTTGAACAGCGTCATAATTTGCCCAGCTTCTGGATCCTGATAGAACGTTAATTTTTCTTGTATTTATTAGTATTCGTACGATTTTATAAGAAGCATGTCGTATGTGCGAAACGACATTATACACGATTTTATTGTTCGATATTAAATCTGTGCGTGGCTGCAAGGCTAAATCAACAGGGACTATTTCATCAGAAGATTCTTTCACATCTTTTTCTCAAGTCATAACTGCCCAAATATTTATGAACGACGCCATATATGTCTATATCCGACGAAGAGATTGTTTAATGAAATCTAGTGAGCGCGAAAGTATTACCTAATCGGAATTTCGGCAATCCAGAATTTTGTAATCGAAAACACGCCTCGTTCGGTATACGTTTCGTCCTGTGTTTGTAACATTATCGAGCACACACGATTCTCCGGCTACGTGTCCTAGTGTCCTTTGATTACGATCATTATGCACATTACGACACTGCGAAACAAGGCGCGAAGACAGGGATGAAGAATGGTCGAGCTTGGACCATCGGAAAACACTTCTCTGCTACAGACGGTGTTGGATAATCGAACATTGTATGCGTGCCATTTCTCCGCATTAGGAATTCTACGTGAGATCGTCTGATAGGGACGATTTATGATCGCTCGGTGGTAGATCTCGACGATCTGCGTAAATAGAAACACAGGGTATCGCTTATTATTGCTTGTTTCACGTGAAATTTGCAAAAATTTCAACCGATTAGTGACCAACATTTTAAATCTGTCGGAAACAAATTTTTAATTAAGACGTTTCTTGGTACGACAAAATTGTAAACCATTTTACGACTTGTTTAGACAAGCAATTATGAATGAAAAATAATTTCCGGTGAAATGGAACAGTCGTTTTCCGAAATGTTTAAATGATTGGTAAATGAGTCATAGGCTTGGGAAATATTCTACTGAAATTGTTAAAATGCAAGAAATTGTTAAAGCAGTAATATACAAGCTTGAAATTTTATTTTTGTCGGAATGGAAAAATCGTTTTCTGATACGTTCAGACGCTACGAAATTACTAAATTGTATGCGTGCCATTTCTCCGCATTAGGAATTCTACGTGAGATCGTCTGATAGGGACGATTTATGATCGCTTGGTGGTAGATCTCGACGATCTGCGTAAATAGAAACACAAGGTATCGCTTATTATTGCTTGTTTCTCGTGTTTGCAAAAATTTCAACCGATTAGACGGGTGACCAACATTTTAAATCTGTCGGAAACAAATGTTTAATTAAGACGTTTCTTGGGACGTCAAAATTGTAAACCATTTTACGACTTGTTTAGACAAGCAATTACTAAATCAGTCGCAGGACTGAAAAATAATTTCCGGTGAAATGTAACTGTCGTTTTCCTACATGTTTAGACCATAAATGATTGGTAAACGAGTCATAGGCTTGGGAAATAGATTCTACTGAAATTGTTAAAATGCAAGAAATTGCTAAATCATAATAAGTTTTATGATTTCGGCGCAAGGTTCGATCATTTATAGAAAAGCAGCAAATGTGCAATTAATTAAACATGTTTCTCGACGTTTCGATCCTAATTGTGGATCATTCTCAAAGAGACATTTTTTGCGTCTGAAAAAATATATTTTTTTTAAATATATGTATAATATAATTAGAACAAAAGTTGCAACACAGCCGTGAAAATCCAACGGAAAAAAGAAAAATATATAACACATACTTGCTGTGACAACAGGGACCACATTTAAACAAATATTAAAGAGTTACAAATAACCGGACATTCCATGGTGGCAGAAATGTAACTGAAGCAAGTGCTGGCATAAACGCAAGAAAGAATGTGTCCTATAAGACGACCCGTTCAATGATTGGTTAGTCGATATCGATCGATGGTGATTCGTAATCATATTGGGCGGCAATTTTGATTGCTAAAGCACTAATACAAGCTTAAAATTTTATTTTTGTCGAAATGGAAAAATAATTTTCCGATGCTACGAAATTACTAAACGAGCTGTAACGTTGAAAAATAATTCTACTGTAATTGTAAAATCGTTCTCCGACATTTTTAAAATGCAAGAAATTGGAGTGATAAGATGAACAAAAAAATTTTTGCGGAAACGAAAGATTTACACTTTTCCATATGTGTAGGGCATGAGAGTTTAAAGGATTTAACACCTTCCCCTTATTTTACGGTTTCAGTGATTAGAACTTTTTTGTAGTTGGCAATTTCCTAAAAAAAGAGAAAATTTATACCTATTGTATGCCTACACATGCTCTTCAATAACTGTACATTAACAAAACCAAAACAGAATTTCATCTCGATTTAAAGGAAATTAATAGCATACATATTTATTAGACTCTGTTCAGAATCTTCATCACGAGTCTAACACGTTATTGCAGGACAAGGGGTTAAATCCTTTAAACTCTCATGCCCTACACATATTGAAAAGTGTAAATTTTTCGTTTCCGCAAAAATTTCTTTTTTGATCTTATGACTCCAATTTCTTGCATTTCAAAAATGTCAGAGAACGATTTTACAATTTCAGTAGAATTATTTTTCAACGTTACAGCTCATTTAGTAATGTCGTAGCATCGGAAAACGATTTTTCCATTTCGACAAAAATAAAATTTTAACCCTTAGCACTCGGAAGGCGACTCTGAGGCGCCACTGAAAATTGCTATGCTATTCTTAAAAATATTCTTCACAATATTATTTTTGTTCGTATTTAACAAACTACTAGACATTTACATATTACATGAGATTTTATATCGGTTTCGTATGCAAAAAATTAATAAAAATTCTATAGAATGGGAATATTCTAGAATGGAAAAATCTTTCGTTTTTTAGTTAAAATAGCGCCGAGTGCAAAGGGTTAAGCAATAATAATAAATGATGTCGGCAGCGGTTGAGAATTTCGACGAATTTCCCGAGGCTTGGAAAAATCGCGAGCGGCGAAAGAGCGTGTGGATCGATGAGGAACGGATCGAATCGCGGCGACCCGCGGGGGGGCTCGGGCGGATCGATGGATCGCAATCTGTCTGGCGCTTGTCCAAAACGGACAACTTCCTGCGATCTGGGTTAGGTTCTAGGCCTCGGTTCGCCTCGGACACACGGTTACGAAAGCGATCGGGGGGGACCGCAAGAACGCGCTTGTGTGTCGCAGAAGAAACTCAGGCCGGCTTGTTACGCGTCGCACTTCCGTTTCGCGGACCGTGTAACTTTACTCGCGCGCCCCGGGGAAAAAGCAGCGTACCAGAGTTGAGAAACGACGGCGTTACTCTGCAAACCATAGAGAAAGAGAGTAGGAGAGGCTTGTCGATACGATTTCAGCTTCCTGGAACACAACGCTCTCGGCCCCATTAGCATTTCGAGCGAATGCTAATTCCATCTTTCTGTCCGGCTGGTTTTTCGCGGGCCGCAATGATTCGAGAATAATGGCCGTGTTAACGCGCGCGCGCCCCCCCCCCCCCCCCCCTCGTCGTCGTTATTCGTCCCCCGGTGGAATTCGAGCGGAACGCGGATTTCCATGCAAATGTTTTTCATTCACTCTCCGTTTGATTAACTGCAGCTCGATTAATTCCTGACTCTGAATGAAACGGATAATCGTGTTTTCCAACGATTATACGGGTCGACCGAGTTTCCCATCCGCCTCGCCTGCATAATTTTGTTGCTTCTGTTTTGTTCCACCGCCTCGATAACCGTGTAATACAGCCCCGATATTTTCATCGCCGCTGCTAAACGATCTTGGTAATCGCTTCCGCGAAAAATGATTTTTTTCTACCCCCAACGGGTGACGAAAAATTTTGAGAAAATTACGTGGAGTAGACCTAACTTTTATCGTTTGCTTTTTTTATTCGTGAGAATATCTCGAGTGGGGACCGAGAAGAATCCTAATTTTTGTGGTAGGCGACTCTTAAGGGCTACCTTCGAAAAATCATTTTTATTTAATCCTTAACTAACGACTGAAAAATATTCCGTTATATCGATCGTAATGATGTTAAATGAATGATTCGTGTTGTCGGCGCTACAGATTCGATCTTCTACTAAGCAATTTTGCAATTAATTATTTCTCAACGTTTCGATCCCATTGTGGATTATTATCAAGAGAATTTTGCGTCTGTAAAGTGTTATATAAGTTAATGTGTGTCGGTATATCGGTGAGTTCTGATTGGTCATGACATTCTACGTCGTTCCTTTGTTTCTTCGTATGATCTGGTTCTTCCCTAACATTCGCATGCCTTCAGTGCACTGCCTATCAGCATGATGTATACATGCACTCCTTGATACTCATCAACAATGAATTTATAGAATAGTTTAAACAAAGCAAGTAAGTTAAATTAAAAATTGCACCATTCAGATTATCAAACATACATTAACTTATACAACACTTTACATACGCAAAATTCTGTTGATAATGATCCACAATGGGATCGAAACGTTGAGAAATAATTAATTGCAAAATTGCTTAAATTTAGGAGAAGATCGAACCTGTAGCGCCGACAACACGAATTATTCATTTAACGACTGAAAATTTGGAAAAAATCAAGGATATAGAGCTAATATGCATTCGTCGTCTCCATTTTATGTCGATCGTATATCTCGATCGATGACGGAGAAAATCGTTTAGTTACAGAGGCTTACATCGATCAGAAGCTTCTGATGGGTTTTAAGCAGGATCCGATAGAAGATATGGAAACAAATACAGTATTGGTCCAAGGTTGCGGTATTCGGGAGCATATATCGCGAGCGATCCAAGGATCTGTGGGAATTTCATTCGTCGATCGAGTTGGACTCGTGATTTCGAAGAGAGTCTACTAAATATTCATGCTACTAATTTCCTTCAAATGTTAAATTGAAACAAAATTATATTTTTTTCTTGTTGAAACCATTGGAAACTGCATACGTATAAATTACATACAAACTTCCTTTTTTCGAAGAAATTAGAAACGAAAAATAAGTTCTAATCACTGCAACCGTAAAATAAGTGGTAGTGCAAGGGGTTAAGGGCTATCTTCGAAAAATCATTTTTATTTGATCCTTGTCTAACGACTGAAAATTTGGAAAAAAATCAAGGATATAGAGCTAACATGCACTCGTCGTCTCCATTTTATTTCGTTCGATTATCTCGAACGACGACGGAGAAAATCGTTTAGAAATTACAGAGGCTTACATCGATCAGAAGCTACTGATGGGTTTTAAGCAGGATCCGTGAGAAGATATGGAAACAAATACAGTATTGGTCCAAGGTTGCGGTATTCGGGAGCATATATCGCGAGCGATCCAAGGATCTGTGGGAATTTCATTCGTCGATCGAGTTGGACTCGTGATTTCGAAGAGAGTCTACTAAATATTCATGCTATTAATTTCCTTCAAATGTTAAATTGAAACAAAATTATATTTTTTTCTTGTTGAAACCATTGGAAACTGCACACGTATAAATTACATACAAACTTCCTTTTTTCGAAGAAATTAGAAACGAAAAATAAGTTCTAATCACTGCAACCGTAAAATAAGTGGTAGTGCAAGGGGTTAATCTTCGAAAAATCATTTTTATTTGATCCTTGTCTAACGACTGAAAATTTTGAAAAAAATCAAGGATATAGAGCTAACATGCACTCGTCGTCTCCATTTTATTTCGTTCGATTATCTCGAACGACGACGGAGAAAATCGTTTAGAAATTACAGAGGCGTACATCGATCAGAAGCCTGGTTTTAAGCAGGATCCGTGAGAAGATATGGAAACAAATACAGTATTGGTCCAAGGTTACGGTATTCGGGAGCATATATCGCGAGCGATCCAAGGATCTGTGGGAATTTCATTCGGGGATCGAGTTGGACTCGTGATTTCGAAGAGAGTCTACTAAATATTCATGCTATTAATTTCCTTCAAACGTTAAATTGAAACAAAATTATATTTTTTTCTTGTTGAAACCATTGGAAACTGCATACGTATAAATTACATACAAACTTCCTTTTTTCGAAGAAATTAGAAACGACAAATAACTTCTAATCACTGCAACCGTAAAATAAGTGGTAGTGCAAGGGGTTAAGGGCTATCTTCGAAAAATCATTTTTATTTGATCCTTGTCTAACGACTGAAAATTTGGAAAAAAATCAAGGATATAGAGCTAACATGCACTCGTCGTCTCCATTTTATTTCGTTCGATTATCTCGAACGACGACGGAGAAAATCGTTTAGAAATTACAGAGGCTTACATCGATCAGAAGCTTGGTTTTAAGCAGGATCCGTGAGAAGATATGGAAACAAATACAGTATTGGTCCAAGGTTACGGTATTCGGGAGCATATATCGCGAGCGATCCAAGGATCTGTGGGAATTTCATTCGGGGATCGAGTTGGCATAAATCGAGGCAGATGCGCGAGGCGATACCGGGCCGATCGGCGTTAAACCGTGGCGATTAACCGGGACCCGGCTGAAATTCATGCAAATCGTCGTCCCCGTCCTTGGAAGCGGGAATCGACCAGCGTCGTCGTCTTTCGAAAGTGCCTCGGTCGAGTGTGGTTGGGCAACATTTGTGGCCTGCTCGTTGGGGCCACGAGGAAATCGACACGGGGCGTTTTTCCAATAATAATAGGAACGATCGCGGTTCGCGCCGGTTGACGGGCCCCTCAAGGTCTCTATCGTGTAACGAGTCAGCCAACAACCGATTCAGCGGTCGTGCAAAACCGTACCCCTCTAGAGTCAAATGACACGCGTTTCCCACAGTAGACACGGGACCGTCGGTAATGAGTCAGCGGGTTCACCCTTAAAAAACCACCGATAGAACTTGGTCTCGTAGACGGGGGCCTCGTGACTTCTACCGTCGGCGCGGCTGGCGAATGGGAGCCTGTTCGGGATTTTACTGCAAAACCTAACCGAGAAGGCTCTCTCTCTCGTGATCCGATGCTAAACAATGGAGCACGACGGGTTCGCGCGTCGAGTGCTAAGTTGGGCAAGATGCATCGTCGTCGTCGTCGCTATTGACTGCCTCTCTCCGTAAATTGAAAGCCGTGGAACGCTCCGAGGAATGATGGATGATAGGTGCGCCGTACTAACGCCGCGCCGCCGCAGCAGCGCTGCGAAATCGCAGAAACTTGACGAGCAAAGTCGTAAAGTTGTAAAACTGTAATTACGCCCGTAGAACAGCGAAAACGCCGAACGAAATGTGCTATCTATTGTTACAGGCGTTGCGTTCGTTCCTTAGGCGTCGTTGCGCTGACATAACACCCGTGAAACTTCGTCCTTAAGGTTTTCAGAGCCATTGCTATTCGAAAGCCAGGAGTTACCGGAATGATACACTTTGTGTCTATCCAGTTTCGGTTTGATTAATGAAATTCTTTCAAATTTCTGCGTTGATAATCATTCGCAACTCAATTACCCAAATACAGTGACTCTCATTAACCCTTAGCACTCGAATGGCGACCTTGAGGCGCCACTGAAAATATTAAAAATATTGTTCGCATTATTATTTTTGTTCGTATTTAATAAACTACTAGACATATCAGTTTCATATGCAAAAATTGAAAAATAATTGTATAGAATGGAAATATTCTACAATGGAGAAATCTTTCGTTTTTCAGTTAAAATAGCTCCGAGTGCAAAGGGTTAATAAATATTCTGTTATATCGATCGTAATGATGTTAAATTCTACTAAATTTAAGCAATTTTGCAATTATACAACACTTTACGGACGCAAAATTCCCTTGATAATGAACCACAATGGGATCGAAACGTTGGGAAGTAATTATTTGCAAAATTGCTTAAATTTAGTAGAAGATCGAACCTGTAGCGCCGACAACACGAATTATTCAATCCCATTAATATTCGGACGCTCTTAAAAAAATGATAACTTTTTTGATATTGCACCATACAATTTGATCTTTTTCGAGAAATTAGAGCAATTAATTTACATACACAATGTGAAAATAAATTTTTGAAAAAATTTGCATTTCACAACTTTTTTATGTGGGTCTATATTGACAAATTTTAAAAATATGTTTTTTAGATCCGTGTCAATTATATGCATTGTAAAAGTTTCATCGAAATTGGTTGATGTGGGAAAAAACGACGGACATTGAAAGATATACAAGGTGTTCAACTACAGGTGGGAGAAAATTTAAGGGGTGGTTCTCCATGACAATATAAGTCGAAAATGAAGAATAAAAAATGGCGATATCGGCTTCGTTATTTAGTTATTATCCCTTAGCACTCGAGTGGCAACTCCGAGGCGCCACTAAAAATTGCTGTACCATTGTTCAAAATATTGTTTACATTATTAAATATATTGCTATCTGATCAATTACTACACGTGCAAGTATTCTATCAGGTATTTGATCAAATTTCATATCCACCAAATTTAAAAAATCAGAGAGAATGGAAATATTCTAGGTCGGAAGAAATTATTTAACTTTCGAGTTAACATAGTTCCGAGTGCAAAGGTTTAACAATGTAAAATCCGCCTCAAATGCGGCAACCAATAACTAAATAACGAAGACGAAATCGCAATTTTTTTATTTTGCATTTTCGACTTATATTGTCATGGAGAACCATCCCTTAAAGTTTCTCCCATCTATAGTCGAACACCCTGTATATGAATCCTTAGATTGATTGCAGTTAGAGGTCGAAAATCGTGAAAAATTGCAATTTTTACCATCTTTAAACGTTTGTAGTTCATTGCAACGTTGACCGATTTTAATGAAATTTTTGAGAATACGTTTGATCGATACAGATCTACGAAACGTGTTTTCTACATTTTCGATATGAGCCCACATAAAAAAGTTGTAAAACATATCTGTTAGTATTTTCTCTGCAATTCCGAGCAATTGCAATTTTTCCAAAAATTCTTTTCACGTTACGTAACAAAACCGATTGTTTAACTTCTCAAAAAAAAAAATCCAAGTTGTATGGTCGAATATTAAAAAAGTTATCGTTTTTTAAGAGTAAAATTTAAAAAAGCAAAATTTAAATGTTTTCGGCGCATTGGTTCGATCAATTATTACTAAACACTATTTGCAAATTAACACAATATCGTTTCTCAACGTTTCGATCTTCATTTAGATCATTATCAAGAGAATTACAATAACATCGCGTCTGTAAAATAACAATGAATAATACAATATATATATTGTGAAAACAACATCGGAAAAATAACCAAAAAATAAAATTAAAGAAAACCTTACTCACCTGCTTAGTGTCGCAGGGTAAATTTTAATGACTACCATGTTGCTACTCGGACAGTATACATGGAAGTGAGAAAACGTGGAGACATTTGGAAATATATGTAACGGATTGTCGATCGATCTATTGGCCAAATCCAAATTTGGCGGTAAATTCAAACAGATATCCTACTACAGTAATGTAACCTTACTTTATCTGCCAGTATACCAACAAGTAATGTGGTATTTTTTAAAAATTGACATTCAAATTAGTTTGACCACAATGTATACAATTTAATGTATGTGGTAATTAATGCATAAAGTGAAATTAACATAAGGATTTGTTTAGAAAAATCATCATATAACATTACTGGTTCAGTAATGTTGCGTAGTATTTATGTATCTTAGGGGTTTCATACTTAAGGTTTACGCTACGATGTTTAATCATATGAATTGTTTCTAACAATATCCTATGGTGCCAATTTTTTTCACGATTTTCGTTTTGTAAGAGTGTCCGAATATATTAGTGGGAGTCGCTGTATGTGCACGCGAATGGACAAAAGGAATACCGGACTGGAGCAACGTCTGACAAGAAGTAGATTCCAGGTTGTTCTACTTGTCCGACGCAAAAAAGCGAGCGCACCTCGAGCCATGGCGTCCATATGCAGCAAAAGAGACACTCGGGGTGGAGAAACTGGTAGCAACATAGTAGGACCGGCACGAAAATCGCAACCCTGAGAACCGGGCTTAGTACGGCATCGTCGGTCGCTTTCGCCGTGACCATCGCAGCTTTCCCACAAGCGTGCAAAAGTCGACCGGACCACGGTTACGCGTTAGGAGCGTAGAATCGGTCGGCCAGCATCCCGCGTTGCGAAATATATCGCCGCTCGGGGCAGGAAAGTGGCGATTTCGCCGACCGGAAATTGTCCGGCCCCGATATATAAATTGCATCGGGGGCATACCGAAATGTTTTTTTGCCATATCCGAGTCGATTCCCACGGGGGCCCCGATCGCCTACAACTAGAGCTAACATATAGGAACCGGAAGTGACAGGGGGGACTCCGTTCCACTTTCCCAAAAAATCGGTTGCGTCACGGTCGATACCCTCGACGGTCAATTATCGCACCGCGTGTCAAATCAACCACGGTCGTTTTTTTTTGTAATTAAGGGAGACCCGTTTGCGTAACGCCGCGCAAAAAACTCGTCGGCGCCCGGGGAAATTGAAAGGGAAGGTGGGTTACTTTCAAAGAGACCGATCTCCCTCGAGGGTAACACCCGGCAAATGAGAAGACAATAACATTAAGGTATATTCATGCTACAGTTTTGTCTGTCAGACAAAATCCTGGTTACACTGGTTTTGTATCTTACATTCATGGTGCGTCTTGTGTCTTTTGGTTCCTTGGCCATATTTCGTTTCGTGTATTTCGGGCCATATATCTTGAACCTTTCGAGAGCGCGTTGACAGCTCCCTGCTGTGCAATTGTGCATGGCAAAAAAAAAGGTTTTAGGGCTAGGGGCTCCACAGCTCCTTAGGTAAACTATCGGATTATCTTCTCTACAACATCAGGGACTATGTAGCGCACTATGGTCCAGGAGCCATTTTCTTGGCCAAAACTATTGTAGCGTTATTTCAAGGTTTAATGTTATATTATTATAGGTCGTTGGATTCGTCTTGATACCAGTTAGAATATTATGAAGTAAAAAATACATTTTAACATTGAAAAAATCAAAATAATTGTTATTGTTCATTGAATAGAATTTTTTTCGAAATTTTATATATAGAAATCAGTAGATGTTTAAATACTGTTCAACTTTCGTTCGAAACATTTTTTCCTCAGATTATTGGAAATCCTTGAAAAATTGTGTTAATGGGGAACCCCCGCGGTTAGGGTAGCAGATGTCACGCTGTGCCTTTCTTCCGAACCCTCTAAAGACGCCAAAGACACCAAAAACTAGCATTAACACAAAAATTCTGTCTAGTGTCTTATGTCTTTCGTCTTATGTCTAGCACGGGTAGCATGAATATACCTTTATACAGCGAACACTGTGAGCCTCCTGTTTGTTCATTCTTAAACTATCGAAACTACTTTTCAACAGGTGAAACTGTTATACCGTATTCGCTGAAAGAAATCTGTCCCTTCCAAGTTGATAATTCATCGTCTATGTTGAAACGATAAAAATTTTAATTGAGTTATTGCATCAGCGTCCGACTCGGAACGACTCTGCGTTAATTGAGCACGTGTTAATCGAACACGCTATCATTATCTTAATGACATCGATGAGCCATCGGTTAATCATCCGATACCTGCCATGATGGCGCACAATTCCAGCAGAGTTTCAAGAAATCGAAACCGATCTTCGCCGTTCGAAGGGATAAATCTCGACGCAGGATCAATTGCGCAACGATTCACGCAGAGATCGTGGATCCACCGTCATCGAGCACCGGGAGCATAAACGAGAAAATGGAAAGGGGTTACGTCTCGCGGAGAAAGAAGCTCGGATAACGGTGAAACGAGGACGTAAACCGAATCACGTAATCGGGCCCCGCTTACGATTTTTCTTGCGACGCAGTTCCCGCGCCGTAAAATCCCTGGCGAAGGTTCCACACCGTACCATACGGTCCGACGGCATAACGAGAGATCGAGAACGATCGAGAACGATCGGCTGCCAGGTGATCTCCGTCGATCCATCGGGGACCGCGTAACGAACTTCTTTATTGCTCCCAGCTGGCCGGTTTTCTTAGCCTAAACGTTTCCATGTTCGTGCAAACGATTCCTCCGCGGGGCCCCTATTTCTCTCCCCCGTAGTCGGCCATTTTCGATCTGGTTCCTCGAGATCGTTCCGCGTCGACGATCTTTCCTGTTCGCGTTCACTCTCGATCCTCTCCGGCTTCTACAGGGTGTCCCAAAATGACAAACTCCCGGAAATGGGAGGTTCCTGAGGTCAATTCAAGCGCCATTTTCCTTTTGCAAAATGTTGTCCGAGGCTTCGTTTGGGAGTTATTAACAAAAAACACGGACCAATCAGAGCGCGAGCTAGACGCTCGCTGGCACGTTCCGCGCGGCGAGCCGGCAGGCGGTTGGCTGAACATGCCAACGAGCGTCTAGGTCGCGCTCTGATTGGTCCGTGTTTTTCGTTAATAACTCCTAAACAAAGCCGCGGACAACATTTTGCAAAAGGAAAATGGCGCTTGAAATGACCTCAGGAACCTCCCATTTCCGTGAAGACATTTTGGGACACCCTGTAGACCGATGGAAATTAATTGACGGGACCTTTCGAGCTTTTCGTCGTTGGATCGCTGTTGCCAGGAATCAGAACCACCCTAAACACAGGGCTATTTTGCTCTTAAAAAACACAAAAATTTTGTATTTTTATTTTATACTTTTTTTTGTTTATTGATAATGTATTGACTTTTCTAGTTCTGAATCTTTTGTAAAACTTCACCGGTCACCCCGCTCCCGTGTATTTTTTAAGAGGGGTGCATTACTGTTAGTAGCCCACGGGCGAAAAATATCTTAGGACGGCCCTGCCGGGAATGGTAGCGATCGACTGGCAGCCGATCGTTGACAAAAATGGCAGCAGCCACCGGGAGGATCATGGTTTTCTCGAAGCGAGATTATCTCTGTTGCAACTTGGAGCTAAGTTTCCGACGCGATTAGAATTCATTCAGGAAGACTTTCGGGTTTCAGATTGGTGGCGCGATTACTGGAACGGTCGGATAGTTGGCAACTAGGTGATGGTAAAATCGCAACGATGTTGGGAGACCTATTCACGGCGAAATTATTTAAATTGCAAGTGGGTGTAATTTCCGCCGTGTTTTGCATTAATCGAGGCAAGCTTCGAGATTCTAAATCGTTGCATTATCGTCTTGGTGGTAAATGGGAATGATGGTAAAATTGACTAAATTGTAGAAGACATTTGTGCGATGGTTACCATTAATTGAAGAGGACCATGATATTTGAAATCGTTGCGTTATATCATCTGCGATGGTTTATCGGTCTTCGGTGGACCGTTGACTAAAATGGCAGCGATTTTTGGGAGGACAATTTTCCTGGTTCGGTTGCAGCTCCCGTGAACTAGGGCTGTTACTTTCCTTCGAAGGTCGAAGTTTTTGAAGCTTCGATTTCAGAAGCTTCGAAGGTTCGAAGTTTCTTGAAGTTTCGAAGTTTCGAAGCTTCGATTTCAGAAACTTCGAAGGTGATTAGAATCGAAGTTTAGAGAGAAAACAGGGTCTTACTCTGGACATACATACAATAGGGTAAGCTTTCAATTTTGAAAGACTACTCCTGGATTTGCGCAAGAATACGGAAAATTCAATACAGTATTAGCAATAGTTTTTTGCAAATATCTCGAAAACTAAAAGCGACCCCCCTATATTGGAACAGGAAAAAGTTGTTCAAAATGTTGAAATTTTTTTATAACATATTTAAATTTCATCAAAATCGGAGTATAAGGACCCTTTCGCAATAATTACCAAATATTTTATTAATATAGAAATTCGTAAATTACATCTTCGTACGTTTCGAAGACTTCGAAACTTCGGACACTTCGAAGTTCCCTTCGTTCCTTCGAATCCTTCGAATCTTCGAAGAGTCGAAGCTTCGGAAAAGTAACAACCCTATCGTGAACGAGGCGTTGTCGAGCAATGGCGAAGATGATGCGAAAGTTTCAAGACGATTTTCCCAGCCAGGAGACATTTTTGCGATGGTTACCATTAATTGAAGAGGACCATAATATTTGAAATCGTTGCATTGTATCATCTGCGATGGTTTATCAGTCTTTCGGTGGACCGTTGACTAAAATGGCAGCGATTTTGGGAAGGACCATTTTCCTGGATCTGTTGCAGCTCCCGTGAGGCGTTGTCGAGCAATGGCGAAGATGATGCGGAAGTTTCAAGACGATTTTCCCAGCCCATCCGATGGCACCCGATTCTCACGCGAAACTGGCAGATTGCGGCGATTTTTTTTCGAACAAGAGCTACGCCCGCGGGCTTGAACAGTGAGAACCGAATAATTCAATCCAGTTTCCTCGATTGTTCGTGCCGGAACCGTTGAGCAAGGTGCAACAACGACACAATTAAAAGCGATAGAAGTGGGACCGATCACACGCCCATCGTCATCGTCATCGGAGCTCGTCCCGTTTGCCGACGACTGGAAAAGGCTCGCGAGCGAGTTTCACCGACGCGATGACGACAGTGCACGATGTCCATATAACAACACCAACCCATACCTAGTCGACAGAGTGCGGCTACGCGAACCATAGTCCTCGCGTGGGAGTAGCCGAGCATCTGGAATCAAAGCGAGCATTATCTTCGAGGCAGTACGACGAGATTACTGCTCGGTGCGCTTGCGGCTGGGACACGCTAATGGAATTACGCACCGATCGATGTGGAAATTAGTCGGGACAACAAACGTCCCACACACGGTGCAACCAGCCTTGTTACAAGGAAAGAGGAACAGAGGAGAGCTTCGAGCATCCAGTGGTTGCAGGTTGATCGAGAGACAACAGAGATTCGGAGAAAACATTTTTTTTCAAACATTAAGAAACGACCGAAAATTTCGAAAAAAATCTACGACGTGGAGCTAACGTGCACTCACCACATCGATTTTATTTCGGTCAAGTATCTCGAACAGCAACCGAGCAATTATCAAATTTCCTCCAGCTACTTGGTAATTAGGATGACTTAACGAACTCGGAGAAAATATTTTTTTTCAAACATTAAGAAACGACCGAAAATTTCGAAAAAAATCTACGACGTGGAGCTAACGTGCACTTACCACGTCCATTTTATTTCGGTCAAGTATCTCGTACAGCAACCGAGCAATTATCAAATCTCCTCCAGTTACTCGGTAATTAGGATGACTTAACGAACTCGGAGAAAATATTTTTTTTCAAACATTAACAAACGACCGAAAATTTCGAAAAAAATCTACCACGTGGAGCTAACGTGCACTCACCACGTCGATTTTATTTCGGTCAAGTATCTCGAACAGCAACCGAGCAATTATCAAATCTGCCCCAGCTACTCGGTAATTAGGATGACTTAACGAACTCGGAGAAAATATTTTTTTTCAAACATTAACAAACGACCGAAAATTTCGAAAAAAATCTACGACGTGGAGCTAACGTGCACTTACCACATCGATTTTATTTCGGTCAAGTATCTCGAACAGCAACCGAGCAATTATCAAATCTGCCCCAGCTACTCGGTAATTAGGATGACTTAACGAACTCTTTAATATTCCTCTTGAACGTGAGAGACTCTTCAATTTCCCTAGCCCACAGAGACCAACAATGATCACCCTAAACTAAAGGATGCTTAAAAATCCAGCCGAAAGGCTAATAAAAGAACGCGATTCTCACGCAATTCCTCAGAGGAGAGCCTCGATGATCTGTCAAACCGCGTAGTTGCCGACTGATAATGATCTCCAGTGTTGTTAGCCTCTGCAGTAGAGTCCGCGCGGCAATCGAGCAGCAAATCTCAAGAAACGACACGAAACAGCGAACAAAAGAATGTAGGATCCTCCCATTGGCGAGAAGCGGCGAGTCGAAGAAAGAGTATACAATACATAGGAGCTAGCTAGGTACATAGATAGCGTGCATCGCGGATCGATCTAATCTATGCACGATGGGCTCCCGAGCCTCGACATTAAATCAGCATGGAAACGGGAGTTGTGACACACCCGGAGCGAGAAATCGCGGATACGCGCCGCGCTCGAACGCCTCCGAAGCACGGCCGATTGCCAAAGATAGCCTAATTAGCATCGCTGCGGAAGAAAGGGAAGAGAAGCTCGTTACGGCTCTTTATTTTTCTCTTGTTCCCGTTTCCCCCATCCACCCGCCCCCCCCCTTCCTACTTCTAATTTTCCTTGGGTTTTTCATTGTTGCGCGAGGAGGCGTTGTCGCAACCTGGCGCGATCTCGTTAGCCCTAACAACGCTCGAGAAACGCGAGGCGTTTCGCATTTGAATATGCCGTTCTCCGTTTTTCTACGGTCTGGTTGCCACTGCCACGGAAAAGCCTCTAACGCAAGCCAGTATTGTCTTCCGATCGCTGTTGAGAAAATGATTGGGGCAGTGCATGGATCAAAGATCTACTGAAAACACCCACTTGGTCTCGCGTATACACATACGTATGTAATTATTAGACTGGGGATTTTGTGCATTTATGATAAAAACGGGTGGATGTAATTGAAAATGGTAGAAACATTAATTTAAGAACGTTCATATATGTTATTTTCGGTTTATTAAAATTTTTCAAAATGGAAAGAAATATTTTTATACGGTACCTGCGTGTTGTAATTAACCGAAGACAATTTTTATTTTTCGTAAAGATCCACAGTCTCGTAATTATATAAAAGTCGGATAATATTTGACCGACCCTCGCGACATTGCATTTCGTAATACACTGGAGCCTCGATTAATTCGTCTCTTGCCGAACCAGCCGGAACAATGTTGATAAATACATACAGTAGTTACGACTACTGTTCGTACGTCACAAGAAGTCCCTCGAGACGGCTGAGTGGCAAAGGGGGTCCTTGCTCGCAGCCAATGGTTATCTTTGACGTCACACACTTAAGCCAATAATTCGGCTACAACCGAAAGTTCGTGTGGAATGACCCAATCGGACGGTTTGTTGTCGAATTCCTGCCAGGAGACTTCTTGTGGCGTACGAACAGTAGTTACGGATAGGTCATCACCGCTATTTATTTTGTTTCCACGGCAAGTACATACTGTCCGTGCGACGACCTAAGGACAAAGGGGTTCTCGCTCACTCTGCCTTTTCCCCCCACCGTTCACGCTCCCGTAGTCCCAATGTTTACACTTTGACGTCATACGCTACGACTGTGACCCGTGCCGAATATGCGCGCGAAGCGAGGCGTGCCCCTTCCACTAAACATAACAAGGAATAAATGTATTATACAAAAAATGATCTGTTGGGGTTACCCTGGGATTGCCAACAACTCATTTCACCGACACTGTTTTCATCGACACGATGTGACCGACAGTAAATTTCGTCGACACTATGTTTTCATCGACATTTGTGAAATTGTCGACAGATGTTTTGACCGACACTATGTTTTCATCGACACGGTCAAATTGTCGACATATGTTTTCATCGACAATCCGTGTTTAGCGACAGGTATGACTTCAATCGTTTCCACGAACTGGTAGCTACATAAAAAATTGTTGTTGAAATTGTAAATATCTCGAATTTGACCATGTCGATGAAAACATAGTGTCGGTCAAATAATTTGTCGACGATTTCACAATGTCGATGAAAACATAGTGTCGACGAAAGTTACTGTCGGTCAAATCGTGTCGATGAAAACAGTGTCGGCGAAATGAGTTGTCGACGAACCCATGGTAACCCGGTCTGTTGTAAATGTAAATTGCGTTTTCAATGTTTTCTCCTCAGAGTGTAGGGTCCTACTGTACCCATTTTTCTCCGGGTTGCTACTGGTTTCACCGGGTTGCCAGTGCTAAGGAAAAGCCTCTAACCCTATTGTCTTTCGATCGCAGAAGACTGATGGAGAAGGGGTCCTCAGCACCCTGGCAGGAGACGCTTCAAGAAGCCATCGGCGAGGGCAGATTGGACGCGTCCGCGCTCAGGGAGTACTTCAGGCCTCTCGAAGATTGGCTGAGAACAGAGAACCTGAGAACCGGCGACATCGTCGGATGGTCTTACGGTGAGAAACACAACCCCTATCCGCGCGGATTATTTTTAGCGACTCCCTGGCACGGATTCGATACCACTCCCGCGAAAACTACCGACGAACACCGGTCTGACCTGCTCCCTTTTCGCGAGTATTTTCGCGAGACTTTCGGGCCGATCGTCCTGAGGGGTCACGGCCAATTGACGAACCGTTCCGCTCGGATTCGCTGACATTTGTCGAACGCTTTGCACGACGCCATTCAGAGAAATGCTGCTGCCGAACGAACACTTCGGTGGAGGTTCTACTGGGAATTCTGCTTCGGTGCCATTTTTATTCCGCTTCTTCAGCTTCTGCGTCATCCAGATATTTTTCGATGGCTTCTTCGAACAATTTATGGACACGTACGGAATTGTCAACAATTCATACTACGCATTAGCAATATACAGGCTGTTCCATTTAGGTTGAGATTGTAAAAAATCTCGAAGGCATGTGATTAAAAAAACAAAAAAATGTATCAAACAAAAGTTGTGCATTTTGTTGTGCATTTTTTAGAATCTCAACTTAAATGGGACGCCCTGTATAAATATACATAGAACGTCAACAAACTGAAAAATCAACTTGCTCATCGTTTGCATCAAGTTCTTCAATGTCATTCTATTACTGCTTTATTTTAAAAAATTGTACCATTCAAGGAACGTTGCTTGCATTCGTATGTCCCATTTAAATTGAGATTGTAAAAAATCTCAAAGACATGTGATTTAAAAAATACAAACTTTTTTAACAAAAAAATGTTTCAAACAATGCATTTTGTTGTGCACTTGTTTTCGAGATTGTTTACAATCTCAACTTAAATGGAACGCCCTGTATAAGCATACATAGAACGTCAACAAACTGAAAAATCAACTTGCTCATCGTTTGCATCAAGTTCTTCAATGTCATTCCATTGGTGCATTATTTAAAAAAATTGTACCATTCAAGGAACGTTGATTGCATTCGTATGTCCCATTTAAGTTGAGATTGTAAAAAATCTCGAAGACATGCGATTTAAAAAATATAAACTTTTTTTAACAAAACAAATGTTTCAAACAAAAGTCGTGTATTTTGTTGTGCACTTGTTTTCAAGATTTTTTACAATCTCAACTTAAGTGGCACGCCTTGTATAAATATACAGAGAACGTCAACAAACTGAAAAATCAACTTGCTCATTGTTTGCATCAAGGTCTTCAATGCCATTCAATTGGTGCATTATTTTAAAAAATTGTACCATTCAAGGAACGTTGATTGCATTCGTATGTCCCATTTAAGTTGAGATTGTAAAACATCTCGAAGACATGTGATTAAAAAAAAACAAACTTTTTAACAAAAAAATTTTTCAAACAAAAGTAATGCATTTTGTTGTGCACTTATACTCCAGATTTTTTACAATCTCAACTTAAATGGAACGCCCTGTATAAATATACATAGAACGTCAACAAACTGAAAAATCAACTTGCTGATCGTTTGCATCAAGGTCTTCAATGTCATTCCATTGGTGCTTTATTTTAAAAAATTGTACCATTCTAGTAGTATGAACACATATTCGCGAAGATCCTTCACTTATGATCAGCCGAGGATCAACGCGGAAGGAGCGAGGCCGAGGGATCTATCCTGACCAGTCTGCTATAATTATCGGCGAAATATGCAAGATAAACACGGTTAACAACATGATCGCGGAGACAGTTCTCGCTTTCGTTGTAACGTAGCGCGGTTGCTTTCGAATTCCGTGTCCGAGTGCCATTTCCAGGCGAGCGGTCTGATTCTCGTTCGAGACAAGCGATTTTTTCCCCGGGCAATTAGACGCAAACAAGGAACCGATTCACGTGACAACCGTGGCGATCGGTAAGAGTAGAGAGAGAGAGACAGAGAGAGAGAGAGGACTCGCGCGGCTGTATCTACTCGCGCGCGCCCGCCTTTCATCGTAACTCGTTACAAATTATGCAACTTCCTACCGTAACAGATTGAAGGTTGCAGTTCCCACGTGCCAGTTACCGGCGAGCGCTACAAATATTCATTGTGTGACGACATTCGGCTGACTTACGGATCCGCGTCTTCTCCGCTTGCCAAATTCGAGCGCGCGGAAAACTCGAACGGCACGATTTTACCATTTGTTATGGACCGGCGCGCCGCGCTACGCCGCGCTACGTCGCGGCGGACAAAAGAGAACATTATTCTGGATGGTCGAGTAAAAGAAGACTCACTCCTGCCATTTATTCTGGACCATCGAGTAACAGAGGAGACTCACTTTTAACATTTATTCTGGACCATCGAGGAGAAGAGAACCTCATTCGAATGCGTAGAGCAGATGATTTATTTTGATTCTTCGCTCCGAAACGTCCAATCGGAGGTGATTTATTTTTATCATTCGTTCCGGGCCGTTGAATGGAAAATTAAAAAAATATATAGGGTAACTGCACCAGTGAATAAACGGACAGCAGTAAATGAACGCTTTTGTATTTTTTGCTTTTCCATCATTGTTCATTTACTAGAATGTAGTGTTCATTGACTGGTATTTTTTATATTTTTTATTTAACGTTTAATAAAGACAAATAATAATAATTTCATTTTATTTGTGTTCATTTATTTTTGACAAATGAAGTGTAGAGAGCCATTTGGCATATATGTGATTCCTTTAATTCACATTTTTTTTTTTAAATAAAATATCTTCCTGAACAATTTCTTAAATGTTCATTCACTGGTGCAGTTACCCTACGAATGGATAATATAAAATCGAGTCCACGCTCGATGGTCCAGAATAAATAATAAAATTGAGTGCTCGTTCGATGGCCCAGAATAAATAATAAAATCGAGTGCTCGCTCGATCGTCAAAAATAAAAATGCCGAGAGCCTTCCCTCTTCCAACGAAGCTGTCAAATAATTTTTCGATCAAACCACCGTGTGCATGGAACTGCATGTGTCGGTGCACGGTGGAAACGAGAGTCGAATCGCCGAACGTGTCTCACGATGCCGTTTTCTCTCTCCCGATCCCGCGATATCTCTCGCTCCCTCTTCGTCGTGCTCGCGTTCGTTTCACTCTGATTTCGCAATTCGCCAGTCCCACGGGCCCGGAGCTTCGCGGAGCGAACGCCTGTCGGGGAGCATTTTGCGTTTTATGGTAGAAATAATGACGCGTTACGTCGACCCCTTGCTGGGGTCCACGGGACACAGTAAAATCCTTTGGAAAATGTTGACCGATACTTCCGCCACCGGAGGAACACATTCGACTTCGCTGGCAACGAACGAGATCGATCGATCGATTAAATCTCCCAGTCGTTAGATAAGCGGGCCTATTAATTCTCATTTCGCAAAGCGAACGGTACGTTCTTGTTGGAAGCAAAAGGAAATTTCCTTTTTAATTGTTTAACCAGTCAAATGCCATTTGTTTTTGAATTCCGTGAAATGGCACATTCGAAAAAATTAGTGAACTCCTCTTTTATCTTAATGAATAGCTTGTTTCTCGTATAATTTTTCACGGCAAAAAAATTCACATTCTCTTAAAGTATATTTACTTTACACGCTTGCCCCCCACCCCTTGCCCCCCACCCTACTCCTTCGATTTTCACACGGACCTACTACTCGAGTGACGAACCGTGGGGTCCTTATCTCGCCTCCTAGAAGTTAGCCCCCCACTTGTTGAATTAAACAATTTCAACAGTTGTGCTGAATTGTGCTAGGTTTGTGCTATATTGTGCTCGAATGTTATCTCTATAATATGAAAAATAAGATGAAAAATTGAGAAAAACGATTTTTTGAGTAGCCCCCCACTTTTCATTTTTTTCAATTTTCTCAATTGTGCTACGTTGTGCTAGGTTGTGCTAAGACTGTGCTCAAGATTTTTGTGAAAGATTTCTGTTCACAGAAAGATACTTTTCAAGGTCATTCAAAATTTAAAAATAATGACACCACCTAACAGACTTTGTGAAACCCTACTATTTTTGTTTCAAACATTTCTCCAAAAAATAAATAATTCCCGAGATTTGAGTATTCGGCAGAATTTGTCATGTTCAACCGATTATAACTCGATAACTGTCCATTATTGAGCTTTGCGCCCATTACATCTTTTGTTCCGTAGATCATAAGCTACAACATATGAAAAATCCAACTGATTTTACCGGGATAGATTTTCCTTATCTCTGTTGTGACACGCAAAGATTTTTGTGAAATATATCTGTTCACATAAAGATACTTTTCAAGGTCATTCAAAATTCAAAAATAATGACACCACCTAATTTTGTAAAACCCTACTATTTTTGTTTCAAACATTTTTCCAAAAAATAAATAATTCCCGAGATTTGAGTATTCGGCAGCTCTAATTTGTCATGTTCGACTGATTATAACTCGATAACTGTCCATTATTGAGCTTTGTGCCCAGTACATCTTCTGTTCAGTAGATCATGAGCTACAACATATGAAAAATCCAACTGTTTTTACCGGGATAGATTTCCATATGATTAGTTCGGTGTTCTTTATGCAACGATCGTCATAGAAATGGCTAGTGTGAAATCGAGAGTGCCGCGGCGCCGCAGCGTGAAAGGAAATCGTTTCGGCGACACTGGCCGGGAAAAATGAATCGCTTCCGAGAAGCCGATCGCGATGGAAAGCCCAGATGTACGTGACGAAGCCGAGCAGAAAGAAATCGCTAGCGACCGGTTGTATAATTTCTCTTTCGATCGCGGTACACCGTGTACCCCTTTCCATTTCGTTACTTCTGGGACGAATCGAGGCCTCGACCTCTCGAAGCGAGGCCCCACTTTGCACCGATGATATATCAATAACACCGTCCCGCAATCCGTTATCGTTGATCCTCCCTCTCGTCGATCCGTACCGATCCTTTATCCGCTCGAAACTTTTCAACGCGCCAAGTACGATTTATTTCTTGGTACGATCCTCTCCTGCAGAGAATGGTGAATCATTGATGCCATCTCCGGCTTAAATTATATGAATGGGAGATCTTCTTTATGGATCGGGAATCTTCCGAGGATTCTGTGACGTAAGGGACGCACGATCGCGAAAGTGAAAACGATCGGTTTCTCTCCTTTATGCTTGCCTATTCGCTGGACGCCGAAACGCTTTCCGTTTTTATCGATCCGAAATCACAGGATTTCAGAATGGTTTTGGTATGCATAGCCCTAAAGCGTAAACGATCTCTCGATCTCCGGCGGCCTGTTCTTTTGGTCCGCTGAGAGACAGTAACATAACTATTCGCTAGTAAGGGGAAGTAAGTGGAGAACGTTTCGTGCACCGAGTTTTGCTCGTTCGGGTTCGTTCTGCGAATGGGGCTTCTTGCTGGCTATTCTAATGGCCGTGTAATATTTTTCAATATCCAAGCGATCAAGAGAAATGTTCTTTTTCCCGCGTACAAAAATGTTTCCTATTTACGTTCCTTATTCTGCTCTGTCAATGGAGCACTAACAATAACTATTTTACATTGCTTCGTGAAAATAACAGGCTTTCTTCTGTTCATATTTTTATTTACATACTCAAAGAAATGGATCTGTCGAATAACGTCCAGAATATTTAATTAGAGGGTAAAAGTAGCATCTTCCTTTTACCCTCTAATTAAAAAACACTGTTCTCCACATCCTCCATTCATTAATTTTCCATAATCATCCCACAAACCATTTTTAATCGCCTATATTCAGCATCCATCGTTTCAGGACAATAATAAATAAAAATAAATATTTTGAACGCGAACCCCCGTGCCCGAAAAATTGTCCCACGCATCGCAGGCTGCACTAACAATAACTATTTTACATTGCTTCGTGAAAATAACAGGCTTTCTTCTGTTCACATTTTTATTTACATACTCGAAGAAATGGATCTGTCGAATAACGTCCGGAATGTTTAATTATAAAATAAATAAGGAGCATCGTCGTTTCACCCTCTAATTAAAAAACACTGTTCTCCACATCCTCCATTCATTAATTTTCCATAATCATCCCACGAGCCATTTGTAATCACCTCCATTCAGCATCCAACGTTTCAGGACAATAATAAATAAAAATAAATATTTCCAACGCGAACCCCCGTACCCGAAAAATTGTCCCACGCATCAGAAGCTGCATTGACCGTTCCACGACTCTAATTTTTCCATCAGATTGTTGTCGAATGTTGCACGACGCCCTCGTACCGCTTCTCACGCTCATTGTCCCGCACAATCATCCCCATCGAAGGCTCACGGCTCTGTAATTCGCACCAGCTTCGCTATCAGCGTCCCTCCCACGCGGCTATCGTCATTGTAAAACCGTTCATTGGCGTAATAACGATAACCGTGTCCCGATAACACCGGATCTCACCCCGGGATACCATGAATCGCCGGTTGCAATTGCAGACGGAGATTACTGCAAGCGCAGCATCGAGACAGCCGGGTTGCAGGTCTACGGGAGCGGGTACTACAATGGCGCCGGCAACACCCACACGATCGCTATACTACCATGGATCGCTGCCACGCTGCTGACCGTATTCGCTAGACGCTAAGAAGAAGTGCGTTTTTGTCGTCGCCTTTCTCCAGGGAGCGGAAAACGAACGGACATCCTGCAGAAATAATGGCCCGTAATAAATTATGGTTGCCCTCGCACGCTCCGTTCGATTGATACGTATAGCCTATTTTAATTTCACCGACACCGAGAACGATCTTTATGCTAATCGAAACCGTTTAACGAATGATCGATGGCAACACCGGACCGAATCGAAGATTGCGCGAAGATGAAATAGGTGGTAGCGATTAATTATAAATTTCTAGGATGAAGGATCTTATCTCCTGTAACGCCGCAAAAATTTGCAATCTTGGACCTCGACCCGGTTTTACAGGTGATATTGAGCTGTTTGCCGTGCGGAGGATCTACCAAAAATATTAGAGTCATCAATTATTTCTCGTTTGATACGTGGACTGTATTTATCGACAAAATTCGACATTATTTCTTACTCGACCTAGAATGTAGTATTATTAGCTTATATTGCATCGAAATAGAATTCTACCTTTCCTGGTACGAATATTTAATTACCGGAGCGAATATTGCGACGATTGCAAAAATTTTATACAAGGTGTCCCAAAACGACTGCGTAAGCGTGAAATGGGAGGTTCCTTGATGCATTTGAAGCGACATTTTCCTTAACAAAAATGGCGCCCGTAGCTTTATTTAGGAGTTATTAACGAAAAACACGGACCAATCAGAGAGCGACCTAGACGTTCGTTGGCACGTTCAGCCAACCGCCTGCCGGCTCGCCGCGCTGAACGTCCCAACGAGCGTCTAGGTCCTGCTCTGATTGGTCCGTGTTTTTCGTTAATAACTCCTAAATAAAGCCACGGGCGCCATTTTTGTTAAGGAAAATGTCGCTTCAAATGACCCAAGGAACCTCCCATTTCCCGTTTACGCGGTCGTTTTGGGACACCCTGTAGAATTATTTCGCGACGTTTTACCGTTGTTTTTCTTGAAAATGTTTCGAAGTCTTTATAGAAATTGGTCGAATTTTGCAATCCCACTAGAGACGAAAATAATTGAATCGCCCGGTGAAAAAGATCGTTTAGCGGTATTAATTCCAGGAAACGTTTTCCGCGGTGATCAGCGAAATTCCAGGAGGATCAAGCAAGCGATTAAGAAATCTCTGTCAGTGTCCCGAAGCGGATCCATTCCGATCGAGCGGGTACGCGTCGAGTTCGCGTGGCTGCGCTAAGCGACGAGCTTAGCTATTGTTGCCGCAAGTATCTATTATTAGTTTAACCGTAAATTGTCGAGTTTGGACGGGGCGGTCGCAGGCTTCTAATTAAGGAGCAATTGCGGGGCCCGTCCCATTGCGCCGTGGCGCGGCGCGGCGCCTTGTAATCGCCGAGAAACCCGACGTTTTCCCAGAAAACAGATGTACCCGCGCGATCCGGAACAATGCTGCAAGAAAAGTAGCCGAGCGCGGCTCGCTGTCGACAGTCTCGGGAATTTTGATTGACTTGTCCATAGTGTACATACAGTTTCCTTAGCGTTATTATCGTAATGGACGAAGCTTCAGGCATCGAAAATTGAAGCCGAGTCCACACGTGGTTACCAAAATCATTCCTTGACAAAGTTTTCGCGAGTTTTACGCGTTTTATGTTACTGATACATGGATGTTTTTTTACCGTATAATTATACTGTGCGTGAAAATTGGTAGGTCGGGTGCATATACAGTGTGTTCAATTTTTAAAAAAATTTTTTCTATTTAGAGTTCCTTTCTATGACCATTTTCCCAATTTTTTTAAAGAATCTCACGTGGAAGTAAGGATCGAGCTTTGATTAATAGATTGGCCCATCCGATGGATCCTGTGAGTCGTTGTATTAAATTGTAAAGAGCTGCGCCTTTGTTCGAGAAGTTTTTTTATGAGGAGATTGTTGCATAGAAACATGGATCTATGACGAAGTAAACGGAGCTTGGACTCTCCCAATAGAACGTTAGTCGGAATGCTACATCTATAACCCATGGCGACACGAAGAGCTGCAAATTGAATCCTCTCTAATCTTATTTATTTGAGATCCTAATTTTTTGGAAAATAAATATAGGAGCTGTAGTCAATGACAGAACGAATGAGGCTTTTATATGTATAATATAAGAAGAGTATATGGATCCGCTCCCCATCTTAAGCTACTTGTAAATTTCCAGATGTTAAGTCTATTGTGGGATATAATGTAATTTATTCACTACAAAAACAAATAATATAAAAAAATTTTTTTCTATTTAGAGTTCCTTTCTATGACCATTTTCCCAATTTTTTTTAAAGAATTTGGTATTTTGTACATTAAAGTGACAATACTCCTTCGATCCTTTCCTGAATATTAACACACCAAGCCTCAGGTATTTATCGCAGCTATACAGCTTATTTCTCCAATTTTAATAAAAATATTCACGATGGACTTTCTCAATTTCAATAGATACCTCAAGAATGTTTGTATAAAATTGGGAAAGAAATTCTGTGAACATTTTGGCAGATTGCGCCAATTTTCACGCACAAATCTTTAAGAAGTTAGTTGTAAGCACGATAAGGATTGTAATCACATCGATTGTAATCACCGTAAGAGAAATAAATATCTTGTGTACCTCAAAATCCCGTATGTTCGCGATGAACATTTTCGATCGGTGTGCGTGCACAAAGAAAGGGAGACCATTATTCGGACTTTCTCGCCGAACAAAAACTGTCGGCCATCGGAACAGCCAAAATTGGCCGAGCTGGTTATACAATCGAAGGACCTGCGCGAGGTCGAGGCTCGTCCACATCCGTATATCGTTGCACGAGTAATTGTAATTCCACGTTCGGCGATCTCTTTGCTCAAGCCGCGTCTCTATATGCAAACAAGCCGGCGGAAACCAACCGCGGAATTTTCGAAATTTATTCCGATCACAAATGCCCGAAACTTTCGAAGAAAGCCAAAGTACAACACTTTTCCTAGGGAAATCGTCTGTGATATATTTTCGTCATAATTTATTGAATTTTATGTGAAAAAGATTACACGTATCTCAGAGTAAAAATTTCTAAACCGTTTGCGCTCCTTTGGGAGCAACGAAGCCACGCCCACCTTGCCAGGAGTAGGAGTCGGACAAATAGAAACACTTTCTAGAGCACTGACATGATTGAGAAAGGTTCATCCTGCTATATATTGCTCTACAGCAATCGTAGGTACAGATTGCTCTACGGGGCACGGTCGTCTATTGGGAGCCATCAAGCCACGCCCACTTATTCACGAAACAGAACCTTCTCTCAACACACAGATTGAAACTGGTTTACTCTGATTTATATATCACTGTAGATTGGTCATAGACTCATTCTGGAACACCACCCTGGCCCCTTTGGGAGCAACGAAGCCACGCCCACTTACCACAGTCGAGTTACTTAACCCTTTGTACTCGGAGCTATTTTAACTACCTTGAATACGAATGGACCTAGAATAATTCCATTCTATATGATTTTCTTTCATTTTGTGGATATAAATGTTTAGTAATTGATTACATAGCATCATACTTAATAATGTAAACAATATTGTGAATAATGGTAGAGCAAGTTTTAGTGACCATTCTGGGTCGCCACTCGAGTGCTAAGGGTTAATAAAACGACTAAAAAGAGAAATAAATTCCTGTTTGGTTAGCTTGTCTTCCATTTAATGCAAACGATTTTGATTTTGCATAAAAATCGGCAAAAAAGAATTTTTCAAAAGTTCATTTAATTAAAGAGTGGCTCGAGAAACTTTGCGACGTAGATTTCAATCTTATCGATTTTAAACGGTCTCGGATGTAAGTCGCGAATAAAAATTACAGTAAAAAATATTTTTTCCGGTGTAACAATTTGGTCGAGTGGCTCGCGATTGGCAGCGAGGAGGAATTTGTCTGGAATCGAGACAATCGACGGGAACTTTCGTCCGTTGACAGCGCGTAGGACGACAGCTTTCACGGCAGCCCGAACACAGGAGAAGGTATTGTTCTTGGCGGGCCAGCTGCACAAGCGTAATCGCACAAAGGTGGCCTGTCCAGAAACTGGTTCACCTGGTTGCGCAACCACGAAGATGCGGAAACCGCGTTTCGAGGGACCAGGTTGCATCAGAGTCGCACGGACGTGCCCGCGGACGCGTTTATGCGACTCGGAACGTGTCCGATCTTATCGTGCACGATGCGTCTCGAATATTCCGAACCTGCTGCACGGCATTCGCATTCTCTGTTATACATGTATACATGTACTATACATTCGCGTGCACACTTATATATACGGCAAAGCGGAACAGGATCGGTAAGTAGGGTCAACTCAGACCCGATCCAGATCTGTCCAACCGCTGACTAATAAGCATTCGTTATAAATCAAGCCTGCCTATCCTCCGGCCATTATATCCAGCTAATCCGGATCAGCTAGCGTTCGCGATCTCTGACACAAACCCAATCTCCGGAAACCACCGGTGCAACCAAGAAACTGCAAGTTATTATCTCGTCAGCTAGGATTGTTGCGCTCGTTTCTAGGTGGCCATTTTAATTTTGCCGATTCGTTATAATGTAGTAGGATTCCTTGGAAATTGCCTTCGAGACTGTATTAAGTGAATATACGCGAGGAGAGATGATGAAGAAGTTGATCATACCTGCCCTGTCAATTTGTAATACCGAACGTGGTTGTACTGCAGATTCTGGGTCGGAGAAAGTACGAGAAGGCAGGAAGAATTGCATGGTGGAAGAGAACAATTTTAAGCAAGTGCGGTCTTTCCTTTAAAGGAGCGATGCCCAAGGTCATTCGAAGTAACTTTTTCCTTTGCGGAAATGTTCTCCGCCGCTTTGTTAAGCAGTTATTCACGAAAAACACAGACCAATTGGAGGCTCGCGCTGAGCCGAGCGTTGGGATTGGCGGAGCCGGAATCTGTCTGCCGCGGCCGTGCTCCGATTGGTCCGTGTTTTTTGTTGATAACTCCTTAACGAACCCGCGGAGAACATTTTCGCAAAGGAAAAAGTTGCTTCAAATGACCTCCGGAATCACCCCCTTCAAGAAAGTACATTTTGGAACACCGTGCCGAACGTGGTTGTACTGCAGATTCTGGGTCGGAGAAAGTATGAGAAGGCAGGAAGAATTGCATGGTGGAAGAGAACAATTTTAAGCAAGTGGGGTGTTTCCTTTAAAGGAGCTATGCCCAAGGTCATTTGAAGTAACTTTTTCCTTTGCGGAAATGTTCTCCGCGGCTTCGTTAAGCAGTTATTAACGAAAAACACAGACCAATCGGAGGCACGCGCTGAGCCGAGCGTTGGGATTGGCGGAGCCGGAATCTGTCTGCCGCGGCCGCGCTCCGATTGGTCCGTGTTTTTCGTTGATAACTCCTTAACGAACACGCGGAGAACATTTTCGCAAAGGAAAAAGTTACTTCAAATGACCTCCGGAATCATCTCCTACGAGAAAGTACATTTTGGAACACCCTGTAGTTTGGAGAATAGATCAGATTTTTTCTGTCGCTCGTGTGAACGCGATAGAGCAGACTGTTTTAAATTCAGCTTTCGATAAGCCAACATGCAGCATAGTCGTTTCCCAGACGGTGAATCGATATTGGATTCCACGCGCGCGAGATATTCGCAGAGTATAAATTGCACGCGCGTTCTCGCTGCCGAGTAAATTAAAACTAATCGAATTCTGCGCATCGATCTAGACTGCTTTCGAACGCGAATATCTTTCGTTCTTACGCAACGCTGCCAGGCATTAGTCAAAATATTATACGCGAGCTTCCTGGATGTGTCAAGAGCGCCGATATGATTTATTCGATAGTGTAACACGAAAAGAACTTGATCGAAGGAACGCGGAGTCGTGCAAATTAACGACGATCGATTAATCGAGCCTCTTATGCAATCACGCAATGAACTTCCTAATTAACCGGCGTTCATTTACTGTACGCGGTTCGAGTCTCGTTTTCCTCGAGTCTCTCGCTGGCATTTTTTTACATAAAAAAAATCCACACTGTCAAATTACGATCCTATAAAATCCGTAGTAAGCAATCAAAATAATTTCGCATAACCGACAACAACGCAAAAAGAATAGGACTGTAATACTCTAAATTAATATAAAGGCTATTGCCGGGTTTGGTGGTGAAATACATACATAGTATTATTTTGTTTTTTGTATTGCACAAGTTTTAAAGTCTGGAAAATATTTCTCTGAACTTAGGAATGTTTAATATTACATAATATATTTTTTAATATCTCATCTGTAAGGGTAGTTATCGAGAAAAATCGAAAAATCAGTTTTTAGCCCATTTTCCCCATTTAATGACAATTCAAAATTTTGAAAAAATTCTGACACATTTCGGATACCAAGCCACATGTTAGGTATCATTTTCAGATTTTTCCGTTGCAAACTCTAGTTGCGAAACTCGAAAAACACGAAAAAAATCGAAAAAATGCAGATTTCATAGAGAAATCGAAAAAGCACATCTACAGATTTAATTTAGCAATGAAATATTATCATTAGTAGTATGCTCAATTTTTTTCAAATCCTCGAGTGTGGTGCGTCATAGTTGAAAAAAATAAAAACCACTTTTTTCGGCGTTTTTTCTAAGTTATACCAATCTTCTCTGAATTTAAAAAATATATTATGTAATATTAAACATTCCTACGTTCAGAGAAATATTTTCCAGACTTTAAAACTTGTGCAATACAAAAAACAAAATAATACTATGTATGTATTTCACCACCAAACCCGGCAATAGCCTATTTAATATCCTGGTACTAAATGTACACACACTGCTGCAACTTGTCTGTCAGTACCTGCAGCATCTTCCACCTGAATTTCCCACGAAGTCGTCCTTAAATGGAGACAATGGAAGTTCGCATTGTTCAAGTGGCTCTGAGGTAAGAGTGAGAGGAAGAGAGAAATGGAGAAGTCGGGCTCGGTCGTCGATCTGGATCGGTTTTGGTCGCCTGGGGCCACGTGAAAGGGTTGAGGGGTCATTTTTCTTGGATCTACCGTGCCGGTGTCTGCGCGAACGAGAGACGAGGGAGAGACGGATCGGGCCTGTCCCCCTTTCGCTTTCGATTTCATGGGGCCCGTGGATCGTCTGACCGCTCGCCAAAAACTGGTCCGTCCGGTTGCGCAATCGGAAGACCGGGAAGTTCAGTTCTTTCCGCGAAACGTCCGCACAATGGCTCTCCGTCCACTTTCACCGTGGCCATACGCACGCACCAGCCGGGTGCCCCCCGTTCGCATAAACGCAGCGCAACGTATGTAGGTGACGCGACGCGACGCGACGCGACCGGGGACGCCTGCCGTCGTCGTTGATATTCGATCGAGATACCGACGCGGCGGCGCACAGTGGTGCCATTTGGCCAAAAAGCGGAAAAAAATCCGTAAAAACCAAACTACTCAACAAATCTGAATGAAAATTTGTGGAAAGCATGTTACAGGTAGGACGCTTATTTGGCAAAAATAAAAATTTGATTGCTATTTTTTTCGAAATTTTTTTGCACATTATTTAGTAAACAAATACTTCTAATTGCTCGCAAAAAATCGGATCGTTTGGCAGAAGTGTAAAAAAGTTATTCTGTTTTAAAGGGCGTACGAAGACTTATGCGACTGACTATAGTTAGAAAAAAAATAGTCTCAGTGCCCAGTTCGCACGAGTTCGCAGCCGAAACTTGCAGGATATGTACTTGAAAGTGTGTTGGATAATTACAACAAGTTTTATCTTGACGTTTTTTAACGTAAAAAAGTTCTGTCAAATTAAACGTGAATTCTACTATTAAAAATACCTCTTTCTTCAATTTGTGTTTTAGGTAAACAAATGACACTGACGTTAACTTTATCTCCGTTAAATAATTCATCTATGATAAACATAATCAAAATTATAATATTGTTCGAGATTTCTAATGTTTTAGATTCTTGTGGTTGCGTTTGTATGTAGACGCATTTATAAGCCCAAATCGCAGGTTTCCTGTTTCCTAACATTTATGTCATAATATTCCAAGAAATAATTGGTATTTATAAAAAATTTTTGTTGGTTTAAATACTCCAACTATCTAGTAAATGAAATTGTAATGAAAAACCTATATACCTAACATTCGAGAAATTGATTTTTTCCGCGTTCGAACCGAAGCAGCGGCGGCGCCTTAAATTCCGGGGAGATCGGGAGGAGGTTCGCGGAAACGGCGATTTTTTTCCCCGTAGATCGCGGAACCACACGGAGAAAGGAAACTCTCCCGTGGACTATTTATATTTACTTAACCTTCTGGAATCGGGGGGAACAGCTTCGGGAAACTTTGAGCGAGTGAAATCTGTCGGTAATAATTGTTAATAGCGTGTTTCGCGAGTGCTAGAACGTTTCTCGGAAGTAGAAAGATTCGCGAGATAACTGCTCGCGTTGGTGTCGATTTTTCACTTTGGTCTCGAGAAATACATCTTGCAACAGACAGATTTAAGAAGCTGAAAGAGGGGATAGTGATTGTGGGTATAAATCGCAGCAACGCAGCCAAAATTACTCAGTTTTCGACCGAATTGCGATCAACTCGGAGCTCCTCGTCTAGCCATTTATGGTCGTCAGTGACCATCTATGATCACTTGCGCATGTGTGATCACCCGTGGTCATCCTTGTTCATTTGTGATCATCTGTGGCCATTCCTGGTCATCCCCGATCACATTGTGGTCATTCCTGACCATCCCTGCTCACATTATGGTCATTCCTGGTCATCCCCGATCACATTGTGGTCATTCCTGCTCACATTATGGTCATTATTCCTGTCATCCCCGATCACATTGTGGTCATTCCTGGTCACGGTGTGGTCATTTCTGGTTATCCTTGGTCACACTGTCGTCATTCCTGACCATCCCTGCTCACATTATGGTCATTCCTGGTCATCCCCGACCACATTGTGGTCATTCCTGCTCACATTATGGTCATTCCTGGTCACCCCCGATCACATTGTGGTCATTCCTGGTCATCCCCGATCACATTGTGGTCATTCCTGGTCACGATGTGGTCATTTCTGGTTATCCTTGGTCACACTGTGGTCAATGGTGACCACCTATGATCAGTCATAGTCACAGCTGTAATCATATGCATTCACCTGCGGTCATGTAGAATCACCCGTGACCGGTCTACATTCTTTCTTCCAAAGAGATCACATGGAAGGATCGATTAAAAACACTACGGACGTAGAATTCCAACTGTCTACAAAGTATCGTACTACCGTCGACCATAGATCAGAAATAACGACGTACAAACACGGCAGAAAATTGTAAAGATCTAGTTTACGAGGCAATATTCCGCAGCAGCTTGCAAATATCGGTAATCGCTTTCGCAACGATCGTTCCCCGCCGAGTATATGTAGTATCTCCTTCCAGTAAAGAGGCGTAAGTATATACCTCTCATAATCAATGAACTCTCCCGGGCACCGAGCAAACAGTTTTACGACGCGGCAATAAAAATCAATTGTCTTGTACAACATCCTTCAAAACTCTCGACTGCCGTTACTGCCGTTGCTGCTGCTGTTGCGGTTCGCTCGAAGACACCTAATCTAGCTTATGGGTTCCGGCTCGCCGCAAAGATGACAGAATCCATCGAGAGCCCGAGACCCAGTCGAGTCGAGTCGGATATAAGGATTGCGTTCGACACGAGTGAAAGCAAAACGAGACGGAAACGGGAGAAAAAAGATCGAGTGACGAGGAAACGGTGACGCAACCCGGGTCGAGGCGTAATCAGCCTGGATGCGGTCAGGAATTCCCGTAGGCTCGGACTGTTCCAGGGAAATTTTGATAGCTTCTGGAGAAAGGTGCCTGTCCCAAGAATTCTTGTGAAACAAAATTGTGTCTAAAAAAAAAAATGTCCTTGCAACCTCATTAACCCCTTGCACTACGATTGATTTTACGGTTGCAGTGATTAGAACTTATTTGTCGTTTCTAATTTCTTAGAAAAAAAGGAAGTTTGTATGTAATTTATACCTATGCAGTCTCCAATGGTTTCAACAACAAGAAAATATAATTTTGTGTCAATTTAAAGTTTAAAGGAAATTAGTAGCATGAATATTTAGTAGACTATCTTTGAAATCTTCGTCACGAGTCCGACTCGGTATTATAGTGCAAGGGGTTAATCGTAAAACCAATCGAAATTAGATTTCGACATAAATAATTTTTTCAACAAATCGAATTTATTCATTTTCGACACCGATCTCGGACACGGTGGAGCGATTTTTCAGGTTGCGCGTCCGTCAGCGAGATCGTAAAAGACCGAGCAGCGGAAAATGAAGGGTCAACGATACCCAAGACTAATACCTGGCGCGAGCCTAATGACGGTAATTAGTATCAGCGCAGAACAATGGCCTCCTTGCGCAACCGGCACGATAAAACCGCGCGGCTCCAATGTCACTGTCTTGTGAAATTGATTAACGTCTGTGACGTTGCTCTCCGCGCCGCGTCGCGTCGGTCACTTTTTTCACGTTCCAGACCGACGAACAATCTTGTTTTTTTTTTTATTGCTCGATTCTCGATCGGAACGTGTCTCTAGGAAAGTTCATGAGAACGGTCGTGCAAGGAAATTACCGTTATGAATGAAAATGTCGATAATCTTGTGTAACGAGGTTGTTTTTCTGCTCGGTTCGATCGAGAAGAAAGTGGGGAGGGGGGTGGGGCATTGCACAATCCTGATCGGTGCTATAATTGTATAATTGGACGGCCGATCCTCATGCAAAATGGATATTTTCTGTGTCAATTGCAACAAGTATTCTTACATTCTCTTGATTTTCATATCTTCAGCGTAAATGCATGAAATATTTGCAATCTGATTATTAGACTGCTGATTTTATGCTAAATAAAAAAATTGTTTCTCCCTCTATTTTAATAACAATAATCTTAGCAAGTTGTACTAAGTTGATGGTAATATTCAAGGGCAAGGAATCGGTTCGGTTAATTTCCAGAGGGACTCGTGCGATTAATCGAAACACGAGATCGATCAGTTCAGAGAAAAAAATATCGCGCCTGTCCGAATTTATGCAACCCCGGCCACTTTCTATTCCCTATGTCAAAACCGTACGACCCGTGACGCTCGGGGACATTAATTGAACGTTTCTCGATGTTCATGCGGACGGTAAACAACGCGGCGTGCATTGCCGCAATCGTTATGCAATGCGTCTTGTATATGTACTTCCACGTTCCGTTGACTCGCGGCTCATAATCTCATGATCCGGCCGGATTACAAAGGCTTACGTCATTTTCGGGAAAAACGAGGCCCGACGCCCATGCGATTACCCATTTCCCTTCTGCTGGCCCTACCGAGCATCTTTGTTTATCCCATATACGCCACGGGTGGCCCATTTTCACCAACAATTTATATCGTGATCCTCTTTTACATGAACTTTAAATTTTTTAATTATTTTTCTTCTAGGTGCTCGTTGCAAAATTCAGTCATCTTGACAAGTTAGAAAAATTCATACAGTGTGATCAAAGTAGAATAAATTAAATTCTGTAAAAAATTTTCTGAAAATGGTACTTCGAAGTTTGGTCAAGAAGAAATGGCTCGATTTCAATATTTCTCGATTTGTATGCGAATTGGTACGACCCGAATAAATTCATCAGATTTTTATACTGAATTGGTACCTCGACATTTTTGTGTTCCACCTGTTTTTACCGATGTTCAACACTTTTATTTTAACTACAACTACCGAGTTCCATTGACAAGCATCGTTAGAGAAATTCATGCAGTGATCAAAGTAAAATAAATTAAATTCTGTAAAAAATTTCCTGGAAATGGTACTTCGAAGTTTGGTCAAGAAGAAATGGCTCGATTTCAATATTTCTCGATTTGTCTGCGAATTGGTACGACCCGAATAAATTCAGCAGATTTTTGTACCGAATCGGTACCTCGACATTTTTGTGTCCCACCTGTTTTTACCGATGTTCAACACTTTTATTTTAATCGTTGAACGTCGCCCACCAGTTGCTGCACTGTGCACGTAACACGCCTAGCTCGCTTCCAAAAACAGTTCGCAAAAACGCACCAGCAACTACCGAGTTCCATATGCGTTACGATGCATCGAAATCTATCAGAAATATTTCGCGGTCTGTCACAAAACCCGAAGAATGCAACGACAGTCCGTACACGTACTTCCTTCAGCATTGCGATTCTTGCAAAAACATGTGGTCAGTGTGAATCGTGCAGTTCTTCTTGCAGTGTTTCACTGGAAGCAGCCCAGCCACGTTAATTCGTCTCGGTGTATCGTTGATCTATCGATTCCGATGAAATGGACTCCCACATTCAATCGCATACTCTCTTTTTGCTGGGTGATTTATTGTTTCTGACGCTTTTACTTTAACCAAAAGGTAATGCGATTTTTTAACGAGAGTGAAGCGAATTCTTACACTCTCACGCGCTCCTTACAGTTATATAATCTTTTAAACGATCTGCAGATTATATTCTATACAATTATGAGTATGATAATTGTATAGATGAGAAGATGAACGCATTTGTACGCTGAAGATGATTAAATCCACGAGTTAACCCTTAGCACTCGGATGGCGACTCTGAGGCACCACTGAAAATTGCTGTGCTATTCTTAAAAATATTGTTCGCATTATTATTTTTGTTTGTATTTAATAAACTAGGGTAACTGCACCAGTGAATGAACATTTAAGAAATTGTTCAGAAAGATATGTTATTTTTTAAAAAATATGTGAATTAAAGGAATCTCATATATGCCAAATGGCTCCCTATACTTCATTTGTCAAAAATAAATGAACACAAATAAAATGAAATTAGTATTATTTGTCTTTATTAAACGTTAAATAAAAAATATAACAAATACCAGTCAATGAACACTACATTCTAGTAATTGAACAATGATGGAAAAGCAAAAAAATACAAAAATACAAAAGCGTTCATTTACTGGTGCCCGTTTATTCACTGGTGCAGTTACCCTACTTAGTCATTTACATATTACATGAGATATTGTATCAGTTTCATACGCAAAAAAAATGAAAAAAAATTCTATAGAATGGAAATATTCTAGAATAGAAAAATCTTTCGTTTTTGAGTTAAAATAGCTCCGAGTGCAAAGGGTTAAAACGCAAATTCTTTTAAACAGTAAGTAAGTAATTTTCTATCAGATTGCGTCACTGAAAAATAGCTATGCTAAAATAGAAAAAAAAGCTTTAAAAATGAGTAAAGGAAGCTCATAAGAATTTCCTCTGGATAATCGACTGGAGGCAAGTTTACAGATCAATTCGGCGACCAGGAACGCTGCTTACGTATCAAGATAACGTGTCAAGGTGTTGGAGAAGAGCCTCCACCCCGTTTCCCCACTTCCCATTACCCTAAATGCACGGCGCCGTGCTTGAACGTGCACTAAATCAAACAAAAATTTGCGTAATGACACCACCAAAAAGTGTGACTCTGAAATAGCCTCCCCCCCCCCCCCCCCAAAACATATCCGTGGTTCAATGTTTTTCCTTGAAGTGGAGAAAATTTCGAGGTGGGAGGTTTATGACTGCGTCGAACGCGCCGAACGTAGAAAAGGACAGAGCATGTAAATACAGACCGTGCGGCCAAAGGCACAACAAAAATTTCCTCTGGATAATCGACTGAAGGCAAGTTTAAAGATCAATTCGGCGACCAGGAACGCTGCTTACGTATCAAGATAACGTGTCAAGGTGTTGGAGAAGAGCCTCCAACCCCGTTCCCCACTTCCCATTGCCCTAAATGCAAGGCGCCGTGCTTGAACGTGCACTAAATCAAACAAAAATTTGCGTAATGACACCACCAAAAAGTGTGACTCTGAAATAGCCTCCCCCCCCCCCAAAACATATCCGTGGTTCAATGTTTTTCCTTGAAGTGGAGAAAATTTCGAGGTGGGAGGTTTATGACTGCGTCGAACGCGCCGAACGTAGAAAAGGACAGAGCATGTAAATACAGACCGTGCGGCCGAAGGCAGAACAAAAATTTCCTCTGGATAATCGACTGAAGGCAAGTTTAAAGATCAATTCGGCGACCAGGAACGTTGCTTACGTATCAAGATAACGTGTCAAGGTGTTGGAGAAGAGCCTCCACCCCGTTTCCCCACTTCCCATTACCCTAAATGCAAGGCGCCGTGCTTGAACGTGCACTAAATCGCGAAGGAATGGAGGAAAGTCCCATAAATTGAATCTCGGGCGATTTTCGGAGGGAGAGGAGGAGAAAGAGAGAGAGAGAGAAAGAGGGGAGTTTTCCACGTCGAAACAGGAAGGCCGGAACTTTCACGGGATCGCCGGAGAATTTATGGACGAACGTAACCGATCCGAACGCGTCGAGCCGGTTTTAGTAAAGAGGGAAAGAGAGAGAGGGACGCTCGGACGCGGGAACTAAGCCAGAAACTATTCAGGGCAACCTTGCTGTCGTCGTAAAAGCGGCAGACACCGGCATACTAATTGGCCTAATCGCGCGTACCCGTGGTCCCGATTATTTTTTCTACACGAACAGAGAGACGAACGTTTCTCACCGGACCGATGTTGTCGAGCAACAATGCGCAGACCAGCCATAAAATGCAGCGAGCTCCTTGACATTTGGTAGTCCAGACATGAACTTCGTTTGGCAGCTTCATTGACAACTCCCCATTCAATTTCGCCGTGTATTTATTCCGGCAAATTATTTCGCGTGCTGTACTTTATTCGTTTCGAAGAAATTGTAAATTCTTCTTGTATGAAATTATTAATCGTTTCTTTGTTGAACCAGACACGATATTAACTTTTGCACCAATAAAAAAAATGTATGCATTAATTGTGAGGAGCCTGATAAATTCTTCCACACTTTAATAATTAAATAGTGTGCAACAACAAGTGTAGTTCTGTACTTTATTTGTTTCGAAGAAATTGTAAATGGAATTCTTCTTGTATGAAATTATTAATCGTTTCTTTGTTGAACCAGACACGATATTAACTTTGGCAACAAATGAAAAAAATGTACGCATTAATTGTGAGCAACAGGAGCCTGATAAATTCTTCCACTCCTTAATAATTAAATAGTGTGCAACATAATTGTAGTTCTGTACTTTATTTGTTTCGAAGAAATTGTAAATGGAATTCTTCTTGTATGAAATTATTAATCGTTTCTTTGTTGAGCCAGACACGATATTAACTTTTGCACCAATAAAAAAAATGTATGCATTAATTGTGAGGAGCCTGATAAATTCTTCCGCTCTTTAATAATTAAATAGTGTGCAACAACAAGTGTAGTTCTGTACTTTATTTGTTTCGAAGAAATTGTAAATGGAATTCTTCTTGTATGAAATTATTAATCGTATCTTTGTTGAACCAGACACGATATTAACTTTGGCAACAAATAAAAAAAATGTACGCATTAATTGTGAGCAACAGGAGCCTGATAAATTCTTCCGCTCCTTAATAATTAAATAATGTGCAACAACAATTGTAGTTCATTGAGAAAAATGCGTCAGTTTTTACGGCTGAATGTGCTGCTTTAAGCAGTGTTCTTGACATTGTGCTTGAATATGATCCGCACAATTTCTTTATTTTTTCAGATTCTCTTAGTGTTCTTCAAAGTCTCGAATCAGTTAGGGTTAACGCTAAAATTAACTCTTATATTTTGGACATTAAATAGAAATATAATCAATTTATTCGGAACAATTGTAATAAATATTTCATAAAATTTTACTGGGTTCCGTCTCATTCCGGGATCTGGGGCAATGAAGCTGCTGATGACTTAGCTAAAAGTGCTACCACTTTCTGTTCCCTAGGTATCTCTAAAATTCCCTACACTGATCTGTACGAACTATTCATGAAAAAAGCATTTCTTAACACTTCCATGATAATTAAAAATCAAGGGTTATATAAAGGCAGATTTTACTTTCTTCATTATTACAGGGATAATCGTCTTCCTTGGTTTAATGGTATAAATTTATCCCGCCATTTCAATGTCTCAGTAAACAGAAGCAGAGCCCATCATTATCATCTTGCTGGCTCTCTTGCACGAATTGGCATCGTTGACAGTCCTATGTGCAGATGTAACTCCGAGTGGGAAACTCTTAATCACGTCCTTTGGCAGTGTAATTTATTTTATATGATTCGCAAAGATTACTACTGTTGAAAAACCTTTTTAAGTTAAAATTTCAATTGCCTCTGGACGTTTCCATATTTCTGACTGGGCCCAATATTAAAGTCTGCCTTTATATTCATTCGTTCCTAAAAAGTTGTAACTTATGTGTTTAAGGGAAATCCTAATGGTTGTACACCGTCATGTTTAGTTTTGTAGAAGATTCTTGTTCTGTATACTCCATTTATGTACTCATCTAACGTTGTAATAAATCTCTTTTGAGATTTTCTAAAAAAAAAAAAAAAAAAAAAACAATTGTAGTTCTGAGCAGTGTCGCAAAGTTTCATATATATGGAAAAATAAGTGAATTGCACGATGTTGAGGCGAGCTCTGAAATAAAAGTGCTAAAACGAGAATCGCGAGTGCTTAAACGTAAGGAACGGTTCGGAACACAAAATTATTTTCGAAAGGAGAAACAACTGTTTATTCCGATACCTGGTGCAAACGAGGAGACGGCTCTCGGTGTATCGATTAACGCTTTACCGGCCGTAACCAACCGCCCCGCCGCTGTCGAGAACAATAGACCGTGAATAAGTGGCCGTTGCTTGCAGAAGCTAATATCGCCGGGCAACATTAGCGCGTGTCCCTCTCCGCGGTTTTCCCTAGGGAGAAGTTATTTCTCTCTCCTGTGGACCGAATGTCCGATCGAAGATAGCCAACGACCGCTTCGGGGCCGCCGTTTTCTATTTTTCTGCACGCTCGCGAACACCTAACCGCTCGAGAAAATCGATGAACGCCACCCGGAAAGATAATTTTTATTAACGATCTACGCCTTTCGGTAACTCTTTCATTTTTCATTCGGGCCGATAACGATTGCAGTTTGTTGCGTCACTGTAAGTATTGGAGCGCTTTCGATCATTTTTTAAATACATTTTTAATCGTTATTTTTCACTGTAAATTTTTCAACGGATAGTTTGAACAATGTTTTTTATGCGCAACAAAATTTCGAGATATAATAATAATAATGATATCGGCGCAAGGTTCGATCATTTTAAAACCAACAGCAAATGTGCAATTAATATATCAGATTTCTCGACATCTAAGAGACATATTTTGCGTTTGCTGTGACAACAATTAACCACATTGTAGAAAAATTTTGTTTGAGTTACAACTTTTGGACTTTATTCCATGGTGGCAGATATGTAACTAGTTCCGTTACATCAGTTACATATCTGCCACCATGGAATAAAGTCCAAAAGTTGTAACTCAAACAAAATTTTTCTACAATGTGGTTAATTGTTGTCACAGCAAACGCAAAATATGTCTCTTAGATAATAATCAGCATTATGATCGAAACGTCGAGAAATCTGACATATTAATTGCACATTTGCTGTTGGTTTTAAAATGATCGAACCTTGCGCCGATATCATTATTATTATTATATATTATAATTTCGATCGAGAAAAACTCACATTAAAATTTCGAGAGTATTACTCCGGTAATAATATTGAAAAAAATTGTCGAAATTCGACGATTGCGTTGATCCCAAACAGTCTTGGATTATTTTTTAAATATACAGGGTGTTCGACTACAGGTGGGTGAAAATTTAAGGGATGGTTCTCCATGACAATATAAGTCGAAAATATAGAATAAAAAAATTGCGACTCCGGCTTCGTTATTCAGTTATCGGTTGCCGCATTTTAGGCGAATTTTAAATTGTTAAACGTTTGCACTCGGGGCTATTTTAATTCGAAAGATAAACATTTCTTCCGACCTAGAATATTTCCATTCTCTCTGATTTTTTAAATTTGATAGATATGAAATTTGATCTCATACCTCATAGAATACTTACATGTGTAGTAATTGATTAGATACCAATATATTTAATAATGTAAACGATATTTTCAATAATGGTACAGCAATTTTTAGTACCGCCTCAGAGTTGCCACTCGAGTGCTAAGGATTAATAACTACATAACGAAGCCGATATCGCAATTTTTTTATTCTTCATTTTCGACTTATATTGTCATGAAGAACCACCCCATAAATTTTCTCCCACCTGTAGTTGAACACCCTGTATTTGCAATGATAAAAAACGCTTAACCCTTCGATGCCCAATAATTTTTTAAACGGTCGTAGTCAAACAAGGTCCCCAGGGACCTTCTGTATGAATATGGCATGTGATGCGTAGAATTGTTTTTTTTTTACCTTTATCGTGTTATTATAATTTTGTTGAGTTCCTACATTTGCTCTAGTGTTGCAGAATGTGTGTGGATATATATTTCGGCAGATAAAATGGAGAAAATAACAAAGTATAGTGTAAATGTTTTCATTTAAATTAGATCATCGAACGATGATAGGTTTGAAGCGATCCGCTCGGCCGCAGTGAAATTAGGTCTGCGACGTTTAGCGGGAAGATGGTATCCGATCCGGGGGACGCTATAAAGGAAGAATGCAAGATGGCGGCCTCCTCCAGAGGTTGTTTATCGTCATGGATCTTGCAGGGGACAGCTAAATCGCGGGCTCGCTTCTTGGCCCAGATACCCGCCCGATGAATGGCAATAATTCCAAGTATCCTGCATCCGGCAGCCACGATCGGATCTCCCGTCATTCGCGAGAGCGATAACGAAGCGCCACTGTTCGCGCGAATTACGTGTAAACGTTGATTGAAACGGCATGGCAGCGCGCCGCGTCGCGCCGCGTCGCGCCGCTGGAACGACGACGTTAATTAGACGTCGCGTGTGACGGAAACGATAACCAGGCAATTATTCAGAATATCGTCGCGATATTGATAAACCAATCTGTTGTTGCAAGCACTGTCACTCTTGGACGAGTTGGCATTGGCTGGCCGTGTCTCATCAACCGTCCCGTGGGTCATTAAAACTGTTAATTACGTCGGCGAACGCGTTACGTCGTCGCCGCCGCTCGCCGGAAATTCAATTCTCTCTATTTTCAGAGGCTGCGACTATTTTTCGAAATACCGTCGTCGGCGTCGGATGGAAAATCTCACGGACGAGCTACCACGGCGACGCCATCTTGTTTTCATCTCGCTATGATACCTCCCAGATGAGTAATTAGGAGATTTCCTTATGCGAGGAATTTTCTGCGTCCGCTGCGAGGAACGGAAACCACTCGGAAATTGCTTTCGAGCTTTAATAAATAATCTTACAGGGGCTTGAATTTTTTCAATCTGTCCACCGTTTCTCCGATATTTTTATTGAAAAGCGAAAAACTGTCAGCGTCGATATCGAGATACAGTTAGCTGAAAATTGTAAATAAAAATTTAACACTTAGCACTCGAGTGGCGACTCTGAGGCGCCACTGAAAATTACTGTACTATGTTGTTATCTAATCAATTACTGAATATTTAAGTATCGTATGAGGTATTGTATCAATCTCATATCCATAAAAAAAATCAAATATGTAGAATGCAATTATTCCAGTTCGGAAGAAATGTGTAATTTTCGAGTTGAAATAGCTCCGACTGCAAAGGGTTAATAGAAGTCGAAATAACAAAAAAATTTTTCATTTCCAGTTCATTTTACCTTACACGTACTCGGAGATAAACCTAAAAGATAAAGACCTAACCATCATTATTTTAAATCTCATTTTGGGAAGCTTTCCTTTGCAGCCTCTCCGTGCGAGCAATAAATTCGGCGAAAAACTTTCACCAGGCCCGATTAATTAAAGATAAGGATAAAGTTTCGTGCGCTAGGAAATGGCGGAAGTTTTAACCCGGCGAAGCCTCCGCTTCCGGTTTCGGGGGCGCGCGGATCGAAAGCTCGAATTTTTCCCGGCTCGGTAATTGTTAATTACTCGGTTTCATCGGATGTTGTTCGTCACGGGATTAAACGAGACTAGGTCTGTTCTATTGCGCGCGCTGGGAGAACAAGAGGAGGGAACTTGCGGCGAATTGCCCTAACCAATCATCCCATTATGCGAGCTCGGTGCTCTCTAACATCGCCGAGCCAGCCCGCGCGACTGCCCACGGTCTTTCGATTTCGCTGGAATACGTTATCTCGAACATCGGAAAACATCAGAGACCCGGAACACGTTCGTCTAAACAATTCCATAGAATCTCGGCGAATAATTGAAATCAATTGGCCAGAGTCTCTCTCTCTCTTTCTCTCTCTCTCTTTCTCTCTCTTTCTCTCTCTTTCTCTCTCTTTCTCTCTATCTCCCGTAAAATCGTTTCAATTACCCGTCGCGCTTGCCCGTTTCAATTTTCCAGCGACGGTCTCCTGTCGCGTGGTCTCTCCTTCTTCTTCGCCGGTGAACTAGTAATTACGAGACGACTGTTCGTTTTAATTTAGGCCACCACACTCAGGGTCTCTCAATGTCGAGTCGGACCAATCTCCTCTCGACGCCCACTCTTCGCCGCGCGAAATTACGTGCGTTACTTGAAACCGTGGCCGGCTGCATTATTCATAGGTTCATTATCAGACGCGTATGCCTAAGCCGAGCTCCGCCAACGGAATCAATCTGCGACTAGAACGAACTGCTTCGATCGTTTTAACATGGGGGTATGTTTTAGGGCTGGGGGTCATTCTAAAATTTGCACGATGACACCACCAAAAAGTGTGACGCTGAAATAGACGCCTCCCCCCCCCCCAAATGTATCCATGATTCAATGTTTTTCCATGAAGTGGAGAAAATTTCTTGGTGGGAGTCCGCGTCGACCGCGCCGAACGTAGAAAAGGACAGACCATGTAAACACAGACCGCGCGGCCGAAGGCGCAACAAAAATTTGCGTAATGACACCACCAAAAAGTGTGACGCTGAAATAGCCTCCCCCCTCCCCCCAAAACATATCCATGATTCAATGTTTCTCCATGAAGTGGAGAAAATTTCGAGGTGGGAGGTTTATGACTGCGTCGACCGCGCCGAACGTAGAAAAGGACAGACCATGTAAACACAGGCCGCGCGGCCGAAGGCGCAACAAAAATTTGCGCGACGACACCACCAATTTTAATTTGCAACTGTTAAGAGTTCTAGAGGACATCGATGTTTCAGCTCGACTCTTTCCGATCCGACGCATTTATAGAACAGTATCTGAACTATTTATAAACATTGTTCTATTACTTTCGTCAAAATTATTAATTCAGACAGTTTTTATTTCGCGTAAAAATCAATTGCCCATATAAAATTATTGTCAAAGTAAAACATTACTGTACTTTGTGGAAAACCGCACATCCTAGAAATATTGGGAAATACCTGACGCCCCTTCATTTTTATAGTATGCCGTCCTCCCTTCAGGTACGAAGGTACGTACCGCCGCTCTCGCGTTTGGATAGTTAGTTCTAATTGTGCGCCCGTCTTGTAGACACCTTCCGACAACGTCTTCTTGAATATATTTGTAAAGAGAATATACTCCCTTTAAATTTAGCGCGCTTAGTATGCCCGCGCGCGCTTCTATGACACCTGCTAGATGTCTCATCGAGTAGTAAATCGACCAGGAGAGTAATCGACAGCTAGGTAGAGAAAGATAGAGAGAGATAGATAGAAGAATTATATGAGAGAGCACGTGCTAGGATAAAACAAAGATAACTAATTGTTATAAACAACATAGGGGATAAAAGCAGAGTGGTGAAAGAGAGGCGAATAATTGACCTTAATTGTCGTTTCTCTTATTTACAGGTAACTTGTAGATTTTGTTTATATATTGTAAATAGTAATATCGGTTATAATATAAATCTCTTATTTACAGAGAAACTAATTCGGTTTATTTATTCGGGCAATCCCAACCTCCAACAAAAAATATTATAAACGTTATATATTTTCTTCCACCGTCTTCATATAATTATTTTCCACATAACCTCTCAACAATTATTGTCCACAGAAGCTTCTTTCTAACGAAGCTTCAGAAAATTCGATTGTAGCTCGCCATCGTCGACATCCTCCGGCTTGTTCATCGACGAAGCTCCAAAAAAATTCAATAAGCTCTCAACCCTCCCTCTAAACAGCGGTTCCTCGAGCCCACGGGCCCCAAAAACAAGCTTCCTTCATCAATTCCGCCAATTAGCGAGATTCGCCGAAGCGAGTTGACCCCATGCAAATTGACCTGCCGGGATCAACCAAGTCGTAGAATCTTGTGGCGCCCTTAAGGACCAGGGAAGATGGATGCACCTAGGTCGTGAACTTCGTTACGGTTCGTCGAAGGTTCACAGTTGTCGGGCAATGTCAATGTCTCCGCAGGATATCCTCGGTGACTACGAGACTCTCCGTTAGCTCTCTCGCGTGACAGTCGTCCACTCTTTAACACTCTCTCCCTCTCTTTCTCTCTGTCTCTCTGTCTGTCCTTCATGGTTTGAGAGGGCCCAGTCGTCCCCTTCTGGGATCTCCTGACCCCACCTTCTTCCCGTTGCAGTTGTCGTTTGTCGACTGGGGTCGGAGTTCATTGTGCCACAAGTGCATTCCGAGTGCCGGCGACGACCAATTGCTCGTTACGGACGTGGAGCCAGTTGCGAATCGGTCTGTGAAAGCGTCGGTGACGTCTTCTCTCCCTTTCGCGGATCTCCCTTTCCCTCGAAAGAGGACGATTTCGCGAGTTGCGCAACGATATCGCTCAAGATTTTCGGGACCGGGTACAGTGAAAGCGAGAGCTTGCAGTTTCCGTGATAAATCCACGCTTGTTCACCTTTGGATCCATCGATCGAGCTGGCAGTATTCGTACTGCGATCGGTGCCGAAGGGACCACGAAATTCGTACGTATCAGTTCAGTTCCTATACATATACAGGGTGGTCCGTTTAAATAAGAACACCTAAATATCTCTTCAGGTTATTGTGATGCAAAAATTATTTGTTACGTAATGTGCATGGTGTCAATGGACCAAATATTTGGCACGAATATTTTTTCCACCTAGGTAATTGTTTTCGGAGTTATCAAGGTCATCGGTGTTTTTTTGACACATAACTGCATTTGTTTTTTATTGCACCGTGTAGCTGAGCAAAAAATACAATCAGATATGTATAATAACGTGACCTTCAAATGACCTTAATCGTTGTAAATGAAAGTGAACACTCCGGAAAAAATAATCTAAAAAGAAAAAATATTTGCAAAAAATTCACCTTGTGATACCATTTATATTGCACTAAAAACACTTGTTATGTCATCACAAATAAAGGAGATATTTAGGTGGCTACATTTAGGTGTACACATTTAGGTGGACCACCCTGTATTTTCTACGACGTTCATTGAGCAATTCCAGCTCGTTTGAAAGTTCACATTATGGCGATTCCCGCTCGCGAATCGCATCTCACCGTTGTCTATTCAATGCTAAATTGCCACGGACAGACGCCGTTCACCGTTAATTATGACAGGAAAATCATGCAAATTCGCACGTGTCCGAACGATGAACTGCTCATTCCGAATCACTGGTGATTCGATCACGTTCGTTCTAAATCATGGTGTTTTTTCACAGTGATTCGTGATTTTTCGTGATCGCTTCTGATTGGTGGAGAGCATAGGAACATAACTGTTCTTGGTCACTCTATATAGAAGTCTATGTTCTCGGGACATGTTACATAACAAAAAATAAAAACAAAAATATAAATTATATCGCATAAAGGCAAAAAATATATTAAACAATGAAGAATATTGAATAAATTAATAATCAGTAATAACTAATGACTATAAATTGTAAAAGAAAGTTCAGTTTAAAATTTTTTCAAACTTTAAACCTTGTGAAATGTTTTATATTGTGTGTGGTATATTGTATATAATATATGTATAAAAGATATACTTACAAATGTATAAAAACTTAACATAAATAAGTAGTATCATTTAAATAGTCTATACCTTTCTACTAATTACATAAATAATACAATATTTTAACAGAGAGATGAAGAATTACTATGACTTGAGATAAAAAAGTTAGGATCACATTAGTCGCGTGATCGTGAAATAATCACGATCTACGAATTATCATTGTTCATACCACGAATTATCATTATATTAAGTAACATATTGCCTGGTATTGGTATTTAAATAAGAAATTGTCTATACCTTTCTACTAACTACATAAATAATACCATTTTTTAACTCAAAGATGAAGAAGTACTATGACTCGAGATAAAAAAGTGAGAATCACAGTCGTGATCGTGAAACAATCACGAGCGTGATCGTGATTCTGCGATCACTGTGATAAATCACCGTGAGTGATTTTGAACGCCATCTCTAAACAGTATCTTGTCTTCGTTGCTTTGTATTTGTCTTGCCAACTTGTGCTGTGCAAATCTACCGCTCACCGAAGAAAAGCATTAAGCTTTTTTCGCTCGCGCCAACGGTGTGATTAACAACGCGAAACATGTAGAAATAACGACGAAGCACTAAAAAAAAAACTCGGATAGAACGTTGCAAAAGAACCGTTATGATTGAATAACATTTCCCTGGATATTTTCCAACGGTGTCTCCCGAGAGCAACGTCGGCTCTTTCTAATCCGCCGGTTTCGCCAACCCTTTTGTGCAAAGATATTCGCCTAATTGCGGACACTCCCTCGGGCTCCTCCCGCGAAACGCGCGTCCCGTTCGACGTGAGAGCTTCATCAATTAATCCCGGTGTAACTGCGTGCGATTTTTCGCCGCATTCTAATTAACGCACTTCTCTCGTGAGAATAGGTTAGGCGGTCTCCGGTTGTGCAACACGATCATTAGCCTCGCGACGCATGATTTATCTCGCGAATTTTCGCGTGTCCTTCTCGCTGGTCGACGCCGCTGCGCCGTTATGGTCCCCGCGGTAACACATAATTGCTTGTGAAATTCCACGGGGATCACGTACGGAGGCAAATCGCCTTTCGTTGTTGCCGAGAGGCCGAGTAATTACGGACTCCTCGGCGGAAATTAGCTGGTCGTAACAATCACTATTTTTCCGAAGCCCGTGAGAACAGGACGATTTTCTTTAATGATTTTCTGAGAACGATTTTCCTCGGATTTTTGCTGAAGATTGATCTGTGCACCTGTTCCTGAGATAGTGTTTAGATTCTTGTGGGTGGTACAATTTTTTCAAGCCTTCACAATTTTTCTTAGATCCTCGAGATCACTTTCTTGTCCCTTCCCGAACACTGTAGAATTTTTTAACACTAGAAAGACTGACTGCTTTTGGACAATATAGGTATAACACACATATATATATACCGGAAATGAAGGATGGGGGAGGTAACTACAATTATTAATAAACGCATTTATATGTTGTACAAAAAGTCACAAAATTCTAAGAAATTGTGTCATTATATACATAATTGTTTTTCTAATTGAAATTAAAAAGCCGTCAAAATGACTTCCTTGGGCAATCTAGTGTTAAGTCAACTTTTGAGAACTCTGACATTTTCTTAGGTGTGTACAATTTTTCAATTTGTCTTTCTCAGGTCATCAAATTTTTCTAACCAGTAGCAAACCATCTTTTGTGCGTTTCTAGATTTTGAGTAATTTTTTAATTTTATTTTGCGAGGTCCTAAAATTTTCGTAGATCAGAAACATCATTGTTTCTTCCCGGATCTTGTAAAATGTTTCAATCGAGTTTTCTAAGGCGCCGCATTTTTTACAAACACTTGAAATCACGGGAAGAGCAATAAACTTTTTTTTGCAGACGACCAGTTAACCCATTCGACTTGAACGACTGTTACAAAATTGCCCGGAGTCGCGAAAAAACCAAAGGAACGAGTGCGAAGAGCGATTCGCCACGCGTTCGATATAATTTCGCCAGACTCGATCGCGTAACACGCGTCGACTTTTTGCCGTAGTCATCCGAGAGAAACGCGAAATGAAGTCACTCCGCGGCCTGCTAACTGGTTTACGAGGCGGGTTCGAGTGTAATTGCTCGTGGATTTTGCATTCGACGGTTTTAGGATGATGCAGGTTTCCCAGGCAACTTTCCATTCACTGCAAAAAGAAGGTGTTGGGTGTCTCTGATCTTCGTTCGTAAACTCGCATAAACGAGATCCTGTTAGATAACTTTGATTTTATTGGTCCGCTGTGTATGTAACAGCCGATCATTTAGATTTTATTCGTTCTTTTCAATGGGGCTGACAAGTATTATTAACCCTTTGCACTCGGAGCTATTTTAACTGAAAAACGAAAGATTTTTGCATTCTAGAGTATTTCCATTCTATACAATTTTTTTTTCATTTTTTGCATATGAAACTGATATAATATATCTCATGTAATATGTAACTGTCTAGTAGTTTATTAAATACGAACGAAAATAATAATGTGAACAATATTTTTAAGAATGGCATAGCAATTTTCAGTGGTGCCTCAGAGTCGCCATCCGAGTGCTAAGGGTTAATTATTCAGATATGCTTCAGAGGTTTCTGAAGATCTTGAGATTCTTAAATGCAGGATTTAAAGCAGTGGTCACATTAAAGAAATTTGAGGACATCGGTGTATTAGTTTTCGTTTAATAAGATAATGAAGAGAAAAAAACATTTTTTATTTGGCTCCTGTGTCTTGCAATCGAAGCAAACATTTTTTATTTTGCATAAAGATCCGCAGGCTAATTATGAGCGAGTTCCTTGATTGAAAATCTTCACCAAAATATATAATTTTCATCGAACATTCTGCACGATAAAAATAATATATTGTCACTATTTCGCAATCGATAAGAATGTTCTCTTGAATTCTTGAGGGTTGAAATAAAAAAATTAAGGAATGCCTCCAGGTTGTGCGAAACGAAGATAAAGTATAAATCTAATTAATGCTATTGGCGCACTGGTACGATCATTTGTTACTATTAAGCACTTTTGCAAATTGTTACATCAACCAATTTTCGACGTTACCATACATTACCGACCACCATATATTAATCAATGGGTAATAAAAAAATTTTTTACAGACGCAATTACAACAAAATTATTTCTTGAAAATGATCTAAATTTAGATCGAAACGTCGGAAAATTATATACGTCGGTTGATGTAACAATTTGCAAAAGTTCTTAATAGTAATAAATGATCGTACCAGTGCGCCAATAGCATTAATTAGATTTATTCAACATTGTCGATCGAAATAAGGAAAACCGATACCGAAGATAAAGTATTCGTAAATTCTATTAGCTAAGAGGATTTTGTAATGATGGAAGCAGTTGAATCCCCAAACGACTCCATTAAGTCAAGTTTCGCTCGGAGACGAGTCCGACGACGACGTAATCGAGATGATCTAGGTGATCGAGACGCCAGCAGGATCGACAGGTTCTCGTAGAGTTTATCGGCAGATCTAGCTCCGAAATAAGCGTCTTCCTATGAGAACCTGGGTATCGAGAGATCCTATCTTCCTCGGAATAAGTGGCATTCCTGGCTGCCGGTTCATTCACGAGACGCTTCGTGACAAGATAATGTATTGTACAGGAGGGAGGACGGAGAATGGGTAACAGTATTATTTCTCACGATTCGAACAGATGCGCGGTGCCCTCTCATCGCCCCCTCATTCTCTCCTTCTCTATTGGGTGGCTGGAAAAAAATTGTAATTGAACTAGAAACCACATGTGGTCGATGGTGGCCCGTCGAACTGGGAGTGGGACTGTCAGTGACAGTAGAACTGGATCAGACGGTGTTCAGTGTCATCGAAACTAGAAACGCGTCATCGCGACTGGACGTAAGTTTGCCATTGAAATCGAATTTGAATTCGTTCGCGAAAATAAATAAATAGAACAAAGAAAACATCTATTTTCTTTTAACCCTTAGCACTCGGATGGCGACTCTGAGGCACCATTTAAAATTGTTATGTTATTCTTAAAAATATTGTTCACATTATTAGTTTTGTTCCTATTTAATAAACTACTAGACATTTACAGTCGGTGTGAAAAGTATTCGTACACCTTTTAAAAACGAATAACTTTTTCAAAATTCGACCCAACAGCTTGAGTTTTTTTGAGACGTTAGAAGGATTAGTTTACTAGCTAATATGTAAATAATTTTTTTTTTTATTGTTATTGGTCGTAATTGCGAAAGAAAAAGTAAAGGTCACGATTTTTAAATTTTTTATCTGTGCCTGAAAATTTATAAGGTGCATTTGGTAGGTATAAGTAAGTTATATACATGTACAAAGTTTCATTGAAATCGGTTGACGCATAAAAAAGCTATGTGCATTGTAACATGTAAAAATCTTTGAATTTAGGGTTTTCGAATCATTTAAATCGCAGATTCTTACAATTTTTGCTATTTTCAATCATTTATATTTCGTAACAACCTCGATCGATTTCGATGCAACTTTGTACATGTATATAACTTAATTATACCTACCAAATGCACCTTACAAATTTTCACTACAGGCACAGATAAAAAATTTAAAAATCGTGACCTTTACTTTTTCTTTCGCAATTACGACCAATAACAATAAAAAAAAAATTATTTACATATTAGCTAGTAAACTAATCCTTCTAACGTCTCAAAAAAACTGAAGCTGTTGGGTCGAATTTTGAAAAAGTTATTCGTTTTTAAAAGGTGTACGAATACTTTTCACTCCGACTGTATTTCCTTTTAACCCTTAGCACTCGGATGGCGACTCTGAGTGACCGCTGAAAATTGTTATGCTATTCTGAAAAATATTGTTCACATTATTATTTTTGTTCCTATTTAATAAACTACTAGATATTTACATATTACATGAGATATTATATTAGTTTCATATGCGAAAAATGAAAAAAAAATTGTATAGAATGGAAATATTCTTGAATGGAAAAAAATCTTTCATTTTTTAGTTAAAATAGCTCCGAGTGCAAAGGGTTAATAATTCGTAGAAGTTCAAGACAATAAAACAACATTCAATTCTTCTGTCTTGACAATTTTATATTTGACCGGGCCATTTTTATTTGTGAATGTCTAACAACTAGACTGCGAATTTTATTATAATTATTATAATTTTACAAAATTGGGTATGTGCAATTTAAAACGGAGGAACAATTAAAAAAATTTATCTACGTTGATAAGTTACTTTCGACTCCGTGGAATAATTAAAAAATAGAAATACCGTTCTATTTGACTCCAAACTGTTGCAATCCATACAGAAAATGTTTATTTTTAAAACGTCTATTTCCTTCCAATAATTCGTACAAGTTCAAGATAATAAAACAACATTCAATTCTTCTGTCTTGAAAATTTTATATTTGACCGGGCCATTTTGTGTATGTTTAATGTTTAATAATGTAATTAAATCCGCAGAATACTAACAACTAGACTGCGGATTTTATTATAATTATTATAATTTTACAAAATTGGGTATGTGCAATTTAAAACGGAGGAACAATTAAAAAAATTTAACTACGTCGATACGTTACTTTCAACTCCTTGGAATAATTAAGAAATAGAAATACCGTTCTATTTGACTCCAAACTGTTGCAATCCATACAGAAAATGTTTATTTGCATAAAGATCCCTACTAATAACAAACGTGGCCAATTTTCTCGTAGCATCTCGAAGGTAATGGCGTCTACGAGGAATTTGAAAACCTGGTCATCGCGCAGGCTTTTTCCGAGCGACCTTTCGTCGGCGGCGCGTTATTTACGTCGGGTCGTATGTTTATTAGACGCGTCAGCCGCGTATTGTCGAGCCAATCAGCCAATTGGAGCAAGTTAATACTTCCTGTCGCGAAGGACGTCCTTTGAAAGGGACCGTTTGCTCCTTCTACGAGCAAATATCGGCGACACAATTTCCGGCCGCGCCGCGTCGTGTCTGAACAACGAGCACCTAACCCCCCTCTACCCTCGGTCTCTCTGGTATTTTCTTCATTTCGGAACTGGCTGGTGCACTCGAAGCGTTCGCGGAGGCTCGCGAAACTATTTCGAACTTGTAAAAGGCACCTCGAGACCAGAAAGCATGCTGCGATCCTCCTTAAGAATGTTTGTCTACCGTATAATCCACTGGGTCGTTCATAGGCAAAAATTTCTCTGTCGAATCCTTTCAAAAGGGAAAGAATACCCCTCACTTTTCAAGGTCGCGAAAGTACAAAAAACTCGTAGGGTAACTGCACCAGTGAATAAACGGGCACCAGTAAATGAACGCTTTTGTATTTTTTGCTTTTCCATCATTGTTCAATTAATAGAATGTGGTGTTCATTGACTGGTATTTTTTATATTTTTTATTTAACGTTTAACCCCTTGCACTATAATACCGAGTCGGACTCGTGACGAAGATTTCGAAGAGAGTCTACTAAATATTCATGCTATTAATTTCCTTCAAACTTTAAATTGAAACAAAATTATATTTTTTCGTTGTTGCAACCATTGAAAACTGCATACGTATAAATTACATACAAACTTCCTTTTTTCTAAGAAATTAGAAACGACAAATAAGTTCTATTCACTGCAACCGTAAAATAAATGGTAGTGCAAGGGGTGAATAAAGACAAATAATAATAATTTCATTTTATTTGTGTTCATTTATTTTTGACAAATGAAGTATAGGGAGCCATTTGGCATATATGAGATTCCTTCAATTCACATATTTATTTAAAATAAAATATCTTCCTGTACAATTTCTTAAATATTCATTCACTGGTGCAGTTACCCTATTCTAGAATTTTTTTTTAACCCTCATCCGTTCCTAATTTCACGAACTGTGGATCTGTCCCTCGGTGTCAAATTGACACAGTGGTAGAATATCGATTTAAACAACAAGGTAAACAATTATTCTATTGGTAAACAACTATTCATATGATTAAACACCATAGCGTAAATCTTAGGTACGAAACACCTAAGATACATGAATACTACGCAACACTACTGAATCAGTAATGTTATATATGATGAATTTCTTTCCAATTAAAATAATCCTTACTGTTATTTTCGAATTGTTATCTAACTACATATCATATACAATTATTTGTATAAAATTAGTTGTCCAATGAAAGTTGAATATCAAAAATTGATGTACCACCCATGGTACATACATAAAAGTGGACTAAAAGACATTTTGTGCTTTCAAATTTACCGCCTTATATCGATTGACATAACCTAGATCGTTTCAAATACGTCCAGTGTCTTGACAACAAGCATTGACGACACACGAGACACATGTGTATCACAATGTCCATATTAAATTCAATTATTGAATCACACCAAAAGCAAGTAAGTAGGTTTTATGAACAATATTTACAAACAATTTTTCTTTCTTACTGTTAATCAGTTTAACATTATACTTTGAAAATTGTATTACACAATTATTCTTACAGACGCGATGCAAATTAATCTTGAAAAGGATTCAAACCAGAATCGAAACGTCGATGATTTTTTGTTAATCAGCAAAATTGCTTTTTAAAATTCTTATTATTAAATGATCGAACCGTAGCGCCGATAACATCTAACATTTATTATAAACAATTATATTTCGATTTTTTAAAAATTAAAATTGATGAATAAACTTGGAATAATAATATCGGCGCTACGGTTCGATCAAATTCTACCCTATACATATAGCTAATTTGTAGTAAACTCAAACGTTTTCAATTCGGATTCGAATCTGTTCGAATCGAAAATGTTTGAGTTTGCTACAAATTAGCTATATGTATAGGGTAGAATTTGATCGAACCATAGCGCCGATATTATTATTCCAAGTTTATTTAAACACTTTACGATCGACAAAAATAAAAAATTTCTGATTTAAAATTGATGAGTTAACATTTACATCTAAGATTTTTCGCTTATGAGTTTCGCATTAGAAAAACTAGAAGTCACGAAGTTTCGGGCAAATTTACCTACATTTAACAGGACCGTGTAACTTGTTTCGGAAAAACTGTGTGAAAACGACACGAGGGACGGATGAGGGTTAATGAGGCATTTAAAAAAAGTGTTAACGGTAAGAAACATTGTAAACGAATACCTGCGACACTTTCACGCTAGATCGACAACCGATCGCATGGTCGACCACTTTCTCTGGAAAACGCGCTTTTCCACCGGCCTCTGATACTACGGGTTCGACGATCGTAATATCGTGTTATCGTATTGTCTCTGGTGTCGTGTTACCGATAGTAACTAGACACCTCTGCGTACAGGGACACCCGCTGTCCAGACGGTAGCCCGCTTCCGGCGAAAGAATGACACGCGAGACATCGACATCGACGACGACGACGACGACGACGAGGGCGTCGTGTTAGCTTGCAACGACGCCGACCTCCCTTCGGGATGTTTAGACTCGGGCCGTTATAGAACATCGCGACAGGCCTAGCTGACAGTACGGACTGCGATTTTATCGTAAGTATCGCTCTACAAACCTACTACTAAAATCATTATAGTTTTTGTTTTTACACGATAATCTATTGCGTAAATGTACATGGTGTAAAGAAATGTTTGTGGTCTTGGCTGTCATAGACGTATTCTACATCTTCGGATCGATGCAGATCTGTAAAAAAATGTTGCCGCAAAATTGTCCTTGATCTTGAATTTTAAGGTCAAATTTTTTTATCACATTGTATTCTATGCATCGTGCAATTAAAACAATATTTGACCTTGACATTCAAGGTCAAGGACAATTTCGTGGCAACTTTTTTTAACAGATCTTCATCGATCCGAAGACGTAGAATACGCCTATGGTAGCCAAGATCAAACATTTCTTTACACCTTGTACTTTTCCTGATTTATTGGTGTCTTTGAATTTCTTGCTTCTTCCTTTGAGGGGTTACACCACCCTGGCGCTTGGAAAAATAGATATAAAAATAAACTTTTTTTTTTACGCTGCCATTAAGTATAAAATGATCTTTATTTGACACATATGTAGTAGTTTTATGAACAATTTGCAATTAAAAAAAAAATAAAAAATGGCGGAGATATAAGCGGATAAGTAGGACCCACTTTTAAAAATCCTTTCTGATGGAGTACATGATTTCTCTGTTAGGGATCGTCTAAAACACATAATAAATACTTTTCTTATTTATAAGGGTAATAGCTACAATGTGACGTAAGGAAAAATTAAAAAAAATTTTTTTATAGAAGTGACAGCTGTTTGAACAAAAAACTCGAATTTTCATCGAAATTTTGCGTTTAAAAAATTTATAACTTTCGAACATGGCACCCAATCACAAAAATCCTACGTCACATTGTAGCTATTACCCTTATAAATAAGAAAAAATGTATTTATTATTTTTTAGACGATGCCTAACAGAGAAATCATGTACACCATCAGCAAGGATATTCAAAAGAGGGTCCTACTTATCGCCATTTTTTATATGTTTTTAATCGTTAATATTGCAAATTGTTCATAAAACTACTATATATACATATATGTGTGTAAAATAAAGATCATTTTATATACTTAATGGCAGCGTAAAAAAAAACGTTTATTTTTATACCTATTTTTCCGAGCGGCAGGGTGGTGTAACCCCTTAATGACCTCAACAATTTGATTTAATCTTATTGATGTTCCATGCAGATTTTGTTGAGATGAGTATCGAGAGGGTGTGGCTGTTAAGCTGCCTGCTAAGCTGCCTGCTGATCCCGTCTTCCTCCAAGCTGCTCCCATCAGACGGTGTATGCACGAGGCTGCAAAAGTGAGTGTGCTACTAAACAATTTCGATTCTTCACGGAAAAAATTTGTCGAGGTTCAATTACTGGCTAAATAAATTCGCTATAGTGCTCTCTCCGCCTTGACAATAACCCAGACATTTTATCGGGCGTTCCGAGCAAGCCGAGACCGTCTCGATAAGGATATCGCGTCGGATAGTTAATCGATATAAACGTTTCAGTTACACGGTCACGTCGCGGGAAAAGTACCTGGAGCCGGTCACCGTGAGCACGTTCACCTGGTGCATGCAGATGCCGCCCAGGTGCTTGAAGACGCGAACCGAGATGCGGGAACGCTACCAGATAAAGGTAACCTCTCTATGCGTACAGTTTCAACTTTAACCTTCCCGAAAACCCTACCATCCATCCATTCCTTCCTTCACCATTTCCCGACGATCAAACAAAATCTCTTTGACTTAATTCCTCTTCCAAAGATTGAATGCTTCAGCGTTTTTCCACTTTAATCTTGCCCGGGGAGTGTCTGAATAGCTCGGGGAACCTCCTCCACAGTTTCTGCTCGCAATCCGACGAGTTTTCGACCACCGTCAACGGTTGAAAGCGCTCCGATAGCAAAGATCTCGACTCCTTAGTCAACCTTCCAGAGAACTTCTCGTTCCTTGCATCCGTTTCACCGCGAGAGCGCGCGTTCGTGAAAGAAGGGAGATGATTACTGGAGCGGCATCTGCGCGAGGGATTTTAATTAACCGTTTGTTGTAACGTCTCTTAATTACTTCGGTCGATATTGCGGTGGGGACGGTAATGTCGCAGCTGGAAATGCTCACTGTTTGGAAAGGCGCGATCTTTAGTTAGAAGTCGTCCAGGAGGCTTCGGGGAAGGTTTGAACACTGATTTTCCCCGTGGGGCACTGCTTGGCTCCGTGGAGCTCCGTTGAGAGCTACGAAACCACGCCCACTTAACTGCAAGATAAAATCAACCTTAGACACACTTTGCTCTACGGGGCACCGTACCGGTTCCTTTGGGAGCAACGAAGCCACGCCCACCTTGCCAGGAGATAGAATCGGACAAATAGAAACACTTTCTAGAGCACTGACATGATTTGGGATGGTTCATCCTGCTATATATTGCTCTACAGCAATCGTAGATACAGATTGCTCAACGGGGCACAGTTGTCTATTGGGAGCCATCAAACCACGCCCACTTAACCACGAGACAGAAACTTCTCTTAGGGCACAGATTGAAACTCGTTTTCTCTGATTTATATCACTGTAGATTGGTCATAGACTCGTTCTGGAACACCACCCTGGCCCCTTTGGGAGCAACGAAGCCACGCCCACCTTGCCAGGAGTTAGAATCGAACAAATAGAAACGCTTTCTAGAGCACTGATTTAGGAAGGTTCATCCTGCTATATATTGCTCTACAGCAATCGTAGGTACACATTGCTCTACGGGGCACAGTTGTATATTGGGAGCCATCAAACCACGCCCACTTAATCACGAGACAGAACCTTGTCTCAGGACACAGATTGAAACTGGTTTACTCTGATTTATATCACTGTAGATTGGTCATAGACTCATTCTGAAACACCACCCTGGTCCCTTTGGGAGCAACGAAGCCACGCCCACTTACCACAGTCGAGTTACTCAACCCTTTGCAGTCGGAGCTATTTTAACTCGAAAATTAAACATTTCTTCCGACCTAGAACAATTCCATTCCATATGATTTTTTCTTATTTTATGGATATAAAATTGATAAAACACCTTATACGATACTTAAATGTTCAGTAATCGATTAGATACCAACTTATTTAACCCCTTGCACTATAATAACGAGTTGGACTCGTGACGAAGATTTCGAAGATAGTCTACTAAATATTCATGCTACTAATCCTTTAAACTTTAAATTGAAACCAAATTATATTTTCTTGTTGTTGAAACCATTGGAGACTGCATAGGTCTAAATTACATACAAACTTCTTTTTTTCTAAGAAATTAGAAACGACAAATAAGTTCTAATCACTGCAACCGTAAAATGAATCGTAGTGCAACCCTGAGTCGACCCTGAGTCGCCACTCGAGTGCTAAGAGTTAAAATAACCCCTTATGAATCACCTGTTTCAAGAAAGTACAACATTTTTGGGACATCCTGTAGATGCATCAACATGGAAAATCGATGATCCTGGTAGAACGGCGATACGGGCCGACGCATTAGCAATAAATTTGCGAACGACGATGTAACAGTCCCCCATGCAAGCGGCAATAGAGCCAGCAGGTCTTCCGGTGTTCTGAGCTCGGCGACGAGCCGAGTCCTTGTCGCTCTCACGGTCGATACGAGGGTTCCGAGCTAATTGCAGGGAAAGCGAGAGCATCTCGTGTGCGTCTCATTAAACGGCTGAAAAAAAAGGACGAGCGGGACGAGTCGCCTCGTTGCCTACGACGGACATGGAAAATCCGGCGACACGCTTCCAGATCCAGGAATCCGAGACACTTGGCGGCAGACGCGTTTTCCGAACCGTGGAACGCCGTCGGACACTTATTGTCACTTAGGAGGGAGTAGTTTCTTCGCCTGTACTTCCGGTCCGCGGAATTACCCCCGCGAGAAAACAGTACGTTCCGAATGCGACGGTACGGTTCTTGCTCAGTTCAACTCCTCTTCAACGTTCACTGGGTCACCGCTGACCCACGCGTAGTCAAACTCCGGATTTATTCGTCTCCTTGGATTTCACGTTCGCGTGAATTTTTTTACTAATAAGCCTATTTCATTTAACCCTCATCCACACCACGTGGTACCCGGGTACCTATTTCAAATTCATTTAATGAGTATAAAAAATTACCCGTGTGGATGAGGGTTAAAAATGTGCAGCTGTAGGCTTGTCGATAACGTTTTCGCAACCAATGGTTTATCGCGAGAGTTTTTCGCGTGGGTGGAACGCCGTCGGACACTTATTGTCACTTAGGAGGGAGTAGTTTCTTCGCCTGTACTGCCGGTCCGCGGAATTACTCCCGCGAGCAAACAGTACGTTCCGAATGCGACACGGTGCGATTCTTGCTCCGTTCAACTCCTCTTCAACGTTCACCGGGTCACCGCTGACCCACGCGTAGTCAAATTCCGGATTTATTCGTCTCCTTGGATTTTCACGTAAATCTTTTTACTAAAAAGCCTATTTCATTAAAAAATGTACAGCTGTTCATTTAAAAATATGCAGCTGTGGACTTGTCAATAACTTTTCCACAACCAATGGTTTATCGCGAGAGTTTTTCGCGTGGGTGGAACGCCGTCGGACACTTATTGTCACTTAGGAGGGAGTAGCTTCTTCGCCTCTACTTCCGGACCGCGGAATTACCCCCGCGAGAAAACAGTACGTTCCGAATGCGACGGTGCGGTTCTTGCTCCGTTCAACTCCTCTTCAACGTTCACCGGGTCACCGCTGACCCACGCGTAGTCAAACTCCGGATTTATTCGTCTCCTTGGATTTTCGCGTGAATCTTTTTACTAAAAAGCCTATTTCATTAACAAATGTACAGCTGTGGACTTGTCAATAACTTTTCCGCAACCAGTGGTTTATCGCGAGAGTTTTTCGCGTGGGTGGAACGTGCCGGATTCATTTCTCCGAATCGCGAGGCAAAGTAGCATCGCGTTAATCAGCGGCGGCTCGTCGTCTGTTCCCCGTTTAATTATTTCCTGGTCGACGGGCGGCACGGCGTCTTGTTAAAGCGGCAGTTCCACTTTCGTGCGTCACAATGTCCGTTCGGTTTTTGCAGGGCCGACTATCATCGCTGCGAAATGGAGGACACTCGGACGTCGATTGCGCAACGGTATAATTAGAGGAAAGTTCGAAACCGTTTCTGGTGGCCATCAATCTCGCGCGAATGATACGGTTTGCCTGTTTCCTCGCGGAAAACAGCGGCCGTCGGAATAATTAGCGAGATTAAGAAAGTTAAACCGATGGAATTCGCCTGGGCGATTCTCTCTTTCTCTCTCTCTCAGTCTCTCACTCTATTAATGGTTGTAGAGAATGACAGAGAGAGCGCCGATTGTCCGTGGGATCTGTTGCGGAAAACGCGCGGTCGATATGATGAATTTATGCGATACGCGCGAACACCGTCCGATTAATTGCCGGCCCCGGCCGAGATAGATCAATTAACCGGGGGATCGTAGCGGCTGTGTTCCGATTTATCGGCCGGATCGATCGACTCCGAGACGATTCCGCTAGTTTAATGGCGAGCCGGAGCTTGCGTAACCAGGCTTCGCAGATCTACGTTGAACGGGAATTGCCACCGGAAGAAAGCGAGCCCGTTGTTCGATGCAAATAAGCTCCGACCGAACCGTACTTGGCGATCGAACGCTATTTATCGGGGTACTCGAGAGATCGGCAAAATCATTTCGCTTATACATACAGGGTGTCCCACCCGATTTTTAAATGATGATTTTCTAGCTATTCTGACTTATTTCTGGTTGGTTTGATTTTCTGTCAGCCTCGTGTCTGTGCCACAGTAACTTGAGTACCGGCATTAGAGCAACATGGGTTTGCATATATTAATCTTGTTTTAATATCTTCATAAAGCAAGTGAGAAATTTAATGCAGTATTATAATACAGTAATTTGATAGTGTATTGAATCCATTGTGGTTTACTATATTGTAATTAAAATTTAAAATTTTTCAGACGCAGTTTTTTCCTTTTTTTCTTGAAAAAGATTCAAATATGGATCGAAACGTCGAAAAAAGTTTAAACAAACTTGCAAAATAGCTTTAGGTAGTTTATATTAGATCGAACCGTGCGCCGAAAACATCACGCATCGTTATTTCAACAATTATACGATCGAAAACCTCAATAACATTTTCTAGCTATTGTTACTCGTAGCAAAAAACTTTTATTTAATAATTTATCACAAAAATTTTCCTCGAATCATTTTCGCGATGTTTCCAGGGATTTTTGGTAGTTCGCAAGCGTTGAAAAATAATTCAGCATCATGAAGTCCTGTTTTTAATTAGCTCAGGTGTTCCGGAGACGCTAATGGAATCACCTGCGCTCTCGCTCTCCCCGGGGAAAATTGAAGAGGTTTGCAGGTTTATGGAGATCGCGTCGAATTTTGCACGTGTTTACGTGCGATGATCGAGATAGCGGATCGCCGGAAGAGAAAAGAGGTCTCGCCTGAACACGCGTGTTTCGCAATCGACTCCTATTAACGCAATGGCGGACGGGCTCGAGTGGAAAATCGCGGCGAGAGAACGCGGCTGCGAAACAACGACGTTGACGACGACTGCTAGAAATTCCGCGAGCCACCCTCCTCAAGTATGTCGTCTCATACAGTGCCCTCGAGAGCTCCAGTTCTTGCTGAATATTACCGTTTCCTCTATGGTTCTAGTTTTTGTTAGACGTTGCCCCCATCGTCCCACCTGGACTCTTGCTACACCGATCGAGAACGATCACGAATTATTTGATCTGCCAGTCTTATGCGGAGCTAGTTACTCGTGTCTACTAAATGAGTTATACACGATATTTTTCAAGTTCTCAAGTGAATAAATCTAATTAATGCTATTGGCGCACTGGTACGATCATTTGTTACTATTAAGCACTTTTGCAAATTGTCACATCAACCAATTTTCGACGTTTCGATCTAAAAGATCATTTTCAAGAAATCCTTTTGTTGTAATTGCGTCTGTAAAAAATTTTTTTTTTACCCATTGATTAATATATGGTTGACTAAAACATAGTCAAGCCAAATTGTAGGAACAGAAACTTGACTGTTTTAGTCAACCATATATATTAATCAATGGGTAATAACAAAAATTTTGTTACAGACGCAATTACAACAAAATTATTTCTTGAAAATGATCGAAATTTAGATCGAAACGTCGAAAATTGGTTGATGTGACAATTTGCAAAAGTGCTTAATAGTAACAAATGATCGTACCAGTGCGCCAATAGCATTAATTAGATTTATGGTTGCCAAATTGTAGGAACAGAAACTTGACTGTTTTAGTCAACCATATATTAATCAATGGGTAATAAAAAAATTTTTTACAGACGCAATTACAACAAAATTATTTCTTGAAAATGATCGAAATTTAGATCGAAACGTCGAAAATTGGTAACAATTTGCAAAAGTGCTCAATAGTAACAAATGATCGTACCAGTGCGCCAATAGCATTAATTAGATTTATTCAACATTGTCGATCGAAATAAGGAAAACCGTTCTCAAGTGAAACAGAGAGAACACGGTCTCGCCGGCGGGAAGGGCGAACACGGATCTGAACTTCCACACGTTTAATCGCCATTTAATTTACGCTCGAATCACGGCGTGCAAAGCGAAGGCCTATATGATACTTAGACTCCGGCATGTGTCCCAGTCCGATAGAGATCTAATTCACATCGCCTTCCCAAGTTTCGCCTGAGAGATCTCTGATCGGAAGGTCATCAAGATTCAGCGGCAGATAACCGACTATAAAACGTCTAATGTCTAGGACAAAGAGGAGTTTCAGATGATCGCGAGATTACAGGGTATACGTTGCGGAAGAGGGCGAGACCGGGTCATTAGGGCAAACGCGTCGACCATAAACCAGAGTTGGGCAAAATTGTCATTTAAATTAAAATTTCGAATAACGAATAAAAAATAACAAAAAATTTTTATTCCTTATTCGATGGTTCGAATATAAAAAGTATCTTTGTTCGACGAGGATCGAATAAATAATTATTTTTAATATTTATCCCACGAATAAAGATAATTTTTTTCATCTTTTGTCTGTATCTTTTATTCGGTGGCTTCGAATAAATCTTTCCATAACTACTACTTTAACCCTTTACACTCGGAGCTATTCTAACTCGCAAAATTAAACATTGCTTTCGGCCTAGAATAATTCCATTCTATATGATTTTTTTTTTCATTTTATGGATATGAAATTGATATAATACCTCGTACAATACTTAAATATTTAGTAATTGATTAGAGAGCACCATATTTAATAAACTCAACAATATTGTGGATAATGGTAGAGCAAGTTGTAGTGGTGACTCTGAGTCGCCACTCGAGTGCTAAGGGTTAAAATGGACGAAAAAGAATAAAATAATTTGAAAATAAAATACTTGTAAGATTTAAAACGAACCGTTTAAATTTTATTGGTATGAAATTGATATAATACCTCGTACAATACTTAAATGTTTAGTAATTGATTAGATACCAAGATATTTGATAACGTAAACAATATTGTGAATAATGGTAGAGGAAGTTTTAGTTGCGACTCGAGTGCTAAGGGTTAACTAGTAGTGATTATAAAATCTATTACTAGTATAAAATCTACTACTGCCAACTCTAATAAACCATCGAATAATGAATAAAAATTTTTCTATTCTTTATTCGTTATTCGAAATTTTTATTTAGATGAAAATTTTGCCCAACTCTGCCATAAACACGTCGGGCCGCAAAACCAGCGAAAAAATATTCGTGGATTTATTCATAAAATAGACTGCGGGTGTCAAAAAATTCGAACATAACGAGAAACAAAGAAGTTTTTCAATCGGATTAGTAGTGGTTCACACGGATACAATACACTCGACCGACAATGGGAGGTCGTTTCTATGAGAAATAACCGCAGCCACGTGCACACAGGTGGTAGCATCGAACTCTCGGTCGTGTATCGCGTGTGTTGGCCAAGTCTCTCACGGCCGGGAGCGGGCTTAATATTTATTGCGTAGGAACATCACGCCGCGTAATGCGGAGCAAACGGTTTTTGCGCAACGATCTCGCGCTGCGCGGAAAAGGACTTTCGAACGGGGCGCGCGGGAATTTTCCTCGACGTGAAAAATTCGTATAAGGGGGTTCCGCTCGGCTCGGGCGGATTTCGACACGCGTTGCAACAAACCGCCCCGCGTATCGATCACTCTGAACGCGCGCCTCCGCTTCGAAACCGCGTTGCGCACGAGCAGGATGCAACTGATAACGTAATAACTGCATCGCGACCGAGGATCGACGGCCAACGGACGGTCGATGTTCGTCGTCGATCGCTGAACCAACTGGCGAAATTATTGGCAGATCCAATGTTGCAATAGTCTTCGGCGAAAGAGGCTCGAGCATTTTTCAGGCGGTTCAAATACAATTTTCGTAGAAGATTATGCGTCTCCGTGAGCAATGGTACAGGCTTCGGAAACAGAAAATTAAATATTTGTTGAATTAAAAATGGTATGAGAGTGTTTGAGGTTGTTTGAAACCGATTTGACTACGAGATTATCGGTGCAGCCTTCGAAAACAGAAAATTAAACCTGTTTATCGAATTTAAAATGGTATGAGGACGTTTGTGGTTGTTTGGAACTGATTTTCTTAAAAAATTATGCCGACTGCGTCACCGTGAACATCGGTGCAGCCTTCAAAAACAGAAAATTATACCTATCTGTCGAATTTAAAATGGTATGAAAATGATTGAGGTTGTTTGGAACTAATTTTCCTGCGAGATTATGCCCACTGCATCTCCGTAAGCATCGATGCAGCCTTCGAAAACAGAAAATTATACCTATCTGTCGAATTTAAAATGGTATGAAAATGATTGAGGTTGTTTGGAACTGATTTTCCTGCGAGATTATGCCCACTGCATCTCCGTAAGCATCGATGCAGCCTTCGAAAACAGAAAATTAAACCTGTTTATCGAATTTAAAATGGTATGAGGATGTTTGAGGTTGTTTGGAACTGATTTTCTTAAAAAATTATGCCGACTGCGTCACCGTGAACATCGGTGCAGCCTTCAAAAACAGAAAATTATACCTATCTGTCGAATTTAAAATGGTATGAGGACGTTTGAGGTTGTTTGGAGCGATTCCTGATAAACATTGTGGCCAGTAAGGCTGCGATCTTGTAACAAGAAAAGGTAATGGACATTTGATCTTGTTTTAATTTCGAACTCAGTCAGACATTGACCACTGGTGGCAATAAAATAATTACAAGATCGTTTGAACTAGTTTCAAGCAAATCGAATCTGCAATCATGAACGTGTGCATAATGGTATCTGACTTCACCCAGTTTGTGGCTAGAACTGTGAAAGGCTACCCACCAATGTCTGTGATTAAAAACGCATGAGAAAGTTTGAAACTGGTATTTCTATAAAATTGTGTCAATCTACATTTCCCGACGTTTTCAGAACTGGCATACTCGTTGCTACAAAAAAGAAAATCGAGGAAGTTTGAACCGGTTCGGAGCTAGTTCTTCTGTAACTGCTGTGAGATCTGCAATCCATAAGGGAGCAATAGCTCGTCCCCACTGGTTACAAACAGCTCATTAGAGAGCACTATCGTAAATGTCTGTGAGAATTCGCGTATGTTAATTTATCGAGAGAATGATTAGTCACAGTATCGATTTCTGATGCAGTCATTTTATCGTTCGTAAACATAACTCAAATGCCTCAAACTCCCATGATACACCATTAATAACAGATTAGATCCTCTTACGATCCTCTCGGACCATTCATCAATTTCGTCATACGATATCATACGTTTAGATAAAACTAGTTTAAAAAATAAACGAATTATGAAATTGTTATATCGCACAGGGATCCGCAGTCTAGTGGCTAGTATATAATAATAATAATGATATCGGCGCAAGGTTCGATCATTTTAAAACAACAGCAAATGTGCAATTAATATATCAATAATTGGTGCAAATGTTACGCATTTTGTCTTTATCATAACGGATTTGTTCAGTTACGCTATTCAAATTTCCCGCCTAATATATGTTTGAATCATCATCGATCGATATCGATAAACCAATCACGAAATAGGTCGTCCTTCAGGACACATTCCTTCTCACGTTCAGCTGGCACTTGCTTCAATTACATATCTGCCACCATGGAATAAAATCCATAATTTGTAACTCAAACAAAATTTTTCTACAATGTGATAGCAGTATGTGTTATTTTTTATTTTATTTTTTCCAGTTTGGATTTACACGGCTGTGCCGCAAATGTTTCTTTCTAACTATGTTTACTTATATATACTAAAATTTATTTTTCAGACGCAAAATATGTCTATTAGATAATGATCAGCATTATGATCGAAACGTCGAGAAATTTGATATATTAATTGCACATTTGCTGTTGTTTTAAAATGATCGAACCTTGCGCCGATATCATTATTATTATTGTATATTATAATTTCGATCGAGAAAAACTCACATTACTAGTGGCTAGTGTTGATAGTCGATGGTTGAGCTGTGTTGAAGACGGAAGCATATAGTCTGTTCGATAAAAATCGCGTCGATTACGTTTGCTCGAACCGTTTGTATAATAATGTGCACGGCGATGGCGAAAATTGTATCGACGATAGAGTGCAACAATGGGTGCATTAGCGAGACAATGGGGCGGACCTTGAACGCATTACGGGGCGGAGTTATGATTGCTCGACGCTTGTAAATGGCACCGCGAAGGCCCTACGTGGAAAAACGCGCGGACGGGAGCTGTTGGAATTTTTTCGAAAGTGCTCGAGATTCCATGGAAAATGGAACGATCCATGTCCGTGGCGCATGGCGTGAAAACGCGACGTTAGAGAGGAGCAAAATGGCGCCCCCTCGTTCGACGTCTCGAGGTCGGCCCGATGTTTTCTACGGATAGAAAACCCCGGAATTGCACAACTTTTAGGCGGTTACGTGTTCGCTAGCAAATCGATACCCCGAACCGACTATAGGAGCCGGCTTTACGAGCACCGTAGAAAGATAGTTAAGGGGCAATTATGCGATCGGCCACCGAAAAACGAGACAGGTGTTGCGCAAAACGTTGCCGTTCCCGTTGTCGCTACGGCCGAGTAACTATGGTCATGATCGCTCTGTCGTCGTTCATAATCATAGTGATTCCGCGCGCTTTAATTGATTCCCGACGCGAACGGATCTCGACGAAAGTGTTATGAAACCCCTACCGTGGTAGACTTAATTAATGAAAGAGAGCATCGCCGTTGAATTATAAGGAGCGGGTTTCGTCAGATCAAGATCGACTTAATCGGATTTTCAATAAATATTTACAAGATTCCCGAGTATTAAATCTTTGCTCGCGGAAACTCTCCAGCCAGCTTTCCCCTTCACATAATTTTCGACTCACCGGTCAGAGTTATGCGAAAAATTTCTGAAAAATTGCAAAGCGGTTTTCATGATATTCCGGAGTAACGTCAAACGCGAGATTACTCGATTAGGGATCATAGTTTCTTCTTCATAGTTATCTTCTTTTCTGTTTTGTTTCGCCATTCCTGTTTTCCAGCAGTGCATCGATCATCCCGAACGTTTCATACTGTAACTTCGGAGAAAATTATTATTATTGCCTGAAAAAATTTTGGTATATTCTTCAAATGTTGCTTAACACACCTGCCAATTTTCGAATTACGATCCCAAACACTTTCGTTGAAAAAAATTCCCAAAGCGCGGCCCACGATCATCGATCCAGCTAATGTCTTTATCCGCTACTTTGCGGAAACGGAAGGGGTGAAAAAATGGGTTTCCCTCCAATTAGCGGCGAGTTTCTCCTCGTATAAATTGGGAACGCGACCCGACAGGGAAACCCGATCCCGAACCCGCCGCGGATCGGAGGAAACGGATCGAGAAAGACGGAAACAGGTGGTGCCGGGATTACGTCGATCGGCTACGTGACCGAATGATCTACGAGCGGGAATATTTCGCGTTTCCAGGGCATAGATTAAATCGGCATCCATTCGGTATCGTTACGGTGGAATGCTTGGCTCGAGAAATAGAGCTGGCTCGATGTTGCAAGCTCCGCGAATGATATCGTTAATTGACACGCGGACGATTCGGTACTAGTTCCGTGCGTGCATTTTCGCCGGATATTTTTCTCGCGCCACCTGTTGATAGATTTGTGAAAGGAACAATTTCGGAACGATTAAGAGTTCGGTGTTAATGATTTATACCTGCCGCGCCGGGAGAAATCAGTTTTGATACGGAGCACGACCGCTCCAATTGCCCGCGCGTCGCGTCGCGTCGCGTCGCGTCGCGTCGAGTCGTGTCGCTAGCTGATGCTGATGATGCGATTAATCCGCGAGCCGTTTGCTTGCGTAACGAGCTCCTGCGTCGCTGCACCGGGAAATACCCGTTGCAACATTGGGCTGGAGACGATGTCGAGTGTGTTGATCCACTTTATAGGCTTCGCGGATGGCTGTACATTGCTGACGATTTATGTACGCTGGCCTCTTTTGCGGAAGCGACGCCGAAAGTCGCTCTTTTGCTTCCCCTATGAGCCTCCAGAGACAATTTCGAGCGTCTTGATCTACTTTCTCCGCTTCCGAGATCATTCCTAATCATTTACAGTGGGTACAAGCAGAATTTTAATGTTTTCGGCGCATTGGTTCGATCAAATATTACTAAACAACTATTTGCAAATTAGCACAATATCCTTTCTCAACGTTTCGATCTTCATTTAGATCATTTTCAAGAGAATAACAAAAACATTTCGTCTGTAAAATAACAATGAGAAATACAATATATACATTTGTGAAACCAAACACCGGAAAAATAACCAAATAAGAAAATTAAAGAAAACCTTACTCACTTGCTTAGTGTCGCAGGGTAATTTTTATTTAAAAATTAATAACATTTTAATGACACACATGTTGCTGCTCGGACAGTATACATGGGAGTGAGGAAACGTTGAGAAAGGATATTGTGCTAATTTGCAAATAGTTGTTTAGTAATATTTGATCGAACCAATGCGCCGAAAACATTAAAATTCTGCTTATAGTAACTTACGATCGACATTGTTTTAAAATTTACAGTGGGTGTAAACAGTATTCGTACACCTTTTAAAAACGAATAACTTTTTCAAAATTCGACCCAAAAGCTTGAGTTTTTTTGAGACGTTAAAAGGATTAGTTTACTAGCTAATGTGTACATAATTTATGTTTTTAATTGTTATTGGTCGCAATGCGAAGGAAAAAGTGAAGGTTACGATTTTTTAATTTTTTATCTGTGTCTGTAGCAAAAATTTCAAACATGTATTTTGTAAAACCAAGCAAGTTATATACATGTACAAAGTTTCATTGAAATCGGTTGACGCATAAAAAAGTTACGGGCATTGTAACATGTAAAAATCTTTCAATTTAGGGTTTGCGAATCATTTAAATCGCGGATTCTTACAATTTTCTGCTATTTTCAATCATTTATATTTCATAACAACCTTGATCGATTTCGATGAAACTTTGTACATGTTTGTACAAATAATAAGTTATAACTTACTTATACCTACCAAATGCACCTTATAAATTTTCACTTCAGACACAGTGTTCAGACATCTACAAACTTCGGTATATAGAATTTTGAAAATATTTCATTGCAACAAATAATCAAGGTCACTTTGATTTTTTAACAGTTAAAATGTATTTTTTATTTCATAATGTTGTAGCTGATCTTAAGAGGAATTCAACGATATATAATATGAATATCTTCTATTGTAAACATTTGTATAGAAGGACTTCGGTCCGTAAATAATAATAATAAATAATAATAATATTATGACCTTGAGACTATAAGTAACGACGCTATAGTTTCGTCTAGCTTTTCGGGCCAAATACTCCACTGTGCGTCGGTCTCGTTTTCCGGAAGCAACAAAAATTAGTAACGTAGCAATAACAAAAGTAGCTGTTAGATGTTGCTCCAGTGTGGTCATAGGCTGAAGGAAACGGCCGATTTCCTTATCCAAATCCGAAGATCTGGCGCAGTAAATTCGCGTTCGTTCGATCGTAGCACGTTGAACGTTTATCCGGTTTTAGACACAGTGTCCCCCTGAATTATTACCTCGTTCGCGGCGCCATAAGCAGGATTATGGTCCTGATTCGGGTACGTGATCCTGAACTTGCGTGTACAGTAGCCCCGCCGCGAACCGTGTTTGCTATGTTGATCGATTAATCGGATGCTCAAGCTTGCGTACTAACTTGCTAACAGTTTCGCTTCGGTTTAGGGCTTTGGTTTATGTATAAAGAGCTCCCGTGGCGCAATATACTAGGCAGCCACTTAACGCGCCTCCGGAAACAGTCCTTCGCCTCATTACTCCGGATTTAGTGTCGTCTCGGATCTTATCTACGGATTTGCGGATATCGTAAATGATTGGACCGGCGGAATTGTGGGAGACACTTCGCGGCCAGATGAATTATGTCATTTCTATTCGAGACCGATATCGTTGACGCGATCCGCGTTGTTTGCATACCGCTCACCGCGAAACACAAACAATTCGTAGTAATCGCGGGAATAAACAAGTAATAGTTCATGCGAACTAGATTGCATTTTTTTTTTTTAATCAGAAAATGTTTAGTTTGTAGTTACTTCTTTCTTCGAAAGAATTCCTATTAGTAACTTTTATATAATAATTTACTTCCCCATGCTGAATATAACAAAATAAATAACTCCTAAAAAACAAAATAATATTAATATAATTATTATACATTCTAACCAATTTACTAACCAAATTAACAATAAAATTTCTCCTACTAAATTTAAAGAAATAGGAGCAGATATATATTAGAAGTACATAACAAAAATCACATCAACCTTATTTGAGGTATATAGTAAATAATAATTTACTTCCCCATGCTGAATATAACAAAATAAATATAAAGAATAAATAACTCCTAAAAAACAAAATAGTGTTAATATAATCATTATATATATTCTAACCAATTTACTAACCCAATTAACAATAAAATTTCTCCTACCAAATTTAAAGATATAGGAGCACATATATTAGAAGTACATAACAAAAATCATATCAACCTTATTTTAGGTATATAATTTATTATTCCCTTAATTAATATTAATCGACTATTAGTTTCTTTATAACAAATATTTACCAAATAAAATAACCCCGAAGAACTTAACCCATGAGCCACTATAATTATATACCCCCAATTACACTAATTTAAAAAAAAAGTTAACATTCTTCTAATTAATACTCCTATATGAACAACAGATGAATAAGCGAACAGAAGTAATCTTCGATTTATTAATGAGCCGAGGGGATCGAAAGGATTCAGCCGGATCTGCCTGCAAAATTTCAGTGTATTTCTCAAATATTGCTTAACAATCCTACCAAATTTCGAACCGCAAACCCGGGCAACTTCCTTGAAAAAAATTCCCAAAATCACCATGAGGATCGAAGCGTAGGGTAACTGCACCAGTGAATAAACGGGCACCAGTAAATGAACGCTTTTGTATTTTTTGCTTTTCCATCATTGTTCAATTACTAGAATGTAGTGTTCATTGACTGGTATTTTGTTATATTTTTTATTTAACGTTTAATAAAGACAAATAATAATAATTTCATTTTATTTGTGTTCATTTATATTTGACAAATGAAGTATACGGAGCCATTTGGCATATATGAGATTCCTTTGATTCACATATTTTTTAAAAAATAAAATATCTTCCTGAACAATTTCTTAAATGTTCATTCACTGGTGCAGTTACCCTACGGCGATTTCGGCGAGTTAGATTTAATTTATTCGGTGGACAACCGGGATCGAAAAGATCCAGTTCGGCGAGTGGATTTAGCGTGCAGGAACGCGATCGAAGATTAAGAGCGAGAAAAAAGGAGGCGCAATCGTTCCGCTCAGACTCGCGTGTAAAACGATCGAGGCAGAATCGGAGCGCGGCTGCGATCTACGGAGGAAGTGAGAGCGCGGATGGAAGGAGTGGGCGAGTTGGTTTATGGTCGCGGACTTAGCTTTTCTCGCGCGTATCCACTTACGACGGATTACGAACGGAACGGTTACACGTTTGCACGTGCCTCCACTCGCTTTCGTTTCGCGAGGGCGCGCTCCCATTCCCGTTCCCGTTCCCGTTCCTGTTTGACGATCCGTTTCGTCCGAGGAAAGTGGGATCCGGTCCAAACGGTCCTCGGTACCCTCGGCTTTTGCCAAAAACCAACGGCGTCCGCGCGGCCTACTTTTTCTCCCCTAATCATTTCCTTAACTACCGGCTCGTTTGCCCAACGGCGACCCGCTGGTTTATCGAATTCGAGTTTCGCGACTCCATTTGGATCGAGCGGACAGTCTCGCCACGATTTAACACCCTGCGTCCGGCTGAATAAGCGCTAGAACGGTCTCCTTATCGTTGATGGACCACTTGGAATAGACTCCGCTCTTTAAACAAATCTTCTCGGACTTGGATAATTCCGAGAAAAGAAATTGGTAAAGTTTCAGAATTTCTTTCGAAGTGAAACTTCGACGTTACGGAAGTCGAGAGTGGCGCGAAAATTTGAACGGTTCGTTTTAAATCTTACAAGTATTTTATTTTCAAATTATTTTATACTTTTTCGTCCATTTTAACCCTCAGCACTCGAGTGGCGACCCAGAGTCACCACTACAACTTGCTCTACCATTATTACCATACTCTCTAATCAATTACTAAATATTTAAATATTGCACGAGGTATTATATCAATTTCATATCCATAAAATGAAAAACTAATCATATAGAATGGAATTATTCGAATAAATGTTTAATTTTCGAGTTAAAATAGCTCCGAGTGCAAAGGGTTAAAAACGTGGTTTTTAAAATAATTATTTTTTTTTTAATTATTTAAATATTTAATTAGCGATAGGATTTTACCGCCGCTCGGTAGTAGGATCAAACGAAAAGGTTAGAAATACATGGTTATGTTATGACAACACGTGCAACTACCATTACGTTATTTCATACTTTTTAGTCCATTTTAAAAACGTGGTTTTTAAAATAATTATTTTCTTTTTAAATTATTATTTATGACAATTTCTCGCATTCATCGCAAGAAAATATTTTTATAGAAAGTCTGAGCGAGGATATCTAATTTTTTAGAGGACGTAGACGCAATTTTTGCTGCACGTACCAATTTTCTGAAAGCGAAAATGTTAGAAAATGGCGGTGTTATTTAGCTTGCAAGCGAGTTGAAAATGCATTTTCAATTTTGCGTTAAAGAGTCTTTTGAAGGATGATGCTCTTTTCGCAGACAGAAATCAGGACGAGGACCGTGGAGGAGTGCTGCGAGGGTTACGATTTAGCAGCAATGGTAGTGTTATTATCGAACGACGAGTCCGACATTGCCTGCCGACCATTTTGCAAAAGGTGTTTCTCCGGTGAGTGCGTCTCGCCGGGCCGCTGTCAGTGCAAACCTGGCTTCGCAGGAGAGGACTGTGCGACTGGTGAGTCTCTTTTTTTTGACATTTTATGTCTTTACTTTGGCACATAGCAGAAAAAAGCGTTACCGAAAAGCGTTACCGAAAAGTGTCACGAAAAAGTGTCACGAAAATTTCGAATGCGGTTTGATCTAAAACCTTCCAGAGAGAGAGACAGAGAGAGAGTGAGAGTCAGAGCGAGGGAGAGAGTGAGAGAGAGAGAGAGAGAGAGAGAGAGAGAGAGGGCACGTTGCTGTTTAAATAAATCTTTCCACATGACGTAAGACGTATGACGTAAGACGTATGTTCTCAATTGACCTATACACTTGACCAAATCATATAGGGCAGCAAAGGAAGAAAAGAGCGGGAGCGGGAGGGGGTGGGGGGGGAGCAAAGTAAAGACATAAAATGTCTCACTTCTTTGCGGACTCGTATGCAAAATTTTTAAAAGTGGCTCTCTGGTGCGCGTTTTTTTTAAGCAGGCCTGGCCTGCAATATTGAACCGAAGGTTTTGAAATTAAAAGGCGCCCAGAGCGAGGTGCTCTCTATCCTTAAAACATGAGGGTGTTGCTGCTTTAACTTCAGGGGGGGTTGATATTAACATTAGTCAGCATGAAGTGATTGAATAATAAGAAAAGTTTCAAAAAACTTATAGACCTCATATGCAAGAAAACTGTGCGACTGGTGAGTCTCTGTTCCCTTAATTTTATTTATTGCGGTCCGGTAAAGCCGTTTGTTGGTTTAGAGGATCTTGAAGATAAATATTCGCATAGTCCAGCTATTTCACGGGTCGCTAGCCGAGGATCGACGGTCTCGATGTACGAAATCGAAAGATAAGCGACCGGTCGGTCTCGTTTCCGGGAGCTTCACGGACTCTGAAGCGCGCGAGGCGCGAAACGCTTCGCCAGGCCGGATACATTTCACGCTCGATGAAACAGACCGACCTTCCACGATCGCGAGAACGCGTGCGGCCGGCAATTTTCGCGCGAGCGATCGTCGTGATTCTGAAATCAGCGTTCTCCGCCATAAAACAGAAACCCGGATCCTCGTACGGAAGCTCCGCTGCTTTCGCTTTAGGTGCCGCTCGCGAGATATCGCTTCGAAAAAGCCGCTTCCGCAGTAATGTTCAAACTTTTCGACTCAAATTCAAAGTGATGGCACTTTGGTTCACAAATAAATATGATAGCTCTTTTAAAAAATTGATGAAGCCCGACCATTAGCTCTCGGATAAAATGCTTTCGACTTTATGGGATTCGTCGAGTCAATTTTTTAGAATGTATTCCTGTAGGAATTTTTCAACGTTTGAGGGCTTAAGGGGGGAGCTCTGTGTAAAATGAAATTTTTTAGCATTTTTTTTTTTTTTGCTTAAATCGATAGAAAATTTCCTTATGAATACGATGAAAAAATGTTAGAAAGCTATCAGAGATGTTCTTGTACGTTATTTTCATAATAAAGTAAAGAAGAAAAGAAGAAAAAACGGCTGAAACGCAATATTTTGATAAAGAGGAAGATCTGTTCTGTGGCCCCGGAATCGCAGATTAGCCAAAAACTGCGGTTTAAGTTAAAATGAATTACGATTTATTCACAATTTTGTGAAGCCGTTATTCCACGATTATTATTAACAATTAATCTTTTAAAAAAATATTTTTTGTTATACTATAACATGAATAAATGATACCTGAAATTTCAAATCAATCCACGCATTACATTTTTTAAAAAAAATTCTTGAAGAACAGGCCATTTACACAGGACTCCCCCTTAAATCAGAGGTGGATGATCGCTCTTTACGGTGAGATTATTTAGGTTCGATTGAAAATTCAGAAACATGTCACAAAATCGATAAATCCATAAAAATAGCTCGGAGAAAATGATTGGTTTGTAAGCGGTCGCTTCAAACCCAGGTAAAATTAAAATATAAACTTCAGGATGTCCAAAGAATCAAAATAAGTGTTGATAAAGAATAGGGTCTCCTCCTCCTGAAGGATCAAAAAATGAAGTATTTATATTTCGATCTGTAAGAATAAGTATGGTAATAGCTCCTGCTAAAACAGGTAAAGATAAAAGTAATAAGATAGATTTGATGAAAATTAATTGAAATATTTTTTATTAACCCTCATCCGTCCCTCGTATCAATTTGACACAGTTTTCCCGAAATAAGTTATACTGTTCTGTTATTTGTAGGTAAATTCGCCCAAAACTTCGTGTTTTTATTTTTTTAATGCGAAACACAACCGTAAACCCTAAGATGTAAATGTTAACTCGTCAATTTGAATAAAAAAACATCGAAAAATAACTGTTTACTTTGTTATTTTATCGATGTTTTACCACTGTCAATTTGACACCGAGGGACAGATTCAGTTCCTGAAATAAGGGACGGATGAGGGTTAATATAATTGATACAATAAAATTGATAGCTCCTATAATTGATGAAATTCCAGCAATATGTAGAGAAAAAATTGTAAAATCTACGAAGTTAGATGAACGATATATAATCGAGTCAAATCGATTTTAGAATATATTCCCATGAAAAGTTTACAACTTTTAGTGGCTCAAATCGAAGCTGGAAAAATGCTCTTCGTGCGTTAGGCTTATTTACGCAGAACAGAAAATTTGAAGTCAATATCGAAAAATGAATAAACCCTGCTGGATAGCTGGGAGGAATATTTAAGTTCCCAGGAAAAGCCACAAGATTGTTTGAAAAAAACAGTTCCCCGCAGTTCTCGCGTTCCAGAGACGAAATAATAACTTTCCCCAAAGTATACAGTGTTGTTTCGAAATTCCACACGTGTATCTTCTGTTGACAGCGTGCGAGGAGGGCACGTGGGGCCCGGAGTGCAAAGAGAAATGCGACTGCACCGAGGACGTGTACTGCGATCCCGTAAACGGACAGTGTGGATGCCCGGCAGGATTACGTGGACGAACGTAAGATCGCATCTCTAATGCATAGATTTCCCCATAGCGAAAAAGATGGCGGCGCGGTTATTGCTCAACTTGCAACTTGCTCTTCGCCGATCATCGGCCCCGTTAACGAGGAACAGATCCATAAAATCTCAGAGCTAAGAAACAGCTCCGAGCGAATTGTGCAACGGAAAGATTATTCCGACTATTTATAGAAAACCGAGGAAAAACGGTGCTTCCTGTCCGCGTTACCAGAGGATAGAGTACATACCTTCGACTTCCTCGGATTGCGTAAACGCGCCTGTCGATTGAACCGGCTCGCCTAATAAGCGCGCCTCGATCATCTCGATCAGACCAGTTCGCGCGCGTAACCGCGCGTGTTTACAATTCCAGGTGCAACGAGTCCTGTGCGGAAGGCCGCTGGGGACCGAACTGTACATTTCCGTGCAACTGCGGCGACAAGTGCGATGCCAAGACCGGCGTGTGCATCGAGTCCAGGGTGCATTACGAAGAAACCGTGGAGGCTGCCAATATCTCTCTCCCAGGTGATCAAGAGGAATCCGCGTCCCCTACCGAAACCACCGAGACGATGGAAACCGCGACCGAAGGTGAAAAAGAGACCGAACTCAAATATTGACTCGCCCGGTGCAACTGTTGATCCTGTTCAATATTAGCTCTGCCGGAAAGTTGTTTTTAAAACTCCTGTTTCCGCGCTCCGGAGCCACGAGACACGTGAGAAACGATTCTTGCATTATTCCGGGTTTTGTTTTCTCTGTTGGACATGTAATTAGTATACTGAATATTACTATATTGAAATGGGAGATTCCTTGGGTCGTTTGAAGCGATATTTTCCTTAACAAAAATGGCGCCCGCGGTTTTGTTTAGGAGTTATTAACGAAAAACACGGACCAACCAGAGTGCGACCTAGACGCGTGTTGGCACTGCTGGCGCGCCGGACCATCTTTGCCAACACGCGTCTAGGTCGCGCTCCGATTGGTCCGTGTTTTTCGTTAATAACTCCTAAACAAAGCCACGGGCGCCATTTTTGTTAAGGAAAATGTCGCTTCAAACGACCCAAGGAATCTCCCATTTCAATTTAACGCGGTAGTTTTGGGTTAGGTCAGTATACACCGCATAGGCGTAGGATACGATTAGACTGCGGATCTTTACGCGAGACACAAATTGTCCGTATTGACTGCAACGAACACTTTCGGTTTTTCTCTATTTCGGGATCTAGCCATGGACGAGACCTCCGTCACGACGGACAATCTCCCGAAAACAACGATCCCGGAAACGAGCCCGGAAACGACCCCGGCCCAGCCGAAAACTAGGACACAGAAGACCGAAGACGCTAATTCGAGCACCGCCAGGCCCGTGATCGTCCTGGTCTCGGTCCCAGAAGGACGAAGGAACCTGGAGAAGGACAAGTTCGCGATGAAGAACTCGTTCCTCGGACACCAGGCCGTTGAAGAGGACCATTTGCACGAGATACCGCCTCTGAAATCGGATTACGTGAAGAATATTCACAAAGGTAACCATGGAGACCGGGTTGAGTGCGAGGAAAATGGGAAGAAGAGCGGGTTAGGTGCATCCCCATTCACCTTTGATCTTCTCCGAAACAAAAACAGAACTGAAATTTCGAGTGTCCTCACTTGCTAAGAGATCCATATGCTCTCTTTCATTTTAAATCTTTCGTGTTTCGCACCGAAGACCCTACTAAAAACGGTTTCCGTATTCTTCTCGAAACTCTAATTTTTTCTTCTCAGACATGATGCACCTGCCTTCGATCCCGTTGGACGTCGCCCTAATCGTGGTGGCCTCGATCATCTCGCTGGGCCTGACCTCGGTAGCAGTGGTGGTGGTGCTGCACATGCGATCGAAGCTGCTCGAGTCAGCCAGAGTCTCGATCTACGAGGTAGAGAAGACGAAGGATCCAGAGAACATCGGCACCATAGACAAGAGGAGTCCTTCCATGGTGAACACCTTGCCCCGTGAGTATCGATGTCACGTTCGACTCCCGGTTATCCGCGGGTCTCTTAGTGTGAAATCCGGCCGTCCTTGACCCCGATCTCATCCTTGTAATCCTATCGCGGCCATCTTGAACCGTTCCGAGGCGTGGATTACTCGCCGGCGGATTAGATCGTTTCTCTCTCGTGCCGTTTCTCCCATCTCGGAGCTTTTTCGCTTCAATCCTATTTAAAATATTGCTCCGTGGATATTTCCTCGCTTTCCCAGAAGATTTTTCGAAATCCGTCCGCCTCGAATTTCAGAGTCCCCTGTTAGAGAGATCCCGGCGTTCATCACGTCCACCACCGAGACTGGCACTATACTCACGATCCCCAACATCGATCCCACCAGCAATTATGCGAACGGCGCTGCCACTATTGGCCTTCGAATATCCGGCACTCTGCGTGGTAAGTTGCGCCGCCTGTTCGATCTCTGATCTCGCTACTGTTCGCATGCATTTTTCTCGAGTTCTTGCGGAGCGGCTGAGAGTAGACTGAAATATTCAACAAAGTGTACCGAGATTTTTGTCTTCTTCTTTAAATTGCAAATGGACCTACGATGGAATACAGAATATTATCGTTGTTTCCATTCTCCGTAAAGTTGTCTGTACAAATGCATATTTGCATAAACAAGCACAATCTATCCATCGGCGTTCTCGTTTCGAAAGGCTCCTACAACTGGCCTATATGAACCACAAAAATTGCTAAGATCAATAAAAGCGAGATCAGGAATAACTCTCGATGCAGCGTTTGCAAGACATTTAGACGAAATTGAATCAATAATAATTATATCATATTTTAGGTGTCACAAGCCAATTGTTTCAATGATAGGATCATAGAAAATCATAGAAAAAATAATGAACGATCAAAATTTGCGACGCAAAGAAGGAGAGCGTATGAGAAACGCTATGAACTATGTCTCTTTCTTTCCTATACGCTCTCCTTCTTTGCGTCGCAAATTTTGATCGTTCATTATGTTTTCTATGATTCTATCATTGAAACAATTGGCTTGTGATAGCTAAAATATGATATAAATATTATTGATTCAATTTTGTTTAAATGTCTTGCAAACACAAGAAGTTTCACTTCTGCCGCGTGTGGTCTTCCACGCGTATGTTTTTTAAATGTAATTTTGTAATTTATGTACAGGGTGTCCTAGACCACCCGTCCAACCCTATTAAAATGATGGAGAGTGATTTTTATTGAAAGCTAAAAAAAATTTAATAACTAATTCGGGTACGCTCTATCGAATGGTGGTAGTTGCAATTTCCGGTACTAACCGGAAATAGGATTTTCAGACCGGAAGTCGTTTTTTTTAAATGGGACCGGGTATTTTTCACTGCATATTCAGATTGTATGAAAAAAATAATAAAAGTTTTGTCTCATACGTTTTTCTGGAAACCTCATAAATAAGAAATCATACGAAAGAAATTGTCATAAATAATAATTAAAAAAAAAATAATTATTTAAAAAACCACGTTTTTAAAATGGACGAAAAAGTATAAAATAATTTAAAAATAAAATACTTGTAAGATTTAAAACGAACCGTTTAAATTTTCGCGCCACTCTCCACTTCCGTAACGTCGCTTTCCGTAACATCAGAAAATTGTAACCCTCGGCAAAGAAGTTTCACTTTTCAAAAATTCTTTTCCCTAGATTTCCTGCAGGACGACCACTACGACCGTCCTCCGTCGACTCAGATCCGCCTGCAAACGTTCGGCTGCGAGACGACCCCGGAGCACATCTACGACGAGATTCCTCTGCAATCGAGCCCGACGTGTCCGCGCAAGAGCGCGTGACCGGGGTACCGATCGATCGAGGATCGACGCGAGCCGGCCGAGCCGCGTGATCCAGCGATCTAGCTCAATTAATCCGTTAAGAAAGCAGCCGGCGGCGGCGGCTCCGCGTTTTTCCAGGGCCGGTCGGTTTCACGGAAGAGAGGTCGCCGAGAAAACTGTCGCGCCAGAGGCGTTCGCGTGCCATTGTTCGAGTCACGATCTCACGTGCGATTCCGGAGGCGGATGTGAGAGAGCCGGCTCCGCTCAACTCCGCTCAACTCCGCTAGGCTCGTCTACGAACCGAGAAAAATCCGACCGGACTGGTTTACGACCTTACGCGGGACTCGTCCAGTGTGCAAGGCTGAACGTGACTGCGATCGATCCTTCTGTCGCCTGTCCACGTGACCGTAGATCCTGCCGGAGCGCCTCGCTCCTCAGCGATTGCCCCCTGGGGCAATGTTTCGGTGCGAGCGATCCCGGAGAAAGTAGTCGAGTAGATCGGAGTCTCGAAGTGGGCGTGGCATTGGCGCTCTTCTGGGAGCCAGCTGCGTGCCCCGTGGGGCAATCCTGGCTCGCGTGCGATTCTGACTGTGGAACTCTCGAAATCGAATTCTTGATGTATGCGTCGATAGATGATATTTGCATCTTGGCGAGATCTTCTCAATTCTTGGCAATCTTATCGCTTCCGATGGAGCAAGAGCGGTGCCCCACGGGGCAATCCGGGCTCGCGCGCGATTCTGACTGTGGAACTCTCGAAATCGAATTCTCGATGTATGCATCGATATTTGCATCTTCGCGAGATTTTCTCATTTCTCGGCGATCTTATCGCTCCCGATGGAGCAAGAGCGGTGCCCCACGGGGCAATCCGGGCTCGCGCGCGATTCTGACTGTGGAACTCTCGAAATCGAATTCTCGATGTATGCATCATGATATTTGCAATCTTCGCTAGATCTTCTCAATTCTCGGCGATCTTATCGCTCCGGATGGAGCAAGAGCGGTGCCCCACGGGGCAATCTCTGCTCCCGGACGGTCGAATCGACTGCTCCCGGAAAGTTTCACTGGTGAATAAGCGTGTGGTCGAGTGGACACGAGGCTGTAGCCCGGCAGAAAAACAGCGCCGATTAGATTATCCGTCGCCGGGGCGTGTACCGCGACAAGACAACTTTCCTCCGGGCCCCGTTGACGTCAACGTGGCCATCGAGCCCCCGGCTGACAATTTACGTCAGCCGTGAACACGCGAGTCTGTTAGTCAATGTAATATAATAATACGTATAAGTTCGGCAGTGCCGTAACGAGGGTATGAATCGCCTGTGGCAAGTGTCTAATTTTGCGCCTCCCCGTAACCCAATAATGACAAAAAAAAGTAACAAATTTTAATGTGACAAGTTAAATTTTACTAAATGCAATATATTAAATACTATTAACCCCTTGCCCTACAATAACGTGTCAGACTCGTGATGAAGATTCTGAACAGAGTCTAATAAATATGTATGTTATTAATTTCCTTTAAATGAAGATGAAACTCTATTTTAGTTTTGTTAATGTACAGTTATTGGACAGCATGTATAGGCATAAAATTGATATAGATTTTCTCTTTTTTTAGGTAATTGCGGACTACAAAAAAGTTCTAATCACTGAAACCGTAAAATAAATCGTAGGGCAAGGGGTTAACCTCGTCAAAATGAGTTGTCTGTATATAAAATTTTGATGTGCGCCCCAAACCCAGTTGCGCCCGTGGCAGGCGCCTCTTTCGCCTCGTTACGGCACTGAAGTTCGGTACCTCGGTGTAACGACGATTACGATTCGCAAAGGGCTGGTACAGCGAGGTCAGAGTTCGAGGACGAAGCTCGCGAATCAGACCGGCTGACTAAGTCAGCATCGATCGAGTCACCAGCCGGAATCATTGCGAAACATTTCGGATCGTCCGGGAACAACAGTTGATAGTGTTCGACGATCCGGCGGTTTCGCCGTTAATCAGCGTGTTACATCGCGTAATAATTGCGACAGAATCGGACTATTTTCAGGCGCGGGCCAGGTTCTAGCGGTCTATTTTTACGGGCCGATAGCGAGTGACGTTGTTCCGAAATAATCCCACGTAGTCGGTCGAAAATGTTTCAGCGGAAGTTATCCGGGAGGTCGTGTCGTGAACTTTATGAATGGACGGACGACTGGCGATATCGGCTGGCAGGAAAGTGGAGCGCGTGGCCGTGGATTAGCGAGCGACCGGCCGCGGCGATTAGGCGGCTCCGGAACACTCTGAAAGATCAGGCAAAAGATAAACCGCTGAGGGAACGGCTCGCGCGATTCATTGTGATCGAGCGCAACAATCCGAGCAGAGGCTTCCGCGCTTCCATAGTGATCCTCGTCATGCTACCAAAGATGCGAACGATACCAAAGAAGTCAGCTAGTCGAAGATTCGACGCACATCTCTGAATCCTCGGGATCTAATACAGTCGTTTTTGCAGCTGCGAAGACTGCACTCGGCGTATCAACCAGCCGCGATTAGGCGGCTCCGGAACACTCTGAAAGATCAGGCAACAGATAAACCGCTGATCCGCGAGGGTACGGCTCCGCGCGATGCATTGTGATCGAGCGCAACAATCCGAGCAGAGGCTTCCGCGCTTCCATAGTGATCCTCGTCATGCTACCAAAGATGCGAACGATGCCAAAAATGCGAACGATACCAAAAAAGTCGGCTAGTCGAAGATTCGACGCGCGTCTCGGAATCCTCGGGATCTAATACACTCGTTTTTGCAGCTGCGAAGACTGCACTCGGTGTATCAACCAGGCGCGATTAGGCGGCTCCGGAACACTCTGAAAGATCAGGCAACAGATAAACCGCTGATCCGCGAGGGTATGGCTCCGCGCGATTCATTGTGATCGAGCGCAACAATCCGAGCAGAGGCTTCCGCGCTTCCATAGTGATCCTCGTCATGCTAGCAAAGATGCGAACGATACCAAAGAAGTCGGCTAGTCGAAGATGCAACGCGCATCTCGGAATCCTCGGGATCTGCTACACTCGATTTTTGCAGCTGCGAAGACTGCACTCGGCGTATCAACCAGGCGCAGATAACCGGGCCTGCAGCTCCCGAGGCGGCTGCACTTACCCGCTGACATCATCGATAATAATAAATTCGTAATGAATCGGCCGGGTGCATCGAGAAACTGCGTCGAACGTGAACGAGAAAGAACCGGGCGACTCGCAATTACGATTCAGCCGGTTCGTAATGTAATGCGTCGCACGATTCGCAACGATAACGTGCCGCGTGCATCGTACGCACGGCACGATTACGATTTCCGTGACCACTTGTTTTCAAGTTGTATTTGTGTTCTTAGGGTTATTTCGAGAAAAAAATGTGTATATAACATGGTGTCGAATCGGCCTGGTTTAGCCGGAAAAGTAGATTTCCTGTTTTTTATAAACCTGCAAATATCTCGGAAACTGTACGAAATATGGCAAAATATCAAGAGACCTTTTTTGTAGAAAATTAAATTTTCAATAATTCATGTCGTATGACATTTTTCTATCAGCTGCGCAGTTTCCGAGTATATTTATATTTCGGTGATTCGTTTTGTAGGAAATTTGATTTCCTATGAAAAACGTTAAAATGATGTTAAAATTCCATTTTTCACGAAAAATATACTAAAAATAAAATAATTTTTTTGAAATTACTACTAGACTACCCCCCGGATTTTCGTATGCGTGGTCAGCCTCCTCTAACGATCTAACCATAACTCACTCTGTTCACATAATCTTCCCATTGCAGATGTCTTCCAGAATTTGATCTTTTGAGAACAGAGCCTTTACGTTCCCAGACCATTATTTCGGGGGAGAGGCAGTTGTTCTGCAAATTCACCGAAATATAAATATACTCGAAAACTGATAGAAAAATGTCATAGGACATGAATGATTGAAAATTTAATTTTCTACAAAAAAAGGTCCCTTAATATTTTGCCATATTTTGCATAGTTACCGAGATATTTTCAGGTTTATAAAAAACAATAAATCTACTTTACCGGCTAAACTAGGCTGATTCGACACCATGTTATATATATATTTTTTTCTTGAAATAACCCCAACAACACAAATATAACCTCAAAACGAGGGCCCACGGAGGGCCAATCGTGTACTCCCCCCGCGCACGCACGCACGCACTCGCACGCGCGTTACTGGCTCCTATTTATCGCGATTCGCAATCGAGAGTCGCAAAACTCGACCGTTTCTCGCCCCGAAAAATCGGACTCTTCCGTCGAGGATTCCTCGTTTTTTTATTCTTCGTTCTTGAAGCAGTTCCGAGCGATTTTGACGCAGTTGGTATTCACAACGCAAATAGAAAATGGCACACGAGAGGTGGCCATCGCGCTTCGCGGATTACCCATTCGTCTATCGCCGGTACAAGAACTGCATCCTTTGTCGAACGGTATCGGTGGATTACGTAAATGCAACGCGCCAGAAGCTGCAGGTTTTTCAGCCTCGCGCCTTTGTACATACGAATTAAAGGGGATGCATCGACACTGGTTTACCGGGGCCTAGTTGTTTCGTAGACCGAGATCGAGGCGTTACGATTGATCGGACGATGTTTTTCAGTGGTACGATGAAAATAATACAATTTGTCTGATATGTCTTTGCTGGGTTTGAATTACACCCATTTTTCTAATAAAATCCGCAGTCTCATCGTGAGATCCCCTTACCGTAATATTGTCTTTTTCCCTGGACCGTGGAAAAGCATGACCGCAAGTATAAATGTTGACCGCAATCCGTATGCAGAACAAGTTGCACAACAGAAAGGGTGTGCAGCTCTGCTCGGCTAATATTGTTAGGGATTAACTTTAATAGAAATAAACACACCTCGAAGACTGTAAATTATTCTGGTAAAGGAATTCTTGATAAAATGTGATGGTTACAATCTCAATAAATGAAAAAATGTAGGACCTGTCAAAATGACGGGATCCGTAAATCTAGTATTAAACAACCGTCAAGAATTGTCGAAAAACCGAAAGAACACTTAATTCTCGCTTTTTCGTCGAAAATTGGATACAGTCGATATCGTTCATTTCCATCGAGCAACCAGCAGAAGTGTAACTTCTTCTACACCAGAGAATCAATATCGAAATGAAAATAGCCTCGACAAGAGAGTCATCCGCAGGAAATCCTGAAGTGCAAGAAGAAAAATTACACGAGTCGATTTATATTCCACCTGTACGAGATCCAAGGTCTCGGATGCTTATTGACACCCGACAAGACAAACGGCAATATTTCTGTCCTTCGAAACAAAAATAGTTGTGACGGGAGCCTCCACGATGTAAATAGTAAGGCAGATGCAAGAAAGAATAGACGCAGAGCTTGCTTCTTCCGATCCAAGGTCACCGGCAGCAAGCGTCCACCAAGTGTAAACATCTCGCTATTTAATATCTAACTGTAATGCAAAGCAGTTCCGACAGGAGGGATTCTAAGAAGCCAGACGATGATCTCAGGTGATCCATGTATCCCAGTGTTTCGCAAATTTGCACCGGGGAACGGTGTGTTCTGCGTGATTCGACGAACAGGGAAAAATCTGTGATCGACCGGGATCACTGTGTGCGTTCGGAAGCTGATTTCTATGAACTCGGTCAGTTTCGCCACTGGCGGATCCATAAACATTTCTGCGAACAACTACGCAGCCGGGATCGCTGGAAGATGGTAAAGGCGGTGTGACCCCGGCTCGGCTCGGTGTTATCAGGATCGATGTGATCGCGCTCCGCACGAAAATAAGAAACCAGTCTTCTATCCGCGCTCACATGATCAACATGCGGACGACGGTGATCGTATGCGCGTCGTTGCTCACGCTTTTCGCCGTCGACACAATGGCGGTCGAGGGCGTGAAAGGTGGGCATCGGGCCCGCACCGGTGTCAAAGGGAATAGACCGGGCCAGGGAGGCGCCAACAACGCCACCACCGTCGCTGGACTTTGCTACAAGACCATGCCGTGAGTTACATCTTCTTTCGCACGCACACGTGCTTTCATCCCGAAATCGATCCTTCGAACCTTCGGGATCTTCTACCGGTCAAGATTATGTTATACACGAGGTTCCGAACAGTTACAAAGAATAACCTTGGAATAATAATAATATCGGCGCTACGGTTCGATCAAATTCTACCCTATATAACTATATATTATTATTATTCCAAGGTTATTCAAAACACTTTACGATCGACAAAAATTTCTCAATTACAAAGAACCGGAGTTTCAACATTCAAAAGACAGAAAATTCAGCAATAATATTCGCACGAACTGTTACAAAAGAGTATTATTAAATTCGTATTATTATTAGTATTATTATTTAATATTATTTACGGACCGAAGTCCTTTTATACAAATGTTTACAATAGAAGATATTCATAAAAAAAAAAAGAAAAAGAAAGTCTTAGCATAAAGTTACATAGTAATGGACATGCTGACAGTTACAGAAATACATTATATTAAATTATATTAAATTATATTAAATTATATTAAATTCTGTAAAATTCATGCGTGGTGTAAGAAAACAGTACTCAATTAGAACAAAATATGTTCTAGGTCAAAAAAAAAACAATTTTGAAGTTAAAATAGCCTCGAGTGGGTTAAAGGTCTTGCTGACGCTGCGAAGAAAATATAATTTTATGAAATTTTTTCCGAAATAACTGGAGCTATTTTTTAAACAAAGACCTGTATGTTGTAGAAGTTTTGGTAATTGTTTGCCCGGAAAATCTTGAAGAATGCAGTAGTAAATGCGAACATTCGAGAACCGGGCCGAGCGGGCCTGTTCTGAGCGCGTTGCTCAAATTATAATAGATTGAAACGCATCGTCCGATGTTCGCGTAAGAACGCGTAACCTTTGGCCCCCTCGTTATCACAGCAACGTGAGCTCGTTGATCCGTTTATGTTTTCATACTACGTATTTATGTATGTATCTATGTATGTATGTATGTATGTGCTTCCAGCTACGCAGATGCCGTGGCTTTGAACGTCACGAGACAGTTTCCGCACAACACTCTTCCCTCGACATCAACACCTGACGATGGAACGGTAAATGCATATTCGTCTGTGAAACAACTAAAAAATTTCTTCGTGCAATTCGTGCACTGAATTCTGTCGTGGTATCTAGTATTATATCTATAGTATAAACTATATCTACATTGACAATGATAACATTTTCGTTATCTCAATTTTACTTATATATACACGACGTTCATACTAACGCAATTTACTCAAAAATAGTGAATTAATTTGATGTAATTTACCATTATCGAGATTATAAATATCAGAATACGTTCCGTAGACCCAGTGCTGCAGAGCAAAGTGTATAAAATTAATTTAACTTTCTAATCTCAATAATGGGAAATTAAAAAGTTGCATCCATGTGGAATTATTAAATAAATTTATTTTTTCGGATATACATATAGAGGGTTTTCGACTACACGTGGGAGAAAATTTAAGGGGTGGTTCTTCATGACAATATAAGTAGAAAATGAAGAAGCTTCGTTATTTAGTTATTAACCCATATTAGCACTCGAGTGGCGACCATTGGTACCATTATTCAAAATATTGTTTACATATTATTAAATATGTTGGTATCTAATCAATTACTAAAAACATCGAAGTATTCTATGAGGTGTTATATCAATTTCATATCCATCAAATTTAAAAAATCAGAGGGAATATATCCAGGTCGGAAGAAATGTTTAACTTTCGAATTAAAATAGCTCCGAGCGCAAAGGGTTAACAATTAAGAATCCACCTAAAATGCGACAACCTATAACTAAATAACGAAGTCGAAATAGCAATTTTTTTATTCTTCATTTTCGACTTATATTGTCATGGAGAACCACCCCATAAATTTTCTCCCACCTGTAGTCGAACACACCCTGTATATTATAAAAATCAGAAAATGGCTAAAATCCAATTCACGGCTCGTATTCGTTAACAGACGAACGGAATGATCACTATACTGGACTGCTGCGAGGGTTACGAGAAAAATTTAACGTCCGACTCATGCGAGCCGCGCTGCCCTGGGGGTTGTTTCGGCGGCAAGTGCGTCGCGCCGGACGAATGCAGCTGCCCTGCGAACTGGTTCCCTCAAGAGGGCGTATGCATGCCCTTCTGCCACCAGCCGTGTATGAAAGACGGATACTGTTTCTCCCCTGACGTGTGTGCATGCAAGTTGGGCTACGACGAGGTGAACGGTGTATGCAACCCGATTTGCCCCGGTGGTTGCACCAACGGCGACTGCGTAGCTCCTCGGGTCTGCAGATGCAAGACTGGCTACGTGCTGCAACCCACTCCGAATCCTGCGTCTCTGATCGAACCGAAGAGGTGCGTGCCAGCCTGCGAGAACTGTCGCAACGGAGAGTGCACCGCGCCTGGCGTGTGCACCTGTCGCGAAGGGTATGTTAGATATTTTTTTTAATTTGTACGACGTTGCGCTGCCATTTGCATCAACGTTCGTCATTATTATTATTATTATTATTTATTATTATTTACGGACCGAAGTCCTTTTATACAAATGTTTACAATAGAAGATATTCATTAAAAAGAAAAGAAAAAGAAAGTCTTAGCATAAAGTTACATAGTACAGTAAAAGCTTGATTCTTGTCCGGAGCGTGGACCAGTGTCGCCAGATTTTGTGAGCTCAGGGGAGTACAGGTACCCTCTCTTCGATGACCGTGGCACGTTGCGCGTGCGCGACTCTCCCAGTCGCCCCACTAAATCCTCGTCGCGCACGCGCAACGTGCCACGGTCATCGGAGAGAGGGTAACTGTTCTCCCCTACTGCGCCCGTTTTGGGCGCCTTTCTGGCGACACTGGCGTGGACACGATTCTTGTCCAGAGCCTACCCATTCCACTGCCTGTCAACGCCGAGTCGCTCCGCCGTGCGGCGACGATTGATGTCGGCTCGGGTATATCGGTGTGAACACCACAACAATGACTGGAGGAATCGATTTTAAAAATCTCTTAATTTTCATTATTTGTTTATGGGACTTTCACTACCGTATTTCTGGCATTTTTCTGATTAAAATGACACCAAACACGATATAATTTGAACTGTATTAAGTGGTTTTATCGACCATTAAAGTCTCGAAGGCAACGAACAACAGCGCATTGGAAAGAAAGAGACGCGAACAGTCGACGTCGCCGGCACAGTTCAAAGGCCCGCGTGTTCTCACAATGATATGACAATGATAGAATTGTTAATTTTTCATTATTTTTTTATGGGACTTTCACTAACTTATTTCTGGCATTTTTCTGATTAAAATGATACCGAACACGATATAATTTCAACTTTATTTAGTGGTTTCATAAATTATAAATTATGCTTCACATGTAGAGTAAATATGGGCCAAATTATATCGTGTGTGGTCTTGTTCTAATCAGAAAAATGCCAGAAACAAGCCAGTGAAAGTCCCATAAAAAAAATAATGAAAAATAAAGTATTTTTAACTGGCACATTACATTGTGAGAACACGCGGGCCTTTAAACTATGCCGGCGACGGCGACACGCTTCAAATTTCATTCTGTCCTTCCCTATGTTCGGCTTTCTATTGAAGTCTCGCTCGGCGCGGTATCTAGACGCAGTGATAAAGCCAAAAGCACTTCTCGTGGCTTGATTCTTGTCTTCTTGTCCATGAAAAATACACGGCTGTTGGACAAGAATCAATCGTGTCCTACTCTATGTTCGGCTTTCTATTGAAGTCTCGCTCAGCGCGATATCTATACTTGGATTCTTTTAAGAATGTAGTTGTACTGCGCAAGTCGTTGCGCGACAGCCTTGTTGTACTTGCATGGTGACCAATGGTGACAGGAAGAGGTGCGTGATGGAGTAGGGGATTAGCCAATGAACGAGTTCCGTTAGAGTCAGATGCGCAGTAGAGTCTTAAACTCGTCGGCTAGTAACTACATTCTTAAATGAATCCAAGTATAGACGGAGTCATAAATCAAAAAGCACTTCTGGCCACGATTCTTGTCCATGAAAAGCTTTTACTATAATGGACATGCCGACAGTTACAGGAATACATTATACAACTTTTTCTTAAATGATAGTAACGAACCATTAAAAAAGTCAATAATTCTTAAATGAATCCGAATATAGACGGAGTCATAAATCAAAAAGCACTTCTGGCCACGATTCTTGTACATGAAAAACACGGCTGTTGGACAAGAATCAAGCTTTTACTGTAATGGACATGCTGACAGTTACAGGAATACATTATACAACTTTTTCTTAAACGATAGTAACGAACCATTAAAACAGTCAATATTACGATATAAAATGTTAGATTTAGCTGTGATGCGATTTAAAGGATTTATTAATTAATTATTAAAAATTCCACGTTCTCCAGGTACGTTAACCCGCCAGGAGACAAAGAGACCTGCGTTCCCAGCTGTCCGAAGGGATGCGCCGGAGGAGAATGCATTGCCCCAGGCGAGTGCTGGTGTAAGCCAGGCTTCATCTCGAACGCCCCCGGCAACTGCGTGCCAGACTGTCCTCACGGCTGTCCGAACGGAGAGTGCACCGCGCCTGGCGTATGTACCTGTCGCGAAGGGTGCGTTACACATTTTTCTTAAGGGGTTACACCACCCTGGCGCCCGGAAAAATAGGTATAAAAATTAACTTTTTTTTTTGACGCTGCCGTTAAGTATATAAAATGATCTTTATTTTACACATATATATAGTAGTTTTATGAACAATTTGCAATATTAACGATTAAAAAAAAATATAAAATGGCGGAGATATAAGCCGATAAGTAGGACCCTCTTTTGAAAATCCTTGCTGACGGTGTACAGGATTTCTCTGTTAGGCATCGTCTAAAAAATAATAAATAATTTTTTTCTTATTTATAAGGGTAATAGCTACAATGTGACGTAGGGAAACATTTTAAAAAATTTTTTTGTAGAAATGACAGCTGTTTGAAACAAAAAACTCGAATTTTCATCGAAATATTGCGTTTAAAAAATTTATAACTTTCGAACATGGCATCCAGTCACAAAAATCCTACGTCACATTGTAGCTATTGCTCTTATAAATAAGAAAAAAATTATTTATTATTTTTTAGACGATGCCTAACAGAGGAATCATGTACACCATCAGCAAGGATTTTCAAAAGAGGGTCCTACTTATCGGCTTATATCTCCGCCATTTTTTATTTTTTTTTAATCGTTAATATTGCAAATTGTTCATAAAACTACTATATATATATATGTAAAATAATGATCATTTTATGTACTTAATGGCAGCGTAAAAAAAAAGTTTATTTTGATATCTATTTTTCCGAGCGCCAGGGTGGTGTAACCCCTTAATTTGTACGACTTCGCGCGGCCATTTGCCAAAATTGCATCAACGTTCGTCATTATTAAAAATTGCACGTTCTCCAGGTACGCTAACCCGCCAGGAGACACCGAGACCTGCGCTCCGAGCTGTCCGAAGGGGTGCCCGGATGGAGAGTGCGTTGCCCCAGGCGAGTGCAGATGCAAGCCAGGCTTCATCATGATCTTTCCCGACGTCTGCACGCCGGACTGTCCTCGGGGCTGTCCGAACGGCGTGTGCGTTGCTCCAGGTGTGTGCAACTGCAGGCCGGGCTACGCTCTGGACCAGGCTAGCAAGTGCGTGCCGCAGTGTCCTCAAGGATGCCCGAACGGCGAGTGCGTTGCACCGGGTGTGTGCAGCTGCAGGCCGGGCTACACGAACGATTCGTCCGACAGCTGCGTGCCGGACTGTTCTTCTCGATGCCAGAACGGCGAGTGCGTTGCACCGGGCGTTTGCAACTGCAGAAACGGGTTCGCCCGCGATTCGAACGGCGATTGCGCGCCGCAGTGTCCCCAAGGATGCCTGAACGCGAAGTGCGTGGCACCGGGAGTGTGCAGCTGCAGTCCGGGCTACAGGAACGATGGTACCGGCGGTTGCGTCCCGGAATGTCCGCGAGGATGCCCGAACGGCGAGTGCGTCGCACCGGGTGTCTGCAACTGCAGGTACATGTACGCTCGCGGTCCGAACGGCGTTTGCGTGCCCCTGACCGGCGAATCGAGTACCGGGCCCATGTGCAGGTACGGTTGCGGTGCGAACGGGACCTGCGTGGGCCCGAACAGGTGCGTGTGCGACGTGGGCTCCCGAGTGGAGCCGGAGACCGGCAGGTGCGTGCCGGCGGTAAGCTCGTTCCAGTGCAGGAACGGCTGCGGGTCGCACGGGGTCTGCGTCGGACCCGACCTATGCATCTGCGATTACGGACTTGTCGTTGACCCGGAGACCGGCAGGTGTCCCGAGCCAAGACCCACAGAGTCCCCCACCATGTGCCGGTACGGCTGCGGCCAGTACGGCAGGTGCGTCGGCCCGAACCGTTGCATGTGCGAGGCCGGGTACACGCCCGACCCGCAGTCCGGTCGCTGCGTACCACCCAGAATCCCGCAACCCGGCGAACCCCTCTGCGAGTCCCCCTGTCTGAACGGCGAGTGCGTCGGTCTGAATCAGTGCCGCTGCAAACGCGGGTACGTCATGGACCCGGAGGACCTGACCGGCACCAGATGCGTGCCCGTATGCGCCGGTGGATGCCCCAACGGCACCTGCACCGCGCCCAACTACTGCATCTGTAATCTCGGCTACAGGAAGGAGACTGGCGTCAAGGGCAGACAACGATGCGTTCCCGCTCAGTAGACGACGATCGCCTCGTGGGCGAGTACCCGACTCGACCCGTGGCCGGAGAGGGAGAAAGAGAGAAATTGTGTGTTAGATTATTTGCGATGTGTAAAGTAACAAGCGTGAACGGGCTGCTAGGCGCCACGCCTCTCGGGTACCCGCCTCGACCCGCGCGTAGGGATAGTGCGTATGAGAGCGAACGATTGTGTGCAAGAGTGATTATTACGATGTTTCGCGGCACGTCCGGTGCAAAGAAAAAACCGTATGTCGGACTGCTAGGCGCCGGTACAGGGCCACACGACCCTGTCGAGTACCCGCCTCGACCCGTGCGTCAAGATAGAGCGCGTATGAGAGAAAGTGAGAGCTTGCGAGCGCGTTGGAACGATTATTGCGTTGTTGCACCGGCTGCAAGGCGCCGGTAGATGGAACTTTTGTAAAGTTGATGGACGAATAAAGGAACAAAACAAACGTATGGAAATGACTGATAAGTAGTTCATTATCGAGGCGTTAGGACGATCCCAACTGTCCGGAAAAGCGATATCGCTCGACTTCCTGTTTTGCCAGTCTGGAGGAGACGCGGGCAGAGACAGAAGAGCGCTTCGTTGCAGTCCGACGAGCAATTAGTCGCAGTCCCCCGACGTTCGTTCAACGATACGTCTCGTCGTTCGAGATGAGGGTCCTTTCGCTCGCCGTCGTCGTTGCTCTACTGGACATCGCCGTTAACAACAAGTTGCTCGTGCTCGGTTCCACGAATGGCAGATGCGACGAACTGGTCAGGTGAGTCGAATCGCATCCCGCGCGTTACCGTCCGATCCTATGGAACGGGTTCAATATACATACCGAGAAATCCAACTACGTCCGCAGTTACACGAAGTCGTTTATGGTCCCGTACGAAGAGACGTACCGCGAGAGGAAATGGGGCATTTTCTACAACACCAAGATACGATTGAACTACAGGCTAGAGGTAAGTGACACGGACAGACCGGAAATCGGGAGGAAAGGAGGTTTCGAATCGGTCGCGAGTCTTACAAGGGAACATATTCAGTTGATACACGCCGATTTTGATGAAACTTATGCGAGATATAGTTGTTCGAAAAATATTTGACACGTATTTTTTTTTTTATCGGCAACCATCCACTCCGAGGGGGTGAAAACAGCCCTCGAAGTTGGCAGTCAAAACCATATTTTTTTAGACATCTCGGAAACCAGAGGTCGAAAAAATTTGAATTTTTTTTTTAATTGTGTGTGTTTTCAATGGGAAATGTAGTCGCGCAAGAATTTTTTAACAAACTTTTTTTTATTCTCAAAAAATGTGGTTTCGATCTCTGACTTCGAGGGCTGTTTTCACCCCCTTAGAGTGGATGGTTGCCGATAAAAAAAAAGTACGTGTCAAATAATTTTCAAAGAACTATATTTCACATAAGTTTCATCAAAATCGGCGTGTATCGACTGAATATGTTCCCTTGTTAAACGACGCCGAAAACCAACGAAAAAAACAGGGCATGATTTTACATGTAAAAATTGTCCCTTTGTGTGCTTCACCGACGCGGTCGACGCAGTCGTAAAAATTTCTCCACTTGATGGACAAAACATTGAATCGTGGATATGTTTCAGGGGTGGAGGAGGGGGGTTAGCGTCAGACTTTTTGGTGTAATCGCAAGGGAACATATTCAGTTGATACACGCCGATTTTGATGAAACTTATGCGAGATATAGTTGTTCGAAAAATATTTGACACGTATTTTTTTTTTATCGGCAACCATCCACTCTGAGGGGGTGAAAACAGTCCTCGAAGTCAGGGGTCAAAACCACATTTTTTGAGAAAAAAAAAGTTTGTTAAACAATTCTTGCGCGACTACATTTCCCATTGAAAAACACGCAATTTAAAAAAAAAATTCAAATTTTTTCGACCTCTGGTTTCCGAGATATCTCAAAAAATATGGTTTTGACTCCCAACTTTGAGGACTGTTTTCACCCCATCGAAGTGGATGGTATCCGATAAAAAAAAATACGTGTCAAATATTTATCGAAGAACTATAGCTCACATTAGTTTCATCAAAATCGGTCATTCTCATCTGAATATGTTCCCTTGTTAGCGACGTTCGCCCGTCTCGATTTGTTATTCTTTCGCTGGTCCGTTCTCCAGATCCAATTCTACCATCGTATGTAACTGAAACTCATCACTTTTATTATATCTTCGGTTTAATAGTACTTTCATAGAAAATTTCTGCTAAAAAAATTGTTTCCTGAAAATCTCACACAGCTATATACAGGGTGTTCATTTGAAAACTTTCCAGCCGAATATCTCGAAAAATATGAAAGATATTAAAAAAGTGTAAAACACGTGTCCAAGGATTTCGAGGAGGAAAGGGGGGGCAGTATCAGTTTTTTATTTGGGTGGCGTTTTCAGGGTCATTTAAAGGTCAACTTTGTTTTTTCAAATGGAAACCTATATTTTTTATTATGAAAGTTTTCAAATGAACACCCTGTATATTTCAGTGTAATGGTTTTCGAACGAAAGAACGGTTCGCGGCTGGGAACCCGAATCGATCGTTCGTTGACGCGATTTTCCGGTGTTTCAGTATCGAACCGCCTATGAGGTGCATAAGAAGTGCTGCGATGACTACGTCTTGAACGAATACGAGCAATGCGTGCCGGTCTGCGATCCGCCCTGCGAGCACGGGGCGTGTGCGTCGCCGAACGAATGTATCTGCCATTTCTTCTATATCAAAGTCGAGAACAGTAAGCACGTCTGCGAGCCCGTCTGCTCCACGTGCAATCACGGCAAGTGCATCAAGCCGTACGTCTGCCAATGCGATCCTGGATACAGGCTGGACCTGGCGCACGACGATTGCGTGCCGACCTGCGACACCAACTGCGAGGAGCTACATGCACACTGTACCGGGCCCAACGAGTGCACCTGCAACGATGGCTACTTCCATAACGTGGAAAAGAAGGTTTCTTCACACCAAATTCACCGCCCTAAGACCAAATTCGAGTCTTTAGAAATCAAATTTGCCATTTCACAGACCACGATCACCCGTTTTTGCGAACATGTAAATTTCGAAAAATTTCTTTTTCACCTCTTTCATTGAAGATATTATGTGAAATTAGGCCCTCGGATTTTCTTGCTTCGGCGTGAACTCGAAACGTTGCTATGTATCGTTGTTCGTTTGAAATACAGTCGGGGACAAAAATAAGTGTTATAAACTTAAGTTTTATTTATTATATATCCTTATAGTGTATAGATTATTTAACGAACAATTGAAGTTCATATTTACATGTAAACACGACGTACCATACCGAAAATGACAACGGAAACGACTATGAAACGTAAACGACCACGTAAAAGTTCCATTGGACCAGCGAAATAATAAGGTCGATTTTTTCAAAAGTTTACAGTCTGAATGTGAACAAAATTAGTAACGATTACGTTTTCCATTTGTTACGCATTTCATTGAGTGTCCACTTATTTTTGTCCCCTGATAAATAACTGACGTTTTCGTTATGGCACGACGTGTTTACACCAAGATGTAAATATGAACTTCAATTATTCGTTAAATAATCTATACACTATAAGGATATACAGGGTCATCCGTTTTTAAACGGCCAAACGTCAAACGTGCCCCATGTCAAAAAAACCAAGATTCGAAGGTCGTACAAAAAAGTTGACTGAATAAAAAAGATGCCCCTATTCATTTTAAACCAAACAAACGAAAAATCATCAAGATACATAATTGCAGTCCTAATATATGTAATCTTAAGTGAACGCAAAAAATGACGGGTTTTTGCAATTATCTAAAAATCAAGACCGAATCAAAAAAAGTGTTATGGGTGAAAGTTGTTTCATTTGGGGCCCTCTATAGCTGGTTGACGTTTGGCCGTTTAAAAACGGATGACCCTGTATAATAAATAAAACTTAAGTTTATAACAGTCATGTTAATTCGACTAAAATTCATTTTTACCTATTTCCACTAACTGTCCACTTATTTTTGTCCCCGACTGTACCATTGAAACGAATTGTCCGCAGACTTGCGAGCCGATTTGCAATACCACCTGCGTGCACGCGGTCTGCACGGCGCCGAACGAGTGCACCTGCGAGCCGGGCTACCAGGAACACCCCTTGAACCCGTTCAGGTGCGAGCCCAGGTGCGAGGTGGGTTGTTTGAACGGCGCGTGCGTGGGACCGGACTTGTGCGCCTGCGATCCAGGCTACGAGCCGCACTCCGAGTTCATCTGCCAGCCGATCTGCTCCGAGCCGTGTATCAAGGGTCTCTGCATCGCGCCGGATACCTGTCTATGCGAGGTCGGCTACGGGCTAACCGAGGGCTCAAAGTTCCGTTGCGAGCCCATCTGCGACAAAGCCTGCGTCAACGGGGACTGCACTTCTCCCAGCCAATGCACCTGCCACGACGGATACTATTTCGACGGCGACGAGACCATGAAACACGTCTGCCAACCCTTCTGCATCAACTGCGGGGGACCCTTCCAGGAATGCACCGGGCCCAACGTGTGCACCTGCATGGACGGGTACGAAATGGTAATTCGCAAAACAATTTTCTTTACAACGTGAATTTTTCTCGATCGAAAATATAATACAAAATGAATTTAATGATTTCGGCGCAAGGTTCGATCATTTAAAAACAACCAGCAAATGTGCAACTAATGAAGCATGCTTCTCAACGTTTCGATCACAATGTTGATCATTTTCAGAGAGACATATTTTGCGTCTGAAGAATAAATTTTTGTATAATATACAATGTAAACATAATTAGAAAGAACATTGCGACACAGCCGTGCAAATCCAAACGGAAACAAAGAAAAGAAAATATAATGGAATAAACTCGAAATGTTCTCTCCATTATTTTTGGGTGAAGTTAGTCTGTTGTCGAGAACAAAATTAAAATTAATAAAGAGTACCGTGGAAAAATTAACGGAAACAAATCAGAAAGTCGATTGAATAATTTTGTAGCTATCCGGTTGCCTCTTAATAAAAAGGATTTCATTAACCCGTTGCGAACGAATTAAAACGGAAATGTAAAATAAACATATCTATCGGAATTATATCATTTTTGGTATCAATTTCATTAGAAAAATATCAAGAATATGTTGGTGAAAGTTCCATAAAAAAAAAATAATAAAAAATAAAGAAGTTTCGTTATTGGGTTAGTAGTGGTCTCCTGGTCTCACACCGATATACCCGACCCGACCCGTATTATGTTACACTTCTCGGCGACCGAGGCCACTCGGGCTTCGCTATTCGTGTTTACGTTCGGCAAAAGTCAAAGAATAGTATCCCTCACACATAATTGTCCCTGGCCGGACCCGTGGTTGGGACAATTATCGATAAAATACTGTACTACCAGAATATGCAACAATGTTGCAGGACCTCCACGGTAACGTATGCGTGCCATCGTGTCCCGGGGGATGCAAAAACGGGTTCTGTACAGCGCCAGGTGTCTGCGACTGCGAACCAGGCCACGCACCTGCGAACGAATCGCACTGTGCGCCCGTCTGCAACCCGCCTTGCGTGCACGGCGACTGCTCCCGTCCGTACGACTGCGACTGCCACGCTGGATACGAGCACTCCGCAAAACCCCACGTATGCGTACCTTCTTGTCAGATTCCCTGCGGGAACGGCACCTGCTACGCGCCGAACCACTGCACCTGCGACGAGGGCTACCAGCTGAGCGTACAGAGCGCCGTGGCGTGCACTCCGATCTGCGACGACCCCTGCAAGTTCGGAACCTGCGTCGCGCCCAACACCTGCAGTTGCGATAAAGGCTACGAGCTGAAGGACGGATTAGGATGCGTGCCAAAATGCGATCAGCCCTGCGGAAAGAACGCGGTCTGCGTAGCACCCAACACCTGCAGGTGCAAGGATGGCCACAGGTACAGATAACCTGCGTTGACAATCGTTTCCGTCACTTTTGCTACGTTCATTCAATTTCATTATCGTACAGTCACGCTTAGCGATTTGCAATTGATTAATTGTGGGCTCGGCGAATTAATTTGTGCATCTGCTATAAAGATACGAGAGTGCGTTACAACGTGAAAGATGTTGTGATCCAGAACCAGAGTTAGGCAGTAATTGATTACATGAGTAATTAATTACATCTTCAATTACATGAGCAAAAGTGGACTACATTTTCAATAAGAAAACAGTAAAATGGTCCAAAACATCAAAATAGTGGTTTAAAAGAACAATTACTGTAATTGTAATTGTGGTCCGCAATTACAACTACTGGTTGACCCAAAGTAATTGCAATTACAATTACAATTACATGTAATTGTACTTTAATTTCTGCAATTACAAGTAATTGTAATTGGTAGTTGCAATTACATAACGCCAAAATGGCACTAAAAAAAAAAATTAGATACATATCTACTCAATGAAAATGTCTAAAAAGAACAAACAAAAAACATATGTTAGGAAATATTTATTATTTATTAAACTTTTAATTGCATTACAATTACTTGTAATTGCAGAAATAAGAGTACAATTACATGTAATTGTAATTGTAATTCCAATTACTTTGTCTCAACCAGTAATTGTAATTGCGGACCACAATTACAATGACAGTGATTTGACAAGTAATTGCAATTACCAATTACAATTACATGTAATTGTAATTTTATTTCTGCAATTACAAATTACAGTAATTGGTAAGTAATTGTAATTGAAATTACTTTTTACCCAAGTCTGTCCAGAACGTTAACGGAGTCAGGATCGTTCGATGAAAAATTGTTTACAGGTACGTCGAGAACCCGGCGGAGTTCACCTGCGTGCCGGTGTGCGCGTTCGACTGCGCGAACGGCACCTGCGAGGCGCCGAACCTGTGCACCTGCGACACCGGGTTCGAGAAGGACAACGACGAGCGATGCATACCTGTCTGCCGGACCTGTTCGAATGGCACCTGCGTTGCTCCCGACGTCTGCGAGTGCGCGGACGGGTACAAGCTCGTCGAGCGCGACGCGAAACAGGCTTGCGAGGCCGACTGCGGGAACTGCGACAACGGCACGTGCCTCTGGCCTGGCGAGTGTCGTTGCGACGTCGGGTTCGTCAGGAAAGACAACGAGACCGGCTGCGTCAGCGCCTGCGAGACCAACTGCAACGACCGAGGACTATGCTTCACGGAAAACGCCACTTGCGAGTGCTTCTACGGATGGAACGGGATTAGTTGTCACCTGCCAACCTTCTGCCTCGTGCATGTTCCACGGGACAACGAGCACTTGAACGCGTGAGTGTCATTTACTAAATTACTTAATGTATTTTAACTAAAAAAAAAACCAAAAGATTTGTCCATCATTTGCTGACCAGCTTCAAATATTTTATTAAACTTCAATGCACAGCCTTTACGAAACAGCGAAACAAGTCACATGGAACATTGTGCGCTGCGATTTTAACCCTTTGCACTCGGAGTTATTTTAACTAAAAGAACCAAAAGATTTGTCCATTCTAGACAATTTTGTTTCATTTCTTGCATATGAAACTGATATAATATCTCTCATGTAATATGTAAATGTCTAGTATATTAACGCGTTCGTCGCCACGTCACCCATATCTGGGTGACGAGCATGCTTCCGTAAGGGCCCCGTCACCCAGATATGGGTGACGTTCTTCTTGGTCAAGTTAACCCCTTGCACTATGATTCATTTTACGGTTGCAGTGATTAGAACTTATTTGTCGTTCCTAATTTCTTAGAAAACAGGAAGTTTGTACGTAATTTATACCTGTGCAGTCTCCAATGGTTCGACAAGAAAAAATATAATTTTGTTTCAATTTAAAGTTTGAAGGAAATTGTAATAGCATGAATATTTAGTATACTCTCTTCGAAATCTTCGTCACGAGTCCGACTCGGTATTATAGTGCAAGGGGTTAAATATGATTTTACAAAGTAATTTATAAAAATCCCATTTGTAACACAAGAATTGAATGGGTTAAGCACTGGAAAATATACAAAATAAAAATATTAAACATATACACACTATATTATACTATACATTAATTTATATTTAAAATAAAGTATAACATTATATTACGTAGAATGGTATTCGTTAAAACAGTTCAAACACATTTGTGGTGATATTGGACAATTGGGACAATATGTTGTAGTCTGTTTTGCATTTGCATCGTCGCTGTTCCAGGTAATAATCGCTCTGTTTACGTTCTTGTGCTCCGACTATCGAATTTGGGCCACGCGAGAACTCGACCGATTCACGCTGGGCGACGAACCGTGTTAAATATACGAACAAAAATATTAATTTTAACAATATTTTTAAGAATAGCATAGCAATTTTCAGCGCCGCCTCGGAGTCGCCATCCGAGTGCTAAGGGTTAACCCTTTGCTAGGATCTATTTTAACTAAAAAACGAAAGATTTTTCCATTCTAGAATATTTCCATGCTATACAATTTTTGTTCATTTTTTGTATATGAAACTGATATATAATATCTCATGTAATATGTAAATGTCTAGTAGTTTATTAAATACGAACAAAAATAATAATGTGAACAATATTTTTAAGAATGGCACAGCAATTTTCAGTGGCGCCTCAGAGTCGCCATCCGAGTGCTAAGGGTAAATTAACTTTTCGCATCCTGATTTTCTCTAGAATTTTCTTCGTTTTCGTGTATAACCGAGTCGTTCGCAGACTAGGATTTTCTAAAATACTGAGAATCTTTCTCTCGGAGAACTGGATTATGTATTTCGCTGTTAAATAATTGGGAAAATGAGCAATGTTCTGTTATTACGTACACGTTGAATTCGACACGTTCGCAACTCCAGCAACGAGATTTATATTCTCGATGTGGTCGGTATATCGACATTCGTCCCCAAAGGATTAAAAATGTCAAGACGCACTCGACGTAAGAGCTGCTGTGAATAAAATTTCCGTCGAGTCACACTCGACACGCGTCGTTGTGCAAAAAGGATTAAACGTTTTGATACATTTCTCACCGAGCGAACGTAACAAGGAAACGTTGGTGGACAATTTTGGTTATAATAAACGCGAGTAATGTATCAATAACGTGAATTTTTCTCGATCGAAATTATAATACATAATGAATTTAATGATTTCGGCGCAAGGTTCGATCATTCAAAACCAAACAGCAGATGTGCAATTAATAAAGCATGCTTGTCAACGTTTCGATCATAATGTTGATCATTTTCAGAGAGATATATTTTGCGTCTGAAAAATAAATTTTTGTATAATATACATAGAAGGAACATTGCGACACAGCCGTGTAAATACAAAACGGAAAAAAGAAAATAAAATATAACACGTACTTGCTGTGAAAACAATAACCACATTGAAGACAAAATTTTTTAGTTACACAAAGACTTTATTCCATGGTGGCAGATACGTAACTGTAGCAAGTGCTAGCTGAACGTAAGAAAGCATATGTCATAAATAGACTGCGGATCTTTATGCAAAATAAAAATTGTTTGAATTTATTGCAAGACACAGAAGCTAAATAAAAATTTGTTACTTTTTAAAATTACCTTATTAAGCTGGAACGAATACACTGGTGTTCTTAAATCTTTTTAATATGTCGACTGCTTTAAATTATATACACCGATTTTTATTATAAATGCATAAAATCCGCAGTCTAGTTATAAAGGACGACCTATTCAGTGATTGGTTTGCCGATATCGATCGATGGTGATTCGAAAGCATATTAGACGGCAAATTTGAATAGCGTAACTGAACAGTCTATTTTAATAGAGACAAATTGCGAACACAATGTGAACAAAAATTGTGAAAAATGACAACCTAATTTTGAGTTGAGAAGCATGCTTTATTAATTGCACATTTGCTGTTTGGTTTTGAATGATCGAACCTTGCGCCGAAATCATTAAATTCATTATGCAATGTATCAATGTCCGAAAATATGTATTTCGTAGAATCTAGAAACTCCGATCGTGTGAAACAAGAATATGTGCAATCTGCATAAAATATTTTCTCATTCGCACGAACTTTGGATTTTGCAGAACGATCGTTGCCACCTACGTGAACGATACCATTGCCAGCGTGTTCTCCAGCAGTCCATCATGCAACCATAATTGCTGGGACAACATCAGCAACGAGACTCTGTGTTTCCACAACGCGAATGGGACTGATAATGATACCATTGCTTGTCTCATGAGCACAGGTGAATAAATGAAAAATCTCGTTTTTTTCGGTTCGTCATTGAACCATTTTCACATCGAGCGTCGTTTCCTTTAGACTCGCCTTGCTCGATCTCCGAGCAACGTACCAAATTGCCAAATTACGTCACTATGCTGGGAATCCTGGGTACCGTGGTCGTCGCTGTGGCGGCCATCGCTGTAGCCGTTTTGTTGATACGAAAGCACAGATCGGGGAGCTTGTCTATCGGTGATTATTCTTGTTCAATTAATTATTAACTAAAACGAAGGTGCTGTTTCTCGGAAATAATTGGTCGATTTTCTACAGGAGACATTCCACAATCGTCGCTACGGAGCAGATCTTCTTTGCTGCCCGAGGAGGACAACAATCTCTAGGATTAACATAAACTGTAACTTATTGCATTGTTCCTTACATAGATTGTACCGTTACGATTCTTAATAAATGATTTAATATATTGTTCGAAATCCCTACGGATATACCGATGGTAAAGCGCCTCTCCTTGGTCGGCCATTTTGAATTTCCATGCTCCCATATATAGATTACGACATAGCTAGATCCATTCAAATTTTCACAGATTTCTCAACTTACACCCTCCGGATCGATTTCGATCGTTTCGCGGAAAGATGGTTGCATTCTGACCGGTGCAGCATGAAAAAAAAAGAAGACAATCGCGTCGCGATAATGCTCGCGATACTCCCTGGACACGCATTCAATGATTTTCTGAACAGAATTGAAAACGAGCGACCAATCCGTTTCACTGGGCTCTCGCGTTGAAAGGTTCCTCTGTACGTGGCGCACCAGCTGTATTCAATCGCACACGTTCCTGCTCGAAATCGATACGCAATCAAGAATCGCGGTGCATGTGTCCTACGCTGCAGCGCAGCGTCAACCGAAGCCAAACGACTACTTCGGTCGCGATGCACGAACCTCCATTACCCCCTCCATTCCGCGAAGTACAGCCGTCGAACGATCTTCACGCATGCACCCTAAAAACCTACCGGAACAACCCCCCAAAACCAGATCCATCGAGATCCTTCCAGCTTCTTCTTCGTTCCCTAGGAACACCACGATCCAATGTAGACGTTGTTATTCCAACCCTTAAGGGTTGATCACTTGCAATCTTTAATACTTCATTTCATTTGTTATCGATATTATTTTCTCGTTTATTAATCGACAAGGGTAGCAATCCTAGTCGTAGTGCTGATCGAATAGCCTAATCTATTTCGAACCACTTGCAATCTTTAATACGGTTCGGTTATCGATATTATTTTCTGGTTTATTAATCGACAAGGGTAGCAATCCTAGTCGTAGTGCTGATCGAATAGCCTAATCTATTTCGAACCACTTGCAATCTTTAATACGGTTCGGTTATCGATATTATTTTCTCGTTTATTAATCGACAAGGGTAGCAATCCTAGTCGTAGTGCTGATCGAATAGCCTAATCTATTTCGAACCACTTGCAATCTTTAATACGGTTCGGTTATCGATATTATTTTCTCGATTATTAATCGACAAGGGTAGCAATCCTAGTCGTAGTGCTGATCGAATAGCCTAATCTATTTCGAACCACTTGCAATCTTTAATACGGTTCGGTTATCGATATTATTTTCTCGTTTATTAATCGACAAGGGTAGCAATCCTAGTCGTAGTGCTGATCGAATAGCCTAATCTATTTCGAACCACTTGCAATCTTTAATACGGTTCGGTTATCGATATTATTTTCTCGTTTATTAATCGACAAGGGTAGCAATCCTAGTCGTAGTGCTGATCGAATAGCCTAATCTATTTCGAACAACTTGCAATCTTTAATACGGTTCGGTTATCGATATTATTTTCTCGTTTATTAATCGACAAGGGTAGCAATCCTAGTCGTAGTGCTGATCGAATAGCCTAATCTATTTCGAATAACTTGCAATCTTTAAGACGGTTCGGTTATCGATATTATTTTCTCGTTTATTAATCGACAAGCGTAGCAATCCTAGTCATAGTGCTGATCGAATAGCCTAATCTATTTCGAATAACTTGCAATCTTTAATACGGTTCGGTTATCGATATTATTTTCTCGTTTATTAATCGACAAGGGTAGCAATCCTAGTGCTGATCGAATAGCCTAATCTATTTCGAAGGTAGAAATCCCGCTGCTAATCCGTGACGAGAATTTCAAAGACTCGACCTTGATCCGAAGATACACCATACCCAGGTGGTATATATTTAAGAGGTGTCTTTTCACATAGGTGGCAATCCTAATCGCAGTGTTAATCCGCGGGCGAAGTTAGAGCTGCCATATCACTCGATAGCTAACAATCCTAATCGCAGTGTTAATCCGCGAAGAGGGCGAAGATAGAGCTGCCATATCACTCGATAGCTAACAATCCTAATCGCAGTGTTAATCCGTGAAGAGGGCGAAGATAGAGCTGCCATATCACTCGATAGCTGACAATCCTAATCGCAGTGTTAATCCGTGAAGAGGGCGAAGATAGAGCTGCCATATCACTCGATAGCTGACAATCCTAATCGCAGTGTTAATCCGCGAAGAGGGCGAAGATAGAGCTGCCATATCACTCGATAGCTAACAATCCTAATTGCAGTGTTAATCCGCGAAGAGGGCGAAGATAGAGCTGCCATATCACTCGATAGCTGACAATCCTAATCGCAGTGTTAATCCGCGGGCGAAGTTAGAGCTGCCATATCACTCGATAGCTAACAATCCTAATCGCAGTGTTAATCCGTGAAGAGGGCGAAGATAGAGCTGCCATATCACTCGATAGCTGACAATCCTAATCGCAGTGTTAATCCGCGAAGAGGGCGAAGATAGAGCTGCCATATCACTCGATAGCTAACAATCCTAATTGCAGTGTTAATCCGCGAAGAGGGCGAAGATAGAGCTGCCATATCACTCGATAGCTGACAATCCTAATCGCAGTGTTAATCCGCGGGCGAAGTTAGAGCTGCCATATCACTCGATAGCTAACAATCCTAATCGCAGTGTTAATCCGTGAAGAGGGCGAAGATAGAGCTGCCATATCACTCGATAGCTGACAATCCTAATCGCAGTGTTAATTCGCGGGCGAAGTTAGAGCTGCCATATCACTCGATAGCTAACAATCCTAATCGCAGTGTTAATCCGTGAAGAGGGCGAAGATAGAGCTGCCATATCACTCGATAGCTGACAATCCTAATCGCAGTGTTAATCCGCGGGCGAAGTTAGAGCTGCCATATCACTCGATAGGTGACCCCGAAGAATTCAACCTTGATCTACATCGAAGACGTACAGCTACCATGCCATACCCGCGCGTATGTCGAAGGTGTCTCTTGACAAAGATAGGAAACACAGTTCGAAGCGTGGGTCCGCGAAGAGAGAAGGCAAGCAAGCAGAGCCGCGATCTGGATCGACGGGTGGCTAGAACGAACGAAGGAAGGGTGTCGAAGGAAAGGGGTGAACGGCGGGGGTTGGAGGCATATCGCGCAGCTGCAGCAACGGTGGTCGACCGGCTAACGGAAGGAAGGCGTCAGTGAACGGGGAGCATCGGGACGGAGAACGCTGTCCGCCGCGCGCGCTGACAAACCGGGAAAGAGAGAGAGTGTCAGTCCTCGTTCGAGAGTAGTCATCTTGCGCGTGTGCAGGCGATACCCGCCTTGGACGGGTCGTGAGACGGGTCGGGACTCTGTTCTCGGGCGAGTCCGGGTCAGGTCTTGGACGTTTGCACCGTGAGTGGTTATACTTTGTACATCAACGGACGGACCAGTCGCTGGGAGCTCGGGAGTTGGCCTGACGAAGCGTCAAAAAAAGAGAGGAAAAATTGAGAAGAGAGTATAGCTCTCCGTTGCTGATTTATTGAACTTCGTCACTGATTTTGTTGCTCCGTATTAGTCCGTTGTGTCGTGAACGAATGAAACCTTTCCGAGGCGCAGTTGCTAGATATCTGATGTTACAGACTGTTAAATAGCTACACCGTAGCGGGGTCCCTCTTTCTCTCGTGGACTCTCCGGAATATTGACTATCCGCGGATCACGATACTTTCGAAATTGCTAATTTTACACCAAGTCGATTCAGTTGTATAAAATTATAGATTTAGAATAATAACACCGTGGTATCGGGAGTATCGTTCGATACAGAACTTGTTAGAACAACGCATAGCGTCCAGTCTTGCCGGAGACACAGGCCCGCAAAGGGTTAAGTACGACGTTCCTACAAAGAGCTACGGTAGCGAGCAGCGTTAACGATCACCCGCAGCGACGATCTCGTATAAAACGGATCAAAGGATGCCATATTTGCACCATGCCGAGAGTACCAACTCCCAAGCCACCCAGTATCGACAGCTTCGATAGAAAATCCTGATCACACCTCGCTGTTGTAGTGCAAGGAGTGACGGAGGACCTGCGTGCAGCGTCGTACTCGAATTCGCCTGATCGAGGGGGCCCGGCGTGGGACACGTCGATCATCGAGCGTCGAAGAAATCGGCGGTATGCCTCGGGACTGATCCGTTCCCGGGTGATATAATACTACATAGAAACAAATTCTGTGTCGCACTCGGCGTTGGCCCGGAGAGATTGCCAACCGGAGGAGAGTCGCTCGCGAAACGCCTAGAGGGCGAGAAGGCGTGCTGGAGGGCGGGAGGGGGGGAGTAGGGGGGCAGGTGACGGGGAAGGATGTCGATGCGCCGCCGGTGGTCGGTTTCGGGGGTTGACTCGCGCCGCGGGGGCGATGAGCGCACTTCCCTCCGCCCTGAGACTGACCTGCTGCCGTTCCTGGCTCCTGCTGATCTGCCTCGTCTTCCTGGTGTCCATCCGCGTCGGTTGCGCCGCTTTAGATCGGCCGGCAATCCGGCAACAGCTCGCAGGTGATAACCTGCGCGGCCCTAGCCTAGCAGCCGCCAGTAGTCACGGCGACGACGACGACGACGACGCCGATGTCTACGACGACGACGAGGACTACCCCGAGGAGAACATCACTGCTGGTGAGTCCCGTTCCTGGGAATAGAGCTCGCCAACCGATAGCCGTGTGCAACAAGATTCGGAAGGTGTCATCCTGCCATCGCTGACAATGAGACTCCCAGTGCGCGGATGGGACGAGAGGCCAGCCACCGCCAAAGGCTCGGGGCCAGGTTTGACGGGCTCGGGGAATTGGGACGAGGAGGTTTCTCGAGGGTTGTTGACACGCTTGCCCGACAAGGAGTGCCGCCCGGAGTGTACCCCGCGAACGTGCACTGGGTCTAGAATCGGTTTTGGTACGTCGAGGACGACCACGGACGGTTCATTTTTTCGTTTCTTCCCCGGGAACGTTGTTGTTTGTCGCGAGCTACCAAGGAGACGAAATATCGAGGACACCTCGGGGGTTCGAGCTTCTCTGACCTAACCCAGTCCAGGTTGTGTGTGTATGTTCCAGCAATCGATACGCACGCCCTTTCGCGGCAGGAGGAACGTTGTCTTGTTTCCTCCTCGCGAGGGAAACAAGGACGATCGAAGGCGGACGCGTGTTCCTCTCCGCTCGATACCGAGAACGCTACGTTCTCCGGAACCTCCTGGCGCGCCGGACGGTAAACACTTTTGTCACTGTCATCGTCAATGAATCGGAGGGAACTCGAATTCGAGGCTCGCCACGATAAAAGCAGCTTTACTGCGATTCAAAGTTGTAGCGATTAAGTACAGCACAAAGGTGTGCGATGGTTGGAAGCCTGCGTGCACCACGGATTTAAGATGGTCGGAGTGCGGAGTTTGGGTGGATGGGATAGGTCAGTGCTTGGAGCAGGTCGATGTTGACATCGAGACCCGCGTCTCGAATCGTTATTGAACCGGGAAGGTGTCCGAGGGTTAGGCCTGGTCGTAGTGTGAACTTTGAGAAGGTTGTTTGGAACAGGTCGATGTTGACATCGAGACCCCCTATCGAATCGTTATTGAACCGGGAAGGTGTCCGAGGGTTAGGCCTGGTCGTAGTGTGAACTTTGAGAAGGTTGTTTGAGTCGATCTTCGCTGCGATTAGCAAATCGGCAAGGTGTGTGTGTGTTGGGGGTTGGAACTGAGTGGATTCGAGATCGGAGAATTTCGGGAAGCTTGCTCGCGATTGCACAATCAGCGACTGCAAGCTGTTCTCGAGGATCGTTCGGTGTGCGTTTTCGAGGTTGGATCGCGAAATTTCCCGGAAAGGTTGCCAAAGCACAGGTCGATTCCGGGTTCTCGCGCATCCTGAGCGCAATCATGCAAATTCCTCGAGGGAAACTGGGTCCGAGGGGGAAGAAAACAAATAGTACGTGTCACGGAACGCGGCTGTGCATATCCGGTGCGCCTGCGTGCACAGCGAGTCGCTTGAGCCTCGTCCTTCTTGATTTTCGCGCCAACCACGCCGTCGGTATTGATTTTAATGGATGCTGCAAGCTCTCTTGCACGGCGTCCGCGTGTGGGAGGCTTGCACACCGCCTGCAGGCTGCGTGAGCTTCAAAGGAGCCTCGCGTTTCCTCGGCCTGTTCCCTCCGCAGGGAGGTAACCGAGAAAGAGAGCGAGTCGAGGGAAAGGTTAACGAAGGGAGAGAGCCGTGCGTCATTCACCTCTGCTTCTTTTTTTTTTTCGTGCCATTCAGTCGAGTCCCACTTGCAGCGGAGCTCGATAACCGGCTCGAGAAACACCGGCGAATCACAACCCCCTTGGACCCGTCGAACGAGGTCATCGTCGTAATCGCGAGAGCTACCCCCCTTTAGAACGCTAAGGGGAGCCTAGGGGATTCTATTATTCGCGCGAGAAACACTGCGCAACCCCTAACTTCGGTTTAACGCGGTTAACGCGCGTGCCAATGGATTCTCTAGGGAGGGCCAGAGTGAAAGATTCGGTTCTAATGGGGTAGGTAATTTAGCTCGGTAATTTAGGTTTCTAGTGGTTTAAAGTTGGATAGTGGTTGGAGTTTGTTGTGGGTTTCGGATACTGCAGTGGCAATTGGATCGAGCACGGTGGGGTGGGTTTCGCATCCGACAGCGCAGATTCAATTCTGATGGGGTGGTTTTAGCGAGCAACTTTTGGCTCGTGTTATATTTAAATATTGATTTGAAAGGAATGCTGCGATTGCCGAGAGGAAAGTATAAGGGTTGTAACAGGGGTTGGTTTGAGTCTTATGGAGTAGGTCTTATGAGTCTAGGGGATTCTATTATTCGCGCGAGAAACACTGCGCACCCCTAACTTCGGTTTAACGCGGTTAACGCGCGTGCCAATGGATTCTCTAGGGAGGGCCAGAGTGAAAGATTCTGTTCTAATGGGGTAGGTAATTTAGCTCGGTAATTTAGGTTTCTAGTGGTTTAAAGTTGGATAGTGGTTAGAGTTTGTTGTGGGTTTCGAATACTGCAGGGGTTGCAGTGGCAATTGGATCGAGTCCGGTGGGGTGGGTTTCGAATCCGACAGCGCAGATTCAATTCTGATGGAGTGGTTTTAGCGAGCAACTTTTGGCTCGTGTTATATTTAAATATTGATTGAAAAAGTCTACTGCCATTGTCATGAGAAAAATATAAGGGTTGGAACAGGGTTGGTTTAAACCAGCCGGAACAGATCTCGTAGTCTGATGAAGTACCTACCCAATCAAAGAGGCATAAAACAAACCTAATCGCAGACTGAAAAGCAATGCTGCGATTGCCGAGAGGAAAGTATAAGGGTTGTAACAGGGGTTGGTTCGAGTCTGTTGGGGTAGGTTTAGTAAACAACCTTCGCCTCGTGTAACTCGCGTTATATTTAAATATTGATTGAAAAAGTCTACTGCGATTGTCATGAGAAAAATATAAGGGTTGGAACAGGGTTGGTTTAAACCAGCCGGAACAGATCTCGTAGTCTGATGAAATACCTACCCAATCAAAGAGGCATAAAACAAACCTAATCGCAGACTGAAAAGCAATGCTGCGATTGCCGAGAGGAAAGTATAAGGGTTGTAACAGGGGGTTGGTTCGAGTCTGATGGGGTAGGTTTAGTAAACAACCTTCGCCTCGTGTAACTCGCGTTATATTTAAATATTGATTGAAAAAGTCTACTGTGATTGTCATGAGAAAAATATAAGGGTTGGTTTGAACCAGCCCGAACAGATCTCGTAGTCCGATGAAGTACCTACCCAATTAAAGAGGCATAAAATGAACCTAATCGCAGGCTCTCGTCCCAGCGTTTCGGAAGAAGCTTAACGAAGGGTGTTAAGGGTGGTATCGCGGACACGGTTCTGAACGGCGGCCAACGAAGCTAATGGCTGGCGTCTCTGTGCACAGGCTGGTCCTAGAAACATTTAATAACGATGTAATACCGTAATTAAGGTGGAATCGATAGGGAGTCGTCTGGCAACGTGCCCGGACCTGGTAGCTTCTCCCGCAAACGACGTAATTAGCCCAGAGAAAAGTTAACGCGGGAATTCCCTAAACACGAACCATCGTAGTCAGCGATCCCCATCGGGGATCATGGTTCCTCTGGGATCTAGGGTCTGGGGGAAAAGATCCTCGATTGCAAAGAAGCACGCGGCGTCTTTCGATCGAACCGATAGCGTACACGACAATGCCTTCTTCTTTTATTAGTCTGCGAGGAGACGCCACTGGGGAAGCTTGTTGCACGATTAAGTAGAATGAGTCTAAAACGACTGCAGAATGAGATAGTTTATCTGCTTTCTTTTGTGAAACGCTGGCTCCATAGTCGGGGAAGTAGATGCGATTAATTGGTGGATAACGCTGTTCGTTGAATTATTTATTAGATTCTGCAGTTTATGGCGAACGGACATTTTTAGATGATAGTTGGATGTCATCCAACATACTTAAGGGGCTAGATCCCGCACTAGAATTCCCCTAGAATACCCTAGAAATCTGGCCGAAATACGATCATATTTTTATACGAGCATATTTTTTGCTGGACAAGCCCACAGAAAATTTAAAAAATTCATCCAATGGCATAAAAATGGATTACATGGCTGAACATCATCAATTTTGGCTTACTTCTAACACTTATATTACAAAATATATGCATAATTTCATATAACAAAGGAGCTGAGCCCCGTTCATTTAACCTTCTTCTATCGAATGAGCCCTTGTCCAGCAAAAAATATGCTCGTATTATAGGGCGAAAAGTGGTACCGCGGAAACCCATGTTTCAGCCGGATTTCTAGGGTATTCTAGGGGAATTCTAGTGCGGGATCTAGCACCTTGAGAAAGAAAATAAACTTGTGTTTCATTCCAGTTTGTTGCGATTCAGGTAGAATATGTTTATTTTGCATGACGATGACAATTATACAGGGTGGACGATTTATCTGAAGACCTTGAAATATCTCGAGAACTATGCATCGGATGAAAAAAAGTGGGTAATGAAAGTTGTTCGTTTCGGAGGGTGACATCCAATGATACCAAACTCGACCCACCCCCCGCCACCTTTTGGGGGTGGACTTGGGGGAAGATAAAAAACTTAAATGGGAACCCCCATTTTTTATTTTAGATTTGGATTCTCCAGAAAAAATACCCCAATTTGACCTACGAGATTTTGCATTTTGGTTCACAGATGGCGCTGTAATCGACAAAAATCAAAATAGGCAAAAAATCGTTGAAAATTGGGGATATCTCGAAAAATACAGATCAGATCAGAAAAATTAAAGTAGACGTATAAAACTCGTAGGTCAAATTGGGGTACTTTTGTCTGGAGAATCCAAATCTAAAATAAAAAATGGGGGTTCCCATTTAAGTTTTTTATCTTCTCCCACCTCCATTCCCAAGGGGCGGCGGGGGGTGGTCGAGTTTGGTATCATTGGATGGCCCCCTTCGAAACGAATAACTTTCATTACCCACTTTTTTTATCCGACGCATAGTTCTCGAGATATTTCAATGTCTTCAGATAAATCGTCCACCCTGTATAAATTAGGAAGTTCAGTTTCCATTTATCAGACTGGACGATTTTCATTTCGAACGGAGGTCCGCGGTCTATTCTGAATTGCCCGAGAGAATTTCAATTTCGAACAATTTCCATTTAGCACAAAGATCCTGCGTCTCCACGAAATGATCAACCTATTCTGGGTGGAAATGCGAGCGCAGCAGAGAGACATATCCAATTTTCTGGGAAGTCGCCCACTTATTCGCGCTCGACACAGATTCGTCGAGGCGGCACGGCACGCTGAGGCGTCCAGATTGAAGGCACCGTGTCTATAAATTGTACGGAAGGGGGTCCTGGATCCGTCGGTCTCGTCCCCGAAAAGACGGTCGACCGTGCGAGCTATTCGCGGATATCTGATAATTTATTTAGAACCGGGGTGCGCCGTGCAAAACTATCGATTGGCATCGTGTTTCCAGCGAAGGGACAGTACCTGGGCTCGCCGTGCGATGACTCGTGCAATCCGGAGCTGCTGCACGTGGTCTGCGACACAGTCACCGGTCTCTGCGAGTGCGAGAAGTCCTATCCGGTTCGTCTTGGGCCTAGCAAAGGATGTGCCAAACGTATGTAGCACGCGATCCACCGTTCAAGTAGGTCGTTCCGATATCAAAAACTCCATGGTAACGCGGACAGAAAGAGAAACAAGAAAGAGAACGAGAACGGCAGGAGAATGGTGAGAGAGGGTGCCGGAGGGAGGAGGAGGGAAAATAAACGTCGAGGAAGCTTGCCCGTCGTCTTTAAACGATTGTTCGACGCGCCGTGAATAGAACGTTTTGTGTTCCGCTCCTCCTCTCGCGTGCCCGATCCGTTTTGACGCCCGGTTATTCAAACGCTTGTCACGGACTAACGCGCTGATCCTCCTATCTGTTTCAAACGAGCATTCATTGGCTCCCTCTCGAGTTTCGAATGATAATTGATCCAAGCGCGCTTCCTCCCGCTGCATTCTATTATACCCAAGCCTCGCGTTTTTCTGGAACGCGAATCGTTGCCTGCGAAACTCGATTAAACAAAACAAAAGACCGTGAATTAAGAAAAATTATTCCACGCTTACAATTTCTTGCTCGACAATGTTGCGCTATAGAATACTACAAAACATGATCCCCTAATAAATGTTACAACAATGTCGATCGTAAGTTGCTAAAGCAAAATTTAAATGTTTTCGGCGCATTGGTTCGATCAATTATTGTTTCATAACAAGATCATTTAGATCATTATCAAGAGAATTACAATAACATTGCGTCTGTAAAATAACAATGAATAATACAATATATAAATTGTGAAAACAACATCGGAAAAATAACCGAAAAAGAAAAATTCGTTTTCACAATTTATATATTGTATTATTCGTTGTTATTTTACGGACGCAATGTTATTGTAATTCTCTTGATAATGATCTAAATGAATGATCGAAACGTTGAGAAACGATATTGTGTTAATTTGCAAATAGTGTTTAGTAATAATTGATCGAACCAATGCGCCGAAAACATTTAAATTTTGCATGATCCCCTAATGCCACATCAATGTTACCCGGCCGGAAATCGAATTCAATTTGAAAAGAAATTGTAAAAATCAGATTCAATTTGGCAAGAAATTGTAAAAATCGAATTCAATTTGAAAAGAAATTGTAAAAATCAAATTCAATTTGAAAAGAAATTGTAAAAATCACATTCAATTTGAAAAGAAATTGTAAAAATCACATTCAATTTGAAAAGAAATTGTAAAAATCAAATTCAATTTGAAAAGAAACGGTAAAAATCAAATTCAATATGACAAAAAAATTGTATAATTTCATTTAGGGTAACTGCACCAGTGAATGAACATTTAAGAAATTGTTCAGGAAGATATTTTATTTTTAAAAAAATATGTGAATTAAAGGAATTTCATATATGCCAAATGGCTCCCTATACTTAATTTGTCAAAAATAAATGAACACGAATAAAATGAAATTATTATTATTTGTCTTTATTAAACGTTAAATAAAAAATACAAAAAATACCAGTCAATGAACACTACAATTGACTCAATTACAATTGACATCTAGTAATTGAACAATGATGGAAAAGCAAAAAATACAAAAATACAAAAGCGTTCATTTACTGGTGCCCGTTTATTCACTGGTGCAGTTACAAGTTACATGATCATTTTACACTGGCTTCGTTGCAGCGTGGAAGTTCGGAGGATCGTTTGAGAATGTTGTCCGAGTTGCCAGTAGAGGAGTCCCCGACTCGGTCAGACGATCGAGAAGTAGTTTAGGTCAAGTAATCGAACGACCAACCGGTTTTTCCAGCCAAAAGACTCGGGGAGCAGTGCTTCTACCGCGCGACTTGCACTTTTTCGGATCAGCACTCGACCTGCACTCAAGTGCAGCACCATGCTGTGTGCGACTGCGAGGATGGCTACCATAGGGTCTCCCTGTCCAGGCCTAACAAGAAGGTGTTCTGCGCCGAAGGTATAACAAAACTAAAATTGACAACCTTGTTCTCTGAAACGTTACCAGAATCGCCCGGCGAGTTTCCATTAAAACACGAAACAAAAGCTATTGAAACGGCGCTCTAGAAATCACTGAATCGTTCAGAAATCGCTGGATTATTCAATCTTTCCATTGTCTACCTTGCGCCACTTGCGCAGGTTAATTGACGTTAACGATCCGGGAAACGTTTGTTTATCCAGCACTCATTTTTTTGGCATTGTTACAGCATTCGACTGTATTCTGCGCTTCGTTGAAAAAATTTTCTAATTTTACAGTAACTACATTACATTTCATCGACTTATAATTTACAATTATTGTGATTGTAAAAGCCGCTGAAAATCTGACAATATACAGGGTGTATCCGTTAAGTTATGTCACCATTTTTTAGGCACTTCCGCAGTAGTGTAATTAAAAAATGTTTTAGATAAAAGTTTCTCAGTACTCGGTGGGCTACATGTTCGCATATTCTTAAATCTTAAAAAATTCTTTTTATGTAAAAAAAAGTGAAGGTCACCTTGAATTTTTTAAATGGCACCACATGCTTTGGACATCATGGGATTGTTTCTGACGTCGAGACGAATTTAACAGTGTATCACACTGTGACCTTGAAATGACCTCAAACTCGGAAATTTTTTGCAAACGTAATTTTAATGAAAAATTATTTCTTACAATATAAATCAAGTTACATCAGATGTTCGAACTGCGATCCATCTTCTACGATACAGAGCACCGCTCTTTGTATTAAACTTTTCGTTGTCGCCATAATTAGGGCGTCTCGGTTTATATTATTACATGCAGTTGTTATGCGATTTCGAAGTTCTTGAACATTATTGATTTCTGTATCGTATACAACAGATTGCAAGACATTTCACTGAACATTAGGAACGATATGTATCTTCAACGAGACGGGTGTCCTGCCCACAATGCTATTATAATTAGGGGATATCTTAATAACAAGTTTAGAAATCGTTGGATAGGAACGTATGGTCCAATTCGTTGGCCACCGCGTTCTCCGGTTCTGTCTCCGTTGAATTTTTATCTTTGAGGATATCTGCAATCTGTTGTATACGATACAGCAGTCAATAATATTCCAGAACTTCGAAATCGCATAACAACAGCATGTAATAATATAAACCGAGACGCCCTAATTATGGCGACAACGAAAAGTTTAACCCTTAGCACTCGAGCGGCGACTCAGAGTCGCCATTAAAAATTGCTCTACCATAATTCACAGTATTGTTTACATTATTAAATATGGTGCTATGTAATCAATTACCAAACATTTCAGTATTGTATGTGGTATTATATCAATTTCATATCTATAAAATGAAAAAAAATCATATAGAATGGAATTATTCTAGGTCAGAAGAAATGTTTAATTTTCGAGTTAAAATAGCTCCGAGTGCAAAGGGTTAATACAAAGCGCGGAGCTCTGTATCGTAGAAGATGGATCGCAGTTCGAACATCTGATGTAACTTGACTTCTATTGTAAGAAATAATTTTTCATTAAAATTACGTTTGCACAAAATTTCCGAGTTTGAGGTCATTTCAAGGTCATAGTGTAATACACTGTTAAATTCATCTCGACGTTCAAAACAATCCTATGATGTCCAAAACATATGGTGCCATTTTAAAAAGTCAAGGTGACCTTTACTTTTTTACGTAAAAAGCATTTTTTCAAGTTTAAGAATATGCGAACATGTACTCCACCAAGTACTGAGAAACTTTTGTCTAAAACATTTCTTAATTGCACTACTGGAAATACATAAAAAACGGTGACATAACTTAACGGATACATCCTGTACATATTCTTGGTATTTTTATAAAATAATCGAAAATACCATTTTTAGTGCTCCGTAAACCCAGTGTTAAATGGGAATAACACCCTTGGAATAAACATTAGTCGATAAAATCGAAAACAATGATGAGAATCGTCGCGTTCAGTTGTGTTTGTTACTAGTCGCAATATGGCGCACAGTGTGTCGAATTCTGAAGGACTCCCAAGTTTTAATTCCTCCTTGTGAAGGTGTAGATGAACAATGTATATAGTACTTTTCTTTTCAAATTTTTGTTAAAATTGTAAATCACTTTTTATTCAATAAAAAAAAAAACATAGGAAACAAGGTCATCGCAGGTTAAAAATAAATTTTTTTTTATTTACCAATTCATCGTTGCATTTTATCTCAAGAAGTATTAAGATACTTTACTCGAGAATTTTGTCGCGAACGTTCGCATGCTCGTCACACTGTGTGGCGGCGCGAACTTCCGATTGGTCGAAGAAGTGTTTCTGATTATGAAGCGTCTGTTGGCAGATCTGGTGCTGATAACTACGGATATTCCGACCCTGCTCTGCATAGCATCGGGAATCGCGATATTCACGGCGATGATATGCTTCGTGCTCAAGTTGTTCAGCCGCGCGAGATACACAAGGCCGCGGCACTATGCCAACGCGAACCACGCGCCGCCCATGCTGTTCTCCAGCGACACCGGTGAGTAGCTCTCTCCCTTTTTTCTCTCTCAAGCAACAGCCTCGGAATCCGTGTCCCGAGGATCGATGGATCAATGACGGGGGACGTGTGTGTGTGCGACAACGATCGAAATTCAACGAAGCGATCGCGCGTTAACGATCGAGAGAACGACGACACGGTGGATCTCGACGATACTCGGGAAGCGAACGGTACCCGCGCCATATTCCATTACGACGACGACGACGACGCCGTCCTCGCCGAGGAATCAATAACTTTAAGTATCGGCGAGGAGCACTCCAATCTTCGCTTCGTTCTATTTCGAGGAAAACTCGACGGCGCTGCTATTATCGCCGGGTTAACAATCGCTGACAACCCGCAAATACGCGCGCTCGATGGTTTACTCGGGTCTCGTTTTGCTCGCGCGTTACTTTGATTCGGTTTCGTCGCCCGAGTCGATTCGCGATCCGCGATTTAGTTGAGCGATTTTTGTTCTAGTTTAGTCCGAGTACTTCTCCGCACAGCTGTAGTTTATTCAACACCCAACGAACGCAGTAGGATTGATTAACCCTTTGCACTCGAAGATATTTTCGTTCGGGAACCCATTTTCTCCAACGACGTTTCTATCGAGCTAGAATGTTGCCGATAGAAGTTTCTTCGTCTTACAAGTACGATGTTGAACGTTTATAGCACACGGAATTTTTTAGGAATTTATTAAACATTAATTTTAGGGGTGTGCGAGTACCCGAGCCTCGGGTCGGGTCGGGCAATGATCGGGTCGGGTCGGGATCCCGAAAGTTTACAAAGTTCGGGTACCCGCGATTTCGGGTACCCGAAATGGCAGTCGGGTCGGGTCGAGTCGAGGTCCCGAAAGTTTGCAATTTTCGGGTACCCGAAGGTAAAGTTGGGGCAAGCCTGCGGTCAAATCAGCGATAAATAACTCTGTGCATATTAATATCTTCTCAATAATATTAAATTTTACTATAAAATTAATTTCTTCATATAAATTCAATACCACCTCTCAATAATATTAAATTTTACTGTAAAATTAAAATATGCACATTTATCGCTGATTTGACCGCAGACTTGCCCCAACTTTAACTTCGGGTACCCGGAAATTGCAAACTTTCGGGACCTCGACTCAACCCGACCCGACTGCTATTTCGGGTACCCGAAGTTTATAAACTTTCGGGATACCGACCCGAACCCGAACAAATTTCCCGACCCGACCCGAACCCGAAATTTCGGGTACCCGCACACCTCTAAATTAAATTTAGTAAAAATAGTTCGAATTATTTTCATTCGAGCGATTCGAGTCCAGAGGGTTAAATTACTTAGCTCATTTCACTCTTGATTTATCTCACTCTCTCCCACTTCACTCACTCCATTTCACTGACTCGTCTTCGATCACTTTACACGCTTTATTTTCATGTCCAATTAACCCTTGAACAGCCGATTGAAAAGACTGATGCGGCAGACGAACGGTGGGTAATTCTTGACCCACGCCAGTCTTCTCATTCTCTTTTCAAATCGATTGTATTATCTAACGATGTTTATAGTGGAAAGGAGAAAGCAATTTGTTTAATTAAATAGGATGAAGTGGTGCTTGCGACGAATAAGGGAGTTTGCTTGACCCTTTGCACTATAATTGTTTTCCTATAGAAATATGATATTGTCACGCCAGAGGTGATTTGAGAGAGTTTCAAGGAAAAATAGTGCGGTCACGTCAGAGGCGACCTCACTGTCTGAAAGGTTAGAAACTGCCATAGATTATCCAGGATGGATTATCTTTTAGTAAAACGAGAAGAGGAAATTGTTCGATCCTCGTGCACTGTTCAGATAAAATATCGATAAATTCCCAGCCGTTGCATATACATATAATGTAAAATATTTCGCCCACAAAAACGAATAATGGATTACGAATGTAGAGATGGTTCGTGGTTCGAAACGAGACCAGAACGAATATTCCACGACGACATTTCCGTGAAGCGACAACATTTTGAATACGGACAATTTTCGTAAACAAAAATTTCGTAACCCTTTAATTTTGCACGTACGAACGACGAATAAAGTTCTACCCGCTATAACCGTGAAAATAAATAAATGGCGATGCGAGGGGTTGATGAAGCAATTCGAGAATGATCCGAAGACATAAATTTTCTGAGCATTGCACAAAACGGTGAAAAAAGGTGCAATTGATTAAAAAAGGGTAAGGTGCACGAGCAAAAAGATGGATCGCAAACGATTCGAAATCGGCTGGGCGAGGGTTGATCCTCGCGCTACCGAGGTATTTCGTTCGAATGGAAACTATAGACACAATATTATATGTATATACAGGGTGGACGATTTATCTGAAGACATTGAAATATCTCGAGAACTATGCATCGGATAAAAAAACTGGGTAATGATACCAAACTCGACCACCCCCGCCGCCCCTTGGGAGTGGAGGTGGGGGAAGATAAAAAACTTAAATGGGAACCCCCATTTTTTATTTTAGATTTGGATTCTTCAGAAAAAAGTACCCCAATTTGACCTACGAGTTTTTGCATTTTGGTTCACAGATGGCGCTGTAATCGACAAAAATCAAAATGGGTAAAAAATCGTGGAAAATTGGGGATATCTTGAAAAATACACGTCAGATCAGAAAAATTAAAGTAGACGTATTTGATAACACCATAATTGACCCCCTACCCCCACCTCCTGGGGGTAGGAGAAGAAATTATTTCAAAATCTTCAATGGGAAACAAACAAACCAATGAATTTTTGCAACTGCTTTCGATTGCAGCGACATCTGCGAAAGAAATTACACCAATAATATCAAATCAATGGAGAACCAAGATTTGCTATAAAAAATAATTCCTTCTCCTACCCCCAGGAGGAGGGGGTGGGGGGTCAATTATGGTGTTATTGAATAGCATTTTTTAAAAATATCAAATACGTCTACTTTAATTTTTCTGATCTGATGTGTATTTTTCGAGATATCCCCAATTTTCAACGATTTTTTACCCATTTCGATTTTTGTCGATTACAGCGCCATCTGTGAACCAAAATGCAAAATCTCGTAGGTCAAATTGGGGTACTTTTTCTGGAGAATCCGAACCTAAAATAAAAAATGGGGGTTCCCATTTAAGTTTTTTATCTTCCCCCACCTCCACCCCCAAGAGGTGGCGGGGGTGGGTCGAGCTCCGAAACGAACAACTTTCATTACCCACTTTTTTTCATCCGATGCATAGTTCTCGAGATATTTCAATGTCTTCAGATAAATCGTCCATCCTGTATATACATACTCTATTCTCCCACAAACAATGACACAAAGCGTATACTGTGCTTGGTAGCGCGAGGGTTGACAGCTTCTTCGAAGACGGTGAGAAGCAAGGACGATGCATCCTCGATCGGGCAATCGAACAATGGGGAAAAATGACACTGAAACTCCAACAGGTATACCACTGACGCTTCACGGCGGCCGACCGTCCTCCCGATCCAGCGAAAGAAGCAGCACAGGTGGAGGGCCGTTGACCTACGCGTACACCAGGAGGCCTAGCAGCAGCGGTAGCCGTGGTCCCCTGGTACCAGCGTCGAGAGCAGGTGCGGCACGTGCCGCCGCCATCTTGCTTATATCGTGTCACCTGCAGGCGACCAAAGGCGGGAACAAGCATCGACGTACCCTTAGCGACGTGGCTGAGGGATCGTCCGACGGCCTCGGTAGACGATCAACGATCAATTTCTAACTCTTTCGTTGTCTGTCTTCTCTTCTATCTGCCCGCATCTCTCACCGTTGTGTACAGACATATAAACACGTACACGCAAACACACGCAACCACACACAAACAAACAAACAAACTCGAACGCACACACATCAGAAAAACAATCAACAAAAACAGCTCTGTTTACCTCTCTGTCCGTTTCTCCTATTATATTCTTCTAGCTCGAATCACACCGTTATTCGGCCGTGTTCTTTTTCCTTCTCTCTTCTTCCATCGTTCATTTGCCTTCGAGCGGTCACTGGTTTCACGTTCGACGCAACGGACCCCGAAAACACGCATCTGAATCATTATTTAGAATTTCCGAGTCTGCAGACATTTTTTATATGTTGCCTACTAGACGGAGATCTAATGATAGTACGCTTAGATAAAATGAACGAGTGCTCGGAGTGCTCTTCGATCCTCATTCAATGGACCGAGGCTCTAACAAATTTTTTTGTTAGAATCATCTTCCGAGACATTTTAGAACGAACGATTTGGCGTTCCCAAGAAATTCCGAAACGCTGTTTAAGGAAAGATTCAAGAGTATATTGTTAAAGAAATAAATTAACGATATCGTGTTTTGCCGATTAGTTTGAAAATAATATCGAGAAGTCGGCCCTCGAAAACCGTAATTACACGGCCTCGAGACATCCGGTTAACAGTTTAAGGAGGCCGCTCGTTATCTATCCTGTTGCGTCGAACCTCGGAAGGCCACTCGACTCCCATTATCCGTTCACCGGGATTAATTCTATCGATTGATTCCGTGTTTTTTGCTGGTGTCCCTGGTTCTCTCGGTCGTACGCGAGTCGCATATCGTGAGGAGGCGAGACCGATGACGAAGAAGAAGAAGACGATGTTGGTGCTTTCGAGTCGTACCGTGCCGTTCTCGCTGTTGTGTCGTAGTTTGTTTGTGACTTAGCGTGTTCCCACCCTAAACTGCGTTTCCTCGTTCCCCCTATCGAAACATTCTCGACATGGTCGGCTAAAAAATTTCCCTTTAAAATGATTGTTGTAAATATGCAAAAATAAACGAGGAAACGCAGCTGCAATTTCGTGCCCGATACACGACGACACACTCTCTCTCTTTCTCTGTTTAGATTGTTGTTCTTCTCTTCCACTAACGTTCACACCGTCATCTTATCGACAGAATAGCATCACGATACATCTCAAACGATACTCTCTCACCTCTCTCTCAGTCATCAAAACCAACACACAATACAGATACACACAAACAGAAACCACACACACGCACGCACGATTCAGGAGAACCGAGAATCGCGACGAGAAACACGACACCACAACCGAATACCGATATTCTAATTGTACTGTCCAAATAATAAAGCGCTGCACGAGTGTGTTACGAGATAGCAAGATGGCAGCGGCCGATTTCGTTGCTCGTTAACGAACGAACTGTTCTCTGGTAAGACGTAGAGAGACACGAAATCTTTACGCACTAGCTAGCTCGCCGCACACGCACGCATCAACGGTGCCACGGATCGCATGCGAGAGACCTTCCCCCCTTTTCAAACAGAAAAAAAGCTTCGCGATTCCCCTCCCCCCCTCCGATTTTTCTCTTCCCCACCCCTTTCGAAGGAAAAAAGGAGCTTCGCAGTATCCCCGATTTTTCTCTTCCCCCACTTTTCGATGAAGAGAAAAAGCTTCGCAATTCCCCTCAATTTTTTCCGCCCCCCCGAATTTTCTCTTCCCCCACTTTTCGATGAAGAGAAAATGCTTCGCAATTCCCCTTAATTTTTCCCGCCCACCGATTTTTCTTTTCCCCCACTTTTCGATGAAGAGAAAAAGCTTCGCAATTCCCCTCAATTTTTCCCGCCCCTCCGTTTCAAAGAAAGATCTTTGCGATCTCCCCCCTCCCTTTCGAAGGAGAAAGAAAGCTTTAGAATTTTCCGCGATTTTTCCTGCGCCCTGCAGATATTTTGTAAACACCGGCGCGTTTCAATTTTTGCCCCCCCCCCCCTTCAAAAGAGGAAAGAAATCCACGCGATTTTCCAAGTATTTTTAATGAACACCGACGAGTTCGAATTTCTCTCGTTTCCCACGTTAATAGAAAAACGAAAGCTTCACAAACCCTTTCGAAACAGAAAAAAAAAATGTTCACATCTCTCCTATCGCGAAGAAGAAGAAAAGCTTCGGAATTTCCCACGAATTTACTCCTTCCCTTTTTCGAAGAAGAGCCTCGAAATTTCTTCGATGTTGTTCCCCCACCCCCAGATCTTTCCTCCCCTCTCCCGCCACCGGTATTTTTAATGAACGACGCGTTCCAATTAACGGAGCCTCCGCGGTTCCCGGCTGTTTATTCCGCGCGCTTTCCGAGAAAATAGAGGAAACGAGTGAAAGGGAGGGGCGGACGAAGGAAATTCTAACGCTTACCCCCTAATTGGGGGTCGCGGATTCGCAGGCTCTCGCTTCCCCTCTCGTCGAATAACAAGCGAGCAAGCCTGAACAATCGCCACCTCTCGCTTCCGACGAGCTGCGCTTTTGTGCTTCGCGAAAGTCCGCGAGATTAACGGGCTGCGGGACCACTGGTTCGCGAAAATGGTTACTGTCTCTGAAACCGCGTCACTTTCATACAGTTTGCTGAACTTACGCTCTTTCACTGTGACCGAGAGATCAACGGAAATGGCACGATGAACGATGTATCATACTGACAACCCTGACACGACATTTTTTGATAAGCAGACTGCGGATTTGATGCATTTCTCACAAAAATAAGTAGCTGCAATTTCGAAAAAAAATTACTTATTATTACTGGCACTTACTAATTTGTTAACCTTCCGTCTGCAGCCTTGTTCTCATCGACACCGTGCGCGTACTGGGGCGTTTATTATTATTATTATTTATTATTATTTACGGACCGAAGTCCTTTTATACACATATTTACAATAGAAGATATTCGTAAAAAAAAAATGAAAAGAAAGTCTTAGCATAAAGTTACATAGTAATGGACATGCTGACAGTTACAGAAATACATTATATCACATATAATCATGTAATCGCACGCAACTTTTCCTTAAATGATAGTAACGAACCATTAAAAAAGTCAATGTCACGATATAAAATGTTGAATTTAGCTGTGATGCGATTTAAAGGATTTATTAATATGTTTATATGTTCACGACTATATTTTTCACTATTGTAGGTTTTAAAAAATATAAATAATTAATTCCCCAAACGACCCAGGTTGCAGACGGGGGTTCAGAATGATTAAACAGAGAAATCAATTTCTATTTGGTTCCTGTACCTAGCAGTAATAAATTTTTATTTCGCAGAAAGATCCACAGTCTAATAACGCGCGGAGATTGCGACAGAGAACAATAACCTACATCAATTATTTATCTTTGTATCGATCGTAAGATGTTTATAATAAATGTGTTAATGTTATCGCCGCACGGGTTCGATAAATTTTTACTAGTTACTGGAAAATTTGCAACTTATTAATTTCCAACGTTTCGGTCTTATGTTGCAAATTTGCCAATACAGTAAATGCTCGATTCTTGTCCAACAGCCGTGTTTTTCACGGACAACTATCGTGCCCGGACATGCTTTTTGATTTATGACTGCGTCTAGATGTCGCGCCGACCGCGCCGAGCGAGACTTCAATAGAGAGCCGAACATAGAGAAGGACAGAATGAAATACGGTTCGCGTGACTGTCCGCGTCTCTTTCTTTCCGATGCGCTGTCCTTCCTTGCGACCGAAACTTTCACCGTCGATTAAACCACTAAATACAATTGAAACTATATCGTGTTGGGTCTTGTTTTAATCAGAAAAATGCCAGAAACAAGCCAGTGAAAGTCCCACAAAAAAATAATGAAAATTAAGAAGTTTGAACATTCGATTCATGATGTGGAGTGGGTAAGCACTGGACAAGAATCGAGCATTCACTGTAACTAGTAAAAATTGATCGAACCCGTGCGCCGATAACATTAACACATTTCTTATAATAACCTGCATCATTTTGATATTTATACGCGCATCCACTATAGCATTGAATTTTTTAACTTTCGCAATTACCGGAACGTTTCACTGGAATTTCTTGCCGAATCTTTGGCGATTAATTGTTACGTAGTCGCGCAGCCCTTTAATGGTCAACCACCCGCGAATTTTCGCGCTTTGGCTGCGGAAAAAACGGCGGCTTTACAGCTTCGCATCGCGTGGTCGCGACAGGAATAATTGAGCGTTCCGGGCTATTGTGATCCGCCCGGTGTTTTTTTTTTATATCTCGTCCCGAGGTTCGAGAAACGAACAACGAAAAGAGTTCACGGGTAATTCATCCACCGGGCCGAGCCCGTTGTCAGCCTTGGACGAGCAATTAAGGAACGCCGCGACCTATACATAGAACATGGCTGTATGCAACAGGATGCACAACACGCCGCTCTTTCTCTGTCCAGGCTTATTTTCTGTCGCCCTTCGGCGCCGTTAATCAATAAGGACCGGTGTAACGAGGTCCCTGAATCGGGGACGCTTCAGTCAACTCCCTGGGAACAGTCGGGGCTCGAAAAATCTTGAAATTCCTCACCGACACTGTAGATTCGTCTATTATTGTTCGTTGCAGAAAAAAAAATAAAGAAAGTTTGATGAAAAAAATATTCGTACACCTGGTCTGATGTAATTGCACATTTTTGTGCCAGATAAAAATTGTTTGTGTTATTCGCAAGACACTGGAACCAAACAGTAATTTATTTCGTTTATTAACGATCCTATTGATTTTCTTAAATTCTTTTAGTCTTGGTACCGTTTGAAATTATACCTATTCATTTGTTGCCGTGAATGCACACAGTCTAACTGATAACGACGAAGTTGAGCTAGTTACAGAAATAATCCTCTACCGGTACTACGTGCCTGTATGTATACAACTATAGTTTCATGTACTAAATGAGAACATTACACTTGGAGGAACTAAGCAAGACTGTAGTATGTCATGCTAATAGTTCCGGAACACGGGAGATAAGAAATGAACATGAATTAGTGACGCATCGGCTGATGCAGACAATTTTTATTCTGCATAAAGATCCGCAGTCGGATCAGTTTGCCGAATTAATGTAATTCTGTTTTAAAATTATAAGTCTGTTTCAAGTCTGGCTCGATAATTGTTGGTACATGATCAAGGAAATTTCAATTCTCCATAATTTACATTTTATTCACGATCATTGACGAAGATCTAATTGTTTTTAATCAGAAACATTGTGTAAGGGGTGTTTTCGAGCCCTGCCTGCAATCCACCGCATACACGTGACGTCGCTCGACGCCGAGCGTCGCCGAGCGCCGACGCCTGCCTCTTGACATTAAAGAATCTCATTTGCAAATAATATCAAGGTCCGTTCGCGGAGGAATCGCATTGATTAACGGCCAGGGCGGAGGGGGGGAGCTCTCGTCGACGGAGCCGCCCGATTCCCGCTGCTGCATCCGCTTTCTCTCGTCTATTGCTTGACCATGGTGATAACTCATTGATCGACGCGATCCCTCTCGTCACACCCTCACTCTCAAGAACATGTCTTCCCCCGCCCCTCCCTCCCCTCACACAAAAACAGTCGCGGGGGATCCCACGGGGATCAACGGGATCAACTCCCGGAGATCGTTGCACCCCGGTGTGCCCTCGTTCGCGTCACCGATCTCCTTCCGAGCCATCGAAATTTTTTTAAATTCGCTCGATTTGCCGATCTGGATATACTGTTCTCTATTTGGGAATCGAAAATTGTCTGTACATCGAAGTGGATCTGGGTCAATAGTCTCCTAATACAGTATTCTCGCGATAAATGTCCCAAAAGTCTGGACGATAATTGTCCCTGAACTATCCCCACTCCTGCGGGGTATACCCCGTGAGGGACCACTACTAATCCAATGACAAAACTTCTTTATTTTTCATTATTTTTTTATGGAACTTTCAGCAACATATTCCTCGTATTTTTCTAATGAAAATGATACCAAATATGATATAATTCCGATGATATTTACGTGTCTAATGGACGATGGAAGTTTCGTGCGCATGGAAAGACTCGCCGGGTCCTCTCAATGTAATCCCAATAAAAAACTTTTTTATTATTACTAATGTTTTTATGAGACTTTCACCGATATATTTGTGACATTTTTCTGATTAAAATGATACTAAACACGATATAATTCCCATCATATTTACATTAATTGCCGTTCATATAATTTTAATGAGAAGTTACGCGGGGTCGTCCATTACACATGTAAATATAATCGGAATTATATCATATTTGGTATCATTTTCATTAGAAAAATGCCAGGAATACGTTGGTGAAAGATCCATAAAAAAATAATGAAAAATAAAGAAGTTTGTCATCGGATTAGTAGTGGTCTCACACCGATATACCCGACCCGTATTATGTTTACATTGCTCGGCGACCGAGGCCTCTCGAGCTTCCCAGTCCATTTCTACTGGACGATAATTGTCCCTGGGCGGACCCGTGTTTGAGACAATTATCGAGAGAATACTGTATTGTTTAAATTAATGGGGCACGGCTGGACAATAGACTGCGGATCTTCTTGCGAAAAAAGAATTAATTCTCTGTCTTGGTAGCTTCGCAAAATTGAAATCATCATTTATTTTATATTTTACTTACCCATTTTTGTCATAATTAATCAAGTTCGTCGTAATTTCGAACCGACCCAGATTCGCCTGATCAATTCAAATAATTAAACTAGCCTTAGTTTTTTCCGCGATCATCGAGCTTGCATATTCACCGATCTATACCGAAGTACTGCAATAGAATAATCGATCCGAGATGCCCAATGGGATCTTATTGGATCCGATAGGAGCAGCTAGATTTCGTGCCCCTACCGATTTCGACTTAGCGATCGGCTCTCACGAGTTAGAGTAGCGAGAGAACGAGAGTATAGGGTGCCAACGGTCCACAAGCTCAAACTGAACTTCTCGTCCCTGTTTCTAACAGGTTCTCGTCGTCCTAGCTTAACCTCGGTTCACAGTTCAACGTCGTCGGCGCGTAGCTACAGTGCTAGACGTTTGGAAAAGGAGAGGAACGAAAAGGAGCAACGACAAGCGCTTCAGGAGCTTCGGTTAGCTAAACAGAGGGAGCAAGAGAAACAGCAACAGCAACAACAGGTCGCGCCAACACCCAGTCCGAGGACACCTCATTCCACGGACGAGCTGCTGCCCTCTGTCGAGGAGGGCAAAGAGGTCTTCTATAACGAGGTACCCATCCCCAAATCTTAATCACTCCAAACCCCTCGACTGCGAATTGCCTCGAGAGCCAGATTCAGCAACAATCTGAACTTCATCCATGCAAATTGATTGTTTCCTCTTCCCTTTTATATTTTTGCTGATGAATATCTTCTATAATGAGGTGTCTGTGATCTCTCTAGATTTTAATCCCCCTAAATCCTCCAATGATCTGCGTTCATCTTTCTTCCTTTATTCTATTCTTTCCCAATTTTTACTGATGAGTCCTTTTACAGTCTTGATAAACATTCAGTCAATAATACACATATATAGTTTTCGAATGATTTCTACGCGGACGCCGTTACGTAAGAAATATAACGCCGAACAAATACAGGGTGTCCCAAAACGACTACGTAAGCGGGAAATGGGAGGCTCCTTGTGTCATTTGAAGCAACATTTTCCTTAACAAAAATGGCGTCCGCGGCTTTGTTTAGGAGTTATTAACGAAAAACACGGACCAATCGAAGCGCGACCTAGACGCGTGTTGGCAAAGATGGTCCGGCGCGCCAGCAGTGCCAACACGCGTCTAGATCGCGCTCTGCTTGGTCCGTGTTTTTCGTTAATAACTCCTAAACAAAGCCGCGGACGCCATTTTTGTTAAGGAAAATGTTGCTTCAAATGATCCAAGGAATGGGTTTATGGGACACCCTGTATACAAAAATGTCATATTATTTGTATAGCGTTATTGTAATTATGATGTTACTTCAGCAGGTGCCGACGACGTCCGACATCACGGAAGAGACGCCGATGAAGACGATAACGACGGCGATCACGACGTCCGCCGTGAATTCGACGAGCAAGTTCAGCGAAATGGCGCCGGTTACCACGCCAACAACGTCCATCTTCGAAACGAACATCGCGCCGCGGGCCACAGGTGACATTTTCCAAGTGTAGTGAAGCCAGAGAGAGGATGTCACCGGAACCGCCCGGAACAGTCAGGATCCCGAGTACGGTGAAAAAGTTCGAGAAACTGTCGATCGAACCGGAAGTCCTCCGCGATGGACGACGACGTCGATCGGGAACGCGCGAGACTAGTGGCGCGGATCGATTCGTTGGAGCTGCTGTTTGTTCGAGCCACGCGCGAAGGCCTAGCATTGTTTATTAAAAGATATATTTTTCAATATCCAGGCGCCGAATGTATTATCTAGATCGGTCGCTGCGATGGTGGGACGTGCGTTCGGCTGCGAGATCCGCGTGAATTCGCCGAGTAATGAAACAGATAGAGACAGAGAGAGCGAGAGAGAGAGAGAGAGAGAGAGAGAGAGAGAGAGAGAAATAGCGGCCGAGGTACAGTGCCGAACGAATCGTGGGATTTTTTGAGAGCCTCCTTGCCTGGCGGAATCTTTCTTCCGTAGATCTTTTGGCATCGTGTTCGACCGCGTTCGTTTTTTAGCGACAATAATCTCTGAACGCGTGGCCGAGCCGATTAACGGGCAAGGATCGACGCGATGATCAATTTTTGCTTGGGTCTCGATTCGAACGAGGATTTTTCGACGGGTGTTCGAAGCTGTACCGACGTCGAACCGTGCCGTTTTAACTCACTTCGTTTACTCACATATCAAGACAAGATGTAATATCGATATTTTTCATTTCGGATGATCCACGATCGTTTACAGTATAGATCCCGCGAGAAGATCTCGGATTTCTTTCGAACTAATTTTACGTCACATATCAGATCGACACGGTCGAACCACGGAGCACAGATCGATCCAGCCGCTGAACGAACGATTGCTAAACAACGAGCCGCCTAACAGAAAGACGACTCGAAACGATTACATAAATCGAAAAAAAAACCAAAAAGAAAAACCAAAAAAAAAAATAAACAGAACGCGTGCACACGCGCGCGCGCATAGTGGCATTAAAAAAATAGTAACGAAGCCGCGGAGCGATTCCTAAACGGACGCGGTAAGTGTTCTGCGCCAAGAAATAAAGAAAAACAAAATAAAAAAAAAAAGGAAGTTAATCTAAACGTCGTCGCTGAGTCGCATACATTTAAAACGAGACAACGGGGAGAAGAAGCACACATGTATATCAATGTACATTCCGTCTCACGCGAAGATATCGACGCGCTCGATCGTCTTGTTAGCTCGACACGGAATCCGCTGCGATAGAAAAGCAATTGGCAGGGCATTCTCGAGTGGGTCGAGGCTAAACATACCTCTAATCTTAGGTGAAACTATTCAGACGAAAACACATCGCGCGGCTGTGTCGACGCGCTGTGATCCCGATCGGAAAATTTAGCGGCGTTCCTCCGAAAAATTTTTCGTCTCGTTCATCACAATTTAATCTTTATTATATCGTACAATTTTACGTCCACTGAGACGAACAGTTAAAGATGAACTTAGTTTCATACAATTTAACATAATCGATTGACCTATTTAATGTGTTCACCGCAATTATCTTTTAAACGAAGAACGATCTATCACAATGTAAATTAAAAATTGCTGGTTTGTTGTCTATTAAAAATCCAATTTTTTAGTCCAAATTTCATATTTTCTACGGTTCCAAAGTTACGTTAAAATGTCCCTAAATTTCTCGATCTGGAGCCCCGAAGCGACGCGCCGCGCCGCTGACAAGATGGCGTCCCGAGGCCAAAAATTCCGTTCCCCATTGATTAAACCAGTTCTCCCATCGATTTGCCGCAAAGAAAATTCGTGGAGAGAGCAACTGCCTGCCCGTTAATAACCTCCCCAATCAATTACACAAAGTTCATTTTCCAACGCCCGTCACAGGAATTATTTAACGGAATTCAAGCAAGCCCGAACGAGCAGCGGTCACGAAAATTCTCCCCACCGAATTAACCTAATTACGAGCCCCTTCGCGCGATTTTCTCGGGACGTTGATAAAAATCGTAGTGCTAAAGCGTCGTTAACAGATGAAATTATACATATACATTATACAATTATATGCGTGTAAGATACGTAAGAAGCGATCGCGCGCGCGCGCGACACAGGCTGTGTCCTGATTAAAAAAAAGATGAATCATTATTCCTGTCCCGGAGAGCAAGGAAACGCGTACCCGCAGTCCGGTGTCCGGTGTTCGAATAATTATCGCTGCCTTTTTCCCGATTCAATAAACAAAGACGCAAAAAGAAGCGCACGGACGAGCGAGGCGACCGTATGAAACCAGCCTAATGAACGTTGAGAATGATCGAAACGAGAGAGAGAGAGAGAGAAAGAGAGAAAGAGAGATAGAGTGGAAGAGGGCACGGTCGTTTGTCGACGCGTCGAGCACGGTCCCCGTCGCTGCTGCACACGAGCGAGTTGTTAAAACAATGAATTCTATCGTCACAGCCCGCATGAAATAACTCTCCCCCCCCCCCGCCCCCCCAAAAATCGAAAAACCGTAAAAACAAAAAAAAAATAATAAAAAAATACTCGACTCGACCCGCCACGCCGCGCCGCCTGATTTCTAAACGGAGAACGGAGACATGAGAGAACGGACGAACAACACACAACATGACAAAAAACACGCAAGACGACACACAAAAGAGTTAGAAGAGAATGGTCGATGTTCAGCGTTATCGTTTTATCCCAATTTTAAATGTTTACTGTATAATAACATTGTAATATAGTCGTTGGGCAAATAAAGCTCGTTTTTCGATAATACACACACGTGGAACATTCAAGCTCCCGGAACTCCGAAATTCATTTCAAATTGAGTCGACATTATTTTAAACATTTAACATTCTCACCCCATAAACCGAGTTTATCTACGGAAGAAACGAAGAACCTACATTTTTCGAAATTTCTCTCTATCTCAATTTTTGGAAATCCACATTCGTTCAAATGTTCAATGCTGACATCTCTTTCCGTGTCTATCGACGACACATCTAATCTCCCAAACCCCCCAGACCCATAAACCATAAGGTTCCCTTGAATTTTGTATGATCTCGCTTATCACAATGATCTCGATCCACCCGAAGGACATAGTGAACCACTAATTTCGTGGCAGAGTGTCCCAAGCTGCTCTAGAAGCAACATCGAGCTTACGGAAAGCTTGAAAAGAGTGAAACAACATTTTTCATTTGTAATTTGCAAAATCATGGACGAAGAAATCACCGTTCAGGTGGATGAAAATCTTCCAAATCCGGAGCAGATCCTGCGTCCCATAACTTACGTGGCATGGTTCCTCGGCGTAGGCGTTGGAAGCCCCAAAAACTGCCCGAAACTGGTCACTATGATCCTCCGAGGGGTTCACATGGCACTCTGCACGGTGATCGTTGCGTTCAGTGTGATGGATTTCGCAAATTTCGGACGGGAGTTCACCAGCAAGCTTTTCGAGATTATGTACTGCATGAACGAGACTATCTGCCATGTCTCGGCGTATTATTACGTATGTAGCATAATAAAGTACTATGATAAGTGGCCGGAACTTATGAACATGATGGAGTCGTTGGACCATTTGATCAACAAGGAGTTGGCTATCGACGATACAAGCGTCCGAAGCAGACAAATTCTGGCTATTTTGACTGTGATCGTTCTGGGACCTGTAACTTTGGCTGCTCATGTGCTGTATTATTATTACACTGATCCTAATCAGATCTACGCATCGGATTTGCTGCTTTATTATAGTATTTCGAAGACTCTGGTGAATAGCTTCGTGTTCGATGTTGTCGTTTACATGATCTGTTTGAGGTTCAGGACTATTAATCTGGCAATCAAGGGTTTGGATGAGAAGCTGGGGACCTTTTGGGTTGCTCTGAAGATTAGGAGGATCAGGAAGCTGCACAGTGGTGAGATTCTGGAATACATTGTCCCTTGGACTTATATTGCCAAAGTTACTCTTATCGTTCCATTAGATTAATTTTCTTTTTAAGTTAAAAACTTTAGGAAAAGTTACTCTCTCCGTTAGATTAATTTTTATTGTGTTCATTTCCTTTTTAAGTTGAAAACCTTAAAGAAAGGTTACTCTCTCCATTATTTTCATTGTGTCAATTTTCTTTTTAAGTTAAAAACCTTAAAGAAAGGTTACTCTCTCCATTATTTTTATTGTGTCAATTTTCTTTTTAAGTTAAAAACTTTAGGAAATGTTACTCTCTCCGTTAGATTAATTTTTATTGTGTTCATTTCCTTTTTAAGTTGAAAACCTTAAAGAAAGGTTACTCTCTCCATCATTTTTATTGCGTCAATTTTCTTTTTAAGTTAAAAACTTTAGGAAAGGTTACTCTCTCCATTAGATTAATTTTTATTGTGTCCATTTCCTTTTTAAGTTAAAAACCTTAAAGAAAGGTTACTCTCTACATTATTTTTATTGTGTCCATTTCCTTTTTCAGTTAAAAACCTTAAAGAAAGGTTACTCTCTCCATTATTTTTATTGTGTCAATTTTCTTTTCAAGTAAAAAACTTAAGTAAACGTCACTGTCCCCATCATATTTATTTTTATTGTCAGAATAAAAATTAGCTTCAGCCCTCCGCCATTTTGAAGCGCGTGTTTCAAGCCATGTTTCTTGCAGATGCCTGTGCAGTAATAATGAAAGTGAACGAGATTTACGGCATAGATCTTCTTCTATGCTCGACAAACGCGTTCATAATGGTGGTCGCGAAGCTTTTCAGGATCTACATGAGCGCCGCAGAGAAAAAGAACGGCTTCATATTCCTGAACAATCTAATCTGGTTGATCTACTGTGGTCAATTCATCGTAATGTGTTGGGTATGCACTCTGACACACCGGGAAATCAATAAAATTGGTCCATCCATACAAGAGTTCGTCTTGAACGCTCAATATTTAACGAGGTTCAATAAATTCGCATCGTTCCGCAACTTTTGCAACGAAGAACGAACACGAGTCAGTGTATGCGAGGATCAATCGGCGATCTATACGAACAATTTCGGAATGGATAGTCTTTTGCGTGCGAATTTCGAACGCGACTGTGTTCGAAACGAAGCGAATGATTTCGCGTTGCAGTTGCAACAACACGATATTAGATTCACTGCGTGCGATTTCTTCGATATGGACAATTCTTTGCTGACCAGAGTGAGTGAATGTTTAATTCGATTATCCTTTTGTTATTAAGATGTTCGTTGATTATTGGTTTCGATTTGTTTCAGTTCATCAGCGTAATCACTACGTACTTGATCATTCTCGTGCAGTTCTACAAACCTGAGGGTTTCTGATACTGAATGTTCACTATCATTTATTACAAAATATCTGTGGTGTGTACAAATATATTTTCTATACACTGGAAGTATTTACAACGTTATTGTAAAATCTATAAAAATCGTGTGATTGTTCCTGTAGTATGACAATTTTTATTATCCCAAATTATTCCCTCTCAGAGTACCATATAACTGTGTCATTATTAACGTATATAACATAAATAATTAAAGTAAGTAACTATCGTTGTAAAAGTCTCTGTCGAGTCCAGCTCAACACATAGGAACCAAGGAAGAAGGGAACCAAGAACACGGAATATTTATAACAAATTAATAAATTTTTATTGCAATACTGACCCGCAGAACAATAAAGTCTCCGATTCTCCCGAATAAATTATCATAAAAATTGATCACAATGAAGGGTGTTACAGATGACTTAAGTACAATGAAGAATGAAATGAGGAACTATCGATCCTATGGACGGTGATGTTAATCATCTTCTACATTAATCGACTTCTTCGATGGTGGGTCCGGCGCCTCCGGTGCCAGCTCCTGGAGCAGCTCCTGCGGGGAATCCCCCGGGAGCTCCAGGGAATCCTCCGGGTGCTCCTCCAGCTTGATAGAGCTTCGTCACAATGGGACTGCAAATGGATTCCAGCTCCTTTTGCTTATCGGTGAACTCTTCTTTTTCGGCTAGTTGATTCGCGTCCAACCAAGCGATCACTTCGTTGCATTTGTCCATTACTTTTTGCTTGTCCGCCGCGTCGATCTTGTCCTTGAGTTTTTCGTCGTCCATCGTGCTTTTCATAGTGAAGCAGTAAGACTCGAGAGCGTTCTTCGCTGCGATCCTGTCACGTTGCACCTCGTCTTCGCTTCGGTACCTTTCCGCTTCGTTCACCATCCTCTCGATGTCCTCCTTCGACAATCGACCCTTGTCGTTCGTGATGGTGATCTTGTTCTCCTTGCCGGTCGACTTCTCCACCGCCGACACGTTCAGGATACCTGAAAATTAATTAGGGGATGCATTAGTATCTTCGGTCTAGCGCTGATCGCTGGAACCTTAGACCATATATACTAATAGACCCGGCATAGGTATAGTATGTGTATAGGAAAACCGGGAATTCAGTGTCCGAAAGATGATGGGACACTGTGACGTCACAAGATAAGTCTTAAGATAATTTCTTTCCATGTACTGTGTACAAGGCGCACCCGCTGACCCCCCTCTCCCCATGTAAGCCAAGCGTAGATGGCGCACCCGCTGACCCCCTCTCCCCATGTAAGCCAAGCGTAGGCACTGTCGATCAGCATAACTTGTACAAATGTGACGTCACAGTGTCTTTCAGCTGATTTCATCTTTCGGACACATGGTCTAAGGGTTTCGGATATATGGTCTAAGGCTGGAACAACTCTAACTCGAGTGTCGAGTCTCTTTTGTCAATCGATACACCCTATCGATCGAAACTGATGCTTACCGTTGGAGTCAATGTCGAAGGTAACTTCAATCTGAGGGATTCCTCTGGGCGCGGGTGGAATGCCAGTTAGCTCGAACTTGCCCAGAATATTATTATCCCTGGTCATAGCTCGTTCGCCCTCGTAAACCTGAATCAATACTCCAGGCTGGTTATCCGAATAGGTGGTGAACGTCTGGGTCTGTTTCGTGGGTATCGTGGTGTTCCTCTTGATCAAGGTAGTCATCACGCCGCCAGCAGTCTCGATACCGAGCGACAGAGGCGTCACGTCCAAGAGCAACAGGTCCTGGACCTGTTCGGACTTGTCACCGTGCAAGATAGCGGCTTGCACGGCGGCGCCATAAGCGACAGCTTCGTCAGGGTTGATCGACTTGTTCAATTCTTTGCCGTTGAAGAAATCTTGCAGCAGCTTCTGGATCTTCGGTATCCTGGTGGATCCGCCGACCAGAACGATGCTGTGAATCTGTGATTTGTCCATCTTGGCGTCCCTGAGAGCCTTCTCCACTGGTTCCAGAGTGCTCCTGAAGAGATCAGCGCAGAGCTCTTCGAACCTAGCTCTGGTCACCGACGTGTAGAAGTCGATTCCTTCGAACAGTGAATCGATCTCTATGCTGGCCTGAGTCGAAGAGCTGAGAGTCCTCTTCGCTCTTTCGCAGGCGGTCCTCAGCCTCCTCAGGGCCCTCTTGTTCGAGCTGAGGTCCTTCTTGTACTTCCTCTGGAACTCCTGCACGAAATGGTTCACCATCCTGTTGTCGAAGTCCTCGCCACCAAGATGAGTGTCCCCGGCTGTCGATTTCACCTCGAAGATGCCCTCCTCGATCGTCAACACCGACACATCGAATGTGCCGCCTCCTAGATCGAAGATCAGGACGTTCTTCTCGCCGGCCGATCTCTTGTCCAAACCGTAAGCGATCGCAGCTGCGGTCGGTTCGTTGATGATCCTGAGGACGTTCAGGCCAGCGATCGCACCGGCGTCTTTCGTTGCTTGCCTCTGGGAATCGTTGAAGTACGCTGGCACTGTGATCACTGCATCCGTCACCGATACTCCCAGATACGCTTCTGCAGTTTCCTTCATTTTCGTCAACACCATCGACGACACCTCTTCAGGGAAGAACGCTTTCGTTTCGCCCTTGTACGAGACCTTGATCCTCGGTCGGCCTCCCTCGTTCAGCACGGTGAACGGCCAGTGCTTCATGTCGCTTTGCACTGTCGCGTCGTCGAACTTCCGGCCGATCAGCCTCTTCGCATCTGTGGAAAATTAGGATAATCAGTATACACGAGAACAAGGGATTCGTGCGAACCGGTTCATCGTCTTCTTCTAGCGAGTCGTTCGCTATCGATAGACCGCGTGTCTTTGTGCATAATAAAAATGCATGCTTCTAGTATACAGGGTGGGGCAATAACTATTACCACCTCGGATATCTTCGAAACTATAAGTTTCACAGAAATATTTGCTGAAATAAAATTGCACAGTACGAAGGGGGCCCATCCGGTGGCGATAATAGTGTTTTTGCAAGTGGAGGTACTTCTGATATTTGAAGGTCAACTACATTTTTTTAAACGGATCGGTATGTTGTTGCTTCCGTATTATGATAGAGGCTTAATTCTTAAAACGAAATCTTAAAACGAGTTCAACGACCTATTACCAAAACCGTAAGTATTATCGCCTTTCTATGACCTTCAATGACCTTGTGTAATAATTATCGCCACCGGATGGCCCCCTTGGTACTGTGCAATTTTATTCCACCAAATATTTCTGTGAAACTTATAGTTTCGAAGATGTCTGAGGTGGTAATAGTTATTGCCCCACCCTGTATTTCATCGTTGCATTCAGAAGCAGCATTTCGACGCAAAGAATAAACTTGAAAACGCAACGTGTCACCTGGCACGGACAACGTAATTGCAGTTATGCAATTCTGTCGGCGCAACGGAAGGAGGGCAAGCGCATCCGTGCCGCGACGTCTCACGGTTGAGCAAGATCAGTTACGCGTGCACAATAGTTGCACACGAACAATGACTGGGGTTCACTTGTTGAATGCGAGTCGGTCTTTAACGACCATTATTTATTCATTACTTTATTAAATTGTTAAACGCGTCTGTCGAGTAAATTGCTCGTCGCTGCTCCCCTTAACTCTCTACTGAACGTTTGTATACTACCATTGTAAAAATTCATAATGTAAGTGTTATGGTAAAATTTTTGTACTGAATAAAGACAACAAAAATGTTTCATTTTTCGTGCAGAAAATGTTGATTTTGCATAAATAGTCCAAAAGCGACCGAGCGAAAATATTAAATAATAGCGCCAATTTCGAACGCGATGGATCCGAAAGATCGATGACTATTGATCGCTAGAAGAATGATGACAAATGATGGGATTGTAGCGTACCGAAGATGGTGTTGTTAGGGTTCATCGCGACCTGGTTTTTGGCCGCGTCGCCGATCAGCCTTTCGGTGTCTGTGAACGCGACATAACTGGGTGTTGTCCTGTTCCCCTGATCATTGGCAATGATCTCGACTTTCCCATGCTGGAAGACACCCACGCAGGAGTACGTGGTGCCCAAATCGATTCCAACTGCTGGAGCTTTCGATGGCATTTTTCTTATCTGTAATAAATCGAACAGAATCCATTATTAGTAATGAAATTTCGTCGAGAAACAGGAAGGTCCAATGTGAACTTGTTGAAGGAAAAGTCGCCTAATCGAACAACGCGCTATTTTTAGTACACGTTAGAGGCTCGATTATTGCGACGCAATAAAACGTTGGCTGACGAATTCGATAATTTTATCAAGACCCCTTGCGAATATTCTTATCCCTTAGCTCCTCGATTCCGAAATAAAATCGTAGACGCACTTTAAAGACGCGTTCGAATTGATGATGCAACCAATGACGTCGTTGGGCAATGTTCGCGCGACACGCACTCACTGCACATAATGTAGCGAATTGCGAACCTCAATGTCAATAGCGACGCAAAAATGCAACGTCACGACTTCGTTTCGTGGTACAAATATCAAAACCGGATTCCAAAACTGCTGTATCGTTAATGAATTCAAAGACTGACAACGAGTAAACGGAATTTTGAATCGTGCCCGAATGAAATGAAAATATTTATTCCAGTTCTAGCGAAGCAGAGACCATCCTCGTTCACGAACTATAATTAAATTCGCGGCAGGAAATTGAAACCAGGTCTGGGTTGCGGCGGAACTGTATTTGGGTCGAAATGCAATCGGAGAAAATTTTAAATAATATTCCGAGATAAAATCCACGAGAGATAAATCCAAGAGAAAAAATTCAAACAAATAATTCACGGCCAGCGATAAGCGTGAATTAAAATCCAAGAGTAAATTCCGAAAATATATCTCAGGGTCAGAGATCGTCAAATAAAATCTAAAGAAATATTTCACGGCCAGCAATAAGTGTGAATTAAAATCCAAGAGTAAATTCCGAAAATATATCTCAGGGTCAGAGATCGTAAAATAAAATCTAAATAAATATTTCAGTACCAACAAACGTGGAAAATAAAATCGGAGGGAAAATTCTGAAAAATATTTCAGATTACCAGAAACCGCGGAATAAAATCACGGAGGAAATATTATCGGTACCGGGCAACGTGATATCGAATCCAAAAGTTCCGAAAAATATTTCGGAGCCGAGAGAGAGCTTAAAATAAAATTCACCAAAAATTTTTGGATTGTGAAATAAAATATACAAAAATGAACTGAACGTAGCAGAAGAGTGAAGGAAGGTGCACTCACCTTTCGTTTCGTTCGGTTTGTCGTATGTCTCGATAATACGCACTGTTAACACGAGTGTTGTGTTAGCTTCGGTCAGTGTTCGTGGTTCGCTTGTGAAATTGTAACTGAGCGGTGGCAGTGCGCCGGCTCCTTTATACTTCATATCTCGCGCTTCGAGAAGTTTCCGAGCGCCGACCAATCGGGAAACATTTGCAATTGGAGAACGTTCTCGTTGGTCGGATGCTTCTAGAGACGTCGAGAACGAGGACGATTACGTCGAAACGAGGCGCAAGCGCGTCATCGAACACGGTAGAGAGACCGAGAGCGTCGCGACGCTCGCGAATCTACTTGGACAGATTGCATTCGCGATCTTGGTTATAATTAGCACGCTAAATCTTCTCGCGTTTGTCCGAGAACTGACCGCTCGAATTATGCTTTGCAATAACCCGCACCATTTTGCGACTCTCCTCGATTTCAAAATTAATACCCAAGACTGCTTAAACAATATATGGTTTAGCCTCCAGCATAATTGCTCGAGAAAATTGTTCTTTACGAAATGCTTACGCAATTGCATCATTTCAAGCTTTCAATTATGAATTGTTTATACCCAGACAGTTTATATCCAGAATTGTTTATATCCTGAAATAAATAAATACTGTGTCAACAAAATGGGGATAGATTAATTGAAAGCAGCAATCCTTTAGATTGTTTCATCGTTTGAGATGAATTTCGAGCGAAAAATTATAAAATATACCTGATTTTATTAGTAATAATATATACTGTTTTGCAAGGCACAGCAAAATCGTTTGACAAAAATAAAAATCGACAGGGGAATACATATATAGTGCTCAAAACGATGATGCGGTACGACGAACGTAATTGTTTATAGTAGATTGAGAGGAGTATTTACGGAAGAAACAAAGATCGAAGATAATCCCGACTAACTGCATTGCACAGTGGAAGATTACACGGTTCTAGAAATATCATTGCTCTCGTAAAGATAGCCTGAGTGATGAAACTTTGCACTTGATCAACGCACTATTTTGTATCGATTTGTTTACGCGTCTGTATGAAGAATATTTTGGACGATTCAAAATAGTACGATGGTCGTTTAAAAATAACGATCAAAACGGGCTCGATGATCGCGGCACCGTAAGAATATGCAAATAAATTTTATTTTCTGTTCTAAAATTAAGGAGAGCGAATATATTGCGTTGGTAAATCGATGCCGTTGCTCGTAAAGCCTATGTTGTTTCGTCATACTGCTAAAAAAAAAAGGTGATAACGAGCAAACGAAAATAATTTTAATTAATTAGAAGAACAACGCTTCGATAGAGGTGATATGTTCTCGAGGATTCTATCTGATTCTTTCTACGCGTCAAATATTCCTGTTAAAAGTGGGCATAGGTTCTGTTCCACGCTAAACCTGGATCTCGTCGGTGATATTAGTTCCACCAGGGCCGCCGCGTGGGTAAGAGGCGCCCGTGTGCAAGGAGAAATCTGGCGCCCCCCTTTCCCAGGAGCACAATAAATGACCTTTTTTCAATTAATTTCAGTTCAAAAAATTTTTATTTTGATACTTAGGCGCCCTATCGGCGGCAAGGACAATAAACGACCTTTTTTTAAATTAATTTCAGTTCAAAAAATCTTTATTTTGATACCTCGGCGCCCCCTGGGCGTTGCGCCCGTGTGCGGCGCACAACCTGCACAACCGCACGCGGCGGCCCTGAGTTCCACAATATTAGTTCCGACCGATACGGTAGGAAGTGACACAAAAATGGTAAGTGGGCTCTAGAGGCGGAACTACAAATTTTCGGCCCCCCTTTTTCTTTCGATATTTTTATAGGATTGAGATTTATTAATGCTTTTTAGCAGGGCTTCGGAGTCGGAGTCGGAGTCGTGAAGTAGGAGTCGGAGTTTGGGAGTAATTACTGTTCATTGGAGTCGGAGCCGGAGTAAGAAAAAGCAATATACAGGGTGTCCCACATAAATAGGAACACCTAAATATCTTTTGTATTTACAGTCCTATCAAAAAACTTCAGAGGACAAAGTGACACTATTGCAGGGGGCAAATATAATGGTAAAGAAAACATTTTTTATGTCTTGTTTTTTAATGAAATTTCAAGGTCACCGATGTTTTTTCAATGGAATAGTATTTTTTACTATAGCATGATAGACAATAAAAAACTGAATTTAGTGGATACCACCTTTTTGACCTTGAAATGACCTTAAACAAGAATAATCATATTGGTATTTTTACACTGCCGGTATTTTTAAATTGTTTTACCACAACGGAAAATGTGATACAAATGTACTGCTTGCCTCAAAGATTGGTGGCTTTCGCCATAAGTGAAAACCATATCGATTCGTTCCTGTACAGTATAACGCATTGTTATCACTTTCACGTTTCGAATTCGAATAATGCAGAAAGGAACAACGTACTTATTCTAACCGATTAACCTTCTGTTAACGATCTCAATGATACATACTCTAACATAAACATACGCTGTTTACTATGAAAAATATTTCAAACATTTATTGTGGTTTGTAACGGTCAACCCGACGTAAACAACGCGTAAATCTTTGCTGAAACACGTAAGTTTTAAACTTCCACATTTTATCCGCTCCAACGTGATAATTATTCTTGCTCAAGACATTTCAAGGTCAAAAAGGTGGAATCCACTAAATTCAGTTTTTTATTGTCTATCATGCTATCGTAAAAAAATATACTATTCCATTTAAAAAAACATCGGTGACCTTGAAATTTCATTAAAAAACACGACATAAAAAATTTTCTTCTTTACCATTATATTTGCCCCCTGCAATAGTGTCACTTTGTCTTCTGAAGTTTTCTGATAGGACTATAAATACGAAAGATATTTAGATGTTCCCATTTATGTGGGACACCCTGTATATCGACTCCTGGAGTCGGAGTCAGAGTCGGGAAAAAATATATCGACTCCTGGCTCCAACTTTGGCTCTTTTGTATATAAATCATTAATAAATTTCTCAAATTGATACGCATTTCCTAACTATTTCCTGAAAGTGAGAAAGTAACAGTAGTCGTGTTGCATTGTATCAGCGAGTTATCTGTTCCATATAGTTAGACTTTAATACAATATTTCTACTATCTATTCAGTTTTATTACAACTTTTAATTATTTTGAGTAGATATTTTTTCAATTTGGAGAGTCGGAGTCGGAATCGGAGTCGGATTCGGATTCGGAGTCGGAGGTAAAAAAAAAGATGAGTTGGAGTCGGAGTCGGAGTTATGAATATATTGTCTACCGACTCCGAAGCCCTGCTTTTTAGGAAGGAGAATTGTAAAAATTCAATAAACGCAAAAAGTATGTTTTTTTTTTGTCAGCGTACTCTTAATTTAATTTAAATTACGGATAATTTTAGTAAAATTACAAGATAATAAATGCAAAAAAATTGGCCCCCCCCCCCCTCCCGCGTTGCTAGGTCTTACGGTATTGTACTTCCGCCACTGCGTAGATGTGAATAAAAAAAATACATTGAGTCAGATTGGGTGTACTCCAATACCATGTCTGTAGTTTTATCACCGGCGAAATGCTATTTCGTCGGTTTTTTAATAGTATCTCGTCGGTGGTTTTATTAATTTGTATGTGTATTGACTTTCGCATAAAAATTGCGTGCCTATTTTTACATTAGCTACAATTGGTAAATATAAACACGAACATTTCAAGAAAACTGTACAGTTTTGGCGGGAATTTTTTCACGGTTATGTTATTATGTCACCACAATATGTTTTACTTGTATCTGCAGAGAGGTATCTGGTTGATAATTTTTAACAGGTTTATACAGCTATTTTTTTTAACATATTGACAGTATATGAAAATTGAACAACTTTTAAGTACCATTTAATTCACATATAACATAATGCCGCACGGTTAGTACTATTCTTTTATTATTTTATTCGGGCGAAGAGGTTATATTGACATGTAATGCATAGAGATTGAGCCAGCATGAAAGTAAACAAGATTTTTCTAATATTTTAGAAACAGTTTCATCTACGGAAAAAGACATCGTCAGAGTTATCAGGAGATTCAAATTCGAAGAATTAGAGTCGGCAGTAATGCCTGTTTTCCCTGAATTTTCTTGGAATAAAATCAGATCGGAATTGATCAAACACCATAACAGATTTACTACAACGAATGCAGCTCAATTTATCCAGATAGCTATAACCGTAAGTATTCTGTTTACATGTATTAGGATATATGCTCATTATGCGTAAAGAATATTTATACATATTTCTGTGTCTTTCTAATAGGACAACAACATAGAACAGACAGATTTAAAAGATCGTTTATCAATGTTGCAGCTAATTGGTAATATGTAATTTCTTATTATTGTATCTTAATTGGTTGATCTCTATTACCAATAGTTAAATGTTTCAGATGTAAGTTGGCACAGTCATACAAAGAAATGGTATGGTCATTTATTAAAAGGTTCTGGAAAGCCTAGAAATTATTTCAAACACAAAATGATGCAAGATGAAATGGAACATTATTTTGATTTGTTAAATATGAAATTGGATATAAAATTATACACGTATAATAACACTACATATACCTTTCTAACTCCAAACAAAAAAAACACCAGAAAGAAGTGGAATCGCGAATTTCCTCTTGTTTTTGCTTTATTTGTGGGGCAAAATCATTTTTTTACTAGCAAGAAAACCGTTTCTGCAGATATTTTGCAGGCAATGGTACAGAGTGCAGGATTCGAGAAAAGTAAACAAATTAATTTAATGGGTAAGAATTTAAAATCGCTGTGCCAAATGTTTAGGAAAAGGAAGGAGGGAGTAGTAGATTCGGAAAACATTGCTAACATTGTGGAGTATAACGATGCTGACCCCGAGAGAAAGTAATTTTTATTTTTAAAAGAATTCGTAGAAAAAATAGGATTTCTTTTTTATTATTCATAATAATAGATCCATAATTTATTTTTATTTTTTAGAGCTACCGGTATAGATTTTACACAACATAAACAACGTAAAAAATATGCGGAAGAATGTTTTGGGGATAATCCTGCTACTATGGAATTACTTGTTGTAAATGGATCTAGCAAAATTGTTATACGCGAAAAGGAGTCCACAGAATTACTTAATGATTTTATGAAAGTTTCGTTAGTACTATTTTTTTATACATTCCTAACATATTTTAATATTTCGTATTATCAAGTAAACGTAAATTTTCTGTATTTCAGATGGGAGTACCATAGTCCTAATATTGTTGCTTTATTAACGAAATTAATAGAACAGCGAATACTTGTTACACCTGTACCACATTACATTTCGAACCTTATGGTTCTAGGCGTGAATGAATTGACAATTTCAAATAATTGACGATTTTATATTTAAATGATACATAACATTAATATATAGTCACAATTGCAGGCAGAGCTTGTATGCAAATTTTATTATCGATTGATATTTGTTAGAAATTTTTAGCAATTTAAATAAACGCTTCGATGTTTTAAACATTTTTTTAGCATTTAAATAGTGAATTGACGATTATATTGAACTAATATTGTAATTTTATTAAAAAAATGAAATGTACATAATTTTTTTTTAGTTGCTTGTAAGTTGAGGATGTCTTTGTTATTAAAAATTGTATACTTTTAGTACTGGTAATATTATATTGTATCAATATAATATAAATGAGTGGAACTTTCTTTCACAATTCAACTCGACATATCGTCGTCGAACTCGTCTTCTGATGTTATCTCTGGATCGTCAGCTTGCGACAGACATTTATCGCAACGACAAACAAACAAATACAAAGAGCGTAAAGCTTTTTGTCTAGAGTGTCTACTTCTTTCTTGATCACATTCATCAAGATAACTTATACATATTTCTTCTTCAGGTTGAATGTTGCGAATTGCTTTTAAAACTAAAATATTGTTCGAAAATGGAAATTCTACGATCGCGTTTGGTACACAGCTATGATTTATCGCTGACTGAAGAGCGTATAGACCAGAACCTTCGTTATTTAGAAAAACGCCTACAGCTAAAAATATAAAACCACAGTGTACATTAGGAAGGCTAAGGTCAACGTAGTTTTTAAAAATTTTTACCTTCGTCCATTTCAGAGTAGATACGATCTATTAATTTGTCCACAAAAATTCTTTCGTCTCTTGGTAAATCTAACGCGGATACATTTTTTACCCATACGCTAAAAGCACTAGTACCGACCCCTTGGCCATTTGTACCTATTAAGGCTAATAAACTTCTAAAACCATCTGGTGTAAACCACTGTAAATCAAAAAATTCATGTAACATTTATTGTAATGTAATAGAATTGTATTTATACTTTTGTTGCGTACGTTAGATGTAAATTTTGTATCCAGAGCTTTCTGCATAGTTTCTCTAAGTACATCGATTTGACCAATAAACTTTTCCTCTAATAGCTTGTGTGCAATTTCATGTACTTCGTTAACTGCGCAATGGCAGAACTGTGAGAATGTGGAAAGAACCTCCTCTTTATTATCAGCTTGATTAACTAGAGCTACCATTCTGGCTGGTAACATTATTGTTCCTGATTCCGGTGGGTAATGCATTTGCTTCCAAGTTTCATTTAATTGTACAAGGGGATGAGATTCATCTTTTTCTCGCATACGTAAACATAACGTACTGTGATACCTACGATCGAGTTAAATGTTTCGATTACCCATAGAAACTATTTACGAATCTATTTATAGTACCTTGAGTAAGCTTCGTTTTGGCATTCGATGCTACAATATTTTGTACCGCAATCAGGACATTCTATAATTAATTCTTTTTTTGTTTCACAACATTCTGGATGAGGCAAAATAATTGTTGAATTCTCGGTCAATCTATGTACATTCTCTTCAGCAGTTTCCAACGGTGTTAAGCAATTATCGCAAGCTAAATACCCGTACTCTAAATTCCAAGAGAATTGACAGCAGACTAATGGTTTCTCCGTTAAAATTGTATCACCATCCTTAAACGCACGGGTAGCAAAAAGTCCTTTTCCCTGTAATGTAATTTATTTATATGAAATTCTCTATGAATCAAGGACAGGTTGAGTTTTGTAGCGAGACGTGACTTAAAAGTCTAACGATGTAATATATTAATATATTGTACCTTCTCTTCGTTAATTACTTTAACTTTAAAATTATTCGAACTCATCGTTATCCAATTTATTTAATGAAAAACGATACTATAATAAAATACATAACAATAAGACATGCATGTATGTATTCTAACCATCAAATATGTATTTTTTGCCCATCATCATAATCGTACTACCATAGTCAAACTATGTCAGAAAGGTTCGATGGAAGAAAAAACATAGTGGAACGGTCGCGCAAAAAAATGATTTTAAAATTCTGTGGAAACGGATATGTTGTTATTTGCAGTTAAAAAACGGTGTACATTTTAAATATTTATTGAAATGATTGATGTACTAACATGTACAACGAAGTAACGTCGCAGAGTACTTGACTCAAGTACTCTGTGCTAACGTTATGTGGAAGTGCTTGCAGCACTTCCGTGAAGACAAGCTTCGGATCGCTTCGGATGTAAGTTACCTGTCGCGAATCGGTTCAGTCTCCTTTGATAAAGAACAGATTTCAAAACTATTGACTTTGTTTCATTGGACCGCAGGGAATAATGAACGGCGCGATGGCAATGGTAAGTCAGCTTTCCTCGTCGTTTTCGCGAAAAACATTGAAACTGTTAAAACTAACAAACTATAGGGATCATGATGGCGGTTGTAAATTGCTTCAAACGTTTTTAAACGATTAACACTCGAACAATTTAATAGATCATGAAGACAGAACGACAATATTCTTTTCACAGTACTCGACGGCTTGCAAATAAGTAATTAATACAAGACTTGTGCACATAATATTATATATATAAGTCAATCGATAATGTTATTGGCTTTACCATGTAGTTTGATACATTCAATGTTAGTACAGTTTTCCTGGAACTATGTTACAGTCTCACTTGAAAGTTTTACATTAGATTTTAACATTATTTGAATATTGATCAAGTAACTTTTAGCTATTGATAATCGATTAAGGACTATCGATTAACTAGTTAAAGCATCAATTTTTGTTAATAACAATAATTGGCAAAATCTACAAAGGCTTATAAAACTATTGATGTATTTTTGATTATCAAATTTTTATACTATATTTAATGTATGTTTCGCAGGCACCGACGTCCCAGAACAACGCAGAACCACCGAGCAAGAAACCTAGAGTCGAAGGTACATTGCTAATGCATCCCAATAATTGTATCCCCCTAATCGCTAACGAATCGTACGGTTAAGCATACAAGTGGAAAAAGATGGTGAACAAAGAAGCAACGACAAGCATAATATAATTTTAAGCAAAGGAAATGATGAAGAGAAACATATACTATTTACTTAGGACAATCAGATGCTAGCTTTCTATTAAACTGCTGGCAAACTCTAAGCGTTGAGAGGTCTATCGCAGTTTCAGAATATATTTTGGTAGGCTAGGGTAATAGGTGATCGTTGGCCCTCAATAAAACTAATGTATGGTTGTCCTTCTGTTCTGAGATGTTACAGCGGAGAGACAGTACAGAATCTGTGGCCTACGACTGAGCTGTGATCATGAGCGTGCGCCAAACAAAGAAAGAGAACGCTACATTCGTTGAACAGAACAAATCTGAGTTTTGCAAACTCCACTGACACAGCATCTATTGTCGAGTACCAAATACGATGCGTATTTTAGATAGGTCAGCATTTTAGGGTAGTCTTCTTCCATCCTAATTATAAGCCTCGATCTACACGGAAATTATTTTCTTTGGCAAATTGCTCCTTGTGAATTTATTTTAAAAAACCAATCGATTTCGAAGGAGGCTTATAAATAGGATAGGCAATGGCGATGTGTATTTTTCAAGATATTCTCGAATGAAATTCGTCGTGTATGCGTTTCCATTGTATAAGTACGAGGTAAGAGATTTTTTTGTTAAAGAAGATCGGCCTGTTGCGATTTAACAGGATATTATTGCAGAAGGGCGTACAACACGAGAAAAAAACTATACGTGGCTTTTCAACGATCGGTCGCGTTCGATTTCTTGTCAATTAGGATCGCCATTGCTGCATAGAAAGTGTTAGGGCTAATTGCGTGGTAGGTTGGAAAAGGCAAACTGTAAGAAAATGGCGCAGAAAATGCACTGAGAGTATTCTCCTTTGCTTTGTGCTTACAGATTTGTGCGTCGCCTCAATCTCGGATAGTTTGCGCACAACCATCATTGCTCAGCCCAGAACACGGTTAGCCGTTAATCAAACGATCGAACAAAGTTAACAATATATCAATTCGTGAAACTGCAAAAGTCGTAAAAGAGAAAAACCAAGCGTTTCAACGTGTTCTGATTTCTGTTTCAGAGACTAGCAGACCAAATTGGTTATGATCGTATGAAACCTAATCTAGTTATCGGTAGTCTGATTTCGTTGAGGCTAATAATAATGTAAACAATAACGAAGTTTAAACGAAAGATGCTAACGCATTCGATTTGCAGAGATATATATGTCTCTTTTTAATTTTTCATTGAAGTTGTTTTAAACGAAATTCGAAATCGTTATTATTCTTGTACCAAATCATACAAAGTGATTTAACGATAAATGGTGTGCAAGAAACGAAGGAAATTCCCCTTTCTTCCTCGATGCGTATACACGTACCATGTATAATGCACATTATACATAGTACCTTGTATTAATTATTCAAATGTAATATTATTCCTGACTATTTTAATTTCTTTGAACTTACAGTTCGGAGGACGGTTCTACCGTGGGAACTGCTGCACGACGTCGTTACTTTATTCATCTCATTTTAAGTTTCGAAATTGCTGTGGCACCTCATAGAAAATTACGTTTCATATGATTTCTACTTTATATTTGCACAGCAACACGATTTTTCAATTAACAAACTAGCAACGCGAATACTTGAAATCCTGTTCAATTTTAAACAAAAGTCATATTCCCTACAAAATTGTCATTTCAGTATCTCTTCTCTATTGTCATGAAAAGATTAAACACATGGTGGAGATACGAAATGATACTAATTTTCATATTACAATTATATCTAATACTAACTTTCTTCGTAGGAAATGCATCAGAGTTCTTGCCAGGCCCTATATATGATCTTAATCAAATCGGACAAGTTGTTGCTGGTGAGTAGAATTTGTAATATTGTACAACGTGTTCTCGACGAAATTCGAAATGATGTATACCGTAATTGTGACAATCGAATAATAATGGTCACTCCAATTTAAGTAATATTGAGGGTTGATAATGATCTCGTGGACAAGTAGCTGATAAGATCTGACACGGCACTGATCAATTAATCTCCTCTAATTAACACGAGCTACACTGTTAAACATGGTATTGATATTTGTTGCAGGACCTGGAGCTAAGTATCTTACGTTACCTGGCATTCTAGGTGCAGGTCTCCCAAAAATTACATCTGAACAGCAGGATACAGTAAATAGAGCTAAGAAATATGCCATGGAACAAAGCATCAAAATGGTTTTAATGAAACAGACACTGGCGCATCAACAACAGGTAATTGTCAAACACGAAGCTAACAAACTTTACTCGCCTAACATACATTTTACATTCCATTGTACATTCATCGATTTCTGTCTTGAGAATTTTCTGTTCTACGATGTGTAACGCGATACAGTTATTATGTACCGTGTATTACACATCAACCATGTATACATTCCATATTTACCGTTTCAGTGGGCAAATAGCATGGAAAGAATGTTACCGAAGTTTTAGTAGCTTGGTAATCGAATGTTAATTCTTAAGAATGCACAATGGATTCAATGTATATTTTTTTTATGAAATTATACATTACAATTTTGGGGTTCTTTTTTATCTCAAAAAGTATCATTTATGAAAAATGTATTCTATATGTTGGTTCCTCTATTTAGCTCTTTGCCAATACATAATACCAAAATGAGAAAAGATCATTTCAAATACGCAAATACAGTAGTTTAAATTAACGTTTCTCCTTGCAATTTAGCTCGCCCCGCCGAGTAATTTTTAAGCAATTGCATATAAACATTTTAACCTGTGTTCGTTATGACGTGCGAGTAAAGTCACAAAAATATAACAGAAATTTACAAAAAAAAAAAATAAAAAAAGTCGAACACTGGAACCTAACTCTGATCGGTTGATTTTTTCTCCCCGCAGAAGAATAAGTTGGTCCTGCGGCAGCAAGTTTTATTGCTAATGTGCAGGTTAGTGTCAACCAAATCAAGACAGAAACAATATGAAACCGCCTTACGATCAAACACTCCTAAACGTTTCCCTGAGTTACTACTATAAGAGAAGGTTAGATATCTTGAGATAATAGTCGGCGGGAGCAGAGCTGTACCAGCGCGAAGGAGGACAAGTTTTTGTGCATGAATCTCTGGACGATTTGAGAAAAATAATCGAAATATGTACTTCTGAGCTCAACTTTTCTTTCTTCTCGTGTTGCCTAGTATATTGTATTTGTACTTGAAACCACAGTTTAACAAGACCAGCTTATTTTTCTTGTAATCGCGTTATTATATTTGATTGTCATAGTTTGATTCGGTAAAGGGTAGAGATTTCCCTTCGAGTATTATCGATATTAATTCGTTATATTGAACGAAGAAAAGTTTGGGGTTGAGCAAAGAAGGTGGAATGGTATAAGAGCTTGGGGGATTTTTGAGATGAACGAGACTGGTGTATGTAAGGGGGAGGGATATCAATAGAAGGCCTATGGTCCTTTGTGTTACAGCAAATGGCTAGTCAACGGAATCAGGTGCAGAGACAGCAGGCTCTCGCCCTCATGTGCAGGTTTGTTTGTTCTTTGTCTTAGCCCTCCAAAATTTCATCCTCGAGATTCGGCATTTTGAATCGAAGATTTTTTTTAACTCTCGATTATCCATTGTGTAATTTCAATTGGGTTATCTTAGACGTTTAATCGATTGGAATCGTGATCGCGTTTTATTCATAATTTTTTTTTTTCAACACTTCGAAAAGTATACATTCTTGTACACAGCGGAGTCTTTCATTCACACGAATAAATGTTTCGTTCGATCAGTGATTAGTAATAGGAGAGACTAGAAAATATATTTTGATTAATCGTTAGAAATAAAACAATGAAAGAATTCGGTCTAATAATTGCGGGTAATTGTCGGCTGAAATCAAATTCCTGTACAACAGGGTATATGTGGGCAGCATCAGTTTCGAATTGAAAGAGGACACGATTAGGCAAGCTTTCTTGCCTTTTGGTCCTATAAAATCAATCAACATGTCTTGGGATCCTGTTACCCAGAAGCACAAAGGATTTGCATTCGTCGAATACGAGATACCTGAAGCAGCACAACTTGCTTTGGAACAGATGAATGGTGTCATGATTGGTGGACGTAACATCAAGGTAGCGGGACGTACCTATATAACGAATTTCCTGTCCCCCAGCAATCCTATCATCCCGCCGGAGGTCGGCAAATTTTTATTTAGTTTTATCCAATATAATATCGCTTTTGATTGAACTGCATCATATTATACAATATAGTATGCAGTTCGATCAAAATTCTTCTTGAATTTCTTCTTAAACACCATAACGATTGTATTGACGTAAATCATGCAATTTCTACGATGCACTGTTATTTGATTTTTACGGTGCTTTTGCAATATTTATCGTATAACTATGAAACGCCTTTGTTCGTACAAAGTAGAATATTTTTTGCCTAAAAAATTGCCTTATTTGATAACATGTGTGACACGCGTACACATAATTTCTTCATAGTTCCTTCCTCTTCCTGCCTTCCGTTCCGTTTTTCTCTGTTAACTAAATGTTACAATTGGAATTATATTATTATGACGCGAAAAGTATCTTTTTTTTAAATTGCTGTACTTTCTTTTAGGTTGTCGGGCGACCGTCAAACATGCCACAAGCTCAATCGGTCATAGACGAAATTACCGAGGAAAGTAAACATTACAATCGCATTTATATCGCGTCTATACATCAAGACTTGACGGAGGACGATATTAAATCGGTATTCGAAGCTTTTGGTCCTATTACCTATTGCAAATTAGCGCAAGGTAGTTCACCACATCGTCACAAAGGATACGGTTTCATCGAGTACGAAACGATGCAAGCTGCATTGGAGGCTATCGCATCGATGAATCTGTTCGATCTCGGTGGCCAGTATTTGCGAGTGGGCAGAGCAATTACTCCGCCGAATGCTCTTATGGGACCACCGAGTGGAACGAGTATGATGCCTACTGCAGCTGCAGTGGCAGCAGCCGCTGCAACCGCCAAGATTCAAGCAATGGATGCAGTGGCCAGTAACGCGGTAGCTTTAGGACTAACTAAACTCGGAGCAGCTGCTCCCCCGATTCTGAATCAAGGTATAGAAATAAGACCAAGGAAAATATTACGCTACCTAACCCTACGATTTCGATGATTTTTGGATATGTTGTAAACCTCTCCGCGTGTCTAAATAGAAGACAAGTGGCCACCAATACTAACGCGTGGTCTGCCACAGACGCACAAGTATAGACAGAATTCTAATCTGCAAAGGAGAGAGTTGTTCAAAATATCGATTTCTACAACATTTCCAAAAATCATCGAAATCGGAGGGCAGGTAACTGTTCTGCTAGTTCAATTGCCTGAATATTTGCATCATTTACGATTATTGATATTTCAATGTGTATGCAGCTTTGCCCGGTATAGTGAGACCCACTCTTGCTCCTGCCACGATGATGGCGCCACCAACTATAGCAACAGTAGCTCCAGTCATTCCTCCGCCCGGTATAGCCATACCACAGGCTCTAACTAGACCTCCAGCAATTATTCAACCAATACCTGGCCAACCGGTTGTTATACCGCCACCAGCGGTCGTAGCTCCAACAATAGTGGGTACTCCGGTTGTAAGTATCTAATAATTCCACTTGTATTCGTCTTATATTCTTGTTCGAAAACACATAGAAATTATTTCGATTGTTAGATACCAGTCACGACTACCACAAATTCCGACATAATGAGGCGAGCGCAAGAACAAGCGGCTCATCAAAAACAGCAAGAGGAACTGCAGAAGAAGTTGTTGGAGGAAACGGAACCACAGACGCTGCAACAACAAGAAAATATGTCGATCAAAGGACAAAGCGCGCGTCATCTCGTCATGCAGAAGCTTATGCGCAAAGTGGAATCCCGAGTTGTGATCTTGAGAAACATGGTGGCACCGGAAGACGTCGATGAAAGTTTACAGGAAGAAATCCAGGACGAGTGTTCGAAATTCGGTGTTGTGGAAAGAGTTATTATTTATAACGAGCGACAGTCCGAAGACGACGAGGATGCGGAAGTTATCGTGAAGATATTCGTCGAATTCTCTCAAATGAGTGGTAAGCTATTCGTACATTTTTTTTGTCTTTCAGAATAATCTTATCTTATCTTTGAATTGTATCGGTATAATCGATGAACATTTCAGAAGCGGAACGTGCAAGGGATTCTTTGAATGGTCGCTATTTTGGTGGACGATTAGTAAAAGGAGAGCTGTATGATCAAGCTCTATTCGATAATAGCGACTTTTCAGGTTGATCGGAAAAGCTTACGTTTTTCGTGCATTGGACTGTTTTAATTTCTTTCGATTGAAAGAATTTATATCTGCTGTTGACTGATGTTTCGTACTCCGATACACGCAAAGTATCTTTTTACAAACTCCAGGAATCGGCAAAAGCACCGACTTAGATGTCAATTTTTCTATCGCAGAATTATGTTTAAAATTGGTACGACATTCGAAATTCAATTTTGATATTTTCTACTACATAGTAATGAACACACATTTGGAAGTTATCATTTCATTACATCGAAGAGACTTTTAAGAAAGAATATTCAACGTATTATGCTCGACTGAAGTTCCGTAAGAGAAGGATATTCCATATACACGTATAGTTTCAGTACTGGTTTTTCATTACATCGATTAATTGAAGACAACAGTCGATGATATACAAAAGAAAATACAATAAATGTATATGTATAGAAACGTAGGATATAATAAATTGTTTTACATATAGACTATACTTCACACAAACAATAAATACATAAATTATACATCATAATACAAGTATATGTTATAATAAAATTTGTACATATTTACTAGATATTTTATTGATTTTAATTATTTGATGAGTTCGTTACATCCGAGATAAGATTGTTCCTTATTATATTTCATTAACTACCTAAATATTACTTTCGTACTGTCGTCTCGAACATTTTGCTTGACGGTCTTTATATTTTTACTTAATTTTATATTCGTCGTAGGTGGGGAACGGTTTTCGTTCTTTGCTATCAATGTAAGTTTGAGATTTTTCTGAATTGGCACTACCAAATTTAGCTGCTATTTCTGCAGCTTTTTCTTTTTTACTTATTGTCATCTGATAATTTCTCTCTAGTTCTTCCAGTGTCGGTGGCTCTTTTCTACGATATCTCAACCAAGATTCCCATTCCGCAGGCATTTCTGGCTCGAAATTATCTTTATCCACAGCCTCGAAGTAACGCGACGGCTTTTTCCGCGACGATTTACTAGCAATTGGTGTTTCATAGTATTTGGTACCATAACGATCTTCTCCTATCAATTTAGTACGATTGAGGTTAGGTTTCATAGAATTAATGAAACAATTCCAAATCAATTTCATCACGCCTCGTTCTTTTCTAGACATTTCGTTATTGTATTAGAACACGTCAAACTAAAAGAATTAAAAATATAATTAATTAAAACCATTATCGAGGGTGAACCGAGTAGCCGATTTCTACTAAAGTTTTAGGTTAGCTAACTAAGAAAATAAAAGTTTCGAGTAGTTAATAATACAATACTTACAAGTTCAAATTTTATTCATATTAAGAATGTATTTCTACTTATTAATAGATTATAAAACTTCCCTTAAAATAATATATTTGTATATTTAGCGACAACGTTGTATTACAAGCAACTGTCGCAAATCAATTTGCACGATGTATTGCGTATAACATATTTATTATGACAATATAACAGATATTTTTAATTAACATCAATTGTACGTCGCTTCTTAAATAAAATAAACAAATATAATTAGACGTTGCGTGTCTTGCGAAAAATTATAAATAATAGTCAACCATGGTATATAGTTGCGTTTAGTCGCGGTCACGCGATCGCATTATCATTGGTTTGAATGCTAGTGATCTAATGTTTATTATATTGGTCACACTGACCGAGGAAAGTTAAATTACTATATATTTCAAGTTTACAATTATTCTTTCAATTATCACAAAGTACCATGTGTATTTTAAATACGATTCCTTCCAAAAGCCAAATGTTTCGTCTACTTTCGCGGGTTTTTCAATTTCCGTTTAGTTCAAATGTCCCGCCAACGCAAAATGTAGTACGCAACGCGCGTGTGTAAGTAACTTCGTTATTTACACTGTGTTACCGCTACGCAAAAATATATACATATATATTTTATAAATCCGCGGAACTTCTACCGTGTTGTAAAACGTAGTTTCGTTTTACGACAGCACTTAATACGATTACACGATTTGAAAGGTTTCCGCAAAGGTAACGGCACGTCGTAAAATCAATTCCGTAACTTAATAATAAATACTCGGTTTTTCTCGGTATACTCGGACGGAGAAGCGTATAACGTGGACTTTTCTATCGGTTTAAAAACTGGTTCCGCCTATGTGTACACAACAATTGGCAAAATGAAAATTGAATTACGGTCGTTCCTTTTAAATGTTCGAAGAATTATATATTATCGCGAGTATATGTGAACTGATACGATATTCGATCGTATGGCTCTTTCGACGCGGAGTACAGTTGAATTGTGAACGTCGATCGATGGTCGTCGAGAATCGTGTCGCCGTCGACCTACGTACCACCGCGGTATATATCGAGGGGGGCGATTTTTTCTCGAAAAAAAAATGCATTTCAAATGCATTTCTGCGTATCTAAGCTGGGGAGCCTCTTGCAGAACACAGGCACACTTGCCGATTGGTTACGTCACTTCCAGGCGTGGTGCGGTGCAATGTGTTGTGTGCGTGTGCTACTGAAAATGGCCGTGTACGTACGGGTCCGTCTATTAGTTTACTGATTTCAACATACTTTTTTCGCGTTTCCTCGACTATTTTTGGGTGATGAACAGTGGAATTTGTTCGGCTACACGTCGTTCGCGTGAACGTGCGAGGCAAAGTGACCAGTGCATCGTCAACGGTTACGAACCGAGACAAAGTGTGCCCGTTTCGTCAACGGTGGATCATTAAAAGAGAAGGTGAGCAGAGGATGTGTCCACAGAGATTTTTTTTTCCGTTGTACGTATTTTTCATGGGGATAGTCCGTGTACACGATGCTCGTGTCGTTAACGATTAAGCATGGTATACGTCCGGTTGTTTCGTGTCATCGAAACTGGGATATCCTTTTACGATTTATCACGTCTCTCCTGCTCGTCGAGAGCAGAATCACGTATCGTATCGGCTTTGGCAGATTACGAACCGCATAAGTAGATGACTTTCTGGAAAATCTCGTCAACGCGTTCGTAACGCGTCCGTGCGAAACGTTGTCTCGCGTGTAAGTATTGTATATAGTACGTTCAAGATTTCTGTCAATTGGCCTCGTCCCGACGGATCTCGTCGTCGATACCCCTCCGATTCATGGAAGGATGGGGAAAGTGTATTTACAAAACGATGGCGGACAAATACGGCCGTGATTACTTGTCAAAATTGTGTCAATCCCGTGACCGACGTGTTTCGACATATTTCCGAGAAATCTGTGCTTCTGTGTTTCCCAGTGAGCTCGTGAATTTTTCAGTGTTCCCACCGTTCTCACACCGAGAATCGTGCACATTTTCCGTTTGATATTTACGAAAACGATTACCGAATTTCACATTTTCTTTTATTGGAGATAAAACGCAACTATTAATTTTAACGAGAAAAATATTTTTCTCATATATTTTATATGCAACAAAATATTTGCAATACATATTTTAATTGTTATTATAATAATCGTCTCGTAGAAACGCGAAACAATGTTTTCGACCAACATTATTTTTGACGATTTGTACTGGAATCGATTCTGTAGCGTATTTCAGGTAAAATTCATGCCACAGTGTATAAAACTAGAGGCCTCTTTAGTTGGAATGTTGTTCTGTTAGCTATGTCCCAGTTTTCTCTATCAATGGAATTTGTATAGTAATACAGACCCTATTCTGAAAGAAAGCAGCTAAATGCTTAGCTTCTCTCTATCGGTGGAATATCATCTTATCTGTAAGATAATGGATTTTTTTTTACTAATGCTCTTTTGTTTATTGCAGCCTTGTGCCTGTGTTCGAGCAAAAATAACGGATAATTAATAATGGGTTTGATTGTTGCTGCATGCATCGTTATGGAACATATCGATGGATATATTATCTACTGAACATTGATTTGAAGTTATCAAGATGCGGGAGAGATTTGATATAATCCCCTGGTATCGAATGGGGATTTGAATTATATCTTTTTCTTCAAGTATTTTCTATCGAGGTAGAAAATAAATCGGTACGATAAAAAGTATGAAAGGCTGTATTTAAGGAAGATGATTTCACGGATCTTGTAACTGTTACGCGTTACAATGAATTATTCAGACACTACATAAGTTTATGTTTAAGCGCAGAATTAGAGTAGATATTTCTCGTTAGCGGTAATACTATTCAATTTTATAACATAATGTAATAGAAATGCAGTTTTTATATGCGTGAATGTATTGAAAGAATATCGCAAAAATGTCATTCTTGTCGAATTTGAAGAAAGCATTCCACTTTGGTGGCAATGACGCGAAGAAAAAGAAGTTGTACAACAATATTAAAATGGATTGTAACCCAGAAGAATTCTGGGAAATGGTGGGCGAACTTGGGGATGGAGCATTTGGCAAAGTGTATAAGGTAAATCACAAAATCTTTTAATTATACGTGTAATATCTTGTATGTATATTTGTTGTGTTTACCAAACGCATTTTCTATACTTTTTAGGCACAGCATAAACAAACGCAACAGCTTGCTGCTGCAAAAATGTGTGCCCTCGAAGGAGAAGACGATCTTAGCGATTTCATGATCGAAATAGACATATTATCAGAATGTAAACATCCGAATGTTGTTGAGTTACACGAAGCATATTTTATAGAGGGCAAACTATGGGTATGTTTTGCTATTGCGCAACATTTACAAGATTATTCGAGCTTTATCCGATAACGTCTACGAATCTGCAGATGCTGATAGAATATTGCGACGGTGGTGCTGTCGATTCCATAATGGTGGAATTACAAAAAGCTTTAACAGAACCACAAATAGCCTACATATGTCAACACATGACTAAAGGACTTGCATTTTTACACAAATCTAAAGTAATTCACAGGGATCTAAAGGCAGGAAATGTTTTGTTAACAATGGCTGGAGGAGTGAAAATTGGTAGATTTTACATATACGATTCTTTATGTGTCTAAACGTCGAGCGAATGAGCTAACGATCTTCTAATTCCACAGCCGATTTTGGAGTATCTGCGAAAAATAAGCATACGTTACAGAAACACGATACATTTATTGGTACACCGTATTGGATGGCACCGGAAGTAGTATTATGCGAAACGTTTCGGGATAATCCTTATGATTTCAAAGTAAGCTATAATACACTTTATAAATCTAACGCGTTAACGCGTATAATCGAAAATGATTCGAACGTAGGTAGATATATGGTCGCTCGGGATTACCCTAATCGAATTTGCACAAATCGAGCCACCAAACCATGAGATGTCACCGATGCGGGTACTCCTAAAAATACAAAAAAGTGATCCACCGAAACTCGAGCAACCTGGAAAGTGGAGTAGAGATTTCAATGATTTTATCGCGAAGGCTCTCATAAAGGATCCAACATCGAGACCTACAGCCGACGAGCTGTTGAAGCATTCGTTTATAAATCGGAATTTGGATTCTAAACCGATCAGGGACTTGCTGTTGGAGTACAAAGCCGATGTCGTCGAAGAGGAATTGGTCGACGAGGAAGCAGAGGTACGTTTTCTTTCTCGTCTGATTTTAACAATCGATTCTCGTAATTCCAAACAGTTTTCGATTACGATGAAATTATATTAAAAAAAAATACAATAAGATACACCAGTATTTTATAAGCAGAATTTATATACACATGTATATATTATGTATGTATGTATATATGTACGTTGTTACACGCTTTCGTATTGATAGAAGGCAAAAATGGCGAAAAAACACAGAGAACTATATCAGCGGATCGGTAAGCTGCTTTTGAATGAAACTTAAGACAATTGCAACAAACAAACGTATTAGTTGTTCCTACATAAGTAATTAGAAATTAGTGATCTCGAGGAAAAATTGGTAATCTGATGATTCGTTGATGCGTTTATTTCAATTTTTATAAAGTATTCGGTTATACTTATTCACATTCGTGCATGGTGAATGTAAATAAAATGCTGAGAAAATTCGTGCATGCGACACTCGATGTTTAATTACAATTTTACTCTTACTTTGCCAATTCTGATATTGTATATATATATATCAGAGTAATTTTTATTTGAAAGGAATGAATGTTTTCTTTTTTTTTTTAAACATTCCGCACATCGTTACATAGGATCGAGATTTCAAAGATAAAATATTAAAACATTCTCACCCCTATATGTACTCTAATGAAACCCTAATAATTATGTTGTTGTAATTTGGATAATTTGGCTGTGCATGCGGCTCTCCTGGGCCTCGCCAGCCCCATCACCCCTGCGTTTGTCAGGTCAGTAGCTTATGCAATAAGTGCTGTCTAATTTGATTTCGATGCGTATACTGTGTTTGTACTCGTACTACCATAATCGTCTGCTATTTTCTTTTATTTTCAGACTGCAATGCATAAGCTATTTTCAATGTACCATATTCACGTTTATATACATATATTGCGTAGAAATTTTCTGTTCATCTTATTGACTCGACGACGAATACGCGAGAGTACATCATTCTGTTATTGCGTTACGTTTCTTGCCAACATCGTTTTCAGGATAGAAACTATATTTTCCGTCGATATAGTCATTGTAAATACGTAACGATAAGAACCACGTGCTTCTTCGTAAGATTGATCGTAAACGAATATTACAGGAGCAACGCACATCACAGCTACCTCTGGAGGTGGATCAACTCGGAGATGACTCTGCATCTATGCGCAGTGACGCTGATGTCAAGAGTAAGTTGTAATCTTGTAATAAACGCGATATGCTGGTAGGTAGACGGGAAAAAGAACAAAATGATTAATTAAAAATTGCCGTCTGTTTAGTTTCTGAAAAAGAAAATCTTGCCGCATCACCCGTATCTGCGAAAAAAGAAGAGAGCCACAAACGAGAGATCAACAGGGATGGTGAAAAGGAGGACAGGAACAAGAAATTACGGAAAGCGGAATCTAAAGAGAATATACCTGTATCCGTTGAGAAGAAACAAGTACGTATTTGTGCATGAATTGCTGCTTTAATTTGTAGAATTTTAATATAAATAATAACATGTATCTTTTATCCAGGCACCTAAACCACCTAGTACAAGCGAAGCAAACGAACGTAGAGTATCTCGGGAGAAAGGTCCTGCTCCTCCTCCACCACCTATGCGCCAGGACAGTAGAAACGAGGATAAGGAAAGTAATTTGAAGAGCACCGACAAGCAAAACACCGTCGAGATGTTGGACCAATGCAAGAGTACCGAGGACAGCAAGAGAGAAAAACACTCGTTATCAGAGAGTCAAGACACGGCGGAGAGGGAACAAACAACCATGGATACGTTCAACGAAAAGCAAACCGTCAGAGACAGTATAGAGAAATTAACGGCTGGCAACGAGAAGGATAAGGACACGAGACAGAAATCGGTAGTACAGAATAAAGCGAGCCAACCATCGAGAATGGAGTTAACTTCGGAAGAGAAGAGGAAATCCGCTCCGGTTCGACCAGAGTCGACGGAGGATTGGTCGAAGCCAGCGTTCAACAAACAATCGTCTCTAGAAGAGAGAAGCAGGTGCTGCGTAATTTTATACGGTATCGATTTTCTCGTGTTACATCATATATTTTCGCTACTGACTCTTTTCGATTGTTTTCAGAGTTGAGAAGAAACCCATCGACGCGCAAACGAAACGACAATCCTCAACGGAAGACAATCGGAAGAGCTTGCAGGAGAAACGAAAGTCTGTCGAGGAGAAGATAAACGCGGTTCTGGAGAAACGATTCTCGATGGACACCGAGATGCGGTCGAACGTCCCGTCGTTGGAGACGTTGACGCGTCGAGAAACGGCCGAACGTCCCAACGCGATCTTGTCCGATAAGAACATCATGAAGGCTTGCTCCACCGAAGACATCAAGACGGATTACGGTATAAGCAAGGTGGAATCGGTCGTTAAAAGTCATAGCGAAGGATCGTCCAGATACGATTCGTTGGAGAACTTCTCGGACGAGTTCGATGGGAAACGAGAGAAGAAGAAGTGGTTGAACAAGGAACAGACGCGCGAGAGTGTAGCGAACGATGCTTCCACCGGCGAGAAGAGAGGTTCTTCGATAAACGTATCGGTGATCACGTCGACGCCTATTAGGAGTCGAAGCGCGTCGTCGAGAAGAGGCAGCGGGGATAATGTGGTCGTTATTACCGGTAAGAGATGGCGAAATCTATTTTATTTTATTTCTAGATCTATTATAGACTACGGGCCTTGGCGCAGAGTTCTATTTTTCCTATCGATAGACTTCCGGTAGCATGATGATCCGTATGATCTACGTATGTACTCGTTTGATTCGATTGCAATTTACCGCATCTGAACAAATTTGCAGGAAAACCCGACCAAGAAATACGTCCAAACACATCAACCGTCCGGATCACAGCCGACAGTCCAGACTTATCGAATAGTCTGGCGAGCAACATAAGCCAGGTAACAGTGGTGACCACTCATCCTCCGGTACTGGTCGACGCCGTGTCGCCGACGCCTCTTTCTTGCCGGCCGTCTCCGACCTCGGAGGTGGTGATCGTCGCGAACGAATTGAACAAGACGCAGGTGAACGAAAGCTCGACCGACGACGACGGATTCCCGAGCCTGGACAGTCTGGAGTACACGCCGCAGGAGCAGCCGATCGTTGTCACGGACGCATCGAAGCGGGTGGGCAAGAAGTTGGACGAGTCCGAGGTGTTGATCGTGAGCCCGATCGTGGACGAGTTGCAGGACACTAGTCACGTCTCCGTGGTGACGGTCGGCGACGACAAAGAGCAGGTGAAAGACTCCTCGCAGATGCTGAACAAACGAGGAGCGACGCGAACCAGTTCCTCGCAGAGCGACGCGCAGAGTCTGCTGGAGAGGACGAGCACGAAGAGCGACAGCGGGGACGAGATCACGAAGATGATGGTCGCTGGAACGATCGTCGAGCCCGTGGACATCGACGACGCGAACAGGAACTCGAAGAAGGTGAACGGACTGATCAGGAACGACAAGTCGGCCGCTGGTGGCCGGATCGACGAGAAGGTTCTGAAAACGATCCGACAGAAGGACGCGGGCAAAATGTACAAAGAGAAAAGGATATCTCCGGACAGCTTCGAGGGATCGAGGTCACAGAGCGAGTCCGGCTCGACGCGATCGCACACGCCGAGCAAGAGCATCGATCGCTCGGACGCCGAGTCGATCTCGACCACGATCAGTCAGGACAGCCGAGAGTCGAACAAGGAGAACCACATCGGACAGGGACAGACGCCGGAAACGGAAGAGGAAGTAGTGCTGCGGCGGAAGCCCGATTACGCTCGCGATATACAGTCGCGGCCGACCAGAACCAAGGAGGACATACAGATGATGAATCTGAAGAAAAAGACGAGGAAGCGAACCAGGAAGTTCGAGATAGACGGTGTCGTGGTTACGACGACCACGTCCAAGGTAATCTACGGTGACGACGAGAACGGCAAGGTCTACGACGATCAGATATTCAGGAAACAGGAGCTCAGGGAGCTAAAGATGCTGCAGAAAATGGAGCAGAAGCAGTTCCAGGATCTGTCGCAGAAGGCGCAGTTCAACAAGGACCAGCAGGAGAAACGTTTCGAGCAGGAACGGCAATTGCTCGAGCGAAACGCCGAGACCGATCTGGAGACACTCGGACGGCAACAGAGGCAGCAGATCGAGCGTGCCGAGGCGCAGCAGGAGGCGGATCTGAGGCTCGCCTCGAAGAAAATCCGCAGCGAGCAGGAGAGGGAGCTGAAACAGTTCCGGGAGGGTCTCAAGCAGGAGTTGAGACTGTTGAAGCAAGAGGTGGATTTGATGCCGAAGGACAAGCGGAAGAGCGCGTTCAAGATCCGAAAGGAGAAGCTCGAGGCGGAGCACGAGGAGAGGGAGAAACACTTTTTGGACAAGTTGAACGAGAGTCACGAGGTGTCTCTTAGGAGGCTGTCCGACAGCCATCGGGAAAAGATTGCGCTGATGGAGAGGCAGTTCTTGCAGCAGAAGCAACAACTGATGAGAGCTCGAGAGGCGGCGATCTGGGAACAAGAGGAGCGACACATCCACGAGAAGCAGCAACTGTTGAAGAAACAGCTGAAGGACATCTTCTTCCTGCAGAGGCATCAAATGCTGATCCGTCACGAGAAGGAGCTCGAGCAAATGAAGCGGATGAACCAAAGGAAGGAGGAGGAGCTGGTCAAGCGGCAGACGGTCGAGCGCAGAAATCTACCGAAACGGATCCGTAACGAGATGAAGGCGCGCGAGATGATGTTCCGGGAGTCGATGAGGATCTCGATATCGTCGGTGATAGCGCCGGACCCGGACGCCGAGCGGGAGAAATTGAAGAAGTTCCAGGAGAACGAGAAGAAGAGGTACCGAGCGGAGCAACAACGGTTCGAGCTGAAACACTCGAGGCAACTCGAGGAGATGAGAGCGCAGAGCGACGCGACCATCAAGGAATTGGAGCAACTTCAGAACGAGAAGAGGAAAATGCTGATGGAGCACGAAACCTTGAAGCTGAAGGAGCTGGAGGAAGCTTACGGTAAAGAACTACGCGAGTGGAAGGCGCAGTTGAAGCCTCGCAAACAGGTAAACGAAACGATTACCTTCTTCCACGAACAAAATACACAATCTTTCGCACGGTTTTGCTTTCTATCCCCCCCCTTTTATTTCTTTTCTCTTGTATTTCACTGCGCGGATTGCCGCTACACTCTCTTTTACTGTAGAGACTAGATTTTCATGCGCTATAGTATTTTCTGGCAAACGTCCGCAACGAGACGGATAGAGACGGAACACTATGATCGGTCGTTGGTTAAAATTTGTAAAGGTACCCCGGCGTACAGCAGAACCGGCCATAACTGAATTAAGTGTTAATGTACTTGTTATAGAAGTTAGAGGCTGAGCTGTCGGCTGAAAAGGACGCGTTGGAAGCTCGCTACCGAGACTATTTCCCCTCTGGTCTTAGCGGTCTCTCTGTCCCACCTTTAGACTATTCTAACATCTTTCATTTCGAAGGCTGGAAGAAGTCGCCGCGTTTGCCCCGCTCCACCCCCGCCTCCCCATCCCCGTTCACCATTCCAAGAGTGTCGCTGAGAGTCAGCAGTTCGGACACCGGCTCCGTAAATGGCATGCTTCCCCGAAGTCATTCGAAACCGGACCTGGTACCATCTTCCTCACCTCGTAGATAGTGCTCCTCATAGTCCTGTATCGATCGCTCGTCGATCCTTGTCCCTTTTCTCCCGCTGGAGAAGTTTCCAAGTAAAAACGCTGTTTCGTCCGTTTCTTTTTTCTCGGTACAATTGATTCGAGTTCCGTCGCGGTCGAGAACTGTAATGTTTCAATTTCAACCGAGAACCTTTATAGAAAAGTTTGAAACCCCGGTTTCCATTTGTTCTCATTCGCGAAGTTCCGTGAAACTTTTACTTTGAAACTTCTCCGTTTGTATCGTTCTATGTCTTAAGCGTTAGCATTAGATGATAACATGTTTGCTTTACTCACCGTTGCTTCGTTATATGCATTTAATGCGCATTACTATTATACACGCATACGTGTATACACACATACATACACATACACACATACACATATATAAAAAAGCATATATATATATACAAACACAACACGCAGAATATACACAGTTAATATATTTTTGATAACCAAACGTAGTTGAAGAACGTCGACGAGATATATATATGTTTTGGGTGTTCGCACGTAGGTTCGAATAACATGTGCAGTCAGTAATGGTATTATAGACGGTTAATTAATTTATAACATTGTGTATTTGGCCGTATATCTTGGGCAAGAGACACTCGGCGAGTATATGTGTTTATGTATCTTTGAGAAAACAGGAGCTTGTTCGTTGAGAATCCGCGGTTTAGCGTCGAGGGACGCTAGGCGAGCGCGGTGTGGTTGTTCACATTGATTAACTGGTCGTTGAAATTGTTTGTCCCGTGTATACTTTACCTCGTGTACCTCGTGTACTTGTCGCAGATTTATTTGTATAGTTTTGCCACAGCCTTATTTACGCAATTCCCTTGGATACTCATTTGTCGATTGTGATACTCATTCCTCGGTAACAGTGTTTAGAGGTCCGGGTGCGACGATAACACAACGGGGTGAGCCGGTGGTGAAAACTTGTGGTAATTGCTCTGTGTTTGTATACTTGTCGGAAAAACCGTAGTGAATTTGTCCGCGGGGTTTGAACGCTTACACGTCCACCAGGGTTTTCTCGTATGCATATAAGTGTTTCTCCAATGTGTACGTTCGATCACGGTCGCAACCACCCCTTGCGTTACATGCTCCTGATAAGAACCTAACCGACGACGAAACGTCGATGAAATGTAGTCGGGAAAAAAGAGATTCCACGAGTGGATATCAGAGAACGGTCTACCTAGGTAAAGAGAACAAGGTCAGTTGAATAAAAGATCCGTTTTGATGCCATTACGCTATATAGATATATCTCGAGTGTCGAGTACACAGGGTGGAAGAAAAATAATGGTCGTCGGTTCTACGTGTGAATTCGCTGGTCTCTGAAAATAATTTAATAGCGGAGAAAATTGTCGGCGGAAAACTTTACTGTTGCGTCGTCGCGTTCTACGGGGATATAGAACCGCTTCGATGTTTCTCTTTTCATCGACGCGAAAGAAAAACTTCGATCGTTTTTGTCGTATAGTCTCTTCAAAGAATATCCATTGATCCGTAGATACAGGGTGCACTATCAGGTCGACTACAGGTGGGAGAAAATTTAAGGGGTGGTTCTCCGTGACAATATAAATCGAAAATGAAGAATAAAAAAATTGCTATTTCGACTTCGTTATTTAGTTATAGGTTGCCGCATTTTAGGTGGATTTTTAATTGTTAACCCTTTGCACTCGGAGCTATTTTAATTGGAAAGTTAAACATTTCTTCCGATCCTAGATATTCCCTCTGATTTTTTAAATTTGATGGATATGAAATTGATATTGTACAATACTTAATAATAATATTAATAATGTAAACAATGTTTTGAATAATGGTACAGCAATTTTTAGTGGCGCCACAGAGTCGCGACTCGAGTGTTACGGGCAGACTGCGGATTTTATGAATTTATGACAAAAATGAGTAGGTGTAATTCAAAATAGCAAAGACATTGGACGAATTTAAAGCTACTGTTATATTATTTTCAATCTATTAAACATATTAAACCTTTCGCTACCACGGACGAGATATCTCGCGCCCCAATAGTTCCCACTAAACGCTTTTGACGAGATATCTAGCCCCACCTAGCACCATTATTTTGACACTATAGACAAATATATTTTATAAGTAACTGTATCCTGATTTGTATCCTATTAATTTCTTCCTTTTACAAATCAGGATACAGTTACTTATAAAATATATTTCTCTATAGTGTCAAAATATTGGTGCTAGGTGGGGCGAGATATCTTGTCAAAAGCGTTTAGCGGGAAGTATCGGGGCGCGAGATATCTCGCAAAAGGCGTTTATCGGGAACTATTGGGGCGCGAGATATCTCGTCCGTGGTAGCGAAAGGGTTAAGAAAGAAAATAAATTTTTATTTCAGCCCAATTTGTTGCAATTCAGATAGAAAGTTTGTATTTCGCATAAAGATCCGCAGTCTAGGTATGGGTGTTAATAATTAAATAACGAAGCCGGAATCGCAATTTTTTTATTCTTCATTTTCGACTTATCTTGTCATGGAGAACCACCCCTTAAATTTTCTCCTACCCGTAGTCGAACACCCTGTATATACCCGGTGAAACGGTGGCCATTATATTTTTTTACAGCTTGTAAACGAAGTTATAATAATTTGCAAATTCAGTTTCGTCGGAGAACGGTCCGCGAGACGAACGCGACTGAGTAGCGGCGATGCTAGTTCGGTTTTTCTAAACGGTGCCGATTTCACGTTACAGAGATTGGAAGAGCAGTTCGCTCTACAGCTGGAGGAGCAGGAAGCGATTTACGGGCCAAGCGCGATACCGTTGTGCTTACCGGCGGATCTTCCGGATTTGACGCATCACACGGCCGGCTCGACGCGCAGCTCGCTCTCCTCGGTGAGCGAGGGCTAACGAGAGCGTGTCGCCGATTACTGCGTTCATCAACCAATACACAATACGGATCTTCCAAAAATCTCGAAAACTTTCTCGTAGGGAAGCCGCCACTTTCGAAGAGTTGGCGTCGCAACACCAAGCATTCTCGACGGTCCATTCCCATCGGCGCGGCACCCTCGAAGCCCTCGAGAGTTCACCAATGGCACGAGCTTCCATCGTCCGATGACGGAGAACAAAGAAAGAAAAAAGGAATACTACCGCAACGATCACGATCGTCAGACGCACAGATCATCGCATCGGATCGCAAAAAAACGCCGATCTGTCGGAATAAATTTAAGCTACCTTGAACAGGTGGTACCCGCGAGTTGTTATATTTTGCAGAAACGGTTTGCACGTTTTATGCGCGTCGATCGACTTGTTGGTTAAAATTGTGCGATCGAAACACCGTTTTTTCTTCCAATTTTGCCCGGTATTAACCAACAAACGAACGTTCGTAAAATAATGGGAACGTTGGTCTACACACGATAAGTCGATAAAAATGTAGTCCGTTCGGAATTCTGCTGTCCGATTCGATGCGAAGAGAACACGCGCGGTAGCGTTTCAATGTCTAGTGTGTTCGAAAGATTGCCTAGCCAATTTTCTACGTAGGTGAAAAAGCACACCCGGAGATAATATATATTTTCGCTGGTTCGAACCGCGACTCTGACGGAGCGCCGTTCGAGCGCAACGCTCTGATCCATGGGATTTCGGATCAGTTTCGAATCGCCGTGCGTGCGCGCGCGCGCGCGCGAGATCCGTGTATTTTCGAATCCGTGTAGTTCGAGAGCCCGTGCACACGTATTTGTTTCGAGAAGAGAAACTGTCGGTCGAATTTAACGTCGACAATATTTGTTCACCGATCGAGAGCTACACGAATATCTATTTTTTAGCGAATAAAATAATAAACACGTTTAAACACTACGAATCAAAGGTTTACGCCAAATATGTACACAAATGTATGGTTGCTTGTTGGTGGGACAGTCTCTTTTGAACGATGCACGTTCGGAGCGAGCACGACCGGCTAACGCGGCCCCCCCGTAGACGCAGAGGTATATTTGTATAAAATATTTCTTTTCTTTTCGTTTCTTCATCGTATATTCTCTTATCTTTTCTCTCGTCGTTTGTACATTGTCACTTGTTTTCTTCGTTTCTCGCGTTGATCCGTCTGAGAGAGAGAGAGAGAAAGAGAGAGAGAGTGAGAGAGATAGAGAGAATTGTATGCATGTATTGTTTCTCAGCAAGGAGTTTTTTTTGTACATAGTTACATATATAGAGAATCGGGACGAATCGTTCAATGTATTTTGAATATTATCCGGCGCGAACGATTTTTACGGACGATCGCCATCGAACGTAGGAGAACAGTTCGCTTTCCTGGTTATTTGCAAAACGCAGCTTCCTGTCGTCCACCGGGAAGACGTGAGATTGTTTCACGAAGAGATTGCTATACCCGTTTGCGTTTCGGAGAAACCACACTCGACGGCGGTATACTCTACTTTCGTGTTCGAACGTTTTCTTCTGGTTAACGTTAAAATACGAGTATGGGGGTCAAGAGTCGAACGAGCTTGCGACACAGAGAGGGAGAGAGAGAGAGAGAGAGAGAAAGGATATTTGCCAAAGCATATACATATACGCACGTATATGTACACACGCGCGTGGAGTACGAGGATTATCGAGAATGGTAACGATCGGGTTTTTTCGATTACAATTCAAAGTTGAGAGATTTCAGATTTTTATACTAGTTACCGGTAGAGAGAGAGAGAGAGAGAGAGCGTGTGAGTAGATTTTTTCAGAGAGACAGGATCGAGTCGGGGTAACGAGGATTCGCACTTGTTCGAACTTGTATGGAATTTTCGTGCGTAGATTTAACGAATCGTGATTTATAAGTGTTGATCGCCGAGTGCTTTTGCGAGCGACGCGAACGGAATGGACGAGATATAAAAGGAAGGTGACGCTTCCGTGAAATTTCCGTGTGACAGCCTTACTCTCGCGGAGTTTAGGGAAATCGATCGGGCTTTGTTCGCGCACGATCGAAAGTATTTATAAACTTAACGGCAATTAGAGAGCGAAGCAATGCAATATACAATAGAACCGAAAGAAGATTAAACGCGTCGACGGATCGTCGCGTCGAACCAACCCGAACGCTTCGTTTCGTTCGATTTAGTCAACGTTAGGGGGATACTTCTTTCCTTTCGTCTCTTGCTATGCCGAGTATTCTCCTTCTTTTTTGTTTTTTGAACATTTTTCAAATTATTTGTACGTACAGTATTTAAGCATACGAGACGGTTTTGTTATCATTTTTTCTTTCTGTCTGTCTATCTATCTATCCATCTATCTATCTATCTTTCTTTATTTTTTGTTTCATTCTTTCTTTCTGTTTTCTTTTTGTTAATACCTGTACACCCGTTGCACGAATTTCGTTTTAGGCGCGGCGCGTGTCCGCTCGCGTGCGCGCATACATATACATAAATAAATACGGAGGATCAATAGACTGAGAACGAATGAACGAATAAGAGAGAATCGGGAGATGAGATTATTGTTGATCTGTTCGTTGCGATTAAATGTTTACAAGCTGATAACTGTTTCGTTGAGTATTCATATACGTTAATTCGATTGGTGTCGTCGACGAAGCGGCAATTAGGGTCGGCCTCTACGAACGAAGCGTTTAATCGGCGGCCGGAGGAGCATCGGTCGGATTGTTTATAATATTTATTTCGATGTCGATGGGATATACTTTCATTCCTCGCTTCTCTCTGCAGGGGAGTTTTACGAGCGGAGCACCGTCCTCGTCTTTGGATCGACGTTCGCTCGACGCTAACGTTGTTCATATTAACGATCAAGATTCGATCCGTCGAGAGATCATCAATTCTCGGAATATATACACGATCATCCGATGTACGAACGAACGAACGAACGAACGAACGCCTGCCTTCTCCTCTCGCGAAGCGACTCGACTCGTCGAGGAGAAATCGAAGTAAAAGTTGCCGAGAATAACGGTTCGTCGGCCGTGTTAGGTGTCTACGCGTGTCCAGGCGAGCGTATTGTACAGAAATTCTTAACCACGTTGCGAGAGGAACGTATGTTCGTTCGAACCGGAAAAATTATTGTTCGCGTTCCTCGAGCAACGCGTCGTTTCCTCGACGTTCGGCAAAGGAAGCTCGCTCGAATAGAAAAATGGAGAGAATTTCGTAGCAAACGGAAAATTATAGTGTCTCTTTAAAACGAAGAATTTAAGAAGATAATTAATGTTTTATGAAACTTTTTTCGCCGACGGAAGCGCGCGTCTTTTTCTCTTCCACGGGAAAACTAAATCAATTACGATCGATCTCGATCACATATTCGCCGTGAACGTTCGCGTTTTTTATAGAGTTTGCTATAATGAATTGTTACGTGTAGGGAAGAAAGAGAGAGAAAGAGAGAGAATGAGATAATTTTTTATACAGGATAACTCTGGTTTGAGTGGTATGACGCGTCGACTGAGATCTACACTTAAAAAAAAGATATATGTCGCCTGTAACATAGACACTTTACAATTAATTGCTCAGTACTAGGTTATAACTGGATTCAACACGATCATTAATATAGTCCGTAAGGCTAATGTTACGATTATTTACACGATAATGTTATTAAGAAATAACGCAATAAATATTTTACTTCTACACGTTGATCATGATAGTTTATTCGCGGTATATGCGCACACGGGAATAAACATATGTATATCGTTCCTTTATCGTGGGAAGCTCTTATCAAGCTGCACAGTGGTCACGCGGCCAGTGGTCTAGTGTAGAATGATCGGTGGCTAATTCTCCAGCGATAATAATATGCCTGCGGTCTTTTTATTTTTTCCGTTCATGATGTTTACCACCTTTCTCCGAGACTCTTGTCCCCCCTTATCTCTGATATAAAGCTATATCTCGCGAAAAATTCGTGTAATTAGAATAGTCTAGCAGAGGTAATCGCGCGTGAAGGTCGAACAGGGCGTTGTCCGCGTTTAATTTTGGAACGTCTAATAGTAAGTAAGTGGCGAAGAAAATTGGCGAACGAACGTTGTTTCTGGTTTTCGCGAAAAAAGACCGGTTGCGATCGAGGATGGGCGGGCTGGTCGGGCTCCCGATTATTCGCGTTTTACCGTAAATATTGCACCTATAGATCGCACGATAAACGAAAAATGTTGGCGGTTCCGAATTTCCGCGGTGGTTCGTCGCAGTATTCGGTGATCTAGATCGCCGGTAGATCGCCTGGGGATGGTTGTTCGAACCGATCGAATACGAAAACCGTGAGATTGTTTAACACAGTCCGATTCTAACGAATGCCGTATGATTTTTGCTCTGCATAGGTTACGTTGCGGTACACAGATGGCCGAGCCAGCGGCGAAAAGAAAAGTGTGCGTGATAGGAGCCGGCGCCGCCGGTTTGTGCGCTGCCAGGCACGTTGCGCGAGATTTCGATTTCGAGGTAAACGTTTACGAGCAAACGGGCTCCGTCGCCGGCACATGGGTTTACACCGAGGGAACCGGCCTAGATCCGAACGGGTTGCCTATACACTCGAGCATGTACCGGAATCTGAGGTTCGCTTCGAACGCTTTCCTCCGTGGCTTTTTCAGCCGTTTGAAAACTTTATCGTCGATCTAACCCGCAGAACCAACCTGCCCGCGAGAATCATGAACTTTCCCGATTATCAGACGATGAACGCGGTGGAGCCTTGTTGCGTGACGCACCAGGAAGTTCGAACTTACCTGGAGAATTACGCGAAGCATTTCGATTTGCTCGAACACATTCAGGTAAACGCGCCGCGCGCGTTCGAAACCGAGCGACTCGTGCAACGCGCTGATAGCGGTGCCGATCTTTGGGAATTTTTTTTGTAGAAACGGCGCGCGATATTTTTCTCCAGAATGTATTGCCACGCGTTTGATAAAGCGGCAAGAATTTTTTTTTTGGTAAAAAGTCAATTACTCAAATTCAAATAAGCTGTTTTGGATAGAATAAGCCAGAGTTGGGCAGTAATTGATTACATGAGTAATTAATTATATCTTCAATTACATGAGCAAAAGTGGACTACATTTTCAATAAGAAAACAGTAAAATGGTCCAAAACATCAAAATAGTGGTTTAAAAGAACAATTACTGTAATTGTAATTGTTAGACGCAATTACAATTACATGTAATTCTACTTTTATTTCTGCAGTTACAAGTAATTGTAATGCAATTACAAGTAATTGTAATGCAATTACAAGTAATTGTAATTGGTAGTTGCAATTACATAGCGCCAAAATGGCACTAAAAAAATAATTAGATATCTACTCAATGGAAATGTCTAAAAAGAACAAACAAAAAACATATGTTAGGAAATATTTATTATTTATTAAACTTCAACTCTTTTGGCGTTAAGTAATTGCAACTACCAATTACAATTTCTTGTAATTGCAACTACCAATTACAATTTCTTGTAATTGCAGTACAATTACTTGTAATTGCAGAAATAAAAGTACAATTACATGTAATTGTAATTGTAATTGCAATTACTTTGGCTCAACCAGTAATTGTAATTGCAGACCACAATTACAATTACAGTGATTTGACAAGTAATTGAAATTACCAATTACAATTACAAGTAATTGTAATTTTATTTCTGCAATTACAAATTACAGGAATTGGTAAGTAATTGTAATTGTAATTGAAATTACTTTTTGCCCAACTCTGGAATAAGCAAAGGGGCTTCTCGCGTCTACGAAGAATATATTTCTCGGATGTAGCGCCCGATAGATCTCTGCGATTTCTCGGCACGTTACACGAATCGCCCGATTCCGATCTAGAGACTTCTAAGTTCGGCTAACGCGCGGGGGTCACCTTTGCAGTTCAACGCGCGAGTAAAATCCGTTCGTTTGGACGCATCTTGGCCTGGAGGCCGTGAAAAGTGGACCGTCCGAGTCGAAAGGTTGAAAACGAAGCGGGAGGAGAAGATTGTTTACGACGCCGTCATGATCTGCAACGGGTGCGTTGTGACTCGCGACGGATTGACAGTCGCGTGGCTCGCGATAAGAGTCCGCCTCGAGACTCCCTAGAATTTCCCTAGAATACCCTAGAAATTTGGCCGAAACTTGGGTTTGCGAAATTAGATTTTTCGTCCTTATACGAGCAGATTTTGGGCTGGGTGAGGGCTCAATCTAAAGAGGAAGGTTCAGCGCATGGTGCTCTGGTTATGATGTAACGAGATTATGTTGACATCTAATAATATGAGTCTGCAAAGTAGGGATAAATTTCGAGAAAATAACCGCAGAATCCAATGTATTTTTCTGTCACAAAAAGAGTTTTTTTACTGCTATCATAACCAGAGCACCATGCGCCGAACCTTCCTCTATCAAACGAGCCTCTATGTAGCTAAAAATTTGCTCGTATAAGGACGAAAAATCGAATTTCGCAACCCAAGTTTCGGCCAAATTTCTAGGGTATTCTAGAGAAATTCTAGGGAAAGTCACGTGACTACCGTTCCCTCTTAACGACGATTTTTATTTTCAACGATTCAGACATTACTTCGACCCGTTCGTACCGAGCGTGCCCGGCGTCGAAACCTTTTCAGGAACGATGCTGCACAGTCACTCCTATAGAAGGCCGGAAGATTTCGCCGGAAAGACGGTGTTCGTGTTGGGAGCATCCTCTTCGGGGATCGACATAGCGATCGAGCTGGCCGATCACGCCTCTCGGGTGTATCTGAGCCACAACAACGAAAGGTATATTGGCGTACTAGTAATTTCCGGTAGCCATTGGAAAATTCCTTGTCGAGAACTCGCTTAATTTATTTCGCTTTGCGATAAATATTGGAATAAAGTTTGAGCGGGCAAGCTGAAAACATTAACGCGCGTGTTCGTGCAGGTTGAAGAGCGTGTTTCCAGCGAACGTGTCTCAGGTGGTGGGCCTGGACAGAATAGACGGGGAGCGGTTCCATTTAAAGGATCAGTCGGTCGTCACCGTGGACGCGTTCATTTACTGTACCGGCTACAAGTACACGTTTCCGTTCCTGGACGAGACCTCTGGGATCCGCGTGGACGACAATCACGTGACACCGTTGTACAAGCAGTTGATCAACATCGATCACCCGACGATGTGCATCGTCGGTGTGCCCACCGTCGTCATACCGTTCCCCATGTTCCACGCGCAAGTAATTACCGATTGCTCGCGATACATCATCCGCGACGTAATTTCCGCGGAGACGAATGAAACTAAGAAAACTGTCTGGTACGTTCCCCAGGTACAATACTTTCTGGCTACGCTGAAGAACACGGCGATACTACCCTCGAGAGCGACGATGTTGCTGGACTCGAAGCCGAAGTCTGCGAAGAAGCGGCACGCGCACAGGCTGAAGGACGATCAGTGGGAGTACAACGACTGGTTGGCGGACGCGGGTCACTTCGATCGTTTGCCACCGTACTATAAACTCGTCTACAACAAATGGTCCGATCTCAGGCTGAAGAATCTCCTGCGGTACAAGTCGGCGAAACTGGTAATCTCCGAGGACGAGCAGTCCGTCGAGTTGGTTATTCGAGAGTGATTCGAAGCAGCGAACGATCAACGAAAGGAATAAAAAAAGCTTTTCTGCAATAGCGATTTTTATTTTGAAAGAGGAAACACAATGTTACGGTTGGACGCGTTCGAGCCTGGCCGGCCGAACGCTGCACCTAGAGCTTAGTTTTATCCTTGATCCAATCCAACACGCTCAAGACGTCCGTGTAAACGCCCGGCGAGTCCGGTTCCCCGCATTCGTCGCCCCACGAGGTGATACCGATCACGGTCGAATTTTTTATCAACGGACCGCCGGAGTCACCCTGCGAAAACATTTCATCCCTTCGTTATTTTTAATACCTGTCTAAAGGTGGGATTTCCTAGGTGCGTTTTGCGATATCAGTCCCTCTTATACTACATTCGTCATACTTCATCAGAACGCGAGCGGCTGCGTTGCTACGATGCGATTTGGTATATATTTCCTTGTTTTTCAGTAAAATCCATTTTCATCGGTTTTTTAGTTCAGCCATTATAATTTAATGTAAAACATGTTGACAATTTATTTTACACGTTTGTAATACCAACAATTTTTAAGATTTCGAAAAATTATATATGTCATTACACATTACAACATATTTTAATTTAAACAAAATCCGAAACAGTTGTCCGAAAAGTACGCAGTGGTTCGAAAAACGCCTGGCTCCGCGTCTCGACTGCTTCGGAAGCAGTGGGTGAAAAATCGCGTGCGTCTGCATCTGGTGCAACATTCAGAGATCTCGAAGCGAAGAAACAAACCCAAACGTGTGCGTCGAACAGCTACAGAAAATCGATCGATCCACGTGTTTGAGTTTGGTCGATGCTCTTACCTCTTTCTTCTAAAGCGAAAACAAGGAAAGATATACCAAATCGCATCGTAGCAATGTGCGTCCAAGGGAGTTACGACGAATGGAGTATGGATCGCAAAACGCACCTAGGAAATCCCACCTTAAAATAACCGCGAGACCGGATCATGACTCTACCTTGCACGAATCTTTCCCTCCGTTCTCGAACCCGTAACAGATCTGATGATCCGTGACAACGAACCGACCGTTGTAATATCTCCGGCACGTTTGCCTGGGAACGTTCGGGACGAACACGTACTGCAGGTCCTCGGACAGCACCGGGTCTTCGTTCTGTAATTCCATGCACGGCGATTGAAGCTTTCGAAACGAGAAGACGGCTAATAACACTGTCCAACACCAAATTTGTGCTCTAATTACTGTTGGGTGATTCTTGTAGACATTGTCGTGCTAAAACCGAATCCGAAAGCATTAATCGGAAGAATGTCGAATGTCCATTGGTACTACAATTATAAAGATAAGACGACAATTACTGAAAATAAAATTTCCCAATCGCCGTATTGCGGTCTTTCCTTACATTGTATGTCGACTACGCATAGCGACGGCCCTGGCGTGTCGAGAAGAGGCTACAATGGCCGCGTGGCGCGAACGCACACAAGCTGTCAACGAACATTTTCTTGACCTGCTCATATACTAACCGAACCAAATACTTTTTGTGAATGGTTTCTTTACCAGAACTGTAAATTCCTGCTAGATAAAGGATTTTTCTCATAAATACAAAAATAGAGCGTATAAAGTCCCCGCGTCAGCTCTTTTTCAAACTTTAACAAGCATTTACAACTATTAGCAAGTTCAAAAAAATATAAATGGCTATATGGATATGTAGAGGAGAGTCCCCTCTTTCTTTTCACTCAAACCTGAACATCCTCGCATGTTTAGTTTTCGCGTAACATCTCGTTTTTTTATCGAAATCATGCATTTTTACAAAAATCAATGTATTTCGAAAACGTTGATAGAGCAATTCTGGTTTCGGATTCGGTTTTAGGACGACAATGTCTACAAGAATCACCCAACAGTAATTAGAGCACACGAAAAAAGTTCTCATTTGTTGGACAGTGTAATCGGATGATCAGTGAACGAATCGTACGATGAAGTAACCCCAACCACAGACCAGCCCCACCGACGTGTCAAGCCGTCTGGTGGGATTCGGTAGGAACGCCGGTTTCGTAACGTTGCTGTAGCGGAACGGCGGTGTCACCTTGATCACCGCGACGTCGTAGTCGTTGTCGTCGTCGTTGTATTTCTCGTGGTAGGTCATGTACGTCACGTTGTGAACGGTCCCGCCGTTGTCGTATTTGCTCGATCCGCTGCGCACGCTCACCACGATGCTGGGCATACCGACGAAGCTGTAAAAGTTCGGGAAAGGACTCTGCCGGGTCCCGTTTAGGCTCGGAGAGCTGTCGTTGGTTCACCCTTCCCTCGCCGACAATTATCGGTGAAGAACGATTGTCGGCGGGGCTAGGGTGGCCCAGCCTATCATCGTTTACTCACGGAGCGACGCAATGAGCCGCCGTCAATGCCCATTCCTCCCCGATGATGGTGGCACCGCACGCGTGACTGTCGTTCACCCTGTACGATAGCTGTGCATGAAAAGGGAAATGAAACAGGTCGTAGACAGTGGATCTTTAGCAAAAGATTTAGCAAAATGCAAGAAACAGCAGTGAGATAAACATTTCTGTTAGCCTTTGTTCATTTTAATAAGCTGCGACTAATACCTTGATATATAATGATAATCAAGGATGATCAAGGTTCGATCATTTTAAACCAACAGCAAATGTGCAATTATTGTAGCAAAAATTTTTGAGTTACAAAATTTTGGACTTTAACTTAAGTTACATATGTGCCACCATGGAATAAAGTCCAAAATTTTGTAACTGAAAAATTTTTCTACAATGTGGTTATTCGTTTTCACAGCAAACGCAAAATATGTCTCTTAGAAAATGATCAACATTATGATCGAAACGTCGAGAAATTTGATGTATTAATTGCACATTTGCTGTTGATTTAAAATGATCGAACCTTGCGCCGAAATCATTATTATCATTATATATTATAATTTCGATCGAGAAAAATTCACAATACCTTGATACTCTTGAATTATTTTAGACATTTTTATTGTAAACCGTGAAAGCTGAGTTGAAAACGTTAAGGTGCGGCCCGTAACGCGTTGAAACAGGTGGGACCTCCATTATGGTAGCATCACCGAAGATCGAGAGGAAACGGAATAACGGTTACTTGCCATAAACGGGACCTCCACGATGTCGATCGATGCTCCGCCGACGATTCGGTCCGGGGAGGAACGCTGCGTTTCGTGGGACGACGCTGATTGCAAGCACGGTCCAAATCGACCAACGGTAAGACAGTATGGAACGGTTTTATACATCGGCCAGGCCTAACGCGTGGCTTAGAAAAATGGAGGGTACTTACATCCGAGAAGCAGAAGAAGCATCTCGGCGAGTCGGAGCACGGTCGCGCTCGGAATTGCCCCTCTCGAACGTCCTCGCATTCTCGGCGATGATCTCCGTCACCTAACAGATAGCCGAAACTGAAATGATCGCAACGTGTACACCCGAGGAGTCCCGTACCAACTGTGTAATGGTATTCGTACCCGTTATCGCGGTGTTACGTCGATGCAAATAGGTTGTGCAGTCCATTTTACGAAACGAACTCGTTACTCATCGGTTTGGAGACGTCGAGGTGCTTCCTTTTCCTCGATAAACGTTCACGGTGAAGATCGTTCAGGGAGGGGATGACCGTTCTTATCATTTTTATCCTCGAGGCTACATTCTCCGAGGCCTCGCGGCTACCAATTTTTCGCGAAAGCATGCTCGACGGTAGTATCGAGTAATCTGTCGGAGTGCGTGGGAACAAAATGGTTGCTGATCGGTATTTCGATCCACTGTGCATAACGATCGAATTGAAACATTCTTCGAGAAAGGGGCGTACTTTGATTTTAGAGCGGCAAAGTTAGGCCTTCTACAAGGCGCCCCGCGAACGGCAACCCGGTGTACATCGGTGCGCTACTGGGCGTCGGTACGAAGGGTACGATAAATGTTTTAGTTAAATGATAGCTGTTGGAAATGTTTTACACATTAGTTACATTTTTATATCTGAAAAGTCGAATGAACGATTTATTTTTAAAAAAATTTATTTATTAAGGTCGCGTACTGGGTCATTAGTAGACTGCGGATTTGATGCATTTATGACAAAAATGGGTGGATGTAATTTAAAACAGTAATAACAATCAGACAATTTAAGAGCGTCTCTGAGTTACTTTTTTATATCTGAAAAGTCGAATTAACGATTTATTTATCTTTTAAAATTTATTTATTAAGGTCGCGTACTAGGTCATTAGTACACTGCGGATTTGATGCATTTATGACAAAAATGGGTGGATGTAATTTAAAACAGTAAAAACATTCAGACAATTTAATAGCGTCTCTATAGTATTTACAATTTATTAAAATTGTTAAAAATAGAAAGAAATTTTTATATGGTTTCCGTGTGTTGTAATTGACAAAGAAAATTTTTATTTTTCATGAAGCTCCACAGTGTAGTCATTAGCGACCACGGAAGAGCTGATAGAATTTATACCAGTGGATTACATATACAGTATAGTAGGGTGGACCTTAGCTGTACCTTGTGAAATTTTTTTTACAAGACTTTTTTCACGCCCTATCTCCTAAAATTGTGCTATTGGGTAAGAAAATAATTCCTGCAAAAGATGAAATCTTGAAATTTCAAGATTTTCGCAACTTCAACGTCAATGAGGCACGCCTTCCCCTTACCCAATCAACTTCATCTTTTGCAGGAATTATTTTCTTACCGAACAGCACAATTTTGGGAGAGGGGGCGTGAAAAAAATCTCGCCAAAATAATTTCCCAAGGTAGAAGATGAAATCTTGAAATTTCATGTTTTTCGCAACTTCAACGTCAATGAGGCATGCCTTCCCCTTATCCAATCAACTTCATCTTTTGCAGGAATTATTTTCTTACCGAACAGCACAATTTTGGGAGAGGGGGCGTGAAAAAAATCTCGCCAAAATAATTTCCCAAGGTAAAAGATAAAATCTTGAAATTTCATGTTTTTCGCAACTTCAACGTCAATGAGGCATGCCTTCCCCTTATCCAATCAACTTCATCTTTTGCAGGAATTATTTTCTTACCCAATAGAACAATTTTTTGTGAAAAAATTTTCACAAGATAGAGCTAAGGTCCACCCTAATGTATACTGTAGTGTGAAAGGCTTAATTGTTCCATCGGCTGAGTTAACGATTTTGTTATTGGTCGACGGGAACATTCGGGTGCAGTTTAAAATCAAAATGGAGGATGATCCGGTCGCCCGGAAATGAAAGTTTAACATGGTCGCTGGCCAAGAAAACATTGGACGGCTATTATTCGAGGGGGGTCAGTGTCGTAGATGAAATTGGACCGGAGCTTATATATCGTTGATAGAAAAGCGGTAGAAAGTTTTTCCCGGGGCGGAAAAACAGGATTGTTTCGAATTTCAGTGTTGGGATAAGCTCCGCGACGGAAGTGTACGAAGGGGTGGTGGGTAAGGGTCGGAAGGGCGCGTCGAGCCAATCGGTTTCGAAAACAATGGAGAGAACGGAAGAGACCGGCGGTGTTCGTTCGGTGGTTAGGCAGGTCGGTAGGAGCGAGAAACGAGAAGCTCTCGAAGCTAAGCGAGAAGCTCGAACTGAAGCGAGAAACGAGAAACGAGAAACGAGAAAGGAGAAGCGAGCCGCGCCGGTTGGTCGAGGGGTGGCGGTGCGGTAGCGACGCGGCGAGACGCGCCGAAACAACCCTCAGTGTGAAACTTGTCGCGCACGGTTACGGTTACGGTTACGGTTACGGGTACGGGTACGGGTACGGGTACGAGTAAGGATACGGGTACAGGTACGGGTTACGAATTACGGGTACGGTTTCGGGTGCGGGTGACGGTATATAAAATTTTTTCTCTCTCGTGCCTATAAGATCGGCGGTTACGTGTAATAGAAGAAATTATTTGAATCTGTTTTCGTGTCGTTTTGCTCGTGTGCTTCGGATCCTCATCGGTAATCACCGATCGTGTCTCTCCGACAGTGCGATTGATTTTGTATCTCTGTTTGGTGGACCGAAGAAGAGCGGAGAGGGTCAGGTGGTCTGTCGAGGAGGAAAACAACGGTGCCCAGCGATCGACGATCCCGGACAAGACGGCGGAGAGTGCATCGTCTCGGTGAGTCGACTTGATTCAATGCCAGATACGCGCGACCATCAGAGTGATATAACCCCGAGATTTCGACGGATCTAGTCGGGTCTATCTTTACCGATGGCCGAGGACCCGTTTCGCTCGAGCCTTGATCAGGGTCGAGATCCAACGAAAGCTCTCTCGGGGGCCAACTTGCCCCCGCAGCTAAGACAGATTCTAGAGAGACCGAGGTTCGATTCCTCGATGTATCGGTAGGTTCCTCTAGAAGCTTAAGTTTGCCCCGGACACGGTGGTGGGAACAAGAGGAGCGAATCGAACGGTAAAACGCGAACCAGTCGAAACGAAAATAGTTCCTCTTGTTCCCTGCCCCCCTCCCCCCTCTCTTTTCCGCGGAACGTCATTGGCGCGACGCCTGACGAATCGAGTTTTCGTCCTCCGAAAGAAATCTCTCGCGGCCCTCGGCTCCCGTCGATGCTTCCCTCTCGTTCACCAGCCATCTTGAATCGATATTTATCGAGCGGCACGATCGAACCCCGCCGAGACATTTTTAACCGGGATCTTGGTCTCGTCCAACGGTCCAACGCACACCGGGGGCAGGATTTGTCCTCGATTTGGGGGGTTGTGGAGGGTGTCTTCGATTGTCGCGCGACCAGCACGAGATTCGATCGCGAGCAAGAGAAGCCTCTCTCGCCGAGAAAACCGTTTCGATCGAACAATTTACGGTCGACGCCAACGTCTTACCCGAAATCGATTGCTTCGACCCTTACCTCGCTATCCGCGACTACTTACTATTTTCGACATTGCGACGAGGCACCCGTTGTCTTAAACCCGTGAGCATATTATCGCGTCGCAACGAATAATTAAACGTAATGCCCGTTATCGCCCATTTTGTTTCTATTAGATTTAAGTAGAATCGTTTCGCACGGCACAAGCGCGCAACGGCCGGTAATAAACACAGCGATACGCGGCAATTGTGTTAGTTGATAATTCAGAGAATATGCTCCCGGGTGGTAGTAACCAGGAGAATAGCGTACACACGTATATACACGTTTGATGCGAATGGGTTAATCTGCTCGTTGGAAAGCTCCTGTAAGCTGAAACTTGAATACACCTCTGATTACTAGGTATTCACGGTTTTCTTACGAATCGTTACATTTTTATCAGAAAATATCTCGACGGATTTCGCTATGGCACAATCTTGTGCCGCAAGCTATTATCGATGTTTCGAGAGCTTCGTTCAGTGATCGAAATTTCGGGGTTTTTCATAAAGATTCACCAGCGAACATTTTTCTATTTGAAGAACGTTGCTTTGGCGAATGCTCGAATTTAGGCTAACGATATTTCGGGGAGTAGCAGCGAACGCGGAAAATTCCGGGCGGAAACGCAAGGGTTAATTGCCAGAGAAAGATCGGAGTGGCAGTAGTGCAGCGTAATGCGACGAATCGTTGCTAAAAATAACGGCCGAGCCAACGGTTATTCGGTACGCTTTTCTGCAAAGTTCGTATTACGAGTGTATGTCTGCCTGAGCAAAGCTTCCGAATCGGGGTGAACGGTGCGACGGTTCTAGGGGTGCGAGAACGCAGCTACTTTTGTCGCCGTTTCCACCCCCGATAAGAATCTGCGCTTTCTCTTTAACGGCGAGTGCAGCCGGAAACAAAGCGCGTCTAGGAATAATATTGTTCGGCCAACGAGAACAGAGAGAGAGAGAGAGAGAGAGGAAGAGTAGGGGAGAGATTGCAATTAGACGGCATCGGGGCTGCAATCGGAAGCTGCTTGGCTGCTTCGAGCGCCGTAGGAAACGAATTGAAAGGCGATCGACCGCGCCCGCCCCGTCCGCGACTACGGCGGATCGTAAACAATCCGATGCCGATAACGGTTTTCGTTTTTTCGTGGACGATCTCGCGTTTCGTTCAGTCGCGGTGCCGCTGATCCGCGAGATTTAATTAGGCTCGTGGGTGAAACTCAGCGGACCAAAAATTTTAATTTTTTTCCGAATATCATACCATTCTATAAAATTGATTAGTTTTATCGATCGTAATTTTTCAACATAAATAGAGCGACGCAGTAAAATTTGTTACTCTTGAAAATGATCCACATCTGGGTCGAAACGTTGATTCTCTAAAAATTTTAAAAATTGCAAAATTGCTCTAATTTTTGTTAATGATCGAACCCGTGCGCCGAAAGCATCGCTCTATTTATAATACCATTCGACGGAAAAATGATAAAACTTTTAATTCTAATGCGCGGAATCAAAATCTAACCCAGACCTAGCGAATCCGCTTACTATATTATACATCGCGTTCTAATCAGGGTCTGAAACGGTTCTGAAAATAACTGTTTCAAACTGTTATACAGAGTGTCCCGGTATTGATGGTACAACCGTGTGGGGGGTGATTCTATGTGAGAAAATAAGTCGAAAATACGGAATAAATTTTTTTCATTTGAGACTTTGTTTTCGAGAAAAACGACTTTGAAGTTTGAATCGACTTGTCGGACGATTCCAATTCAAAATCCCGCGTGTTCGCCGAATTTTCAAACTCTACTTTCTTGAACACAAGGCGTCAAATGAAAAAAATTAATTCCATATTTTCAACTTATTTTCTCATGTAGAATCACCCCCTCCACGGTTGTACCATCAATACTGGGACACCCTGTATGTATATCGGTTCTGATTGAAACAGTTATAAAGAACCGAAATGATGTTATAACTGTTACGAGAATATCGGTTCTGGCTTATATCGGTTACGGTTACGGTTCTGGAGAACCGATATTATTTCGGTTCTATAACTGTTATTTTTCGGTTCTGGATTTCGGTTTCTGTTTCGATTCTGCCATTCTGTATTTTGTTCGGCCGAAGAACATATAACGTGTGCAAGCCTTGCATACATTGTATTACGTCGTGTAATATGAAACGTCGGATTATTCAATGAAGAGGAAAAATTTATTTTTCCGAATACAGAATGACAGAACCGAAATCCAGGATCGAAAAATAACAGTTATAGAACCGAAATCCAGAATCGAAAAATAACAGTTATGGAACCGAAATGCAGAATCGAAAAATAACAGTTATAGAACCGAAACCCAGAATCGAAAAATAACAGTTATAGAACCGAAATAATATCGGTTCCCCAAAACCGTAACTGATATAAGCCAGAACTGATATTCTCGTAACAGTTATAACAACATTTCGGTTCTGCATAACTGTTTCGAGAATCGGACCCGATATCATAACAGTTTTCAATCCCCGGTTCTAATCTCTCAATCGCGCTTGAAATCTAGCAACTTTACTCGTGTATAACTTTCAAACAAGTGACCTGCGCACACTGAAACTTAGGTTCCGCGCAGTAGAATTGATAATTTCATCATTTTTTTTCGTCAAATTGTACAGGGTGTCACAAAATTATATGTCGCGCACAACATTGCGCGATTCTACACCCCTGATTTAGTCGAAAATGACATAAGGAACCCCTCCCCGCAAAATTGACCTTGAATGTGAAAACCAAAATTTCTTTTTAAACGTGTTCTACTGAAAAAAATGTCGTTTTTTTTACCTAGTTTTTCACGTTCAAGGTCAATATTGCGGGGGGTTCCTTATGTCATTTTCGACTAAATCGAGGGTGTAGAATCGCGCTATGGTGTCATACAATTTTGTGACACCCTGTACAATATTGCATTCAGAAAAGTTGAACATTTTTCCCGATTAAAAATGGCCGGAAGTCGATTAGATGGATCCGGTGAGAGCATCGTCGAGAGCTCATCGGTGTTTCTTCGGTGTTGTTGAGCACGTGTGCGCAGTTAATTAAATTTTCAAAGATGTTCCCGCCTCTATGCATATTCATTTATGCATATCCGTCGTCCTCGTCGTCACGATTTCATCCACACGCGGCGGCGGCACAACGACGACGTCACGGGGCAGATTGCCGCCGCATTGCCGATGATACGCGAAAACGATCCGCTCCCGGGAGCCGGAAAGTCGATTAATCCGTCGGTCGACAGAAACCAGCGAACGGTCGATACCTTTCACGCGTATTCTCTATCTCCCGCCCGCGCCTGTCTCTCGACTGCCCCACAATCCATTTCGGACGGACGCGGCGGGCTAGTTTCGCCAGCGGGCTGGTTCTCTATACTTTTTTCGGTATCCGGTTCGATCGGTCATGGGATTGCCCTGTAGGGCACTGCCCTGGCCCTCGACGAAACCACGCCCATTCGGAGCAGTCTCTGCGAAACAAGGGTCCTTCGAACTGTACCGTTAGGAGACGCGTAGCGTAGGCTGACCATTGATAGAGATATTCCCCTTTGGGTCTGTTACGGACGAGCTACGTACGATCGGGACACGCCATCCGAAAGGGGCAAGAATCCCAGAAGCTGTACTTCTAGGGCTTTTTTTAATTTAACAATTTGTCACATTTATTACCCACTATTCGCATTTCAATCAATTTACTATTCACAAAAATTGAAACCTTCATTCACTAATCCGCCTATAAACCGTAAAATTTATTCGCAACGTATTAACTTCAAAATCTTATTATTTTAAGGTTTCGATTTTTGCGAATAGTAAATTGATTTAAATGCGAATAGTGGATAATAAATGTGACAAATTGTTAAATTAAAAAAATCCCAGAAGCTGTACTTCTAGGGCCTTTTTTTAAATTTAACAATTTGTCACATTTATTACCCACTATTCGCATTTCAATCAATTTACTATTCACAAAAATTGAAACCTTAATTCACTAATCCGCACACCAACACTATAAACCGTAAAATTTATTCGCAACGTATCAACTTCAAAATCTTATTATTTTAAGGTTTCGATGTTTGCGAATAGTAAATTGATTTAAATGCGAATAGTGGATAATAAATGTGACAAATTGTTAAATTAAAAAAATCCCAGAAGCTGTACTTCTAGGGCCTTTTTTTAAATTTAACAATTTGTCACATTTATTACCCACTATTCGCATTTCAATCAATTTACTATTCACAAAAATTGAAACCTTAATTCACTAATCCGCACACCAACACTATAAACCGTAAAATTTATTCGCAACGTATCAACTTCAAAATCTTATTATTTTAAGGTTTCGATGTTTGCGAATAGTAAATTGATTTAAATGCGAATAGTGGATAATAAATGTGACAAATTGTTAAATTAAAAAAATCCCAGAAGCTGTACTTCTAGGGCCTTTTTTAAATTTAACAATTTGTCACATTTATTACCCACTATTCGCATTTAAGTAGGTTTTATGAACATTATTTATAAACAATTTTTGTTCTTACTTTCAATCAGTTTATCATTATACTTTGAAAATGGTATTACACATTTATTCTTACAGACGCGATGCAAATTAATCTTGAAAAGGATTCAAACCAGAATCGAAACGTCGATGATTATTTGATAATCAGCAAAATTGCTTTCTAAATTCTTAGTATTAAATGATCGAACCGTAGAGCCGATAACATCTAATATTTATTATTAACAATAATACGATCGATAGAAGAGACATATTTATTCGCATTTAACCATTAGCACTCGGAAGGCGACTCTGAGGCACCACAAAAAATTGCTATGCCATTATTTAAAATATTGTTCATATTATTATTTTTGTTCGTATTTAATAAACTACTAGACGTTTACATATTACATGAGATATTATATTAGTTTCATATGCAAAAAATGAAAAATTATATAGAATGGTAAAATCTTTCGTTTTTGAGTTAAAATAGATCCAAGTGCAAAGGGTTAAATCAATTTACTATTCACAAAAATCTAAACCTTAATCACTGATCCGCACACCAACACTATAAACCGTAAAATTAATTCGCAACGTATTAACCCCTTGCCCTACGATTTATTTTACGGTTTCAGTGGTTAGATCTAGTTTGTAGTTCGCAATTTCCTAAAAAAAGAGAAAATTTATATCTATTGTATGCCTACACATGCTCTCCAATAACTGAACATTAACAATACCAAAATAGAATTTCATCTCGATTTAAAGGAAATTAATAACATACATATTTATTCTTATGAAGATGGAATCTTCATCACGAGTCTGACACGTTATTGTAGGGCAAGGGGTTAACTTCAAAATCTTATCCTAATTCCCCGCAGTCTCCCTCGAAGGTCGCCTCTCGACCTCTGGATCTGCTGATTTTCTAATTTAAAAATATATACCGACACCAAAATAATTAAAAATTTTTAAAAAACCACCACCCTCACTTCTAATTAGACTTAGCCTAAATCCGGAACTTTGGTATCTTCTTTTCACCCCTTAGGGGTAACTTTTGCCAAAACTACCCCCTAGCAAAAAGATACCTTAGGCTTTCCTGTTACCGATCCACTTCCCTCACGAATACTATTTTCTCCCCTCTTCCCTCTACGTCCTCCGAAAAGGAGGAAGTTTCATTCGCAAATGAGGTAATTTCAATCGCAGAGGCTCAAATCGTTGGGTACTCTCATATGAAATTACCTTCACTCGGGATATATCGATGCTCGTTCGATTCTTGTCTTGCTCTACTCCCTCTTTCTTCTGAACACTTAATCCTTATTGTTAATTAAAAAGTTAACTATTCTTTGTTAATATTAAATTAGCTCGATAACTAGAAAACTTTAGCAGTCGTAAACCTTGATACTCTAACACGAGTCCAAGCCGTTCTCTGTACTTCTAGGGCTGAACTGATGTTCAGTTATTGCTCGTACGAGCAGATTCTATTATCAGTATTCAGTAATCGGTAGACTGCGGATCTTTATGCAAAATAAAAATATTCTGCAACAATTATGGTCAGCAGGTGTTAAATAAAAATTAATTTCAGCCCCTAATAGATTTTTCATATCGAAAACATCAGAACAATATTCTTCGATTTTTCGAATCTATGATTGTTCTACATTTTAACCGGCCAATTTCTTTATAAATGCATAAAGCTCCGCAATGTAGTAATCAGTATTATATTTAGATTGCGGATATCTTTATGCATTATGGCATTATGGCTTCTAAAAATTTTCAAAAAATGCTAGAATATAAAATTCCGTAGAATTCAGTACGATTTTCATTTATTTCAGAACTACAAAGATTACTACCACTGAAAATAAGATTTTACACGATTCCACTTTCTTAAAATTTTCCCTAAAAAAATTGAAAATTGCATAAACATCCGCAGTCTAACATTGCAGTCAACATTATTTCACTTCTCCGGACTTAAAGAAACGGGCGGGCAACGAAACCGCGTCAAATGACGTCAGTAGCCCGTAATTCTGCCCATGCCCGTCGCAAGCTTCGCCGAACAGCGCTGTTTCAGGGGAGTATATTCCGGTCCGACCATACGCAAAGATATTCCCCTTAGGGCTACTGTCCCGGCTGCCACGAAGTCGAGAGCAACAAAGCCACGAAGAGCGCTTTACGCAGAGGAAGAGCAAGATGGAAAGCCTACAGCCTCTTTCTCCGACGAGTTGTTTGCCCCGAAACAATTGCTCCCGTGGGTAATTCGGAGCGCTGCGGCATGGCAGTAAACATGCGAAAGATCTCGCGCGGCCGAAGGATACGGATCTTCGATTAATTCGCGACCTGTTGTCCGCGGCCGGCCGATTATACTAATAGGACGCGGCGTAGCGACACGCGCGGGAATATGGAAAGTTAACGATGAAGGCTCTCGGCGAAGGTCCAACCGAGGCGTCAAACGGCGTTGAGCCGTTTACGCGTGCCGAGTTGCGTGTGTCCCCTTTGCACGGTAACCCCAAACGTTAAACGCGATAAAGTATATTGTGAATAGAGGCCGCCTCGGCGGTGGACCGCAAGGGGTTAATGGGAATATTCCCGAGGAAAGTAGTTCAATCGGGGGTTGGCACGCGTGCGTAAGCGGCGGGGTCAAAAGGTCACGCGCTCTCCCAGTGACCGCCGTTTGCTCTGCCAGCAGCTTCCGCTGCGCGCTTCTCTCTCTCTCTCTCTCTCTCTCTCTCTCTCTCTCTCTCTCTCTCTTTCTCTCTCTCTCTGTACATCGCTGAGCTGTTTCCCTCTGTGATTCACCTCGAAACCAGAAGACCCGGCGACCGAGAAAACGTTCCTCCGGCTGTGTACGCGTTGCGTGGTCTCCACCGTCTCGCCTCGTTTCGCGTCGCGCCAATCCTCGAGCGAAACTCCTGTTCGCGGGATCGTTTCTTCGACTCTCCGTTAACCCTGGCATCGAACCGCGAACAACCATCGCGCGCACGGACGGTTGAAATGGCTTCCCCCGTGTCTTTTTTTTGAGCCACTGAAACCTATTACAGTAAACGCTTGATTCTTGTCCAACAGCCGTGTTTTTCATGGACAAGAATGGGGCCAGAAGTGCATTTATGACTGCGTCTAGATATCGCGCCGAACGCGCCGAGCGAGACTTCAATAGAAAGCCGAACATAGAGAAGGACAGACTGAAATACGGTTCGCGTGACTGTCCGCGTCTCTTTCTTTCCGATGCGCTGTCCTTCCTTGCGACCGAAACTTTCACCGTCGATTAAACCACTAAATACAGTTGAAACAATATCGTGTTTGGTGTCATTTTAATCAGAAAAATGCCAGAAATAAGGTAGTGAAAGTCCCATAAACAAATAATGAAAATTAAGAGATTTGTAAAATCGATTCCTCGAGTCAATGGCGTGGTGTTCACACCGATATACCCGAGCCGACATCAATCGTCCTGCGGAGCTACTCTGCGTTGACAGGCAGTGGAGTGGGTAGGCACTGGACAGGAATCGTGCCCACGCTCTGGACAAGAATCAAGCGTTTACTGTATAGGTTTATTTCGGCTTTGGACCTACAGTTTATTAAGCTGGGTCGGAAACCACCCGAGCGGCGGCTACAGGTTTACATCACTTGAGAAATATCTGAGAGGTGACGGCGGGATTCGAACCCGCCGTGTCTTCCCACTCTTTCTCGCCGGTCAAAAACTCGATGCTCCCTTTCGAACGAGTAGTCCGGAAATTGCTGGCAAACAGTCGATTCGCCCGTGACCACTCTCGTTCTACTTGGGCTACATACGGTACACGGGACCGAGAGACGACCCTTTTCTCTCTCCCAAGAACACGGTTCTTTTTTTTTTTTTTTAAATGTCAAGCTCTCGCATCGGCTTTATAAATATCAGGTCAATCGGCGCTATAAATATCGAGATTCTTCTATAAATATCGATTAAAAGAGCGGGCGCGCGCCTATAAATTGTTGTACACGCTGATCGGCGAATAGGGTTACTCGCTCGATGCGGCGCAAAATTCGTACGAGTCCCGTACGAATGGAAGGAATTCGGAGGATCGGTAAGAGGGTGCCAGCGATCGCATCTTCTTCTTCGAGGCCTCGATGGTAGGACTCGAAGTACATACTCCGATCAAGGTAAAACGATCGTTTCCTCTTGGGGACACGGGTCGTGATTGACCTCGATCGGATCGTCCCCGTTTACCCGGTTCGATCGTTAGTTCCACGCCGGCTAACCGGACGTTCTAAAAATAATTTATCGACTGGTCCTTGCCGGTACGCGTGGTTGTTTCGCGTTCGTCGAACTCCATCCGATCGATGACGGTTGGCAAGCCGCGATCCGAACGCGGATCCACGCGGAATCGTGATTTTCATTTTCGGTGACCCGCTCCCGGAGAGGAAACAACGGGTTCTCGGAGCAAAGTGCCGGCGATCTCGTGTTCGTTGGCCGGGGTCCAACGGGACCAACGATACTCCCGCGCTCTTCTCGCATAGATGCTTATTCGTCATTTGCCAGGAAAGACGAGACAAGATCCGCAAAGGATACGGCGGGGATGTTGTCTCGGCGAAAGGATTAACCGATTCGATAAATTCTCGGTGACGCGAAATAATTGAAACACGAGAATCTACAAAATGGTGCGGCCGTCCGCGGATTCTTACGTTTTTATTATATTTAATTATTATTATTTATTATTATTTACGGACCGAAGTCCTTTTATGCAAGTGTTTACAATAGAAGATATTCATAAAAAAAAAGAAAGTCTTAGCATAAAGTTACATAGTAATGGACATGCTGTCAGTTACAGGAATACATTATATCACATATAATCATATAATCGCACGCAACTTTTTCTTAAATGATATTTTATATTTTTATATTTATTATTTACGGACTATTGGATTTTAAAGGGAGATTGAAATCAACTTGAATACAGTTTAACGTTTCAAAATGACTTTATTAAATATCATATATTATATTATTATTAATAATATCGTCTTTTCTTGAAGAGGATCTGCAGTGAACTAATTGAAAAAACTGACCTGAACGATACTAGACCCTTGAACAAGGAAACGGGGTCCTAGTATATCTACGGGCCCCGCTTTCTTATTTTAGTGGCCTCGGTGCGTCAAGGTGTTTGCCAAGCAAGACACATCTGGCAGCCTCTTTACTACCCATGTTTACTACAAGGACATTTTAGAAAGTCGATGAAGTCCTTTTATACAAATGTTTACAATAGAAAATAAAGAAATCAAATACAAAACACACAAAAAGAAAAAGAAAGTCTTAGCGTAAAATTATACCCAGGAATGGACATGCAGAAAGTTTCAGGAATACATTATATTACATATAATCATATAATTACACGCAACTTTTTCTTAAATGATTGTAAGGAACCATTAAAAAAGTCAATGTTACGATATAAAATGTTAGAGTTAGCAGTAATGCGATTTAAAGGATGCGATTTTGGTGATCATCACTTCAACAGTCCTTCGCAAAGGATCCTATTGAAAAATTATGAAGGGAAAATGACAATTTTTAACCCTTTACACTCGGAGCAATTTTAACTCGAAAACGGAAAATCTTTTCCATTCTAGAATATTTCCATTCTATACAATTTTTTCCATTTGTGCATATGAAACTGATATCCAGATAGCACAAAGACGTCTTAAAGACGTCTTAAATACGCCTGTTGTTGGATACGGAGACGTCTTTAGAACCGCTTGAAACATACGTCTTTAAGACGTCTATAGTGTAAGAGGTCTTTGAGACGCCTCGCAACATACGTCTTTAAGTCGTCTTACTTCAAACGCTCACACGACGTCTTCAAGACGTCTTAAAGACATCTATTCAGGACGTAAGACGTAAAAGAGACGTCTCTAAGACGTCTCTAAGACGTAGCGTGCAATCTGGGTATGATATCTCATGTAATATGTAAATGTCTAATAGTTCATTAAATACCAACAAAAATAAGTGCTGCCACAGAGTCGCCACCAGGGTGTGTCCAATAAAAATTTTTTATGTTCCCCGTGAAAATTTCGTCACGAACGCTCGGATCTTGTCTAATCGAACGTTTTTAAACAGAAACATATACTTTCAGACCGAATAGTAGCCTAACGGCGGGCACACCGTGCGCCGTTTGTATGGTAGGAGGAAATCGCGTTTGGCACCGGTCCCGTTTCTCAGCGGCAAATCATCGCCATAAAGCTCGGCCGTGTGTCGCGTCTTTAACCCATATAAAAGTAGAACTCGTTTCTCGGGACGATTACGTTGGCTCTCCGAGTACACGAGCCTACTAGCCGAGTTTCTTCTGTCCCTCGGTTTGGAGCGTCTCGAAATTCGTGGTTCGCGGTTGAAAAACTAATAGATCGCGATCGCGGCGTTTTCTGATTTGGCAGCGGGTCACGTCTGCTTTGGCAGAGCTCTTTGACGCGGTTAATGTAAATCAACCGCTAATTGCACGGCCTCGGAGCAAACGTATTTCGCCTCGCCTCGCCTCGCCTCGCGATAAAACGTTCGTGAAACTCGGCCAAACGCATCGAAATTCCTGATTCTGTTACGGATGTTCCCGACGACCGGCTCGCGACATGTCCAGAATTCCGTATCCGTGTCGGATACTCGCGATACGCGACGCAATCTGTTAATGAAAGGTAGCTGCACTTACCGTAGTTTCCGACTTCGGTCTCGTGCAATCGGGTCGACGCATTAGTAGAGATTGAATGGGCCTGCATCGCATGGCAGCGCGCTCTCGCGAGCTGCGTTACCTCCGCGAATCTATTTCCGCCTTGAACGGGGGTATCCGTTTTCAACCGCTCTCTAACAGTTTCGAGAATTTCCGGCTCGAGAGTCGTATATGTATATAGCGTCTCTCTGGACTTTTGTAGCGGCGCGCGTTAATTGTGATTTGTCGCCGGTGGGTCTAATGGGAACGAATGTCGCCGGGGTAAGCTCGAGTGCGCGAGATTCTTCGCGAATTATACATATACCTTTCCTACTGGGAGTCGCAAAGGTATCGCTACGGCTTATCGTATTCCCGTACCGGTGGACGGGTATAAATCGCGTCGTAAAAGAGAATAAGAAGAATTACGAGAGTATTTACTAGGGTGGACCTTAGCTATACTTGGTGAAATTTTTTTTCACGCCTCCCCCCATAATTGTGCTATTGGGGAAGAAAATAATTCCTGCAAAAGTTGAAGTTGATCGGATAAGGGGAAGGCGTGCCTCATTGACGTTGAAGTTGCGAAAAACATGAAATATTGTAGGTATGGGAATATTTGAAAAGGAAAGACTTTTTATTATGACTAAATGTTCTTGTTGTGTCTAAATATTGATTATATTAGTACCAAAATGTAATATTTTCAATATAAAAATTAACTAATTATCATATTTTTATAAATATTTATGCTACATTTTATGTATTTTATTGAAAGTACCAATTATTTTACTTGTATCCTTATACTAATTTAAAAAGGAGATCAATTCGACATAAATATGTTATTATAATAATATTTTTAACAGGCTAATTAATGTGAAATTATACAGGCTAATTAATGTGAAATTAGACAGGCTAATTAATGTGAAATAATCTTAATTCGTACAAAGTACATTCGTACTTGAGTGCATGTAAGGAATTATAATATTTTTGGAGGTTTAAAATATTTAACTTGAATTTTCAGTATAATCTTCACAATTAGCGCGCAGTAACCTCTATTTCAAAACTGCGCGCTCGATGAGGCACGCCTTCCCGATGTCCGATTCATCTAAAACTTTGGATATATCATTTTTTCATGACATGAAACAATATTAGAGGGGGGGGACGTGCCCAAAATATTTTGTTTGAAAAATAAGGTCCACCCTGTGTGTATACGTGCGAAACAGGCGAAGGTAGAATGTGATAGGACTGTGGACGCAGTGGAACTGTGGTGGGAGTCAGTTGTATGAGAACCTATGTTGAGAACGCATGATACATAGCGTTAACCCGAATTATTACAAATATATATTCAGTATTATTAATCAAGATAATAGAAGAGTATTTATTTATTATCCACCATTTAACCAACACACCATAGTATTTACACTCTAACGAAGTAAAAGGGTTAAAGGAGGATGAGAGGGTCTCGTAGAGAAGAATAATCGTGTATTTTTGATGCTGCTTTATTTCATCGCGAGAGCTCCCGCAGGTAGCCCTTCCGAAGACATTACAAAGAGAATAAGTATACGAATCGTGTCGTCATTGTCGTTGTTAAAATGGGGCGAAGAGTAAAAGTCGTGGATCGTTAAACTTTGATTCCGGTCTTGGAGACGATCCAGTCGCTGAAGGCGGCCACTTCCGTGTGAACTCCAGGGTAGCGTGGTCGAGCACAGCCGTATCCCCACGAGACGAGACCAGCGAGACGACCATTGATGGTGAGGGGGCCGCCGGAGTCACCTTGGCATGCGTCTTTTCCACCGTTGGGCACGGCAGCGCATATCTGTCCGGCAGGGAGACCGCCGTACGACTCGTACGCGTCGCTGCAGGACTTCTTCGAGACGATGGGAACGTCGACCTTCTGTAGGACCTCGTGGGTGCTGCCGCCCTCCCTAACGGCGCCCCATCCGGTGACGGTCGCTGCGACTCCGACCTTGGACTCCTCGTTCTGCTTGAAGATCTTGATCGCTTGCCTGGTCTTGTCCAGCTTGAACGGAGTGCTGACTCTCATCACCGCCACGTCGTTCTCCGGTATGCCGTTCCAGTTGGTGATGTAGTTCTCGTGGACGATGATCTCCTCGACCTTGTGCAGAGTGCCGCCCGACGATTTGGTCGCTGTTCCGGCTCTGACCGTGATCCAATCGGCAGGATAGACCATGCAATGGCCGGCCGTTACCACCCAATTCTCGGCGATGATGCTGCCTCCGCAGAACCCGAAGCCGGAGCTCTGCAACGACACCTGGTGCGGCACCTCCTCGATTCTAGCGTCCTCGCCGCCCACGATCTGCCCGGTCGGAGTCAACGGGTTCAACAGCGGGAATTTCCCGAGCGGGTTTGCTGGAAACACAGCGAATTAATTAGTTTTTTTTCTCTTTCCCCGGAGAAATGCATACAGAGACGCGTCGGATATTCGTGGCTCGTCATCGCCGAAATTCCATCTTCCGAGAATTATAATCGAATATTATTATATGTATGCAATGCCGGTTTAAGCCAGCGTGGGGCCTGTAGCAAATGTTACGACGGGGCCCCACAAGGCGAATGTCTTTCCTCTAAAACTTTTTATTCAATCTCATTAATATTTTATTTTCGAGATATATGGACATTTAGAAACACGAATCCGTTCGGTAGAAGTCGATACCTAAAAGTTCATTTTTGGCCAAATGTTACAAAATTTTACGGCGCGGGGCCCGTAGCAAATGTTATGACGGGGCCCCACGCTTACACAGACGAATGTCTTTCCTCTAAAACTTTTTATTCAATCTCATTAATATTTTATTTTTGAGATACATGGATATTTAGAAACAAGAATCCGTTCGGGAGAAGTCGATATCTAAAAGTTGATTTTTGGCCAAATGTTACAAAATTTTACGGCGCGGGGCCCGTAGCAAATGTTATGACGGGGCCCCACGCTTACACAGACGAATGTCTTTCCTCTAAAACTTTTCATTCAATCTCATTAATATTTTATTTTCGAGATATATGGACATTTAGAAACAAGAATCCGTTCGGTAGAAGTCGATATCTAAAAGTTGATTTTTGGCCAAATGTTACAAAATTTTACGGGCACGGAGCCTCCAGAAGCGCCGGGGCCCGTAGCATTTGCTACTTCTGCTACGGGGCTTAATCGGGCCCTGTATGTATGTATAGTTACCTGCGGCTAACGCCAGCAATGAGAGAAGGCTCGTTTGGATGAACATCTTGATTCAGCTGTAGGAACTGTTGTGCCTTTTCCCAGACATTCGGCAAGTATTTATACGAAAATCGGATCGATGCAGTCTCCCGGCATACCGCGGGCCAAGTTCCGTGCACCGATAAGAACCCGAACGATTCAGAGAAACGCGGGAGATTACGGGTATAAGCTCGTTGATCGACGTTCGCATAAGGGATTAGTGAAAAAACAGAAAATCAATCAAGGTTGTCCTCGGCCGCTTCTTTGATCTTCCTTTGTCTACTGTCTGCTGACGAACGCGGCCAGACGGATTAGACTTTGCCGATGAGTAAGCATAGACGTCGCGAGACGAACGTGAAACGGACAATAAGATAACGGTAAATTATTCGCACGGTTCTTTTCGAGAATCATTGCTTCTTTTCGAGAATCATTGCGGATAGAACGCGGCGCGGCGCAATCGTGATTGGTAAACGGGTTAACGCGTTACAATCGTAATCGATAAACGGGCTGACGCGTTTACGAGCACCCCTATATTGATTGGCCATCATGGACTCTTGAACGAGAGAGGTACGTCGATACCACGGTACCATACTAACCTAGAAACTGTCCACCAACAATCGACAAAAATCTATCACAGCCGCGTCTATGGTATAAACGCTCGCGTTTCACCGGATAACGTCTTCGAGTATGCTTTAGACAACTCTTTAAGGGGGTTGCCCTGTGTAAATGGCCTGTTTTTCAAGAAGTTTTTAAAAAAATGTAATGCGTGGATTGATTTGAAATTTCAGGTATCATTTATTCATGTTATAGTATAACAAAAAATATTTTTTTAAAGTTTGATTGTTAACCCTTAGCACTCGGATGGCGACTCTGAGGCACCATTGAAAATTGCTATGCCATTCTTAAAACATTTACATATTACATGAGATATTATATCAGTTTCATATGCAAAAAAATGAAAAAAAAAATTGTATAGAATGGTAATATTCTAGAATAGAAAAATCGTTCGTTTTCCTAGTTGAAATAGCTCCGAGTGCAAAGCGTTAATAATAATCGTGGAATAACGGCTAGAGGATGGCATACTGTATTTGCGCCGTGCAACGTACAGTGCACAAAAATGGTATTGAAAAAAAAATCCAAATGGAATCGTTAGTTTATGCAAAAACGCTCAGCATGACGTTTTTCTTTTTTTTAAATTTGCCAAATTGCAAAAATAGCGACGTTATGAAAAAAAAACGTGTTTTCTGATATAAATAATTGATAATAACTTTATTTTAAATAAAAAATAAAAAAATCGGAGCTCGTCATGCTGAGGCCAATTGTTTATAGAATATATATATATATCAAGTTTCATAAAGATCGGGTAATTATAGTTTACGAGCTACGTTGTACGGCGTGCGAAATTTTGCGTTTCGAGTAAAAACGCGTTTAAAGTTTGTGTAACAGAAAAATTGTGAAAAAATCGTAATTCATTTTAACTGAAACCACAGTTTTTTACTAATCTGCGATTCCGGGGCCATAGAACAGATCTTCCTCTTTATCAAAATATTGCATTTCACCTGTTTTTTCATCTTTTCGAGAAGCACGAGCCTCTTTACTGCAATCGAGACTGCGTCGCTCCTGCTCAATACAACTCTTCACTTTATTTTGAAAATAACGTACAAGAACATCTCTGATAGATTTCTAACTTTTTTCATCGTATTCATAAGGAAATTTTCTATCGATTTAAGCAAAAAAAAAATTCCAAAAAATTTCAATTTACACAGGACTCCCCCCTTAATATTTCAGCCCCTGTCTGTTCTTTATTCTCACAGCTTCGTTTGTCCCTTGGCGTCGAATCGATACAATAATGTGTGTTGGCACAGCTGTTAAACTAGGTTCTAATTGCACGGGCGCGTAAAGTTATGTATGTCCACAATGAAGTAAAGTCGAGCAACTTTTGTACTTCTTTTCTTTTTCGTAAGAGAAATACCCTTCGGTAGGGATGTGGTCTAGTACCTCGCAAACAGGCTCGAACTTTGATCGATCGAAGTCGAACTCTCTATAAGTACTTTGAAAAATAGAAATAGTATTCGTAAGTATACTTCAACCTATGGCAGATAGTTTCGAAACTTTGAAGTACTTTGGTAAATGGAAGTAATACTTGCAAGTATATTCGAATCTTGGTTGAACCAGAAATTCTCTGATTTTTCTAATCATTATTTTTTTTTTATTTTTAAGATAAATTATGCATGGACACATATACTGTAATCTAATTGCCGATTCCATTATCAATAATAACAACCACTACCCCCATGCAATTCTAATTTTCAAGATTCGGGTACTACTTGTGAAGCATCTTTTCGAAACTTGCAAGTACTCGTTCCGAGGTTTGTGATCATTATAATCATTGATCAATATAATCATAATGTGAAATATAATCATTGAAACATTATTGCTTTTAAGTATAGTAATCGAAACCCATTAAATGAAACATGGTTATTGAAATTTACACGGATTCGCGAGTATCTATTGAACTTGATCAGAGGTGGGCATTATTTGGCGAAACAGATATTTCAAATTGTACTATTTAATATTTTAGATTTTATTTTATTTAAAGAAAATAGTATTTTATTTGAACAATCTGAACCTCAAAATAAAATATTTCTATTTGAACAATCTGAACCTCCAAATAATATATTTCTATTTCAACAATTTGATTCAGAAAATAAAATATGTCTATTTCAACGATCTGATCCAGAAAATAAAATATTTCTATTTCAACAATTTGACCCAGAAAATAAAATATTTCTTCTTTAACAATCTGAAGCACTTTTGGATTATTATAATACTCTGAGAAACCGCATAAACATACACTGTATCTTATCGTTAAGAAACGATTTACACTCGTAAATATATTGAATTCGAACCAATATTTTCAGCAATAATATTTATGATTGAAATTGAAAATAAAGAGAGAGACAAAATACAAATATTATCAATATTATTAAAATAAAATACTATTTTCAAAAATTACTGCATCAAATAAAATATTTTAATTTTAAAATTGTGCAGATACTCTAAAATAAATAGGATTATTTAATATTTACTATTTCAAATACTATTTTCCCCAGCTCTGAACTTAATCCCATCCGTACCCTTCGGATTCGGAACATTCGAAAGTAGCAAAAGGAAAACTCGAAACCTTCGAACACGATCCACGGTGCTTCAGATTCGCGATCGCGTCGAATCGATCTCTCGACTGGTCGTTTGGTCGAACGTTTGCAGAAGGGTGAAAGAAGTGTACACACTCGGATCAATTATATTGGAAACAACGCAAACTTTATTCGCAACATCCTGTGTCTATTTACACGCGACTCGCGTTACAATGGGTACGCTGCGATTTCCCATGTACCGCGTCGCTTATAAATAATGTCGTGGTTCATACTTTATTCTTAAAGCTATTGCGAGAGGCATCGCGCTTAAATCGGCTTACGGTAAGCCCTCGGGCGATCGGGACTTAGGGTAAGTCGAGCGTTCACTCGCGACTCGTGTCATCTTGTTAAACGCTCGCGGGCTATGTTTTCGGTGTACAGTTTTGCTGAAGAAATCAAAGCATCATCGTCGCTTCGAACTGGCTAAGATATGACGGTGGGGTAGGCAAGAGTAGGCGAGAGTAGGCGAGAGTATCGTCTAAACGCCGCTGTTCTCCCGGATCCATTGGCGGAAGTAGGCAACGTCGGTGTAGACTCCGGGGTATTTCGGTGTGCCGCAGCCTCTGCCCCAGGAAACAACACCGGTGAGGAATCCGTTGACAACGAGAGGACCACCGGAATCACCTTGGCAGGAGTCTTTGCCGCCCGCGTCGTGTCCGGCGCAGACTTGACCGACGGGAACGCCTCCCATGGACTTGTAGGCTTTGTCGCAGACGGATTTGTCGATGATGGGCACGGAGACCTTCTGCAGGGCTGTCGGTGTGCCGGAATTGGTGGTTCCCCAGCCGGTGACGAGACCGTTCTTGCCGACCAGAGCAGCCGAGGTGCCCTCGTGCAGTTTCACCGCTTTTCGTTTATCGTTGAACTTGAACGCGTCCGAAGAGACGATCTTGAGGAGCGCGATGTCGTTCAACGGAATGCCGAATTCGGTGCTGCCGTACTTTTTGTGTCTGATCACCTTCTCCACTCGGTGCAGAGAGCCCTGGTTCACGTTGGTAGCGCCGGTACGGATCTCGTACTTGCTGGCGCTGTAGGTGGTACAATGACCAGCGGTCAGCACCCAGTTCTTCGCGATTATGCTACCACCGCAGAAGTGACGGCCGGATGTCTGCAGGCTGACCTGGTACGGAGCTTGCTCGATCGCCGTCTGCTCTCCGCCAACGATGCGACCGTCCATCCTCATATCGAGAAACTCGAACGTATCGTCTACCGGGATACCTGGAAACACAGAGAAGAGTTACACACGTGAGAGTACAGAGGACTAGAGAATTTATACTTTTATCGTGGAACGGAAAAAGGCTACGCTTAGGGTACCGGATGAACGGAGCTGCGATGTAATACCGAACAGTGAGCTAGAATCTTTACCCGAGTATATTAGATACCCGGATACTCGGGTACCCATGAGATAGTCGGCTACCCGGGTTAGGTAGAAGAGAGACTGCTAAGCTCTACATTCTATTTCCACGCTTAGCTCTATTAATCCCTCAATTAATTTTAAGAAATAATTACTATTTCAAATTACATGAGACACTCGGGTAGAGCAAAAATACACAGGTATCTCATGAGATAGTCGGCTACTCGAGTACTCGATTCCAGGGAATGAAAACTGTTATGTTATCGGTTCCGGTTCTCGAAACTTATTTATTGTTTAAATAGTTATTTATTAATATTTACAGTTTAAACAATTTTTATAATTTGCTTGTATATTCATTATTTGAATTATTATCTCAATAACAATTCATTGTACAAATAATTGTTTAAATAATTAAATTTTTATAATTTGTTTCTATATTCAATTGAATTATTATTTCAATAATTATGTATTGTTATAACAATTGTTTAAACAAATAAATTTTTATAATTTGTTTCTATATTCAATTGAATTATTATTCCAATAATTATGTACTGTTGTAATAATTGTTTAAGCAAATAAATTTTTATAATTTGTTTCTATATTCAATTGAATTATTATTTCAATAATTATGTATTGTTATAACAATTGTTTAAACAAATAAATTTTTATAATTTGTTTCTATATTCAATTGAATTATTATTTCAATAATTATGTACTGTTATGATAATTGTTTAAACAAATAAATATTTTTATTTCGTTTCTATATCCATTCATTCAAAAATTATTTTAACAAGAAGGTATTATTGGAATAATAATTCAAATAATGTATATTGAAACAAATTATAAAAATTTAATTATTTAAACAATTATTTGTACAATAAATTATTATTGAAATGATAATTCAAATAATGAATATACAAGCAAATTATAAAAATTTGTTTATTTAAAAATTGTAAATAATAATAAATAACTATTCAAATAATAAATATATAAGGCCGAACAGAATACAGTGTACAGAATACAGAATGACAGAACCGAAAAATAACAGTTATACAATCGAAATAAGCCAGAACCAATATTCTATTTAGTAACAGTTATAACATCATTTCGGTTCTTAATAACTGTTTCGAGAACCGGAACCGATATCATAACAGTTTTCATTCCCTGGAAACGAGTACTCGAGTTGCCGACTATCTCACGAGATACCCGGGTAGCCGACTGTCTCATGAGATACCCGGGTATTTTTGCTCTACCCGGGTGTCTCATGTAATTTAAAATAGTCATAATTTCTTAAAATTAATTGATGGATTAATAGAGCCAATCGTGGAAAAAGAATGTAGAGCTTAGCAGTCTCTCTTCGCCAGTATCGCAGTTTCGTTGTACTCTTAGATTCGTCGGAACTCGAGAGCTGCGAGGGACTGTGGCCCTATCGGTCGAGCATTGTTTCGAAGGTGTTCACTCGGACCGGAGCTATCGCGAGAACCAGTTCGCGCTGGGTACCAGTGAGTCTACAATGGGGCGCGAGAGCACAGTTAAATTAGATAGCGAGTCCTGTAAACTCGGGACAGTGGAGCGCTAAGCGTATTATCTATCGGCGAGCTACTTTTCGAGTAATTCAACGCGCGGAAACTTTGCTCGCGGAAAAGTTTTCTCTCTGCGCAGCGTGTCGAGACGTTTTAATTTATACGAAGCAAACACCGAGGCTCCGAACGGTCTCCTCGTGCTATGATCGTAATTTCGCGGTTCCCGCAAGGTGTTCGCCGAAGACCACGAGAATCGGAAGTTCGCGACAAGTTTACGAACGGACAACTTACCGGCCACTAGGGCCAACAGGCCGAGGAATGCCACGATTTTCTCCATTCCGGTATCTTCTTCCTGGGTTCTCTGATTGACTGCGGCGGCGAGTGTTGTGATTGGAAAACGACTCGCCGGTCGGTATTTATAGTAAAAATCAGTGGCGCTCGATCACGCTGTCCCGACCGCCACACTCGGCAATCTGGAAATCTGAAATCTCGAATCTGAAATCTAAAATCTGATTCCCGAATCGTTCGAGAGGCTTATCTGGAGCGGTTTTTTTTTCGACCGATATTCAACGTTGATACAGAAGCGCGCTGCCGAGGAGGTCAAGAGACGCGTAATAAAACTATTATCGAGAGCTGTTAATCTAGTTTTCTGAAAGAGAGAGAGAGAGAGAGAGAGGCGTCGATCGATCGATCGACGCGGGGGAAGGCCAATTATTCCGCACGTGCCACCAACTAGTCGTTAGTCGCTAGTCGCTAAAGGAACGGACATAGTACGGACGTCTTGCCACCCACCATTTCGAACGATTCCAATCGATCTCGATACGCTTCGCTAGTCGAGATTCGACGCGATCTCCAGACGAGTAGGTGCAAAAGTCAACACCGTCGCGTTTATTTTGGTTAAGATAATCTTAATTGCGATTCAGCAAACCGCACGCGCGATCAATATGCATCTGTCGTGATTATGTTTCCATTTCCATCGAGATTATGATCCGCTAAGGCCACGATTCGCTCGTGAAACTTTAAAGGTCGCTCCTGCATGCCACGTTTTTCCTTTTCATTTTTTTTCCCGTCCCGCCGTTGTCGACCCACATCGATAACGAATTTCTACACTCAATTTTACATTTTAAAGCAGAATTTTAATGGTTAAATATCGATTACGAACGTATCGAATTTTATTTCATCTAAAAAGAAAGGCTTAACATACGTATACATAACGATTTTTTGGTGTTTATACTATTTTGTTAGATATGAAGGTGACCTTCAATTTTTTTAAATGCAATCCTGTATATTTTTTACATCAGATGAACGAGTGTGTCTAGACGTATTCATCCGTATACTGCACAGTGACCTTCAAGGTCCTGCAAGGTCAGAAATGGAAGAAACATTTTGTATGCTTTCATACCAATGTGTTTACAAGTATTCCTTATTCATACGAATCAGATGATGTTTTGGTACGAAATATTCAAAATTTTTCTTCCATTTTTGACCTTGCATGCTCTTGAAGGTCACCGTGAAGTATACGGATGAATTCGTCTGGACACACGCTTTCATCTGATATAAAAAAATATACAGCATCACATTTAAAAAATTGAAGGTCACCTTCATATCTAACAAAATAGTATAAACACGAAAAAATTGCCTACGCCATTGCGTTGCGTATAAAAAGCAGTCCTACTTTTTCCTCTTTCATTGTTTTTCTCATACCAGTCATTTACGAGAAAAACGCTGGCTAGTAAATCTCTGAACACCCTGTATATGTTAGACTTTGTTTAAAATCTTGCAAGATGTTAAGATCATCGTATCTCGGTTATTCCATAGGGTGATTACCTAAGTATCCAATCTAACAATGGCCTGAATTTATTTTTGAGGTTACGGCCACGTTTTGGCGCTCTGGGACCACCGTGCGACAAAGTGCGAGACCCGCGGCAAAAGAACGCGGAAATTCGAAGGTCGAAAACGATTAGGGGGACGACGGGGGAGAATGGCTCCGGGCAGTCGGCTCTTCCAGTTAGCCGACACCGTTTGAACCGTCGTCGTCGTTCGTCGCGGGCCAAGCCGAAGGGGAATAACCCACGGGAATCGTCCTCGACTAACCCAGTTTGTCCGAGTCAACCACTTTTTCGCACCCCTTCCCTCTCCTCTGCACCCCGAAATGAAAACGTAAACGCGTCGAGCTCTATTCACCGCCGTATTAAGGTATATTCATGCTACCCGTGCTAGACATAACACGAAAGACACAAGACACTAGACAGAATTTTTGTGTTCATGCTAGTTTTTGGTGTCTTTGGCGTTTTTAGACGGTTCGGAAGAAAGGCAAACTGACGTCTGCTACCCTAACCGCGGGGGTTCCCAGAACCCCATTAACACAAGTTTTCAAGGGTTTCCAATAATCTGAGGAAAAAATGTTTCGAACGAAAGTTGAACAGTATTTAAACATCTACTGATTTCTATATATAAAATTTCGAAAAAAATTCTTTTCAATGAACAATAAAAATTATTTTGATTTTTTAAATGTTAAAATGTACTTTTTACTTCATAATATTCTAACTGGTATCAAGACGAATCCAACGACCTATAATAATATAACATTAAACCTTGAAATAACGCTACAATAGTTTTGGCCAAGAAAATGGCTCCTGGACCATAGTGCGGTACATAGTCCCTGATGTTGTAGAGAAGATAAACCGATAGTTTACCTAAGGAGCTGTGGAGCCCCTAGTCCTAAAATCTTTTTTTTTGTGCCATGCTCTCGAAAGGTTCAAGATATATGGCCTGAAATACACTAAACGAAATATGCCAAGGAACCAAAAGACATAAGACGCACCATGAATGTAAGATAGAAATCCAGTGTAACCCGGATTTTGTCTGACAGACAAAACTGTAGCATGAATATACCTTTAAACGCGCGAGCAGTCCGCTGGCTCCTCTCGGGCCAGGGCCAGGGGCAGGTGCCGGGGCAGGGGCAGGGGCAGGAGCATTAACAAGTAAACGATTCACGTTTCATATTTTAACGAACGGTAGAGACCCTGCGCAATCTGGACTCTCTGCAATTTTCCCTGTAGCGTCGCGTCGCGTCGCGTCGCGTCGTCGCGTGCAGCTGGTGTACGTGCCTCGGATCCGGAACACGGAGCAGCCGACGGGTGCGAGCTTTACGCCGTGGATCCCGGCCAGAATATTCGCGCGACGATTATTTACAACCCGGTACTCCCCCCACCGATTTCGATCATCTTGAAATATCTTGTCGCCTCGGTGATTCCGAACTTTTCCCCGTTGCGTTAGCATCGTCCGGTCTCTCTAGGCTTCCGAGGAAGTTCGCAGAAAATTTATCTGATCGGCGCAAAAGTTCGTGATTTTTCCACTGACCTAAATATTTCATACTGTGCACGATTTTACGTACCAAGGCCGAGGCGGTCGTATACAGGGTGTCCCGTTCGAGGACTTCGCGAATGGTCACGAATCTTCTGTGGGTGTACGCGTTTCCACGATTTCAAGGTCACCTTTCGTCTATAGGGAACGCATTATGCAAAAGTTTTGTGCGTAAGCAACAGGAGCGAAGTAAAATGTTCTTAATCTTTTCACCGATTTAAATTATACCCACTTATTTTTGTCATAGATGCAAAAAAAAACATTTCTCCACTTCGTGGAAAAACATTGGATCATGGATATGTTTTAGGGAGGATTTTAGCGACATACTTTTTGGTGTCACACTTTCGGTGTCATCGCGCAAATTTTGGAATGTCCCCCAGGCTTAAACCCCCACCCGGCCGGCCAGCGCGAGTCCTGTCCGGACAGGCAACCGAAGCGCGGTAGTGGGGGTACCCGATTCTACGTCATCGACTCGGACGGTCCGTGTTTACACGCGCTTTTTCTATGTTCGACGCGGTCGGCGAAGTCCCAAAGAAATTTCTCTCTCTCTCTCTCTCTCTCTCTCTCTCTTACACTTTTTATCATCACACTTTTTGGTGTCGTCTCGCGGATTTTGAAACGACCCCCAGCCCTATACCATATCCATGTTAAAGGACGCAGTCTAACGTTTTCATTAAGCTGTAGCCAATTTCCATAGAAATTCATTGACCAATAACGTGTTAACTTCCGAAGGTCATTCAAGGGCGTTCGTTGTCATTCAACACTTCCCTCCGGTTAAACGTTCTCGAAGTTGGAGGAATAATTGCGTCGAAACTTCGAATGGGACATCCTGTATGCATAAGGAAAAGTTGTTCGGCATCTTCGGGCGTCTCTCGCTATTGTTCGGCAGCTGTTCGCGAGTAATTAGCATTATGGCGTTTCTACGAGAGAGGGGGGAAGCAGAACGGAAATGAAAACGCTATATCTCGTAGCTGTCCTCCGTTCGCCGCGTGTCATCGAGTGGACCACGCGGAATCGAGGGCTTCCTAATCCGAGAGACTTAGGCTCGATGGCGCGTCACCGGTCGCTCGATTTGCTCGCAGCTGATTACAAGGTTTTACGGAATTGCGCGCGATCGATCGATCACTCCGGCGTGCCTTTGTTCCGGCTTTGTTCGCTTCAATTTCTTTCACGTCGTTTCAATGGCTCACTTCAATTTTGGTAATTGCCGAATTAGCTTATGAGAGAAGATAAATTTTGTCGAGGAAGAAAATTCAAGAGTGAAATTTCGCTTCGGATCCAGGTTACGCCGAATGAGGGGAAAACAGTGAAATTTAGTGCAGCAATCGCGAACGGTTTGCTTGGCTGTCCGAGCGGAATCGTGTTCGTTAGCACGATGGGCTAAGTCGACGGCGATCGATTCGGGTACGGAGCAGCTGCCGAGTCAACTTAATCGAGTTAAATTCGAGACAACATCCGGGGGCGGTTCACCCTTTAATTTCGGAATCGATGGAGGCCGGTCCGTGAACGGTTTAGGAATTGTCGGAACGGACTAATTAGTTCCGCGATTCCCCGATGAACGCGGTGACACGCTTGTCGAACGAAAGGAGCGGGGACACTATCGATATCCGGAAACGACGTCGATCCCGATGTTCCCGAGGGACCCTTTCGGCAGCTGTTCGTCGTTCGTCGAGGAAAAATGGAAATTTCACGCTGGAAGTGATCCACGAAATCCTACGAAGTCTCCCAACGGATTCGATTGGAATCGCGGGTATCAGCTTCGCGAGAGACGCGTCGGCTGCGCCGCGACGGTCTTAAAATTCTAAATATTTAGATGGACGGGGAAGCGATCGTTACTATTCTAGGAAATGGGTCATCGCCGGTGTGCGACGGGAGCGAAACGCGGCCGGTCATCGCGGAATCGACGAGTTCCATAAAATCCGTAATTGTTCGTGATTCGAGCGGTAGTCGATGATCAGTCCAGATTCCATCGAGTTTATCCTCCGGTCGACTTCGAAGCGTTCCCGCGGGAGAACGGAAACGGGAGTCGATCGGTAAATATTTCAATTAACCTCGGCATCGGGTCGCGCACGGTTTCCCATACGAGCGTATTCGTATAATTTCTCGGAAAAACCAGAGGTGATCGCCGCCGCCGGTGTGAAAAAGTTTACCGGAAAAACCGGCATTTTCAACGCAATCCGCGGAGAACACTCGGCGAATACTGGTTATTGTTCTCGGAGTGAATTCTCCCGAAGATAAAGCGTATTCCGTGTTTTCGGCTTGTTTTTCTCATTTCGAGCTCTTCGGTTTGCAACGCGGATCCCGAGACACCTGCACAAGCGAGCCGGTGGAGGCTAGCATTGTCGGTTATTGTATTCAGCGCAATGTAACGCGTCGTTTATTATCGGTTTTGAAAACAAGCTGAACATCGTACTTCCGCCGGGCTAAGGGACGCGAGAGAAGTTTTATCGGAAGCTGTCAGAGGCTGCCGGCGCAGCTAGCAGCTCGGCACACGCTTCCGGTCTATCAAAGGCGGTGAGAGTCCTGTCTCGTTTCTCTGCTTTTCGAACGCGCTTTTCTAGCGGAATTTTCAACTTTTAGTCGACGTCTTTCGCTAGGTTTGCGCTTCTTTTTCGCCGTTGGCCGATCGGCGGAGCAACAATCACTTTGTTGCTCTTGCCATCGATTACGATATTGGTCTTAAAATACATTCGTTTCGACGTATGAAATACCACTTGAGGACCATTTCGCGCCTTGTAATGGTGCTCGCGTGGAGGTCGATGGGTATTTTACCGATAAATGTCCCAAATATTTGGCACATAATTGTCCCTGAACTATCCCCACTCCTTGCAATAACAAAACTTCTTTATTTTTTATTATTTTTCTCGCCAACATATTCTTGATATTTTTCTAATGAAATTGATACCAAAAATGATATAATTCCGATGATATTTACGTGTGTAATGGACGATGGAAGTTTCGTGCGCGAGGAAGGACAGCGTATGGGAAAGAAAGAGACGCGGAGAGTCGCAGTCGCCGGCACAGTTCAAAGGCCCGTCGGGTCCTCGCAATGTAATCCCAATAAAAAACTTTTTTATTATTACTTATTTTTGTGTGAGACTTTCACCAATATATTTGTGGCATTTTTCTGATTAAAATAATACCAAACACGATACAATTCGGACCATGTAAAGGTATATGGACACTTACAAGTCAGGTCTCATAAATTCATTAAATATCATCGGAATTGTATCGTATTTGGTATCATTTTCATTAGAAAAATGCCAGGAATATGTTGGTGAAAGTTCCATAAAAAAACCACACGCGGCAGAAGTGAAACTTCTTGCAGTGTAATAATGTTTAGAAGTAAATTAAGATTGGAAGTGGTAAATAATCCTAATGAAGCGACAACAAGATCAGGAACAACTAATACAAAAAAGAAATCATTAAAAAAATCATAGAAAAAATCATAGAAAAAGCAGGAGAGCGTGTGGGAAAGAAAGAGACATAGTTCATAGCATTTTCCATACGCTCTCCTTCTTTTCTTATGTTACACTTCTCGGCGACCGAGGCCTCTCGGGCTTCGCTATCCGTTTTTACGTTCGACAAAAGTCAAAAAATAGTATCCTTGACGGATAATTGTCCCTGGCCGGACCCGTGGTTGGGACAATTATCGCTATAAAACTGTACTCGGTCTGGACTGGCATTTTTCGAAGCAGAATTGTACCTCGGATACGAACGGCCGCAATTGGTTTCGTGGACGGCGCGATTTAGCAAACGAATGACCGAAACGCGAACGGTGCTCGATCGGCCTTCGACGAGGCCGTGACACGGTGGTATCTTGCCGTGCCAGTCGGACTTGGCTGCGAAAGAATTCGAAGCGCGTCGCGAAGCAGAGCAGAGCCGAGCCGGGCCGGGCCGGGCCGGGCCGGGCCAAGTCGAGCCGAGCCGGTCCGCGACGGTTTCTCGTGCAACTCGTGGAGACTCTAGCGTCCCGAACCGCGCGAGGTAGCCGGTTCTAACAATTCCATTTTTTTTTTCGCGGCCTCCTTAGCCGACGGACGTTTAATGGAAATTACACTCGGCGAGCGAAACAACGAAAGCCTTTCCAAACGAGGCACTCGCGCCCGACGAAAGAAAAACGCGACGACAAAAGAAGAGGAGATGGATAAGACCGGTGGTGCGACGCTCGGGACACGAATTCGTCGTGATACGAAGCTGCGAAACGAGCCGAATGAAGAGGCGAGAGAAAGAGAGAGAGAGAGAGAGAGAGAGAGGGAGGGAGAGAGAGAGAAAGAGAGAGAGATGGAGAGAGATGGAGAAAACGGGGTTAATAACCCACTCGAAAAAAGCCTCCTTCTTCTCGGCTGGGCTGCTGGTTTATCCGCGTTTCTCTAAAAACGAGCAGGCCCGTTAACGGCAGACAACGTCGTCGTCGGCCGGAACTGGAGGAACGGAGACTCTGTTCCATTATCCGCATAATTGTCGTGTCCTCCTTTGGTATTCTCGCGCCGTACACTGTAATCCGTGGACCGTGGACCATAATCGTATTTCCGCGAGTTAGGAAAATTCTACGTGCGCTGCTCACATACGTATATATGTATCGCGTATTCTGTATCGTGTTCCGATATTATTCTCCCGCGGCTATGCGACGCGGGGGACACGAGGGAGAAAGAAAATTGGTCGATGGTGCAATTTCATCTCGCGCGCCACGGATAGAAAAAAAATAAAAAAAAAAAAAAGAAAACCACGTAAAGCGTCTGTGAAGCGTCCCGCGGCGCGCTCCCATCGAATTCGTACAGCGACGCCGATGATACCTATCGGTTACGAGAAATCGATAAAGGGGGTAGCCGCCGAGCCGCGCCGAGAGAAACGAGGATTCGTACAAAGAGTCGCGAGTTTGAAAGAAATATGGAAGAAACGACCGAATTGATGTATATTAAATGCACCCCGGAGACCCCGGGCCCGGAAGGAATCGAGGCAAGGAGACGCACGCGGGTACCGTTCGACGTATGAAGTTTTATTGAAAACCGAAGTGCGCCCGGATATCCAATATGCCTTTAATTCCCCGAACGCGGCCCCAGATCGAGAAATTCCGCGGTATCCTTCTCTCTCTTTCTCTCTCTCTCTCTCTCTCTCTCTCTCTCTCTCTCACTCTCTCTCTCTCTCACTTTTTAGCGTCACACTTTTTGGTGTCATCTCGCGGATTTTGGAATAACCCCCAGCCCTATAATTTCCGGAGGAATTTATTCACCAATAATGTGTTAATTTTCGAAGGTCATTCAAGGGCGTTTGTTGCCATTCAACACTTCTCTCTCTCTCTCTCTCTCTCTGTGTGTGTGTGTGTATGTGTATATTTGTTTTTAAGATTGTAAATAATATGTTGCCGGAGTATTTAAGAACTAGGCTAAGAATAGTAGGCGATGAAAGCGAAATGCATACAAACAAGGCAAGCTGGGAATACTGCAGTAGAATTTCGTAAAACGAGAAGTGCCCAAAAGAGTCTATTTTATGAAGGCATATTAATGTATAATGCACTACCAGACCATGTAAAACGCTGCGAAAGTTTTGAAGTATGCTAAAGAGAAGTATGCTGAAGACAATGCTAAACGAATTTATTGTAAGAAACGTAACGTAGTAATTTTAATTTTAATCGAAAATAGTTGAGAAAGCTAATAAAGAATCAATCAATCAATCTCTCTCTCTCTCTCTCTCTCTCTCTCTCTCTCTCTCTCTCTCTCCCTCTCTCTCTCGGCTTTTGGAACCACGCGAAAAGATAACCGAATCGTACATTGTCGCGTCACGAGCCTCGAGTGCCTCGCCACTCTGGTCGATCGACGATACACGATTCCGGTAATTAATTGATTATCATGTCGCGACCACGTGGAACGAAGAAACGAGCAGTCTCTCGGAAGCGGACGACCACTCGAGCCTCGACACTGTTTATTTTGGTAATCGCGGCGAACGTGCTGGTCACACACGCGCGCTTATCGGGGCTCCGGCCATTATCGCGATTAATTAACCGATCGCGGCGCGCGGCATCGTTATCGTCATCGTTCCGACTCCTGATAACGCCGAAGAACCGGTTCTCACAGATAAAGCAAAATTCCGGCTCTTTTCTTCTCGGTGTTCCAACCTCGCGGAACGCAATTTAGCAGAGATCTCGAGATGCTCGGGCCGCAACTCGGGTCGACAATAATTAGACAACGGAGATGTTATGCATTTATAAGAAGAGCGAGCAGTAATTCGACGCAGTGAAAAGATGAGACGAATTTCAAAACACTGTTACATTATTTTCTATTAGCACTCTGAGCTGTTTTAACTAGAAAATTAAATATTTCTTCCGACCCAGAATAATTCCATTCTGTATAATGTAATAAATAACTTTATTTGATTCCCCTTAGGGTTACAAATCCTTTCCACCTTACACACTCCAACACTTTTCCTCCCGCTCTTACATAATATCCTTATTTCTAACTTATAAACTATCTTATACCTAAACTTAACCTAAATAGAGAGAGAGAGAGAGAGAGAGAGAGAAAACATATATTTACAAAAGCTCTTATTGTCTATCTTAACCTACCCAATACTTAAATGTTTAGTAATTGATTAGATAGCACCATATTTTATCATGTAAACAATACCGTGAATAATGGTAATTTTTAGGGGCCATTTCCGAGTCTTAAGGATGTTCTGGAGGTATATATATAAAAACGCAACAAAATTTTTGAGAATTTGGCAAGATATAATTCTTACAAAATTAATGCAATTACCAAAGTTTGGGTTCGATTCACTGCACCGTTTAAGAATTATAGCAACTTAAAGTTTGCACATTTTAAAAGGACTTCTTATGGAGAATTCATAAAATTCCACTTCAAACCCTATTTAAACCTTGAACAAACGCAACTAGAAACTCCAGATTTTGTTTATACATAGTAAAAATTATGTAATTAATTATGTTCAAAATTTATTAGGATTCACTAAACAGTTACAGAGCAAAAAATTATAAACTGTTACAAAACGTCAAATTTATCGTGTTGTCATCTCAATAACAACCATGAATATTGCTTTCTGAAGTATTTTTAATTTATTTAAATATTTATTTCTAACTTTTTATTGCGTAATTATATATATTGAATATCACAAATTTATTATCTTGAAGTTCAAATCAGAGGGTACAATTATTCGCAAAAGTCACTTACAATTTTTTATAATATGAAGACAATTTGATTAAAAAATAAATATAACATGAAATTCACTAATTAAACGAAAGCTTTTTAAATTAATCTATTTTTTTAATGCAAAATATACGCATGAATGGCTTTCATTGCCAATATATTGATGGATTTCAGATTTTGTCGTACCTCCAGAATATCCTTAAGAAAGAAAATAAATTTCTCGTTTCACTCGAGTTGGTTGCGAATCAGGCACAACATTTTTATTTTCCACGAATGTCCGCTGTCTAACAATGATTATTCTCGTGGTATTCTTCGTTCGGCATCCACGTACCGGACCGAGACGACTTGTGGATCGCGTTGTTCGCGTTGTTCGCGGTCCGCGGTTGTTCCGAACGATTCGAGTGCATGTTGAATGGACGGCCTTGACCCCGACGACAGTATTTTCGTGATCTAGCCGCGCGTCCTTCGCGCGCACCCGAAATAACTCGGCCGGCACACAGGCACGCGTCGATTCCAACAACACCGTTGGCACAGATGCACACCTGCCGGCATCGGTAATTAGGCGAAATAATGGGACAAGACTTCTATCCTCTGCATATTCGATCCGGCCTCCGCAAGTCGCGTATCCCGATCGACGGGAAAAACGGATCGATTCCTCGCGAGAACTCGACGCCGCGCCGCGCCGTGACAAAGCGACTCGGCGTCCCCATAAAAAGAGGGTCGAATCCATCGACGCGGGGATTGAAAGGAGGGGGGAAAAAAAAACAGCTACATAATGGCCGCGATTTATTTGCTCGAAAAGCTTTCGGACCTAATAGCTTTCCAGTATTCCTCTGTATCCTTTGGCGAGAGATACGCAGGAGCTAATACTCTTGGGTCAAAGTGGGAACTAAAAGCGCTGGTAAATGGGGTCGGTCGGTCGGTCGGTCGGTCGGTTTTCTATATACCGATATACGCAGCTTCGGTCGCTACTCCCCTCTTTTCTCCCCCGCTCTTTTAGATCCCCCCTCCCCTCCTCCCCTTCCGGATGACGTCGCCGAGTAGACAGAGAATCAAGTCCAATCCTGCGCCTGTTCCTTAGCGTTCGTTCTAGTTGGTGCGGTTTCGTTTCGTTTCGGGTCAACGGAGGTCGCGTTTCAGGGAGTGCCTCACGCACTCCCCACGCCTGCCGGGTTTCCGGGTTTCCAGGTTACCGAAAACGATACGCCCAACCCCCTCCCCGGTGGCCCCGCCTGGTCCTCCAGGCTGCCGACAAAAAAGATTCGCCGACGAACATCACCGGGGACTAATTCATCATGTATTCCGACCATTTGAAATCCACTTTACTGGAGAATATTCGAATTTGATCCTGAAACAAACTGCGTTACCGAATGAAACCCGTCTTACAACATCGAGTCAGACTGGAAGATTTCAAACAGAATTTACTAAATATGCGTGTTATCCTTTAAATCAGGAGCTTCCAATCTTCTACATCGACACCTTTCAAAAGAATTATTTTCTCCATCGACTCCTTTATATTTTTCTTGATAATACACAGCATACAATATATGCATAATACTAATAATTGCGCATGAAAATCTTGAAGATAACAATTTGACTAAGAATATGAACAAAAAAATTAGAAAAAAGTGGTTTATCAGATTTATGTTTTATTATTTTTGTACTATTTTCATGTTTAATTTTACAGATATATTAACAAGATTTTAGAAGCACGGACTGTAATCGCACAATAGTTCGATTTCAATTAACGTGGTGGTTCTAGTTTTTAAATATTTGGCCTGAAGTTGCTAATCATCGTATAGTCACTACACAACTATGCAAATCTATATTATATTTACACATATTAAAACGGATATATATATTTTTTTTTATTACTGATTCCCCTCAGGGTTACAGCTCCATTACATCCTTTCCCCTTCTTCCCCTTCGCTCCCCTTCACGCCGTTCTTAACCTAATGTATTTATAGAGAGGGAGAAAACGTGTATTTACAAAAACTTATCCTATCTAGTAAGATAGGATATAGATTTAATAGTAATTAAAACGGATATTATTATCTAATAGTCACATTCCTTAAAAATTATATAAAATTTTAAAACAGAAAAATTTATCACCAATAGACCCCTGGAATACTATAGACCCTTTTTAAACTTCCATTGACCCAAGGGTGCACTTGGACCCTTTGGTAACCCCTGCATTAAATTCAAATATATTCTAAGAAATGATGAACGACAAAGATGTTCCCATCCATTGGAATCGTAAAATAAATCGTAGTCGAAGAGGTTAATGGTATCGATTGTCTACGAATTGTGCTTTGGTGTGTTGGCTCTGATGGAGACGTAATACGGCGAGTTCGCGTGTCCCTATAAAAATTGCCGCACGGGTTGTCAACAGGTCTTCCCGGTACCGGGCAGTCGTCGCGGTGCGGCTCGTCGCATCGAGGCTCGTCGCATCGATAATAATTGTCGGAACGGGTGTAATGCTGGCGGATGGGGTTCGCGAGAAGGAAAGTGCGAAAACCAAGAGTAGGGGCTGGCAGCGTTACGAGAGGGAACGAGAGGGCACGAGAGGGTACGAGAGGGTACGAGAGGGTGGGCTTGCGCCTCGGGAGTTGGTGCTCGAGCGACGAGAACGCCTTGGGGCCTCGATGTCTACCCGTAGCAATATCGGCTCGTGGGAATCGAGTGGGCACTCGTCGGAGATGGAGGTTCCTCTCGATAAAATATATGCGGAAGAACGAGGCTTAACTACGACACGAAGGTCCGACGAGTGCTCCGTAAATAACAAAGCGTCGCGGCTCGTTCCTCTAACAAGAAGCACCCTCCATCTTCCCCCCGTTAAATCCTCTTTTTAATTAAACGCACCGTATGGTCGCGAGACCGTCGCGTCGCGCGGAGAACGCCACCATACTGGTCCACGCGCTCGATCTAGCTGTTCATTTGGTAAAAAAGCAACTTGCCCAAATCAATGTTTATCGAATGTATATTGCTTCCTAAATGTCCATTCAAAAACGATGAAATTAATGAGATTTATTAAAAATTGCGATTAGAACAAGCAATTAAAAATCAACATTTTATGAATCCTATTAGTTTATTGAACGTATATTGCTTCCTAAATGTCCATGACATTCGAAAACGATGAAATTAATGAGATTTATTAAACATTGCGACTAGAACAAGCATTTAAAAATCAACATTTTACGAATCCTATTTGTCACCGAAAAAATTACCTCTTTTCTTATCGGTACCCTGGGGAATCTATTTAATATTATGTGTCCATTTTTGTTTCAAACGTATTTGTCTATATTTAGGATATATCTTGTGTACTAGATTTAGTATTTATAATTTATTGAAATAAGAATGCTCAATAAACTTAAGAGAATCTTCAAAGTTTTCAATTTTTGGTAAAGGATATCTTTCAAGTTCCACATTGTCCCCCATTGTATGAAAGTGCATTATTTTCGGCGTACTTTTCTCTATGAAATCATGCAAGAATCACATCCAATTCGGCCCAGTTACACAGTTATTATTGTTTAAAGCGTATGTGTCGCCTGAACTGCGGCCGAACCTCTGGCGCGGCAATTTTATTCAATTCTTTTAAATTTAAGAAACAAACGCAATTTTGATGATGAAGTTGGACAATTAATGTTGAAAGATGTTAAGAATAATGATTTCTCAATGTGATGTAATGTGAATTGTTATTTCGGTTTATAAAAATTATATTTTTGTTTTTTATAACTAATATTATGTTTTTTTTTGTACAGTTTTAAATAAAATATTTTTAATTATGTTCATAAAATCCATTACTTCAAAAATGATCGATTATCGTGTTTATTTGAAACTTGAACCTGATTTCTCAGACACTTCCGATAATCTGAGAAAAAAATGTTTTAAACAAAACTTAATCAACATTCAGCAGTCTACAAATTTCAATCCATAAAATTAAAAAAGAAATTTGTAATGTATAAATAATTACAAGTCACCTTGAATTTTTCAAAATCAATATGTATTTTTGACTTCATAATATTGTAGCTGATATCAAAACGAATCCAACGACCTATATTATTATACCTTTAAACTTCCAAATAGTGCTAAAATAATAATGACCAGCTAGATCGAGCGCGTGGACCAGTACCGATACTCGCGAACAATTCGATTGTCATTTCGCGCGTCATATTCCGTGCGTCTCGATCGATAGCGATCGAGCGAGAACGATCTGTCGCGCAACCGTTGCCCGTAAAGGCTCTTCGTCGCCGAAAGATTTTGCGAGTCATGCTTCCTGACGAATCGCGCGGGCCGCTCGTAATCGCGTTATCGTCGTAAATCTGTCTTCTTCTCGCCGCGACGCAATTGATTCGAGACGAGTCGAGTATACATAGACATTCGAGTAGCGATGTTATCGGCGGAATCTCGCAAGTCTCGAGGGCCTTCTCGGTCGTATCCGATGCCTTCGCGATAGCTCGTGCAAACAGCTGCGACCGAGCGCGAGCTGAGCCCGCTCGATATACGCCACACACGGCTCTGTGAAAATAAATATTACGCCGTTTGTTTGCAAACGATTTCAACCCGATCGCCTCCGAAAACGAGATTCGCACCGCGAAAAGCTTGTCTCTGACGCGGCACGTCGCGGCGCGGCGGTTCGCTCGTGCATTTTTAACCCCTTGCACTACGATTCATTTTACGGTTGCAGTGATTAGAACTGTCGTTTCTAATTTCTTAGAAAAAAAAAAAGTTTGAATGTAATTTATACCTATGCAGTCTCCAATGGTTTCAATAACAAGAAAATATAATTTTGTTTCAATTTAAAGTTTAAAGGAAATTACAGTAAACGCTTGATTCTTGTCCAACAGCCGTGTTTTTCATGGACAAGAATCGTGCCCAGAAGTGCTGTTTGATTTATGACTGCGTCTAGATATCGCGCCGACCGCGCCGAGCGAGACTTCAATAGAGAGCCGAACATAGAGAAGGACAGAATGAAATACGGTTCGCGTGACTGTCCGCGTCTCTTTCTTTCCGATGCGCTGTCCTTCCTTGCGACCGAAACTTTCACCGTCGATTAAACCATTAAATACAATTGAAACTATATCGTGTTTGGTGTCATTTTAATCAGAAAAATGCCAGAAATAAGGTAGCGAAAGTCCCATAAACGAATAATGAAAATTAAGAGATTTGTAAAATCAATCGTCGCCGCCCTGCGGAGCAACTCGGGGTTGACAGGCAGTGGAGTGGGTAGGCACTGGACAGGAATCGTGCCCACGCTCTGGACAAGAATCAAGCGTTTACTGTAGTAGCATGAATATTTAGTAGACTATCTTCGAAATATTCGTCACGAGTCCGACTCGGTATTATAGTGCAACGGGTTAACGAATATTACGGGCGCTCTCGCTCTCCGCGCTTTGCAGAATCGTAACCGAGTAAAGTTCTAAGCTTGTATGCGCGTTCGACGCGAGCATATACCTCTCTCTCTCTCTCTCTGTTCGCCTAACGACGCCCAGGCCGGATCGATCTCGCGATTCGAATTTTAAAGCAAACCGCGAGGAACCCTGGGAAGGGTGGACCGATCGATCCCTTCGGTATCGACACGTTCGGTACAGCGGAAGAATTTTTATCGGATTCCCATCGAAGCTCCTCGCGTCTCTATCAGCCTCCGATGGAAATTGTAAAGAAACCGGCCACGCGGTATTAAGCTCCGCGACCGTTTCGCGTGTTACGTTTCTCCGAGTAATCGCTTGAAGAAATGTATATGCACCTGCAATCGAGGAAAGTACCGCTCGACTACAGCTTTACGGTTCGTTGAAAAACGTCCGAGGACTTGGAGAACACGGTTGGTCAAGGCCGCTCGCGAATACCCTTTAGCGAGAGAGGTAAAACAATAAGACCCCGAGATTTACTTATCGAGGCTTTCCTCGAACAGCCTCTCAATTTCGGATAGGATTATCGTATTTAATTAATCGAAACTATTCGAGACTCGACACGGAACATTTAGCTCGTTAGGCAAGACGCACAATGGTCCACGCGCTCTAACTGTTCGTTACTATTTTAGCACTATTTGAAAGTTTAAAGGTATAATAATATAGGTCGTTGGATTCGGTTTGGATATCAGCTACAATATTATGAAGTCAAAAATACATATTCACTTTTAAAAATTCAAGGCGACTTGTAATTATTTATGCATTAAAAATTTCTTTTTTAATTTTTGTCGATTGAAATTTGTAGAACGCTGAATGTTGATTAAGTTTTGTTTGAAACGTTTTATTCTCAGATTCAAGTTTTAAATAAACACGATAATCAATCATTTTTGAAGTAATGGATTTTATAAACATAATTAAAAATATTTTATTTAAAACTGTGCAACAAAACATAGCATTAATTATAAAAAACAAAAATGTAATTTTAATTAAATCATTATAGTTAACATCTTTCAACATTAAATGTCCAACTTCATCATCAAAATTGCGTTTGTTTCTTAAATTTAAAAGAATTGAATAAAATCGCCGCGCCAGAGGTTCGGCCGCAGTTCAGGCGACACATACGCTTTAAACAATAATAACTTGCGTAACTGGACCGAATTGGATGTGATTCTTGCACGATTTCATAGAGAAAAGTACGCTGAAAATAATGCACTTTGATACAAATGGGGGACAATGTGGGACTTGAATGATATCCTTTACCAAAAATTGAAAATTTTGAAGATTCTCTTTAGTTTATTGAGCATTGTTATTTCAATAAATTATAAATATTAAATCTTAGTACACAAGATATACCCTAAATATTAAGAATAGAGTAGGATAGATTAGGAATGAGTGTGACAGAGAGAGTGTGTGAGAGAGAGAGAGAGAGAGAGAGAGAGAGAGAAGGAATGAAGAATGTGTGGATAAGATAGAAATGTAAAGATAGGATATTGTAAACCAAGTCAAATTTCTTAGCTGTAAGGCTGAAATAAAGCATTATTATTATATACCCTAAATATAGACAAATACTATTTGTTTGAAACAAAAATGGACATATAATCTTAAATAGAATCCCCAGGGTATCGATAAGAAAAGAGTTGATAAGAAATGTTGATATTTAAATGCTTCTTCTAATCACAATTTTTAATAACTCTCATTAATTTTATCGTTTTCGAATGTCATGGACACTTAGGAAGGAATGTACATTCGATAAACATCGATTTGGGCAAGTTGCTTTTTTACCATATGAACAGCTAGATCGAGCGCGTGGACCAGTGTGCGACGACGCGTTTGCCGAAAGATACGCTGACGTTTATCGTGCTCTGTCTATCGAGCAATCCTCGTGACATGAAAAGATAAAGTGCGCGCGCGCGCTTGCGATACGTGTCCCGACCTGGATGATCCACTTTCACTCGGACTCGAGACTAATTTCTAATCATCGATCATCCGTTATCGCCCCGGCCTCTGAAATTACCGGCCGGCTCGCGCGTTGTTTGTCCGGCGATCGAGCCATTCGGAAATACCCCGATGCATTTTTCAGCGAGTTCGATCCCGCCCGGGATCGTCGAGTAATCCCGGTACGGCTGGCCGGTGTCTGGGTTGGTGATCGACGAGTCGGTGATCGACGCGATCCGAACAATGTATATTACAAGTAGGGATCGAATCTAGCTTGGAACAACTTGGAACGTTTCGCGAGCACCACGAAAAATGATAGCAGTACTTCCAAGTAGACTCGAAACCAGATCAGATAGGTTCGAATTCTATACAATATTTCTAGAAACGCGAGCGGTAGCCGCCGATGCTTGTACTCTGACCGAGTAGATTCGAATCTTTTACGAGTACGTACAATTTGTCCGAGCTTCTCCTATACGAAGAATACATTGTGCTCGTAGAAGCAGTGGCGCATCCAGGATTTCATCTTAGAGGGGGACGAGTTGAACAAAATAACCTATTTTAGATTTTTTTAAACATAAATTTATTTATAGAATAAAATCTAGTTATGTTTTCTTTTTACATAGCTCTTCGATTACTTCGGTTATAGTTACATGAATGTCTCTGTGTATGTATAACAAAGCCAACCCATTCAGTCGTGGTTGTGTCATTGTGGATCTTAAATATGTTTTCAAAATTCTTCATGTAGAAAATGATCTTTCACTGACGCACGTCGTTACCGGAACCGTTGCAAATATTTTTAATAAATTATAAATATTAGGATATATCGTTTTATCACATTTCAAAATCCCATCAATGGCATTTTTGCATGGAGACCATGGACACCAATACTGACACGTACACAGCCACAGACGCACAACAATAGACAGAATTCAGTGTTCTAGTATCGGCAGTTTTTGCAAATACGTCGGAACCCAAGTGAGTGTATGCCTTATTTGTATAGAGAAAAGTTGTTCAAAATGTTTAGTTTTAGAAGTAACTATTCTACGGTTTAGTTAATTTTCCAGTGTTTCGTTTCCTTTTTCTTTGGGGGTGGGGGGGGGGGGGGGGACTTGGCCCCCTGGCTCCCCCCCTGGGTGCGCCACTGCGTAGAAGGTTCGAGCTGCAAGTACGGTTTCGAATCTATAGGTACTCGTTCCAGAGTTGGAAACCATCTTGTATAAAATGTTTACTGGACAATATAATTTATGGCAAAATAAACAATATTTATCTTTATATCGATCGTAAATTCTTTACAAGAAATGTGTTAATGCTATCGGCGCACGGGTTCGATCAGTTTTTACCAGTTACTAGCAAATTTGCAAATTATTAATTTTCGAAGTTTCGGTCTTGTTTTAGTCTATTCTCAAGAAAAATTGCGTCTGTAAATTAATTATTCGATATATTAATGCAAATTTCCTAGTAACTGGTAAAAACTGATCGAACCAGTGCGCCGATAGCATTAACACATTTCTAGAAAATAAACAATGTTTGTCCAAGTCGCAGGAGCCATATAAAAATTTCGTACTTCTTCTAATTATCTTATCGAGCTGAAACTAATACACCGATTATCACTGCCGGTCAAACGGCTTTATTGAATTTATAAAGTTATATGGAAATTGATTCGATTTTTTATCCAAGCACATAGTGGATTAAAAATTGCACAAAATCTAAATAAATAGAGTCTTGTCATTTTCATAAGCTAACAGCGTAAATAATAATAATAATAATAATTATAATAAAACATTTTAATCGCGTTTAGTGCTCGGTATGTTTAGTGATAAATCTTTTGAATGTGCCCACTTCTTTTACAATTGTAAAGGGTCTTCCAACAAGCAATATTTTTGTGAAAAGTGGTGTTTTTATTTCAATCCAAAATACAAATTTGAGATTAGTAGTGCCACACAATTTCTGCCAAATGGTCATTCTTTTGATGAAATTTTTCATCACGTTTTCGCATAATTGCGAAACTCTAATATTATTTTTGAGTGCTTGAATCCTAAGAAGCATTGGCGTAGACTTTATCTTTAACATAGCACCAAAGAGAAAAGTCTAATGGTGTTAAATCGCACGATCTCGAAATTGAAGTCTCCAATTCGAGAAATCGCACGTCCGGGAAATTTTTCACGCAATTGAGCCATTGTTTCTGTGTGGCATGCGACGCGTTGTTTCATTATTCCACTTCGTTGTGCGAATGTCTATCGATCCCAATCTAAAAACCTCCTGGTTTTTACTTGTCCAATGACGTCACAACGACAGTTGAATATTGACAGTTGAAAAATGGCGCGAAATTAAAAATGACACCTCTTGTTGAAAGACCCTTCACGTACCCATTTTGTCATTATAAAATCCGCAGTCTAATGATAACACAGCAAGTGTACTGATCGATACGTTTTGTTTAGTTGAAATCGACTCGAATTCATAAGTACATATTGAACTTGATCCCTGATATGCACGTATAGTGGTCGAGCCTGTTGCGAGTCGGAGCTGCTCTCCGACGACGCGACGGGAGATTTCGATCGGCGAAGAACGGGGACTGGAAGAAAAGGGAACGTAGCGACGAGACGCGACGCGACGCGACGCGACGCTGGATAGTAGGCTAGTAGGGTCAAACAGGTGTGATCGTTCTCACGCAAGTTACTTCTTGCGCTCGGTTTGATCAATGGCACAGTTCTCCCGTTGAACCGACACGCGCGTATACCTACAATCGAGATCGGATCAATTTTCGTAGTAAATATTTAGGGTCGGAGCTCCGCGAGCTAGCCACTTATAGCTCGCGACTCAATTGGATTCGAGTTAGCCGGGAAATTAAAGTGCATCGATCGTGTTGCTCGCTACGGAACAGTAAAGTATCCTAAAAGGATGAAACCGGTGATTCGGTATTGCGGGGATTCTCCAGTTGACAAACGCGAATGTTGCTCGATTACCGTTCGGTACGATGCCAGTTGTCGATTACGCGCGGTCGATCGAGCATCGAAATTGCGTAGCGAGAAGAATGAAACGCGCGCTGCGCTCGGACAGCGTCGAAAACTCTGTTTTCTTTGTCCGGTATGTGTGTATGTGTGTCATGAAAAATATTGATTTTGTTAATTTTGTTAATTTCTTGAAAATGATCTAACAAAGGAACATATTCAGTTGATACACGCCGATTTTGATAAAACCTATGTGAGATATAGTTCTTCGAAAAATATTTGACACGTACTTTTTTTTTATCGGCAACCATCCACTTCGAGGGGGTGAAAACAGCCCTCGAAGTCAGGGGTCAAAATCACATTTAAAAAAAAAAAAAAGTTTGTTAAAAAATTCTTGCGCGACTACATTTCCTATTGAAAACACACACAATTAAAAAAAAATTCAATTTTCTCGACCTCTGGTGTCCGAGATATCACAAAAAATATGGTTTCGACTCCCAACTTTGAAGGCTGTTTTCACCCCTTCAAAGTGGATGGTTGCCGATAAAAAGAAATACGTGTGAAATATTTTTCGAAGAACTATAGCTAACATTATAGTTTCATCAAAATCGGCCATTCTCATCTGAATATGTTCCCTTGTAAGATAAAGATCGAAACGTAGAAAATACTGTTGTGGTAATTTGCAAATAGTGTAGTTAATTTTTAAATTTGATCGAACCAGTGCCCTGAAATCATTTAACTTAACCATTTTAAAAATATTGATGTTTTAAATACCCAATTAATAGAAAATTTCACAGATCGATTTTTCCGTTGGCTAAAAAATTAAAATTTAAATAAAATTATTTTGGTTAGGGAAGGGTGTGTGTGTGTGTATAGGAAAAAGGGGAAAGCGGATGGCGGCGAGCGTTTTAGGTTAAGAATATACAGAGAAGGTTTAGTGAAATAAGTTAAGTTAAGCGAAATAGGTTAAGATAGTGATAAGGTAGCGAAGGAGTTGTAAGGATTGTAACCCTTAGGGGAACAAAATAAAGTATATATATATATACAGGGTGGTCCACGCAACTTGCACACCTAGAATAACTTCCAAAGTATGCGTTGCACGAAAAAGTTTTGTATATAGAAGTTGCATGGTTTGAAGGGGTACATTATGTAGTGTATATACTTTTTTTACAGGTGGAAGCGTTTCGGTGATTTGAAGGTCGACTTTGTTTTTTTAAATGGAATATTATATTTTTTATACCAAAATATGGAAGAATGTCGAATTCTGAGTAAAAAAGTATTGATCTTCATTAGCCCTAAACCTAATAATTAAAGAGTAATTGCACTTTATTTTCTGAAAATTTTCTTCGCGTAATATGTTAAGAAGCTGTCCTGCGGAAATCTGTGATAAGGTCGAATTTCTAACTTGGTATTACGCGAAGAAAATTTTCAGAAAATAAAGTGCAATTACTCTTTAATTATTAGGTTTAGGGCTAATGAAGATCAATACTATTCTACTCAGAATTCGACATTCTTCCATATTTTGGTATCAAAAATATAGTATTCCATTTAAAAAAACAAAGTCGACCTTCAAATCTCCGAAAAGCTTCCACTTATAAAAAAAATAAATACACTACATAATGTACCCCTTCAGACCATGCAACTTCCATATACAACACTTGTTCGTGCAACACATACTTTGGAAGTTATTATAGGTGTGCAAGTTGCGTGGACCACCCTGTATATATATATATTTTTATTGAAAATAAAAAATATATACCTTTATTTAAAGAATATATAAATATATATATTCTTAAGGGCCGGCAATTTGTCTTTTTGTCCGTGGCGTTGTAACCGCTAGAGCGGGCCCTGTATGTGTGTGTGTGTGTACTCGGAGAGGAAGAGCGCGCGAACAACGAGTCCGCGTCGCGCGGGAAAAGCCGGCGGCGCGACGTTAGCTTTCTTGAAAGCACTCGAGTTCCGCTCGGGTTTGTAGAGTTCGCGCGAGCGTGCGTCGAGGTTTGCGAAGCTTAGGGGCGGGCGACGCGACGCGACGCGGCCGAGCGGCGGGTGTATGTCGTCGAGACGAAACGGTGCCAAGGTACAAAACCGTCGTCGCATCGACGAGATGCGTGTCGAGAGCGTGTATGCAAACAAGCGGCTCGCTGGTTTATTTTCTCCCGTGGCACCGAGACCACTCGTCGGCGCAACGACCGAATCTCTGCCGTCTTCGACCCGTCGAAATTACCCTAGACGACGAGAGACGCGTCGAGACGTTAGAAACCGTGTGTGGTTTCGATCGTAGAGACTGGTCGGACGTCGTCGGCGTTCGTCTCGTCTCGTTTCGTCGGACGAGCATGATCACAACCGGCCGGACAATGGATGGTTTTCATAGCATTATTCTCGTTATTACGGAAAACGGGACGCCCACGCAAAAATAGCATGCTCGATCGATAACCGGCTGGCGGTCGGTCGTCGCTGGTCGACGGTTCTCCTTCCGACCGCATAATTCCATCGATCTCGACCAGACGTGTATCGCTCCTGGCAACGATTCCGCGCATCCGTCGTAAATCACAGTGTACCACCTGTGCAACCGCGCGCCGGTCAATTTTTGAAGTTTCATTGTTTCGCCAATTTTTTGTGCACGTCGATCGATAACCCTTCGGAGCTTCAAAATATTGGCGATATTGAAAAACGATTTATTTCTCTGCGTTTAATGTATTCTTCAATCGTATTCCGATAGTAAGCCCTGACATTGTACCACGTACAAATACTGAAATCCGTGACATCGGTTATTTATTAACCCTTTATCTGTGGGTGTGGTTTATAAACGACATACTAAAATTACAGCCAGAGGCGGTTGTGGTATATAAACAACATGTTAATTTCTGATAATATCAAATAGAGGCTGGGGCTTATATACGACTAAAATAAAAATTAAAAAAATCTTTTAGAACAGAATATCGTTTCAGTAATATAATTTAAAATTAGAATGTATATACTTATTTTAAAAGTACCCGCATTTAAAGGGTTGAGGACTCGTGTACTCGACTGATATTTAAATTTAATTTTCTCGGAAAACAAACCCTCCCACGTAATTCGGTTATCCTTGATATTCGTCTTATTTCCATGCACAGACCTGACCTAATTTGTACCATGAATTATGAAACACCTGGTATATATATATTTTCATTGTTCAATTCATTCCTACTAATTATTTAACATGTTCGCTACTAGCGTCACGCGTGTGCAGTAGGGTGGACTTAAGCTATACTTGGTGAAAAATTTTTATCGAGATACAATGCACGACGCCCCCCAGAATTGTTCCTTTACGTGAGAAAAAAATTTAAATTGAAAATTTTGAAATTCACCTTAACTATGGAGTATAACACATCGTTGGATTTATCTTTTTTTTTCTGAATAGGAATATGGCAAATATGGAAGTTCTTTAGAATATAAGAAATAGATCGAATAGAAATAGACTTCATTACAAAACTACAACTGCTAATATTTTATTTTACTTATAAAGGATAATACATATATGTCCCATCATGACTTAAAATTCTCTGCATTTTAATGTAGGTATTTAAATATCTCTGTTATTTGTGGTTATACGAAAATATGCCAGAGGAGAAAATTGCACTGTTCAATAAGGTGAATAGAATGGTAAAATAAAAAGTTTTTTCGAAATTACGAGGTCATCGTTATTTTTATTCAAAGCAGGTCATACAATTTTTCCATATTCCTATTCAGAAAAAAAAGACAAATCCAACGATGCGTCATACTCCATAGTTTAGGTGAAATTCAAAATTTTCAATTTAAATGCGCCACGCGTTCCTTTTGTCCGATCGATCTCAAAGTTTGCACAAATGTTTTCCTCACCTAAAAGAACAATTCTGGGGGGTGTCGTGAAAAAAATTCGTTGGTCAAAAAATAAAGTCCACCCTAATGTGTCGTACTCCATAGTTTAGGTGAATTTCAAAATTTTCAATTTAAATACGCCACGCGTTCCTTTTGTCCGATCCATCTCAAAGTTTGCACAAATTTTTTTCTCACCTAAAAGAACAATTCTGCGGGGTGTCGTGAAAAAAATTCGTTGGTCAAAAAATAAGGTCCACGCTGATGTGTCGTACTCCATAGTTTAGGTGAATTTCAAAATTTTCAATTTAAATGCGCCACGCGATCCTTTCATCCGATCGATCTAAAACTTTGCACAAATGTTTTCCTCACCTAAAAGAACAATTCTGGGGGGTGTCGTGAAAAAAATTCGTTGGTCAGAAAATAAGGTCCACCCTAATGTGTCATACTCCATAGTTTAGATAAATTTCAAAATTTTCAATTTAAATGCGCCACGCGATCCTTTCATTCGATCGATCTAAAACTTTGCACAAATGTTTTTCTCGCCTAAAAGAACAATTCTGGGGGGCGTCGTGAAAAAAATTCGTTGGTCAAAAAATAAGGTCCGCCCTAATGTGCAGAGTGATCACTAGAAGACAAGAAAATCGTGGGACTTGTTTCGAACGAAATATACAATTACGGAGAAGTACGCGCGAATTTCAAGTGCAACCGCGAGAGATTGATCCTCCTTGTCGAGAGTATGGTCGACGATCGGCGTGTGTCAGCTCGTTCGTCCGTGGCACGACGCGCGTCGCGTCGCGCGCTCGCGAGCTCGCTAGGCTAATCGTTTCCAGGGAAATGAATTCCCCGTACGCGCGTTCCTATGTAAGTCAAGGGGCCGGTCTATAGATCGTTCTCGTTTCGTTGCCGGAAAACTCGCGTGGAAGCATCGTTATGCTGAAAACAGAAGCGCGCAGCCTCGTACTACTTTACGCGTCGCTTCTCGCTTGTCGCGGGTATTCATCGATACGGAAACGAACAGAGAAAAAAAGAAAAACACGGAATCGTTCGATCGTTTTCGATCAGCCGTGAACCTAGACTACCTTCGTTCTTCGACGTCGTATTCGTATCAACGTGAACGCATATGGTCGCGACGCACGCGACCCGTTTCCTACGCGAACACGTTAGGCCGACATTAATGCACCGCGGTGTTTCGTGACTCTGTTGTTCATCGTTTAATATTCACATGCTCCTGACACGACCGACGTCGGTTCGAACGCCGACGCCAACGTCGACGCCATTGCAGCAGCCGTCGAACGACTCTCTCTCTACTCCGTGGTGCAATGGTTGTCGGGAAAATGTTTGCCTCGGGCAGTGGCGCACCCAGGGGGGGGGGGGCAATTCCCCCCCAAGAAAAAGGAAACGAAATACTGGAAAATTAGCTAAACCGTAGTATAGTTACTTCTAAAACTAAACATTTTGAACAACTTTTCTCTATACAAATAAGGCATACACTCACTTAGGTTCCGACGTATTTGCAAAAACTGCCGATACTAGAACACTGAATTCTGCCTATTGTTGTGCGTCTGTGGCTGTGTACGTGTCAGTATTGGTGTCCATGGTCTCCATGCAAAAATGCCATTGATGCGATTTTGAAATGTGATAAAACGATATATCCTAATATTTATAATCTATTAAAAATATTTGCAACGCTTCCGGTAACGACGTGCGTCAGTTGAAAGATCATTTTCTACATTAAGAATTTTGAAAACATATTTCAGATCCACAATGACACAACCACGACTGAATGGGTTGGCTTTGTTATACATACACAGAGACATTCGTGTAACTATAACCGAAGTAATTGAAGAGCTATGTAAAAAGAAAAGAAAACTAGATTTTATTCTATAAATAAATTTATGTTTAAAAAAATCTAAAATAGGTGATTTTGTTCAACTCGTCACCCTCTAAGATGAAATCCTGGGTGCGCCACTGGCCTCGGGGCTGTTTTCGAAACGCGCGAGACGACGGATTTTCACGTACGGTGGAAAAGCGAGGCAGTAGAAAGTTTCGGCGTAAGTCGGATTATCGGTGCACTCTCGGTGTCTTCGTTTTCCCTCGGGTTCGGGTTCGGGTTCGGTTCCCGCTGTTCCCCACATCGATTGACCGACAACGGTCCGCCATCTGCGTCCGGCAGACAAAAAAAGTTGGTAACCAGGCCTTTCGATGGGATATTCGGGAAAGTTTCCACGATTTCCTGTAATGAAAGAACTTTTTCGAGATTTTCCGCCGACGAGGCTTTTTCCCGCAAAATTATTCCCGTGTATTGTTCGAGTCGCGGGATGATCGCGGAAGCCGCGGAAGGAAGTTGCGAGCAGCTCCGGGAGAAACGGTAATTGCTATTGTCGCGAGACCGCGGGGGCCGGAAGTCGAAGTGAAACGCGCGACGAGTACTCATTTCGTTGGTCGGGTTGATTCGGTTTCGAAGACGCGGCGGCGAAACGGACGGGCTAGCCGGCGGGGCTTAGCGCGAAACGTTCGCGAATCGGGCCACGGGGCCAAGGTTGAACGCCGTTAGGTTCCTGGCAACACCCTGACGCGACGCGACGCGACGCGACGCAACGCTCGGTCACTGGCAATTCCGAGGAACGGGCGCGACTTGGCGTCGCGATCCCTCGAAATCGAACCAACGACTACCGCAACAATAGTCGACGTCGTCGTCGTCGTCGTTTACACGGAATTCTAGCTTCTCGTAAAGACCGACGGTTTTACTCTCCGTGTCCCAGTAGTCCAGCTACGATCGGGAACGGGATCGTTCGAAAAATAGGTCAAACACGTAGAATAAGATTGTTTTGTGGTTATATACCTAGGACAACTTGAAACTGTCAGTCACGACACAGACGTGTTAACAGATATACCTAACCTAGACCTAAACCAGACCTAAACCGACCTAACCCAGACCTAAGCCAGATCAACGACTACTGCAACAAGAGTCATCGTCGTCGTCGTCGTCTATACGAAATTTCAGCTCCTCGTAACGACCGACGATTTTACTCTCCTAACCCAGACCTAACCCAGACCTAAGCCAGACCAACGACTACTGCAACAAGAGTCGTCGTCGTCGTCGTCGTCGTCGTGTATACGAAATTTCAGCTCCTCGTAACGACCGACGATTTTACTCTCCTAACCCAGACCTAAGCCAGACCAACGACTACCGCAACAAGAGTCGTCGTCGTCGTCGTCGTCGTCGTCTATACGGAATTTCAGCTCCTCGTAACGACCGACGATTTTACTCTCTGTGTCCCAGTAGTCCAGCTACGATCGGGAACGGGATCGTTCGAAAAATAGGTCAAACACGTAGATTAAGATCGTTTCGTGTTCATATACATAGGACAACTGGAATCTGTCAGTCACGAACACAGACGTGTTAACAGATATACCTAACGCAGATCTATTTTTATTTTTATTTAATGAAGCCCCCGGACTGCCGGACGGTTCCGAACAGCAAGGCAGCGATAGGGCTCGTGTGTGTGTCCCTTTACTATAACCCAGACCTAACCCAGACCTAATCCAGACCTAATACAGACCTAATACAGACCAACGACTACTGCAACAAGAGTCGTCGTCGTCGTCTATACGGAATTTCAGCTCCTCGTAACGACCGACGATTTTACTCTCCTAACCCAGACCTTTTTTTTTTTTTTTTTTTTTTTTTTTAAGTGTGGGAAATCCGCCTTATGGATACCATCCCGTCCTCGCCTGAGAGGAGGGGATGGTTATGTTGGGCTCTCCCGGCAGAAGGCCGGGCATACCAACTAAACCCACACTAATCCGTCCCTGGGCTTGTCGGGGATGCGCCGGGCACGCTAAAGCACTCCAACCGTACGCACCCCCTACCCGTTTGAGCGCACTCGGGGGGAAGAGAAGCTTCCCCCAACCAAGCTAACTTGGGGCTGGGCGACGGATTCGCGCCGAGCCCCCCCATCCTTGGGACCGCCCGATGGGAGAGTGGTTCAGGCCACTCCCCCGGTCGGTCCATGACGACGCCGTTCCTGCGTTCCCCACGCCAAGGAACGGAGGAATGACGTCGCCCATTCCCGGTAAGGATCAGTCCGTTGAAAGGGGAGCCACTGCTCAAACCCTCCGGAGTGATCCCCCTCCCGGTGGGCGCGGCCAAGACCACGCCCACGCCCCCCACCGGCGATAAGACTAACAAGCCTTATCGTGGGTGGGGGGTTTCTTCCCCTTCTTCTTTGGGGCCGCCTTCTTGGGCGGTCCCATTTCCCCCGTGGCCGACACCTCCATGGGCGTCGGCCCTCCCTCGGGGACGGCGACCTTAGCCGCCGCACCGCCTTTCGCCTTCTCGCCCAGCTTTCCGCCCCCCGGGCGGAAAGCCGGGCAAGCCCGCGACCCCGAGCGGTGCTCGGCGGGCTTACCGAGGTCCGTACAGAGGGGACAGCAGGGGGGCTGCGTACACGCAGCCACCCTGTGCCCCTCGTCCCCGCACCGGTAGCAGCGACCGCTCCGGTCTTCCTCCTTGGTGTGTGGGCACTTGGCCCACACGTGCCCCTGCCGGAGGCACCGGAAGCACTGGAGCGGTCGCTGCTCCAGCACTTCGACGCGGGCCGATGACCACCCGGTGGTCAATCGGCCCGCACCCGCCGCCTTCCTCGCCGCAGTCAGGGGGAGCTGGGCCCATACGGTCCCGACCCCCTCCTGATTGCGGCCCGCGCGCCGGATCGACCCCACCCGGACGGCCGCCTCCTCGCACCCCCCTACGCGCGCGAGGGAGGTGCGGACCTCCGCCTCAGTAACGGACTGGTCTAGTCCCCTGAGGCGAAGGTCCGCCCTCTTCGTTGGCCGGTTGACCCGATAGCCAAGCCCGGCCAACGTAGCACCCATCCGGCGCGCCAGCGATGCTGCTTTTTCGGGGGCATCCTCCTAACCCAGACCTACGCCAGACCTAAGCCAGATCTAAGCCAGACCAACGACTACTGCAACAAGAGTGGTCGTCGTCGTCTATACGGAATTCTATCTTCTCGTAAAGACCGACGATTTTACTGTCTGTGTCCCAGTGATCCAGCTACGATCGGGAACGGGATCGTTCGAAAAATAGGTCAAACACGTAGAATAAGATCGTTTCGTGGTGATATACCTAGGACAACTGGAAACTGTCAGTCACGAACACAGACGTGTTAAGAGATGTATATACCTCCCGTGGCAGCATGAAAGCGCATTTAAGGTGCAATGTAAAATCCGCTGTCGGCGGATCTTTAGAAGATACATCGTGTTTTAACAACTTCGTACTCGTATTCTTGTATTTTTAGTCGATTTTTCATAGAAGCGTGACCTTGTTTCTGGCTGCGCCACTCGCACCGGAACACTCTCCGTGTGCTGGCGGACAGTAAAAATCGAAACGTTTTTACCTCGTTACGAAACATTGCGTCGTCCGGCGGCCATCAAATTGTCTAAGAACCGGAAACGCCGGCGTTCCGAGAGTTTTTACTGACGAGCCGTTTCAGCCAACAACCATCGAGTCGCGCGCTCCGAGGCGTTGGTTTATCGCGCGCCCCCGGGCGTAATTGCAATTCCGATCGCAATTTTCGTTGCGACGCGTGCACGATTATCGGAAGTCCCCGGGCTGAAATTGTTCGCGTGGGATTTCGGTCGATTACGAGGATAGGTGTGTACACTGTTCATTAGGGTGGTCTTTAGATGTACCTGGTTAAAATTTTTCTGCGAGATTTTTTTCACACCCCCCTCCCCCCCCGTAAAATTATGCCATTGGGTAAGAAAATAATTCTTGCAAAAGATGAAATTGATCGGATAAGGGGAAGACGTGGCACATCCACGTTGAAGTTGCGAAAAACGTGAAATTTCATAGGAATGAGAATATTTGAAGGAAAGACAAAGAAAAATATTGATTACAATGAATTATCATATTTTTGTGAATATATGTAAGTCTTTTGCTCAATTAATTCCTCTTTATCTTTGGGAACATTTATAAATAATTAGATTGAATTGTTTCTCTGTAAAACAAAGTTAATATTTATTATTTTAAAACATATAAACTAAGGTTTGCTTTATTACACATCGTACCTGTACAACAAAGAAACAACATTCAATGTATATTATCCACTCTGTTGTTCCTCTCCTACAATTACAATCTCGTCTAATCACCGTTTTAGTTTTGTACCTATCGATGTCTGGGTTACCGACCATCGTTATTACGCTGGATGATTGAAATGGTATAGGGAAGTGCCATGTACTTTCCTTACATGTATATGTTACATTTTACGTATTTTACTGATAGCACCAATTCTTTTAGTTGTATTCTTATACTAATTTAAAAAGTAGAGAAATTAACGTTCGACATAAATATATGTTATATTAAATCAGAGTATAATATTTTTCGCGAAAACGGACTTAGGCAGGCTAATTAATGTGAAATAATCTTAATCCGTACGAAGTACATTCGTACTTGAATGCATGTAAGGAATTATGATATTTTTATAGATATCACATATATAATTTGAATTTTCAGTATAATCTTCACATTTAGCGAGCAGTAAACTCTATTTCAAAACTTCGCGCTCGATGTGCCACGTCTTCCCGACGTCCGATTGATCTAAAACTTTGGATATATCATTTTTTTTATAGGTATAAAATATTTAACTTGAATTTTCAGTGTAATCTTCACATTTAGCGCGCAGTAACCACTATTTCAAAACTTCGCGCTCGATGTGCCACGTCTTCCCGACGTCCGATTGATCTAAAACTTTGGATATATCATTTTTTTTTATAGGTATAAAATATTTAACATGAATTTTCAGTTTACTCTTCACATTTAGCGCGCAGTAAACTCTATTTCAAAACTTCGCGCTCGATGTGCCACGTCTTCCCGACGTCCGATTGATCTAAAACTTTGGATATATCATTTTTTATAGGTATAAAATATTTAACATGAATTTTCAGTTTACTCTTCACATTTAGCGCGCAGTAAACTCTATTTCAAAACTTCGCGCTCGATGTGCCACGTCTTCCCGACGTCCGATTGATCTAAAACTTTGGATATATCATATTTTTTTATAGGTATAAAATATTTAACTTGAATTTTCAGTATAATCTTCACATTTAGCGCACAGTAACCTCTATTTCAAAACTTCGCGCTCGATGTGCCACGTCTTCCCGACGTCCGATTGATCTAAAACTTTGGATATATCATTTTTTTTTATAGGTATAAAATATTTAACTTGAATTTTCAGTATAATCTTCACATTTAGCGCGCAGTAACCTCTATTTCAAAACTTCGCGCTCGATGTGCCACGTCTTCCCGACGTCCGATTGATCTAAAACTTTGGATATATCATTTTTTTTTATAGGTATAAAATATTTAACTTGAATTTTCAGTATAATCTTCACATTTAGCGCGCAGTAACCACTATTTCAAAACTTCGCGCTCGATGTGCCACGTCTTCCCGACGTCCGATTGATCTAAAACTTTATATATATCATTTTTTCGTGAAATGGAACAATATTAGAGGGGGGCGTGCCCAAAATTTCATAGTAAAAAAATAAGGTCCACCTTACTGTACATACAATCCGAAAATCTGATCTGTGGTGTATGTTTTTTCAGATGGCAGTTCGGATAGGCGTACGTTGAGAGCAAGGGCACGAAGCACGAGCACGAGCATGAGCCGTTGAAGGGGTGCTTTCCGGCTCGCGAAAGTGGACGAGAAGTGGCGGCAACGCGAGGAAGATGAGAGTCCCCGAAAGTTGAAGTAAAAACCTGCACAACGAACAGCAACAGCCTGCCTCGTCCATTGCGACCAGCCAAATATCTCACGTTAAGGTAAACTCGTCTCTTTCTCCTGGTTACGAAAAGATTTTCAATGACGAAAAGAAAAACACCAACCCTCGATCGCCGCCCGCGTATATCGTTATGTCATCGCGCTTTTCCGCTCGGTATTCAAGCATTCCGGCCACGGCTTTTGTTTCGTTTTAAATTTAAATTTGCTCGGGCGGGCGGACGTGATCGCGAGCATCTGCCGGAATTGAAGAAGAAGCCTCGGAGGATCGGAGAGGGATCGGTAGATCGGAGGAAGGCCCGGAGAACAAAAGTTGCCTCCCGACTCGGGAACCGAACCGCGCGCGAGAAACGTGACCTGAAACGTTCATTCGAATCGGCCCCCTTTTTCCGTATACTCGAGATTTCCAGCTTCGGCGTTTCTAACGAGGAAGAGAGAGAGAGAGAGAGAGGGGGGGGGGGAGGCGGCGCGCGGCCTCTTTGACGTTTCCCCTCGGCTCGCTAATAATCTGCCGAAAGGGGCCTGTGGTTCGCCGCAGAATCTCGGATCGGCCGAATCTTAAACGGGGAGCATCGGCGTGTAGCCTTTAAACGCGCCCTTCGGAGAAAAATCCCTTCGCGAAGGTATTCGCTGGCCGGGTAAATTGAACCTTAAAGGTGCTCTTTGACAGAGGCGACCCATGAAAATCGGGTTGTTTCATGCAAAGAGAGTGCCGCGCGCGGCGCTTTGACGTCCGACGAACCGTGAACCCCATCCCCCCCGATCCATTATTAGCCGGTCGCTAAATAACTGCACCGTCCCGTTTCGTCCCGTTTCGTCCCGTTCCGTTTCTCCTCGCTTGGCGCGCGTCCTCGCTCGATTCCGTCGCGTCGGTTTATCTTTCGCGCGTGCCGATTAATTCTTCCCGTTCGCTGCATGCCACCCGGTCTATCATCGATCACGCCGCTGCCTCGGAAAATTCCCAAAAGTCTCTCTCCGGCCGCTCGGAGTATGCGACGGTCCGACCGTAGTCGAGCTACTCCACTGCGAAAGGAGTCGCGCCGATCGACCTCGCCTCGATCGCAGGCGAGAAAACTTTGAAAGTATTCGGGGGACCGGAAAGTAGTGTCGTTTCTGCGCAAGTCGATATTCGTTTGTCATTTATCAGCTCACCGTGTACTTGAAAGTCGCGCCAAAGACATTTGAAGGTTAGAGTGACTTGCTTACTCGTAAATAATTAAATTAAAATTTTTTTTTTGCCATTTATGGTGACATGGCAGACCAAATACCAGAAGAGGTACATACCTAACCTAGCGATGTATTGCAACTATGTCTTTCCTTGGATGCCAATCTACAGGTTGACACAATATTCACTGATTTTTATAAAGTATTTCACACTGTGAACTCATTCTCTTCGAATTGAGAAGCTGTCAGCTTTGGGCTGCAAATGAAATTTATTGGCATGGCTGGAAAGTTAACTTTACTAACCGTTTCCAAATTATACGTATACGCAATTGTCTATCATCTCCGTTACGTGTTCTATCTGGTGTACCTCAAGGCTCCCACCTAGATCCTCTACTATTTATAATTTTCATTAATGATTTCACTACCATTTTTCAATATTGTAAGTACCTCCTATTCGCAGATGATTTAAAAATCTTTAGTATCAACCCTAGATGATGCTTCCAGATTACAAGCAGACCTAGATCGCTTCTGTGATTGGTGTCACATGAATGGTATGGATCTCAATATTAATAAATGTCATGTTATGAGGTCCTCCCGTCATTCTGTACCTTTTATTATATCCTTACCGTCTCAATAACTGTATTTTCTCCTCACTAAATGAATGCTAACGACCTAGGAATTCAATTCTCCTCTACATTGGACTTTTCCAACCACGTTTATTGCATTGTAAACTCTGCTTCAAGAATGCTCGGTTTCATACGTCGTTTTTCCACTGATTTCCATTCTCTCCACACACTTTGATCGCTTTATATTACCCTTGTCCGTCCCCTGTTAGAATATGCTACAATTATATGGTCTCCGCGAAGCTTCAAGTATGAAATCATGCTCGAGAGAGTGCAACATAAATTTCTCAGATTCTGTTCATATAGGATAAATAACCCAATGTCATTATTTGATCATGATTACTCTACGATATTAAGCACAGTCCACTTAGAAACATTGAAAGCTCGAAGAACAGTATCCGACCAGAGCTTTGTCTTTAATTTGATTAATAACAATATCGATTGTTCCTGAGGCAAATCAATTTCTTCTTACCCGAACGCGTATTGAGAACTAGGACAGGATTTCAAACATTTCAATCCAAATCCACATATGGATTTAATAAATCCTTTAAATCGCATCACAGCTAAATCCAACATTTTATATCGTGATATTGACTTTTTTAATGGTTCGTTACTATCATTTAAGAAAAAGTTGCGTGCGATTATATGATTATATGTGATATAATGTATTCCTGTAACTGTCAGCATGTCCATTACTATGTAACTTTATGCTAAGACTTTCTTTTCCTTTTTTTTATGAATATGACTTCGGTCCGTAAATAATAATAAATAATAATAATAAAAGTAATAGGGGGACCGGAAAGTAGTGTCGTTTCTACGCATGTCGATATTCGTTTGTCATTTATCAGCTCACTGTGTACTTAAAAGTCGTGCCAAAGACATTTGCAGGTTAGAGTGACTTGTTTACTCGTAAATAATTAATTAAAAATTTTTTTTGCAATGTATGGTGACATGGCAGACCAAATACCAGAAGACATATTCGGCATTGTATGCTTTTTGAGTTTCGCAAGGGTAGTAACGCAACAGTTGCTACCGCAAAACATTTGCGATGTTTATCCAAATCCTATTAGACGTTCGTAAATGCCAAAGGTGGTTTTCTAAGTTCAAATCCGGTAATTTTGATCTTTCCGACTCGTATCGATCAGGAAGACGAACAACTTCAGACAATGACATGTTAACCCTTGGCACTCGAGCGGCGACTCAGAGTCGCCACTAAAAATTGCTCTACCATTATTCACAGTATTGTTTACATTATTAAATATGGTGCTATGTAATCAATTACCAAACATTTCAGTATTGTATGTGGTATTATATCAATTTCATATCCATAAAATGACAAACAAAATCATATACAGGGTGTTCGACTACGGGTGGGAGAAAATTTAAGGGGTGGTTCTCCATGATAATATATAAGTCGAAAATGAAGAATAAAAAAATTGCTATTCCAGCTTCGTTATTTAGATATTAACCCATAACCCACTAAACATTGCTGTACCATTATTCAAAATATTGTTTACATTATTAAATATGTTGCTATCTAATCAATTACTAAACATCTATTATATCAATTTCATATCCATCAAATTTAAAAAATCAGATGCAATATCTAGGTCGGAAGAAATGTTTAACTTTCAAATTAAAATAGCTCCCAGTGCACAGAGTTAACAATTAAAAATTCACCTAAAATGCGGCAACCCATAACTAATAACGAAGTCGAAATCGCAATTTTTTTATTCTTCATTTTCGGACTTATATTGTAATGGAGAACCACCCTTTAAATTTTCTCCCACCTGTAGTCGAACACCCTGTAGAATGGAATTATTCTAGGTCGGAAGAAATGTTTAATTTTCGTATTAAAATAGCTCCGAGTGCAAAGGGTTAAGGGCGGAAATGGAAGCAAATCCGTGTCAGACAATCGAGGAGCTGTGAAACACTCTTAAGGGGTTGTGCGCACCCAACTACCACCACCACCCTTACCACTCACACATCGATAGATCCGCATATACGTATACGAAATGCAAGGGTTTACGGCAAAAGAAACTGACGCCTCAATATTGCGATTAGAAGTTCGGACCCGGTCGATTATGTTTCCTAAGAGTCCTGGCCAGGGTGGTTCAAAGCCGAAATTTCATATTTTTACGTTGTTGAAGAGTAATTTGCAATAATCGGCAGCGCTGACTTGTGACAAAAAGTATTCTGCCGATTATTACAAATTACTCTTCAACAACGTAGAAATATGAAATTTGGGATCTGAACCACCCTGGCCAGGACTCTTAGGAAACATAATCGACCGGGTCTGAACTTCTAATCGCAATATTGAGGCGTCAGTTTCTTTTGCCGTAAACCCTTGCATTTCGTATACGTATATGCGGATCTATCGATGTGTGAGTGGTAAGGGTGGTGGTGGTAGTTGGGTGCGCACAGCCCCTTAACCAACCTTGGTCGACCATCCGAGAACATTTGTAGCAGATTGGGAAAGTAAGCGGCGCAGGTGTTTGGGTCCCGCATAATCTGTCCGAAGAAAACAAAGCTAACCGATTCACCAAATGCACTGGAAAAAAAATTAATGAATTAGGGTGGGAGGTATTGCTGTTCACCCACCATACTCGCCCGATATTGCGCCATCGGATTTCCATTTATTCCAATCGCTACGACATTTTCTGAGTGACAAAAAATTTGAAAATTTCCATCATGTCAAAATATATTCCATCTCCAGATATTTTCCACAAAAACAAATTGATTTTTATAAAAAAGGTTGTTGTTAACGAGGCAGGTTACATCATTGATTAAAAATGTTGGAGTATACACCGTAATGCACGGGACACTCGCAGGAGGAAAGGTCTTTTTGACCTGCAATTTATGGCTTTTCAGGGTCTTCACAACAACTCATCTTTCTTTTTAATTGTTTTTCGGAATAAAGTAAAATACTGTGCTATTCACGAACTGACTACAGTTTTTCCATGTGCGGTGGAGTTTAAATGAATTACTTAAATAACAAGTTCTGTTTAATCTCCCAACCTGGTCATCCCAACAAAAAATGAAAACTTGTTAAAAACTTATCTGTTTAAATTTTATGTAAAAAAAAAAACGACATTACTTTCCGGTCCTACTAATACCTCGGACCGATTCGCGGCTCCGTGAAGAACGTTCGAGCTGCGAAAAAGTTGGAAACTCTTTATCTCGACACGCCTCTGTTTCTTCTCCGCGGACGTGACCGTAGCTCGGCCGATTCGCGGCACGATCTATAAGTAACTTTCGACGCGATCGCGACGTTTGCGCCGTCGATCGTCGAGCAGCTGGATCAAGAGAGCGTCCTATCGTTCGTTGTGGAAAGTTGTCGGAACAAGTTTCACCGGCGCGCGAAAAGTCGCCTAACAGGATCGCCTACTGCGCGTCGATGGAAATTCGAAAGTTTTTCCTCGCAGGAAGCCCTCGCAAGGACGAAGACATCGCCGGTTTCGGAGTCGTCTCGAGTAGGAACGCTCGAGGAATCGAAGAAACAGAACCGATTAAACGACCACGACGTCGACGACGACGACGACGCGGTGACCCGGTTTCGCGGGGCTAAAATCTCGTCCTTAACCTAGCTAGTTAATTCAGCACCTTCACCTTTGCGTGATGTTATCGACTTCCTTGGGGCCGGGCGAAATAGGGGATTCCGTGTTGAAGCCGGATCGGCGAAAGTCCTCCGGATATAAATTCTCCGGCGAGTTAGTGTTCTGGCCAGAGCCGCCGCGTGGGTAAGAAGGGCCCGTGTGCAAGGAGAAATCTGGCGGCCCCCTTTTTCAGGAGCACAATAGATGACCTTTTTTTTTTTTAATTTCAGTTCAAAAAATTTTTATTTTCATACTTCGGCGCCCGTGTGCGGCGCACAACCTGCACAACCGCACGCGGCGGCCCTGGTTCTGCCCTACGGAACCGACGAAGACGACGCTCGACGTCGCACAGTGTTCAATTTCGGCCGAAACGCGGCCAAAATATGAAATTGTTGTTTGATTTTCACGAAACTTGGTATACTAATGTTTTTTGTGCTGCTGATTAAGAATCTAATACCAAATTAATGTTTAACTTAACCGTTTATTAATTTTCATTAATAAAATAATGAAGTTTTGGATTCTGTATTAAAATTTTAACATATTAACACATAATACAAGACAAATGAAGAACAAGCGATAGGATATTAATAAATTCAAACAGAAATATTCATAGTTTATTTTTTTGAAGCAGAACTGTGTAGAATTAATATCATTTTTCACCCCAAAAGCGGACAAAATATGAAATCGTTGTTTGATTTTCACGAAACTTGGTATACTAAGGTTCTTTGTGCTGTTGATTAAGAATCTAATACCAAATTAATGTTTAAATTAATCTACGATCAACTAGCGACTGTGACTCGCGACTCTCGACTGTGATCTGCTCTACACCGAAAAAGGCAATTAGGACCCGTGTCACAAGATATCTACCGATTTTATCTTATCGATAGAAAAACACAGGTTTCTAGTGCGTATACAAACGTTATTTATAAATCGAAGTTTAAAACTTTGTATTCTCGAACGGCAGCACAAATCAGTAACAGGATGCATCTAATAATATTACATTTACATTAAAAACATGAATAATTTATTAATAGCATATACATTTCATTGGTGATCAGATTAAGAATACTCTCTTGTTAGTAGAACTTATTAAATAATATTTTAAGTATACTTATTGACTGGATTTATTGCATCTATGCCATATACAAACGTTAGTGTAGTAAATCCAGGGCAAGTCTCTCACACTTAAAACACGTGTATCTTTTGTTTGGGTAAACTTCGGCAAAATTTTCTTTTTGCATATTAATATAGACATATTCAGTAATAACTTCCATGCAATATGGCCGTGTTATCGCGTGTTTCTCACTTCTTAAATTAAACTAATAGTTGGTCAATGTGACTTTTCTACGCAAAATCATAACGTTTAAGCTCTGCACGCTCTTATACTGAGTTAGGAATGTCATACTAACGTTAGAATCTCATTATTTAATCACAGAAGTACCCATTTTCAATAAACAGAACTCACCCAAGCGTACATATTCTAGACAGGTACAATATGTTCTCATTATCTTTAAAATCATTTGAACGAATAAACTATGATTCCATAATGTTGTAATCGGTTTTTTTCATTAACTTTTATGGTTTCTTATACTTTGAACTATTAACTAACGATATTACAACTCATATAAACAATATCTGTTACTTTGAAAAACAGCATTCGCTTGCATTTTGGCCGCGTTTCGGCCGAAATTGAACACTGTGCGTCGTCGACGCCGTTAGCGACGTTCTCTCGTCTCCGGTCCATCCTCTCGAGACGCGGAACAATGGAAGGACGACATAGAGAGAGAGAGGAGGGAAGGATCGATAAACGAATTGGCGCAATTTCGTCGGAACGACAGAGAACCGGACAAAGCGTTCGATAAGAGGCGGGCCCGCGCGTTGTTTGCGCGCGTTCTCGCCGTGCGAGGCGAAGGACCGCTCTCTCGATACTTAATTACGTAGATTGAGCGAACGTTTCCGTAGAAATCCGAAAATATTACGGTGCCAGATCGACGAGAACAGCTCGTTCCTGGGAAGGAGAGTGGGAAGCGGCGATGCAGCGCGGCGCGGCGCGGCGTCTCGGTGTCTGCCGTGCTAGATACCGTCTCTCGTCCGTACCCAAAAGGGCCGGGAGTTGAAATTTTCGGTCGATCGTCGGGCTTCCCTTGCTCGTCGCTGGAATAGCATGGCGTTCATGTGTTTCAAAGCGATGCTGAAGTCCATCGAACGGGCGCGAAGGTACAAAGGGGCCTGCTCGTCGAAGCGGCCATAAGGGACGCACAGGGCCATCGAGCGCCGCTGCGTCGATCGGTGATTTTTTTTAGCGTTCGCTCGGACCAAGGACGAATCCGCGAGAACAATCCAGAACGAGAAATCTCACCGATTGAAAAACTTTCGGGGAGAGGAAAGAAGAAGCAGAAGAAGATGCCTAGGGTAATTTGGCCCCGAGCGGCCATAAGGGACGCACAGGGCGATCGAGCGCCGCTGCGTCGATCGGTGATTTTTTTTAGCGTTGGCTCGGACCAAGGACGAATCCGCGAGAACAATCCAGAACGAGAAATACCGGATTGTTCGCGACACCTTCGATTTTATACGGAACACTCGAAATATTTATTTTTATGCCGGTTCAAGCGAGGAAGGAAGTTGACTGGTTGCAGTGGAGAAACGGGAGAGCACCGTATAAACCATCTCGACACTCGTTTAAATACTACCTTGATCAAAAAGTTCTAGGACCGTCCACCATGTGGCGCTGTCAGTCACCCGATTAGTTTTTTCTTTTTTTGTTAGATTACCATATCTGTCATTGACACTTCCTTCCAAATTTCAAGCGTCATAGCTGCACCGAGTACATCTACCTTTGTGGGTGTTTTCGATTTTATACAAGTTTGAAAATGAAATGACGATAACGCACCATTTTTCACCAAAAACAACACGAATACATTATCCAGCAGCCATCGAATTCATCTGTTCTGGCTCCCTGCGATTTTTTCCTGTTCAACCGACTATACAGTATACAAAATCTTTTGAAATTATCGTATGTATTGTGTATGGGGAATATGTGTGGATAACGTGTATAAATTTCATTGAAATCATATAACACATATCCGAGTTAGAAAGACATAAATATTACGTGAAAGTTAGTATTTTCTATGGAAAACCGTCTTAGGGCTGTAATAACGGCAAAAGGAGGGTCAACTTCATATTAAAGTTTCATCAGTCCAATTAATGTTGCTAATAATTAATGTTAAATGTACAGTTCGAATACTTTTGTCACCTACAATGTGTTATTAAATCTAATAAAGTCTTTCTAACTCGGATATGTGTTATATGATTTCATTTATACACGTTATCCACACATATTCCCCATACACAATACATACGATAATTTCAAAATATTTTGTATACTGTACAGTCTGTGTCCTTTTCAAGTATGAATATATTATCGTTCGAATACTTTCGTGAGCCTGTGTATACACATCTTCGAACATCGTTGAATTCGTTTGATTTTCTTCGCGTGAAAATACAAAATGGCGGCGGCTGGTAGCGAACTCGTTCGCCACAATACACATACGATAATTTCAAAATATTTTGTATACTGTACAGTCTGTGTCCTTTTCAAGTATGAATATACTATCTTGATCAAAAAGTTCTAGGACCGTCCACCATGTGGCGCTGTCAGTCACCCGATTAGTTTTTTCTTTTTTTGTTAGATTACCATATCTGTCATTGACACTTCCTTCCAAATTTCAAGCGTCATAGCTTGATATTTGTAAAAGTTACGCTGCACCGAGTACATCTACCTTTGTGGGTGTTTTCGATTTTATACAAGTTTGAAAATGAAATGACGATAACGCACCGTCGCACGATGCGATCCTTATCCGTGAGTTTTTCACCAAAAACAACACGAATACGCTATCCAGCAGCCATCGAATTCACCTGATCTGGCTCCCTGCGATTTTTTCCCGTTCAACCGACTTAAAACACCGCTTCGCGGAACGCGTTACAGCACCCGAGAAGAGGTCGTGAAAAAATCGAAAACGGCTCCGATGGATGTACCGAAAATTGAGTACCAGCGTTGTTTCGAGGATCAAGCGCTGGCGTAAGTGCGTTGCACTTGATGGGAAGTACTTTGAAAGGGACCATATCGATTTTCATGAATAAACTTGTATTTTTGATTTTATGAATAAAGTCCTAAAACTTTTTGATCAAGGTAGTATATATTAATAACGTTTTATTAAATTAACTGGAGCACGGGCTTCTACGTACTCCTCGATACATTCGTTCGCTCGGCGCGATGCTCTATTTTTCTCTCTTAGCTGTGTTCGATGCGGTGTTCAAAACGATTCTGGCCGCACAAGGGCAACGGTGACTTCGCGACGCTCGCATAAAGGTATATTTATACCGAAAAAAACACGGTGGGACCCCGGATCCGGGAAAAGTTTGGTTACCCAGGTTTTGTATCTAGCACTTACACGGGGACGGCACGGACGGATATAAGTGCTAGATACAAAAACAGGGTAACCAAACTTCACCCGGATCCGGAGTCCCACCGTGTTTTTTTCGGTATAAATATACCTTTATTCGTCACCTTCGCAACACGGCTTCGTTAGCGCCAACGGTAGTCGCTAGGATTTTGAATTGAACCGAAACATATAGGGGAAGTCGGGGTATTGTGAGCCACGGGGAATCGTGAGCCAGCGCCATCTTTGTTTTACTGGTAAATATTGACAGCTGCGAACAACTGTTTTTGAGTTGTCTCATAATAAGGTAATATTTCCACGATCAGTTGAAGTACGCACCCGCATCATTACTTTGCTCTGTTAGCAGATACAAATTCGCTGTGCTCGAAGTCTTATTTTCATTTCGTGTTTGGTCTATTATTGTTACATTTTTCTGTGGATCTAAGCATGTAACTGTGTTCATAATACTCGTGTGACCTCAAGCTTTCGAAATAAATAAAGAAATTTGAATTAGGTTAGGTTTGTGTTATTTGTTTGTGGCCAAGTTGTAAAAATAAGGGTTCGGGGAATTATGAGCCACTTTTCTCGGGGAATTGTGAGCCACTCGATTTTTGACATTTAACGAGCTAACCTCACGTGTTTGATGTTTCTCAATGATTGTTTATGCAATGTTCGAGCACGATATAAATTTTTTGGAACGTCATCATTCATTGCACCGTCTGCGATCGTGCCATCATCAAATTGGACTTGTGAGCTTTGCACTTCAGATTAATTGCGGTTATTTTTAACTTTTTTTCTTATTAATAAAAAATTATTTTGTCATTCAGATACATGAATAAACATTTCATAACAGAAATTGTAAATTTTATTTGATTTTGAAAGTGGCTCACGATTCCCCGAGATTTTGCAAATTCAAGAAAATACAAAGTCTTTGTAATAGTCTTAAAATCATCTAATTTGCAGATATTCGATTGAACTATTGTGTCTAAAAGAAAGGTAAATCTTCATACTACAACATTTAGCGTTGAAATTTGATGAAAAACTTAATTTAATAGCAGTTTTTTGGCAATAAAAAAAAGTGGCTCACAATACCCCGCCTTCCCCTACATTTAACCCTCATCCACACGACGTGGTACCCGGGTACCTATTACAAATTCATTTACATAATATTCAATATTTTTCAATTGACATGTCCATCATCTTTTGTGACATCTCAAATCTACTTTACCGGGCCCAGCTAAAAACTGTGCAATTCGTTTTCCGTAAAATTGTTTGCCGAGTTCACCGGGGCCTGGTAGCGACGATGACGCTACAACAGTATGCAGCAACCTATATAGGTACCTCTTCATGCAGAATCGTATAAAAAATTACCCGTGTGGACGAGGGTTAAACCTCGGAACGAGATCGAGAGCACCGGCTCAGCCGGAACAGACCGGCCGCCTCGTATCCTTCAGGTACGATCGGTAACGCTTATGTGTTCGCAACAAACATAAATGAAAATAATATAAAAAAAAAAAATTACAAACTAAACTTATCGTAATTCTAAATAATGTTATTGGCGCACTGGTACGATCCTTTATTACTGTAGCGGCTTTACCGTTGACCTCGCTATGCTTTGAAACTAGCCGGTCCTTTTTCCTGGGTTTTTCCCAAGGTCTCGGTGCGAGCCTGGCTATTGCAGTTGTTTCACATCTGGTAGCCAGATTCGCGCGGACCTCGCAGTTTTCCGTCGGCGAAAACGGACCTTTGTCTTTCACCGGTTTTCCCCCTCTCTAGACATTTCTTCTCCCTTTTTCTAAGGGCCTTTATATAGCCCTCGCGAAGTAGCGGTGGCGTTCAATTCTTACTTAGCTTTTCCAGCTTCTAGACGACTCGTTAGTCGTCCTCGTTTATCTTAGCGCATATGAGCTGATGAAAGTTATTCGCGTTCACGTCGTGTAAATATGTATATAGGTGTTGGTAGAAGTTATTAAATATATTGTTGTACAGTAAGAACGGTTGTGGAAGTTGGACAATCAATTCCCTTCATTACTAATTAAGCAATTTTGCAAATTGTTACGTCAACTAATTTTCAACGTTTAATTTGCGCCCAATAACATTATTTAGAATTATTCAACATTGTCGATCGGAATAAAGGAAACCGTTAAACTTATCGTATACGAGAGAAACTTTCGGGGAGACAGGGGTGAGGAAAGAAGAAGCAGAAGAAGATGCCTAGGGTAATTTGGCCGCGAGAGGAGAGCATCGGACGGCGAAAAGTATCCCGATGGAGAGAAGAGGAGAGGGGATTGGGAGGAGATAAGGAAAAAGGAAATAGAGAGGAACGCCGGGAGAGAGGGAGGCGCAGAGAGAGAGCGCACCGTGGAAAGGAGCCGCGGACTCAGAATGGGACAGGCTAAGCCACGTGACATACTCTCTATAGCGTACCGTGCCGCAACGCCCCGTATTGATCGAACGAGCATCAGCTGTACGGTTGGCGGTAACGTACTCGTTTACTCGTAGCTACCCGCCCGACTAGCGACCCGTCCGTCCAGCAGCGCAGCCCGCGAACACCAGCTTCGCCCAATCGTTTTCTCGCTCCCGTCTTCTCTGCGAGGACCGCGAGGAGATTCGCCGACGAGAATGCTCGAGTATGTCGGCCCCGTCGAGAGATCTCTTCTCGCGTAGGTCGATCTTGGAGTACGCGGTTCCAAGGTTGTTTCGCGACGAGGACCACCCAGGATTCGTTGGGAGATCCTCTTCGCCGCGTCGCGTCGCGTCGGCTAGAGATATATCGAGCATTTCCCGCGAGAAATAAGCCGCTCGATATCGAGAAGCGGGCCGCCGCGCCGCGCCGCGTCGGTCTATAGACCAGTACACGTACCTGGGAAACCGATTAATAAGTGTCGGCCTATAGTTAGACGAAAGAGAGTATCGTTGTCGTCGGTGGCGTGGCAACCGCCCCGTTCTTAAATGGATCGCCACGCCACACCGGTGTAACCCGATTGTTACCGGGCTTTTTCAACGAAGATTACCCTCTAAGCTCTCGCCGGGACCATCGGTTCCCGGGATTAACTCGGTACCCTCGCGATTACCAGGAAAATTGGAAACTGCTCGGGGATTTCGTTTCGAGGAGACGTCAAGACGACGCGAGTACCTCTCTCATGTACTTTTCAAAGGCTTCGAAGTCGGTAGACAATATATTCATAAATCCGATTCCGACTCCGACTCATCTTTTTTTTTACCTCCGACTCCGAATTCGAATACTCAGACGCCGATTTAGACTCCGATTCCGACTCTCCAAATTGAAAAAATATCTACTCAAAATAATTGAAAGATTGTGTATATATATATATATATATATATATATATATATATATATATATATAACTTTATTGTGTTCCCCTAGGAGTTACAATGTTCAATAAATCCGCCTCCTTCATCATCAACCCTAATTGAAAGATTGTAATAAAACTGAATAGATAGTAGAAATATTTTATTAAAGTCTAACTATATGGAACAGATAACTCTGATACAACGCAACACGACTGTTACTTTCTCACTTTCATGAAATAGTTAGCAAATGCGTATCAATTTGAGAAAGAACCCCGCACTAATCATATGGAAAATCTATTCGAAAATCCGTTGGATTTTTCATATGTTGTAGCTGATGATCTACCGAACAAAAGATGGAATGGGCACAAAGCTCAGTAATGGACAGTTATCGAGTTACAATCAGTCGAACATGACAAATCCGAGCTACCACCACAACAGAATCCAAATGAGTAATATATAATAAGTATTATAACAAACGCACACACACACACAGCAGAGAGGGTTTGGAGTAAAAAAATAATACGAGAGTGACGAATCGTGGGGTCCTTATCTCTGCTGTGACACTTAAAAAATGTTGTGAAAGATTTCTGTTCACAGACCTTTTCAAGGTCATTCAAAATTCAAAAATAATGGCACCACCTAACAGATTCTGTGGAACCCTACTATTTTTGTTTCAAACATTTTTCCAAAAAATAAATACTTCCCGAGATTTGAGTATTCGGCAGCTCGAATTTGTCATGTTCGACCGATTATAACTCGATAACTGTCCATTATTGAGCTTTGCGCCCATTACATTTTTTGTTCAGTAGATCATAAGCAACAACATATGAAAAACCCAACTGATTTTACCGGGATAGATTTTCCATACGATTAGTGCGGGGTTCTTTATTAATGATTTATATAGAAAATAGCCAAAGTTGGAGACGGAGTCGATATATTTTTTCCTGATTCTGACTCCGACTCCAGGAGTCGATATATTTTTCCCGACTCTGACTCCGACTCCAGGAGTCGATATATTTTTCCCGACTCTGACTCCGACTCCAGGAGTCGATATATTTTTCCCGACTCTGACTCCGACTCCAGGAGTCGATATATTTTTCCCGACTCTGACTCCGACTCCAGGAGTCGATATATTTTTTCCGACTCTGTCTCCGACTCCAGGAGTCGATATATTTTTCCCGACTCTGTCTCCGACTCCAGGAGTCGATATATTTTTTCCGACTCTGACTCCGACTCCAGGAGTCGATATATAGCTTTTACTTACTCCGGCTCCGACTCCAATTAACAGTAATTACTCCCGAACTCCGACTCTGACTCCACGACTCCGACTCCGAAGCCCTGGTATTTTGGAATCTACAGATTCTGCAACGGTTCGCCGCACGATGAAATAATCATTATTATTTATTATTATTATTTACGGACCGAAGTTTTTTTACACAAATATTTACAATAGAAGATATTCATAAAAAAATGAAAAAGAAAGTCTTAGCATAAAGTTACATAGTAATGGACATGCTCACAGTTACAGAAATACATTATATCACATACAATCATATAATCGCACGCAACTTTTTCTTAAACGATAGTAACGAACCATTAAAAAAATCAATATCACGATATAAAATGTTAGATTTAGCTGCGATGCGATTTAAAGGATTTATTAATCCATATGTGGATTTGGATTTAAATGTTTGAAATCCTGTCCTAGTTCTCAATACGCGTTCGGGTACATAGAAATTGATTTGCCTCAGGAGAGAGAGGAACAATCAATATTGTTATTAATCAAATTAAAGATAAAGCTGTGGTCGGATACTGTTCTTCGAGCTTTCAATGTTTCTAATGTGGACTGTGCTTAATATTGTAGAGTAATCATGATCAAATAATGACATTCAGTAATTTATCCTATATGAACAGAATCTGAGAAATTTCTAAGTGGACTGTGCTTAATATTGTAGAGTAATCATGATCAAATAATGACATTGGGTTATTTATCCTATATGAACAGAATCTGAGAAACGTGGACTGTGCTTAATATTGTAGAGTAATCATGCTCAAATAATGACATTGGGTTATTTATCCTATATGAACAGAATCTGAGAAATTTATAACGGTTTCCTTTATTTCGATCGACAATGTTGAATAATTCAAATTGATGTTATTGGCGCAACGGGTACGATCATTAGTTACTAATTAAGCAATTTTGCAAATTGTTACATCAACTAGTTTTCGACGTTTCGGTCTGAAATTTAGACCATCTTCAAGAAAAACTTAGTGTAATTGCGTCTGTGCCCAATTAATGTTATCACTTAAACATCATCAGGTTTATAAGCCCAATGTAGGAACAGAAAACTAAAAAGAAAAAGAATGACCAAGAATTTAATGTATAAAACTCACTTGCTTAAATACAAATTTTCAAAATATATTTCCAAGTGTTGTTAAAACCATGTTGGTTCCATGCCGGTGACAGGTGAACTAAGTAAGCAATGAAGTTACACATCTTACTAGTGAATAAGAGAGCACAGATCAATCTATTGGCCAATCGATTGGCCAATCCATAATAGGCGGCAATTACGAACTTTATGAACCGTTTAACACAGCATAGTTATTAAGATACCAAAACAAAATATGTTGGTAATGAGATAATTGACATTCGATTTGCTTTTGTTATAATTCATAGGATCTATTTGTTGGAAAAAATTGAGAAATTTATGTTGCACTCTCTCAATTGTAAATCGCGGTATCCGCCGAGCCGAGCCGCGTCGCGCCGCGCCGTCTCTCGCGCCCGCGCTAGAACGAAACGAGCCCCCTACGACGACGCGAGGCGTCGCGTCGATCCGACTCGATCGAACAACCTGGCACGGTTTCAATGGGTCACCGTGTAACGGGGTAACGCGGAACTCCGAACCCGTCCCGTGCAGTTCCTTTGACGAGCATTCCCCCGTCGCCTCTCCGCGCCGCGAATAAAAGAATAGTACATAGTACATACACCGTGGTGGAAACGTCCGTATCGATTCGATGCGACTCGAGAAGCGCAACTGGTTGATTTCCGATGGGTCGCCGCGCCGCGCCGCGCCGCGCCGCCGACGCAACACGATCCAGCCTTCTCACTCTATGAGAAGGCGCGTGCCACTTGCAAAACCGCCCCGAGGGCCGACTTGAAAAGGCCGATCGCGTCTAGGCGAGACTCTGCAAAGGAGAAGAGTCCCTTTTCACCGATGCGAGACGAGGAGCTGCGAGCATGCGACGACGCCCACGGCTTTTCCTCGGAGCGACCCGATAAAAACTATCCGCGCCTCGATGGAAACTGTTTTCCCCTCGGCCGATTCGTTTTCCGATGCAGCGCCATGCCGGTCTCCCAAGGGCGCTTCTCTAGCGCGGCGCACCGCGTCGAATTAACGCCATCGGGATGACGCGCGTTGACAGCTCGACCGAAGCTTCCCCCGATGCGGTAAACAAATAAAAATGTAAGACTCGGCATCGATCGACGCCATAGTAGCTTTCGCAATTTTTCTTACCGCCATTCGAGGAAATTGCTCGGCTTTAGACTCGCCATTAAATGTCAAGCCGTTTGAACCAATTTTAAAAAAGTTATTCGCTTTTAAATGGCGGAAGCATACTTTTGTAAGTATCTTCGTAGTTTCAGTAAAACGAAAAATATAAGACCGGTCGTTTGACCGCAGCATGAACGCTAAACGCAGCATTAGGTTTAGCGTTAAATAATTTAATTCTGATTTTTGCGAAGCAGTAATTTTAATGCTTGATAGTTTCAGTGTTGAAACTTAGGATTTAATGAAATTAGTGCGGATTTTATGCATTTATGACAAAAATGGACACGTACAATTTAAACCAGTGGACATATTAAAAAGATTTAAGGACATCGGTGTGTTAGTTTCACTTTAATAAGATCACTAAAAGAACAAGGAAGTTTTTATTTGGTTCCTGTGGCCTGAAATCGTTGCAGACAATTTTTATTTTGCATAAAGATCCGCAGTCTAGACTCTTTTTGGTGTCATCGCCGAAATTTTTGTTGCGCCTTCGGCCGCGCGGTCCGTGTTTACATGCTCTGTCCTTTTCTACGTTCGGCGCGGTCGACGGATTTTCAAACTTTAATTTCTCGAAAACGAGATGTCAAATGAAAAAAATTTATTCTATATTTTCAATTTATTTTCTCATGTAGAATCATCCCCCTCCACGTTTCTACAATTTTTGACACCCTATATATAGACATATGGAAGAAAGTTTACGAAACTTCAAAGTCGTTGTTTAAGAGAATTGTTCCTTTCAGACAATTGTTCCTTTCGATGAATAATATACTGTTAGAATTTATTAATGCAGTGGAAATGGTTTCCCTTGCCATAAGGGCCCCTTATACCTAAGGTCTGTAAACCGCCCCTTAAACCTACGGTTTCTAGAAGTGAAAATCGTTGTACACCAACATATACGACGCGATAAAAACAATTTTGACCCTGAAACATAGGGTCAAGGTCAATTTTGCGGTCCATGTTTTAAGCAGATCTCCACAGTTATAGGATTCCGCTATGGTAGTCGTGTCGTATAATTTTTATACACCCTGTACTTTATCTTACTTACAATTAGTGCAGCAGAAATAGATCTCAGTTGAAAAAATCCTGATTCAATCACTTCTGTACGAAATGCAATGCGCAAATTGTTGTTCACTTCCGGTCGGGATTTCGGCGAAACACGCAACTGTGCGACGGCAGCTGCGATCGGTTTAATTTCTGGCTCTCGCTGGGAGCAACTCCTGTGCAGGAAGCACGATCGACCGGTCGTTCTAGTGCATAGTATTTGCGAAACGGTTAGCGTCCGTGCTAAGCAGAAATTAGTTTGCGCCGTTATCGTTTCGAGTTGGAACCGCGCGGGACTCATGGGAGCTACGTATATATATTCGAACGTTACGAATGGCTCTCGATCCTCCGGAGAGCCGATCCGCAATATAAAGGTGGGATTTCCTAGGTGCGTTTTGCGATCCCAGCGCCTTTTATACTCCATTCGTCATACTTCATCAGAACGCGAGCGGCTGCGTCTCGTCATTTTTTTCACTTTAGAAGAAAGGGGCAAGAGCATCGACCAAACTGAAACACGTGCATCGATCGATTTTTTGCAGCTGTTCGACGCACACGTTTGGGTTTGTTTCTTCGCTTCGAGATGTCTGAATGTTGCACCAGATGCAGACGCACGTGATTTTTGACCCACGATTCCACATTTGGTATACTTTTGCGCTACAAAATTACATTTCCATGCTAATTCATAAATTAATTTTAAAAAATTGTCTTTCACGATGACGATTCGAAAAACAAAAATGTTTCTATGCTTAACAATAACCATAATTGAAATTGTTTTGTAAAGATAGTTTTAGTAAAATTCATTTTCATCGGTTTTTTTAGTTCAGCCATTATAATTTAATGTAAAAAATGTTGACAATTTATTTTACACGTTTGTAAAACCAACAATTTTTAAGATTTCGCAAAATTATATATGTCATTACACATTAAAACATATTTTAATTTAAACAAAATCCGAAACAGTTGTCCGAAAAGTACGCGCAGTGGTTCGAAAAACGCCGTGGCTCTGCGTCTCGACTGCTTCGGAAGCAGTGGGTGAAAAATCGCGTGCGTCTGCATCTGGTGCAACATTCAGAGATCTCGGAAGCGAAGAAACAAACCCAAACGTGTGCGTCGAACATCTACAGAAAATCGATCGATGCACGTGTTTGAGTTTGGTCGATGCTCTTGCCTCTTTCTTCTAAAGTGAAAAACAAGGAAAGATATGACCAAATCGCATCGTAGCAACGCAAACTTGTGCGTCCAAGGGAGTTACGACGAATGGAGTATGGATCGCAAAACGCGGCGTCAAAACGCACCTAGGAAATCTCACCTATGTAAAATTTCGAAGCTCCCGCGCCGTTGATAAAACCGCGTCGCGTTCCAGACGAGAGGAACGACGATCGATTATCGTAGGGACGATTGAACGTCGCTTCTTCGCGCGGGCTCGAGACCCATATTGGATTAGAAGCCGCAGAGCTCGAAGACACACCGATTGCCAATTTGACGCGGGAAAAGGCTAGTTTCCCGGTTTGCTAGACGCTTGAAATCGAGGTTACCGGCGCGCGCGCCGAGCTGATGGGATTCGAGGCAATTAGGGACGGCGCGGCTGCGAACCGACCAAAAAGAACCTCCAAAGAAAAACGGTCCTTTTTGCGACGTTGCCTCGACGGTTTTCTCAAATCTCTGGTCTCTTATCGGTAATCAGGATCGTGGAACGATTACGATTTCCGTGGCCCCTACTTTGAAGGTTAAATTTGTGTTCTTGGGGTCATTTTAAGAAAAAAAAAACTGTATATGTTATAGGTACCAAATGGGCCTGGTTTAGCCGGTAAAGTAGATTTCCTGTTTTTTATAAACCTGAAAATATCTCGGAAACTATGCGAGATATGGCAAAATATATACAGACTTTTTTTGTAGGAAATTGAATTTCCTATACAAAACATTAAAATGATGTTAAAATAACCCAGACCTAACCTAACGTAATACATCAATAATATTAACTGCTAATTGAGTTTTACATACATAGACATTTCTTGAGTCTCGTATAAGCAGTTGTGAACGGAGCCTTTACGTTCCCCCGGAGAGAGGAAGGCAGTTGTTCTGCAATTTCACCGAAATGTAAATATACTCGGAAACTGCGCAGCTGATGAAAAAATGTCATATGGCATATATTGTTGGAAATTTAATTTTCTACAAAAAAGGACTCTTGATATTAGGCCATATTTCGCATAGTTACCGAGATATTTGCAGATTTATAAAAAACAGAAAATCTACTTTACCGGCTAAATCAGGCCCGTTCGATACCTGTGACATATACATTTTTCCCTTAAAATAACCCCAAGAACACAAATTTAACCTCTAAACAAGGGGCCAACGGAAATCGTAATCTCCCCAGGATCGTCGTTGCAAGAGGAGTCGAAATGGAGCGAAATGACGTTTCACGGCTTTTGGGGAATACCGCGATCGCTCGTCGTCGCGACGCTGTATCGCGAACAACGGCGTGACGAGGCGCGAGGAGATCAAGGCTTTTAAGTCACGATGATCTCCGGAGAGATTAAGTCCGGATATTGGGTGCCCTGCTGGAATTCTTCGACGTCCTCGGGAAAAGTGCCACCCCCCTCCCACTCCTCCGGGATTCTAAATGCTCGGAAACCGAAATCCGAGGAATTAGCAACGCGTCGGCATTTAACCGGCTCCCCGAGCGCCTGCCCTAAATACGAATATAGGCAATAGACAACCGGGATTCCGTGGCGGGTCGTTCCGCTCTTTGAGAACCGCCCTAATCGTGCTGGCGCACAGTGCGTCGGCCAAGCAAAAATAAAAAAATCAATATTTTTTAAATGTATATCTGTTTACATGAATTTATTTTAAAAAATACCATTTACAGTAAACGCTTGATTCTTGTCCAACAGCCGTGTTTTTCATGGACAAGAATCGTGCCCCACAAGTGCTTTTTGATTTATGACTGCGTCTACATACCGCGTCGACCGCGCCGAGCGAGACTTCAATAGAGAGCCGAACATAGAGAAGGACAGAATGAAATACGGTTCGCGTGACTGTCCGCGTCTCTTTCTTTCCCATGCGCTGTCCTTCCTTGCGACCGAAACTTTCATCGTCGATTAAACCGCTAAATACAATTGAAACTATATCGTGTTTGGTGTCATTTTAATCAGAAAAATGCCAGAAATAAGGTAGCGAAAGTCCCATAAACAAATAATGAAAATTATGAGATTTGTAAAATCGATTCCTCGAGTCAATGGCGTGGTGTTCACACCGACATGCGGAGCGATTCGGCGTTGACAGGCAGTGGAGTGGGTAGCCACTGGACAGGAATCGTGCCCACGCTCTGGACAAGAATCAAGCGTTTACTGTATTCATGAGTATTCGTCAGAAAAAATAAAAACTTAACATCAATTGAAACAGAACATGTTCCTTTCGTCATAATCTGAAATGTCACTTTTTCTTGTGTTATAACCTCAAGTACGCGCATAAACGGAAAACGTTATACAACGCATTGTAAAGCGAAAAATTAAATAATTTGCGATCGATCATTTAGTTCAAGGTGTGTACTCTCGTTATTTTGGCTCCCTAGCGGTTTTTACAATTATTATTTACCGTATATTATTGATTCAAAGTGATCCGTTTGTTTTTGTAGTGTTTTCAAAATGTCTTAACCTCACCTATTAGAATTACATAATCAAAAATATACATTACCGTATGAAATTTTGAAAGTGACCTTCATAGAGCTTCTCAAGGTTACAACAATATCAAATAAATACAATCATCGTATACTCTTCCCTATACCCTATAACTTTTATTTGAAACAGTTTTTTATATCACATATAGTTTTTAAGATATGGAATTTTGTCCAAAAAAAACGGGCATTCCGACGCACTGTGTGGCGGGGAGAGCAAGTTTTCACGCAGGTATCGCGAGCGCGGCCGCAAATTCAATTTGTTCGGCCGATACTCGATTAAACGGATTTACTTTAATTCGCTGAAACGCCGACGCTCCGCCCTCCCCCTCCCCCTCCCCTCCGCCCTTCGTCCGCTCGACGCACAGTGGTCCCTTTCAGCGATTTAGCTGGCCAAAATTATTTATAATGTTTAATGATCCCATAACGTTTTCAAATCACATATAATATCATTTTTTATTTGTTTAAGTATTTTGAAAACATTTTTTAATACTTTTTCAATCACTAATCACTATGTCTAATCACTAGTTTATATTACACTATACACTAAATTAAAATATGATAGTTCTAAACAGCGTACAGCAAATACTTGTACATAAAATATTGTGGATCAAGGCCAATTTTCAATACAATTTCCCTTTATTATAGCACACGCTACACGTTTCGCTCGAGATCATTCGCTTCGGATATTTCCTAAAAGACTGATACAATGAGGCAAAACTGCATTCTAGTGTTTATAAAACATAAGAAGATCGTTTCATTTCATCTTTGTCGTCAGCCAGTGTTTACGTCTGGAAAGCGTGCGCGCCCGAAACGCAAGGGCCACTTTGGCGCGATAAAGAAAATGCTCTAAAAAGAACGCGGGCAGACTCGGGCTACTAATTTTTGTTTTGCTGTTAGCCCAAACCTTTGACAATTACAACCGCGCTTAAAAAAAATTCCCGGACGTACCCTGATGTACAACATAATTGCTCATAAAGTGTTACAATCGTAACAAATATTATTTACATACTAATCGTGTTGAAATGTAAATAATTACCAAAAGATATATGCAATAAAGAGATACAAAATTGTTGAAAGTATAGTCCATACTTACTTGCACAACTTTCATACTGGAAAAAAATGCGTACAACTTACTTGAAACATATAAAAACTGTCTCATCGAATTTTAGCAGCAAGACACGGTATAGTATTTCATCGATAATTGTCCACCACGGGTCCGGCCAGGGACAATTATGTGCGAGGGAAACTATTCTTTGACTTGTGCCGAACGTAGAAATGGAATGGGAACCTCGAGGGGCCTCGGTCGCCGAGAAATGTAAACATGATACGGGTCGGGTATATCGGTGTGAGACCACTACTAATCCGATGGCAAAACTTCTTTATTTTTCATTATTTTTTTATGGATCTTTCACCAACATATTCCTGGCATTTTTCTAATGAAATTGATACCAAAAACGATATAATTTCGATGATATTTACGTGTGTAATGGACGATGGAAGTTGACGGGACAAGTTGCCTCACCGATGTACTCGACTTGTAAATGTCCATATACATACCTTTATATGATCCAAATTATATCGTGTTTAGTATCATTTTAATCAGAAAAATCCCACAAATATATTGGTGAAAGTCTCATACAAAAATAAGTAATAATAAAAAAGTGTTTTTATTGGGATTACATTGTGAGGACGCCGCGGGCCTTTGAACTGTGCCGGCGACTGCGACTCTCCGCGTCTCTTTCTTTCCCATACGCTGTCCTTCCTCGCGCACGAAACTTCCATCGTCCATTACACACGTAAATATCATCGGAATTATATCATTTTTGGTATCAATTTCATTAGAAAAATATCAAGAATATTTTGGCGAAAGTTCCATAAAAAAATAATGAAAAATAAAGAAGTTTTGTCATCGGATTAGTAGTGGTCTCCTGGTCTCACACCGATATACCCGACCCGTATCGTCGGATACATTTACGGGGTATACCCCGCAGGAGTGGGGATAGTTCAGGGACATTTATGTGCGAGACATTTGGGACATTTATCGATTAAATACTGTACTACGAAAATCTTTAACTTTCGATGACGTACAGCACTTCATGGGTGCCTGAATGATAAAAAAAAATATTAGTACATTGTCCCCCATATATTAAACTATAGCAAGCACCAAAAATTTCACACTTTCGGTAAAATTTATTGAAATCGACTTTTCGCCAGCTAAATCGCTGAAAGGGACCACTGTGCGACGCGACGAGGTTACGCTGATCGCTGTGACGCGTTCAATGGGCCGTTTGGCCGATCGACGAAAGCTCGCTCTTCTCTCGTCCACCGTCTCGGAAAAATTCTGCCTCCTAATAGGAGACGAAAGGTAACGAACCGTGTGATCTCGATCGATGATCGAGCGTTCTCGAACCCGGCATCAACGAACATTATTCGGCCGCGTGGTCCGGAGTTTCGACTCCGAACGTAGCTACCGGGTGGTGCCGACCGCGGAAAATCAATGGAGAACTTCTGGCAAAACTGGTTTAATCCGGACCGGAGGATTAATGCAGATTTAATACGATAACTAGATCGCGGATCTTATGCATTTATGATAGAAATGGGTACGTGCCGTCTAAAGCGGCGAGCATATTAAAATGATTTATGAACCCCAGTGTATAAGTTCCAGCTTAATAGGATAATTAAGAGAAGATAAAGATTTCTAATGATGACACGAATCAGACTGGTAAAGCTTCAACCATAAAAAATTCCAAAATTAGCAACAGACGCCCGTCCGGATTTTCCAGACGAAATTCAACAAGTCTCGATCGCGCGATTCACAAAAAGAAACCGATTTTTTTCTAATTCTCCGAGCACTCTACAGGGTGTTCATTTGAAAACTGTCCAGCCGAATATCTCGAAACATATGAAAGATATTAAAAAAGTGTGAAACACGTGTCCAAGGATTTCGAGGGGGAAAGGGAGGGGGGGCAGTATTAGTTTTTTATTTGGGTGTCGTTTTCAAGGTCATTTGAAGGTCAACTTTGTTTTTTCAAATGGAAACCTATATTTTTTATTATGGGATCTTAATGTACAGGGTGTATAAAAAGTAATGGTCATCCGTCCTAGGGGTGATTCTACACCTCTGGATTGGTGGACATTTGCAAAGGAAACTTGCCGCAAAATTGTTTATAACAAATAAAATTGTTGTTAAAGTTTTTTTTTACATCAACGCCTTCTACTCATAAAAATACACCCTGTACGTAAAAAGTTGGTCTTTTGGTTGGCCCCTCGAAATCCTTGGACACGTGTTTTACACTTTTTTAATATCTTTCATATTTTTCGAGATATATTCAGCTGGAAAGTTTTCAAATGAACACCCTGTATATCTGTGATTTTCAGGAAGAACGCCGCATGTCACATAATTTCGAGATGTTGCCGTTTAAAGTTTTAATCACTAATTCTTTGTATAGGACATCGGTTAAATTGCATGATTTTTTTGAGCCTTTCGAATTCTTTTCTGGTAAACACGTAAATCCTATATTAATGCGTAAACTCGAATTTTTTGAAATTGTGACACGCGGCGTTTTTTCTTATAACCACAGATACTTCAAGCAAAATTGTCCACTAACACCCTAATAAAAAAGGAAGGTCTAGTCAAAGGTTCGAACTACGTTAGATTTTATCACAAGGACAAAGGCAAATCATGGTACACTTGACTTGTGCTCTCCAGAGATTTTCTGGTTTTTGTTAATAGATGTCGAGCCAATCACTATAATTTAAACGGTTCATCGGCAAGGGTTAACTTTATAGCAAACAGCGCTTGCCAATGCGGAGCAGAACTTCAAGACCTAGATCATGTTATATGGCAATGCCCAGACTATGAAAATGAATGTAATACATTAGAAACAAATCTCCCCAAAGGCAAGTACTGTTTGTATTAATTCTTCCCTATGTAAACCTGATATAAAAGGTCTGAAAATAATGTATAATATCCTCAAACAATGTTCTGTTAAGAAACAATGTAAACCTATTTAATTTAAGCCAAATGTAATAATACTGTACTTGCTATATAAACCACTTGGTTTAAAGCAATAAATAAATAAATAAATAAGTAACCACAGATACGTAATCTCGAGTAGTCTGGATTTAGATCGAATCGACATGCTAATCGAGAGAGACCGCCGTCGAAATTATGCACGCGTATCGAGGGTTGTTGGTTTGCTTATACACCGATGTGGATGGCAAACGGAGCCGTTACGACGACTGGTTCCGCAGTCGCGAAGCGGATAGAAGCGCAAGCAGCGTGTACAATGCTAATAACGGAAAACGTGCTTTCTGTTTCAGATGACATAGAATGGGTTGGGTGGCGCTTGGGCGGTGTGCGGGTGGTGGCGGCCGCCTCTCGTCCGTCCTCTCGCTGTCTCTCACCTCCCTCGCAAGCTCCCTCATCTTCACCATCCTCTGTATCCTCACACTTGCCCTCACTCTTGTCACCCTCGTGCGTGCCGAGGACATGTACGTATTATCGATCGTATTATAGACGAGTTTCTTGCCTGCGATAGGATATATCGAAGGAAGCGACATTATACAGCGGGGATAGTTCTGTGGTTTGCAAGGACAAAAACGCCGCGTGTAACAATTTCAAAAAATTCGAGTTTCTGCATTTCGTTGAGCTTTGGAGAATAGGATGTACGTGTATTTACCAGAAAAAAGTCAGGAAAACAAATTCGAAAGGCTCAAAAAAATTAGAATTACTTAAATCAAAACATGAAACGGCAATATCTCGAAAGTGAAAGAAGCGGCGTTCTTCCTGAAAATCACAGAGTTGTATTATGGGGAGTTGAGAAAAATATACGACTTTGGAAGGAACCGCGGGAAGGGCACGCGTTCCGAGTCACGCGTATTTTCGGCTCTAGCAAAATAATTGGCTACAGCGGTCACGCGTACTGTTCGTACGCCACGAGAAATCTCCTGGCAGGAATTCGACAACAAACCGTCCGATTGGGTCATTCCACACGAACTTTTAGTCCAGTCAATGAATGCTTAAAAGGGGGGTGTAGAGGGAAATGGAAGGAATACAATTTTTGACTTTGTTTGGAATAGTTAGGAGATAAACATACTAAAAGTCCCCACTCCTGGGAGGTGAGCGGGGTGCAGGGGGGCGCGTAGAAGGTCCCGTTTTTCGGTTTTTCGCTTGTATCTCGGAAATTAGGCGTCGTAGCGATAAGACCACTATATATAAAACTAATTCTGGCAAAATGTACTATAACATTGATTCCATTCAGTTTTTCGCTATCTCGCATAGTTTTCGAGATATTCGCGCTCAAAGTTCACTAATTTTGAAAAAAAAACATTTTTGCCTCACGTTTTTTGCCTTATTTGACTAGCTAACTCTTCAGCCCTTCGTCCTACGAAAACGTCATGACAAAGATAATTGTTAAGCATTAAATTTCCTTCAAGAAGATATGATATACTATTTGTATCTTCAAAATTAGTAAACTTAGAGCCCGAATATCTCGGAAACTATGCGAGATAGCGAAAAACTGAATGCAATCAATCTTGTGGCATATTTTATCAGCATTAATTTTTTATAGAATGGTCTTATCGCTAGGACGCCTAGTTTCCGAGATATAAGCGAGAAATCGAAAAACGGGACCTTCTACGCGCCCCCCTGGACCCCGCTCACCTCCTAGGAAGTGGGGACTTTTAGTATGTTTATCTCCTAACTACTCCGAACAAAGTCCCAAAGTCAAAAATTGTGTTCCTTCCATTTCCCTCTACAACTATTCATTGACTGGACTATTTCGGTTCTAGCCGAATTATTGGCTAAAGTGTGTGACGTCACAGATAACCATTGACTGCGAGCGGGGACCCCCTTTGCCCCTCAGCCGTCTCGGGGGACTTCTTGTAGCGTACGGACAGTACTGTTCATACGTCACAAAAAGTCTCCTGGCAGGAATTCGACAGCAAACCGTCCGATTGGGTCATTCCACACGAACTTTCGGTTCTAGCCGAATTATTGGCTAAAGTGTGTGACGTCACAGATAACCATTGACTGCGAGCGGGGACCCCCTTTGCCCCTCAGCCGTCTCGAGGGACTTGTTGTGGCGTACGGACAGTACTACGTAGCGTGTGCCGTCAAAACATTGGGACTACGTAAACATGTTGGACAGGGGGGCGTTTGGGACAGGCGTGCCGAGTGCTGTCGCAAGTGACGTTTTCTCAGCTCCCGATAACACGCGATTACAAACAGTATTTAGATGAGAAAACTACTCGGGACCCACGTGGTCCGGTGGCTACGAGTAAATTTCTTTTTGCATGGAATATAGTGAATCGCCGTTAATGTCGCTTCGATTTACAATAATTTGTTCCACGTGTTTTTGAGATAGGGGAGCGGGAGTCATTGTCTCGATACGAATCGTGACGACGACGGTCGATCGAACCGGACTCTTTCGGATCTATCCGATCGAGAACGCGACAGGTGATTTTTCGATCGACCCGCGTCCCCGCTGCATCACATCTGTTTTCACGTGTAGCTCGAGTAGACGAGTTTGGATAATTATACATATCTGTATACACATACATATATTATAGCGGTCGTGGTGTAGCCACGCGATCGTGACGTAGCAACCAGACGTATTATCGTATAGAGTGTTTATCGGACCGTTGTTGCTACGCTCGTATGTAGAAAAAGCTGTTCGATATAATACATACATAGAGCGCGTAGAGAGAGAGCCGTGTACGGACGTTCTACGGACGTTCTCCGGACGTAATCCGTAGTTTGTTTGAGTTTGTTCATCCTTGGATATACATATATATATATATACTAGGACCAGTGGATCTCGCGATCGCGGCACACGGCGCGCAGTGCACGGTGAGAGCACTGCCAAGTGGCAGCAGTGGAGCCAGATGAGGGGAATCACGGTGAAATGACGTAACCCCCTCTCTGATGACCAGAGCGTGACGGGGATTGAGTGGGGCGAATGGGAGTGACACGTTGCGCGTGCGCGACGAGGATTGGGACGGACGGTAGGGCGATGGAATAGGATAGTGGAAGGGGAAAAGGAGGAGAGTATTTCCGAGAAATTGGCCACCGTTTGGTGCAGTGATGCCAGAATCGTGGGCTTTTTCCCCTCCGCTCGCTGAGCCGACTCGACCCCCCACTCTGACGCACCGTCGTCGCGTGTAGCGCGCGTGCAATCGAACAGGCACTCACACGGACAGACTAGAGCAGCGATGGGCACGGTAGGGGCCCCTGAGGTGCTGGCTTCCCCCACCAACTACTCTTTCGTGCAGCGCGCACCTTCGCCGCGGAGCGGTGCCCCGCGCTCTTCGTTTCCCCCCTCGTACGAAAGAGTAGTTGGTGGGGGCAGCTTCTTGACTGCCGCAGTCATAGCTGCCCATCACTGGACTAGAGATACGTTCGTGTGTAGCGCGTGCGCGGTAGAAGCAACGTGGTGACGACGGTGCGTCAGAGTGGGGGGTCGAGTCGACTCAGCGAGCGGAGGGGAAAAAGCCCACGATTCTGGCATCACTGGTTTGGCGGCCATCTGGCTCCACTGAGTGGCAGAGGCAACTGCGAGCACCGTGTGCGGACTGTGTGAAAGCAGCGGAGGTCGCGCGTCGCACTGGGTCGCCCGCCTCGAGGAAAATCGAGAGACGAGACGACGAGAGTCGAGGTGTCCCGCCCCCCGGCGCGACGCGGACCTCTCCGCGAGAACCGAGAGAAACCGAAGGAAACCGAAGGGAAAACCTAGAGAATAGGAGAGAGCAAAAAAAAATATATATGTAACCGGGACGAGACAGGGACCAAGGGGGAAGGGAAAGAAAGGTGGGGGAGAAGGAGAAGGACGCGAAGAGCGGAGGGGATCCCCGATGGCTCCGGGGCTAGCTACAGTGGGTTGTGTTGCAGCTTCGAGGAGGGCAAGTCGGACAAGGAGATCCTGGACAACCTGCTGCAGTCGACCCGCTACGACAAGCGGCTTCTGCCCCCGGTCCAAGGTACACTGAGGCCCCCGCCCCACACCCGCCAAGACGACTACACCCCCGACTACCTCGTACCCAATCACCCCGACCATCCAGAGCACCTCGAACATCACCGGCACCGCTACCACCACACAGCACCACACAACCACAGCTCACTGCTCACCCCTCGTCAAAAGGGTATCTCTCTCTCTATATAGAAAGTCGATCCCGATCACGCTAAATCAGCACGAGAACGAAAACGAGAGCGAACGGAACCAGTGGGAGGGGGTTGGGGAGGGGGATCCTGACGCTAGGAACCGTTGTCCTTCGCGCCTTAACCCTTTGCGGTCCCGCGTCCAGCTCGACTGGTCTTTATATTCCAGCAAAGTAGAAAGCGACACGTTGTACAAGGTGTAAAGAAATGTTCGGTCTTGGTTGCCATAGGCGTATTCTACATCTTCGGATCGATGAAGATCTGTAAAAATATAGTTGCCGCAAAATTGTCCTTGATATTGAATTTCGCGGTCAAATTTTTTTATTCTATCGTATTCTACGCATTATGCGATTATAAAAATGTTTGACCTTGATATTTAAAGTCAAGGACCATTTTGCGGCGACTCAGAGTCGCCACTAAAAATTGCTCTACCATTATTCACAGTATTGTTTACATTATTAAATATGGAACTATATGTAATCAATTACCAAACATTTCAGTATTGCATGTGGTATTATGTCAATTTCAGATCCATAAAATGAAAAAAAAATCATATAGATAATGCAATTATTCTAGGTCGGAAGAAATGTTTAATTTTCGTGTTAAAATAGCTCCGAGTGCAAAGGGTTAATAGATGTTCATCGATCCGAAGATGTAGAATACGCCTATGGCAGACAAGACCAAACATTTCTTTACACCCTGTACGGTTAGGAGACCGCAAGAAGTTCCCCGGCAGTAATGTGGTGACGTAGGGTTACGAATGCGCGGCGGATTAGGTCATTCCACGCGCACTTTCGATTCTAGCCGAATTATTGGTTAAAGTGTGTGACGTCAAAGCATTAAAATTGCCATTGTCTGCCAACGAGGACCCCCTGTGCCCTACCGGGGAACTTCTTGTCATCTCGCCACGGTACGTATATTTTTCGCGGTACGGTAATGACCTCGATATATGTGAAAAGTTCGCCACCGAAATAACAGTTACACGGATAGCATTCCCCGACCACTTGCCGCTGGCGTCGCGCGTAGAACGGAATAACGGGTCATCGACGTATCGAGAAAACAGGATCCTATCGCGAAACTTTCTTTTTTTTTCCCCACAAAACTTGTACCACATCTATTTTACATATATCGAGATTCTACTGCGAATTGTTCGATCGAGCACGACCGACAAAGGGTTAAAGCTCCGACGCACCAAACTCTTTCGTCCCAGTATGCGGCGATACCGATTACGATTTTTGATCTCGCGCGACTGCTCGTGACTCCTGTCTCTTGCAATCTTAGACCATATTATACTAATAGACCCGGCATAGGTATAGTATGTGTATAGGAAAACCGAGAATTCAGTGTCCGAAAGATGATGGGACACTGTGACGTCAAAAGATAAGTCTTAAGATAATTTCTTTCCATGTACTGTGTACATGGCGCACCTTCCCCTCTTCCCATGTAAGCCAAGCGTATATAGGCACTGTCGATGAGCATAGCTTGTACATCGGGTAAACTTTGCCTCCCGAACCCACAGATTTTCGCTTGTTACATATCTTATCCTGTACATTTCGACGAGAAAATACTAAATACGATGTCCCAGACCGCGGACACCACTCGTTTTTGAGTTATGAGCACGTAAAGTTGACTAATTTAACATTAATTTTCATTGTTTCACCTCAGAAAGTGAGAGAGGTATGGGCGCCGCCATATTGGTAAGCAGGGAGCTCTCCCGTGTAGTGACTCAGTGGCGCCCCCATATCGCACACGTTACGGGCAATGCCGATAACATACATAAACACACATAATCAAGATATCTAAATTTGTCATGCTTACAATTATAAAACCGATACAAAATCTAACCAGAACTAACCCAGACCTAACCCAGACACAATTTCAAACAACTACAACTAAAACTACTCTCTTTCCCAATTCTATAATTCACTGAGTCACTACAAATAAGGAGCTCCCTGCTTACCAATATGGCGGCGCCCATACCTGTCACTTTCCGACGTGAAACAATGAAAATTAATGTTAAATTACTCAACTTTACGTGCTCATAACTCAAAAACGAGTTGTGTCCGCGGTCTGGGACATTGTATTTAGTATTTTCTCGACGAAATGTACAGGATAAGATATGTAACAATCGAAAATCTGTGGGTTCGGGAGGAAAAGTTCAGCCTATCTATATGGTCTAAGGTTGCAATTGTGGAAAGACATCGTTACACGACAAATTATCAAGCTCGATATTAGACGAAGTGTACGAGAAACATAGCTGTACACCGCGATTGGTATAATATGCCCTAACCGCTCTGGCGGTCAGACGACGCATTCGACCAGGACTAGACGACTCGATTACATTCGGACACATGCATCGATCACGCGACGAACAGGCACAATTCCTCGTTTGTCAGAATGCGATCGAAAGCTGTCCGGCCGAATTGTTTGTCGCAAGAACGGTTCGGGACAAGACGGACAGACAGACGATCGGTAATACGTCGCGTGCGATCAGTGTCCGGTATCGGCGCACCTTTAACGGATAGACTGGAACGAGAAACTAACGAGCGGCTCGAGGATTCTCGCGGTTACTTCGTCCGTAAAGAGGGGATGATATCGTTTGGTGCGTGGGATCCTAAAGGCTGTCGCCCACTTAAGCGGCTGTGCGCACCCAACTACCACCACCACCCTTACCACTCACACATCGATAGATCCGCATATACGTATACGAAATGCAAGGGTTTACGGCAAAAGAAACTGACGCCTCAATATTGCAATTAGAAGTTCAGACCCGGTCGATTATGTTTCCCAAGAGTCCTGGCCAGGGTGGTTCAGAGCCCAAATTTCATATTTTTACGTTGTTGAAGAGTAATTTGTAATAATCGGCAGAATACTTTTTGTCACAAGTCAGCGCTGCCGATTATTGCAAATTACTCTTCAACAACGTAAAAATATGAAATTTCGGCTCTGAACCACCCTGGCCAGGTCTCTTAGGAAACATAATCGACCGGGTCTGAACTTCTAATTGCAATATTGAGGCGTCAGTTTCTTTTGCCGTAAACCCTTGCATTTCGTATACGTATATGCGGATCTATCGATGTGTGAGTGGTAAGGGTGGTGGTGGTAGTTGGGTGCGCACAGCCCCTTAAAAGCGCCGCGCATCAACGGACACCAACGTCAACGTGTTTACATTATTATGCGTATACATATACAGGGTGTTCCAGGCTTTCATGGTACAACCGTGGAGGGGATGATTCAATATGAGAAAATAAGTCGAAAATATGGAATGCGTTTTTTTTCATTTGACGCCTCGTATTCGAGAAAATTGAGTTTGAAAATTCGACGAACACGCGGGCTATTGAATAGCAATCGTCTGGCGTGTCTGATCATGACCTACTGATTCTACTTCTTACAAATGCTAGCCACCGAAAACTTGACGGATGTTCAAAGTCGATTTTCTCGAAAACAAAGCCTCAAACGAAAGAAAATTTATTCCGTATTTTCGACATCCTTTCTCGTGTAGAATTACCCCTTCTACGGTTGTACCATCAATACTGGGACAGCCTGTATAGTGAGTGTACGAAGTATTCGTGCACCTTTTAAAAACGAATAACTTTTTCAAAATTCGACCCAACAGATTGAGTTTTTTTTTTAGACGTTAGAAGGATTAGGTTACTAGCTAATGTGTATATATATTTATTGGTTCCCCTAAGGGTTTCAATTCCGCCTACTTTATCCTCTACCCTAACTTATCCACTTAACTTACGTGTAACTGAAACTAAAAAATTAAACAACTAAAAAAAGTAAAGAGAGAGAGAGAAATCTATATACAAAATACTAGCTAATGTGTAAATAATTCCTTTTTTTTTAATTGTTATTGGTCGCAATTGCGAAGGGAAAAGTAAAGGTCACGATTTTTAAATTTTTTATCTGTGCCTGTAATGAAAATTTATAAGGTGCATTTTGTAGGTATAAGTAAGTTATATATATGTACAAAGATTCATCGAAATCGATCAAGGTTGTTATGAAATATAAATGATTAAATAGCAAAAATTGTAAGAATCCAAGATTTAAATGATTTTTACATGTTACAATGCCTATAGCTTTTTTATGCGTCAATCGATTTCAATGAAACTTTGTACATGTATATATATATATATATATATATATATATATATATATATATATATATATATATATATATATATACATACCTACTTAGACTTACAAAATACATGTTTGAAATTTTCATTACAGGCACAGTCAAAAAATTAAATAATCACGACCATTGCTTTTTTCTTCACAATTGCGACCAATAACGATTAAAGATGAAAATTATTTACACATTAGCTAGTAAACTAATCCTTCTCACGTCTCAAAAAAACTCAATCTGTTGGGTCGAATTTTGACAAAGTTATTCATTTTTAAAAGGTGTACGAATATTTTGTACACACACTGTAGTTGAAATGTGGAAGCTTCCACCTTAACAGCACAGCATCGACACTCTTCTATCTTCCTTCTTCTCTCTTTCGATAGGAATGAACACGTTGACGTTGAATATTCTTCGTGTGCGATGCCCGTCGACAGTAAACCTACCATTACCGGTCAAATGGCCGTTTTCACATTTCTTATATTACAATTATCAAATTTATAAAAATGATCGTACACGATTGTACATGTACAGGGTGTTCGACTACGGGTGGGAGAAAATTTAAGGGGTGGTTCTCCATGATAATATAAGTCGAAAATGAAGAATAAAAAAATTTGCGATTCCGGCTTCGTTATTTAATTATTAACCCTTAAAGAGTGGCGACTCTGCGGCGCCACTAAAAATTGCTGTGCCATTATTCAAAATATTGTTTACATTATTAAATATGTTGGTATCTAATCGATTACTAAACATCTAAGTATTCTATGAGGTATTATATCAATTGCGTATCCATCAAATTTAAAAAATCAGAGGGAATATCTAGGTCGGAAGAAATGTTTAACATTAAAATTAAATTTTTCTACCAATTTTTGGTAATACATTGGTTGGAAATTTGTTGATGAATATTTAAAATTTGAATTTCGCACCAAACATTGATTTGGTGTCTCTTGATCCTTGACATCTGATTGGCTAGTTAGATCTACGATGTTTCTCTGTTTTCCGCCTTGACTTTGTCACAACGGTTACAGTTTAGTACAGTTTAAACCTTCTTACTGACAAGTACCATTTCTTTTACGCTCTTCATTCTGTGTTTTTTCACAATTAGCAAGTATGTATATTACCTCTTGTCTAAACCATAAAATTTCCTGTGTTAATGAATAACAATGTCTATTAAATTCCACAGACGCGGACTTTTCTTGATGATGGTTCAAAACCGAACCGAAACGTTGAAATTATAATTCTGCAAAATTGCTAATTTTTGTATCTTCGATCGAACCTGTAGCGCCGATATCATTTGTGCATAAACAACAATTTACGATCGTTAAAACTCAAAATTATTAAAATTCAAAATAGCTCCGAGTGCAAAGGGTTAACAATTCAAAATCCACCTAAAATGCTGCAACCCATAACTAAATAACGAAGTCGAAATCGCAATTGTTTTATTCTTCATTTTCGACTTATATTGTCATGAAGAACCTTAAAGTTTCTCCCACCTGTAGTCGTACACCCTGTATTCAAGCACAGATTGTAATAAAAATTGCACGAAATCCAAACAAAATTTGATTGTGTAATTTTTATAAGGCAAAGCATAGTAGTAATTTTTAATACTCGGTAGGTTTAGTGTTAAAATGGGCGTCAGCCTCGAACCGGGGGAGCGATCGCGTCGAATCGATCGTCGTTCGAGATGTTTCCGGAAGCGAACCAAGAAGCGAATGCTAGGCCAATCGAGCGAGTAGCAGACCGAGTCCGAGTCCGTGTACGAATCCGAGTCCGACCAATGCCGGTCCTGCGTCACTGAGTTGTTCTCGAAGCCCTCGTTGCCGGCAGCTGTTTACCGGAGCGGCGGCGACGCTCTCTCCGGGAATTCAATTCCACGCGCCGGTAATAAATTTCTAGACACGCCGAGCCGGGTCGGGCCGGGTCGGGCCGGGTCGGGCCGAGCGGATTTCTTCTCGAGATTCTCGAGGCGCCCGGGGGGGGGGGGACTTTTTCTCCCCGGCATTAGCATCGGAACCAGACGGTGCGCGATCTCAAAAATTCATCGTCGGGCCTGGAGGTGTTCGGTCTTCGCCAACGCCCGAAGACGGGCTAGCAGCTGTAGTAACCCGGCTACATCCGGCGCGAATCGATTCCCTCTCGAACGCGGGAATGTTGCTCGTTACACTCGCGATTAATTTCGACTCGGGCTAACGAGCTTACCAATTATTCGAAACGAAACCGCGCGTTTCAAGGGGAGAACGAGGGGGTAAACAGGAACGGTAAGCAGGGCCGTCTTAAGATACGTGGCGCCCGTGGGCTAGTAACAATAAAGGTGTATTCATGCTACAGTTTTGTCTGTCAGACAAAATCCGGGTTACGCTGGTTTTGTATCTTACATTCATGGGTGCGTCTTATGTCTTTTGGTTCCTTGGCATATTTCGTTTCGTGCATTTCGGGCCATATATCTTGAACCTTTCGAGAGCGCGTTTGACAACTCCCTGCTGTGCAATTGTGCATGGCACAAAAAAAAGGTTTTAGGGGCTCCACAGCTCCTTAGGTAAACTATCGGATTATCTTCACTACAACATCAGGGACTATGTACCGCACTATGGTCCAGGTGCCATTTTCTTGGCCAAAACTATTGTAGCGTTATTTCAAGGTTTAATGTTATATTATTATAGGTCGTTGGATTCGTCTTGATAACAGTTAGAATATTATGAAGTAAAACGTACATTTTAACATTTAAAAAATCAAAATAATTTTTATTGTTCGTTGAAAAGAATTTTTTTCGACATTTTATATAGCGAAATCAGTAGATGTTTAAATACTGTTCAACTTTCGTTCGAAACATTTTGTCCTCAGATTATTGGAAACCCTTGAAAAATTGTGTTAATGGGGTTCTGGGAACCCCCGCGGTTAGGGTAGCATACGTCACGCTGTGCCTTTCTTCCGAACCGTCTAAAGACGCCAAAGACACCAAAAACTAGCATGAACACAAAAATTCTGTCTAGTGTCTTATGTCTTTCGTCTTGTGTCTAGCACGGGTAGCATGAATATACCTTAATGCGCCCCTTTTCATAAAAAAATTGGGAAAATGGGTGCGGGGTGACCGGTGAAGATTTACCAAAGATTCAGAACTAGGAAAAGTTAATAAGTATACAGGGTGGGGCGATAACTATGTCCAGTTTGAATATTGCCGTTATTTGTAATAATATGAAAAAATGTTATATAGAAAACTTACACGGTATAGAGGGGGACATATTGTGACAGAAACATTTTCTGCGTGGGTGGAGGCATAGAGGAGATTTCAAGGTCATCTCTATTTTTTTAAATGGAATGCTATGTTTTTTTTTATCACGATGCGATAGCCAGTTTTGAGACGAATTCAGAGAGTTATCATTGAAGGTCATGCAAGGTCAAATATAGTAGTAAAGTAAACTTTATTACCTTGCAGGAGATGCTCGAATTGGTGACCGTTTGCGTCAATGCAAAGTTGCAATCTTCGTATCCCTGCAGAAACGATGAGACATGCACGTGATGCAGGGATACGAAGATTGCAACTTTGCATTGACGCAAACGGTCACCAATTCGAGCATCTCCTGTAAGGTAATTGTTGGATTATTAGAAATAATATTGTAACTGGCAAAGAACAAAAATGAATTTGGTTCTTCTGGGAAACATTGCAGTTTCTCTAAACATAGCATAACAGACCGGATGTCATCGGACCCATAGGCCTGGCCTTTGTCATACCCAAGGGCCAGGGCAATAAACCAGTATATAATAACGTATTTATATAATCAGTATATAATAAGTATATAATCAGTATATAATAAAGTATTACAATAAAGGTTTTTCCTTACTTCAAGTGGGCGACTGATTTTCTCAGTCGACCCTGCCACATTTTTCTGTGTTCATCCTCACTTCGAGTCAACTAGCTGAACAGAAAGGATCGTCCTTCCGAGCTGTTCAATAAAGCAGTTTTAGTAAAATATTCAGTGTCTTTCAATCATTGAGTTTCCTAATCCCAATAGTAATAAAGTTTACTTTACCACCATATTCGACCTTGTACGACCTTCAACGATAACTCGCTGAATTCGTTTCAACACTGGCTATCACATCGTGATAAAAAGAACATAGCATTCCATTTAAAAAAAATAGAGATGACCTTGAAATCTCCTCTATGCCTCCACCACGCAGAAAATGTTTCTGTCACAATATGTCCCCCTCTATACCGTGAAAGTTTTCTATACAGGGTGTCCCAAAATGTCTTCAACTCCCGGAAATGGTAGGTTCCTGAGGTCATTTCAAGCGCCATTTCCCTTTTGCAAAATGTTGTCCGCGGCTTTGTTTAGGAGTTATTAACGAAAAACACGGACCAATCAGAGCGCGACCTAGACGCTCGTTGGCATGTTCAGCCAACCGCCTGCCGGCTCGCCGCGTTGAACGTGCCAGCGAGCGTCTAGCTCGCGCTCTGATTGGTCCGTGTTTTTCGTTAATAACTCCCAAACGAAGCCTCGGACAACATTTTGCAAAAGGAAAATGGCGCTTGAAATGACCTGAGGAACCTCCCATTTCCGGGAGTTGAAGACATTTTGGGACACCCTGTATAACATTTTTTCATATTATTACAAATAACGGCAATATTCAAACTGGACATTGCTCCAGCCTGTATTACAAATAAACAAATAAAAATACAAATTTGCCCAAAAGGCTGGCGCCCCGGGGCTCTATAGCCCATGTAGCCCTGTGGTTAGGGCGGTCCTGCCGGGAAGAAAACGACCCTTGGACCAGAGTCTAAGTGGCGCGTCGCGAGTCGCATGAAACAGCCTCTCGCGCGTCACGGTTCATAGAAATTTCCGGGAGGCGAATCGATTACGCGTGGCCTGGATTTATTCGAATGCAAATACGCTTGGCTCCACTTGGCAATTAACGATCGATCTAATGAACACCGGTCCGTTCGGCTGTTCGCGAATCGAGCCTCCGGCGTGCCGCAACGCGGCGGAACAACGGCGCCGGAAATCAAGCCGGGTCGCCGCGTATAATTTCGCGGATGCGCTTCCTGTTTCGCGTTCGCCTCGTCGTCGAAAATTGAAAAGTAAAGGAGTATTTACACCGGTTCCGGGATTTTGCACGTTTACGTAGTGTATACCGAATCCGGGGGCTCGGAAGGCTACTTGCGAGGGTTCGAGACGCTCCACAGTGCGGCATGCAATGGACAAAAATCAAAATAATAATGGTTCGATTCTAATCTAATTATCCAATAAAATCATCAGTCGGTAACTAAGGAATGTATATGTAAAAACTAGTTTCCAAAAAATTCAATACGGGATGAATAGCAGCCAAGAGTTTATTGTAGTTTAAATGCTAAAAAGTTAGATTACTCGTGCCCTAGTTGCTCTTTTAGACTGGTTTTTCTTTTAAACTGTTTGTTACAACTTAAGTTTGGAGAATTTCACCAGAGGTATTCATAATTTTAACTGGCAATTTAGAAATACCCTTTTTTCCTTTAAATGCAATTTACAAAAAAAAACGGTTCAAAACATCTTGTAATTTTCAATGTTCTGTATCAACAAGATGTTGTAGTATATATTGCTATATAATTTTTTCCGTCGATAATTTGCAACACTCAATGTTATTTAATTTTTGTTACAGAAATGCATTCGTAATCGCAATTTGCTTGAAGCTTGGATGTCCGAACATATTTATTCCCAGAAAAAATCAAAAGTTAAACAAAAACATTGTTCTTTATTAAACGTGAACGTTATATCAGATGAAGTGGAAAATAGAATAAAAGCTTTTTGTGTGGCACTTGCAAGAAAGTGCAGAAGACAGTTACCGAAATCGACGTCACCTATTTAAGCATTATATACTAAATATAATTAAATTTAACCATATAATTAAAAAATATTTCGAACAAAAGTAGTACAGTATACAGTTTACAACAAACTGCAATAACAACTAATCATAAAAAACTTTTCATTACAAAAAAAAATGAGGATAAACTTTTTCACTAATGGAACCTTATATTTTTGGTGCATTGATCGATGTATCTTTGTATTCCCTTTAAAAAATTATTAAACAAAAGTAGTACAGTATACAGTTTACAACAAACTGCAATAACAACTAATCATAAAAAAACTTTTCATTAAAAAAAAAAATGAGGATAAACTTTTTCACTAATGGAACCTTATATTTTTGGTGCATTAATCGATGTATCTTTTGTATTCCTTTTAAAAAATTATTAAACAAAAGTAGTACAGTATACAGTTTACAACAAACTGCAATAACAACTAATCATAAAAAACTTTTCATTACAAAAAAAATGAGGATAAACTTTTTCACTAATGGAACCTTATATTTTTGGTGCATTAATCGATGTATCTTTTGTATTCCTTTTAAAAAATTATTAAACAAAAGTAGTACAGTATACAGTTTACAACAAACTGCAATAACAACTAATCATAAAAAACTTTTCATTACAAAAAAAATGAGGATAAACTTTTTCACTAATGGAACCTTATATTTTTGGTGCATTGATCGATGTATCTTTGTATTCCCTTTAAAAAATTATTAAGGTACTTAGGTCAAAAATTGATTAGTTCAGAAGTTATCATTTTTGTCCCGAATGTCCATTTACATGCCGCGCTGTGCGCTCGGAACAAAGGCACAGAACTGTCCACGCGCTCTCGAAAGGCCATCTGGAAATGGTCAGGCGTTCAAGCTAAATAGCCCGGCCGGGCCATTAGGAAGTATGGCCACGTACCTTTCTTCGCTCAGCCGGACGGTTCTTGTAAAACAGTGGTCGGCACGGAGAGGACTCTACAGCTCGATCTAGGCTCGCTCCGCCCCTTTTCTCGCCCCGCACGTCTCGCTCCCCGCGATGGTCCTAGTCCTCGAGGCAGCTCAGGCTCGTACCTATCCCAGACTAGGACCATCGCGGGGAGCGAGACGTGCGGGGCGAGAAAAGGGGCGGAGCGAGCCTAGATCGAGCTGTAGAGTCCTCTCCGTGCCGACCACTGTTGTAAAAGAATGCTAGATACAAAACCAGGGTAGTAATACTCCTTTAGGGCCGATTCATACTGGGGTTTCCTAGGACGGGTTGTCCGAGGAGGTTTCCCATTTTCGAGCGGAGGTGGAAGAGTCCGCCGTGCCCTTCTAAGCGTGGCAGAAAAAAAAGGTCTTTATGTGGGCTCCACAACTCCTTTAGGTAAACTACCGAGGAAATAGGAACCGTTCCTGCCACTTGGTGACATTTTTTTTTTCTGCCACGCTCAGCAGGGGCACAGCGGGACTTGTCAACCCGCACGAAATTTATGGGAAACGTCCTCGGACAACCCGTCCTAGGACACCCCAGTATGAATCGGCCCTTAAACGGTCGACCGACGAGTTTCGAGCAACAGACGGTTGCTCGCGAGGAGTAGAACGACGCAGCGCGCGAGGGAAGCTCGTTCGATGGGAAAATTCGCGATTAGCATCGCGTTCCGCGTCCTTTGCTCCTCCGCTCGATTCGTTCTTGGAAACGGTAATATTTATAGATGGTCGGAAACGGGTCGAGGACAGAATTTTCTTTTTCCACTCGAGACGCGAAACGCTCGGACGGAATCGTGACGCGGAAAGCACGATAAAAGGCGGGGCGCCCGCGCGTTCCTAGCCGCTCGACGCGGAGCGGGTTAGCTTTCACCGTCGTAGATCCCCTCGATCCTTTCGCGGGACGATCGAGAGGACCCCGATCGACTTTGCGGACCTATCCCAACGAGCGGGGAATAAAAACGGTTCTCGGCCACTCGCGTGCTCCCTCCAGGAGAGGAGAGAGAGAGACGAGAGCTCGCCCTCTCTCTCTCTCTCTCGAGACCGATCACCAACTTTACGAAGAGGAAAGCTTTGAAAGCAGCCGGTAGTTTGCTGCTAAGGCGCGTAGAAGCGATGATTTCGGCATATTAGCAGCTTCGCGGCACGCCTCGTTTCCGTTTCGAGCGCTCTTCATCCTGCTCTCCCGGCGTCCTTCGCCCGAAATTTCGCGAGAGATCGCGATCAAACACGTTAATTGGCAACATCCACCGTTTTGCCCGGGATCGCTCGCGCCTTCGTCAGAACGTTCGTATTATCCGTGTGTATCTCTTCGTATTTTTAATTCTTCTTTGTGAAATTCAACGTATACACAGGCTCACGAAAGTATTCGAACGATGATACTACCTTGATCAAAAAGTTTTAGGACTTTATTCATAAAATCAAAAATACATGTTTATTCATGAAAATCGATATGGTCCCTCTCAAAGTACTTCCCATCGAGTGCAACGCACTTACGCCAGCGCTTGGTCCAATCCTCGAAACAACGCTGGTACTCAATTTTCGGAACATCCATCGGAGCCGACTTCGATTTTTTCACGACCTCTTCTCGGGTGCTGTAACTAGTGTTTCTTCTCGAGAATCCTTTCTCGAAAATATCTCGAGAAAAGCTAAATATTTCAATTTTTCACTTCTCGAGAAATTATTGTTATTTCTCGAGAATTCAAATACAAGCTCGCTTTCTGAATTATACTTGCACTCGAAACGTAGGATGCCATTAACAGGGTGTTATCCTACCATTAAACCGACCTCCACGCAAAATGAGCTCAATTTTTCAATTACCAATGATTTTGTTACAAAGAAAAGATCTCGACTGGCAGTTTTTTTTTTTGAAAAACTATTTTAATCACAGATATAATTTTTAAAAATAAAAGCATAAAATAAAAAATTAAATTTTTTTTATTCGAATTGTTCACAGTATGTATATACATTAATATTTTTAACTTTTTATCTTACAAGTTGAAAATGTTGTTTGGCAAGGTTTTTTTATAAAGTCGTATCAAAGTTATATATTTCAATTGTTTAATATAAATTGTTTGAATATCGTATTTCATTTCTAACTACTAAATGTATAAAATTTATATATGTACATAACAATACAATGTATGTGCAAAATTAGGATAGTTAATAAATAATAAAGATTTGATTGAAATTCATGTATTTTTCTTTAATTAAACGTAGAATTTTTCAAAAAAGATTTTTTTCGAGATTTCTCGAGAATTATCAAGAAATCAAACTTGTATTTCTCTTTCTCGAGAAATGAAAAATGTTGAGAAATCAGAAACACTAGCTGTAACGCGTTCCGCGAAGCGGTTTTTTAAGTCGGTTGAACAGGCAAAAATCGCAGGGAGCCAGATCAGGTGAATTCGATGGCTGCTGGATAGTGTATTCGTGTTGTTTTTGGTGAAAAACTCACGGATAAGGATCGCATCGTGCGACGGTGCGTTATCGTTATTTCATTCTCAAACTTGTATAAAATCGAAAACACCCAGAAAGTTAGATGTACTCGGTGCAGCGTAACTTTTACAAATATCAAGCTATGACGCTTGAAATTTGGAAGGAAGTGTCAATGACAGATATGGTAATCTAACAAAAAAAGAAAAAACTAATCGGGTGACTGACAGCGCCACATGGTGGACGGTCCTAGAACTTTTTGATCAAGGTAGTATATTCATACTTGAAAAGGACACAGACTGTACAGTATACAAAATATTTTGAAATTATCGTATGTGTATTGTGGCGAACGAGTTCGCTACCAGCCGCCGCCATTTTGTATTTTCACGCGAAGAAAATCAAACGAATTCAACGATGTTCGAAGATGTATATACACAGGCTCACGAAAGTATTCGAACGATAATATATTCATACTTGAAAAGGACACAGACTGTACAGTATAGAAAATATTTTGAAATTATCGTATGTATTGTGTATGGGGAATATGTGTGGATAACGTGTATAAATGAAATCATATAACACATATCCGAGTTAGAAAGACTTTATTAGATTTAATAACACATTGTAGGTGACAAAAGTATTCGAACCGTACATTTAACATTAATTATTAGCAACATTAATTGGACTGATCAAACTTTAATATGAAGTTGACCCTCCTTTTGCCGTTATTACAGCCCTAGGACGGTTTTCCATAGAAAATACTAACTTTGACGTAATATTTATGTCTTTCTAACTCGGATATGTGTTATATGATTTCAATGAAATTTATACACGTTATCCACACATATTCCCCATACACAATGCATACGATAATTTCAAAATATTTTGTATACTGTACATTCTGTGTTCCTTTCAAGTATGAATATATAATCGTTCGAATACTTTCGTGAGCCTGTGTATCTTCGAATTCGAGAGTGCAAACAATAATGCATGCAAACGCGTCGCAAAATCCGACCTCTCGTAACCAATTTCTATATATCGGTCGGAAAACGAGGTACGAAAGACCACGAGGTCGTTCCCGAGGGATCAACAGATTTTATCCAGTTGTCCCTACAGTGGAGACAGTCGAGAGCAAAGAATCGGATCGTCGCGCGTTTTTTTTTTAAATTATTATTTGCTTGATATTTACATTATTTACTGTAGGCGCAAATCAAAATCTAACTTATATAAAGTAGGCAATAATTTTTGGTTCGTCGCTTCATGTCTATATAGGGTGAGTCTCCTAACATGACGACCTCAAATAACTCGTAAGGTATTCATTGTACGAAAAAATGTTTCAAACAAAAGTTGCATAGTAAGTTACTTTTTTATTGAGATATTGGGGTCACCTTCAGTTTTTTTAAATGGAATGTCTAATATTTTTTCTCGAATTCGGATAAATCATCAAATTTTGCGTAAAAACAGTATTGACCTTCTTATATTCTAAATCTACTAATTAACGAGACATTATCGAATTAATTTTTCATATGTACCTACTACCTGGAAGCTAGTCAATGCTTGAACTGATATTCCTCAACTGGAATATGCTAAGTACATATGGAAAATTTTTATTGAGATATTAGGGTCACCTTCAGTTTTTTAAATGGAATGTCTAATATTTTTTCTCGAATTCGGATAAATCATCTGCGTAACCAAGTATTGACCTTCATATATTCTAAATCTAATAGTTAACAAGACATTATCGAATTAATTTTCCATATGTACCTACCACCTGGAAGCTAGTCAATGCTTGAACTGATATTCCTCGACTGGAATATGCCAAGTACAATTAATTCGATAATGTCTCGTTAACTATTAGATTTAGAATATATGAAGGTCAATAGTTTTTTACGCAAAATTTGATGATGTTAAATGAATAATTCCTTAAATTAAAAATTGTACCATTCAGAGTATCAAACATACATTTACTTATACAACACTTTACAGACGCAAAATTCTCTTGATAATGATCCACAATGGGATCGAAACGTTGGGAAGTAATTAATTGCAAAATTGCTTAAATTTAGTAGAAGATCGAACCTGTAATTTATCTGTGATTTATCCAAATTCGAAAAAAAATATTGGACATACCATTTAAAAAAAACCTGAAGGTGACCCTAATATCTCAATAAAAAAAGTGAGGTGATAAAAAATATTTTTTCGTACAACGAATACCTCACAAGTTATTTGAAGGTCGTCACGTTAGGAGACTGACCCTGTATGTTAGTAAGAGGAACCGGGTCCGTCCAATGATACAGTCAATTTTGAACGATGAAACGCGTGGGAACGTATCGATTCGCGGGAGTACGCGACGGATGTTGCGATCCGATCAACGAATAATATACGAGTCTATCAGGGTTCGAGCTCTCGACCGTTGCCCGTCGAAGATCGGACTCGTTCGCATAGAAATTCGGTGTTTGGTATGCGTCGACCCAAATATCGGTCGAGTACTGGGAGCGGCGACCAGTGCCAAACGGGAGTATACATGCATACACTATGTATGTATATACTATAGGTATAGAACATTCGCAGTGCAGGGGTCGTAAAAAAGGTGGTCGGTGCCAAATAATCGGCCGGCCGAAATACGCGTCCAAAATAATATTCGGCGACACGTGTACCTAGGCTGACACGTGCGCGACGAGACGAGACGAGACGCGACGATACGCGCGCGTCGCGGTATTTCGATTTTGTTTTGCGGTTACGCGGTCGGTCGACGAATTAGCAATCGTTGTATGGTGGAATCCGTGGGACAGTGTTGGGCAAAAACTTAATCAACGATTGACGACTAAATTTCTACTTCAATCGTTAATCGCAATTAACAATTAATCTCCTAGTTTAGTCGTTAATAGTTAACGATTTTTCTACTTTAGTCGTTAGTTGCGATTAACGATTATTAATCGTCAATCGGATAATTGATTAATTGCTGAAATTTCGAAATGAAATACGTAATCAGAACTGTACGAATAATACTGAAAAAAAATGTAAACTCGATTTTTCGATGATTCCTTTTTTTTAATCAACGATTGACCATTAAATCAATCAATCGAATCAATCGACGATTTCTTCATTTAATGAACGATTGACGATTAACTTCATCAATCGATTGAATCGATCGCCGATTTTTCGACGATTTCTTTTTTTAATCGTATACATTAATCAATCAATCATGATTCAAATTTTAATCGATTAATGCCCAACTCGGCCGTGGGACACTCGACGGGACACTGTCCCGTTGATCGCAAACAGCTTATATCGGAACGTATTCTTTTTTTACCCGGTGAAAGAAACTCGGCTGGCACAGAAGCGCACGGTCTCCCTTTGTATCGGCGGGGAGCGGGTCGTGGTAGGGGGTGGGGGGTGGGGGTGAAGGGATAGGAAAGTTGCCGCGGCGCGAAACGAAGCAGAGCGGTGCGAAGCGGCGCCCTCGAGCGAACACCGGCGTCGTTTGTTCCGAAGAAAGTAAGCTTTTGCGAGCTTTCGCGAGCGCGGGAGAGCAGGAGAGAGAGCGGGGGCACACGGTAGCGGGAACGGGACAAAAGGATGACGGTGTGGCGACGAGCCTCGAGCACACCGGAGAGAACAACCGCCGCGTCATATCGCTTCTCTGCGCTTTCTCGCCTAGCCTCGCCTCGCCTCTCGCGGAATAGCCTGCGATTCGACCGACTAAAGAGACCTTGATTGCTTGTTCCGCTTGAAATAGCACTCGCTTTCGGTCGTTTCACGCGAGAGAGAAATGCCGCGAGGACGATCACGCGCCACACCGCCGTCGAAAGATCTTCCCGCGGAGGAAACCGGAAACGGTGTTAACCGGGACGCGATCGGAACACCAATCGAATTGTAGACAAAGGGTTTCCAGCAGATACGAACGCGCGTGGATATACAGGGTGTCCCAAAATTACTGCGTTAAATTGAAATGGGAGGTTCCTTGGGTCATTTGAAGCAACATTTTCCTTAACAAAAATAGCGTACGCGGCTTCGTTTAGGAGTTATTAACGAAAAACACGGACCAATCAGAGCGCGACCTAGACGCGTGTTGCCAAAGATGGTCCGGCGCGCCAGCAGTGCAAACATGCGTCTAGGTCGCGCTCCGATTGGTCCGTGTTTTTCGTTAACCCCTTGCACTATAATACCGAGTCGGACTCGTGACGAAGATTTCGAAGATAGTCTACTAAATATTCATGCTACTAATTTCCTTTAAACGTTAAATTGAAACAAAATTATATTTTCATGTTGTTGAAACCATTGGAGACTGCATAGGTATAAATTACATACAAACTTCTTTTTTTCTAAGAAATTAGAAACGACAAATAAGTTCTAATCACTGCAACCGTAAAATGAATCGTACTGCAAGGGGTTAATAACTCCTAAACAAAGCCACGGGCGCCATTTTTGTTAAGGAAAATGTTGCTTCAAACGATGGGAGGTTCCTTGGGTCATTTGAAGCGACATTTTCCTTAACAAAAATGGCGTCCGCGGCTTTGTTTAGGAGTTATTCACGAAAAACACGTACCAATCAGAGCGCGACCTAGACGCGTGTTGCCAAAGATGGTCCGGCGCGCCAGCAGTGCAAACACGCGTCTAGGTCGCGCTCCGATTGGTCCGTGTTTTTCGTTAACCCCTTGCACTATAATACCGAGTCGGACTCGTGACGAAGATTTCGAAGATAGTCTACTAAATATTCATGCTACTAATTTCCTTTAAACTTTAAATTGAAACAAAATTATATTTTCATGTTGTTGAAACCATTGGAGACTGCATAGGTATAAATTACATACAAACTTCTTTTTTTCTAAGAAATTAGAAACGACAAATAAGTTCTAATCACTGCAACCGTAAAATGAATCGTAGTGCAAGGGGTTAATAACTCCTAAACAAAGCCACGGGCGCCATTTTTGTTAAGGAAAATGTCGCTTCAAACGATGGGAGGTTCCTTGGGTCATTTGAACCAACATTTTCCTTAACAAAAATGGCGTCCGCGGCTTTGTTTAGGAGTTATTCACGAAAAACACGGACCAATCAGAGCGCGACCTAGACGCGTGTTGGCAAAGATGGTCCGGCGCGCCAGCAGTGCCAACATGCGTCTAGGTCGCTCTCTGATTGGTCCGTGTTTTTCGTTAATAACTCCTAAACAAAGCCACTGACACCATTTTTGTTAAGGAAAATGTTGCTTCAAATAACCCAAGGAACCCGCTTACGCAGTCGTTTTGGGACACCCTGTATGTTTCGCGCGCGTCGCGTCCACGGCGTATCGCTTGCCGATTTACGGCCGCTGCCTGACGATGATCGTCTACGAGGCTTCTCGCACATATTCATTTCCGCTTGTTTCGTTTTTGTTTGTTGCTTTTCTCTTTGTTCGTTTGTTTTTTTTTTCTTTTTGTTCCGTTTCTGTTCTGTTTCCGGCCAGTCTGGATGACTCTCTATATATGCGCAAAAGTAGCTGTTGTTCGCGCGAGTAGCGAACCGGGAGCTGCGCGAATACGCAGACGCGCGAGGGAAAGCGAAACGAAGCGAAGTGAAGCGAAGCGAAACGAAACGAAACGTTGACGAGAAGAAGGATGATGATGATGAGACGTGGGCAAGAGTTGTTGGCTGTCACAGAAAATCTACACACTTGAACAACGAGACTCTAAACGAAAAAAAAAAAAAAAAAAAAAATTATTTACAATCCTCACTTTCCTCTCGCCTGCATACTCTTTCGCTGCGTTCGATTGTACGTGGAGTTTACGAAAACTTTTACGGCCGAGTTTAAAATGCCGTCCCGTCCGACGAGATCGCAAATGGAGGGCCCGATAATAGTCCCCAACACGCAGAAAACAAACGATAAGTACACCGATCTGAAATCTCACGAGTAACAAGTGTCGTTGAACACGGAATGATCCGTCCGTAAAACAAAAGAGTACCCACACACCGTAGTTGTCGTTGCTGTTTTATCGTAGATGTTCCGTTGTTTGCCATTTTTTGCACTCGAGACAAAAAAAAAGAACGAAAACCGAAAAAAGAAAACAAAAAAAAAACACCAAAGAAACACACGAGAAAGAGACCAAAGAGAATACGATGGAAAAAAATAGAGAAACCGTTGTAATTGTTGTTGTTTTGTCGTTGTCGTTGTTGTTGCTGTCGTCGATAGAACGAGCAAAGCACATTCGTAGATCTCTCGCGCGAGTAAAATCTCGAACGGTCGTGTTGAATTCGATAAACAAAAAACAAACCAAAAAAAAATAAAACGAGATACGAAACGAGAAATACAGAGAAACAGAAAACAGAAACTAAACAAAAACAAAAAATCCAAAATGAACAAAATAAAAACAAAAAAAAACAAAAAAAAAGGATGAGACGTGGGCAAGGGTTGTTGGGTGTTACAGATGCGGATTTCTGCTGCGGAATGCGATGGCCTGGTGACGCCACCAGCCTGTCGAACCGGTCGTCAACCTCCTCTAACGACCCCAAGAACCAGTACAAGAACCAGAACAATAACCACTACACGCCGCACCAACACCTTCGCACCCACCTTCGCGGTCCGTTCTTCTGCTTTTACATCTCTCGTAACCTCGTCTAGAAAAATTAATTAAGGCTATCACGATTCTCATGCGATCCAAAGACCAAACCCGATCCGACCCGACCCCGATCCGAACCCGAACCGAGACCCGACCCATTCAGTCGTTTAATCGTCGTTTCGGTTCGTTCGTTCATTCGTATTGGTTCGTTCGACGTTTTCGTTCTCTCACTCGCTGACCCGTCTCATCGAACGTTTACCTATTCCACTGACTCTCGTCGCGCGCCACTCGACGCGACGCGACGCTTCTCTATGGCGCTCGGTTTTTCCAAAGTGCTTCTTCGGTGCGAGCAGTACACACACAAATGGACAGTTTTTTTTCCCCCCCATATCCGAACCGAAATAGAAACGACGAATTCGGAATCGGAGGAACGGAAGACGGGCGTCGTGTCGGGCTCCGCGATTCGAACCGAATCGAATCCTGAATGGGTTCCACGTCGAATTTTGCATTTCATTACCGAGGGTTTGTAGGTCGATCGATTCTCAAAGCGGAAGAGAGAGAGAGCTGCTGCTGCACTCTCCTCCTCCGACATCCGTTTTTAACGAGCGGAACACCGGTGGAACGCGAACAAAGAGAGATAGAGAGAGAGAGAGGAGTTGGATCTCTCTTCTCCTCGCTCAGTCGTTCGTTCCACCATTTTTCAAAATTCTGTTCAGCAGGCTGTTGTCGCGCGAGTCGACCCGAGCAAGCCTTCGTTCGATGTCGCTTCGTCGACATTGGACGACGAAGCGCGAACACTCACACGCACAACACACCGCGTCGCGGATTGCTTTCGCGCGATCTCCACACCCCGTATCTTCCTACGGATTTAATGTTCGTTTCGAGCCGCAGAAATCGACGGTTGGCCTCTACGGTTTCTTCGATCGATCGGTCTCTCGCGAGGTACATATATCGAGGCTATCGCGTCCGCGAGATAAAAAGGAGTTTCGTGCAGAGCGAACGTTAAAAAAAACCGTCATCCATCGACACGTGACATTCTTTCCGCGGCGGATGTAGGTTCGTGCCCGATGCGTCGACCGATTAACGCTCGTGTTTGCCGTCATAACGATACATCGGTCGTTAACGTAAGTTGGCGTCGAGCCCAGAGACCAGCGTCGTTTTCGCTGCTCGATAACGCGTATCCGACGTTGTTCTCGGTGGTGGTTGTTTTTCTTTTATTTTTTTTTTTCTCATTCTTTTTCTTCACTCTCTTTCTCCCGCTGCTTTTTTCCGCGTTTAGGTGGGATTTCCTAGGTGCGTTTTGCGATATCAGCGCCTCTTATACTCCATTCGTCATACTTCATCAGAACGCGAGCGGCTGCGTTGCTACGATGCGATTTGGTATATCTTTCCTTGTTTTTCACTTTAGAAGAAAGAGGCAACAGCATCGACCAAACTCGAACACGTGCATCGATCGATTTTCTGTAGCTGTTCGACGCACACGTTTGGGTTCGTTTCTTCGCTTCCGAGATCTCTGAATGTTGCACCAGATGCAGACGCACGTGATCTTTGACCCATGATTCCACATTTGGTATACTTTTGCACTACAAAATTACATACTAATTCATAAATTATTTTTTAAAAAATAGTCTTTCACGATGACGTTTCAAAAAACAAAAATGTTTCTATGCTTAACAATAACCATAATTGAAATTGTTTTGTAAAGTTAGTTTTAGTAAAATTCATTTTCATCGGTTTTTTAGTTCAGCCATTATAATTTCATGTAAAAAATGTTGACAATTTATTTTACACGTTTGTAAAACCGACAATTTTTAAGATTTCGAAAAATTATATATGTCATTACACATTATAATATATTTTAATTTAAACAAAATCCGAAACGATTGTCCGGAAAGTACGCAGTGGTTCGAAAAACGCCTGGCTCTGCGTCTCGACTGCTTCGGGGAAGCAGTGGGTGAAAAATCGCGTGCGTCTGTATCTGGTGCAACATTCAGAGATCTCGGAAGCGAAGAAACAAACCCAAACGTGTGGGTCGAACGGCTACAGAAAATCGATCGATGCACGTATTTGAGTTTGGTCGATGCTCTTGCCTCTTTCTTCTAAAGTGAAAAACAAGGAAAGATATACCAAATCGCATCGTAGCAACGCAAAATTGTGCGTCCAAGGGAGTTACGACGAATGGAGTATGGATCGCAAAACGCGGCGTCAAAACGCACCTAGGAAAGCCCACCTTTAAGGGGCTGAGCGCACCCAACTACCACCACCACCCTTACCACTCACACATCGATAGATCCGCATATACGTATACGAAATGCAAGGGTTTACGGCAAAAGAAACTGACGCCGCAATATTGCAATTAGAAGTTCAGACCCGGTCGATTATGTGTCCTAAGAGTCCTGGCCAGGATGGTTCAGATCCCTTTCATATTTTTACGTTGTTGAAGAGTAATTCGTAATAATCGGTAGAATACTTTTTGTCACAAGTCAGCGCTGACGATTATTGCAAATTACTCTTCAACAACGTAACTGAAAAAAAAACTAAAAAGAAACTGACGCCTCAATATTGCAATTAGAAGTTCAGACCCGGTCGATTATGTTTCCTAAGAGTCCTGGCCAGGGTGGTTCAGAGCCGAAATTTCATATTTTTACGTTGTTGAAGAGTAATTTGTAATAATCTGCAGAATACTTTTTGTCACAAGTCAGCGCTGCCGATTATTGCAAATTACTCTTCAACAACGTAAAAATATGAAATTTGGGCTCTGAACCACCCTGGCCAGGACTCTTAGGAAACATAATCGACCGGGTCTGAACTTCTAATCGCAATATTGAGGCGTCAGTTTCTTTTGCCGTAAACCCTTGCATTTCGTATACATATATGCGGATCTATCGATGTGTGAGTGGTAAGGGTGGTGGTGGTAGTTGGGTGAGCACAACCCCTTAAGCGACCGCGATTTCGAACCGCGATGGCCCCGTCCGGTTCCGTCGAAACACGACGGTATATCGCGATCTCCCCTATCGCGTTGACGAGAGACCGTTTTCACACGATCCCTGGGAACGCGGACGTGCCGTGCCTCCTTCCATCCTTCTCTTTGTTTTCCTAGTCCGTTCTGTACACTCCAGCGTATTTAGACACTCTGTGTGTGTCTCTCTCGATTTACTCGTGTCTCTCTGTGTAGTTGAATGCGTTGGCGATCGAGCGCGGTGATTGGGACTCGTTAGTCCGGTTGCACGCGCGAACAACGACCGCGAACCACCGGTAAAAATTCTTGATCGCGAAGGCACCCTCCTCGATCCTTCCCCATAATCCGCGACTGTTCCATTTTTTTCTCTCTCCTCGCGTTTTCCCTCCTCCACTAATCGTGTTTCCATTTCCGCATCCGTTCTTGTATATGTACCCCAGAGTCGAGTCGGATAATCGAGCCTGAGAAACCGGCGATCGGCAACCGACTCTCGAGTCTCGAGCGCCGGGCTCGACACTCGATTTACAGATAGAACACGACTGTTGTCGTCGCAGCATGTGCACAGCATGGCGCCTAACGACGCTTCAGCGGTAACGGCATCGGCTTACGCAAACGTAGATGAGAGAAGGACACGTTTGATCGCCGTTCCGTCGGGCCGATCTATCGTAGCTCGTCGGAACGAGGCGGTCACGCTGATCGACGTCGATCGATGCTCCCCTCGCCCTCGGAGGGAGCTTTGTGACCGTATACGGATACAGTATACCGTATACGATATAACAGTATACCGTATACAATATACAGTATACAGGCCAGCTTCCTTATCCGTAACGATACCAGATATACACGCGTGTACATACGCGCGCGCGCGCGCGCGTCCATGGTGCTCCGTCGAATTAGCGTGATCCGCCCATGCGAGCCTGCTCGTCGAACATTTACCGATCCGAAGGCTACGCTTTACAATACGCGCGATTCTGTTGCAGGTACCTTGACCGTGAACGTGAGCGTGCTGTTGCTAAGTCTGGCGTCCCCGGACGAGTCCAGCTTGGTAATTCTAAATCTTTCACCCTGTCGGCATTCGAACTTGTCACATTTTTTCAATTTTTGTAATTGCGTCTTCGTTGTTCATCGATCGAGTTCGAGTTCGATTTCGATTTCGATTTCGATTTCGATTTCGATTTCGATTTCGATTTCGATTTCGATTTCGATTTCGATTTCGATTTCGATTTCGATTTCGATTTCGATTTCGATTTCGATTTCGATTTCGATTTCGATTTCGATTTCGATTTCGATTTCGATTTTCGATTTTCGATTTTCGATTTTCGATTGTCGATTGTCGATTGTCGATTGTCGATTATCGATTTCGAGTTTGCGATTCTCTCTTCTCTTTTTGTTTTGTTTTCTTTTTTGCCGGTGGGGTCCTCGCGATCGAGACCACTTGATCTGGATGGTTTTCCTGTCCGCAGAAATACGAGGTGGAGTTTCTGCTGCAACAACAGTGGTACGACCCGCGACTCCGCTACAGCAACCGATCGCGGTACGAGTTCTTGAACGCGATCCACCATTACAACGACATCTGGTTGCCGGACACGTACTTCATAATGCACGGAGACTTCAAGGATCCGCTCATACCCGTTCACTTCGCCCTCCGGATATACCGCAACGGCACGGTCAACTATCTTATGAGGTACATCGGTGTGTTGTTCTCGCGATAAAACCTAACGACCCGAGCCAGAAGCTCGAGACCGGCAGGCCGGGACGGAGCACAGTGGGCTGGATCGAGAATATTTGGCGACTTTTTACTATAACTTTTTAACGATAAGATATATCGAAGAGATGAAATTTGCACCGAAAATTCATTAAAAAATTACTCCTATACAGGATGTCCCACGTAACAGTTTTCATGATTTTTTAGTATGTGCTTGCGATAATCTGATAAGAATATTTTAAACAAAAGCTGATCAGTTTTCGATTGGCTATACATACCAATAAAAAAAATGTTCGAAAATTTCTTTTTTATTATTGTCAAGGCCACCTTCATTCTTTTAAATGGCACTTCAAGGACATCCGAAGGTCATGGTATACTAGATCGTTGAATTCGTCTTGACACGGGCTGTAATACTGTTAAGTCAAAAATACAAAGTGTCATTTAAAAAAATGAAGATGACCATGACAATACTATAAAAATAATGTTTTTCGAACTTTTTTTATTGCAATATATAGCCAATCGAAAACTGATCAACTTTTGTTGCAAATATTTTTTGTCAGATTATCGCAAGTACTTAAAAAATCGTGAAAACTGTTACGTGGGACACACTGATAATTGTCATAATAAACATATATTTTTTGTGATAATTCTTTAACTATATAAAAAATATATATAATATATTTACTACGATAATTATCAGTAGATATGAATAATTTTCAATCAATTTTAGTGCAAATTTCATTCCGATATCTGTTATGGTTCAAGAGTTATAGTAAAATGTCACCTTTCTCGTTGTCTTCAGACAATAATATCTTGAAGACCGGTTCCTAGTTGGAAATCATTTTTCTCACATAAAGGAGGTTCACTGAAAAGATCCTTCCTTGTTAGAAAGTGGAACTTCTTGCGATTATTTTTATTTTGTTCAGTATTTTTAAAAAATATGTTATGTATCATAATTGCCAATGAAAAGTATGACTTCTAATTAGTAAAGTGTGCATTTGTATGTAGAAAAAAATTCAAGGCCAGTAGTTGATCATATAGTTATCAGGACACAACCAAATTATGTAGGGAAAATCGATATTCCTAAAATGTCTAACTTCATCCTTGTATTACAACTAGAACTGCTATTGTATTCGATTAATTTTTTAATTTCGTGTTCGGTGGACATTTAGAAATCGATATCAATTGAAAAAATATCAATATTAAACAGATGATCTTTTCGCAAAATGTCGCGTGCATATTCGATCCGGCCCACTGTGCGAATTGGTAATGTGCTTCCACCCAGCACGCGCCACACACGATTTATCGAAATCCACTTTGCGTTTGGTGATTTCAGGCGTCACCTCATCCTATCCTGCCAGGGTAGACTGAACATCTTCCCCTTCGACGACCCACTGTGTTCATTCGCGATCGAGAGCAGTAAGTAAATCGGCGATATAGCCACACCGCCGATAGATAGCTCCTAGCGCTTCTCCGTCGTTAGCCATCCCACCCCCCATTGTTGTACATCGTAGAGGCGACCGACCAGCAACGCGAGCCAAATTAACCGATCGATTCTCGACAGTATCGTACGAGCAAACGGCGATCACGTACGTGTGGAAGAACGACGAGGGTACTTTGCGGAAAAGCCCGAGCCTGACGTCGCTGAACGCGTATCTCATTAAAAACCAGACAATCACGTGTCCGATCAAAGTAAGCTGGCGAGGTGAGTGTCCCGACGATCACGACGCGATCGCGCGCGCGTTAACGCGTCTCTTCGGACCGTTACGAACCGTTACGGACCGGTGTACTGTGCGTGGCCCGCAACAAGTCCCGTCGGCGGAACGCGAAGCCGATTGGTCGGAGTAAAAGGGGCACGCCCCCTTTCGCACGCGTTCTCGGATCTAGCCATAGACCATATATACCTATAGACCCGGTGCAGATAAGTCTGCCTTGTTCCGAGATTAAACCGCCTAGCAGACTACGCTTGTGGGCAAAGTGCTATAGTATGTTGAGAAATTGCAGTACCACGAAGGTAAAGCGGCAGAGGGGAAAGGGGAATCGTCGTCACATGTCATTCTGTATAAATATTTATGGAAACTGTAACTGTGTAATATACATACATGTATTTTATTTTATTACTTGTTCATTTTTACTTTGCTCTTATTATTTTAAATATGGTTAACTCATTCTGTCGATTATAATTTGGAAGAAGTTAAAAATTTTAATGTTGGAGTTGATAATATGAAATCTGTATTTATTTCCTCACAACTTACTTTATTTAAAAAAAAGAACAATATACATGTATATGTCGAATACAATACATATATTATATATAATATGCGCAAGGTAATATAAAACAATATTTATTTACAGGTATACAATACAATTTGAATTTGGTTACAAAATATTAGGAACTATTGGTTACAAAATAAAATTGTTTTCTTTGCAATTCTTTATGCAACAAGTTTGCACCATTTTGTCAAATTTGTACCAAACGATGAACTTGTGAAATAGTGAACTTGTGAAATATACTTGTGCACTCGCTTCGTCTCATACCACCATTTTGAATTATCTCGAATCGAGGCTTGTGGGCACCAGATAATTTTAGATCTCGGAACATCGCATCGTATGCACATACTATACCTATGCCGGGTCTATAGGTACGTATGGTCTAAGAGTGAGGCACTGTCGATGAGCATAGCTTGTACATCTTTTGAAAATGTGACGTCACAGTGTCTTTGCACCAGATAATTTTAGATCTCGGAACATCGCATCGTATGCACATACTATACCTATGCCGGGTCTATAGGTATATGTGGTCTATGGATCTAGCATAATATTGGCCGATGCGCTCACGCGTATTATAGCAACATTGGGGACTACAAAAGCGTGTCACAGATGGGTTCACTTCTTGCGAGGCACGGACAAATACACGTAGACTTGTATATCTCTGGGAAAAAAATTGACAAGGGCGAGGCGACGCCGTCAGCCCGCGACGATCACCGGGAAAAGCCGGAAAAAGTCGTGCGAGAAACGCAAACGTTGCAGTTCCGACGCTTCGACTCGACGCTACGCGACGCGACGCGCCGTTCGGTAAAAACAGCGTCGACTATGCACATTTATTCTTTCTCGCGAAACGAAACGCGAAGGGATATTCGTGCCCTCGGAACTGCAACGTGAAGATTCTATCGGGGCATAGTAGGTGCTAAACAGCGGAAAAACGTATCTTAGTCGCGGCGCAGAGTTACGCGCGTTTCCCACCGGAAGTGCGAACGCAAGCGGGATAGATTGAGAAACGTCGTCGATATACCTTTTTTTGCCATACTTTCTGTTCGTTGTCGATTCTTTATATTTATATATACGATACTATTTTTTTTTTCTTTTTTTTTTTCTTTTTCTTTACTCTTTACTCTGCATCCCCTAAATGATATACACGCTTCTGTATTATCGCAATGCACCGAACACGGCAGTCTCTCGTTTTTTGGCCCACGGCAAACATTCTTTAGTGTCGCTTGGTACGCAAGCTCTACTATTTACCTCCTCTAGTCCGGTCAATGAATGCTTAAAAGGGGAGTGTAGAGGGAAATGGAAGGAACACAATTTTTGACTTTGTTTGGACTAGTTAGGAGATAAACATACTAAAAGTCCCCACTCCCAGGAGGTGAGCGGGGTGCAGGGGGGCGTGTAGAAGGTCCCGTTTTTCGATTTTTCGCTTATATCTCGGAAACTAGGAGTCCTAGCGATAAGACCACTGTACACACAATTAATTCTGACAAAATGTGCCATAAGATTGATTCCATTCAGTTTTTCTCTATCTTGCATATTTTACGAGATATTCGCGCTCAAAGTTCACCTAATTTTGAAAAAAAAACATTTTTGCCTCACGGTTTTTTGCCTTCTTTTACTAGCTAACTCTTCAGCCCTTCGTCCTACGAAAAAGTCATGACAAAGAAAGTTGTTAAGCATTAAATTTCCTTCAAGAAGATATGATATTTTACTATTTTATCTTCAAAATTAGTAAACTTTGAGCGCGAATATCTCGGAAACTATGCGAGATAGCGAAAAACTGAATGGAATCAATCTTGTGGCATATTTTATCAGCATTAATTTTTTATACAATGGTCTTATCGCTAGGACGCCTAGTTTCCGAGATATAAGCGAAAAACCGAAAAACGGGTACGCGCCCCCCTGCACCCCGCTCACCTCCTAGGAGTGGTGACGTTTAGTATGTTTATCTCCTAACTACTCCAAACAAAGTCCCAAAAATTGTGTTCCTTCCATTTCCCTCTACAACTATTCGTTGACTGGACTACTCTGCGATCCTCGGAGTCGTACGCTTGTCCGAGCAATCGTTTGGCTGGACCACTGGAACGCGGCTCGGTCGCCGCGAACCCGACACCTGCCCGACCCGACCCGACCCGACTCGACTTTACTCGACCGGACTAAACTCTAGACTCGACAGGACTCGTTTAATCGCGGGTAACCGCGCGTGTCCGGATCGGAAACCGAACAACGGAAATTCGAGGACGGGATCGAGCACGACTTCCACCTCGGTCTCGGGCGAAAGGAGCATCCTGTTACCTGTTACCGGATCGATGCACCTGAGGCGCTGCATCCCTCTCGACCCTTTGCTCCATTCCTGGCTCGAAACCCCACCATCGCATCTACGGACGACTACGACGACGACGACGACGCCGACGCCACTGCCGCTGGATCAATAAATCCGGCCAGCACCGCCGAAAAAGGATTCCTAATTTCGTTATCATCGCGTGCCTTATCCAACATTTTCCTCTTTCTCTCGAATTTGAAACCGATCGCTCCGATCGTGGTCAACTTTGCATATCTTCGTCCAGTCATCGTCCTCCGCGTCGCCGTTAAAGGGCTGTGCGCACCCAACTACCACCACCACCCTTACCACTCACACATCGATAGATCCGCATATACGTATACGAAATGCAAGGGTTTACGGCAAAAGAAACTGACGCCTCAATATTGAAATTAGAAGTTCAGACCCGGTCGATTATGTGTCCTAAGAGTCCTGGCCAGGATGGTTCAGAGCCCTTTCATATTTTTCCGTTGTTGAAGAGTAATTCGTAATATTCGGTAGAATACTTTTTGACAGAAGTCAGCGCTGACGATTATTGCAAATTACTCTTCAACAACGTAACTGAAAAAAAGACTAACAAGAAACTGACGCCTCAATATTGCAATTAGAAGTTCAGACCCGGTCGATTATGTTTCCTAAGAGTCCTGGCCAAGGTGGTTCAGAGCCCAAATTTCATATTTTTACGTTGTTGAAGAGTAATTCGTAATAATCGGCAGAATACTTTTTGTCACAAGTCAGCGCTGACGATTATTGCAAATTACTCTTCAACAACGTAAAAATTTTATTATTATTATTATTATTTATTATTTACAGACCGAAGTCCTTTTATACAAATGTTTACAATAGAAGAAATTCATAGAAAAAGAAAAAGAAAGTCTTAGCATAAAGTTACATAGTAATGGACATGCTGACAGTTACAGGAATACATTATATCACAATTAATCATATAATCGCACGCAACTTTTTCTTGAATGATAGTAACGAACCATTAAAAAAGTCAATATCACTGTATAAAATGTTAGATTTAGCTTAAATATGAAATTTTGGCTCTGAACCACCCTGGCCAGGACTCTTAGGAAACATAATCGACCGGGTCTGAACTTCTAATTGCAATATTGCGGCGTCAGTTTCTTTTGCCGTAAACCCTTGCATTTCGTATACGTATATGCGGATCTATCGATGTGTGAGTGGTAAGGGTGGTGGTGGTAGTTGGGTGCGCACAGCCCCTTAACCGATTGCGATTCATCCCCCCTCTTTCTCTCTCCCGTTTACCGCCTCTGCCAAAAATCTCGAATCGATCTCTGCCTTGTTTTTCGTTGGATCATCCGCAGCCGACGCGCCTACGCTTCAATTTTGTCGCTTTTGTTGCCAACATTTGTTTCGAGCGCTGTTCGCACCAGACCACAGCCTACTCTAGTGCTAGCCATGCTGAAGGATGTGGCAACACGGTGAGAGTCCTATTGTATCTATATCTAATATATTTATATCTAGATATACATCTATATATCTAGTTATACATCTATATATCTAGATATACATCTATATATCTAGAAATACATCTATATATCTAGATATACATCTATATATCTAGATATACATCTATATATCTATATATCTATATCTATATGTATATATAATATACTGAGGTCATTTCAAGCGCCATTTTCCTTTTGCAAAATGTTGTCCGAGGCTTCGTTTGGGAGTTATTAACGAAAAACACGGACCAATCAGAGCGCGAGCTAGACGCTCGTTGGCATGTTCAGCCAACCGCCTGCCGGCTCGTCGCGTTGAACGTGCCAGCGAGCGTCTAGCTCGCGCTCTGATTGGTCCGTGTTTTTCGTTAATAACTCCCAAACGAAGCCTCGGACAACATTTTGCAAAAGGAAAATGGCGCTTGAAATGACCTCAGGAACCTCCCATTTCCGGGAGTTGAAGACATTTTGGGACACCCTGTATATAGATAATACAATAGGACTCTCACCGTGTTGCCACATCCTTCAGCATGGCTAGCACTAGAGTAGGCTGTGACCAGACCAAACCGAACCGAACCGAACCTAACGATACCTGGAAAGAAAAAGAGAGAGATAGAGACAGAGGGAGTGAATCCAGATCACACGATCTCGCGTGTATGCGAGACGTCAGGTAAGTGCTCCGCGACGCACGTGTCCGACCGCAACGCATCTTCTTAGCGCGAACCTTGTGTTTCCCTTTGAACGTATGATGCTTGACAATTTTTGCCGCACCGCAACCAATTCTCTCTGGCACCTAAACACACACAACGTTGGAATGCGTTTTTCGCAGCTCCAAGGGGCCTCGGGCAGAAGAAAACAACCCGATCGGATGAGACGGATAAGAGATCTGTACGATCGATATATCAGCTGCGTGTGTACATACGCGTGCGTGTATGCGACCGCGATAATCGTTTTAATTTTTTCGTTTGCATACGCTAATGGACACGCTGTTTCGTAGCAATCGCTCGCTCGCGATGGAATTTTTTTGGCAATCTCGGAAAAAGGATGATGGGAAAAGATTGAAAAAAAAAATAAACTCTGCATGAGACGTAGCGAAAAAACTCTATGGCAAAAGAACATTATCTCGCGTTTTCTTTACAGTTTTGTTACCACTTAGTTGGATCCTAGATGCGTTTTGTACTTGTACGTATGTTTTTGTACCTTTGTCTTTCTTCTACCATCTATATCTATCTATCTATCTATTTTTCTATTTATCTATTTATCTATTTTTCTATTTATATCTATTTATCTATTTTTCTATTTATATTCATCTCTATCTGTTGCTCTCTCCAGATGTGTATATACGAATATACCTATCAGCTGCTGTACACTTTTCTAAGTTTATATGTATATATATCCACGGACGACGCAACGTGTATATATATAGATATAAGGATACGTATAGATGATACATGGCTCCTCTAGAAAATGCATATTGGCAACCTTGGTTCCTGTCTCGCTTTTCTAACCGAACCCGCCGTGGTTTGCTTTTTAGGGTGAGAGGCCTCGAAGTCTTGCTCTCGCGACTTACACACACACACTAATCGACCCCCGAACATTTACCCGAACACGAACATCTTCTCCCGCTGTTCCTTCTCGTTTTGGTCGCGGACAAATCTATATTCTCGCTTCTGCTAAGACGCTCGTGTCGATATATCACTGTTCGTTCTTTACGTTTATACGCGAGCCCTCTTAGCGCTCTTGAAACTTTCAACGCTTGCTGAGCTCTCTGAATAAGCAAAAAAAAAATTAAAAAAAAAGAAACGAGAGAAAATAAAAAAAAAATAAAAGAAACAAGAGAAAAGAAATAAAAAATAAATGAAACGCAAGAGATATACATATATATACAAAACAGCTTACGGCAGCCAGCGCGAAAAGCTTGTACGATTTGGCGAGTTCGTTTTCCCTAACCGCTTCAACCCGAGACCGGAAACGCACACAGAAACATTCTCTTTCAGCACGACAGAGAATAAAAAAAGAAAAGGGTTTTTTTCGGAAGCGTGCTCGCGTCGCGGACAAATCTATTCTCGCTTCTGCTAAGACGCTCGTGTCGATATATCACTGTTCGTTCTTTACGTTTATACGCGAGCCCTCTTTGCGCTCTTGAACCTTTCAACGCTTGCTGAGCTCTCTGAATAACCAAAAAAAATAAAAGAAACAAGAGAAAAGAAAAAAAAATGAAACGCAAGAGATATACATATATATACAAAACAGCTTAAGCCAGCGCGAGAAGCTTGTACGATTTGGCGAGTTCGTTTTCCCTAACCGCTTCAACCCGAGACCGGAAACGCACACAGAAACTTTCTCTTTCAGCACGACAGAGAATAAAAAAAAGAAAAGGGTTTTTTTCGGAAGCGTGCTCGCGTCGCGTATCGAAACGAAACGAAACGAAACGAAACGAAACGAAATTGGATTAGAAAAACTAAAACCGTGTCTCGTACGGACAAGACATCTTTACCCTGAAGAGATCAACCATGGCGGAATGCGGGTAATGCTTGGTCTAGTTAGCCCAACGATTCAAAATCTCCTCTATGCCCGATGACACGTACTCTATAAACTCCGCGATTGAGATATACATATATATCATTGTATAAATTGCCATACCCGGAACCGCGCGCACCGTTCGCTCGATAGGAGATCTCGCGGTAATCGCATGGTAATCCGGAAGGACGGATAGATCTTTGCCACCACCGTGTGTGCCGGTTCGATCGTCGATTGTGTTTCTCTTGTGTGTTTGTGCGTGGTGCGTGCGTGTGTGTGTTGGTCCTGCTTTCCGTTTTTGCCGGCTGGCTAGGCGAGGCGAGGCGAGACGATCCGAGGCTCGACTGCAGTGTCGCCAGATTTTGTGAGCTCAGGGGAGTACAGGTACCCCCCTCTCTCCGATGACCGTGGCACGTTGCGCGTGCGCGACGGAGATTTAGTGGGGCGACTGGGAGAGTCGCGCACGCGCAACGTGCCACAGTCATCGAAGAGAGGGTAGCTGTACTCCCCTACTGTGCCCGTTTCGTGGGTTTTTTCCCCTCCGCTCGCTGAGCCGACTCGACCCCCCACTCTGACGCACCGTCGTCGCGTGTAACGCGCGTGCAATCGAACAGGCACTCGCGCGGACAGACTAGAGACACGTTCGTGTGTAGCGCGTGCGCGGTAGAAGCAACGTGGCGACGACGGTGCGTCAGAGTGGGGGGTCGAGTCGGCTCAGCGAGCGGAGGGGAAAAAACCCACGGGCCACGATTCTGGCATCACTAGCAGTGATGCCGAAATCGTGGTACTGTGGTACTAAGCCGTGAAACTAGACCCCCCCACTACGACCTACTGCTGCCCCTACAGTCCTTCTCCAACGCGCTCGCGCGCTACACGCACTAACGTACCACGCACTGGCGTACTACTATACAGGGTGGTCCGTTTAAATAAGAACACCTAAATATCTCTTCAAGTTATTGTGATGCAAAAATTATTTATTACGTAATGTGTCATGGTGTCGATGGACCAAATATTTGGCACGAATATTTTTTTTCCGATTTTTCTTTAGATAAATTCGACATCATTTCTGGGTGTAACTTTAATTTTCGAGGATCAAGGTCATTTCAAGGTCATGTTATTATACATATCTGAATGTATTTTTCCGTCAGTTACACGATGCAATAAAACAAAAAATGTAGTTATGTATCAAAAAACATCGATGACCTTGACAACTCCAAACAAAAATGACCCTCGGAAAAAAATAAAATTCGTGCCAAATATTTGGTCCGTTGACACCATGCACATTACGTAACAAATAATTTTTGCATCACAATAACCTGAAGAGATATTTAGGTGTTCTTATTTAAACGGACCACCCTATATAGCAGAGGTACGCTAGTGCGTGTAGGGCGCGAGCGCGTTGGCGAAGGACTGTAGGGGCAACAGTAGGTCGTAGTGGGGGGGGTCTAGTTTCACGGCTTAGTACCACAGTACCACGATTTCGGCATCACTGATCACTGGGCTAGAGTACTCGACACCCTCGTCCTCGTCCCCCCCGCCTCTCCGCTCTTGTCGCATCAATACGCATTAAAATACAAGCTTTGTACTCTTCTCTCCTATAGTATAATTACAATAACTCTTCTGTTTTTTCCCCGATCCGTTGGTCCCCGCGGCTTTTTGCGCGGCTTCGCGATCTATAACCCACTTTCTCTCCGCGTTTCTCGATTCCCGATCGTCCGACACCCCGAGAGATTTATCCGTCCGACCGCGCGAGAGAGACAGCTAAAGCGAGAAAAGAACACTATTAGCTGAAATAAGATAGACGCGCGAATATAATTGGGAGAAAAAATTAAATTAAAAAAAAAAAAAAAAAAATAGAAACGACCACACGCGGAATCAGACACAGGGGGAAAAGAGAGAGAAAACGAAGAAATAGCAAAACGAAAACAATACAAGTTTCGAAAAGAAGAGAGGAAGGAAGATCGTGGGCTGTTCTGTTGCAGCTGACGGACAGATCATGGTCGACTACGAGGACGAGTTCGATGAATTCGGGGACTCAAAGTGCTCGCTGTGCCAGCGCAGGTTTGAGGAGCAAGGTAAAATCCTCCCCTTCGACCGCCAACGATCGAACACACGTGTTCTTCCCACATCAGAGATAGAATTCACGTTGCGCAACACGAATTGTAGAGACAAGCCGTAGTAGAATGGTGGGAGAGACAGGACCAAGCTTACCAACTCGTGAGACAGGCCTAGAGATTCTCGCCTCGGTGCTTCCCAAATTATTCTACCCTTTCTATACATAATAAATATAAATACAATATATCTTTCCTCTCTGTCCCGAGTGCTATTTCTTTCGAGCTATCAGCTTCGACAGCTAGTTCCGTCTCGCGTAACGACATTTGGGAAGCATCGTGCCGATCGACGATCGACCCTCGCCACCGACGATTCGCTTCGTCCGCGTTTCGCGCCAAAAATTGAAAATCCGCGAAAACAAGGTAAAGAGAAAGCGGATCGTCGGAGCAGAGGGCCAGCTGGAGTACGGAGCGCACCGATCGCGACGTCGAGCGATTAAATGAGCCGTGGGCGCGTATTGCCCCGCGGGGCCACGAAGCCACGCCCACTTGACGCTTCAGGGACGAGAAAGGTCCCGTACGGTTTGAGGAGTCGCGATTCTCCGGTGGTTTCGTTTACCCCGAAGTGTTAAACGTCGTCCCCGAGGTGTTAAATCTTTCAAGGAACGAGCGTGTTCAGGCAAATGCACAGACAGGACAAGCAAACATGCACGGATTGGCCCGCGGCGTTTAATCGCTGGACGGAGCGTCGCGTTGCGAGAACGTTAACGAGAGATTAGCATTTCGGACTGTATATGTACATGGTAATTAGCGTTGTTGAACCCACCCACACGTTTCTCCCTAATACGAGTACATAACGTAATGTACCCACGTATCGTTCATCGGACATGGTTCGAATATCTTGGCGAACGTTTGTTTGAATCATTTGGCCTACGCTTCGCTTACGCTTCATTCTATTCCCAGTTGTTGTTGTTCTTTTTTCTTGTCCATGCCGCAAAACGATACGATATACGATATTACAATTTCAATATATGGCGACACACCAGCTGCGACCGGAGAGAGATCACGTCGTCGCGCGCTCTCCAAGTTCGATCGACCAATGAGAAATTCTTTTCTCCGTTGCACGCGCGTCATCGCTTCATCCCCCCATGTCTCCTCTCTGCCCGTTAGCCCGATTACCCGTTAACCCGTTAGACCGTCGATCCGTTATAACACAATAACCCAGACCACGAGAATCGGAGAAAAACCCAAGCGCGGTCAGACCGTCGCGTCGCCGAGCAGCTTTTAACGTGGACATGTTTCAGGGCTGGGGGTCATTGTAAAAATTTTCGCGATTACACCAAAAATTCTGACCGTAACCCCCCTCCTCCTCCCCTGAAACATATCCACGATTCAATGTTTTGTCCATCGAGTGGAGAAATTTTTACGACTGCGTCGAACGCGCCGATCAAGCACAAAAAGGGACAGTTTTTACATGTAAAATCATCCCCTGTTTTTTTCGTTGGTTTTCGGCGTCGTTTAACAAGGGAACATTATTCAGTTGATACACGCCGATTTTCATGAAACTTATGTGAGATATATACTCGTTTCTGCGCATCTTCGCCGCATCTTCGCCCTGATTGGTACGTATGCCCCCTCCATACGCTCTCTTACCAATCACGGGATCCCAGGGCCGTCTCGCGATCAGTCGAGCTGCGCGAAACCCTACGTTTCTCTCGTGGGACAAGGTGTAGTTCTTTGAAAAATATTTGACACGTATTTTTTTTATCGGCAACCATCCGAGGGGGTGAAAACAGCCCTCGAAGTCAGGGGTCAAAACCACATTTTTTGAAAAAAAAAAAGTTTGTTAAAACATTCTTGCGCGACTACATTTCCCATTGAAAAACACACAATTAAAAAAAAAATTCTTTCGACATCTGGTTTCCGAGATGTCTCAAAAAATATATGGTTTTGACTCCCAACTTTGAGGGCTGTTTTCACCCTTTCAAAGTGGATGGTTGCCGATAAAAAAAAATACGTGTCAAATATTTATCGAAGAACTGTAGCTCACATTAGTTTCATCAAAATCGGCCATTCTCGTCTGAATATGTTCCCATGTAAGCGCGCGGTAAGCTCGTCGCGAGCATCGTCGTCGAAACGATACAGGAAAGGCGAGAGTCGATTCCGACGAATTTCCCCAGTTTTTGCAAAAAACGTAGCCCTCGTTCCCGTCCACTGTTCGCCACAACGTGGTCTCGCAGACAAGGAACGAGACCGGAGCTTTCTCTTTCCCCTGGAACGTTCCACCCTGTTAGACGTTCACGCGTTCTATGGTAAATCTAGCTCGGCTTTGAAACGCTTTCGCAAAATGTCGAGCTTTTCACTGCGGAAAGTTGGCGACACGACCGCGCGTCCTCCATCTTCTTCTTCTTTTTTTCTAACCCTGGTATATTTTTTTTCTATTTTTTTTTCTCTCTCTCTCTCTCTATCTATCTATTCTATCTCACTCTTTGTTCTTCTTTGTTCTTCGTTCGTTGGTTTAATTTACCCCCGGTCCCGCAAGCTGATTTTCCAACGGAGAAAAAGCCGCGCTAATCCTCGCGAGATACAAAATATGTACAGGGTGTAACAAAATTTAGTGTCACGGTTTTGGATCGGTGGAGATTCGTTAACAGAAAATGCCGCGAAATCGACCTTGACTTTGAAATTCAAGGTCAAATTTTTTTATTTTTCTTTCTCTTAGTAGAATCCGATTCAAGCACAAGAAAATTTGACCTCGAATTTCAAGGTCAAAGTCAATTTTGCGGCAATTTCTTTCAACAAATCTCCAACCAATCGGAACGTGTAGAATCATCTGCCAAAACCATGACACTAAATTTTGTTACACCCTGTACAGGGTATATAAAAATGTCACGACTACCATAGCGGAATCCTATACCTATGGATCGGTGGAGATCTGTCAAAAAAATTGACCGCAAAATTGACCTTCACCCATTCTTTCAAGGTCAAACATATTTTGATCGCGTCGTATAGTATCCATCGCAAGGAACAAAAATCTCAAAGAAACAATTCTCGTAAACAACGACTTATTTGAAGTTTCGTAAACTAATTTCTTCCATACGTCTACAGGGTGTCCAAAATTGTAGAAACGTGGAGGGGATGATTCTACATGAGAAAATAAATTGAAAATATAGAATAAATTTTTTTCATTTGACATCTTGTTTTCAAGAAATTAAAGTTTGAAAATCGTCTGACGCGTCTGTTCATGACCTACTAATTCTACTTCTTAAAAACGTTAGGCACGTGAACTTTGACGTATGTTTAAAGCCAATTTTCTCGAAAACAAGACGTCAAATGAAACAAATTTATACTATATTTTAAATTTATTTTCTCATGTAGAATCATTCCCTCCACGTTCATACCATGTTGGGACACCCTGTAGACATATGGAAGAAATTACTTTACGAAACTTCAAAGTCGTTTTTTAAGGGAACGGTTAATTCGAGACCCATTGTTTCTTTCAGACTTTTGTACCTTGCGATGAAGAATACTATACGACAACAAATTTCGTGACCTTGAAAGAAAGGGTCAAGGTCAACTTTGCTGATTTTTTTAACAAATCTCCACTGATCCAGAGGTGTAGGATTCCGTTATGGTAGTGGTGACATATAATTTGTATACACCCTGTACAGTAATTCGGCCTCGATTCGAAAGTCGACCGCAGGAGACACTTATCGAGGGAGAATCCGACGTTCTCGGTTATGTCTCTGTCGTGAAAAGAGCATGAGTTAACACACCGGGGGGAGATGGGGCTGAGAGATGGGGGGTAGGTTTGGGGCTGCGAGAGGATCACGAGAAAAAGAATCGATCTCGACGATGAGGCGATAACGACGCGCGACTGCTTTCGATTATTCGTTTGCCGAAGCACGGCGAGATCAACCTTAACAAAAACCACTACTAACCGCTTCTTCTCTAATTTCTAATTCCCGGTGAATAACTAAAAAAAAAAAAAAAAAACTATCTGCTCGCTCGCTCGCTCCGACGATCGAGAGTGAGTGGCGCAATCGTAATGATCGGATGCAATGCCGTGATATAGGTAACTACAGCTGCCTGAAGGTGGATCTGATTTTCACGCGAGATCGTGCCTTCTACTTCACGACGGTCTTCATCCCGGGGATCATTCTGGTGACCAGCTCCTTCATCACCTTCTGGCTCGAGTGGAACGCCGTGCCGGCCCGAGTCATGATCGGTAAGCTTTTACACCGCAGCGCCCTGCTGCTGCACCGTTGTTTGTCCGCGCGTCCGACCATAACCGACTCGAACCCCTTAAATCTGCCGGCCAGGCAGAGTTGGGCAAACGCTAGTCACAATTATGATTATTGACTAATACCTTCATAAGCTTTACAAAAGTGACTAATGATTAATGACTAAGTAAATACTTGAGCATGACTATGAGTAATGACTACATAACTATTTGAGCGTGATGACTAATGACTAAATGTTTATTAAGGATAACTATTGACTACTGACTATATTGGCATAACTAATGATTAAATACGCAATCAGAATTTCACTATGACTAATGACTAAAAATGGTTATAAGTTGAAATAAGACATAATATTAACAAAAAAATATCCTATTAGTTTATAAACATATAAAGTACAGATTATGATAAGTTATGCTGACTAGAAAGGAAAAAGCACTTGAATAGGAAAAGTTTTCCAGATTTTCTTATTTTATTTTTGTGAAGACAATCATCGCACAATAGTGACTAATGACTAAAGATTGATGACTGATCATTTAAACTAATTAATGACTAATCATAACTAACAAGCAATAACTAACGATTACTTAGAGTTGTGACTAACTAGTGCCATGTAGTTATGACTAACTAATCAAAAAAATTTAACTGATTTTTTTAAGTTTTGACTCACAATCAATCAGACTACTAGTCATTTTCAATTATTAGTTGATTTTTGCCCACCTCTGCGGCCAGGAGCCGCGCTAACGGCGGCGGGTCGATCGACGAACGGAGCAAGAGGTGGTTGTTCTCGCGCACCGACACCGACGTCATAGTCGTTCAGAATCGCCAAAACCTAGCCAAATATCGATTTTCAACTTCGTCAAAAATTCATGAAATTTATGCCGATAGTTTCTTAAATGTACGGGCTAAGTTGTAGCATAAATATTAACCCTTTGCACTCGGAGCTATTTTAACTAAAAATCGAAAGATTTTTCCATTCTAAAATATTTCCGTTCTATACAATTTTTTTTTCATTTTTTGCATATGAAACTGATATAGTATCTTATGTAATATGTAAATGTCTAGTAGTTTATTAAATACGAACAAAAGTAATAATGCGAACAATATTTTTAAGAATGGCATAGCAATTTTCAGTGGTGCCTCAGAGTCGCCATCCGAGTGCTAAGGGTTAACTGCTATAAGTCACCCATTATTGTTCGAGAGAAGTTTGAAAACAAGCAAAAATTCGAATCTTAGAACGATCGCGATTATTCCCGAAATTGACGTTGTTTGCCTCATCATGCTTTTTGATGGGTAATCATTTTAGAGAAACTAACTACATAACGTTAAAGAGCGTTCTTCCAGCTATGTGTATGTGTAACATTTAACAATATATACAAAGTGTCCCATTTAAGTTGAGAATGTAAAAAATCTCGAAGACATTTTAATTTAACAAAAAAAACAATGACACATGTCCTTTAGCGTTTCGTGTGGAGAGTCAGATGGGACTACTAGTTTTTTAATGCTTGGGCGTTTTCAAGGTTGTTTCAAGGTCATTTTGTCTTTTTCTATTTCGGAATCACATTCTACGTAACAAAATGTACTTGAAACATTTTTTTGTTGAAAAATATGGGGTTCTGATAAAAAAAAAGACAAAATTACTAGTAGTGTCACCTAACTGTTTGCCATATTGAATCCGCCATTTTGTTTTTTTGAGCCGAAAACCAACGGAATACCAATTTCAATCTAAATTGGAGAATATCTTCGATTTTTGGCCACGTTTCGGCGATTCTGAACCACTGTGGCGACGCTCGGCGTCGAGGCGCGTCGAAAAATCTTCCTCTTTCGTCCGGGCTTTTTAACATTTAACGAGCAACCGTCGTCGTCGGCGCGGCGCGGCGCGATGAAACAATCCGCCGAGACGGCGGGCTAATCCCGCCGAGAAATAACGTCGCGTTAAAGATGCACGAGACGTGGCCGAAGACGAAAAGTGCAATCTCTGGCTCCCCCGCCCCCTCTCTCTCTCTCTCATTCTTTTCTCTCGCGTACACGCTCCTTCCGTTTCCGCGTCGCGATTAACCCCACGCGAATCAAAAATACACTATAGCACAGCCTACTCTAGTACTAGCCATGCTGAAGGTAAAAATGGCAACACTGTGAGAGCCCGGTTATACAATATAATCTATATCTACAGGGTGTCCCAAAACAAGTAAGCGAGAAATGGGAGGTTCCTTGGGTCATTTGAAGCAACATTTTCCTTAACAAAAATGGCGTCCGCGGCTTCGTTTAGGAGTTATTCACGAAAAACACGGACCAATCAGAGCGCGAGCTAGACGCTCGTTGGCACGTTCAGCCAACCGCCTGCCGGCTCGCCGCGCTGAACGTGCCAGCGAGCGTCTAGCTCGCGCTCTGATTGGTCCGTGTTTTTCGTTAATAACTCTCAAACGAAGCCTCGGACAACATTTTGCAAAAGGAAAATGGCGCTTGAAATGACCTCAGGAACCTCCCATTTCCGGGAGTTGAAGACATTTTGGGGCACCCTGTATATAGATATAGTTATAAGCGGACTCTCACTGTGTTGCCACATCCTTCAGCATGATTAGTACAAGAGTAGGCTGTGACTATAGTATAACAGTTTGAGTGCTGCGTAATTATTTGTCGGATTTACAAAAATGAATTCTGTGCGGTGACGTATCGAGAGTCCGGCGAAATCCTAAATCTTAACGTTTCAATTTCTGATTCCATTGAACGTAGTTTCGCGACTGCTCGATTACCAGTAAAATTGTTATGGTTCTGGAAACACGTCTAGCACCGCGACGTCCGAACGACGTAGTTAACGCGGCCATCGTCGGTGCTCGTCTCTGTCATCTTTATCGTCGGACGAAGGTCAAAGCAATGAAAAGAATAGATTGAAGAGGTAGACACGTGAACGACTCTGTTCGCAGGTGTGACCACGATGCTCAACTTCTTCACGACGTCGAACGGTTTCCGGTCGACGCTTCCGGTCGTGTCGAATCTGACTGCCATGAACGTGTGGGACGGCGTGTGCATGTGCTTCATCTACGCGAGCCTGCTAGAGTTCGTTTGCGTCAACTACGTCGGCCGGAAGCGGCCGATGCACAACGTCGTCTATCGTCCCGGAGAGAACCCCGTGACCCAGGTACTTTTACGACACCACGCCCGCCGACAACACCTGCATATTCTATTCCTACACCTGTATCTATCTATATCTATTTCTACCTATCTCTGTCTATCTTCTATCTTCTGTCTACCCATGTCTGTCTGTCTGACTGTCTATATCTATATATATATATATATATACGTTTCGTATTTTCTTCCTATTTCTTACGATTCTTTCGATTGTTTCTTGTTCCGATTCCGTATGCGAGTCGATAGATCTATAAATATAGATTATACATTATAATAAATAGTATACATTAGGGTGGACTTAATCTATATACTTGGAGAAAAATTTTTATCGAGATACAATGCACGACACCCCCCAGAATTGTTCCTTTAGGTGAGAAAAAAATTTCATCACATGATTCAAAGATCACTTGGCGAATTTAAATTGAAAATTTTGAGAATTTTGAAATTCACCTTAACTATGGAGTATGACATATCGTTGGATTTGTCTTTTTTTTCTAAATAGGAATATGGAAAAATTATATGACCTTTAAATAAAAATAACGATAATCCTGAAATTTCGAAAATTTGATTTCCAAAAAATTTTTTTTTGCCATTATATTTACCTTATTGAACAGTGCAATATTCTCCTCTGGTGTATTTTCGTATAACCACAAAAAACAGAGATATTGAAATACGCAAATCTTAAATGATGGTAGGACATCTGTATTATCCTGTATAAGTAAAATAACATATTAGCAGTTGTAGTTTTGTAATGAAGTCTATTTCTATTCGATCTATTTCTTATGTTCTAAAGAACTTATATTTGATATTTACACATTTTTCGGTAAAGTAGCTTTCTTTACATCAGGATATTGCTGACGGTAATCCTTTACAATTTGTAGTATCGTCTGTTTTTCTTCCTCATTGCGGGCTAAAATTTGATTAAAATCCTACAAAAGGTCATATAATTTTTCCATATTCCTATTTAGAAAAAAAAAGACAAATCCAACGATACGTCATACTCCATAGTTAAGGTGAATTTCAAAATTTTCAATTTAAATGCGCCACGTGATCCTTTTATCCGATCGATCTGAAACCTTGCACAAATTTTTTTCTCACCTAAAGGAACAATTCTGGAGGGCGTCGTGAAAAAAATTCGTTGGTCAAAAAATAAGGTCCACCCTAGTATACATACACCATGTGGTTCATTTAAGTAAAACCATCTAAATATCTCTTCGGGTTATTGTGATGGACAAAACTATTTCTTACGTGTGATGCGCATGGTGTCAATGGCGATAAAATATCTGGCACGAACGTTTTCTCCCCCCGAAGGTAATTTTTTGTTATCTCAAGGTCATTGTTTATACATAACCGCATTTCTTTCTTTTTATTGCATCCTATAGCCGAGCTAAAAATACATTCGGATACGTATAATATAACCTTCAAATGATCTTGATCTTTTAAATTTATAGCGAACACGCTACGGGAAAAAATAACCTTGAGAAAAACATAACATTTGCACAGAATTCACATTGCGATACCATTTATATTATGCATTGAAAACATTGTGTTACGTCATCACGAGTAAAGGAGATATTTAGGTGGCTACGTTCAGGTTGGCCACATTTAGGTGGACCACTTTTGGACTTTTCCGTCAAGTCGACGGGGACTGTTGTCGCTCACTTTCTTTCGATTTTTGTCTCCTCCACCCACAGTCACACCCCCACCCCCCACCCCCACACACACGATTTCTTGCTCGGTTTCGCGACATTGGTTTTTTCGCTTCTTGTTTCCCTTCCCGTCTGTGTCTAATCGTGCTCGTTCTTCACCTTTCTGTTTGGTAACGCGAAAACCCACCCCCCGCCCCCTTCACTTTCGATCCAGATCAGTTTTCGTTTCTTCTACTATTCCAAAGTCGTTCTGTCGCGTCGCTGTTTCGAACGATCTCACGCTTACCGTTTCTTCATCTTCTTCTTCTTCTTCTTCTTCTTCTTCCTCCACTTCACGCTGCGTTGTACCACGTATATACATGTACTATGTCGGATTGTCGCGGGGACATCCTAATCTCTCGCGATCGGTGGAAAAGCAGGTTTCCCGCGTCCCGCGACTCCGGTGATCCATAATCGGATCGAGAGGGAACGGGATCGCACGAGTCGCGCGACGCGTCGCTTCTACTCCGCGGATCCGGCAGAGGCGGCAAATATATACCTACACACTATCGCAAAAATACTATAATAGCCGATCACAGTTATTTCTTTCCTTCCTTACGACACGAACCCCCAGAACACCGAGTGTGCGTGTTTCTTTGAGAATGATCATCAAGCACCTGTTTGCTGTTCGCGAGATACTGTACTCGACATTATCCATTTCTTTTTCTCTTTTTTTTCTTTGTGTTTTTCCGTTTCCCGTTTGATGCGCGACGCAGAGGCGAGCAAACCCCCCCAACCCCCCCGCCCCAACCCCCCTGCTTGCGAAGCTGCGCGGAGAACCAGAACAAAGGTTTGCCCGCTTCAGTCGAGAATTTCTCCGCTAATGCATTTCTACTAGAGATCCCTATTTCACGTGTATTCGAATACACGTGTACAGGGTGTCGCAAAAATTATATATTTCGAGGACCATGGCGTGTTTTTGCACCACCGATTCAATCGAATATTACATAAGGAACCCCCCGAAAAATTGACCTTGAACCTGAAAAACCAGGTAAAAACAAAACAAAGTTTTTTGGTAATCGTGTTCTACTGAAAAGAAATTTTATTTGACCTTGTTTGTCACGTTCAAGGTCAATTTTGCAGGGGGGTTCCTTATGTCAGTTTCGACCAAATCGGGGGTGTAGAATCGCGTTATGTTGTCCGCGATATAAAATTTTGCGACACCCTGTACACGTGTACTATTTCACTTGTATTCAAATACACGTGTACGGGGTGTCACAAAATTATATGTTTCGAGCACCATCGCACGTTTCTACACCCCCTATTTAGTCGAAAATCACATAAGGAACCCCCCAAAAAATTTAGCTTGAACGTGAAAAACAAGGTAAAAACAAAACAAAGTTTTTTGGTAATCGTGCTCTACTGAAAAGAAATTTTATTTGACCTTGTTTGTCACGTTCAAGGTCAATTTTGCAGGGGGGTTCCTTATGTCAGTTTCGACCAAATCGGGGGTGTAGAATCGCGTTATGTTGTCCGCGATATATAATTTTGTGACATCCTGTACACGTGTACTATTTCACGTATATTTAAATACACGTGTATTAACGTATCCGCATTTTAATTCGTATTAATTTTTAAGATACAGTTATTAATTTTCGAAAGCCAAATATATAGGTATATAAAATCGATAGAAAAATTAATTTGAAAACTACTTCCATTAAAAAAATGTTATCAACTAACCCTTTAGTTTATTAGAGAAGAATCTGATCTTTAATGTTCTGACAATAAACGAATTCTTTTCGGATAACAATATTCTTAGCTGTTGGAGAACACCGTTCCGAAGCAACTGCTATTGCCGATACGTTTAAATAGTTTCGATACATAAATTATAGTCTCGATACATAAATTAATATCAATGTTCTAACAATACGAATGAAAATGAGGATGCATTAATGCACGTGTATCTAAATAAACGTGAAATAGTATGCGTGTACCCGTGTACTTAAAATGACACGGCCCGAAGTACGCGTACGTTAATACACGTGTACACGTGTGCTATTAATAGACGTGTACACGTGTGCCATTGATACACGTTCAAAACCACGATCTCTAATTTCCACTTCGCTCCCCGTAACCTCTCGGACACGCGATACGCTTTTCGATTGGCGCGTTCACGAAACCGCGATCAAGTGTCGATCCTCCGAGCCCCAATCGTCGAAAACAAAAAACGACAAAGATTAATCGATCGGCCGATTGATTCCGCGCGCAATCGAACTTCATCGAACTGAGAAAAACAAACGGAAACGCAAACGACACCGACGACGGACCAACGGCGATCCATCGTTTCCTGTTACTCTCGTCGGACTCGACCGAGGCTGCAATACTTGCATGTCTCTCTTCGATAGTTTTACTCTCTCTATCTCTCTCTATCTCTCTCTATCTCTCTCTCTCTCTTTCTGTTACTTTTTCACCCGCTTCTTTGTTCGCGGTTCACTCGGGATTACGGAGAATAATACCGGCGATACCCGAAGATATTGTCACGTCGCTGCTCTTGCTGGCAGATCGTATTGTGTTTGTGTTCTTTGCATGTACAATTTGTCTGGAGAGTTTGTCGTGGCGATGCGAATAAGGCCTGTGAAGTAAAACCATCGGGTGTAAACATCCCCCCTCTCTCTCTCTCTCTCTCTCTCTCACTCTCTCTCTCTCTGTCTCTCTCTCTTTCACTCTCTCTCTCCCATTCGAGCGAATCAAGACCGATAGGTGGAAACGAAATCCGCAAAATCGTAATGGACGTCGTCGGACTCGCGTTTCTCTCTCTCCCTCTCTCTCTTTCTCTCTTTCTTTCCCTTCGAGAGATCCTTTTTTCGATCCATTCGGATTGTAATCGACGAGCCGCGCGCCCCGCTATAAAATGGAAAAGGAACGGTGAGGATCGAGGAGGAAACGACCACGGCGACGAGGACTATACAGTGACTCCCACTAATATATACAACTTGGATTTTTTTGAGAAGTTAGAACAATCGGTTTTGTTGCGTAACGTGAAAAGAATTTTTGAAAATATTGCAATTGGTCGGAATTGCAGAGAAAATACTAAATGTTATGTTTCACAACTTTTCTATGTGGGCTCATATTGAAAATGTAGAAAACACGTTTCGTAGATTTGTATCAATTAAACATATTCTTAAAATTTCATTAAAATCGGTTAACGTTTCAATGAGCTACAAACGTTTAATGCTGATAAAAATTGCCATTTTTCACGATTTTGTGCTCTAACTGCAATTTCAATGCCTGTCGTTTTTTCCCACATTAACCGATTTCGATGAAACTTTTACAATGCATATAATCGACACAGATCGACAAAACATATTTTTTAAATTTTCAATATATACACCGCATAAAAAAGTTGTAAAATGCCACTGTTAGTATTTTCTCTACAATTCCGATCAATTGCAAGTTTTGAAAAAATTTCTTTTCACATCACTTGGTAAATTATCTTTTTGTAACTCCTCAACAAAAGTTCAAATCGTATGGTGCAATATCACAAAAGTGATTGTGTTTTTAGGAGCGTCCAATATTAATGGGAGTCCCTGTACGGGGTGTAAAGAAATGTTTGGTCTTGGCTACCATAGGCGTATTCTACATCTTCGGATCGATGAAGATCTGTTAAAAAAAGGTTGCCGCAAAATTGTTCTTGACCTTCAATGTCAAGGTCAAATATTGTTTTAATTGCACGATGCACACAATGCGATAACAAAAAATTTAACCTTAAAATTCAAGATCAAGGACAATTTGGCGGCAACTTTTTTTTACAGATCTTCATCGATCCGAATATGTAGAATACATCTATAGCAGCCAAGACCAAACATTTATTTACACCCTGTCGGTGCTCGGTAGATCTCGCGATTATTGCCGACGAACCACGAGGGAAACCAGAAAATCGAAAACGGCTAAAGAGATATACATACGGAAACGAGGGGGTAGTAAAGCAAACGAAACAAAATCAAAGGAACAACAACGTGTGACAAATAGTATGCGGATGATGTTTAATGGCAAAGACGACGACACACACACGTGTTGTTGTACACACGAATACACACGTGACATACACGGTATCCGTACACACTGAGGACACGCACGGGGGGCGTATACGTACGCACGCACAAGCGCGCGCTCCCGCGACAAACATACACACGCATACTTTGACACGATTAGTAAGAATTTGGTTGGTGGAAATGTTGGTGAGTAAGTCTCTTTGTTTGGTGTCTGTGATGTTGCAGCGGCTCCCAGCGGTGCTCAGCAGGATAGGGATTATATTGGCCAGCCCCTTGGTAAGACCCCCCATAGCATTAGGGCGCGGTCACGACTTTGCGCGTTCTTCGCGGAAACAAATCCCTTCTATCGATTCGATTCGATTCGATTCGATCTAGACGCCCCCGCGCGATATCGGTTCACTTTCGCCGCGGCGTGCAAACAGATTCGGATTGGTTTGGCCAAACAGGACGATGGCCTGTTTGCACGACGCGCTGCGATTTTTCCCCGAGAATATCGAGAGAGACGACGCGGTGAGAAACGTTTCTCGAGGAATCGGGAACGCCGCCAGTTCGTCGTCCCGCGATTGTCTTCACGTTTTCTCGTTCACCGTCGTTCTCTCGTTTTTCTTCCGTTCTTGTAAATACAAAGCCACAAAGCCCCCCCTGGACCCAAGTGCCTTTTTTCTCGCAAACAAGGGTGTGCACGCGCGAGGTCTTAACCGCGTCCTGACGAATCACACGAACGCTCAAACACCTCTCCGCAAACACTTGAACACTCAGACACACACGTACACACTAAACATACATACACACTAGGGTGGACCTTAGCTCTATCTTGTGAAATTTTTTTTGCGAGGTTTTTTGTGCTATTGGCTATTATTTATTTTTTGCCAAAATTGTGCTATTGGGTAAGAAAATAATTCCTGCAAAAGATGAAGTTGATTTCAAGTTTTTCGCAACTTCAACGTCAAACCAATCAACTTTATCTTTTGCAGGAATTATTTTCTTACCCAATAGCACAATTTTAGGGGAGGGACGTGAGAAAAATCTCGCAAAAAAAATTTCACAAGATAGAGCTAAGGTCCACCTTAATACACACACACATACACGTATACAGAGGAGGACACACACCGCTAAAATACACGGGCAACACGCTCTCGTTCTCTCGCAGCCGTTCGAGAGAACGGAATATGTACCTTTATCTTTTCTGGCCCTCCTTCGCCTTCGCCTACTCGCTTTCTCGCTTTCTCGCCTACTCGCCTATTTGCCTATACTCGCCTATATTCGCCTAATCGCCTTCTCTCTCACCTTCGCTCTGCATTCTGTCCGTGGGACGCGTCCAGCGGGATGTTCGAAAAGGATCGATAGCAAAGTCGAATGATCCAACGCCGTCGACTCCGTTTCCGCATGAGTCCGCAATTAGAGTCGATCGCGGTGATACGGTCGAGAATTCGTATCGCGCGTCTCGACGCATGCGAGAACTGCATGGGATCGCATGAGACCGCATGATACGCACGAACACGCACGAGAATGTACAGGGTGTCGAGAAATTGTTCGTTCCCGGCCACCATGGCACAAATCGACGTAAAAAACTCCGTACAAGGTTGACGACCTTGAAAGTTAAGGTCAAACAAACAAAATATCTTTTTGTTTTGTTCAATCGAGTTCAAAGTTGGTCCCCATCACCAGTAAAATAAGATTGCACGAAAAAAAATATTTTCTTTCTTTGACCTTGAGTATCAAGGTCAAGGTCAATTTTGCAGTGAGTATTTTACGTTGATTTCCAGCAAATCGTAGGTGTAGAATCCAGTGGCGGCACCCCAATAATCGGGTGCCCAAAATTATTGTAATTTCACTAAAATTATCCCTAATTTAAATTAAATTAAAAGTACACTGACAAAAAAAAACATACTTTCGGCGTTTACTGAATTTTTACAATTTCTCCCTCGTAAAAAGTATTAAAAAATATCGACAGAAAGAAGGGGGTCCAAAATTATATTTTGCGGAAGGGTCGAAAATTTTTAGTGTCCGCCAGTGTGTGGAATCGTGGGATGACGGCCGCAATTGTATTTAATTTCTCAACACCCTGTATTTACCTATATGTATACTTACGCCTGTCGTCCGCGCGCGCGCGCGCGAACACGCACGAACGGTGGAACGATCGCACGACGCACGACGCATGCTGTGAACGTCGGGTGAGAGATACTTGGTTCGATCACACATACTGTACCTTGTCGCCTCGACGAGACTATACCGGTCTTGATCGTTGTTCGAGGATCACGCGATGGAGAATCGGTACCGTCGTCCTGTCGTCTCCGCGACGATTCGCTTTCCGTTCGCGTCATCAATTTCTCTCTTTTTCACTCTCTACCTACCCGTCTATCGATCTATATCTATATCTATATCTATATCTATATCTATCTATATCTTCTTACTATATCTATCTAACTATCTATATATTTCTAATCAAGGATGGGGGAAAGAAGAGAGCAACCGGTCGCTCGAATTGCTCGGGGATCGTTTTTGCGATCGAACGATCGAGCAATCGAAAGATCGAGCGATCGAAAGATCGAACGATTGAAAGATCGAACGATCGAAAGATCGAGCGATTGTAAGATCGAGCGATCGAAAGATCGAGCGATCGAGCGATCGAGCGATCGAAAGATCGAGCGATCGAGCGATCGAAAGATCGAGCGATCGAAAGATCGAGCGATCGAAAGATCGAGCGATCGAAAGTTCGAACGATCGTAAGATCGAGCGATCGAAAGATCGAGCGATCGAAAGATCGAGCGATCGAAAGATCGAGCGATCGAAAGATCGAGCGATCGAAAGATCGAGCGATCGAAAGATCGAGCGATCGAAAGATCGAGCGATCGAAAGATCGAGCGATCGAAAGTTCGAACGATCGTAAGATCGAGCGATCGAAAGATCGAGCGATCGAAAGCATGCGCGCGTAGAGCCGCGGACAGCGTCGAAAACGTCGCGTCGGCGAGCAGCCGAGACACGCGCGGCAGGCAATTGTTGACGCTTCGCTTTTTACAGTAAATAGTTGATCTGAGCAGTCGTTTTTAGAGATAACCTAGCAGCAACAGAGTATGATCGGCTTGCGTCCTGTGTGATTTTTGCGAGCGGCGCTTTTTACCTTCTCGATCCGCGACGGACGAGAGCATCCTCCGTTCTTTCGACCGACGACCACGCGACGCCTCTCGGTATTTTTCTTTTCTTATGTGTCGCGGATAAATCATGGTATATTCGCGGAAATTCTTTAGCGAAACGGGATTCGCACGAGCCGCGTTAACGAGAAAGATACCGTTATCGGAACTGTGGAGCGACAAGCTCGAAAAGACAGCCATTAGTTACCGGCCGACCGAAAGCTTTCAACGATAACGCCGCCGGACGGAACGTCCTATTCCGCTAATTTATGTCGCCGCGTTTCGTCGTCATTAGCTGCCCGTAGAACGTCTATCGCGTTTCGCATCTCTCCGACGGGAGAAGAAATTTCGAACGAACATTTCATCACCCTGTACCAGAGTTGGGCAAAATTGTCATCTAAATAAAAATTTCGAATAACCAGTGAAAAATAAAGAAATTTTTATTCATTATTCGATGGTTCGCGTTTGTTAGAGTTTGGCAGTAGTTGTTGAAAGATTTATTCGAAGCGTCCGAATTAAAGATACAGATAAATGATGAAAATATTATTCGAAGTTCGAATAAAGCCACTTTGTATAAAAAAAAAAATGATCTTTATTCGTCGGATAAATTCTCGTCGAATAAAGATAGTTTTTATATTCGAACCATCGAATAAATCTAATTAATGCTATTGGCGCACTGGTACGATCATTTGTTATTATTAAGCACTTTTGCAAATTGTTACGTCAACCAATTCTCCGACGTTTCGATCTAAATTTAGATCATTTTCAAGAACTAATTTTGTTGTAATTGCGTTTGCTTAACTAACAAATTTTTAATATATACTCATAAGAGTTGTTAAACCACATGTCGGTTCCATGCCGGTGACGAGTGAACCATCGAATAATATTATATTATATTATATTTATTATTTACGGACCGATGTCCTTTTGGACAAATGTTTACAATAGAAAATAAAGAAATAAAAAAAAACACAAAAAGAAAAAGACAGTCTTAGCGTAAAATTACCCAGGAATGGACATGCAGAAAGTTTCAGGAATACATTACATTACATATAATCGCAACTTTCCTTAAATGATTGTAACGAACCATTAAAAAAGTCAATGTTACGATATAAAATGTTAGAGTTAGCAGTAATGCGATAAAAATAATAAATAAAAATTTTTTTATTTTTTATTTGTTATCCGACATATTTATTTAGATGACAATTTTGCCCAACTCTGTCCTGTACGTATGATCGCTTGTGGCCATTGACCTCGCCGCGATTCAGCTTTGACGCGTAGCATCAGCTTGACGTAAAGTGCCTCTCTTTCGCGCGGTTTAACATGTTCGACTTTAACTCTCGTCGCTTCGAGAGGAGAATGATAGAGGCGCGAAGGACCGCGACTAGGGTGGACCTTAGCTGTATTTGGTGAAATTTTTTTTGCGAGATTTTATTCACACCCCCCTCCAAAATTGTGCTATTGGGTAAGAAAATAATTCCTGCAAAAGTTGAAGTTGATCGGATAAGGGGAAGGCGTGCCTCATTAACGTTGAAGTTGCGAAAAACATGAAATTTTGTAGGAATGGGAATATTTGAAGGAAAGACTTTTTATTATAACTAAATGTTCTTCTTTTGTCAAAATATTGATTATAATAGTACCAAAATGTAATATTGTCAATATAACAATTAACTAATTATCATATTTTTATAAATATTTATGCTAAATTTTATGTATTTTATTGAAAGTACCAATTCTTTTACCTGTATTCTTATACTAATTTAAAAAGTAGAGAAATTAACGTTCGACATAAATATGTTATATTTAATCGGAGCATAATATTTTTAACCGGATATGCTTCGCGAAAACTAATTAATTGTGAAATAATCTTAATTCGTACAAAGTACACTTGTACTTGAGTGCATGTAAGGAATTACAATACTCTTCACATTTAGCGCGCAGTAAACTCTATTTCAAAACTTCGCGCTCGATGTGCCACGTCTTCCCGACGTCCGATTGATCCAAAATTTTGGATATATCATTTTTTCATGACATGGAACAATATTGCAGGGGGGGCGTGCCCAAAATTTTTTGGTCGAAAAATAATGTTTACTCTTGACCATCGCGCTCAATGAGGCACGCCTTCCCGACGTCCGATTGATCTAAAACTTCGGATATATCATTTTTTCATGACATGGAACAATATTGCAGGGGGGCGTGCCCAAAATTTTTTGGTCGAAAAATAATGTTTACTCTTGACCATCGCGCTCGATGAGGCACGCCTTCCCGACGTCCGATTGATCTAAAATTTTGAATATATCATTTAATTGTTCATTGTTCATTTGAACAATATTGCAGGGGGGCGTGCCCAAAATTTTTTGGTCGAAAAATAAGGTCCACCCTAACCGCGATTCGAGGGACGATCGCGGAATAAATCGTTGGTCGAGGGACCCGAGGTGTCTCGGAACATCTCGGAGCCGGAGAGCCTGTGCGTCGACGGCGAACGTCGACGACGCACAGATTCTGTACAGTTGTTAGAAGAGGGATCGGTGTTCGCATCGAAGTCGAGCGAGCGCGTTTAGCACGCGCGGGAATCGATTACAAGATATCGACACGCTCGAGTTCGATGCGCGACAGCGTGATACTACAGGTAGATGTTATACGGCATGTAATTTACATGTAAGTTATATACGTACACGCAGAGGCACGAAAGTGTCGGTCGACATACACTTTGATCGTGTACTATACTTATTTAAGTGAGAAACAACGATTCACTTTTCGACGGAATATTCGCGGGCCAGCGCGTTGCAGCGAAGCACAGTGGTGCCAAGGCGGCAAAAAATCAATTTTATAAATTTTCGATTTAAACAAAAAATTACTTTCGTATTGCCAAATGGTAAGTGAATAATGTGCCAAAATCCGATTTAAAAAAAAAATTTTTGTTACGGAGATATAGGCATGGTAAATTTCTTCTCTCCTGGCAATTCATCAGTTTTCAGTGCCATAGTTATTATATATTTATATTATATTATTATGTATAATTATATATTATATAATTATTCCGCCTATAATTGAATACTTGGGGGTCTACAAATTGTATGGGTTATTACGCATAGTTTAAACTATTAACCTGCACAAATAATTTTTCGACAAAGTTGTTTAACGTTAAGGAATATGGATTAACCGGAAGCCTCTTTGCGTTGCGCTCATTTTTTATTTATGGAAGCATATCTTAATGTTTAACAACTGTTTTAGAAAATTAATTTTGCCAAATAAGCGTTGTGACAATCTTTCCGCAAAATTTCAATAAAATCTTTTGGATAGATTGGTTTTTACGGATTTTTCGCCGCTTTTTGGCCATTTTGCAACACTGTGCGCCGCGCCGATCGCATACCGATCGCATACCGATCGGAACCGGTGTTCGCTTCCGGCGATCCGATCTACGGATTTCTCACGCCTGTACGTGCAAAGCTTGTCCGCCAAAGATCGAAGCGCCTCCATGCCACGCTTTTTCATTTTTTTTACGCTTGTCTCGAACGGTCGCGCGCGCGCGCGCCGTAGAAAAACATATCGGCAAGAACTTTGCTCGTTTTCGTAAACGATTTGTTTTTCGATCGAGCCACTGATCGTGTGATCGAAGAAAAAACGGAGAAAAAGAGATGGGGAGCGAGGCGTGGTGGACACGGTGAGGTTGTCGGTCGAAGAATGGATCGTTGTTTACACACGAATCACACCGTAACGCTATAAGATTCTTCCACGGAGACCCTGTCGCAGGGTAAAAAGAAGCGAGAGGGCGGTCCGCCACCAGGAGCTACGACAGGCCCGAACGAGATCGTGACCTGCACAAACTGTGGACCTAATCCATGCACGCATACGGCCACCAACGGGTGCACCGCCGAGGTATGTTAATTAACTACTCTATCATCAACCTCGAAACATCTAGCGGATCCCGATGGGCGGAGGTCGGTACGCGTCGTCGCCACTAATCCTCCCCCGTCTACCATCTACCCATCTACCATCTACTACCCCCATCCATTCTTCCCATTCATAAGGGGTTGATCGTTCGGTCCCCGAAATTACCGTAAAGCAGAGGTGGGCATTATTTGGCCAATATTTCAAATACTATTTAATATTTTAGACTTTATTTTGCTTAAAGAAAATAGCATTTTAAATAAGATATACAATTTCGAAAATAAAATATTTCTGTTTTAACAATGGGAACCACAAAATAAAATATTTCTATTTTAACGATCGGAACCACAAAATAAAATATTTCTATTTTAACAATCGGAACCACAAAATAAAATATTTCTATTTTAAAATAATCTGAAACACAAAATAGAATATTGTATTTTTTGCGTCATTATACCTAATACTTTCAGAAATCGCATTACTTATAGGTAATTTAATATTTCTTATCTTAGCAATAATTTAAAGAAGAAATGGTACTTCATTTAATTTAATACCTAATACTTTCAGAAATCGCATTACTTATAGGTAATTTAATATTTCTTATCGTAGCAATAATTTAAAGAAGAAATGGTACTTAATTTAATTTAATGCCTAATACTTTCAGAAATTGCATTACTTATAGGTAATTTAATATTTCTTATCTTAGCAATAATCTAAAGAAGAAATGGTACTTAATTTAATTAACGACGCAAAAAATACAGTATTCTATTTTGTGTTTCAGATTATTAAAATAGAAATATTTTATTTTGCGGTTCCGATTGTTAAAATAGAAATATTTTATTTTGTGGTTCCGATTGTTAAAATAGAAATGTTTTATTTTGTGTAGAAACTATATCATTTTCCACATTTTCGTTTTATTTTTTATTTGACTGCTGCTATTCGCATACAGCCGTACAGTCTATTCAACGAGACGAGTCGGAAAAATCTGTGATAAACGATTAACCCCCTCCCCTATAATATCGAGTCATAGTTATTCGTTCCTACTATAGGGGTTGATCCTCCCCCATCCAAACTCCCTAATGTAAGGTGACCAGACGTCCCGATTTTTAACAATTTGTCCCGCGTCCCGCGGCATTTTAAAAAAGCTCCGAGTTTTGGAAAGATTAAGTTTTTGTCAATTACAGTAGGTGTACAAAGTATTCGTACACCTTTTAAAAACATTCCATTTCAATTGGATTGTTAACACTAAACCTGCCGGTCAAATGACCGGTTTTATATTTTTCATTTTACAATTAATGAAATTATAAAGTTACTTTTACATGGAAATTAATTCGACAAATTTTTTTATCCAAGCACATATTGAAATTGCACAAAATCTAAATAAATGGAGCCTTGTCATTTTCATTAGCTAAAACATTTTAATCGATTTTAGTGCTCGGTAGGTTTAGTGCAGAGTTGGGCAAGATTTTCGTCTAAATAAAAATTTCGGATAACGAATAAAAAATTAAAAAATTTTTACTCATTATGGTTCGAATATAAAAAGTATCTTTATCCGACGAGCATCGAATAAATAATTACATCCGAGGAGAATTTATCCAACGAATAAAGATCATTTTTTTTTTTATACGAAGTGGCTTTATTCAAACTTCGAATAATTTTGTCATCTTTTATCTGTATCTTTTATTCGGACGCTTCGAATAAATCTTTCCACAACTACTACCAACTCTAATAAACGCGAACTTTCGAATAATGAATAAAAATTTTTTAATTATTCGGTATCCTTTTTATTTAGATGAAAATTTTGCCCAACTCTGGTTTACCGTTAACGATGGCACTTTGTGAAATTATGAAACCCAGTCTCTTCTAGTACGTATCACATAAATTATCGTCGACTCGATTCGCCAAAATTCTCTAATTGTCTGATCGTGACTTATGTCAGTGTTGTTCGTGTGTCTGTTGCAGCTGAGAAAAAAGGAGCCGCCGCATCCGATCCGCGTGGCGAAGACGATCGACGTGATAGCGAGAATCACCTTCCCGGTCGCCTATTTCATGTTCCTCACCTTTTTCTTCATCCACTATAAGGGCACCTCGTAGAGCGGCACCGGGGGAGGCGATCGTCGAATCGAGAGGGAGAGGGGGACGGGACTGTCCGCGTGTTTCGCGCGGCTATCGATAGCCGCTTTTACAGAAGAGGAGAGCGAGAGAGAGATAGAGAGAGAGAGTGGAGGGAATAGAGAAGAGAGAAGAGAGAAGAGGATCGCTGGGGAAATCTGTGACCTTGAGAAAACGCGGACGGGAGAGGAGGGACAAACTCTCGCATCGTATCGGTGGATTTAGCCTTTTCCTCGTCTTTACTCACTACACGCGATTACGGTTAAGAGCACCATTTCCCGACAAGTTCGATCCAGCGACCGATCGACGACGAACCCACGCATACATATATATGTACTCTGAAAACACGGACAGACACGGAACGCGTAGCGAGCAAGAATGAGAAAGAGTTGGCGAAGAACAGAATGTAACGCGAGAGACACATACACGCACACACATACAAACATACATGCAAACATACATACAAACATACATACAAACATACATACAAACATACATACAAACATACATACAAACATACATACAAACATACATACAAACATACATACAAACATACATACAAACATACATACAAATATACATATAAACACACATACATACAAACATACAAACATCCATCCATACATACATACAAACATACATATAAATACACATACATAGATACAAACATCCATCCATACATACATACATACATACATACATACATACATGCATACATACATACATACATACCTACATGCATACATGCATACACAAACGCTCGATTTCTTTACTTCTTTTCTTCTCTTGTCGGATAGTCACGCCCGCTAATTCGAAGACGCTTCTCTGACAAATTAGCTGAACGAATCAAATCTTCGTATATTTAAGGAAAAACAACGTGTTTACCACTTACTCTCGTGTATAATCTCACAGACGTAAGAATTCTAGGGGTAAGGTCGATGCAAGTGTCGTCCATGAAATCGCTAACTCGTGATTCGCCTTTTACTTAACGATCGACCTCTTTTCTTTTTTTCGGTATCTTGTTATCGATTAAAAAAAAAACGACATTCGCGGCGAGCTCGACGCGATCGCGAGGATTCTTAGCTCTGTATTCGTGTAGACGTTTAAGCGAGAATAAAACCAAAAAATTCCAAAGAGATGTGTAATATTGGAGAACACGCGAAAAAAGAAAGAGCGAGAGAGAGAGAGGGAAGAGAACCGGTGAGAAGACGGAGTAACGCGAGAAGAGAAAAAAGACGTTCGCTTTTGAAAAACTGAAGGGGGGGGGGATGGAGTGGAGCAGGGCTGCATACAATTCCGCTGTACAAAAAGAAATAAACTATATGTATATATACGCATACATATACGGTATCGTTTATATGTATATATATGTATACATATATAACATTTTTTGGTTAATCAATCGTCGTTCCATCGAAGCTTTTCGGTAGATTATATCGCGTATATACGTACGTACATACATCACATACATACGATGGATATACAATTAACATACGTATAATTTATATGTATACATATACATATATGTATATACATATAATTTCCTTTTCTCGATCGTTCAGGGTAGCTTTCGCGCTGACGTAGCTTTTAAAAAAGATTTGTATCCTGTGTAGGCGATCGAGAGAGACAGAGAGAGAGAGAGAGAGAGACGATGCTCGCGTGAGAAAAAGTGAAGAAAACAAAAAAAAATGAACAACAAACGAATCTCGGTTTCGACCGAATATATATCGCGCCGTTTCTGCTCGAAACTAAAGCGAAAACGCAACACGACTATTCAGGGGGAAATAAACGTATTACGGGTAAAGCTTTGCGATTAGGTCCAACGATGCGCCGCCGCGACGCTCTTCCGACGCGCGAGAAGAAGCGACTTATTATCGGTAGCGCGACATAAGCAAAACCAAAACCAAAACAAAACCGGAAACGAATATAGAAAATGCCGGACGAAGAGAGAGAACAGTCACGCTTCGTCCGGTTCAATCGCAACATTGAAAGTAATTACGAAACATGAAAACGTTTTTCGGGGAAACACACTGCGAACCCCGAAGGAACGCGGAGGATAGGAAAACCAGGAGAAAGAAGAGGGATCTAGATTGAGAACGATCAATGAAACCTCTCATGACGTAACGAGGCAAAAAAAAAAAACGTTCCGCGTTTTTCCGCAGTAATCCGTGTACCTTTAGAGATCTTGTAAACTGCTCGATACTGTCGACGCTGTCGTTATTATTATTACTACTACCACTACTACTGCTACTACTATTATTACTACTACTATTACTATTACTATTACCAACACCACCACCACCACCACCACCACCACCACCACCATCGCTACTGTTACTATTACTACTGTTACTATTACTATTACTAAATTACTATTACCATTACTGTTACCAGTACTACTTCTACTACCGTTACCGCTAAGGGGAAGTAACTATTATTACCACTGTATTACCTACTCGATACCGCTACTACCGTTATCGCTACATTTTAAGCATAGTCGTTTACTGCCGGTCGTTCGGAGGTATCAGACCGGAGAAGACGCGGCCAAGATGCGCCGGGCCAAGTTCGCTTTTTAAATAAAAATCCAGCAATACATCGATCGCAGACCAAACGGAAACCGACGCGACGCGTATTCTCGACCATACTCCGCGACGTTCACGTTCGCGTCGACGACGCGTTCGCTACCAGCATTCAGCGTTCTTTGGTGTTAACAGTGGCAGTTTCAGTAGTCGTAACATGCCAGAAACTGCAACGTATGCGAAACCGAATAGACAAAATACAGGGTGACGAAATATGAACCTTCTGGTTTGAATTCGTAATAACTTTTTTAATTTTAGAGTGAAATAAATACACATTGGGAAACAAATATAGTGTACAGAAGGGGAATTTTATTCAACTAGACGCGAAAGATTACATCTCGCGAATGGCGGCCATTTTCTGCACGACACATTCGTGCTCTTTCTAACACATTTTCCATTACTTTTCGCAAAACTTCAGGTGTCACCGTATTTGAAAGAGCGAGTGTACGTAAATATAGCCAACGACCATCCCCCAACTGGAAAAACAATATTCGTCAAGAAATCGGTGCAATACCACCTGAAGTTTTGCGAATAGTAATGGAAAATGTGTTGGAAAGAGCACGAATGTGTCGTGCAGAAAATGGCCGTCATTCGCGAGATGTAATCTTGCACGTCTAGTTGAATAAAATTCCCCTTCTGTACACTATTTTTTTTTTCCAATGTGTATTTATTTCACTCTAAAATTAAAAAAGTTATTACGAATTCAAACCAGAAGGTTCATTTTGCGCCACCCTGTACATACGTATACATCCTCGAACATCGTTGAATTCGTTTCATTTTCTTCGCGTGAAAATACAAAATGGCGGCGGCTGGTAGCGAACTCGTGCGCCAAAACAGAGGGAAAGGTTCAGGCTGCTCGAGCCATTTCTCGCTCCCGTTCACCGATGAAACTTCTCCCGATGTTAATGTTTAATAGCGAGACGCGTTAAAAAAAAAATCAACGGAAACCGGTGAAATTACTGTGAAAATCGTGTCGGCTCGTCGCTTATAATAATACATAGTTACGACCGTCTTGTTCCAAAAGGTTTCGATTGTTTGAGTTTCGCCCGGTTATTATAGATATAGCTATGTATTCTATAGTTCGTTCGCGAGCGGAGAAGTTTTGACGGGACCGCGAGCGAGCAGCGTAAACCATACCCCGTTCTCGGTATTGTATTTATTGTATTTACGATTACGATTAGGACCGTAGCGAATATAGTCGTACGTCAGCGAATGTCGAACACACGGATACCGTGTTAGACAAAGCTTTACTGTTGTATCGCGGCGCCGAAATTGAACCGAGTATATCCGACGGTGTAGCGCGTAATCGTCACAACGAATACCAAATACATACACGTATAGAAAGAAAGAAACCGGTAATAATCGCTGATCAGAACACGAGCAAACGTTCTAAAACCGTGTGTATGTGCGACCGAGGAGATGACGACGATTTCATCGAGAACAGACTACAGTAAACGCTTGATTCTTGTCCAACAGCCGTGTTTTTCATGGACAAGAATCGTGCCCCAGAAGTGCTTTTTGATTTATGACTGCGTCTAGATATCGCGCCGAGCGAGACTTCAATAGAGAGCCGAACATAGAGAAGGACAGAATGAAATACGGTTCGCGTGACTGTCCGCGTCTCTTTCTTTCCGATGCGCTGTCCTTCCTTGCGACCGAAACTTTCACCGTCGATTAAACCACTAAATACAATTGAAACAATATCGTGTTCGGTGTCATTTTAATCAGAAAAATGCCAGAAATAAGGTAATGAAAGTCCCATAAACAAATAATGAAAATTAAGAGATTTGTAAAATCGATTCCTCGAGTCAATGTCGTGGTGTTCACACTGGACAGGAATCGGGCCCTCGCTCCGGACAAGAATCAAGCGTTTACTGTACATACATACATACATACATACATACATACATAAATACATACATACATAAATACATACATAAATACATACATATATACATACATACATACTCTGTAAACAAAGACACTTCAATGTACGTTTTATACGCGTCGCGTGTCATGTCGGCCGAAACACGTTGTCGTTTAAGTGATAGGAGATTGCAAAAGGGGGTGATAAATTAATTAATCTTGTTAACGTTTAAATACTCCACGGACCAAGACCTAAATGTTTAGTGTCGTACGATTAGCTGCACTCGCGCGATACTTTCCAAAACGTTCGCCTTTCGTTTCGCATCGATCCCCCAGAGCCGAATCGATTATGAACTAATCGTTAAACTGAAACAAACAAAAGATTCTGAAATTAGTAATCGGGAAACTACGAAACGAACGAACGAACAAGCGTTGCCGAATACATAAATAAAATACGCGCTACGAGCGAGCCTTTTTGCGATATAATACATTTAGAGTGTACCTACTACGATCTTATTTTCCGGTAGCTTGGAACCGGAAATCGGCTTCGGTGTCGATCCTTGTGAGCGACGCGGATCCAGTCGAATCGATTCGATATATAAAATACCAAAGATCCTGTATCGAAGGAGGAACAAGAGAGATCCATCCGCCGCCGCCGCCGCACACTTTTGCGTTCGCTTCGACGGGTTTGATTACGATTACGATTACGCTTACGCTTGCGCTTTCGCTTTCTCGCCCGGCCCGGGAAACGAACTGGGGTTAAACGAGAAGACAAAGCGATTCGATGTGCCATTTACAAAAGCAACCTCGGTGGAACCGTTCGGAACCAGCGCAGATAGCCAGCCGATTCTCCAAGCACCGCGAGTTGTCTCGAGGAAAACAGCACGACAGCGAGAGAAACGAAAGAGTTCGAACGGTACTCGCGGTTAAACGGGGGGTGGGTATTTAGTATGTCGGTTTAGAGGGTAGGAAGATTTCCATCGATCGTTCGAGCTCTTTATTCGCTCTCTCTATCGCTGCGTAAGAACGAGAGTCCGCGTGTATTACAGAGTGTTCCAAAATCCGTACGCTTTGGCGCACCCTGTATATTTTCCAGTCTATCTCCGATTTGATTCTGGTTATTTTTGTACCTTTTCGACTGTGTCCAGAAAACGTAAGGGTAAGAAAGAAGCACACAGAAGACACTCTTACTCACAGAGAGAGGGAGAGAGAGAGAGATTAGAGACGAGTGTAAGCGCGCGATTGCTGTTGCCGTAGCCGTTGCCTACACGCGCCTACGATGAAGCTTCGTTTCTAATTGCGTCTAAACAATAAGAATGATAGAGGAACTAGAGAAAATCGGAGCGAGAAGAACGGCGTTGGTGTTGACGCTCGTCGTGCTTCGCGGTCACCGGAAAACGACCGCGAACCCCCACGGGAATCTCGAGAGGGATCGCGACGATGAAAACCCAATTCTCACTATTGTTAACCGCGAGTCGATCCGATACACCGATACACAATTCACCGTTGCCGTTTATCGACCGTGTCTTTGTTTATTTATTGCGAGCCACACGAATATAATTCTAGGAGCAGTGATATATACGTTGTTCATTGTATCTGATCGTAACCAGAGATTCGATCGTTGTACGTCCGTCGATTCGCGCGAGCGAAATCATATAAATTACAGTAAACGCTTGATTCTTGTCCAACAGCCGTGTTTTTCATGGACAAGAATCGTGGCCAGAAGTGCTTTTTGATTTATGACTGCGTCTAGATATCGCGCCGACCGGGCCGAGCGAGACTTCAATAGAGAGCCGAACATAGAGAAGGACAGAATGAAATACGGTTCTCGTGACTGTCCGCGTCTCTTTCTTTCCGATGCGCTGTCCTTCCTTGCGACCGAAACTTTCACCGTCGATTAAACCACTAAATACAATTGAAACTATATCGTGTTTGGTGTCATTTTAATCAGAAAAATGCCAGAAATAAGGTAGTGAAAAGCCAATAAACAAATAATGAAAATTAAGAGATTTGTAAAATCGATTCCTCGAGCAATGGAGTGGGTAGGCACTGGACAGGAATCGTGCCGACGCTCTGGACAAGAATCAAGCGTTTACTGTACCATACTGCGGATCCTTGCGCAAAATCAAAATTTTCTGTATAATTTCTACGAGATTGAAAAATATTACGTAGACGTATCTTGGATCTTTTGAATATTCTCATTGCTGTTTTCGATTTGGAACGGCCGCGATCGGTCCAGCTATCGGCAATTATTATTCGTTTGTATGATGACGACGAAACGTGTAAACGTGTATCGCGTATACATACATATATAGTGGCACCGCGAGAAATATCTCGTCGACGAGAAAGAGGGAACGCGATAGAGAAAAAAAGAATGATAAAGCTGTGATGTTATTAACAGCCGTTGCGACACGGCTAGGAACGAACGCGCGACTATTTTTGCAATACTTAAGGCAAATCGAGAACCTATTTGATAAAATAGATACGGTTAACTTTCTCCGGTGAACGGAAAAGGTGTGAAGGTGAACATGAAGATGAAGAAGAAGAAGAAAAAGAAAATTATGCTTTACGCGAAACCCATATACACACGTCCGTGTTGTGCGCGCGTATATATATGTTTGTATGCATGCAACTAGAATTCTTTCCGCTGCGACGAAACGATTCGATGACCCAGAATGAAAGAAGAAAAAGATTTGTCTTGGAGTTGAAGCTGTGGACAAAGAAAAAGAAAAAAAAGACATCAATTTGAAGGCAAAAGAAAACGTTATCACTAGACTCCGGATTTTATGCATTTTTGGCAACAATGAGTACGTGCAATTTAGAGCAGTGGAAGAATTAGAAGACTTTAAAAGTATTAATATATTATTTTCACTATATTAAAATTATTAGTGAAAAATATAAATTTATATTTAGCTCCTGTGTCTTGCAATTGATGCACAAACTTTTTATTTTGCATAAAGATCCGGAGTCTAGTTATCACCGTCTGTATCAAAGAGCAGTCAACCGTGATGTACAATGAGGCTTCGAAAGGAAAGATCGTTTTCCTATATGTACGTTCTCTTCTTCAATACATCGAAGACGCAAAATTCAAAATACCGATAAATATCACGTTTTTTCGGAAAGGCATTCATTTATACGCATATACAAATACATATACATATGTATAAGTACATACACGTAGGTAACCACGCGTGTAAACACATTACATATAATAATAATAATAATAATAATAATAAAAATATAATAATAATTATTATAATAATGATGATAATGATAATTAATTATACCGATATGCACTGCGTATTAAACGTTTCGCGATCGAAAAGCAATCGCGCTGTCAAGATCGATGCATTGCAATGAAATTGATTCACAAAACTGCATATACGTATTAATTACATTCATAAATAATTTCTAATCGTAAGCGTAATCTTACTGATTATTATATCGTAACGACGATTGATTATCTGATTTATCCGGCTGTGTTTGTAACGTACGTGATTAAATATTAAACTATCAATTTAAACAGTAACGTGCATTCCATATCCATGTTTTCTGCCTTTCTTTCTCTCTCTCTCTCTCTCTCTCTCCGACTATTTGTCTCCGATTACTTATTCTAGAAAAGAAAAGTGGACCATGAATCGTATAAAATCGTAAAAGACCTTTATTTATAAATCATTCGTGTTTCACTCTGCTCAAGGAGATGTACGACTTTTTCGTGGCCAAATTGTGCCAGCCTACGGGACCTCTTTCGCAGTCAGCGCAAGCTAAATATTTCACATCGCCCACGGTATGGGAGACCCCGATATTCTCAAACGTGAACATGTCCTCCACCAGCCAGTGGTCCGTAACAAGTTCTTGTTGATCGGCTTCGCCTTCGCCTTTCCTTTGCACGTATGGCAGATTAAACTAGAATCAAATTTAATTACAGTAACTACGGCTTTTACGTATACCGCCAAACTGTATTACAAAAGCTTTATTCTGTCGAATTTTTCAAATCAGGAGACGCTACGAATAACAAGAGTCTCTGTGGTCTAACAGTAAAGTAAACAAACTTTGAGGTTAGGTTTCACAGTGTCGCGAAAAACCTATGCACGAACAGAGCCGTGCGATGCTTGAAAATATTGTTCATTAGTTATACGATCGATTAGCGAATCCTTTTTTCCCCACTTTTTTTTTTAACGGCGTTATGTATAAAACTCAGAATCGATCACCTCTATGTTTACTAGCCGGGCTGCACCTGCATTCAACATTTTCGAGGGGCAAAATGTGCAGTAAACTTTCATCTTGTTTCTCTCGTCTTTGTCCACCAAGGTATTCTGATCCGTTTCCGTCGACATATTTCTCACAGTATGGCCCGGTTATTTAAACATATATTGTAATTACAACGCTATAAACACCACAGCATTGACGTTCAAATAAAACAACTATAAGTATTTACACAACTATCTATATCGCTCTGAATCGACCTGCAACGCGATACTTTCCGGCGATTCGATAGTCGTCGTACAGCGCGCCGTCGATCGTCGATTCTTCCGTACGCGCAATTTTTCAAAATTACATCTACCGTAGGCCGTAATGTAATCGTTGGTTCGTTCAATTTTTTTTTTGCTTAACAGCGTCCAACCGAATTCGTGAAACTTCTCGTCGAACGGCATTGGATCGGTCCAACGTTGTTGATTCTCTTCAGGGCCGATGACGAAAATTAATTCTCCATCGAAATTATCGACGTACTTGCGAAACGCCGGCCCGTTGTTAAAGTAACAAAACAGAAGGGCATGATTTTCCGGCGCACATATATTTTTTGCGTTACCTCCGTTAATAAACGACACGTTACTCAGAAACAATGGCGGTGAATACTTGCTGCACCACCATGATCGATCCAATTCTATACCGGCAACCTCCAATCCTTGAAAAAAGAGGAGTCGATAAATTATACCGGTTTCTTACTCGTCCTAGTACTTGAGAATTAATTGAATTTACCAGAATACATTTGAAACAACCACTCGAATAATCCAGTCCCGCAGCCTACGCTCGTTAATCCGACCGCATCGTGCTTGTCAATTAATTCTTTGACCCAACGTAGATCGTTCATAGTTGGCAGAACCCAGAATAATCGACATTTCTCGAATTTATTCAAACTACAATTAACGTTAACAATATCTTCCCATTTTCCTTGATTGTAGAGCCCGAGAACCGTCTCCTCAATACTTTCGTCGGCCATAACTCTGTCGGCGAACGGGTAATATTCGGACGTGGTCCAGACGTTTTCGACTCTGACAAGACACTGGCTCGATTTAGAATTCGCTTAACGATTGTTTATTAATAGTACAGAAAAGTCTCAGATAAAATCCTTGACTTACGTAATTCGTTAAATTATAACTGATATATATATGTATTCGTATCGATGACAAAATCTACCTAAAATTGGAGACACTTTATCGTTCGATGAAGGCACGGTATTACAATGTAGTGGCTTAAATATAATTATCATTTCGTCGAAAAGGAAATGTTAACGATATAAAATATAATAAATAAATTAATATATACTAAAAAAAGTTCATACATGAGATTAATAAACTACAAGGCACTGTCAAGAACACGTGCGGACGTCCATCGGAATGTCCACGCGCATCTACTAAAAATATATCGCATAATTCACGTTATTTCAATTTCGAGTCCAATTCCTGAATTGCGTAATGAATGTCGTCAGTGGAAACGTTCAATAAAATTTTCTGGTATATGTCGTTCCTCGAGTGCTCGCATATCAACAATCTGCTTGTCCCTAATTTTCCACAAATCGCAAGCGTCTCCGTTACGGTCGGAATTTTTATGCCTGTAACGGAAAATCGAATGCATTCTTTTGAGGAAATATTTAAAACACGCTGGTTACCCAAAAATAAACTTACCATCGAAGGAGCACAGCGCCTCGAACTGTCTGTACGCATCTTTGAAATATACTTCCTCGATGGATGTTCGCGTTACCTCCGCGGATATCGCTTGTAAAAACACTTGTTCCATTTTCGAGCAATGCTTTATGGCCTGAACTTTTGCGGATGCGATCATTTCGGACACAGCCGCGGAGACGTCGTCAAGGGATATCGTTTCAGCATCTCGCGACTCCGCGATCTCCATTGAGCGACGACAGATATCCAAAGCTCGCCTGGCGTCTCCGGATACGGCAGAGACTTTTCTGTAACAGAACATTTTTCTGAGCAACAGCGATTTAAATTTCACAATGGAATTTTTATTGAATTCGATCGCGACGATACCGTGCAACAAGTTGTACAGCTTCGCTCCTGAAACCGTTGAAGTCTTTCAATCTGGACATTACGATCTCTGATAACTGTTTGTAATTGTACGGTTGAAATGTTAATCGCGTAAGGCCCAACCGCGATGTAACGCGACCCATTAACACTCTTTCGGGCAAGTCCATGGTGTTAGCAATGGTCACTACGATCAACTGTGCTGTTGTCTTTGTCGGCCAATCTAATAGATTGTATACGACATCCTGGCGTTTTGTGCACAAAAAGTCGAGCTGCAATAACAATTAATGAATAAATCGCTTGGACATCGATTAAATCGGGGAACTGTTAAAAATAAATCATACTTCGTCTACGAGAAGTAGCGTCATTTTAGAACTGGACCTATGAAACCTCTGCTCGAGTATACGATAAGCTTGCTCCCAGGTAGCAGTTCTACCTTCCAGCTGTTTCAGAATTTGTACGTAAGACTGTCTTGGTTCTGTTAATTTCATTCCATTAATAGCAACGTAATCAAAGTCATCCAATTGGCCTTTGATTATCAACTTCTGCAAGCACCTCACAGCCTCGTTTACAGTTGCGGTCTTTCCAGTCCCTGGTACTCCACTTATGTATATACACCTGTAAAAAATATTCATTCATTCTTATAGTTTTATAAAATTGTGATTTACAAGATAGAATTTTCTTTATCGATACGTACCCTCCACTCTTGTCTTCTAATTTTCCTTTGAGGAATGTGAAAATATTATTGAATTCCACTTCTCTGCAAGGTAAAGACTTTGGCACAGCGCTAACGTGCAATCTGGATCTGGCCTCCTGTAAGGGTGTAGCTGGTTTCAATAAGGCACTGAATCTTTTTCCCATTGAGGGTGTTAAATTGTTAGGTTTCAACGAACGCGATTTAGGGGTGCTTGGTAGAACTTCATCTAGTTCTGCTTCAATATTTCTTCTTATATAATTTTTCGTTTGCGGCGTGGAAACTTTCTTCTTTGCGGAGGAAATTTTAACGCGTTTATACATGTTGGCCAATTCTTCCTCCTCATTGCTTTTCTTATTATCTACAAACTGGATACTTTTTTGGTTACTCTCAGAATTTACTCTTTTCTGTTTATCCCCTCTACTAGGAGTGAGTGTACTGACCAACGAGATTTTAATACATTTATAAACATCAACCAACAATTCCTCATTGCTTTTATTTTGACCAACATGCTGACCATTTTTCAGAGTATCTTCGGCAATCGTGCTTCTCGGTCTGCTAGTCCTGCTGGGTGTATCAGGTAATTTTTCTTCTTTCGTAGCCTCCTTTCTGGCCACAACATTATTTTTCTTACCATCTGCAATATGTTTCAATTCATCGGACTTTCTCATTGATTTGGTTTTCTTATCTGTACTGCTATCGGTCTCGTTATCATTTACAGAAGGAAGACGATTCCTTTTGTTGATTCTACTATTTTTCGTTTCATTCAATCTTTTGTTTTCTTCTTCCAGTGACCGATCATTGTCTTCAAGCAGTGTATCTTCATTGTAATTAACGTTCTTTCTGCACTTACGGGATGGAGAATTTACTCGAGCAGCTTGTGCATTATTCAAGTAATCTAACGAACAATGATAAGAAGAAAGTCTCAGGGGTGGTCTTCTTATCCTAGCTTGAGTTAATATTTCTTGCTGGCTACCTAAATTTTTTAATTCCCTCGAGACTTTCCCTTTGTTAAACCCAGAATCGCTTTTATTGTCGTTACAAGAACTTTCGCCTTCTACGTCTGAACAACTTCTTCTGGTCTGTTTCGACCCTCGATTACCTTGCATTTTAGGTCTAAAATCGCCCTCGGAATCGGTATCAATTTTGTACAAACTCTGCTCCGTGGATCGTCTTAATTTAATTTTAAGCGACACTTTCTTGTCTCGAAAAATATGCTTTTTCTGTAACGCGTACTGAACGCTATGATATATATTCTCTTCATCGGAAGACACGTTTCCATTGTCTTTTTCTTTAGTCTGTAATCGCGAAAATCGTTTTCTATGAAATTTATTCGCAGCCTGTTCAGTTGCGCCTCTCGAATCGGAATCGGATCGTTCATCAAGGGCTCTGAGTATCTGATTGTCTGAATATTTATTTAATTTCGCGGTCATTGCAATTCTCTTATAATATATATATTTACACTTAAATATACTCTCTGTTTTATATCGCACAGTACATTTTAAAATATTATTAATGCCTTTTTTATAAATAAATATTCGTTACGTGACATAAAAGAAATGAGACGCTGGTATATAGAAATAAGTTGAAAAACGCGAAAGACAACAATAAACACAAGTATACTATTTATCTATGAACCGCCAAATTATCGTAACCGTAACACATAGACAAAGAGGATATGAGAGCGCTCACGCTCGGGATTTTTCTGCCCCTTTCTTAGCATCCTATCTCGATAAAATAGAATTCTATTTTGTCAAGATGACCATCGTGTGAATTTCTATTTGATCGACAGAGGTTCATGCGTCTGTTGGTATTTTTTGGCGAATAAACTTCCGAAAATCAGATTGAGCAAAACTTTTGCACATAGGTTCATTTTGCATTAAAAACATGTTTCCCAAAGGGATTTTTGCAAACTCGAAAAAAAATTTCCTATCATACCCGAATACAGTTTGGATATTTTGCCGCTACGAGGAATAGCGCTAAATTTAGATTTTACAGAGCATATATGATTCTTGCCGCTATTTACACGACAGATTATGAGAAAAATGGTAAGTATTGTACGACTATAATTAAGAATAGATATATAGTTTCGTGAGGAAAAGAAGATATAGTTCGGTTTCTGAAACTCTTTAATCAATTATAGGTTTATGTTGGAACACAAAAAGTCCATAGCACCCGAGATAGCAAAAAGTTCTTCCTTTCTAGATGAGTTACTAATTAATTGATTATTAAATTAACAACTAAAATGATGAAAAATGACTTAATCGAACTTATCATCTTTTCATTTGTTCTTTTTGAAATAACTTTTGCTGAACTTTGTTGTTATACGCATTAAAAAAATTCGTAGGAGACGGCAGCTATCGGAAGATTCAACAGAACTGAATGAGGAAAACATGCTCTATTATAATAAGCTCCTTACGGCATGAAACCATATTAAAGTTTAAACCCGAATAGAAGCTACAAAGACGCCGAAATCGCGAGTATATACCGCAGCTCTGTTTACACTATAATTAACTTGTTCGGACTCGAATAATATATTATATGCTAATATAAAAGGGGAAAGGATGAAAACGACTATGTGTTTCGCAGAGCGGAACACGTTCGAACGGATAAACATAAGCGAAGACAAAGATATAATTCGAAGATGGTTATACAGACAGTCGAATATAATGTAAAGCAAGGTGTAAAGATGTCGGAGAATCAAAGGATAGGGGTGATCTCCGTCGTGTTCGATTCTTATTTTAGCCTTCGTAAGGTTTCTGTGTGCGGGACTGAGGATACGCCAAGGTATTCTTAAATCCTCGTTAACTTAATAAAGACCGTCTTAAGACTGTTTGTCGACTTAGATCACGACAACATATAGGAAACGAGTCGCAAGGGTACATATGACAGGGTCGGGCCAACACGCCGGTGCATATTTAAACGGAAGTCGAACGGCGCTGACACGAGCCGCATCCAACAGTGGACCTAACAACAACATATCCTACTGTTCAACTCCAACGTTTGCGTGGTCCAGGCGAAATCCACCCGAGACGTGTACTTGGATTAGTTCGTTTCACCACGTTTTTCTCCAAGTAGCTGAAAGGTGAGGAGCTGCAACGACGATCGCTCTTACGTCCGTTCGGTTTCTTCCTCGGATCTTCCAGAGAGATCGCGCACGAACCATAAATCTATCGTAACGAGAATGGCAATTCCTTGGCACGTTTCTCCGCTACGTTCAATTTTTGCGAGACGGGGTTTATGGGGGTGATAGTACCCTCGGGAGCCTTCTTTTTGTTTTTTTGAGCCTGGCTCCGCCTGCTTGGCATCTTTCTCAGGCTTGGACCTTCTGTTTATTGGGTTCCGAACCACCGAGCGGCCACAATTTGTATCACTTGAGAAAAACCTCAGAGGTGACGGCGGAATTCGAACCCGGGACCACTATAGATCGTAGCCGCGTCCTCATCCACTTGAGCCACTGTGCGCTCCTACCCTCGGGAGCCTGAATGGACGCTAGTCCAGCAGCGACCGGTGAAAACCTTCGATAATGTGCCAGTTTCATTTGATTTCAGATTTTAGAATGTCTGTCGTTTCGGGACCCAGCTTTGATGCCTACTCATGGGGAGGCCAGGGCGGTGGTTCCAGGTTCGGTAACCAGACGGTAGTGGACAAGGTGCCACCGGACATGTTACACCTGATCGACGCCCATTGGTATCAGTACCCGCCGCTGAACCCGATGTGGCACGGGATTCTCGGCTTCGTAATCGGGTTGCTTGGTTTCATCTCCGTAAGCGGGAATGGCATGGTCGTCTACATTTTCCTCTCGACGAAGAGTCTTCGCACGCCGAGCAACCTGTTCGTCATCAACTTGGCCATCAGTGACTTCTGCATGATGTTCACCATGTCTCCGCCTATGGTAAACAACCGAGCCTAATCCACCCGGACGCGGAAACTGTAACAGATGCAATATAATTAATGCGATGCAATTCCTCTGTCCGGACAGATAATCAATTGCTATTACGAGACGTGGGTACTCGGACCTGTGTTTTGTGACATTTACGCGATGTTGGGCTCCTTGTTCGGATGTGGCTCCATTTGGACAATGACGTTGATCGCATTCGACAGATACAACGTGATCGTCAAAGGTTTAGCCGGCAAACCACTGACCATTAACGGAGCACTTCTCCGTATACTGGGTATATGGTTGTTCTCCTTGGGTTGGACTGTCGCGCCCGTGTTCGGCTGGAACCGGTAATTCCTCCCATTCGATCCCCGAAATCGGATACAACACCCCCTCAAAACACCCTAAACGCGCGGTTTTTCTCTCCTCAGATATGTTCCCGAAGGTAACATGACCGCTTGCGGCACCGATTACTTTAGCAGAGACATCCTGTCTGTCTCCTATCTCGTTCTATACGGCATCTGGGTTTACTTCTTCCCGCTGTTCCTCATCATCTACAGCTACTGGTTCATCATCCAAGCGGTCTCCGCTCACGAGAAGAACATGCGCGAGCAAGCGAAAAAGATGAACGTGGCCTCTCTGCGATCATCAGATAATCAGAACACTAGCGCCGAATGCAAACTGGCTAAGGTATTAATATTCTTAGACCATATATACTAATAGACCCGGCATAGGTATAGTATGTGTATAGGAAAACCGAGAATTCAGTGTCCGAAAGATGATGGGACACTGTGACGTCGCAAGATAAGTCTTAAGATAATTTCTTTCCATGTACTGTGTACATGGCGCACCCGCTGACCCCCCTCTCCCCATGTAAGCCCAGCCACAGCCTACTCTAGTGTTAGCCATGCTGAAGGATGTGTTGAGTATAATATATATATTATATATATATATATTATATATATATAGATATAGATACAATAGGACTCTCACCGTATTGTCACATCCTTCAGCATGGCTAGCACTAGAGTAGGCTGTGGCCAAGCGTATATAGGCACTGTCGATGAGCATAGCTTGTACACCTTTTGAAAATGTGACGTCACAGTGTCTTTCAGCTGATTTCATCTTTCGGACACGGAAAATTATCTACGCCGTGTCTATAGGTATATATGGCCTAAGTTAATATTTACCATGTATGTATGAACTAGCGTGGTATACAGTAATATGTTTACGGAGACACGCGATTGATTTCAGGTCGCTTTGATGACTATTTCCTTGTGGTTCATGGCCTGGACACCGTACTTGGTGATCAACGCCTCCGGCATCTTCAACCTCGTCAAGATCAGCCCGCTGTTCACCATCTGGGGCTCCCTGTTCGCAAAGGCCAACGCCGTCTATAACCCGATCGTCTACGGAATCAGGTAGCCATCGTTGAGAGGTCGAGAGAGTTGGCGCAGTCTACGATTGCTCTGAAATATTATAAGGACTTGTCACTGACATTTCCGATTTAATTTGTTCAATCATTTCAGCCATCCGAAATACCGAGCCGCGCTCTTCCAGAGGTTCCCATCGCTGGCATGCGCTTCTGCACCAGCACCAGTGGACGCGACCTCCACCGTCTCCGGAACCACCACCGTCGCCGACAGCGAAAAAGCGAACGCATAAAACCGTCTCTCGTTTCTGCGCAAAATATCTCGTGAGATACGAATGATCACGATCCGGTCCAAGATTAACGAACCGCTAGGAAATTCAAGATGACGCGAAGTTTCATTACAGACACGAAATTGTAAATATTAGCATCGGTCGTCGTGTTAAGAAATATTTTTGTACAAATTACGGGGGACACGCTTCGACTTGAAAGATCGCGAGAACGCGGGATCGAAGGAGGAGTAAGAGGGACAACACCATCAACGCCGGGACAAGCGTATCCATATCTTCGCGACGCGAGTACCCAGTATACGGAATTGTTCCAGCATGCGGTAATAAATGAGACCAATCTTCTAATCCTCCCATGATCGACACGCAATACCGACGATTCCCATTTGCACCACAATGCGAATCGCGTGGCGTCGAAACATGGACAGCGATTTCAATTTTGTACAGTTTATTCCGCAGTGATATACATGGTCACTTTGGTATAGCAGGCGTCTGCTCTATGTTTACTAGTTTAGTAAGCACACGTATCACACTGGCGTGAGATGCGATGAGAGCGTCGTATCTGTACCTTAATTTTATAAATACAAATGCAAATAAATTATGCAAGCAACGACCAATGTATTTCTTCATTGTCGTCGCGTCGCCGAGGTTACAAACGCGCGTCTTTGTACACGAAAACATAATGTTCCTCGATTCTTTTATGATTTTCCAGCTTCCGAAGGTTTGTCCCCTCCACCGGCTCCACCAGCAGATTCCTCGGTCGAGCCGCATATCAAGAACGGCAGTTTCTCTTTCAACGCAGCTCTGTACTTTGGGTGACTGCACAGTATAGATTGTCTCTTTAGTACACATAGGTGTTTGCTGCTTATGCCTGGAGTTTAAACAATGCACGCGTACCTGATTCCGTAAACGATTGGATTGTATATCGCGTTGGTTTTCGCGAACAAAGATCCCCATATAGTGAACAGAGGAGTGATCAACGTCCGATTGAATATTCCGATATAGTTGATTACCAGATAGGGTGTCCATGCCATAAACCATAACGAGATCGTTGTCAACGCTACCTGCAAGAAATTTTGCGTGAACATTTTTTAATTAAATAAATGGAAGGTATAGAAGTGCTAGTATACCTTAGCCAATTTTGCTTCGGCGCTAGTGCTCGATTGTTCTCCGGACCTCAGAGATGCAACATTCATCTTCTTCGCTTGCTCTCTCATCCCTTTCTCGTGTGCCGCAACAGTCTGTTTTTTAAGCAAACACAATCTTGAGATAATAAGCCGCGATGTAACATGTTCGATCAATATAATTACTAATTATATTTACCGATACGATGAAATAGTAGCTGTATATAATAGTGAAAAGCGGTGTATAGTAGACAAACACCGAGTAAACTAGTATGTACGACTTCGAGGACCAATCTAACGTGAGATAATCCGTTCCGCAGGCAGTCATATTACCCTCTGGGACGTATCTATATATATTAAAAAATTTCCTTTGTTAAGCGTACGCGAAGATATTATAATTTTCGGATTCATATATGTTACCTATTCCATCCCACCATAGGTAAAATTGCCCATACTAGACCAAATGTCCATATAGCTAGTATTTCGACTATCACTCTTTTTATAGTTAGAGGCGTTCCAGACATCCCCTAAAAATAATCCATTTTTTAGAGCCTGTCTTTATTTTTAACTATCGGTATCTTGTTTATATATACCTTCACTATAACATTATATCTGTCCTGAGCAATGGCTGTCATAGTCCAAATAGAAGCGCATCCGCATAGTGAACCAACCAGTGCATAAATGTCGCACATTAAGGTTCCTGGATAGAGGAATACCGTTTTAATAACTATAACTTCTTCTATGAAATTGTTTCGCGCCCATCTATATTCTTACCCAAAACCCAAGTTTCATAGAAACAACAGACCACCATTGGAGGACACATAAAACCCATCATTATGAAATCGGAAAAAGCTAAATTGACTACGAGTAAATTACTCGGTGTTCTCATGGACGGCGTCATTAAAAATACGTAAACTACTACACCGTTACCACACCAGCCAATGATCCCCAATATGATCATGACTACGCCTAAAAGTTTATGCCATAGCGGGTGTAACGGTGGAAATCGGTACCTATGTTAAACATAAAATAAGATGAAAATAAGATGCTCCGGTATTTCGAATGAAATTTTAACGATTACCAATATGTGTCGATTAAATGGATCATTTCTTCGGGTACTTTACTGACGACCGTTTCATTATTAAACCGCATTATCTGTCTTGCAAACTGTGGTCCGAGAGTAGTCGTTAACGTAAAATTCGGTGAAGGTATAGCTCCGATTGATAAGGGGGTGGTCATGTTGTGAATATCCATTAGAGCAGTTATCTCCATATCTTGAAAATAAGCATGCATAACTTTGTAAATGAAAAATACAATTAGATAATATTGTCCACACCGAAGCACATACTTGTAGACCAATGTTATAACGAGATTTTGTGAAAAATGATCACAAAGAATAGTATTTAAATTTACACATCGACAACTTTTTAAAGTGCATTCCTTATGCACAATTGAACTGATGGCGCACAACTGCAGCTACTCGAGCTCCATGCATCCCTTATACCTGTTCCATAAGATCAGATCCAATAATGTCATCCAATAAAATATTCAAATGAAACCATGTACAGTTCTATTAAATACATTTATATCACTTCTGCGAGTAGTAGTACGAACTGATGCATAAAAAGTACTGTCAGCCATCATTTAAAGTAATCTGATCAGCATGAATCATGACGTATGCCTTTACGGATTAAATTTTTATTATTAACTTAAGTGAGAAATGCACGCACAATGTATTAGTATAGTGCAAAATTTCAGATGGTTTCAAATTCTTTGATAGAGCATTTTGTATAATTTATTTCTTGAAATATAATTACAGGATCAACATCATTTAATCACTCTCGAAAGTCTTCGGATATGTTGACTACGTCCTTCTTGAAGAGCCTCTTCTAACACTTGAGTAATATGTAGCAAATTGTTGGGATCTGTTTGAAGCAACACATGCTCGATACTTTCCTCTTTGTCTGGATTCTTAATGGATAAATCCAATGTAATGAGGGGTGCAACTTGTTTTAATAATGACCTTGACGCAAGCTGCAAAGGAATATGTACTCCATTAGCTGTTCGAATATTCAAATATTAAATATTACATAATGACGAACCTGAACTTCAAATCTCCATTCCATATCATGATATTCTGGCAATTTAAATCCAATATTGGTGAGTACACCTAATATTTCATCTCTTTTAACATTATACAATTTGCTCAGAATTGCTTCTTGATCCTCGGAAAATCCCAAAGCAATTACAGAATCTGTAAAATCCTTGGAACTCAACTGTAACGCAATATAATCGAGATTATTATCTTAAAATAATGTAATATTTACAGTGATACAGAATGCTGCATTACTTTGTATCTACAACTTTCTAATAATAAATTAACGAGTCCTTCCACTGAATTTTTAATTACATTCACTTCGACTTCCAATTTCTCTGAAACAGTAATACGAGTCGAGTTGAAAGAAATTTCCTTAAAAACATCAAAACAATTTATTTTTCATCTCACTAACGGGCAGCTGCATTGTACAATTTAATGTTTGGTCCTTTCTGTAAATAATCCAAGGCCAATTTACAAAAGTCCTGTAATACTGTAAAAACAAATAAATTCATTCGAGTTGTTCGGACGCAAACAATATCAGCGGTAAACAATGACAACTGCACATACCTTGAGGTGCATGATCTGTAAGAAGCAGGACATGTTTCTTATGATCTGGTTTTAATGTCAGTAACATTGTCGCTCTTGTTATTAAAATGTTAAAAAATATTCGTATTACTATTTACGAACTGTATTGCATTTTTAGATTCAAAATATAAAGATCCCAGTTTCTAGGCGTAGCTTGAAGATGGCATACGTGCCGCCATATTTAATATAACCAATAAATTGACAACTCGTTTTAACGAACTATGCACCTATTTAAAAATCGTCGATACATCTTTATTTAATCACCAAAAATATATTTATTTAATCTACCTAGGTTTAGTATTTTTACGTTTATGCGCATCTTACATATAATCATATTTATAGGTTAGGTAATTATCATACGTCATTTGTGATTTTATCTTTACACACGTGCAATTGCAATGCATCAAATGAAATTAGATTGGTGCTAGTGTGTCATAAAGAATATCATAGTTTTAATGTTATGACTATGAATTTATTTCTTATATTTTAAATGCAAAAGACATACAAGTACACAAATAATATGTATGAAATTATAATTCCTTTAGAATAATTTATCTTGTAGTCAAGCGGTGTTCCCCGATTTTGTTATCCGATTGAAAAATGAGGGTAGGGCTATTTGTAATTACATATCTTTTCTCATTACACAATAGCGGCATAACCAGTGACGACACTGTAAGTTTTTAACAGCTTATGCAGAATGTTATGCCTTCGGTTGATTACGATTGATTCATATGAGTTTGGAACACGTGCTCGTATTTCTTTAAGGCTTCCCGGTGAGTATCTTGTTTCTTATCTAAAGTTACTATCAACTCTTCCACTCGGTTCCTAAATTTTAAGTGAAAGAATCATTAATACATCGTCGGACCTCTTATGCGTATAGTGATTTCTATATCTGCTTACAGTTCAGAAGAAATATATTCCATGCGCTTGGAAACATTCTGTTTGGCTTCGTCCAAATCCTGTTTCATAAGAACCGGTCCTATCAGCTTGAAAACATCATCTTCTGTTTTTAGAAGATCTAACTCTTTCTTGACCATTATATTTTCATGTAATTGACCCTCTAGCTGCTGCCTTTGCCTCAATGTTTTTTGGTAATCTGGTAAAAACAGAATCTACATTGTAACAGGCAGTTCGTTAATTATAATTTTATGAACTATTGCAAACAATGCGATTCGTATATCTAAAAAGTGAATGAACTACCTCTTTGAACTTGTTTGTATTTGTCTAACTCGGTTTTGAAATGCATTTGAATTTCTTCCATCATATTCGTCTAGAAGAGGGAAAGGATATTAAATCGGATCGAATACAAATAGATAGGTTATTTGATCTAACATTGTCATACCATGTTAAAGAATGTTTCGTAATATACTTCTTCGGATAACTAAGCTCGGATATATTTATTGCACTAGGAATATAGAATTGATAAATTCTATACACACGGGTGTTCTTGCAGTATTAATTGGATTTAATCCTTTCTTGAAAAGTGCTTTCTCTCAAGCACTATCAAACTTTTTCTTGACTTTACACCGCGACGGACGAAATGTAAATTTAAATATATATACATATACGCACACGATGCATAGAGATGCACAAATTAGGAATTACTGGAGTCAGAATAAAACGCAATGAATGTTTCAGCGACCACCTAGTGGTTACGAATGGTAACTAAAATGTCCCCTGAATACAATGCAACCCGCAAAGCTCAGGAGTGTACAGTGTACATAGAGCGATACAGGGTGTCCCAAAACGACTGTGTAAGCGGGAAATGGGAGGTTCCTTGGGTCATTTGAAGCGACATTTTCCTTAACAAAAATGGCGCCCGTGGCTTTGTTTAGGAGTTATTAACGAAAAACACGGACCAATCAGAGCGCGACCTAGACACATGTTGGCACGCTCAGCGCGGCGAGCCGGCAGGCGGTTGGCTGAACGTGCCAACATGCGTCTAGGTCGCGCTCTGATTGGTCCGTGTTTTTCGTTAATAACTCCTAAACAAAGCCACGGGCGCCATTTTTGTTAAGGAAAATGTCGCTTTAAATGACCCAAGGAACCTCCCATTTCTCGCTTACGCAGTCGTTTTGGGACACCTTGTATATGTGGAGATAAACAGATAAGGGATAAAAAATAAATTCGATATGATTTCGTGATTCTTTTTTAACCTAAATGCATCTATCGCCCACCAGGGTGGTTTCACTCTAATAGGAGAACTGTTAGCACGAATTTAGTACTGTAACACAAAATAGAGATGTCACTACTTTGCAAGAGTAATTCTCAAAGTGTCCGCCAGATGGAACTGATGACAGCATTTTGGTGCATATTTATTTACAGATTCTTTTTTCTACCATAAAAGTGTTTGTAAATATATTTTCAAAATGGTGAAGTGCGTATTTTGTGGGATTTTGGGCTACAATAAGAAAAATGAGTCCTTACACAGGTAAATACGTAAAGATAACATAACCTCTTATCAATTTTCAATAGTATTAATATATTTTTATTCTAATTTTCGTACTATAATGCGTAGATTTCCACAAGATGAATCACTACGTAATGAGTGGTTGAAACAACAAATCACTTTACACAAAACTGCTTTATAAAGCACCTTTGTTCCCGGTGATCGTTGAAACCAGGAAGTGTGCCTACAATTTAAAAAAAAATGGCAAGGTTTCCAAAACAGCAGGACGTTTCGGTTGAAACAAATTGTACAGGTAAAAAAGTGTTTCATCATTCATAAAAGTTATTAAAACTAAGTATTCGTCATAAAAGTATACATACAGAAATTGATAGTTAATGTATATGAATGTTTTTTCTTTTACAAGTTTTTCTTTCTGCTTTAAATGTAAATACTATTATTGATATATCCACAGTTATATCTTTTCCAGATAAAGCCCAAGATGTGGCTACTATATTTAAGAAAGAAAATGTACCAGAAAGGAATATTTTGATGGAAGTTAATTCTATAGGTAAAAAAGAGTATCTATGTTGACAAAAGGTACAAATGAAAGTTGCTTTACGCTTCTACATTAGCTTATGTAATGAATATTTCAGATAATGATGCTGAACCAACCTCCATAAATGAACAACTCCCCGAGGCAAGCACAATAGTGGATTATAGTGACTCACCTACAACGAGCAGAGATATACGTACGTTGAAATAAGTTTCAAATATAGTATTTAAGTTAATTATATATATTATTAAAAGAAAATTTGAAGATTTATTATTGAGATATTGAAAGTGGTATGAAATGTTAATGTTCATGGACTAAAATCTCTGTGTACAGTAAGTACTGAGCATTATTTCTCATTGCAGTTAGTCAAGAGGATTGCTTCTTACCAAGCACATCATATGCAGTGAAGAAGAAATATGAATGTGATATAGTTTGCTACGACCACCATTATGAAGACACTCCATGCACTATGAAAAGAAAATTTAACGTATTACGAAAAAAAAACAAAACAAACCGTAAATACCGTTCCAAAAGCCAATTGTCTAAGGATAATAAGTGTAACACACACCGACATCGTATAACACACATCGCATATCACACATTTTTGCCCCTCAATAATATTAAATTTTACTGTAAAATTAATTTCTTCATATAAATTCAATGTTATCCTTCAATAATATTAAATTTTACTGTAAAATTAATTCTTTATATAAATTCAATACTACCCCACAATAATATTAAATTTTACTATAAAATTAATTTCTTCATATAAATTCTCCATGTATGTTCTGCGATATGCGATGTGTGTTACGCGATGTCGATGTGTGTTACGAGATATACGATGTGTATTATACGATCTCGATGTGTGTTCTGCGATATGCGATGTGTGTTATGCGATCTCCATGTATGTTCTGCGATATGCGATGTGTGTTACGAGATATGCGATGTGTGTTACGAGATATACGATGTGTGTTACGCGATGTCGATGTGTGTTACGAGATATACCATGTGTGTTACGAGATATACGATGTGTGTTACGCGATGTCGATGTGTGTTACGCGATGTCGATGTGTGTTACGAGATATACGATGTGTGTTACGCGATGTCGATGTGTGTTACGAGATATACGATGTGTGTTACGCGATGTTGATGTGTGTTACGAGATATACGATGTGTGTTACGCGATGTCGATGTGTGTTACGAGATATACGATGTGTGTTACGCGATGTCGATGTGTGTTACGAGATATACGATGTGTGTTACGCGATGTCGATGTGTGTTACGCGATGTTGATGTGTGTTACGAGATATACGATGTGTGTTACGCGATGTCGATGTGTGTTACGAGATATACGATGTGTGTTACGCGATGTCGATGTGTGTTACGAGATATACGATGTGTGTTACGCGATGTCGATGTGTGTTACGAGATATACGATGTGTATTGTACGATCTCGGTGTGTGTTACACTTATTATCCTAAGTTTACGGTTATAGTGGAGCGGCGAGCAGTGATGATAGCGGCGCGGTGAGCAGCGCGATGGAAACAAACCGATGTAATTAAATGAATTTTTGTTACTTTTTTCTATCTTTTTCTTTTTCATTTAATTACATCTGTTTGTTTCCATCGCGCTGCTCACTGCGCCGCTATCATCGCTGCTCGCCGCTCCACTATAACCGCACCCTTAGACAATTGGCTTTTGGAACAGTATTTACGGTTTGTTTTGTTTTTCTTTGAGCCAGTTCATTGGTAATTAGTGTGATATGCATTTTATGCATTCTTAGTATGAAAAAGGTTGTAAATAATGTATAACTTGCAATATTTGTAATGAACCAGTGTTATCGCGCCTGATAATATGGTTTAAATTGATTAATAAGTAGAAAGTTGTACATATACTGTTAATAATTGTTATAATATTGAATAAAATGTATTTAAAATGTATTAAAATGTTTTAATTTATTTATTTTTAAATAAAAATTATAAATTAGCAAGGAATAGGTAGTATGGATTTCGAATTCCCGCGTTTTGATCCGTTAGTTGTGTAACACAAAATTCAGATGGCGTTCGATTTCGTGCTAACAGAAAAATACATTGAGTGACACTACCCTGATCGCCCACCTTTAAAATTTAGAGTATTCCAGAGTATTCTCAAGAATTGTCAAGAATTTTTCATCTTTGTATTTTCATAGTGTTTTATTTTCTAACCACCATTATGAACCTGTTAGGGTTCGCATAGGCCGCTAGGTGCAACACTATACCGGAGGCATCAAAACCCTGGGCACGTGCACTCTCATTGCCTCTTTGTTAGTGTCGATGGTTAAGTAAATGATAACCTCTATTCAAATGACAATTAAATAGGTTGATAACGCAATTGGTGTTTTCAATCAGATTTAGAAGATGGAAACGATATTAGAGCAACAACGACGATACCATGAGGAAAGGGAGAGGTTGATGGACGCAATGGTGAAAGAAATGCTTTACAAGAAAGCAGGACACAGAGAAAGCATAAACTCGGAGCATCGCTTGAAAATGTTGCTCGATCAATATATGGACAGCACTTTGCATTTGCAAGATTTGTACGAAGACAAAGATGGGCAAAGAAAGGAGGAGGTATATAAACTTTAGCTTTTATTTTCGTTACTAAATTGTTCTTCAAAATAAATGATTTTCTTTCAGGTACAAGCGCTTTCGGGTCCAAACGAATTTTCGGAGTTTTACTCCCGTTTGAAATCGATCAAAGAGTTTTATCGACGACATCCGAACGAGATAAGTATACCAATGTCCGTGGAATTCGAGGAACTAGCCAAAATGAGAGAAAATCCCACGGAAGAGCTTTCGAATCTTGTCGAATTTACTGACGAGGAAGGTTACGGAAAGTACCTTGATCTTCACGAGTGCTACGAGAAGTATATTAATCTCAAAGGAATCGAGAAAGTAGACTATATTACATATTTATCAACTTTCGATCATTTATTTGATATACCAAGGGAAAGAAAAAATGCTGAATATCAGAGATACATAGAATCATTATTAGAATATATAACGGACTATTTAAGTAGAGTTCGACCATTGCTCGACTTGACCGCAGAGCTCCAGGAGGCAAGCAGGGAATTTGAGACGCAATGGGAAAACAGTACATTCCCAGGATGGCCGAAAGAAACCGGCAGTGCTTTGACTCACGTTGGAGCTCATTTGGAACTGTCTGCTTTCTCTTCGTGGGAGGAGCTTGCGTCTCTTGGTTTGGATCGATTGAAATCGGCTCTAATGGCTTTGGGTTTAAAATGTGGCGGTACCCTCGAGGAGAGGGCTCAGAGACTCTTTAGTACAAAAGGGGAAGCTTCCTTGGATCCGAATTTACTAGCCAAGAGCAATAGAAATAGGAAAAACGGAAAGGGAAGGAATTCCGAGAAACAGAAGGAGATAGGATGCTTGGAAGGACAAGTATACAGACTCGCGGAATTGGTGTCTACTCAACGAGTTGCCACAAAAGAGAATGTACAAAGGAAACAAGCTAGAACAGAAGGCGAGAGAGGAGATTCCGATGCAGAAGCCAGCGCTAGCGAGTCCGAGGAGGAAGATGACAACGAAGTTCCATATAATCCGAAAAATCTTCCTCTTGGATGGGACGGCAAACCTATACCGTATTGGTTGTACAAATTGCATGGTTTAAATATCAGCTACAACTGCGAAATCTGTGGAAACTTCACGTACAAAGGACCAAAAGCTTTTCAAAGACATTTCGCCGAATGGAGACACGCGCACGGAATGCGCTGCCTAGGAATTCCAAATACCGCTCATTTCGCTAACGTAACGCAAATAGAAGACGCCCTGGCTCTATGGGAGAAACTGAAAGCTCAGAAACAAGCCGAACGCTGGCAGCCAGAACAGGAGGAAGAGTTCGAAGATTCTCTTGGAAACGTAGTTAATCGTAAAACGTACGAGGACTTGAAACGACAGGGTCTTTTGTAATACATTCATTACAATATCATTCTTGTAACGTGTCTGTATGTTTTAAAAGCGTATGTAATACCGAATAAACGGATTTTTCTAATTGATTGCTTGTTACTTATATTTTGAAAATAAAAACCAATTGCCTCCGAATATCGTTTCTATAAGTAAATTACTAGACAAAGTCACCACAGAAACTTCAAAGAAATATTGAAAGAAGCAAGCAGGGCCGCCGCGTGCGGTTGTGCAGGTTGTGCGCCGCACACGGGCGCATCGCCCAGGGGGCGCCGAAGTATCAAAATAAAAATGTTTTGAACTGAAATTACAAAAAAAGAAAAAGGTCATTTATTGTCCTTGCCGCCGAGAGGGCGCCGAAGTATCAAAATAAAAATTTTTTGAACTGAAATTAAAAAAAAAGAAAAAGGTCATTTATTGTCCTTGCCGCCGAGAGGGCGCCGAAGTATCAAAATAAAAATTTTTTGAACTGAAATTAAAAAAAAAGAAAAAGGTCATTTATTGTCCTTGCCGGCGAGAGGGCGCCGAAGTATCAAAATAAAAATTTTTTGAACTGAAATTAATTAATAAAAAAAGGTCATGTATTGTGCTCCTGGAAAAGGGGGGCGTCAGATTCTCAGATGTCTCCTTGCACACGGGCGCCTCTTACCCACACGGCGGCTCTGGAAGCAAGGCACACGGTTTTATTAATCAAAGATCTACGATTAATATAAATGGCGGTGCTTGATGTCGAATCGATTTTAAAGTAATAAATGTATAATCCTGAAATTACTTGAAAATCGTAACGTAGGAAGTAGGGATTTCAAAGTTCTTGTAACGCTCACGTCCGACCAATAAGAGCGTAACAAATCCCTACCAAGAGAGTGTGCGCAGTTCGTCGTGTGTGTCTATAGAGATGAATACCTCTCGTATCATCTCATACTTTCTCTCCTAACAGTAATGTTACGTCCGTTGAGAAAAGAATATTTTAATCTGTAACTATTTTACTCGCGGACACGTTGTCAAACAGAACACCATACGGACAAAGCTGTCGAGGAAATTCTGTTCGAAACGAAACGGAAAGTGATCGTTTCATCAGAGGAAGCAAGATGTTTTATCGGAGCTATTAAAACCACGTGCTCCGAAAGGCCGATCGTTATTATGAAAAAAAAGATTTAAACGTAAGCATCTGCCAGAAACGAATTGTTATTAATTGCCTCGCCGATTTTCTGGTTTTCTTTCTTTCTAATGATCCTACTTCTCGCAGTCGAAGTTACCGTTTTAAGTAACCGGCAGTTAGTCGAGCAAGCATTGATTAGGGAACAAAGATCCTTGCCACCATCGTGGAAAGGTATGCTCAGACAGGATGACGGAATTCGTGGACGGTTGGATATTTGGACACACTTTAGGGGAAGGTGCATACGGCGAGTACGTTTACAGAATTCTTCTGCTTTGTATCGCTTTAAACCGATCAATGATTACTCCGTTTTCGTTCTGATAAATAATTTATAATTTTTGGAGTTCATCAAATACGGATTTATCGATGAAAATATTCCACGTTCGTTTCATCGTTGTTTCTCACTGTGCTCGAAATATTTTTATATTTTAGCCATTTATACTTTTATATTGTTACTTTTACTAAAACATTTGCTTTGATCCTTTCAGGGTAAAGTTACTCTTAAACAAATCTACCGGTGAGGCGGTTGCCATGAAAATGATAGATTTAAAGAAGCACTCGGATGCTAGGCTAACCGTTCGTAAAGAGACTGCTATTCACCGTATGTTATCTAACTCGAACATTATACAATATTTTGGGAAGCGTAGCGAGCCAAACATGGAATATATTTTCTTAGAATATGCTTCTGGTGGAGAACTTTTTGATAGGATTGGTAAGAGTATTGCTTTTCTATGATAGTTTAAAACGGAGCTGCTCAACATGCCTATTAACGTCGATGCCAATGGGCACAGCTACGGGAAAGTACGGGCAGATGTTGAGCAGCTCTGGTTTAAAAAATGGTGGTGTTAACGTTACTCTTTTTGTTAAAACAGAACCTGACATCGGTATGCCAGCATCGGAGGCACAGAAGTATTTCAGACAGCTAATTTCGGCAGTTGAATATCTGCATACTAAAGGAATTGCACACAGAGATTTGAAACCAGAAAATTTACTACTAGATAAAAATGACAATTTAAAAGTCTCTGATTTTGGCATGGCAACAGTGTTTCGACTTCAAGGGAAAGAGCGGTTATTAGAAAAAAGATGCGGAACACTGCCATATGTTGCTCCAGAAGTATTAATACAACCCTACCTCGCAGAACCTGCCGATGTGTGGTCGTGTGGTATAATTCTTGTTGCTTTATTGACTGGAGGTAATCTTAATGAAGACATATATGTATACAGTAGCAGCTTATTGTTAATTTATAGTAATATTTCATCCGTAATTCCTTCCGACTTCAATGTCGAGTTTGAGTAAATCAGTAAATTGAGATGTAATCAAAAAAGGAATGAATTAATGACAGCTTTATACACAACGCGCAGATCACTGTCATTTTGAGTCTGATAATTTACTGGTCCATATCTGAACTGTAGAACTGCCTTGGGATCAGTCCTTGGCAGACATGCCAGAATACATGGCATGGAGAGATGGGAAATACATGTCTCTCACACCATGGAAAAAGTTGGATACTGTTTCCTTGTCTCTGATTAAAAATGTTCTTATGCACTCGCCGTCGTCCAGATATTCCATAAGAAATATTAAGCAACACAGATGGTTCATCAAAATGGTCCCAAAAGGTATGTATCTGTTCTGAGTAGTAACACATTGTTTGTCTTGTATGTATGTAACAGTTTTTATGGCCTGTCCATGAATACAATGAAATAAGCGTTTACTCGGTCAGGTACTAAGTATCTCTGAGTGTACATTTAAATTACTCAAAGCAGCTTGGTGCCTAACTGAGTGGATACTAAGAACACCCAAGTTTTTTCGTGCACTTGCAAGTATTCGGTATATTCATTATTAATTTGTATTATTAAGCATATAAATTTAAACTGTAAATTTTCAAGATTATCAAAGCTTTTGCCTTTACTTTGGTAATACAGCTCTATGATTTTAATTAAGGATCATAAAGCTAGATTACCGAAGCAAAGAGCACTGGCGTGTGCATCCAATAGAAATATCAAAAAATTACTATGTGAATTAATATGTGAATGATTTTAAAATCGTATTCTTTTCTCTTAACTGATATTATAGGATACATCCAACCTGACGAGACGGATTCAAGGCATAGTTTAGAAGATGAGAACTTGACAAGATTCTGTGCGTCCCAACCAGAATTGCTTCGGGTACAAAATACTGTTGTAGAAATTAATTTAGAAGAACAGCCAGGATTCTCATTTTCGCAACCCGCTCATATAGAAGACTTATTAGTTTGCACTCAAGTACAAAATAAGCAACTTACACAAGCCAGCCAGGTAGTGCAACTTCCTTGCAGTTTTTTTTTATGTAAAAGGATCGATATAATTACGGACGCAATAACTATAATTTATTCATACATTTGCAGCAAAATACCTACCAACGCTTAGTACGGAGAATGACTAGATTCTTCGTTAAAACGACATTGGAGAAAACCGTAAAAAGATTAATAAACTGCATGAACAGTGAGAATTATACCTGTCGTATCAACGATTGTCGTACAGTAAGTTTCAACATAAATATTTCAACTAGTAGCTGTAACATGATCGCGTACTATAAATTGTTAATTCGATCATTTTGTTTACAGATTACCATATCGAGCACAGATAGAAGAAAAATGCCTCTCGTTTTCAAAGTGAATATCGTTGAAATGGATGGAAAGATACTTGTTGATTTTAGATTATCTAAAGGCTGCGGTCTAGAGTTCAAACGAAGATTTATAAAAATTAAGACTCTATTGAATGATATAGTAATGAAAGGTCCTGTGACTTGGCCGATTGCTGTTGCAACCGAATCTATACCTTGAACACAATGTAGAAAATCTCATTTTGAATAAAACATTTTATATTCTTTTATAAGAAAACTTCCCTTTCTTTTGCGCATACATTATTGTAATGATTTCTTCGCACTGAACGACTAACCCATAAATTTGAAATTGCGTTTCCATAAGTTTTTAGGAGCATGCAGGACTTCATGATAAGAAATCCGTACTATAACCTCAATGTTTAGCATGATTTTAAAATGCTCTTATTGCAACGCCTGGTTGTATTTGCAATAACTAGTATTGCAACTATTGCATTTTCCAATTATCTTCAGTTTATATATTATCTCGATATATTTTCGTATAAATTTTTTAACGGTATCGATGATTTGCAGGTGTACGATTACATCATCGGTAAGTTACATATTGTTATCAATTTAATGAATGTATCTATCTTATATAGAAAATATAGACTTGCAAAAAATATAGAAATCATTCGGAAAATTTAAACGATATTTTTCTAGTAGGAGCAGGCACTGCAGGAGCAGCTTTGTCTGCAAGATTAACAGAATATGGATATAAGGTCTTGCTGCTCGAGGCTGGTGGAGTTCCACCACCTTTTCTTGATATTCCACTTTTGGCTCCTTTAATTCAGAATAGTCCATACGATTGGCAATACACTACTGTACCACAACAGAATGCTTGCAAGGGTTTAGTCAATAATGTATTGCATTCGATGAATATATCTCTAGCTATACAATGATTATTTCAATGTGTAATTATGAATTTATTTCTCAGCAAAGCAAATGGCCAATGGGTAAACTTCTTGGTGGAACTAGTCGATTAAACTACATGCTTTATGTACGCGGACATCCTCTGGATTATAGAGACTGGTTTCCAGATTTTAATGGTTATTATAATAAGTATAGTAATGTATTATTCATTGTTAGCTTTTATTATTATTAAATAGAAAAATGTGTGTAGAACCCACCACACAGAATGGTGGTCCAATGAGTACAAATATCTTGAAATGGAGTACTGATCTATGCGATATAATCTTGAAAGGATTAGAAGAGTTACATCAACCCATTGGTAATATTAACGAGGACTTAAACATTGGTAATTTTATTAATATCAACAAAATGTTGTAGCAATGAGTATTACCATCTGATAATGTTATTCATTCAGGTTTCATGAAACCACAGTTGTCTATGGAAAATGGTAAACGGTGGAGTACTGATAAATTATTGCAAAAAAATTTCCAAAAGAGAATGACTGTTATTGCTCATGCTCATGTCGAGAAAGTATGTTGAAAAAAAATGTATTGATACTATTGTTTAATGAATTATAATGATACAACTAGCATCTAATTACAGGTACTGATGGAATCAAAGAAAGCAGTGGGAGTGCAATTTATGACTCAAAACAAAGTATTTAAAGCTATCGCAAAACGAGGTGTTATTCTAAGTGCTGGAGCTATTGGTACACCTAAAATATTAATGTTGTCCGGAGTTGGGCCAAAAAAACATTTAGAAGACTTGAAGGTGAACTTTGAATGATTGTATATATGGTATGTAGCTATATTGTATTTATGTTTCACAACTCCATTCACTTTTTAGATAAATATTGTCGAAGATTTACCAGTTGGTCAGCATTTAGTGGACCATGTGCTTACAGGAATTGATTTAGTTACAATCAACGTAACTATAGGCTTAAATATGGTTGATACCTTCAGTCTCACATCGGCTATAAACTATTTTTTTTATGGAGAAGGTACACTTCTTAATTGGGAAAGATAATTACCGTTATACAGTTACAATTGTACGTTTACTTAGACGTTTTTTTTATGCTACTTAGGTCCTTGGACATCTGCAGGTGTTGAAGTCCTAGGAACGTTTCATAGTTCTTTTGAAAAAAATATAACAAATGCACCAGATTTACAGATTATGGTGATGCCACTTGGATTAGCAAAGGATGGTGGAACTGTGTTAAGAAAAGCCTTAGGAATATCAGATAAGGTAAATTCCAAGGAATATATTTTACAAGCTTTTTATTGATATACCTAAACATTAATTTCTTATATGATCTTTACAGATTTATAATGATTACTTTGCTCCCCTTGCTTGCAAGAATACTGTAACAATTGCTCCCGTTTTATTACATCCGAAAAGTATGGGAGAGGTAAAATTAAATAGTACCAATCCTTTTGATCCACCGTTAATTAATCCGAAATACTTAACAAATAAAGATGACATTGCACGTCTCACCGATGGTACTATGACTGATTCAATTTTAATAGTATACATATGTACAATACGTGAAACATGATCGCAACGTATGATACTCAATTTTACAGGATTGCAATTTGTGAAGAAACTCGTTGAAACAGACACCATGAAATCTGTTGGCGCATCTATTTATGAAAAACATTTTCCTGGTTGCGAAAACGAAAATTTTGGTAGCAAAATGTACTGGGAATGTTATATACGACATTTAACATTAACTTCGTATCATCCTGCCGGGACCTGCCGCATGGGCGATGTTGTTGATCAGAAATTTCGGTAATTCATTATCTTTTCTTTCTTTAATCAATATGTTTTGTGGTATCAATTTAATAAAACTTATTTCTTATAGAGTTTACGGTGTGACAAATCTGTATGTGACCGATGCATCTGTGCTGCCTTCATTGCCGAGCGGTAATATTAATGCTGCTGTTTTAATGATTGCCGAAAAAGCTGCGCGTATATTTAAACAAAATACGGAGCGTAACGCAAATAATCAAAAATGTTACAAACCACATGATTATTATAAATACAGCGAATATTTTAATAGGTGATAATAATTATTTTTGTAGTAGATGTAAACTTAAAGTTTAAAAATTTTGATTTGTGTAATATCATCAATTTTACAAAGTTAGATAATATGGTGAATCGAATGCTCTCAAATTACTTGAAATCTTTATGAGAATAGAAATTAATATTATACATTCTACCGGCTTTATACATTACAGGATATTAACGATAATTGCGTCTACTATTTTTGTAATCTCTTCGAGAGTGATCGTTCGGTCTGTGATTGTTATGAGTGTTTCTAGACCTATGATCTTTATGATGGTTACTTTTAGTTGGTTCTCTTCGATAAGGATGTGGTCGTTCGGATCTTCTATTATTATCGTACATATGATTATCTATTTGTCTAGAATGAGGACCTGTACTTGGCAACATATTTGCTCCAAACATGACCATTTTCATATGAGAAGGATTATTTCCTAACAACATCTGTTGACCTAACTGAAGTAGATGGTTAGGATTGAGATACTGATCCTGTGGGTTTGCTTTTGGAGTTGGTTCTGTGTTGTTCCTTGTGCTCATACAAATAGGGCGATTGAACAGCAAAGTACCATCAAATAGGTCCAAAGCATACGCTACAGAATTAATATGTTTATAAGTAATAAATCCATACGTTCTCTGTTTCCCATCGCGATCTTTAGGAATGATAACTCTTTGCACAGGACCACCCTACAACATTGCAGAAAATATTTCTATAAAGAAATCTATGAAACTTTAAAATACGCTATACAGATTTAAAAATTCTACTGATGAAGGAGTTGATTCAAATGTTAGGGACAACAATGTTCAGGTTAATAAATGTAATAGAAGATATTTTTACGTAGTACTTAAAATTTGACTTCAAGAAACGTTCTCGTAATGCGTTAAAATTTAGATGTGTATCTTCAAATATGTAAAAGGGTCGAAAAATAATGTTATTATGTACAAAATATTTGTGAAATTATTGGTAATGAATCTGTTCGAATACACAAACCTGCAAGAATAATTCATAGAGAATTTCCTCTGTTACTCTCTCGCTCAAATTCCCACACCATAGAGTACGCACGTCTTCGTCCATGACGCTACAGACGAGGTAACGAGAAATAAATATAAACTGGTATTAGATTTACTAAATAACCAAACGTAATGAAATTCAATGATCAAATTCCAGTTATGAGCATTATAATGATAAATGACGCCAAAGAAACACACAACGTCACAACATATGAGCTTCGTATTGTTTATGCTTGCACTAAAAATACAGCAACAGATGCAGTTTCCAAAGATATTAATTAATAATGAGTTCCTTACAATTGATAGATTATACGATGATTATATAGACAAGATACGGTATATACTTTTATTCACTGACAAACAAAAATTAGGCTATACAATGATTTTTAATTAGCTTGCATTGCTAGCGTCGAAACGAACTGCTACGCCATCTATCAAGCAAAGCGTGAATACTAATCGGCAAGTAGTTCAAACATACCATCATAGATGGTGCTACAAGTTTCGTAATTGCTTTATTTATCCACAACTTTAATTTTCACAGCCATTAGCTCGATAGAATCATTGATACTTAATATTTTATAGAGTATTTGGTGTTATCTTTGCGAAACAAAATATTATAAATCGAGAAATTTCAGATCGTGCGTCACGAAATCCCATAAGGTGACTATGGTCTATTCTTATACTACATCTGCGATGTTACGAAAATACGTGAAATTTTACTAAATCTCGTCTGTGATATGTTTTCAGGGGACTATAAAAATCATTCTTATTGTTTGTCCCTTTTACAATTAATTTGAATCATTGATCATGGCAGCTATCTGTAAAGAATATACTCGTAGCGTTATCTAGCGATACGAAAATGTGAAATTCCTCACGTTGTACAGTTGATAATGTCGGAGAATATGGTTCTGTTGATTTTGTGCTACGTGGGAACAACCGGGCTCTGAACACGCAACAACAAACTTGTCAAAAAGATGACGACAACGAACTATTTGGATTTGGACATTAACAAATTGTTCGAGGACTTTACCATCAAAGAGATCGAAGGGATCCAGAAGAAAATTCAAAATGAAAGTGACAGAAAGAAAATCGAGCTTAGAACTCTTGTTGGGTAACGTTTACTATATGTATATCTGTTTTTTCTTTCATTGTTCTTATATTAACAACGTGTTTGCGTGACAATATTGAATAGCTGTTACGAACATTAATTGCTATAAGGTTATTTTTCCACTGCTAAATTAATCAGTGACTAATCGAAAATTGTCATGTTTTTAGGGAAAGGTATCGTGACTTGATACTGGCTGCTGACACAATCGGGAAGATGAAGATAACTTCTGAACGTGTCATCACAAGAATTGTTAGTATAGAAGATAAATTCAGGGAACTGCAGAAGAAGTACCTGATCGGTTTTAAAGTTGATCCGACTAACAATCAGAACGATAGGTATGTTTGCTACCTTCCCTACTGTTATGTTGTGTGCGTAAGGTTTTATCTCAATTATTTCTTGAAGGTTCATTTCATTTTTAGATATCTAGAAGGAATTCAAAATTCAGTTGTTATTCAAATAAAAATATTAATGGATATTCCTCAGCATATCTGGACTAATATCGAGAACAAGAATTTATTATTCGCCACACAATTGTATTTGGTAGCCCAACATGTAAATTATAGTTTACTGTTCGAAGTAGGAAGCGATGACTTGTCGAACAAATACCCGATTGTTTCCAAACAATGGGATGTTATTAGTCAGTTTAAAAACATTATAACCACCGAATGCAATAATATATTGCAGTCATTGGAAGTGCAACCAGAGGTCAGCATTCATTCGCATATACACTATAGATTGCGCTATTAAAGACCTTATTTTTTTAGAGTATAGCAAATTGTTTAGCTGCGCTCGTATTATTAAATGGGACTTCGTTCTCAGACTTGCTAGACATGTTGATATCCATGCGAAGTCATGCTATTAAGTCCATTATCACGGATGAAAATGACAGCAATGTTAAGAATAAAATTAAGCTATGCATTAAAATATTAATACAAACGGTTAATTTGATGTACTCCTGTTTTATAAGTAAGTAACCGTATATTCAATTTACCATGTCCATAAAGTATACTATAATCAAGCGAGTTGTTCATTTTAGATACAAAGAACAAATCGGGTGGTCTTGTTCTACAGTACATATCAGAAATTCAGGATCAAGAAGCATATTCTTTGCTTTGTCGTTTGGACGTGAATCAAGAATTGCTCAAGGAATTTCTGCCCTCTGTAACGAAACAGCATAAACCATTCGTTCAGGATAATACCGGCAATTTTTCTTTACCGGATCTGCAAAAGAGCGTTCAGTCCTGGTTGGAATGGGTTACCGAGTTTTGCAATCGCGAGGTCACAAAACTGTTGAACCTAATAGTATCTATAAAAGGCTTATACTATGTTCGCGAAGAGGCAGTTAGCATTAACCTGCCCGACAATTGGAATTCCATTTGGGAGGAATTGTCTTTGCCTAGGATCACGTTTTGGGTCGAATTCTTTCAACCTATCATATCCCAAAGAGCAAAAAGTAGGTCTAGCGTAGAATCACCGTTTTCTTCGTTAATATAAAATTCTCATTACTTTCTTAGATATTATAAGGGACAAATGGACGGAGACTACGGCTAAATTGAAAGCGGACGTAGTGGAGTTACTCAACAAAGCAATGAACGATAAATTTGAATATCCGGAACACGATTTGCGCTGGTTCATTTGGAAGGATTCTCCCAGCGATATTCCTCAAAAGCTCACGAAAAATGGCGGACTCGACGGCAAGAGATCCTTATTGATGAAAACCAAGGGATACTCGCCTAATATTCTCAAATTATGCGAGAACTTTGATTCAGGCTTACAAGCTCTGCTTCATGATCTCGAACAATATTTGTACGAAACCGAACGCGTCATGTCCATCAAAGACAATCTATTGTCCACGAATATATCGTTAATTTCGGATACGTTTTCCGATCGCTCGGAAATCCAGGAACACCTACAAACGACCAGTACCACTATGATCGAGGACTTGATCGGTTTCGTGAAAACCACGTGTGTTAACGAGAAACCCGAACACGGCCAGCGCGATACAAACGCTGTCGTGATGGCCAGATTTCTTTTGGCATTGACAACTCTCAGCTCGAATTTAAACAAATGTTTCACGCTCTCGAAAGTGTCCGGACTGACCATCACGAACGCGAAATGGCAGTCGATCTGCGACAAACTGAAAGAAGAGAGTACTTATGTGTGGTCAGTTTGGGCTAACGCGTACAAAGCTAAAATAAGCGAGCACAGAGTGAAGTACATATCGAACGAACCACTGGACGGTTACCGGATACACGCGGTAATTTCGGAATGGCAAAAGGTCACCATCGAAGAAGACTCTGGAGAAGGGAAACGTATCAAATCGGAGATCCTAGTGCCATATCAACCATCCATACAACTGCAAAAGTTTTTAACTATGGTTAGCAAAGATTTGAACAAAATAATTCCACACACCGTTCCAAAGTAAGTACAAGCCATCTTCGAGCCCTGACTTTCACGAATGGAGTTTCTTCTACTCGTGTTTTTAATTATATAGGAAGGTGCTTCACGATATCATAGACGATGTCGCCGTGGAGTTATTAAGCTACTATGTAGCTGCGTGTTCTGGTGCGAATCTTTCCCAGAAACAAGCGTTGCAGGTGCTGTTCGACGTGAAATATTCGAGCTTGCTAATGGTGCCACGAGAAAATAAGACTTTGTTCGATTTATCCGCGGAAGCCTGTGACAGCGTATTGTCCAAAATAGATCCATTCGATTACGATGTCTTCAATCCGTTTATTCATACCAACGTGAAAAGAAGCGTTCAAAGATCTTTGGTGAGAACTCGCTGAAGATTGTACACTATTTTGCTTGATCAAATCTCGATTTCAATTGATTTGGCGTTGTTTAGCTTATACTCGGAAATCTAGTGCCCCATTTGGAGCAGCTGCATTCAATTTTGGGAGCGCGCAACGAATACAGTAATACCGAGGGCGTGAAATCGGATTTGCCCACGGTGTTAGCCCTATGCAACGGTGCGCCCTGGTTTCCATCTTTGACAGTGACCGCTCCAGCAAGGAGTTTGCCATTGGTATCCGTAACGATACCAGAAAAACTACAGGTATATAGAATTGCGAAAGAATTACAAGCTGTTGGTTGCATTTTCTCAGCATCTTCTGACCGTTATGTTCAACAATGATTTCACTGTGATTCTCTATAAATTCGTTTTTATGTATGTACTCTTAGATTTCCAGTGCATTCTGATAAGATAGAGTCGTGCATTGAGTTGCGGTAAGAGAACGACATTGCATGGCAGTTTCCAGTTGACTAATTTCTAACAGAAACATTTCTTTTCTTGATTTTTACGAGTAACTTTCCCGATTGATCAAACGAGTCTCTCTGTATTTATAGTTGTGGTCGAAGGAATGAAACAATACGAATGCATCGTTAACGAAATTTCTTTCTATTTTAGCGGAAAAAAGTTACCGGCAAGGAAAATGTGAAAAGCGACTCCACGGGTGCCACGATAAAGTCCGGAGCGGCAGCATTTTTCGGAGCAATGGGCAGCGACTGGTTTAGTAGTAGTTAATTTATTTGACTCGTAAGTTCTCGATCGAACGCTGTATATATTGTTCACTGTATATATACGTCAGTTATATATTATGTAAATACCGCAGTCGTGGAACATTGCCTTTTTCATTACTATCAGTATTGAATAAAACAATTTTATACAATCTTTACACGCATTGCGGTCTACGCTGATTCATCGACGCGCAACATTTCTCGGCTTGCGATCAAACTACCCTGTACAGTAGCGCCAGCGGCGGCAAGCGACCGTACCAACTTTCGAAAAATTCGAACTTTCACCGAAGAACAACAAAGCAAATTCGTATGCAAATATCCGTTGGAGAGACCGCGTCGCTTCACTCCCACCGATCGAAAAAAAGCAAACAGCAGAAAGTGATGAACGTTTAAACAACATCGAGTCGAACGACGGCGTTTCGGTCACCTTGAGAACTCAGGTAGCATCCTCATTGTTAGTCGACCGCGCGACGAAGTCTTCGAAAATTTTCCAAACGTTCGTAGCGCCGCCGGCGATGCACATCGGCGAACCTGCGGGAGATACGCGCGCGAGAGAGAAATGGAGCATGGCGAGGTGCAGTCAGCGCGACAAAGACAGCGACACAGAAAGTGTCTCGGCTCTCTCAGCCGGTTACGCAATTACCGTGAGAGTACCATGGACAGCGGGAGGGGAGTAGGGGAGTAGAAAGAGGGAGAGGGGGCGAGCGGCAAAATACGCCAGCGCAGTATAGTACACGTTTTGATATACGGCAAGATGGCCGGATGGGCCCAGCTGTGGCAATATCGGTCGTGAGACACTCGCGTCACCGTTTGCGTAAAAAACAACGTTACGAGTCCTTGCAACTTCAGGAGTATCGCTGGGATAAACAGAATCCTTATCTGGATCAAATGGTGAGTGAAAAACCCCCATTTATTTCTGCGTTTCGGCCGGCGAACCGCACGCGGACCGGTGCGTGCGACGTTTCGCGCGCCGATTTTCAAATTTCGCCCGACCGTTCCGGGATTCCCGGTGTTCGCGGCTCGACTGTTATGGTGGTTTCGCGTGCGTCGCGGTCGAACGCCGTCGGACGCGATTGTAGATCGTGAAATTCGTTTACGATCGATTTGAAATCGGGAGCGCGTATTTCGAAATTGGCGTGCACACCGATTCAACGCGTAGAATCGGTCTTATGGGGAAGCCATAACCTTGGAACGTCAACGGCGCGGCGGGTGAAAAATTTGAATAATTCCGTGGTTCGAATCTCGTCGTAACTCTCGTCGAAGGGGTTCGTGCGGTTAGGCTAACGTGCAGGGGAACTTCAGGGTCGCATCGGTATGTAAGTGTACAATTAGTTTATCGATTGTTCTATGTTTCCTTGTGAATTTCGAGATTTCAAGCATGCATGGTCCACGTTTGCGTCAATTCTTATGAGAACATTCCTCGCCGGATCACGACCCCTGTGAATCTATAATTTAATCCGTAATTTATTCCATCCACCGAATGGGACACAGTCGAGAAGACCTTAAAGATTAATTTGCATATATTACTGATGCGAGTAATGTGTAGTGCACGAAAAAGTTCGAACGTTCTTACTTTCGCGCATGCGCGGTGCACGGATGTTTTTTTTTATTGAGCCACTGAAACCTGTTATAGGTTTATTTCGGCTTTAACAAACATACATTGAGTTTACATAATTATAGACTTGATTACCGCTAGAGGTGAAGTTGACAGTCGTTTAAAAACTGAAAAATATTGCAAGCTTTTATATTTGGTTCTGCAAAGAAAATATCCGCTTTTAATGGCAGAAAGTACTTAATTTTGCAAAGCTTATTAACTAGCTTGATTCTTTGGGAATCATATCTCTGAGTCAAAGTTACATCTACATCTCATTGACAATATTTACTCGATACAGAGAGGCCGCGAGACTGTAATGATGTCGTGTGCACTTTGTATTTTTTTTTTATTTCCAATGACGGTACACGGATTTTTCAGGATGTTTCGTTGAGAAGGAAGTTCGCTGGTTAGGCGATCTTTTTACGCGAGAGCTCGAGAGATTTCATACTTTGAACCGAAAATAAGGGAGAAACAAAGTGAAGCTTAATCGGGAAGCTGCCGGCGGCGATTAATCGCGAGAGGTCAATAGACAGACAAGAAACGGTCGAGGTGACGGTGACGGACGATCTTTCTTTCTTGTGGCTTTGCTGTGAAATCGCTTGCCATAGTTGGGTCAAAATGAATGACCGTCGCGGTCGACTGGACCAAGGCCAAGTTCAAGAGACCGACGAAAAATTCTCTTCCGCCATCGAACTTCCGTCTTCCGGAATCTCTCGAAAAATTCATTCAATTATTAATCGAAACCATTGACTTTTTCTGTTGGGGAAAAATCGAGGCGAATATCGGGCAGATTTCTCCGCGTCCCCCTGCGTTCGGCTAAATGAAACCGAGATTATTTCGAAGAAGACCGTTGTCCCCTCGTCGCGAGTTGTTTCTTCGGGGTCTTTGGCGACGTTCGAGGAAACACGCGCCAGATTAATCCTTCTTCGTTCCGCGCAATCCTCTGGGACACGTTGAAAAACGTTCCTACCATTTCTAAGGGTGGACGGGAACCCGAAAATTTATTATTATTATTATTTACGGACCGAAGTCCTTTTATACAAATGTTTACAATAGAAGATATTCATAAAGAAAAAAAGAAAAAGAAAGTCTTAGCATAAAGTTACATAGTAATGGACATGCTGACAGTTACAGGTCATATGTGGATTTGAATTTAAATGTTTGAAATCCTGTCCTAGTTCTCAATACGCGTTCGGGCACGTAGAAATTGATTTGCCTCAGGAGAGAGAGGAACAATCAATATTGTTATTAATCTTCGAGCTTTCAATGTTTCTAAGTGGACTGTGCTTGATATTGTAGAGTAATCATGATCAAATAATGACATTGGGTTATTTATCCTATATGAACAGAATCTGAGAAATTTATGTTGCACTCTCTCGAGCATGATAATATTTATAATGTTCGGATAGTGTCATAGATTTTCGGGTTACCGACGCGACCCGACTGCAACTTCGGGTATCCGAGTATGTACATCACGAATTTTGTGAGTACAAAAGTCGTAAAAAGTCGTCAAAAGCCGAATCGAGGCTCGGGTACTAAAGTTTCGTGCACGCGTTTCAAGACCGGTTCACGGTGTTATCGCGGCAACTATCGATCGGTAGAAATTAGTTGTTCAATTAGCAGCGGGACCTTTGTGAGAGAACACCGATAAGGAAAGTAGATTGTTCCTCGTGTTAATTCGAAAACAACATTAACAATCGAAAACAAAAGCTGAATGGCGTGTGCGTGCGTATGCACGAATATATGTATATCTACTCTCACATTATAATGTCCGATATAATTAAATATAAAAGCGAGCGGACGATTCGGCTGGATTGTTCCACTCGGGGAAAAAGTTAATGAGTTTTCGTCTAGTTAGGATTCATGCGACGGCGAGACAATGGCCCGTCAGAGGCTTAAGAGAGACTCATAATGGTAGATGCAGGCATATTCTCATTGATTATCATTCGGGGCCCCTAATTTTCCATCGTTAATACCGTTCGTTGGCTGAACGAGGTTTCGTCGGTATCGATGCGTAACGGGTAGTGGGGGCTGCCGGTGTCAGGGACCAGAGGAAACGGATGGGAAATTCGTGGGTGGCTTTCACTGAAAGTTTACAAAGTAAAACTAGCATCCCGTCGCGTCGCGTCGAGTCGCATCGGATCGCATCGCCGTCGTTTTATCTAATCGGTCGGGTTTGCTCTGGGTGTAACGACGTGCGCGACGTAACAGGATGAATGGAAAACTCTTGAAATTCGTTCGAACGTCTTTCGAGACAGTGCGATAAAGCCGGCTCCCGTTTATCGATGACTAATCTCTGGTATATCGTCTCTTATCGGACGGCCGATCGTTGCGACCGAACGGACTAGTCGATTCTCTCCACTGCACTGTCTCGTGTTTACATTCGCATGTTTTCTTTTCCCATGATCGCGAAGGTTCTTCGCTCGAAATCGAGGTCCTGGGAGCAGGTTATTCTATCGATCGATTTCTGGGTGCGAGAAACCTTTCTCTCGCACGTTCTCCACACGAACTGCGCATCCTTATGAAAAATAAAAATCATAAACTACAGTAGGAGTCGCTTGCGAATTTCTTTCTTCAACCATTTTGATATCCTCTCAATGAATTTTTCTGTAAATAAAATTTTCAATCTAACGATTAGAAACAAGAAGCATGGACAGGATCTGTAAGGACAAAGCGTAGAATAAATAAGCGAAAATAATTCACGAGGACAGGGGTTTACAGGAGTAAGATCAAGGAGTTCCTCGTACGGAATAGGGGTCCACAGGAGTAGGATCAAGGAGTTCCTCGTACGGAATAGGGGTCCACAGGAGTAGGATCAAAGAGTTCCTACGGAATAGGGGTCCACAAGGGGGTCGGCAAGGATTCGGCGGAGCACCATGAAGCTTTTCTTAGAGTGCTTGCTAGAATCTTGAGGTGAATGAATTTTGTATACGCCTCGAGTCGATGGCTTCTAGTTTATGGTAGCAGGACAGTTCGAAGCTGACGTTCCCTTCGACCTGCATTTTTCGCGCAGCACCGTCCAGTTCCACGGATTAAACGAGCGTTGATATGAAGTTCGGTAGACTCTTCTGGGTGCGAGAAACCTTTCTCTCGCACGTTCCCCACACGAACGGGGTTTGCATGATTAATAAACTGCGTATCCTTATGAAAAATGAAAATCATAAAATACAGGAGTCGCTTGCGAATTTCTTTCTTCAACAATCTTGATATCCTCTCAATGAATTTTTCTATAAATAAAATTTCCAATCTAACGATTAGAAACAAGAAGCATGGACAGGGTCTGTTAGGACAAAGCGTAGAAGAAATAAGCGAAAATAATTCTCGAGGACAGGGTTTTACAGGAGTAAGATAAAGGAGTTCCTCGTTCGGAATAGGGGTCCACAGGAGTAGGATCAAGTAGTTCCTCCTACGGAATAGGGGTCCACAGGAGTAGGATCAAGGAGTTCCTCCTACGGAATAGGGGTCCACAAGGGGGTCGGCAAGGATTCCGCCGAGCACCATGAAGTTTTTCTTAGAGTGCTTGCGAGAATCTTGAGGTGAATGAATTTTGTACACGCCTCGAGTCGATGGCTTCTAGTTTATGGTAGCAGGACAGTTCGAAGCTGACGTTCCCTTCGGACCTGCATTTTTCGCGCAGCACCGTCCAGTTCCACGGATTAAACGAGCGTTCGCGTATCGAACCGAGGCGGCGATCGTGTTTCGTTCTTCGACGTGACCCAGATCGGATCCGATCCGATCGGATCGGATCGGATTTGTGGTTATCCTGATACGGAGAAGCGTTGCGCGCCCGTGTCTCCGCCCCCAAAAAATTCGCGGGAACGCGCTCGTTTCGAATCATACGCTGCCGAGCGAATTGTCGCGCGGGGCCGTTGATACTCGCGCTCCTCTCCTGTAATCGTATCCGACCTATCTACGTCATGTCATCGAGATTAGATTTACACGTGTTTTCTTTCGCTCGTTCTTCTCTTCTGGTTCTCGATTCGGTTTGACGCGTTTCGATATTACTTATCGCGGCCAGGTCGCGCGTACCCGATATCCTATCGAAGGGATCTGTCCATGGCTCGTATTTGCGTCAATGCAAGAACGAGTACATACAAACGTTGTCGACGTTGGAAATCTCAACTTTATCCGACGATCGTCGTTAAACGGAATTCGAATTTTCAAAATGGTAGAAAGTTGGAAATGTTTCTTTTTCTCCTCCTTCCGCGAATTTTGTGCAATGTAAATGTATTTTGTGAAATACCCTTTCGAAATACATCGGGATATTAATCCCGTAGGTGCAACGGCATAAAATCGGTTGCCTATAAATAACCGAGACGTCGATACGACGCGACGCGACGGCTCGCGTCGAAACGGGTAGGATCGACGATAGAGTACTACACTCCAAGTCGAATGCATTCACGAAGGAGTTGTAACGGCGACCTACATCCATCGGGTCCTGGAATAATCGATGACCGGTCGGTCGAATCCGAGAATTTTAAGGAAACGCGACGCGACGCGACGCGACGCGCGAATAAACTCCGCTGTCCACGATATTTCTGCGAGCAGCGTATCTCCGTACCGCTGTCGGACAGTTGTTCGGGATTCGCTATATTATTATTTATTATTATTTACGGACCGAAGTCCTTTTATACAAATGTTTACAATAGAAGATATTCATTAAAAAAAAAAAGAAAGTCTTAGCATAAAGTTACATAGTAATGGACATGCTGACAGTTACAGGAATACATTATATCACATATAATCATATAATCACACGCAACTTTTTCTTAAATGATAGTAACGAACCATTAAAAAAGTCAATATATCACGATATAAAATGTTGGATTTAGCTGTGATGCGATTTAAAGGATTTATTAATCCATATGTGGATTTAAATATATATATAATGTTTATACGTTTATATGGAAAATTAGTTGGAAAGATTCCTGAATTCGCTTCGGAGGAGCTTACGAAAATGCATCGAACACCGCGGCACGATCGCGTTATTATTTATTATCGAATGGTATCGTGATTGACGTCAATCGAAACTCCAGATTCGGTATCTCCGGGTGTAAGCCCGCGAAAGATTTCTATCGGCTTGTGTTCTTAAACACTCGACCCCTCGAATTACGCGAGAGCCTACTGACGTAGAACGAACGGTATCTACGTGGACGATCGTGTTATTGTTGGCACGAACAAAAGAACACACCGGTCTTTCTCGCTCGATCCTCCGGGTCAGCTGCTGCTCGAGCGCGTCTCGAGAACCTCGAAGAACCTAACCAAGGGCTCGAAAGCTGATTCCGAGGGACGCTGTGTCCTTCGTTCGCGCCCTTCTGCCTCGACCTTCACCCTCCAATCGCAGAGCGAATCTGCGCGGTCCTCAAACGACGGATAAAAAAAAACCACGCGCGGCAGAAGTGGAACTTCTTTATAAAGTAAATTAAGATTTGAAATGGTAAATACTCCTAATGAAGCGAACAACAAGATCAGGAATAATCAATAATATTTATATCATATTTTAGCTATCACAAGATAGCTAGACTATGATAGAATCATAGAAAATCATAGAAAAAATAATGAACGATCAAAATTTGCGACGCCAAGAAGGAGAGCGTATGGGAAAGAAAGAGACATAGTTCATAGCATTTCCCATACGGTCTTCTTCTTTGCGTCGCAAATTTTGATCGTTCATTATTTTTTCTATGATTCTATCATTGAAAGAATTGGCTTGTGATAGCTAAAATATGATATAAATATTATTGATTCAATTTTGTCTAAATGTCTTGCAAACACTGCATCGAGAGTTGTTCCTGATCTTGTTGTCGCTTCATTAGGATTATTTACCATTTCCAATCTTAATTTACTTCTAAACATTACTAGACTGCAAGAAGTTTCACTTCTGCTGCGCGTGGTTTCGCACGCGTATGTTTTTTAAATGTAATTTTGTAATTTATATATATACCTCTTCTTTTACTTAGATATTTATTCTGTTCCACACACGGTAGGTTTTGAAAATCATAGATATGTTAATTATGCTATGGTCCAGTGTTCTTCTCTCTGCAATATAATTAATTATATTGACTTTAATTCATGTAAACGTAGTTGCACGTGCTGTTATAACATAACCATGTATTTCTAACCGTAAAATCCTATCGCTGCAGCATTTTCAAATTTACTTGTGATGAATGCAAAATTGCCATAAATAATAATTAAAAAAAAATAATAATTATTTAAAAAACCACGTTTTTAAAATGGACGTAAGATTTAAAACGAACCGTTTAAATTTTCGCGCCACTCTCGACTTCCGTAACATCAGAAAATTGTTACCCTCGGCAAAGAAGTTTCACCTCAAAAAAGATTCGACGGTTTAATCTAATTTTGGAGGGTGCGGAGGATACGAGGAGGAACAATATGGACTCCGGGAGAATAAAATGAAAACAATGCGACGCCGAACGAGATCGTCGGTGAAAAGTGAATCACGAGCATAGCGACCGATAACGTGCTCGAGGATCGCACGGGAGCTCGCTCGAGAACGATAACGATAAGCGAGATCGGTCGAAAAAGTTGTTTACCAACGCCACAACTTTCGAAATGTTCCCGCCGCGCTGTGAATCATTCTCCGGTGTTTCGTCTTCTATTGGCAAATTGCTAGGAACGTTAGAAACGTGTAGCGCAAACGGTCTCTCCTGACGACATCAAAAGATGCTTCCTGGTCGGGCATTGAAATCTTCGCAAAGATCAATTGGGAAACGTGTTCGCGCCTGAGCAGATAGCTTAGTATGGTTTCTTCCGTTTCTGAATTTTCTTTCATAAAGATCCGCAGTCTATTATTGATCGCTGCCGCGCATCGATCAAACAACTTGGGGGAGATGTACGAGGGTTAATTAATGTTCGCGTCTACTATTTATACAGGGTTCTTACAGACGCGATGCAAATTAATCTTGAAAAGGATTCAAACCAGAATCGAAACGTCGATGATTATTTAATAATCAGCAAAATTGCTTTCTAAATTCTTAGTATTAAATGATCGAACCGTAGCGCCGATAACATCTAATATTTATTATTAACAATAATACGATCGATAGAAGAGACATATTTATTTATACAGGGTGTTCGACTACAGGTGGGAGAAAATTTAAGGGGTGATTCTCGATGACAATATAAGTCGAAAATGAAGAATAAAAAAATTATGATTTCGTTATTTAGTTATCGGTTGCCGCATTTTAGGTGGATTTTTAATTATTAGATTTTTAATTAAAGTTAAACATTTCTTCCGACCTAGGATATTTCCATTTTCGCTGATTTTTTAAATTTGGTGGATATGAAATTGATATGATACTTCATAGAATATTTACATGTTTAGTAATTGATTATTAGACTCCGGATCTTTATGGAAAATAAAAAGTTTGTGCATCAATTGTAAGACACAGGAGCTAAATATATATTTGTCACTAATAATTTTAATATAGTGATAATAATATATTAATACTCATAAAGTATTCTAATTTTTTCACTGTTCTAAATTGCACGTACTTATTTTTGCCATAAATGCATAAAATCCGGAGTCTATTGATTAGGTACCAACATATTTAATAATGTAAACAATATTTTGAATAATGGTACAGCAATTCTTTTAGTGGCACCTCAGCCAAGGGTTTTTAACCAAGCCGAAATCGCAATTTTTTTATTCTGCATTTTGGACTTATATTGTCATGGAGAATCACTCCTTAAATTTTCTCCCAACTGTAGTCGAACACCCTGTACAGCGGAAGCAGCCGACGTCATCCGCATAAATTTAAGCGGAGAGTAGTTCGCTTCTGGTCTGTCCACGCGTGAAATAATTAATGAGCGGCAAAGATGCGTCTTGCGGACGATAATAAAATACTTATTCTAATACTATAATCCGACCGATAAATGCGTTCAACGGGCCGTGCAACTGTTGGCACATCCCGTTCGTAAATCGCGATTAATTGGGCCGAGCCAGTTTCCACGCCATTACCGGAGGTAATAATACCTGAACCGCGTGCTGCTGCGCTCAAGGCAAACGTTTGCCCGAAGCTTTCGGTGGTAATTAACGACACAATTCGTACACTCCCGACGTAGCGGGACGATTCGATGCATCGTTGTCGTGGGGAAAAATACGTTCGCTGGAAATTGAATGGAAAATCGTTTTTCTTCCCTGCCGTCTTCGAGATTATCGTATTCCTACCACGATATTGCTCCCTATCGAGCTTGACCCCGACTAAAGGGACAATCTCGGATCCGATCTCTCTCAGTCACGGTTATCGGAAACACACCATCGTCGATAATCGATAGAGGGAATAAATCGATGATTCGTGGCAGTGGCGCACCCAGGGAGGGAGCCAGGGGGCCAAGTCCCCCCCCCCCCCCAAGAAAAAGGAAACGAAACACTGGAAAATTAGCTAAACCGTAGAATAGTTACTTCTAAAACTAAACATTTTGAACAACTTTTCTCTATACAAATAAAGCATACACTCACTTAGGTTCCGACGTATTTGTAAAAACTGCCGATACTAGAACACTGAATTCTGCCTATTGTTGTGCGTCTGTGGCTGTGTACGTGTCAGTATTGGTGTCCATGGTCTCCATGCAAAAATGCCATTGATGCGATTTTGAAATGTGATAAAACGATACATCCTAATATTTATAATTTATTAAAAATATTTGCAACGCTTCCGGTAACGACGTGTGCGTCAGTGAAAGATCATTTTCTACATTAAGAATTTTGAAAACATATTTAAGATCTACAATGACACAACCACGACTGAATTGGTTGGCCTTGTTATACATACACAGAGACATTCATGTGTAACTATAACCGAAGTAATTGAAGAGCTATGTAAAAAGAAAAGAAAACTAGAGTTTATTCTATAAATAATTTTATGTTTAAAAAAATCTAAAATAGGTCATTTTGTTCAACTCGTCCCCCTCTAAGATGAAATCCTGGGTGCGCCACTGGCCCGGAGCACCGCGGAGACCGAGATTTCACTCGAGAACGACCGACGAATCTGTTCGTTCGGTTTCCACGATTTTCATAGAAAATTTCGTTCGATGATAAAAATCGTCGTGTATCGGAGCAACTCCGAAGACACAACGGGGCCGAACTTTCATCGTAGAAATCGTTTCGGCGGCCGCGCGCGGTTCGTTTTCTAGGTTCTCTTCGGTAATGTCGGCTATTCGCGTGGCAAATAAACACTGCGATTTATATGATGTAACGTGGATGCCCGTTATTTGCGGCTGAAACGAAGTAGCGCGAAGGCGGGTAATTACAGCTTTCGGAGGCCGCGCGGCTTCGATACTGTGTTTCTCTTTCTCCCCTCCGCCGTTGATTCTCCTATCTCTTTCTCCCACGAGAAAGATCGTGTTTATTTTCAGCGAGCGAGATACCGCGATTCGGCGTTTCATCGTGTTTTTCGGACGAAACCGGCTCTCTTTATCGAGCAATTAGTCCGTCAACGTTATCGAGACCGCGGACTCGGAAGGTCGCCCCGCGACACTCGTTCCGATCGGGTCCATGCTGTTTTCCCTGGCAAACCTCCCGTTTTATCGATCGTTAAACATCTAAATAGCGTAAACACGCACGTAGAACAACGCAACAGAGAACGCGCGGAGAGCGTTTCGTTGAACTGTCGCGTGGCGATAGTGCTTTTGCGTCAGCCTCCGATATACATATTTTCGGACTACTCTGGCCGAGGAACGTCTCGTTGATAAAATCGCGCGATTAAACGCGGCGCCGTCGACGTATCTCGAACTTTGTCAACACTTCGGTCGACGGCTGAAGCGAACCGACGCGACGCGACGCGACGGGACGGGACGCGACGGTTCTTGTTGCCAGTCTCGTTAATCCGTAAACGATATTGCCCTCTTCCTTCGCGAAAGCCTCCGTTTAGCCGTAGTTTCTAGCTTCGAATCATTTCAGGGGGCTACGCGACAAGGAACAAGGAGTTCTCCGCGTAGAATAGGGGTCCACAGACCTTCGCACAAGGACTGGGCCGCAGGAATCGAAATTCCTTGGGGACCGAGGTCCGCGACTTCCCTTCTGCAAAATAGGGGTTCACAGGACTACGACGCGACGGTTCTTGTTGCCAGTGTCGTTAATCCGCAAACGATATTGCCCTCTTCCTTCGCGAAAGCCTCCGTTTAGCCGTAGTTTCTAGCTTCGAATCATTTCAGGGGACTACGCGACAAGGAACAAGGAGTTCTCCGCGTAGAATAGGGGTCCACAGACCTTCGCACAAGGACTGGGCCACAGGAATCGAAATTCCTTGGAGACAGAGGTCCGCGACTTCGCTTCTGCAAAATAGGGGTTCACAGGACTACGACGCGACACGACGCGACGGTTCTTGTTGCCAGTTTCGTTAATCCGTAAACGATATTGCCCTCTTCCTTCGCGAAAGCCTCCGTTTAGCCGTAGTTTCTAGCTTCGGATCATTTCAGGGGGCTACGCGACAAGGAACAAGGAGTTCTCCGCGTAGAATAGGGGTCCACAGACCTTCGCACAAGGACTGGGCCGCAGGAATCGAAATTCCTCGGGAACAGAGGTCCGATACTTCCCTTCTGCAAAATAGGGGTTCACAGGACTAGAATCAAGGAATCGTGCAGCACAGGGGATACCAGAAATAATAACATAGACTTCCTATAATTATTCATGACTTTACCGTGTCTAAGAATAACCGCCAATCGTCCGCGAACGCGGTACTCTTGCTCGCGAACGTATCAACTACTCGTTATAAAATATCTGTCGAGTTCTATAACGACGCGGCGACATCTTTTTTACATTCTGTATCCGTCACGTGTCGCGGCGATTGTTACACAACAAACATTACGTCAACTTTTTCGGCGTTTTCGTCGGTGTTCTGTCGGAACCGGTAGTTAAGATTAGGCGATGTCAGAGCGGTCAGCGTTTCCGTGGCGTCGCGACGCGACGCGTCGGAACGGGACGATGCTAGTGCTCCGTTTTTGTAATGAAATTTCTGCGATGGATTCGCGATGATTTCGTTTCACGTATCTCCATCTTCGTGTCGCGTTTTCGGGTATCGGGATCGTTGAACTGCATAAAATTTTGGAGATTGGCCGCGGTTATTTCTGGACCCGGTATCGGTCGTATTACGAGACGCAGACGGGGCAGATAACGAGAAAAAAATAATCAGCGGCGAACAGAAAATATCAATTTTTCGTTGCCGGGTACACACGCGTCCGGTGTCGCACCCTCTGAAAATTTATCGGAGGTCTCGTCGGGTCAGAGGTAACCGCTAGAACGATCCGCGTCGGCGTCGGAAGAGCGATCGGGCGCCGTTTTATCGTTGTTTAGAAGATTAGACGAGGAGGTTTGTCCAAGCGACGTCTCGTTTATCTCGCGACGATTAGTACATCCGAGCACCGATCAGTGTTTACGTTCCGTTTTCGACGAATCCACCGATTCCAACTTTCGTCTCGTCGAAGGGAGTGTCCCGAGAATGAGCGGCGAGAGCTCGAAGCTCTCACAAAGAGTCGAGGTCCCTTTGTTTCTCACGCTCGACGCACGCAAAACAACTCTACTACTCTATAAGTGTCTCGGTCTCGAATCGTCCGCCGCGCCTAAACCTTTCACGGTTCCGCGACTTTTAAAAGCCTCGTCCCGCGCGACCAGAGTGCACCGCGGCGGGGTCTTTACACCCCCGCGTTCCCCGGAGAACGCCGACGGAGAGGGTAGAAGTGATTTAATTGAGAACAACCCCTTATGAAAAACGATGGCAGTTCATCGCAACCGCTATCGATTTCCACGGAAGTGTACTTTACGAACCGGAAGCCGTACATGCTGTGCCGCGTTTGTCGTTGCTGCTTATGTATTCCACGGAGAAGCAATTGTCTTCTACGGTAGCAAGATTTGTCGTGGACTGCGTCGCGTCGGCGCGCAGTGGTCCGGGAGCCCGCTTTTTGTGGCCAAAACATCAAGGTTCAAATTCAAAAAAATTACCAAACACACAGCAAAAATTCAAGGTTTAATGTTATATTATTATAGGTCGTTGGATTCGTCTTGATACCGGTTAGAATATTATGAAGTAAAAGATATATGTTGATATTTAAAAAAATTGGAGTGATCTTCATTTTTATAAAAACAAATTTTTTTTCTTTAATTTTTTATATTGACGTTTATAGAAGAGTGAACACTGATCAACTTTCGTTGGAAACATTTTTTTGTCAGATCATAGGAAATTTTTTTAAAAATCGTGTTAAAGACAGCGTATGGAAAAGAAAGAGGTCTTTCCTTGCGCACGAAACTTCCATCGTCCAATACACACGTAAATATCATCGGAATTATATCATATTTGGTATCATTTTCATTAGAAAAATGCCAGGAATATGTTGGTGAAAGTTCCATGAAAAAATAATGAAAAATAAATAAGTTTTGTCATCGGATTAGTAGTGGTCTCTTGGTCAGACATCGATATACCAGACCCGTATCATGTTACACTTCTCGGCGGCCGAGGCCTTTCGAGTTTTACGGCTCCTCGCGGGGTATACCCCGCAGGAGTGGGGATAGTTCAGGGACAATTATCGTCCAGACATTTGGGACATTTATCGCGAGAATACTGTACATACCTACCTCTCATTTACCATATAGCGGAAAATTTTCTGGAAGCATTACCATTTTATGGTATAATACGGTCCCAAAATCGGCGAAGAGGGAAGAGCGTAGATTAGGCTCGTTATACTTGTCAGATAAAAGGAAAAGGGGCCACGCGCCCGTGTCACGATCTCTTGACCGCTTGTACGCGCGCATCGCGTGGAACACCGATCGCCCAATCTCCGGCGGCTGCAGGACAACACGAGAAACAAATCGAAGAAAAGCAAAGCGAAGCGAACCAAGGCGCCGCGCCGGCAGCATCTTTTTTTCCCGAACGGTTCCGCGACAGAGATAACGAACGCGGCACGCAACGAGATAACGCGCTTCGGGCTCTCCTCTAACCCGGGGCCAATACATAAATGCTGGGACTTTGCGCCCGGCGCCCGCACATTCTACGCATCCGTTTCCACGAAATTCCCACGCCAGTACGCACTATGAATTTAAAATCTGAAGATCGTCGAGCGTTGCTGCACATGCTCAGGCTCCATTGAGTCTAGAGTCCCGGGCGTTCAGTGATCAGTGATCGGTGTCGAACATGGGACGTTAGCCTAGAGCAACGCTGTCTCAGCGAAGAGGACAATCGTTTGGCTGGTTCGATTGTTCGCCAAGTACATATCTCGTTGATTTCATCGATTTCATTCGATTCGGAGGGTCTCTGATTGATCCTACCGAGACTGTGAAAAGAGGATCGGTAGTTGAAGACTATCCTGAAGAGGATATTCGTCGAGATCACGCCAGTTTTATTCAGCTGGATACATTTAGTTTTGGCCGCTTGCCAGCGCCAGTGGAACCATATTTCTTTGAGAAGAGCATCATCGGAGGATCAGCGATCTCTTCAAGGCGATCCCGAAGAACGGTGTTCGCTATCGGAACCTACTGTTTTAAAAAAGGAACAGGTTTGATCGATCAGAGCTACGATCGAAAATCGACACCGAAGTGGTGAATACCAAAGACTGACCAGAACGATACCGGAAGTATTAAGTGTAGTATTATTATAAATCCGCGAAAGTTTCCGATCGATCGCGAGAATGCTGGATCGCAACGTGGTGTTGGTTCTAAGAACCAGACAGGACCGAACCGAAAGACGCCTCAGGCACAAGAAGGAGGCGTACCCGCCTCCGATGGAGCCGCACCCGCAGCTTTTGAACAACAATCACCTCTACCTAGACCTGAACATGAACTTCAGCGAGAACAGCAAGCAGCAAGCCTGCCGGACCAGGAGGAAGGTGGGTGCTGGTTTTCCTTTTGGTCTTCTTTTAATCTACGCGCGAATCGTCCGAGATCTCGCTTTTACCGTGGAGTAGCAACGAAATTTGTTTTTGTTACGTCATCGATCTCTCTTGCCGCTTTTCTGTGCAATATCTCTGACGCAATGCTACGTCAGACACACGGACGCTGACGTTCGCGATTCTCAGGCTCGCGACGACGACGTTTGTTTTATCTTTCCGCCGATTGACAAATTTTTGCTCTATCCTCTTCGCTAATAATAGAAACATCGGAAGAGCGATTCTCTCGCACCCTTTCACCGTCGATGCTAATTACCTTGAAATAGGAATGTCAGATACAGTATTCTCGCGATAATTGTCCCAACCACGGGTCCGGCCAGGGACAATTATGTGTGAGGGACGGGTCATGCGGGTCGGGTATATCGGTGTGAGAACACTACTAATCCGATGACAAAACTTCTTTATTTTTCATTATTTTTTTATGGATCTTTCACCAACATATTCCTGGCATTTTTCTAATGAAAATGATACCAAATATGATATAATTCCGATTATATTTACGTGTGTAATGGACGACCCCGCGTAGCTTCTCATTAAAATTATATGAACGGCAATTAATGTAAATATGATGCGAATTATATCGTGTTTAGTATCATTTTAATCAGAAAAATGTCACAAATATATCGGTGAAAGTGTGATAAAAAAATTAGTAATAATAAAAAAGTTTTTTTATTGGGATTACATTGTGAGGACCCGGCGGTCCTTTGAACTGTGCCGGCGACTGCGACTCTCCGCGTCTCTTTCTTTCCCATACGCTGTCCTTCCATGCGCACGAAAATTTTATCGTCCATTACACACGTAAATATCATCGGAATTATATCATATTTGGTATCATTTTCATTAGAAAAATGCCAGGATTATGTTGGTGAAAGTTCCATAAAAAAATAATGAAAAATAAAGAAGTTTTGTCATCGGATTAGTAGCGGTCTCCTGGTCTCACACCGATATACCCGACCCGTATCATGTTACGCTTCTCGAAAAATAATTTTGCAAGATATTCGCGACAATGGAAACGGTGTAATTTTCTGCCGCGTTAAACGCGCCGACGCCAGAGGTTCTTTCGCAAGCGATCGTAATAAATATGCCCGCTCATTTGCCCTATCGCTTCTAATCAAGCTATTTAGCTCTGTCTAATTGCGACTATCGGATTATCGGATACCGCGAGTGGCATAATCGCCTGGGGAAATTTCGAATTTGCATAAACACCGTGGTTTCCATCAGTTTTCCAGAAATACGCATGGTTTTCACGGCTGTAGGGGCCGATTAATGCCGCCGTGCGATCATTGATCGACGATTAACGATCCTCCCGTTTCTATCGCGCACCTTCCCCGTCGCGTCGCGTCGCCTCGATCGTGTTTACAACGGGCTGTTTACGTAAGCAACGCGATCGGATCGTTTATATAATGACTAAATTACAACGCGGGCCATTTTACTTTCGACTCGCTTGTCTAGATCGTTAGCCGCGAGACGGATCGACACTGTCCCCCGGTCGATCTAAACGGTCTCGCTTGCGCAATGCAGAGTGGTCTTGCCAGGACAATCTTTTTCGTAACTGTCCCGACGAGTACAACATTTTATCGATAGGCTGTTGCAAACATATATTTATCGCACACGATAATATAATTTCTTTAGGAAATATCGAATAATCTCGCCACAGTGGTTCGAAATCGCCAAAACCGTGGCCAAAAATCGAAGACATTCTTCAATTTAGTTGAAAATTGGTATTCCGCGGGTTTTCGGATTGCTGATTATGAATTTGATTTCAAAATTTCAAATAACAACATGGCGGATTTAATGTGGCAGACGAGTTACTCAAAAAATTGTCGGATTTTCTTAGTATTCCATATTTTTGGGGTTGCTGATTATGAATCTGATTTCAAAATGAATAATTATAATAAAAAATTTGATTTAAGTTATTATAATTATTCATTTTGAAATCAGATTCATAATCAGCGACCCGAAAAACCCCTGAGTATTAATTTTTAACTAAATTGGAGTACTGCTTGTGTTTCGGCGATTTGGGTCGTTGCATATTTATTGTTGTAACTTTTCATCGCGCAAGTCTGCGCAAGATATTTTTATGTAGCAATCTTAAGGAGGCTTCAGCAAATAGGCGTGATCTCTGCTTTGTACATGTCATTAAAGAAAAACAAAGACTGGAATGTAGTTGTTTAGGAAGAGACAATTTTCAAAGTGATAAAATATATATATATATATATGTAGGATGCGAAAAGCAAGCGTGTGCGAATGGGACGAGTGAGTGTGTGTGTGTGTATGAGCGGGCGTGTATGTTTTCGTCGGGTCCCTGGCCCGACAGCGGCGCGAGCGATCGAAAACAATAGTATAATAGGCGCGAAAGGTCGAGGCGTAACGGCCAAAAATCAAAAGGAGGAGCAGTCGTAATCGAACTATCGAAAGGCGTAGACGATCCCAAAAGACAGAACATTTTTGAGGCGAGAATAGCGACGTTCGGCGTTAAGGCGTGGCGCGCGTATGTGTTATTCGATTAAGGGCGTTAGGTTTAGTTATTAATAAAGTATAGATACGTATTTCATAACGAGATCGGTGTTGTGTGTCATTTTCGTTTGTATCGTGAGCCTGTCATACCCTGCCAGTACCATAGATCCCACACAATTTTGGGGGCTCGTCCGGGATCGTAATAAGAACAACGTGTGGCAGATCGCGGGATATTCGCGGAATTACGGTACGAACGTGAAGTTGATCGGTAGTGGGCTGTGGAAAGAACAGATACTGCAGAGTGATGCCGTACAAGGATGTGAACAGTTTCACCGTGGCCGAACTAAAGGACCTTCTGAGAGTCCGGGGACTCAATACCGGGGGAGTGAAAGCCGAGTTAATAGGCCGACTGTACGAGCAAGACCCTACAGGCGAATGGGTGTTCGAGGGCGGCAGAGAGGAGTCGGAGGTGCGAGAGGACGCGTCCGTCGACGAGCTCGTAAGAGGACGTAGTGAAATCGAAACGGTGCAGGCCCCGTTTGCGGCCGTAAGCGATGAAGCCGTCCGACATCAGCTCGAGCTGGACCATCTCCGGCGGGAAAGGGCCCTTTGGGAGAGAGAACGGGCGGTGATGCTGCGCGAACTGGCGTTGGCGCGGAGCATGGACCGCATGAGCGTGTCCGAGGAGGAGCGGCCAGCGACGTCACATAGTCGCGCGCGAGTAGGCGTGAAAACGGTGGCGGAACTGCTGGGTTATTTTAGTGGAAAGTCGGAGGACTTTCCGACCTGGGCGAAACAGCTGCGCGTGCTGAAATCGACGTACCGGTTAGTCGACGACGAAGCGAAGATATTGATGGGGATGAGACTACAAGGAAAATCCCGGGAGTGGTTGCATTCGTGTCCCGAGTTTATTGAGATGAGGTTTGAAGACTTGCTCACGAAATTCGAGGACACGTTTTACCACCGACCAAGCGCAATCACAGCGCGCAGGAAGTTCGAGGAGCGCGTCTGGAAGAGAGGCGAGGCGTTCGACGACTACTTCCACGACAAAATAATTATGGCAAATCGTGTTCCGATCACGAACCAGGCCGAGGTAGTCGATTATTTGGTGGACGGCATACCCGACCAAGCGTTACGAGACCAAGCGAAAATGCATTGTTTTGGGACACCGGAGTCGGTTCTGCGGGCGTTCGAAAAACTCTCGTTGCCGCTAAGGAATCAGGGGGGCAGCGGGAGGGGAAGTCAGCTGAGGCCAACGGTTCCGACATACACCGTGGTAAGTCAGCGGGGCGAAGCGGGAGGGACGAGGAGCGATGTCAACAGATGCTACAATTGCGGGGAAGCGGGGCACCTAAGCAGGAATTGCCCGACGAAAGAACGCGGTGCGAAATGTTACCGTTGCGGCGAATACGGTCACATTTCGTCGACGTGCGCGAAACGCGACGAAAGGGGGGCTTTTAAATCCACAAACATAGTGGAACAGGCGTCGACGGAAAAGACGTTTAAAACGGTGAGGTTAGCCAATACCGATCTAACCGCCCTGATAGACACGGGCAGCGACTTGACGCTCATGAGAGCGGAACGTTACGTCAAAATCGGAGCGCCGCGTTTACAGGGGGGCGAGGTGGCTTTCCGGGGGGTCGGAACGTCAGTAAACAACACGCTGGGCAAATTCGTGACGCGCCTTTTTGTTGACGGGAACAGCTACCTGGTAGCAATACACGTAGTGGCAGACGCGTTATTAAAACACGATCTGCTCATCGGGACGGATTTCTTAAATTCGGTAGACGTGACGATAAGCCGGGGCGTAGTAACTATAGGGGCGAGTAAACGAGAATCCGTCGGCGATAATGAAATGGCGGAAATATTTTGCATCGAGTATGACAACAGTCCTCAAGTTGTGGATTTGTCACATCTGGGAGATACTGCGTTTAAGCGAGAAGTGCAGGAAAAGATCGACAGCTACGTCCCCGAAAAAACGCGTGAAATAGATGTAAAGATGAATATCGTGCTAAAAGACGATGAGCCCGTTTACCAGAGAGCGCGACGTTTGTCCCCGGCGGAAAGGGAAACGGTGAACGAGCAGATTGGGGAGTGGCTGCAAAATAAGATTGTACAGCCGTCGATCTCAGAGTACGCCAGCCCAATCGTACTCGTAAAAAAGAAAGACGGTTCGGCGCGGTTGTGCGTAGACTTCAGGAAATTAAATAAAAAAGTTGTAAGGGATCGTTATCCCCTGCCGTTAGTGGAGGATCAGCTGGATGCATTGCAGGGGGCGAAAGTGTTCAGCACACTAGATTTGAAAAACGGATTTTTTCACGTATCGTTGACCGAGAATAGCCGAAAATTTACCTCGTTTGTCGTGCCGGATGGGCAATACGAATTTTTGCGCGTACCGTTTGGTCTGTGCAACTCGCCCGCCGTCTTCGCGAAATTTATTCATGGGGTATTTAGGGACCTCATCAACAAAAAAATCGTGTTAGCTTACATGGACGATCTGATTATACCGTCGCGCGATGTCATAAGCGGAATACGGAGTCTCGATACAGTGTTGTCGGTAGCGAGAGAAGTCGGACTTGACATTAATTGGAAGAAATGTAGGATACTACAACCGAAAGTTGAATTCCTCGGGCATATAGTGGAGAACGGGGGAATACGGCCTTCCGAAGGGAAAACAGATGCTGTCGCGAAGTTTCCGAGGCCAAAAAACGTTAAACGCGTACAGAGCTTCCTAGGGCTAACGGGGTATTTCCGTAAATTTGTGAAAGGGTATTCACTAATCGCGAGGCCGTTGACAGACTTATTGCGAGCGGATGTAAAGTTCGAATTCGGTCATAAGGAGGCAAAAGCGTTCGAGGAGTTAAAAGCCAGCCTATGCGTTAAGCCGGTTTTAAAATTGTACAGGGTGGGTGCGGAGACAGAGGTGCATACCGATGCGTCAAGGTTCGGACTGGGGGCGGTTTTGTTGCAACGGAGCGAGGACGACGGCAGAATGCATCCGGTGTATTACGCGAGCGGAAAGACGACGCCTGCCGAGACAAGGTATACCAGTTACGAACTGGAAGCGCTGGCGGTGGTAAAAGCGGTGAAAAAATTTCGAATCTATTTATTAGGAACGCGTTTCAAAATTGTAACGGACTGTAAGGCCTTCGCAATGACCATGAGTAAACGCGACTTGTGTGTGCGGGTGGCAAGATGGGCGCTGCTACTAGAGGAGTTCGATTACGAAATCGAACATCGGGCAGGAAAGCAGATGCTGCACGTAGACGCGCTGAGCCGAAACCCGTTGCCAACGTGTTTAGTAATAAGCGAAGAAGGGGACGCCATGACGGGGAAAATGCGGAGGGCACAACAGGACGACGAGAGAGTGCGAAGAATTTTAGATTTGACTATCGAAGGGAAGATGGATGGATATCTGGCGAGAGGAGGCCTACTCTTCAAAGTAGTCGATGACGATATGCGTTTGGTAGTGCCGAAGAGCCTACAGACACAAATCATACGGCGCATACACGAGAGGGGCCATTTCTCGATAGCCAAGACGGAGACCATGATAAGGAAGGATTACTGGTTCCAGGAACTCCGTCCCAAAGTAGAGAAAGTAATTAGGAACTGCGTGGAATGTATACTGGCGGAGAGGAAGATGGGGAAACAAGACGGGTTTCTTACCCCAATCGACAAAGGCGAGGTGCCGCTGGATACGTACCATATCGACCATTTGGGACCCTTGCCGTCGACGAAAAAATCCTACCGCCACATATTAGTCGTCGTCGACGCGTTCACCAAATTCGTATGGCTATATACGACGAAGACGACGAACACCAGTGAGGTCGTACAACGGTTGGAGAAACAGGCGGGGACATTTGGAAATCCACGACGCATCATCTCCGACAGAGGAACCGCATTTACATCGGGGGAGTTCAAGGACTACTGTAAGAGGGAGAAAATCGAACACTCGCTGATCGCGACAGGAGTACCGCGGGGCAATGGGCAAGTAGAACGAGTTAATCGGACGCTCATTCCCCTCCTCACGAAGTTGGCAGCACCAAAACCAGAGGAGTGGTATAAGTATCTAGAGGCGGTACAAAAATATTTGAACGCGGCCCACCATCGGAGCATAGGTACCACACCGTTCCAACTGTTTTTTGGAGCACGGATGCGAGCAAAGGACGATGCGCCGATCCGGGAAATGTTGGAACAAGAATGGGCGACGATGTTCCAGGAGAAAAGAGATGAAGATCGAGCGAAAGCCAAGGCGAACATTGCGAAAGTGCAAGAGGAAAACCGGAGGACGTACAACAAAAAGAGAAAAGAGGCTAGGACGTACTGCGATCAGGAGCTCGTCGCGATCAAACGGACCCAAGCAGGGCCCGGACTGAAGTTGGCGGCGAAATATTTAGGACCGTATCGCGTCGTAAAAGTGTTGCGACATAACAGATACGTGGTAGAGAAGGACGGAAACCACGAAGGGCCGCAGCAGACAACCACCGTGGCGGACCACATGAAACCGTGGGTCCGAACTGATACGGACATGAGTGGCGGAGAAAGCGAGCAGGAGGCTGATGCATCTGAGGGCAGATGCTAGACCAGGATGGCCGAGTGTAGGATGCGAAAAGCAAGCGTGTGCGAATGGGACGAGTGAGTGTGTGTGTGTGTATGAGCGGGCGTGTATGTTTTCGTCGGGTCCCTGGCCCGACAGCGGCGCGAGCGATCGAAAACAATAGTATAATAGGCGCGAAAGGTCGAGGCGTAACGGCCAAAAATCAAAAGGAGGAGCAGTCGTAATCGAACTATCGAAAGGCGTAGACGATCCCAAAAGACAGAACATTTTTGAGGCGAGAATAGCGACGTTCGGCGTTAAGGCGTGGCGCGCGTATGTGTTATTCGATTAAGGGCGTTAGGTTTAGTTATTAATAAAGTATAGATACGTATTTCATAACGAGATCGGTGTTGTGTGTCATTTTCGTTTGTATCGTGAGCCTGTCATACCCTGCCAGTACCATAGATCCCACATATATTGTTGAAATTTACACATACGCATAGCTGAAAGAACGCTCTTTAACGCTACGTAGTTAGTTTTTCTAAAAATATTGCACATAAAAAAAGTATGATGAGGAAAACAACGTCAACTTTCGGGAAGAAATGCGATCTATGTAACAATTTTTGCTTGTTTTCAAACTGCTCTAGAACAATAATGGGTGACTTTCAGCAATTCATATTTATGCTACAACTTAGTTGAACATTTAAGAAGCTATTGGCATAAACATTCATTTTGGACGAAGTTGAAAAATGTATTTTTCAATCTAATGGAAGCAACCGGGATTTTGATCGTTGGACGAATAAAAATTTTGAAAATGCGAATAAGTTTTGAACGAGGTTCGTGTTCGATGGTCCGATCGAGTCGCTGGAGAACAGTCGATTTCTCGCGAGAAGGAAAGCGCAGTTCTGTGAGAGGGCAGGTTAGCGTACTTTCTCCGGCCGACTGGTAGCTATCGCTGTGGGAGAATCTGCTGCGTTGACGGAACCGAGAGGGGTAATTAGATTTAGGAGACCGGAACTCTTTCGTAACCGGTGACAGCCTTTTCGCAGGATGTACTTTCGCCTTCGCTATCTACCATTCTTCTATTAGCCGAGATGCGTTCTCGGTCGCTAATACGTATATTGACACTAAACCTACCGAGCGCTAAAAGCGATTAAAATGTTTTAGCTTATAAAAATAACAAGACTCTATTTATCATTTATTATTATTTATTACTATTTATGGACCGAAGTCTTTTTATACAAACGTTTACAATAGAAGATATTCATAAAAAGAAAAAAGGAAAAGAAAGTCTTAGTATAAAGTTATACAGATTTTTTAATAGATTTAGATTTAAATATTTATTTTTTAAAATAAAAACTAATATATATACAGAAGAAATAGGAGTTGGGGCTGTTATAGCAGCAGGAAGTCAAATAGAAAATGGTATTTGAGCACTTTGTATAGTAATGGACATGCTGACAGTTACAGGAATACATTATATCACATATAATCATATAATAGCACGCAACTTTTTCTTAAATGATAGAACCATTAGAAAAGTCAATATCACGATATAAAATGTTGGATTTAGCTGTGATGCGATTTAAAGGATTTATTAATCCATATGTGGATTTGGATTTAAATGTTTGAAATCCTGTCCTAGTTCTCAATACGCGTTCGGGTACGTAGAAATTGATTTGCCTCAGGAGAGAGGAACAATCAATATTGTTATTCATCAAATTAAAGATAAAGCTCTGGTCGGATACTGTTCTTCGAGCTTTCAATGTTTCTAAGTGGACTGTGCTTAGATTTCTTTAGATTTTGTGCAATTTTTATCGAATTAATCTCTGTGTAAGTAACTTCATGATTTCAATAATTGTAAAATGAAAAATATGAAACCGGTCATTCGATCGACAGTGATTTAGTGATAATTTAAATCAGCGACACTGGAAATACAATTTTTCTAGACTATGAAAAATCCTTCTAAGCCCTGCTATTCCGTAGAATTGTACTCATTTTACATATATAATATGGTTTAGGGTTTCTTTTTCAGCAAAAACACCAGGTTGATTCGTCTAAAAAAATAGAGCATTTTATTATTTACAAAATAAATAGTTAATTGCAAGTTCCCATGTATTGTACTAACCTAAAAAATAGAGAATCAACAATTAAATGTTCGTGCTTCCCTATCTGCTCTCAACTTGTGGCCTTTGTAGTAGGCTTACTTTTTGTAGTAAGTTTACCGTTTTAATTATTCGTCCACTCACGAATTATTAATCAAACTTGTGATATATTTGGTTGTCCCTCTCTCGATATCGATCAATCTGCTTCTACGTCTCAATTCTCAAGTCCCGCCATCTCTCGAGAATATAGTGTTGGCTCACCGACACATACACAAAGCTTACACATATTTTTATACACTAATCACAAACAAATTTTCAATCGTTATCGATGCCGAATGGCACAAGTATAATTCAGAACTCTTTTATTCTCACGCGTATTTAGCGTCGAATCTGATCCAACACAGATTGCCCTATTCCACTTCTCGATCATTAGATGAATCATTTGATTCGGCATCACGATAATTTCTATCGATAATACGTGTTGACGTACATAAGCACGCGATCAGAAATAATCGCCAACTGATTCGACGATAAAGGAAATCTGTGCTTTCATTATCGAAGGAAGATACAGCACAGACCAGCTGGTCTGACCAAGACTACTGTATTCTACTTCGACTTCTCGAAGTGGACTTCTTCAGGCTGATCGCGCGCGCGCTCGCCCTTAATTAAACGAACGTGTTCTTTGGAAAACACGTTGTCGACGTTTATCGCGTCAAGTATCGCTTGTTACACTTACCGTGGAGTAGAGACACTTCGAAGATCCGTCCGTTTGTCGCTCAAAGCGGAAATAGGAGAGGATTACTCGCGATGAAAGCTCTCGGAAAGAGTCGTCGGCTCGCTGCTGGACGGTAAGTCATATTACGACGGGGACAGCAGAGCCTGTCCGACTGCCGGATCATCTGGGGAGAATCCCATGAATATCTGAGACTGTTGACTGACAAGACGTCCTACAAGTTCTCCCGCGTTGCGTTCCGTTCCGTTCCGTTACCGCTTTGCCAAAGACACTCGTCACCGTGCAAAGGGCTCGTACGCGTCGTAGTCCCTCGATCCCAGTTTAAACAATTGTTGTCATCTTTCTTGCTTTTTGCTTCTTGCTCGTCAAATTCCTTTTCTTCACTCGGCAATCCCTTTTCTTCACTCGTCAATCCTCCCTTTTCACTTATAAGGGAACATATGAAACTCAAATATTTTAACCCTTAGCACTCGGATGGCGACTCTGAGGCGCCACTGAAAATTGCTATGCCATTTTTAAACATAATGTCACATTATTATTTTTGTTCGTATTTAATAAATTACTAGACAATTACATATTAAATGAGATATTAAATCAGTTTCATATGCAAAAAATGAAAAAAAAATTGTATAGAAAGAAAATATTCTGGAATGGAAAAATCTTTCGTTTTTGATTTAAAATAGCTCCGACCGCTAAGGGTTAATATATTGTTGTGTTGAAATTTGTTTGCGCTACTGGATTTCCCGTTCAAAACCACCCAAGTTACAAAAAAGATTTTTTCGACCTCTGGTTTCTGAGATATCTCAAAAAATGTGGTCTCGACCCCCAACTTTGAGGGCTGTTTTCACCCCTTCAATGTGGATGGTTGCCGATTTTAAAAAACCACGTGTCAAATATTTTTCTAAGGACTATGTCTCACATAAGTTTCATAAAAATCGGCTTGTGTAACTTGAATATGTTCCTCTTGTTAGTGTCGATGCTATTCTACGTTCGATGTTGGATTATTAGAAATAATAATGTAACTGCCAGAGGGCAAAAATGAATTTGGTTCTCATGGGAAACACTGCAGTGTCTCTAACGTAGAATACCAGACCGGATGTCATTGGACCCATAGTCCTGCCCTTTGTCATACCCAAGGGCCAGGGCAAGTGGGCGACTAATTTTCTTTTTCGGCCCTGTCGCATTTTCTTTATTTCATCTTCGCTTCGAGTCTACTAGCTGAACTGTGAGGAAGACGACGTCCTTCTGATCTGTTCAATAAAACAGTTAGCCAATCATTTAGTTAGCAAATCCCAATATTCGACATAATTTTTTTTTAAAGCCAATTTAGTTAAAAGAAAATTTAACCAACTCCGTGAAAATTCTAATAAAGGACACGCTTCGATATCTACCAGCTTGGGGATAAATTAGGGCTGGGCTAGTCGCTAGTTTTTACACCAGGTCGCCATAATTACTACCTAACTACCGTCTCATCGAAATCGAGTACGATCGCAGTCGGTCGTTGCGTAACAGCCATAATCGACGGTTCATGTTGCGTCTACGCGGCCGGGGATCGTGCGTAAGAGATTTCCAAGGGAGAAAGGAAAACACCGTCTCCTTGGGAAGGACGCACCGGGAAAACCGTAATTACATGAACACGTGCCGTCTAATTAGCCTCGTCAGGGTCGGAACGTGTGTCCTCTTCGGAGCGACGTTGTCGTCGTCGTTGTCGTCTTCATCGCGGAATTAATGGCCCGTACCGACAATCGTCGCGATCCATCGATCGTACGTCCCGTAGGATTTCTGCTCGATGATCTTCACGGGAGACAGGGTCGTTCTTCCGTGTGGAGATTCTTCTGTTCGTTTCACGCACGCTGACCGCGATCGTTCTCCGCGATAAATCACTCGCCGTCCCGGAGAATAAATGGACGATCATACTACTGAAATAGTTTCGACGACCGCTTGTCTTGTGGACGAGAAAAAAACTGGCGCACGATTTTTTCAACCTGTCCCGCGAGAAAAATATAGCGAGCATCAGTCTGCAAAAAAATATATATTTCAGGTCGAAGAAGAATTATTACCTAAGTCGCGAAGGTCTGTCAACGTTGGACATTGCTGATGTCCTGTTGATCTAGAAAAAGATCTTAAACGCGTTTCCGGTGTGTCTATAAATTCGATAAATTTTATTGCGTGGTTTCTATTTTTATAGTTTCTACATTATTGGAAATGTCTTTATGTGGGTACGATATTTAAGTAACTACACTTTATACTGTATTAGTATTATAAAGATGTTTATTTAAATAACGCCACAGTATTTTCTGCATGTGCTGTATTTAGTCTATACAGGGTGTCCCAAAACGACTGAAATGGGAAATGAGAGGTTCCTTGGGTCATTTGAAGCGACATTTTCCTTAACAAAAATTCCGCCAGTGGCTTTGTTTAGGAGTTATTAACGAAAAACACGGACCAATTAGAGCGCGACCTAGACGCATGTTGGCACGTTCAGCGCGGCGAGCCGGCAGGCGGTTGGCTGAACGTGCCAACATGCGTCTAGGTCGCGCTCTGATTGGTCCGTGTTTTTCGTTAATAACTCCTAAACAAAGCCACTGGCGCCATTTTTGTTAAGGAAAATGTCGTTTCAAATGACCCAAGGAACCTCCCATTTCACCCATGACACCCTGTATGTTAATAGTGAACACTGTACAAGGTTGCGATCTGTTCGTGCTAACTGCTTCTAGCGGACTGACGACGGTCCCAACTTTATGCCCTCGCCTGGGCCCTTCCGTCCTTGAGTTAAACAGCCCCTTACGCCTTATACCTAAGACGTACCCTTATACCTAAGACTCTATGGTATCGTTGTATTCCAACATAAATCCTTTGCTCTGATCAAAGGAGAATGGGATTGCGTAACAATCGAAAATTGAATCACGACGATTCTCGACGAATCGTGGTACGACGAATGCGCGAACACTCGGCGTATGTCCCTACGGCATGCACGCTCGTACGGGTTACGTGAGCCACGGATTGCGCATCGCAGTCGACCTACTGATTTAGCATTTGATTAATTAGCTTGTCCGTCTCGTCGAAAGAAACCGGCGTGTTTTGTACGCGCAACCAATGTCTCCCATTTTTCTACGTGTTTACGACGTAGGTTGTTCGGGCCGCATTATGTATATGTATAATTAATAAACTGCACGCGGTGATTTTCATTGTCGCCATAAACTGCGTTTCACGAGGCACTGTCGTCGGTCCTGATTTATGCCGGTCGCGTACAATTATCCGCCCGCAAACTCTAAACGTAAATAGTCGAGGCTTGAAAACAATGTGGAACTTCCGAAGAACAGCGAGCCCTTTCCGATCGCCATAATTGGCGATCACACCACAGAGTAGTATTTGTGCTAAAAACCTGGCCAAAAATATTTTCTTGTTTCTCCTACGTTATACAGTTAGTTTATGAATTAAAAAAAGTCATTTCTAACTACATACTAGTGATAGTAAGTTTTATTTATGGGTGTTCATATGTAAAACTAAGGCACTAACTTTTTTTGTAAATCTTTCAATTGTTTCATCAAACAGACACTTTGTGCTTTCCACAGAAACTTTACCAAACGAATAAGAAAATTAACCAAATAACAAAAGAAGGGCTATATATTTGGAGCTTTATTTTTCTTTAATGGGAAAACTTGTCAAAACTTTTTTGCGGTATAGTAATTGTAGATATCCTGAAGTTTAACAACACACGTAACTTTTATGCTGTTGCGATGAGTTGCATATGTTTCAAAACACTAATATATGCAAGAAAAGTAATGAAAATCTACGAGCTTCTACCCAGGCTTGTAGATCGGTAAAAACATAATGTACATACATAAAAATATAATGTACATACCTTGTGCAACAATATCCATCATTTCGCCATAAACATCACTTCCAACATAAAAATTATCACAACAAAAAGATGCTTTCGAACGGAATGTTGCGAAGAATGACCAACCACAGCTCTATATGTGAATATTTATAATTTCGATTTTTGGCCAGGTTTTTAGCACAAATACCACTCTGTTCGTCGTCGTTGCGAAGAACGACCAACCACAGCTCTATATGTAAATATTTATAATTTCGATTTTTGGCCAGGTTTTGTCCACAAATACTCTGTGCATCGTTGCGCAACCGCGGTCCATGGTCCGTCGATCGTCAACCGCGATGGTGCGATCATTTGCATAAAGCATTTGCAAACAAGGGGTTCGCGATTCCTCGAAGTCGGCCTATTTTCCAGCACTCGTCAAGGTGCACGGTCGTTTCTATCGATCTCGGATCCGCTCCACGCGGAATCCTACCAATTAAATCGCGACTCTCGACCTTCGCGATCTTCCACGATCGTGCGTGGATCGTGTGGGGTGGTTTATGTAAGATACTGGTTTGCGATAAATTCGCGCGACCTCTTTGCGCGCTCGATCGCTATCTATCATGGTGCAACAAGCTCTTTCCTATTTGTCTTTTTTTTTTGACGGCCATTTTTAATTATCAGGCGAGTAGATAATATTAACAATCGCCTCCGCGAATTCATAACACCGACGCGGCGTAACAACTCGATTATTTTTCTAAACGGGTGACAAGCGAGTTTGACCGCTAAAAAAACGTATTATCCTACTTAACGATCTCATGATGCAACGCGGTTTCTACGGCTTTTCTATTTTTTCCCCCATTATCCTAATCACGGGGTAAATCGCGAAATTGTTTTCGCGGATCGATGAAATCAACGTTATATGATCGATCGGTGTTCACGTGGTGCAATATGCGTATTACGATCTAATTGTATGTTTGTTTTTCATTTTTCGTTTGTTAATCGATTCGATAAATAGTTAATAATTTAGCGAGCCTGTTTCTCGTCCGCGTATGCCGAGCATCGATCGAATCGTTTCGATATAGACACGAATGTTTACGTTACTCGTCCGTTCATCTCTCGCTTAGGGGAACGACGCTCTCGTTTAATGGTCGATCGATCCCGGAGACGCATCTTCCGCGACATCTCGCAGACGCGTTTCACGCGCTAATTAGGCGTCGAACGGGTGCGCGCCGCTGCCTCGTTATTCAGCTAATTAATTTGCGGCGAACGGTGTTGACACTCCGATAGAGTCCAAAGTTCAGCCGGAGATTTGAACGGGGGAATCTTTCCCGCTATCTCTGCCGCTCGCGGATTTCGCCCTTTAACCCTTGCTCGGTCTGGGTCCATCTGGACCCAAATAACATCAATACGGGTGACGATCATCAAGAAAAATTGATACAGGATAAATCCAGGTTGGGTTGCTCTTTCGATCCAACCTTGTTGGGATGACGAGGAAGAACTTGATATTTAAGCAATTTATTTATACTCCGCCGCACATGGAAAAACTGTAGTCAGATTGCGAGGCACGATTACGATTTCCGTGGCCCCTACTTTGAAGGTTAAATTTGTGTTCTCGGGGTCATTTGAAGAAAAACAACTGTATATGTTATAGGTACCAAATCGACCTGGTTTAGCCGGTAATGTTTTTTTATAAACCTGCAAATATCTCGGAAACTATGCGAGATATGGCAAAATATACAGGGTGTCCCAAAATTCCTTCAACTCCCTAAAATGGGCGGTTCCTGAGGTGATTCGAAGCGACATTTTCCTTTTCCAAAATGTCCGCCGTGGCTTTGTTTAGGAGTTATTAATGAAAAACACGGACCAATCAGAGCGCGACCTAGACGCGTGTTGCCAAAATGGGCCAGCGCGCCAGCAGTCGTCTGGGTCTGTAAGTCCTTGATACGAGGACTTTCGTCATCGCAGATACGCGGAAACTGTCCGTGTTGATCCATACATCGTGACGTATCAGTCATAAAAACACTAGTGTAAACAGTACAGTAATTTTCGACATAACGCAATGGGCCGGGACTCGATTCGTCGTATTTCTCCTCTGCTAGCGCACCGGACCATATTTGCCAACACGCGTGTAGGTCGCGCTGCGATTGGTCCGTGTTTTTCGTTAATAACTCCTAAACAAAGCCACGGCGGACATTTTGGAAAAGGAAAATGTCGCTTCGAATAACCTCAGGAACCGCTCTTTTCAGGGAGTTGATGGAATTTTGGGACACCCTGTATACAGACCTTTTTTGTAGGAAATTCAATGACCTTATCTAATAGGTCGTTGAACTCGTTTTAAGATCCTCTATCATAATACGGAAGCAAAAACATACCGATCCGTTTAAAAAAATGGTGGTGACCTTCAAATGTCCGAAGTACCTCCACCTGCAAAAATACTATTCTCGCCACCGGATGGCTCCCTTCGTACTGAGCAAATTTTATATCAGAAAATATTTCTGTGAAACATATATAGTTTCGAAGATATCTGAGGTGGTAATAGTTATTGCCCCATCCTGTATACTCCAACAAACCTCGCTGGAGGTTTGGGAGTCGTTGCAACGGATGCAAGCCGTCGCATAGTTTCATTGTTACAGCATCGCGTTGGCGGACCGTGTCGGCCAGCAGAGGACCAAGAAGCGCGGAAAGCTCGGCTTGTGCTCGCAGGGAGGGGCACCGTAGACATGCTCCTCCCCCTCGTCGCGTGTGTCCCACCGTTTCGCCGATTTTTACCTGGTGCATTTAGTGCGACTCGACACACCGTTCGACCCGGTGCCAGTGTCTCGAGTCTCTCCCGCGGCTCTCGTTTGAAGTACGTCGAGAACCGCCCGCGGCGATCATGCTGTCGACCCAGATCGATCCTGTCGATCGAATTCTCGGCGCCGGGTGATCCGTGGTGTTTTGCTCCGACAATTCGTCGATCCTCTTGCGTCATTGATTGGTCTCGACTACCAATCTTAACCCTTTGCGGTCCTATGTCGAGTGTGACCCGACATCGCATTTCGTTCTGGCACGTCGAGTGTGGCTCGACATCACTTTTCGTTCTGCCGCGTCCTATGTCGAGTGTCACTCGACAATGACTCCATCTTACTCTAATATCCGGATTAGGCCATGTCTCTTGAAACTGAGGGCTTAGGTTCAGTCTTTTGAAACCCATCGTGGCGTACAGTTCGAATTTGTAGCACAACAAGCATTTTCAAAGTCTAAATTTCCCTGAGATAATTTCTTTTTTTTTAAGAATATGACTAGACAACAGAGTCGACGTACAACGGTGCGTGACAATGAATTTGAAAGTGGTGTGACGGTGATTGTTTCGAGGACATAGAATAACAATTTCAACGAATGTGTGCATCTGAAATCTGGCATACGAACCTGCGAATGCAGCGCGGACCGCAAAGGGTTAAAGATCTTCATGAATCGTGTCATCTATTTCTGCCTTGTATCGGATCGATCCAGCGATTTCTCCGATTCCCACTTTTACGCGTTTAAAAGTGGATATATCGTGCGTATTTTTGGTCCATGGGTCGCGTTCGCCTAAAATATCAGCTAACTCGATCAAATCGAAATATCCTGACCCGGATAGAGGTGAAGGTGCATTGAACGGAGGTGGTCGCGCATCATTGCGGGTCAATCGTGCGAGCAACGAACCTGAAAGTTGGGGGGGTTGTCTATACGATGGTATTCGATCGTCCTCCGTCACCTGGACGGCTGTGTATCCTGCGTGACGGGTGTCCCTAGAGACTCCCAGGCGTCTCCATTTCAAAAAGGCATCGTCCGCGCGTTGCGGCCTGGCGTGTCGCCTAGTGGCTTTGCGGAACGTCTCGAAACCGCGAGGACGCGCGAGCGCGAGCATACGGTAGAGAGGAAAGGGATCAACATAGAGAGAGACAGAGAGAGAGAGAGAGAGCAGAGCGGGAAAAAGTCGACGTAGGAAACGGAGGGGGAAACGTGTCGGATTATCCGTCGGTGGCCGATCGGACCTAGAAAGCGAGTTCTTCTAAGGTTTCCACTGGCGCTGGAAGAAGCCACGCCGTGGACTGTGCGGACCCGCCGCCTCCGCCGCCAGAAAGAGACACGAAACGCTTTGTACGTACCCGGTGCGCTTGTTTCCCGGGCCGCTTGGAAAAAGCGAGCAAAACGCGAGAGAAAGGAAGATAGAGCGAGAAGGGGAAAGAAGAAGAAGAAGAAGAAGAAGAAGAGGAAGAGAAGAAGTGCCCAGTGGAGGGCCGTGTCCTCTCCTTTCAACCCCCCGGGGGCTGGCTAGGTGGTGGTTGTCGCGCGAGGTCTCGCGAGGATGGATCGGAACGAGAGCGCAAACGAGGGTGGCAGCTCGCCGGACACGGTGATCGGCCGGTCCTCGGACGAGGAGGAGCGGATCAAACACGGGCCAGTCACTTCCGGCGAGTACGTGACCGTCGGCGAGAGCAGCTCCAGCCTGGACACCCTGACCAGCGGCACAGGCCCCCCGAACACCCCCGAGGAGAAGAAGAGGGGCAGATTCGGCGCGCTGAAGAGCAGCTTCCGCAAGGAGGGCGGCCTTTTCAAGATCAAGAAGAAGATCAGGCCCGGCGAGGACGCCGCCACGCCGACGGACCCGGATGCTGAAGAGAAAGGTTCATACCGACGTGACACAGCCCGCTGGCGGCTGTCTCAGTGATCATTCTTGTCCGCGTTTCGCCTGTTTAAATATTCGTAATGATGTTAAATGAATGATTCGTGTTGTCGGCGCTACTAAATCTTCTACTAAATTTAAACAATTTTGCAATTAATCTGATTGGTCTTGGCATTCTACGTCGTTCCTTTGTTTCTTCGTACGATCCGGTTCTTCCCTAACGTTCGCATGCCTTCGGTGCACCGCCTATCAGCATGATCTTTACGTGTACACTTTGAAACTCATCGACAATTATAGAATAGTTTGAACAAAGCAAGTAAGTTGAATTAAAATTAGTACCATTCAGATTATCAAATATATACATTAAATTATACAACACTTTACAAGACGCAAAATTCTCTTGATAATGATCCACAATGGGATCGAAACGTGCAAAATTGCTTAGTAGAAGATCGAACCTGTAGCGCCGACAACACGAATTATTCATTTCGATTCAAACGGATTCGCTAGCTACTCGGGTTTGTTTCGCAGAGAAGTGTTCCGCGGGTTAGGACCTGGGTTAGGCGAGTGAAGCACTATCAGCGACGCACCGATGCGCCATCCACCGCGAACTTCGTTTCGGCGTTCCTCCGTCCGAGTCCGGATTTAATTGCCCCGTTGTTTTGAACACCGCGACACTTGACCCGTGACCGATCGATCCCTCGCGACCCAGAATCGGTGAACAGACTCTTTCAGACTCGAGGTCGTCTTAACGGGTCCCGGCTATCTCGACAATTACCCAAGCTCGATTCCTGACAATCGACTGTGCACTCCGACGCTTCTTAGGCTCTCTTCTATCGAGTCCATTGTTAGATCATCGATCAAAAAGCATTCGGAACTTTCTCCCTATTCCTTTCAACACCCTCAACATCTCGATACCGAAAGCCGTTCCATCCAATTTTTACGAGCTCTCTGAAACTCCCATAGACCTCTATCGATTAAGACGAACCTGCAAAAAATAGCTACCCTCCGATTTCGACGACTCTTGGATATGTTATAAACAGACGAACAGTGCAAAATTTCAAACAACTGCAGAGATTCGTATTGGTCTCGTGAAAAATCATCGAAATCGGAGGATAGAATCCGAATCCGAGAATTCTCTCTGACGGGAGATCGTCTGCCGACACAGAGACGGGTCGCAAGAGGAGTCCGGAGGCGGAGGAGGACGAGCAGAAGGATGTCGGCGCGGCCTCGACCTTGAAGAAGAAGAAGAAGAAGTCGCACTCGCTGGTGCGCAAGCTGAGCCTGAACAAGTTCCGTCTGTCGGCCGCGGAGCAGGAGCCCCGGCACACGCCCGAAGGTGGTGACAGCAGCCGGTCCCAGAGCCAATCGTCGCAGGAGTCGCCTAGCCTCTCGGACAGCCCGTCCAGGATCGCGCGGAAGGGGATCGAGAGACTGGGCCCTCCGCGGGAAACGAACGAGGCCGGGCCACGTGACGACGCCGCCGGCGGCGTCGCCGTCGTCGTTCCCAACGTGGAGAAGGGGGACGCCAGGAAACCGGAGAAGCTCGCGGAGAAACCGGTGACCACCGTCACCGTAGTGCAACGCAAGTCGCCGTCGCTGACCATCAGGACCATCTCGAAGACTGCGCAGCACGGTGAGCGATCAAGGCTCGTCTTCCAGCCTCCAGCTTCTAGCTCTTCTATCATGATCATAACCCTACGATCCCTAACCGCCTTCGATCCATCGTTCCTCCGCTTCTAGTAGATGGCACTGGCTAGACCCTTTTCGCTTTTTGAGCAGCTTCGTTTCTCGGGACAACACTGGGTACTTGAAACGCGCCTCTTCTTCCGGTTCTTACTGTTGAGGTTTTTCGTTGTTGTGCACGTTCTTTTGGAATTATGTTCTCTCAATGTCTCTGGAAACATTCCTTCATCCGGTGTTCCAGGCCATTGTTTGCCGATCGAATGAAAGAATTTTTCAATCGGCTGAAGTATCGTTTGATTCTGGCCCCGGTGCTTGCGAAAGCTTGCGAAATCATGAGTGTACTTCCGAAAGCGAGAACCCTCCGAAATTTTTGCCAAAGCTTATCCTTGATTAGAGAAGGAAAGTCCAGGACCACCCTAGCCACAGGGCTAAATGTGCTATAGCCCCGGGGTTATAGTGTGCTATAGCCCTTTTGGGGCGGCAATTTTGTATTTTTATTTGTTAATTTATTTGTTAATTTTATTGTAAATTTTCACCGGTCACCCCGCACCCATTTTCCCTATTTTTTATGAAAAGGGGCGACACATATCTTAAGACGGCCCTGGGTATGGCCCTAAAAGGAGTTTTGCCGACAAAGCCTCGTTCTCCCCGGAAGTTTATCCGAAATCATTTCCAAAAGAACATATAGCACGCACTCGAAAGCCTCAACAATGACGAACGGAAGGAGACTCTTCCAACGAAGCTAGGGTAGCAATGCTCGCAAAAACGTCTCTCTTCATCGTTAACCACCCTCTCATCTAGTATCGGCTAGAGACTAGACGCTAATACTCTGTCGAAGACTCGTCGATCCCCGAAACTCGCAACCTGCTGAACGCCGGCGTGTTTCCGCGCAGATCCTCAGGAGCAAGAGAAGGACAAGGAGGCGTCGCGTTGCAGCTCGACGCTGCCGTACGCGATCTCGAAATGGCCGGAGCAGCGAGCCGGTAAATCGGGGGAGCCGAGCAGAAAGTCGCGGTTGAACGTGAAATCGGAATCGGAGTCCGGGATCCACGTGAAATCTGCGCCGCACGAGGTTCGACGCAAGCTCTCGCTGCTCGAGGAGAAGCGAGCGATCTTCCAGCGGAGGCTGTTCGAGACGACGCGCGACTCCGACTCCGGGGACACGGTGATCGCCGTAGATCTGAACGACGAGGAGAACCGGAAGCCGAAGGAGGAGACGCGACGCGACGACACCACCAAGAAGAGGGCCAGGCACATCAGCGTGAAGAAGTTCGACACGTTCTCGACGTTCGAGGGCACGTTCGACGAGGAGACCGGGGTCGGCTATCTGGCCGGGATCGAGGAGGACTACACCGAGAGTTACGATCGTCAGAACGAGTACCCGACCCATCCGGCAGCCATGGCGCCCATGGCGGACGCACCGGAGAAGACCAAAGTGGTCAGCCAAGACAGCACGGTGAGCCTCGTCTTGATGCCTCACCTTAGTGCTTTCTGTTCTTCTCTCTTCCTTGACCCCCGAGCTTCATTAACTATTTTCTTAACCACCGGCTCCGGTTCTTTACCCGTAGTTCGTTTAACGATTTATTTTTTGGGTGCTTCGATCATAGAAATCGTTAATGAAGTGATCATTAACACATGTTAATGATCGAATCTGTGCGCCGAAAACATCACTTCATTTATATTACGTTTCATTTATATTCATTTGTATTACGATCGATAAAACAAATCAAATTTATAGAAATCGTTGACAGGAAAATTTACTCGTTTATGGTATTTTCTAACGTGGGTGTTCTATGTATACTAGAGTGGACCTTATATTTTGACCAACGAACTCTTTTCACGACGCCACTCGAGGATTGTTCCTTTAGGTGAGAAAAAAATTTGTTCAAAGTTTAAAATCGATCGGATAAAAGGATCACGTGGCGCATTTAACACTTAGCACTCGGATGGCGGCTCTGAGGCACCACTGAAAATTGCTATGCCATTCTGAAAAATATTGTCCACATTATTATTTTTGTTCGTATTCAATAAACTGCTAGACATTTACACGAGATATTATATCAGTTACATAACAGTATGCAAAAAGAAAAAAAATTGTATAGAATGGACATATTCTAGTATGGAAAAATCTTTCGTTTTTTAGTTTAAATAGCTACAATTGCACAGGGTTAAATTGAACATTTTGAAATTCAATTTAATTATGGAGTATGACATATCTTATTTTCATAGACAAATCCAACGATATGTCAACTCCATAGTTAAGGTAAATTTCAAAATTTTCAATTTAAATGCGCCACGTGATCCTTTTATCCGTTCGATCTCAAACTTTGCACATATTTCTTCTCACGTAAAGGAACACCCTAAATGTATACGTCCGGCAGCCATGGCAGCCATGGCGGACACACCGGAGAAGACCAAAGTGGTCAGCCAAGACAGCACGGTGAGCCTCGTCTTGATGCCTCACCTTAGTGCTTTCTGTTCTTCTCTCTTCCTTAACCACCGAGCTTCTTTAACTCTTTTCTTAACCACTACCTCCGGTTCTTTACCCGTAGTTCGTTTAACGATTTATTTTTTTTGGGTACTTCGATCGCAGAAATCATTGACAAGAAAGGGTATAGCCGGATAAGCATATGCCAGCGGCCCCTGCTCAAATTTTCCTGATTTCTGTCTTGAAACATCGTTTTATGTCTAAAAAAACATTGTGTAAAATTTCAAATGTCTACCCCCACCGATAGGGGTGATATCGGGGTAAATTCCCCCGCACTTAAATGCAATTTTCTCCAAAACGAGAAAAGATATCGACACGGGATAAACGGCAAACAAAAGATATAGATACGCTCTATATTTCAGATTGTTTTTCAGAATTTTTTGCTAATTATTTGTAGTTGAAAATAATTAATTAATTTTTTGGGAATTTTTTTAACTATCTTCCCCTGGGTCGACACCTACCAAAAAATTCTAAAATATGTCTACGATGCTAACCTATTTTGTATAAAAATCTCAGAAGTGTCCGTTTGGTGGAAGAGTGTACAAAAAAATAAAGTATGCCGGCGAACGCTCGGTTTGATCAGTAACGGCAATAGCAATATTCTTAGGTAGGGTAGACATTTGAAATTTTACGTTTTTTTTAGACATAAAACGATGTTTTAAGACAGGAATCAGGAAAATCGGAGCGGTGGCCGCTGGACCATGCTTATCCGTCTATACCCTTTTACTCGTTTATGGTATTTTCTAACGCGGGTGTTCTGTACGTTCCCGAGGGCGCAGGTGTTTCTGGAGTAATCGGATCCTCTTGTCCCGAGACTTTTGCACACTTTCTCCTCTCGTTTTGCCCGGTTTGTCCGTCGAGTTTCTTTGTTTTCCGTTTTGCGCGCCGCGCGCGAGGTGGGACTTGGTTGCAGTCCGGAGTCCCAGAGTGGCTTCGGAATCTCATTAAAGAAACGACCTAGATTCTAGATAAAACAAACATTTTCCAGTAGATCTGTTATACGCGTTCCCCAAGGCGTGCCCCCGTATCCTCCCGTTTCGATACAACCACCCCCGTATATCGTATTCTCCGATTTCACCCGGTCGCCAGATTAAACCAAGTTCAAGGTCGAGCTGATTCACCGGAGAAATAGTACATAATGTGCATAAAAATACATTTGTTTTTAACAGGGGGTTGCGTAACGAGCCGCGTAGCTGCTTTAGGTCTGCTAAACGGCGGACACGTAACGGTATTTCACCGATCATACGTAAATCACTCTATTCGAATGCGATGTGGCGTGGAACTTTATCGACACAGACTTTACAAGCGACGTAATTGCCGGTAATCCTTGCGGAGGCTCGTTCGTCGCTAGACTGTGGATATTTATGCAAATTGAAAATTGTCTGTGTCAATTCCGAAAGAGAATAATGGCCTACCAATTTTTTAATTTTAATTACTGTTCGACTTCTTGCTTTTCTCTTTGAATCAGCCCTTAAGGGAGAACGGTAGTCACGTGACTTTCCCTAGAATACCCTAGAATACCCTAGAATAACCTAGAAATCTGGCCGAAACTTGGGTTTGCGGGATTAGATTTTTCGTCCTTATACGAGCAAATTTTGAACTGTCACGTGACTACCGTTCCCTTTTAAGGAGGTAGATCCCGCGCTAGAATTCCCCTAGAATTCCCTAGAAATATGGCCGAAACATGGGTTTGCGCGGTACGGGTTTTCGTCCTTATACGAGCATATTTTTCGCTGGACAAGGGCTTATTCGATAGAGGAAGGTTAAATGGGTTATGCATATATTTTGTAACATAAGTGTTAGAAGTAAGCCAAAATTGATGATTTTATTATTTATTTATTAATGCCCTGAACCGTGTATGGTTTATACATATAGCATACATTAGTAGGGTAACTGCATCAGTGAATGAACATTTAAGAAATTGTTCAGGAATATATTTTATTTTTAAAAAAAATATGTGAATTAAAGGAATCCTCATACATGCCAAATGGCTCCCTATACTTCATTTGTCATAAATGAACTATAAAAATCTTACTAGTTTTAGCTCTGTTGCACACACTCAACGCACTTGGTGAAAATAGGCCATCTTATAAACTAATGGTCACCAATATAAACCAATAGGAATACAGCTACGAAAAAGAGTCATATATTCCATTGGCCCAAGAGTCATTATCGCTAGTATGCCGTGCGGCTTAAAATTTGTTGAAATATACAAAAACGTTCATTTACTGGTGCCCGTTTATTCACTGGTGCAGTTACCCTATAACACTTTTACAATTGACAATTGACAGTGAGATGTATATCGTTATACTAAGTTCAATTAACATAAACGATAAACGCTAAATACGAATCTTACATGTTTTGAGAAAATTGAAAATAAAAATTAACGCTGTAATGTCTCGCACGCTTAGAAAGAAATTAATAATATAGGGAGGGTAGTATTTTCGATTGAGGAGCAGTTCGATATTCGGCCATGTAATCCAAGACATTTTTATGCCATTGGATGAATTTTTCTGGAAGCTATCGTGAGCTGAGTCCCGTTCATTTAACCTTCTCTATCAAACGAGCCCTTGTCCATCGAAAAATATGCTCGTACAAGGACGAAAACCCGTACCGCGCAGACCCATGTTTCGGCCAGATTTCTAAGGTATTCTAGGGCCCCTTAAGAGGGAAGGGTAGTCACGTGACTTTTCAGGATTTGTCCCTAGAATTCCCCTAGAATACCCTAGAAATCTGGCCGAACCTTGGGTTTGCGGGAATACATTTTTCGTTCTTATACGAGCATATTTTGGGCTGGGTGAGGGCTCAATCGAAAGAGGAAGGTTCTGCGGGTGATTTCTCGACTTTTTTCCCTACTTTGGACACTCATATTATTAGATATCAACATAATCTCGTTACGTCATGACCAGCGCACCATGCGCTAAACCTTCCTCTTTCGATTGAGCCCTCACCCAGCCCAAAATATGCTCGTATAAGGACGAAAAATGTATTCCCGCAAACCCAAGTTTCGGCCAGATTTCTAGGGTATTCTAGGGAAATTCTAGGGTACCCTTCCCCCTTAATAGGCTAGATCCCGCACTAGAATTCCCCTAGAATACCCTAGAAATCTGGCCGAAACATGGGTTACGCGGTACCACTTTTCGCCCTTATACGAGCATATTTCTTGCTGGACAAGGGCTCGTTCGATAGAGGAAAGTTAAATGATCGGGTCTCTGCCCCTCTGTTATATGAAATTATGCATATATTTTGTAATATAAGTGTTAGAAGTAAGCCAAAATTGATGATGTTCAGCCATGTAATCCAAGCCATTTTTATGCCATTGGATGGTTTTTCTGGATGCCATCGTGAGCTGAGTCCCGTTCATTTAACCTTCTCTATCAAACGAGCCCTTGTCCATCGAAAAATATGCTCGTACAAGGACGAAAACCCGTACCGCGCAGACCCATGTTTCGGCCAGATTTCTAGGGTATTCTAGGGGAATTCTAGTGCGGGATCTAGCCCCTCAAGATTTCGGAGCAAAGAGAGAACTCGACACCCGACCGCCGATTTTTCTCCGTGTCCACTTGCTACTCGATCGCGAGTATGGTTGCGCAACCGGCGGCGATGGAAACCGGCGGTATTTCAAAACCGTCGCGGGACGGTTGTAATTCCATGACGCGGAATCGATGGACGCGTTCTGCGGTCCCGGTTTGCGGTCGCCACCCCCGACCCCCTTTCCGCCCCCGCTTTCGTTCCGCCGAAGATTTTTCCGCGACGATCGCGGTGCGACGACGACGAGTTTCGGGTTACTGTTCGCACTCTTGTGCTCTCTCTCTCTGTCCTCGTCGCATGTTCGCCCGTGCTTCTTCTCCCTTGTCCGCGAGAAGCTTAATTGGCCGACGTCTCGAGAGGAAGACGCGCGAGGAGCCGAGCAACAAACGCTCCCCCGCTCGGCGCGGCTCGGCGCGGCTCGGCTCGGCTCGAGACGCTTATTGTTAGGGGACCGAAGAGAAGAAGCGAGCTAAGTGCAACGTGCTCGGATCGTTACAGAGCCTACCGAGGGCGGTGGATCTTCGTCGAGGGAGAACGCCTCGATAAAACAATAGAGCGGCCGCACTCGCGGATAACAAACCGCTACGCACGGAGACACGATTTGGTTCTCGCTCGAACATCCGTGCCAGAGACTAAACAGGGATTCCAACTAGAGATACCCATTTCACGTGTATTGAAAATACACGTGTACACGTGTAATTAATATATCCGTGTAGAAGTCCGGATCCTATTTAATACACGGATACACGTGTACTGAAATACACGTGTCCACGTGTATCAAAATATACGGATAATACATGTATAACCGTGAACTTGAATATACGGGTACACGTGTATTATCCGTGTATTTTGATACACGTGTGAAAGAAAATGTATATTTTTTTAACAAAGTTGCAGTGAATTATAGTGTTTATATTAAAGGTAAACAAATTTACATATCATACAATCGAATGTATTATTATATTATTATTAATAAAATTAATATTGGTACCCGTGTATTATCCGTGTAGCTTGATACACGTGTAACCGTGTGTTATCTGTGTTTCGATATGCGTGTACACGTTTACTTCAGTACCCGTGTATCCGTGTACAAAGATGTACACGGATTAAAATACGGATATATATTAGTACACGTGAATACGTGAATACGTGTATCCTCAATACACGTCCAAAACCGTGATCTCTAATTCTAACCCGACGCCTAACCCTAGTTAGTTAGTTAGTTAGTAATGGTTTTGCCGAGGAGTCGTCGAATCGGTCGCGCTCGCTTCCTTAAGGGGCTGTGCGCACCCAACTACCACCACCACCCTTACCACTCACACATCGATAGATCCGCATATACGTATACGAAATGCAAGGGTTTACGGCAAAAGAAACTGACGCCTCAATATTGCAATTAGAAGTTCAGACCCGGTCGATTATGTTTCCTAAGAGTCCTGGCCAGGGTGGTTCAGAGCCCAAATTTCATATTTTTACGTTGTTGAAGAGTAATTTGCAATAATCGGCGGCGCTGACTTGTGACAAAAAGTATTCTGTATTAATTATCTTTCAGTATTAATTATCTTTGTGTAACTTTTATCCTAGCACGTGCTCTCTCTTATAATTCTTCTATCGATCTCTCTCTCTCTCTCTATCTTTCTCTACCTAGCTGTCGATTACTCTCCTTTAATACTCGATGAGACATCTAGCAGGTGTCATAAAAGCGCGCGCGGAGCATACTAAGAGCGCTAAATTTAAAGATAGTATATTCTCTTTACATATATATGTATACGTTCTTTTAGACACACAACATTCGTACTCCTCATAATTATCTAAAATATAAATTTCTTTACATCGAATAATAAGTTGTCATCATATTATTTAAAATTGATTCGTAGAGAAATTCAACTGATTAGCATCAAACCGTAATTTATAAATAAGAAAAGAAGTTGAAACTTTGTACTGAAAACCTGCCCTTAGTGTGGGTTACAGAGTTTTTTATGGGTTACAAATAACCGAAACCGATTCGGGTTATGGTTAAAAAGTTTTCCGACCATAACTCGCTATTACCGGGTTAACCGGGTTACAGTTACCCATCTAGTAACCTAAGCTACGCGGGTTACAGCGGGTTATTGAGAATCGAATCCGAAGGCCAGAGACACTGATCCCGACGAGCAAAAAAATGCTCAATTTTTTCAATTTTCTAACACGAGCGTTATGGCTCCGGCTCTCAAAAAGAATTTCAGTCGCCTCGTTCGTTTAGGCAGAAAATACTTTTGAACCAGTGAATTCCTAACGTTGAAACTTGGAGTTTTGGATTTTTCTCGTCAAAATCTACAGTAATATATTTTAAAAAGTCCAAAATTTTTGATCCCGTAAGGTAAAGTTTAGCCCTCTTAGCAAGGAACTTTTTAAGTAAATGGATCATTTGAATTTTTTCATTATCCTACCAAAACTGCTACAGGCGCCACTATAACGTCACAGTATTAAAGGAAAACCCATAAATTAATGTCTCTCTTTGCTGGAAAATTGAGATCGCAAAAATTTGTAGACAAGCAACCGTATTCGTTCGGTCGCCTGCGAGATAATTGCAGTCTAGATCAGAAAGGCAATAAAGCACGATAGACTGTTTACGCGCACTGAAAATCGGAGCTGTCCCATTAGAGGGAGATTACATTGTACATACTATACATACCTACCCGTCATTAGAAGCGAGAACCGTTATTCGTGCGAGTCACTACGGCCGATTGTTGCAATTCGTCGCACGCAAATCGCGCGCACGGTGTCCGAAAGCCGGCGATCGAGTTGTTTGCACGGTATCCCGGTCGATCCCTCTCCTTGAGTCATTTCTGTGGTGTGCGTCACCGGGCTCGGATCCAGGGGTCGATTCCGCGTCGATCCTCGCATTCCGTCGGGAACCATGGAGACCGAGGGCAACTTCTGGAGAAACTTCGAGCTGAACTTCGACAAGCTGAAGGTCTACCCGAAAAAGTGGACTCGGTGCAGGGTTCGTGACAGTCTCTTTTCTCTCTCTCTCTCTCTCTCTCTCTCTCTCTCTCTCTCTATCGGAAGTTTCCCCGCAGATTTCCCACCCCTTCGATCACGCGGACCTTGTTTTGTCCATTGTCGTATAGTGCGCGTTCCCATTCGAGTTCTCGAATCGAAGTGGTTCTCGATAAACTTTTCGACAGTCTCGCGTGGATCCGACGGTGGTAAATATTTGGAAAAAAGTGAACGCGGACGGTTGTGATTTGCTCCTTAGACCATATACAGGGTGGTCCGTTTAAATAAGAACACCTAAATATCTCTTCAGATCAGATCAAAAATGATTTGTTACGTAATGTGCATGGTGTCAATGGACCAAATATTTGGCACGATTATTTTTTCCATCTAGGTAATTTTTTTCGGAGTTATCAAGGTCATCGGTGTTTTTTTGACACATAACTACATTTGTTTTTTATTGCACCGTGTAGCTGAGCAAAAAATACAATCAGATATGTATAATAACGTGACCTTCAAATGACCTTAGTCTTTGAAAATGAAAGTGAACACTCCGGAGAAGATAATCTTGAGAAAAAAAAAATATTTGCAAAAAATTCACCTTGTGATACCATTTATATTGCATTAAAAACACTTGTTATGTCATCACAGATAAAGGAGACATTTAGGTGGCTACATTTAGGTGTACACATTTAGGTGGACCACCCTGTATACTAATAGACCCGGCATAGGTATAGTATGTGTATATGTAGGAAAACCGAGAATTCAGTGTCCGAAAGATGATGGGACACTGTGACGTCACAAGATAAGTCTTAAGATAATTTCTTTCCATGTACTGTGTACATGGCGCACCCTCCCCTCTTCCCATGTAAGCCAAGCGTATATAGGCACTGTCGATGAGCATAGCTTGTACATCTTTTGAAAATGTGACGTCACAGTGTCTTTCAGCTGATATCATCTTTCGGACACGGAAAATTATCTACGCCGTGTCTATAGGTATATATGGTCTAAGATTTGCTCTCGGAATCCGAGCGATTCGACGGAGACCGAATTCGAAACCGTGAATTTGAATTGGAGATCACGTGATCGATGACGACTTCGAAATTGAATCCTCCCGCCGTTTATCTCGCGGAAAGAGAATTCGATTAGTAGAAAAATCGAGCTCGAGATTACATCGTCGCGGGCGCGAGAGTTCGCACAATTTTCCGTGATCGATTGGTTTCCCGCGACTTTTGTCAACGGTAATCGTCGTTGTTCCTCTTCGGGCCGGCCCGATAAGATAACCGGAGGGGGCCCGTATATGAAAACGCGTCTGGAACGCGGAATCGGCTGCGCTCGCGCGGTGGTCGAGCTTCTCGACAAACAATCCGTGACCGATAATAATTGCGGCACGGTGTGTGGTACACATTTAGAAATTTAGAGCGCATCAATTAGATAAACCGAGTGGAAAACACATATTCGCGAGACGTCGCTCGCTTCGATTGGCCGTTCCCGTGGAATCGCACGGAGCTGTCCGTGGAATGAACACTAGGGTGGACCTTAGCTCTATATTGTGAAATTTCTTTTGCGAAGAATTTCTTTGCTCCTTCAAAATTGTGCTATTGGGTAAGAAAAATAATTCCTGCAACAGATGAAGTTGATCGGATAAGGAGAACGCGTGCATCATTGACGTCGAAGTTGCGAAAATCTTGAAATTTCAAGATTTCATCTTTTATCTCGTGACATTTTTTTTACGAGATACTTTTCACGCACCCCGCCCAAAAATTGTGCTCTTGGGTAAGAAACTAATTCCTTGAAAAGATGAAGTTGATCGGATAAGAGGAAGGCGTGCCTCATTGACGTAGAAGTTGCGAAAATCTTGAAATTTCAAGATTTCATCTTTTATCTTGTGAAATTTTTTTTGCGAGATTTTTTTCACGCCCCCCGCCCAAAAATTGTGCTATTGGGTAAGAAAATATTTCCTGCAAAAGATGAATTGATCGGATAAGGGGAAGGCGTGCCTCATTGACGTTGAAGTTGCGAAAATCTTGAAATTTCAAGATTTCATCTTTTATCTTGTGAAATTTTTTATGCGAGATTTTTTTCACGCCCCCTCCCCAAGAATTGTGCTATTGGGTAAGAAAATAATTCCTAGAAAAGATGAAGTTGATTAGATAAGGGGAAGGCGTGCCTCATTGACGTTGAAGTTGCGAAAATCTTGAAATTTCAAGATTTCATCTTTTGCAGGAATTATTTTCTTACCCAATAGCACAATTTTGGGGGCGGCGTGAAAAAAATCTCGCAAGAAAAATTTCACAAGATAGAGCTGAGGTCCACCCTAATGAACACGAACCAGAGATATGTGAAACCGGAAAAGAAACATCTTTATTCGATTTTAGCTGCAACGACTGATCTCTAAAACTATCATATTAAGCCGTCAATGATATTTGATCGTTGATCGATGAACGTTATCGATCGTAGATGTATCGGTACGTAACAATTTCTGTTTTTTTTTGTTTGCAGTCGTCGCAGAACAATGCACCGAATGCCGGATTAGGCGAAAAACGCGAGCACCTGTACAAGATCCTGGTGATCGGCGAGCTGGGTGCCGGAAAGACGTCCATCATCAAGAGATACGTGCACCAGTTCTTCTCGCAACACTATCGCGCGACGATCGGCGTCGACTTCGCGCTGAAAGTGTTGAACTGGGACCCTCACACCATTATCAGGCTGCAGCTATGGGACATCGCAGGTCAGCGAATCGAATCGTCCACGTTTCTGGGAAAAATCGTGCGCAGAGTTTTAACAGAGAGTTGTCTTTTTTCGGTTCTTCCAGGTCAGGAGAGGTTCGGGAATATGACCAGAGTGTACTATAAGGAGGCAGTAGGCGCGTTCATAGTGTTCGACGTGACGCGGAGCGCGACCCTCGACGCTGTGGTAAAATGGAAACAGGATCTGGACTCGAAAGTGCAGCTACCGGACGGTTCACCGATACCTTGCGTCCTTCTGGCTAACAAATGCGACCAGCAGAGGGAGGGTCTGGTCAACTCGCCCCAGAAGATGGAAGAGTATTGCAAGGAGAAGAACTTTGCCGGATGGTTCGAGACCTCCGCGAAAGAGAACATCAATATCGAGGAAGCGGCGAGATTTCTCGTCAGTAAAGTGAGTAATAACCCTTTAGGAAATACATATGTCGAAGAGCTATATCGGTGATGGGCATTTTTGACTGCCGCAGTCAAGAAGGATCCGCAGAGCTTCCCCCACCAACCACTCTTTCGTGCAGCGCGCACCTTCGCTGCGCAGCGGTGCCTCGTGCCTTCCAGTCATATTAGTGCTTCCAGTGCTTTCGTTTTCCCCCTCATACGTCCCTCCATAGCCGACTAGGTTGGTGGGAGAAGCAGGCAACTCAGGGGCCCCTATCGTGCCCATCACTGAGCTATATCATCGAGTTATTTGCATCGCGATTAATCTGTTACGTTCCCGGGATTTGTATAGGTTTTGGGAAGCAAGGGTAATTTATGAAATAAGAAAAATGCAGATATACTTTTGAAATGAATTTATGCGATGTTCTCTCTACTAAATGTCTTACGCAACTAACGCTATGCTTCGACTGAACGAGCTTGGTAGTCCATCGAAAACAGTTGAAACCGAGTCGTTCGTGTCGGCGTGCGGATTCAAAGGGCGCGGCCCTATCTTTGATTTCATACAGGTTGTCCCAAAATGTCTTCAACTCCCGGAAATGGGAGGTTCCTGAGGTAATTACAAGCGCCATTTTCCTTTTGCAAAATGTTGTCCGAGGCTTCGTTTGGGAGTTATTAACGAAAAACACGGACCAATCAGAGCGCGAGCTAGACGCTCGCTGGCACGTTCAGCGCGGCGAGCCGGCAGGCGGTTGGCTGAACGTGCCAGCGAGCGTCTAGCTCGCGCTCTGATTGGTCCGTGTTTTCCGTTAATAACTCCTAAACAAAGCCGCGGACGCCATTTTTGTTAAGGAAAATGTTGCTTCAAATGACCCAAGGAACACCCTGTATAAAAGGTACCGCAAGATACAATGAAACGGTCCCGCAGATGCGTGAACATACATAGAGTTCTCGGAACAATATTAATTTATGTAAAATATATATATATCAATAGTCTGTGACGTCGTTTCACGGGGATCGTCTTAACGACGCAGGTTTCAGTTTGTGGGAGATAATTCCTGACTCCCGCCACCTGTGTGACGACAGCACGGACAACGTCGATTACCAATTCTATTGCGTAGAACGTAACTCGAAACGGTTCCACTGACGAACCAGACACTGAAAGGGAAAACCGGGAAACTGAAACGAACGTTTAAATTCCAGATACTGCAGAACGATCAGCTGATGAAGGGCAACGGATCGCAGTACCAAACCGACGGCGAGCGATTCGCGTTGAATCAGTCGCCGACCAGCACGAAAAAATCGTGTTCCTGCTGACGAATCGGCAAGCCACCGATAGCACCAGGATCCACGCGGTCCGTCATCGTCGTCCCTTCGTCGTCGTATTGCCGTCGGTGCCATGACACTCGCGCTCCGTTCCGTTCGGTCGCCTCGCCTCGGGCAACCGGATCTCGTCTCGATCGCATCCTCGAGGCAACAGGATCGGCCGCTTTGGAATCTACTCGTCGATTCGTTGGTGGCTGTCTTCCCTTTGGGGACGTTTTTCTCGGCCCTTTGTATATACCTGCTGCGCGAAAATCGAGCCGCGAGCTTAGGCTCGGCCTTACACGCTGAACAGCGGAAAGTTGCGTATAGGAGTTCGATGTAGCCCTACCGAGGGGAAACGACGTCTGTAGCGCATGCGCGCGCGCGTAAGAGCAACCAGGGGCCAGTGGGAGGAGCCGGCACCGCCCACCACTCTGGAGGGGCTGTCGTTGATCCGCTGCCAAGTTCTGTTTTTATTCCGTGGCTCCTCCCACAAAATTGACGTTTGCTCGGCGAACCAATAAGATCCAAGAAGGAGGGGCGTACGAAAAAATTTTGTAAGCTTCGACGACGCGAGCTACAACGAGAAATGCATGTAGCGATTTTTTAAAATTTAGAGATTAACGCGCGCGGCTCCAACAACTCCGATCCTCGATTCCCCTCTTCCAGTGTCGGAGGAGACGACATTCCGATCGCTGCAACATTCCCCTAGAGCAAAACAAAAAAAAGACTCTTTTGTACTTCGAGTCCCCGCCAACATCGTTCCATTTCTACGTCGAGTTCAATTCCTAACCGAGATCGACTGCGCGCGCGGACGATTCCGTGTGCAATTCCCGGAAGACTTCGACTTTTTCTATTCTTCGCGCAAGGAAAGTCAGATAAACGAAAGACAGAACGACGAAACGGTAGTTGACGGATAGTCGACTATCGATCGCGCGTACGTTACTAATAAATCTAGGTTACGCAACTAAGCTCGAACGAACGGAATCCGTCCGTACGACGGTGCAATCGCGACTCGTCGGTGGCTGTGACACAACGACAGAACCCTTTTGTACTCTACAATCCGGCCAGCCGATCGCCGACGAACCGCATTTCCGCTCCTCGAGCGTAGAATCCGAGCACGCAAGCTCGGCTTACGTTTTACTAACTCGCAAGTTCACGAACGTGAACACTTCGCGGTGCCACGTATCCCGTGTCTTCGAAATTGTCTATAGGTATTATATATATATATAATGTAATTATACATAAGAAACATATTATATATATATACATATAATTTATAGTAAAGTACTTGAAAGTCAATATATTATTAAACTGCAAAGCTTAGAACGTTCCTTGGCCTAGCGAACATCCCGCCAGTATCCTCGATTTTCACCGGTGACCTTGAATAGATTCTTAGGGGGGCAACGTTCAGTGCCGTAACGAGGGCGTGGCGAAAGAGGCGCCCGCCATGGGCGCAACTGGGTTTGAGGCGCACATCAAAATTTTATATACAGGCAACTCATTTTGATGAGGTTAATAGTATTTAACATATTGCATTTAGTAAAATTTAACTCGTTACATGAAAATTTGTTACTTTTTTGTCATTATTGGGTTACGGGAAGGGGCAAATTAGACACTTGCCACAGGCGATTCATGCCCTCGTTACGGCACTGTATTCCCCTCTACCACTAAAAGCGTTACTCGATTCTCCTCTAGCGACTCTCTTCACGAAGGGAGCCGTGACGTCACATTATTCCACTACTACTGCTAGTACCCGCTAGAGGGAAATCTGATGGTGGAAATGCAAAGACTTTTTGTGGCGACGCTGCTTGGGGGAGTGGTCAGAGAGCTCTCTACGCTCCGCCCACTCGTGCCCCTCGAATCTCGATTCGCGTTCCACGCCTATTCGCACAACTTTTTTAATCGTGCCCTCTCGAGACGATAATTTCCTCATGAATAATTCATCGATTAACGGGAAAATGTCGCGTAACATGTCGCTTGGTTCGCGAGTAGGTGGAAGAATGGGCGGTGCTAATTTTTTTTCCCGTATTGTCGTACTTTATTTAAATATCAAGGTGATAAAAAGACGTTGCGTAAATTCACTAGCACTCGGAGAATCAGTACACAGCTTCCTTGCGACTTCGGTAGCGAATGATCAGGAAACCCGCAAAATGGCTGACCGCGAATATCACCAGCAGACCGATCAGATCCGTGGTGTAGTGGCTCGGTAGGTAACCGTACTTCTCGAGGACTCCGAGGCCGCTGGATATGCAGGGTTCTTCGGGGTCCGGTGAGCAATCTTCGAGAACACAGAATCAGTATGAAAAATCGTTTCTCGTAAATGTCGACGAATAGAGAGACGTACTTATGCGATCGATCAGCAACCACTGAGTCAATGATACCGCTTCCAGACCGTAGTAGAACTGGGACAGGTACTTTAACCACGCGATACCTGGTGCCAGGTACCTGTCGTTAGGTAACAATTGTTATGTGTTTTACGATCGACGCGTCATCCGGAAAAATTTCGAACGCCTCTTACCCAAGATGCAGATAGATCCCGCAGAACATGAGGCCTAGGAAGTCGAGTGGCACGGAGAACAGAGAGGCGGTGTCCACCGATTTGAACGACGCCGATAAAAACAAACCTGTTCGAGAAATTCTCGTCATTTTTACAGAAAGATTTTTCAATAGTAAAACACGTCTGTTGTATGTACTGTCCGTACGCCACAAGAAGTCCCTCGAGACGGCTGAAGGGCAAGGGTTCAAATTATCTTTGACGTCACATACTTTAGCCAATAATTTGGCTAGAACCGAAAATTCATGTGGAATGACCCAATCGGACGGTTTGTTGTCCAATTCCTGCCAGGAGACTTCTTGTGGCGTTCGAACAGTACGACAAACTGCAAAGTATTATTAGTATCGGTAAACAGTGCGGCAAGGTCGTACAAGGTCGAACATGAAAAGAAAACTGTTCGTAGTCCTTCCGTGACCTTCGTCGATTATTGTTAAAAACAGTTGGGGAAGGGATTGAACGAAGCGTTACAGTAGAGTTTGCCTTGTCCTCACCGAGAGCGGACGCGGAAATGGCGCAGATTACTACTGGCAGTGTGAAGTAGACGAGTCCTAAGAATCCACCGTTCAGTCCAGTGATAGTGAATACTAGAATCGAGTAGAGCATCGGCTGAAATATCGCTCCGGGTATCTAGAAACGTTAGTGGACACTAAATAGTAACGGTGACGGAATCGACGGTTCTCGGGGTAAACTGAAAGCTTTTTCTACCGGAACGAACAAACAGAAATCCGAAAGAGCAGTAGTTCGATAAACGCAGTTAACTCGAGATAGCCGTTTGAAGTTACCGAACGCGCCAACCGCGGTATCGTTGCAATTAACGGAATAATCGGAACAAGGTCAGCGATTGGATTAGCTTATTAATTGGTCGACTCTCTCACCAGAACGACCACTTTGCTGATGTAATATGGCGCCGGACTGTAAAGTCCGCCGGCGATGTCGCGCAGCAGAAGCGGCAACTCTCGCGGGAACGTGTAGAAGACGGCGTAATTAAAGGTGAACACGGTCTCGACCACCACCAGGTACAAAAGACCCTGCATGTTCTGTATTCCGCCCTGGTCCATCGCTTTCGCTGTCACGCCCACGTACGGCGAGGCAATCAGCAAGCCTATGAACTTGAACGCGCGCGCGCGTTCGTCGGATTTACAATAAATTTATACAGGGTGTCCCAAAACGAAATGGGAGGTTCCTTGGATCATTTGAAGCAACATTTTCCTTAACAAAAATGGCGTCCGCAGCTTCGTTTGGGAGTTATTAACGAAAAACACGGACCAATCGGAGCGTGACCTAGACGCTCGCTGGCACGTTCAACCAACCGCCTGTCGGCTCGCCGCGCTGAACGTGCCAGCGAGCGTCTAGCTCGCGCTCCGATTGGTCCGTGTTTTTCGTTAATAACTCCTAAACAAAGCCGCGGACGCCATTTTTGTTAAGGAAAATGTCGCTTAAAATGACCCAAGGAACCTCCCATTTCCCGCTTACGCAGTCAGTGTCGCCAGGTCGAGAAAATCGAGGGGAATACAGGTAGTACCCCCTCTCTGATGGCCAGAGACGTAATATGTGACACGTTGCGCGTGCGCGACGGGGATTGAGTGGGACGTGGTGCTGGAATGGAATAGTGGAAGGGGAAAAGTAGGGGAGTAAATGAGTCCTGGCGACACTGTACGCAGTTGTTTTGGGACACCCTGTAGAGAAGAGTACGAGCACGATGTTTTAACAGAGAATGCACGTGTTCTCACCATGTAGGTGACGAATCGCATCACCAGCGGGGTGCAGCTTCTTTTGTACTCGACGTAGGTCCTCCACATGAGCCACTCTACCTGCGTGAGGAGCAGAGCCTTTTTGAAATCGACCGGGCCCGGCGGGCTTTCCAAAAATATCAATGGCAGTTGCTCGACCTCCGACCTGGTCGTGCACGACCACTCGATCAGCTTCGACACCCTTTGACCGTACTTCGACTTCTCGTATTGATCGCAAATCCAGTTCACCTGGGGACCAGTTCGTGTGAATCCCCTTAGCTCCCTATTTTTGTTTGCTTTACCTTTTGGTAACTCTCGGACTCGTTTCCTCGGACGATCGACAACTGGGAGACGTAGAACTCGGCGCTGTTGAAGGTCGGCGGACACTTCAGGCTCAGGCTGGAAGATTCAGCGATTTTTGCAAATTTCATGTTTAAAAGCTCCCAGTGGCGTAAACGGTTTTGCAGACCTGTCGAAAAATTCATTGGCGTCGGCGGACGAGCCTTGGAACGCGACTCTTCCGCCGGAAAGCAGCAGCACCTCGTGGAAAATGTCGAGCAAACCGGAAGCCGGCTGATGGACCGAGCACATGACGATTTTTCCGCTGGCCGCGACCTGTCTGAGCGTCCTGACCACCGCCAGAGCGCTGTAGCTGTCCAGCCCTGTGGTTGGCTCGTCGCAGAAGAGGATGCTGGGCTCGGTGATCAGCTGGAAAACGAATGAAGAAAGGATAGCTTTCTTCCTAGAAAGTTGACTTGATTTTTTAATCAATGATATTTGCTCACTTGAACGGCTAAAGTTACTCTTCTTCTTTCTCCGCCGGACAAAGCGGACAGCCTGCAATTCGCACACTTCATTAAACTCAGCTCCGCCAGCATGGCCGCGATCCGATGCCTCCGGACACTCGCGCGAACCCTTCTGTCCATCTTCATGCAAGCCTTCGCGCCGAAAGTGATCGAAACAAACAGCGGTCAGAAAAATTGCAAATGCGCGATCAACACGTCGCACAGTGCGGACAAACGTGGCATATCTCACTACACGTGTAATCATATGTTAATCATATAACAATAATTCTTATGCATAAATATTGTTAATTTTTTTTCTTAATTTATTAATTTTATTGTTAAATTTTTTTTTGTGAATAATTACTATTGCATTTACATTAGTAACCTTTAGATTTTTATAAAAAATTTTGCCATGTGCCGCACTCTCCAGAGTGCCAAAAATCAAATAATATTACATTAATTGTAGATCAGTGTTGCAATAATAATTCTGTATAATGGAAAGTGCTCACCAAGGTACATATATGCATTCTTTTTACATTTAATAAAGTAGATTTATTTTTTGTATAAATTTTCAACGGTGGTTTTATATATTTATTACTTGCATATAAAACATCAAAGTAACATATCTCGAGAAGGGCAAAAAATATCCTGAGATTTTGACATATTCGGATATATTACTTGTTATAGTTTAAGAATTTCATGGTTTTGTCGGCAACTAACTGCTACTCTTAATTTTATAAACTTTTTAACCTTTTTAAATTTATTAGTTGTATTGTTAAATTTCATTTTCGGTAAAAAATTACCTATATATAACCAAATTTAGAGAAGTGCCGAATATTAGGCCATTTGTCCGCACTGTGCGTCGATCGTTAATTGGAAAAACGAACCATGAACTCCATGTGCTCTTGAACGGTCAGCGATTCCACCGCCAGGTCCATCTGCGGAACGAATCCCGATATCCTTATCATCTGCTCGGTGTCTATCGGCTTCCCGTTTAACAGAACCTCGCCCGTCGCACTGCCTGTCAACGAGAAAAATTTCAATTTTCCGTCATCGGAATCCCCACGTGAAGAATCTGTGCGTTTGTCAGCGTTAGAAGACGGTTTAAGGGATTACACCACCCTGACGCTCGGAAAAATAGGTATAAAAATAAACTTTTTTTTTGACGTTGCCATTAAGTATATAAAATGATCTTTATTTTACACATATATATAGTAGTTTAATGATTAAAAAAAAATAAAAAATGGCGGAGATATAAGCCGATAAGTAGGACCCTCTTTTGAAAATCCTTGCTGATGGTGTACATGATTTCTCTGTTAGGCATCGTCTAAAAAATAATAAATAAATTTTTTCTTATTTATAAGAGTAATAGCTACAATGTGACGTAGGATTTTTGTGATTGGATGCCATGTTCGAAAGTTATAAATTTTTTAAACGCAAAATTTCGATGAAAATTCCAGTTTTTTGTTTCAAACAGCTGTCATTTCTACAAAAAAATGTTTAAAAGTTTTTCCCTACGTCACATTGTAGCTATTACCCTTATAAATAAGAAAAAATTTATTTATTATTTTTTAGACGATGCCTAACAGAGAAATCATGTACACCATCAGCAAGGATTTTCAAAAGAGGTTCCTACTTATCGTATTATATCTCCGCCATTTTTTATTTTTTTTTAATCGTTGATATTGCAAATTGTTCATAAAACTACTACATATATGTGTAAAATAAAGATCATTTTATATACTTAACGGCAATGTCAAAAAAAAAGTTTATTTTTATACATATTTTTCCGAGCGCCAAGGTGGTGTAACCCCTTAACGTGTCCAGGACAGATTTAATCGGACGTGAGTTAGTTAAAAAGGGAAAGTGGAGGAATTTAACCGAAATTTGAGAAGTAGGTTTGTTAACGATCAGAGTAACATATCTTGCGTTGTTAGAGCAAAAACACATTTGCCGAAGCGTTTTATCGTGATGTCTGAGTGAGATGTATGAACCTTTGACTCTGCGGCTGATCGTCGCGAGCAACGTAGTTTTCCCAGCGCCGCTGCAAACCGAGAAGTTCGTTCAGTCGTGGAAACAATCCGTCCTGCTGGAAACAATTAACAACCCTGTGGCATACTAAGCGCCCCTGAATATTATCCGAGTGTCCGATGTTACTTCCGATACACCGTATCGAAACGCGATAGCCGGAAACCGATCGGTCCGGCGGCGAAGCGATGGTAAAATTAGTTTAAATCGTTTCTCGTGAGAGAGAGAGAGAGAGAGAGAGAGAGAGAGAGAGAGAGAGAGAGATCGAAGGAGTATCGAGAGAGCCCCGAGGGAAATTACCTTGGTCCCATGATGGCCATCAGCATCCCCGAATTAACTATACCGCCGACTAAAAGTGAAACAGATAGTCAAAACGAATTTCTCATGTTTTCGACGGACAGACTCTCGGGGATTATCGTTTCGATTTTGTACCTCCGTTCAACAGAGTGACGTATTCCGTCCGCTGGAGGCCGAACATCGCCCTGAGGCCGCCGTTGCACTTCTTCTGGACCGTGTACGAAATGTCCTTCCACGTCAGGCAGAAGTCTTTCGCAAGGCTGTGCGACAGCGAGGGGTACTGCACCCTCGCGTTCCGTTGCATCTGAAACAATTCCACCCGCGGCTTATTTCCAGGGCTTCGGAGTCGTGGAGTCAGAGTCGGAGTTTTGGGAGTAATTGCTGTTCATTGGATTCGGTGTCGGAGTAAGTAAAAGGTATAATATCGACTCCGTCTCCGACTTTGACTATTTTGTATATAAATCATTAATAAATTTCTCAAATTGATACGCATTTTCTAACTATTTCCTTAAAGTGAGAAAGTAACAGTCGCGTTGCGTTGTATCAGAATTATCTGTTCCATATAGTTAGACTTTAACCCTTTGTATTCGGAGCTATTTTAACTTGAAAATTAAACATTTCTTCCGACCTAGAATAATTCCATTCTATATGATTTTTTTTTCATTCTATAGATATGAAATTGATATAATACCACATACAATACTCAAAATGTTTGGTAATTGATTACATAGCACCGTATTTAATAATGTAAACAATACTGTGAATAATGGTGGAGCAATTTTTAGTGGCGACTCCGAGTCGCCGCTCGAATGCTAAGGGTTAATACAATATTTCTACTATCTATTCAGTTTTATTACAATCTTTTAATTATTTTGAGTAGATATTTTTTCAATTTGGAGAGTCGGAGTCGGAGTCGAAATCGACGTCGGAGTCGGATTCAGATTCGGAGTCGGAAGTAAAAAAAAAGATGAGTCGGAGTCGGATTCGGATTCGGAGTCGGAGGTAAAAAAAAGATGAGTTGGAGTCGGAGTCGAAGATAAAAAAAAAGATGAGTTGGAGTCGGAGTCGAAGGTAAAAAAAAAGATGAGTTGAGTCGGAGTCGAAGGTAAAAAAAAGATGAGTTGGAGTCGGAGTCGAAGGTAAAAAAAAAAGATGAGTTGGAGTCGGATTCGGAGTCGGAGGTAAAAAAAAAGATGAGTTGGAGTCGGAGTCGAAGGTAAAAAAAAAGATGAGTTGGAGTCGGAGTCGAAGTTAAAAAAAAAAAAAAATGTTGGACTCGCATTCGGAGTCGGAGGTAAAAAAAAAGATGAGTTGGAGTCGGAGTCGGAGTTATGAATATTTTGTCTACCGACTCCAAAGCCCTGCTTATTTCCACCGAAAGAACCACTGCTTGTTGACAAAATTCTTCTCCTCACATTGTTCCGTCGCGTAAACGTCGAACAGCTCCCGGTAAAAGCGCCGATCTCTTCGACGACCGTCGAGCGATTGCGATGAAAATCATTTATCGCGAGGCTGACCCGAACGCTTTCCGGTTTCCCGTCCGCTTTTCAGCTATAAATCTGTCGGATGCGGTGCGGTGAATGGAAGCGTTTATAGCTGACAATCGCTATAAGAAATCCGGAGAGAAAAATGCGAAAAGCATGGCCGAAGGACGCGTTCGTAAGTTGCGCGTAATTATACAAGAATTCTAGCTGACGATGTTCATCGGACAGCCCTTCCACCGACGAGGCACCGTGCGTTGCCGCGGCTGTAGGTCAATCGCGGTTACATAAAGTACAGGTCCGGCTCGCTGGCCGCCATATTGGGCCGGCTAGCGTAATGATTGGTTGTTTATGTAAGCCGGCGCGGCGCGACGTATCGATCCCGGATCGGTGCGTACCGCTTTGATTCATTCGACCCTAGAGATTCGCTCGAACGATCTCCCGACCGGAATCTCTGTTTCCTGTGAACAGCCAGCCGATCGAAGATCCATGGATCCGACGGAAAAAAATAGAAACGGATCGCGCGAGCTGCAACCTCCGAAGACTGCCCGGTTCGTTTTGTTCTGCGCGCGGAGAAAATTGAAATAATTAATTAATTTTTTGGGAATTTTTTTAACTATCTTCAGGTGGGTTGACACCTACCAAAAAATTCTAAAATATTGCTACGATGCTAACTCTATTTTATATAAAAATCTCAGAAGTGTCCGTTTGGTGGAACAGTGTCAAAAAAAATAAAGTATGCCGGCGTTCGGTTTGATCAGTAACGGCAATAGCAATATTTTAGAATTTTTTGGTAGGTATCAACCCAGGGGAAGATAGTTAAAAAAATGCCCAAAAAATTAATGAATTATTTTAATTTTTGAAAATACCATAAACAAGTAAAAGGGTATAGATAAACATTTTTAGAAAATACCATAAACAAGTAAAAGGGTATAGATAAACATTTTTAGAAACTACCATAAACAAGTAAAAGGATATAGCCGGATAAGCATGGGCCAGCGGCCCCCGCTCCGATTTTCCTGATTTCGGTCTTAAAACATCGTTTTATGTCTAAAAAAACATTGTGTAAAATTTCAAACGTCTACCCTACCTAAAAATATTGCTATTGCCGTTACTGATCAAACCGAGCGTTCGCCGGCATACTTTATTTTTTTTTACACTGTTCCACCAAACGGACAGTTCTGAGATTTTCATACAAAATAGGTTAGCATCGTAGCAATATTTTAGAATTTTTGGTAGGTGTCGACCCAGGGGAAGATAGTTAAAAGAATTCCCAAAAAATTAATTAATTATTTTCAACTATAAATAATTAGCAAAAAATTCTGAAAAACAATCTGAAATATAAAGCGTATCTATATCTTTTGTTTATCCCATGTCGAGATCTTTTCTCGTTTTAGATCAAATTGCATTTAAGTGCGGGGGAATTTATATCAGCCCTATCGGTGGGGGTAGACATTTGAAATTGTACACTTTTAGACATAAAACGATGGTTTTAAGACAGGAATCAGGAAAATCGGAGGGCTGGCCGATGCTTATCCGGCTATACCCTTTCGATGCTCTGTCTCTCTGCCACTTACTCTAACGGTGTCGCAAAGGATCATCCCGAGGAAGAAGAAGAAGAAGAGCCCAGCTGATCGGTAACCGAGACGCATCCGCCGAGACGATCCACGGAAACATTCAGCCGATCGAACCACCGATCGACGTCGAACAAAGGATACCAATTGTTCTCCGTTTAATTGCACTGTTTCCCAACGAACCTTGAGGACCTGCCATTCATTGCTACTCGTGGGTTCGTTCTGTAGAGACACACGCGACTCCGCGTTACGCAACCCGTCGTGTCGCGTCGTAGAAAAGAATCCGAGTAAACGGTAACGATCCGTCGGTTTCTCCGCGAAACTGATAGCGAAAACGGAGTCGACGAACGCTTCGCAATTTGTACCGGTCGCGTCGTCGCGTCGCGTCGCGTCGTCGTCGTAGATCGGTCCGCGGCAGATCAGGTTGTTTGGACTCGCTTCCCGGGCTATGGAACGGTGACTGGACTTATGGTAACCGGAGGCGAATGTTATTCTCACCACAATACGACACCATCGCGAGAGCGGTTTTGCGAGGGAAGAGGAGACCGTGTGTGTCTTATATAGTATATGGAACGGTGGCTGCTCGTTACACAACGATACCGCGGCGCGACGAACACGCTCGCGACTGCAAGGATTACGCCGCGCCGCGCCGCGCCGCGACGAGTCTCCGCGCTTTTACAATTTTATGCTTTTAGCGCATACCGACGCCGGATTTCACGCTCTCCGGGGAACGCGCGAAAGCTCCCTATCTTCGCGGAAACAGCTCGTTTTCCCATCGTTCTGGACACGCATTTTCATTTTAAGTATAAAAGCCTTTTCTTTGGAAATCGTATGTATTGTTCACGCTGAACCTGCCGAGCTGTAAAAATGGCTGGAATGTGTCGCCTTATAAAAATGACATCATAGATTTTCTGCGACTTTTATTGAATTAAAAAATGATTCGAAACGCATCATTATATAATTTCGATAATTGTAAAACAACAAAACCAGAATAATCATAATATCGGCGCTACGGTTCGATCAAATTCTATATAGCTAATTTGTACCCTATATAGCAAATTCTACCCTATATAGCTAATTTGTACCCTATATAGCAAATTCTACCCTATATAACAAATTAGCTACATAGGGTAGAATTTGATCGAACCGTAGCGCCGATATTATTATTATTCTAAGGTTATTCAAAACACTTTAGGATCGACAGAAATTTCTCATTTAACAAAACCAGAAACCGGTAATTTATCCGGCGGTGGTAGGTTTAGCGTTAATCAATCTTTTTTCCTCGGAGCTTTTAACCCTTTGCACTCGGAGCAATTTTAACTAAAAAACGAAAGATTTTTCCATTCCAGAATATTTCCATTCCATACAATTTTTTTTCATATTTTGCATACGAAACTGATACATTATCTCATGTAATATGTAAATGTCTAGTAGTTTATTAAATACGAACAATAATAATAATGTAAAGAATATTTTTAAGAATGGCATAGAAATTTTCGGTGGTGCCTCAGAATCGCCATCCGAGTGCTAAGGGTTAATTCCTTGATTTCGATTTCGGATATACAGTGTCCCACCCGATTTTGACATCTTGATTTTCTCGTTATTGTTACTCGTAGCAAAAAATGTTTCACCGGAGGCTTGAATGGTATCGATTGGAGCATATTCTGATGTTATTAGTTTTTTCGTGAGTGGACGCGTAAAGTTCGTATAAAGGTCAACTTGGTTTTTTTTTAAATGGAATGAGGTATTTTTTAATACATCAATCGATGCAGAAACGTTTGTCACAAAAAAGTACTAACCTATATATATATGTCGAAAAGTTAGTAGTTCAGTAGATATTTTAATTTAAATAATTCTAAAACACCATTACTGTCGTACTAAGACTTTAATGGTTTAAAAAAATTTAATTTGATGTGGTCGACAGTAATGGTGTTTTAGAATTATTTAAATTGAAATTATAACGAATTATAACGAATGTCCAGCTGCGTCGATTGATGTATTAAAAAATACCTCATTCCATTTAAAAAAACCAAGTTGACCTTTATACGACCTTTAAAAAACTAATAATATCAGAATATGTTCCACTCAATACCATTCAACCCTACGCTGAAACATTTTTTGCTACGAGTAACAATAGCGAGAAAGTCAAGATGTCAAAATCGGGTGGTCCACCCTGTAGATCCACTCAGAAAAGTTTATGTGAATTGAGCCGTGTTATAATTTTAATTAGCGGAAAACAATACTGATCAAACAGAGGTATCATAAAAAGTACCGGCTCCATGGATACGCGGTTTCGCGGTTAACGAAAACAGCTTCTGCGCGTTTCATTTATTTATGCACGCGGACGCGGCATTGTCACAGTTTATTTATTCAGCCAGAGAGGCAGTCCACGGGAAAATTATTGAATACACGTCTAGCGAAACGCATCCGTCAGCGAATTGTGTAACTGAAATTTGCCGTGCGCGTATTGTTTTTGTACATCCAGGTAAAAAACGTTTTCATTACGGCGTCGTCCTGAACGTTCCAAGTACAAAGCAGCCCCCGATGCTAGACCGCTGACGGTACGAATTCAGAAAAATCGCAAACAGATATTTCATCGTTTTAGAAAATATAAACCGGCAAAATAATTATCGACATTCGAAACGGTTTCGCTTGAATCGTTTAAAGAACACAATTACGGAAGAGTAGAGACGCTTTTCTAAGAGTACAGAACTTTTCCTCTTTCTTGAAAAAGATTCCCATCAGGATTGAAATGTTGAAAGTTCAAACAAACTAGCATAATAGCTTTATTTTATCTACTAGATCGAACCTTTTTGCGCCGAAAACATTAACAGATCTTTGGTTGTTAACAATTGTACGATAGATAACTTTAATAACAAGTACAGACGCTGTTGGTCTAAATTCGATTACTCCCCCGAATGATTTTTCATCTTGATCCTAAAGGAATAAAACTGGAATTGGAGAAGGTGCAGGAGGGCGGCTTTTGCAGCTCGTGGTTCAATTTTTCAGGGGAAGAAGCAGAAATAGAGTCAATCACGAGATTAAGTCGTTCGATCAATGATCGGCCGATCGAGGAACGTCGACGGGGGTCTAGAAGGGATGAGAATCGAAGAAAGAAGGAGGGGGGAGGGGTTGAACGGGGGCAATAAAACGATGGAAATATTGGAATCGGCGCAATATGATTCCACGACGGATCGCGAAACGAAACGAAACAATGTTTGCGTTGCGCGGAACGCTGGTCGTCCCTCTATCTATCTATCTTTCTCTCCCCCGTAACCACCCTCTCCCGCTCCGGTTCTCGCTTTCTGTCTCCGTTCCTCTTGGCATTCGCCTTCTCCTCCCTCTCCGTCGGTCTCCCGACGTTTCTCTCCCCTCGGCCGCCCCTCGGAATCGAGGATTTGTTAATATCGAGCGCCTAGCTAGTACCGTGCCAAAATGGCGGACGTTTAGTCGTTCCTTAGTTCAGGTTTAGCCGAACGTCGCGGGAGTACAGGTCGATCGGCTCGCGTCTCGTTCGAGTTTACGTCCTTCCGGTTTGCCTCGGAGCGGTTCGTCCAGACACGCGCTTGCTCGTTATTCAAAAAATGCACGCGAAGCTTCACCTCGGAAGCTTTTAATCCAGTACTGGCCTATTTTTCCTCGCCGCCTATATCTCTCCTTCTTTCGTCCGTTTAGTTCGTTAAACCATCGATCCGCCGAGCGATTCCGAACTTTGTAGCGTACAGTCTATGCACAGAAACGCGCGCGCTGTACCAATTTTATTGTTTGTCTAAATTTCGGTTTTTCTCTCCGTTCACCTTTTTCTTGAGCGCCTCTAACGTGCTCCAAGAACTTTTCGACGCGAGCATTGAAACGCTCGGCAGAAAGTTTTCGAGAGTATCGCGGAGCCGAAAGTGTTGTATCCCCCCCCCCCTTCCCCCCGACGAAACTAATTTTTATTTATCAATTGAGCCCGCATCGCCGCTATTTCACATCGGAATGCAAACGAAACAGTGCGCGCAAAACATCGTCAACCTTAGACCATATTGTATACTAATAGACCCGGCATAGGTATAGTATGTGTATAGGAAAACCGAGAATTCAGTGTCCGAAGGGTGATAGGACACTGTGACGTCACAAGATAAGTCTTAAGATAATTTCTTTCCATGTAAGTACTGTGTACATGGCGCACCCGCTGACCCCCCTCTCCCCATGTAAGCCAAGCGTTGGCACTGCACTGATATATATAGTGAGGCCTTAGACCATATATATCTATAGACCCGGTGCAGATAAGTCTGCCTTGTTCCGAGATTGAACCGCCTAGCAGACTACGCTTGTGGGCAAAGTGCTATAGTATGTTGAGAAATCGCAGTACCGCGAAGGTAAACCGGGCAGAGGGGAAAGGGGAATCGTCGTCACATGTCATTCTGTATAAATATTTATGGAAACTGTAACTGTGTAATATACATACATGTATTTTATTTTATTACTCGTTCATTGTTACTTTACTCTTATTATTTTAAATATGGTTAACTCATTTTGTCGATTATAATTTGGAAGAAGTTAAAAATTTTGTATTTATTGTATTTTGTATTTTGTATTTATTTCCTCGCAACTTACTTTATTTAAAAAAAGAACAGTAAGAACAATATACATATGTATATGTCGAATACAATACATATATTATATATAATATGCGCAAGGTAATTTAAAACAATATTTATTTACAGGTATACAATATAATTTGAATATTTTGATTACAAAATATTATGCAACAAGTTTGCACAATTTTTTTCGTACGAAACGATGAAATTGTGAAATAGTGAACTTGTGAAATATACTTGTGCACTCGCTTCGTCTCATACACTATCCACCATTTTGAATTATCTCGAATCGAGGCTTGTGGGCACTAGATAATTTTAGATCTCGGAACATCGCATCGTATGCACATACTATACCTATGCCGGGTCTATAGGTATATATGGTCTAAGAGTGAGGCACTGTCGATGAGCATAGCTTGTACATCTTTTGAAAATGTGACGTCACAGTGTCTTTGCACCAGATAATTTTAGATCTCGGAACATCGCATCGTGTGCACATACTATATCTATGCCGGGTCTATAGGTATATATGGTCTAAGAGTGAGGCACTGTCGATGAGCATAGCTTGTACATCTTTTGAAAATGTGACGTCACAGTGTCTTTGCACCAGATAATTTTAGATCTCGGAACATCGCATCGTGTGCACATACTATACCTATGCCGGGTCTATAGGTATATATGGTCTAAGAGTGAGACACTGTCGATGAGCATAGCTTGTACATCTTTTGAAAATGTGACGTCACAGTGTGTTTCAGCTGATTTCATCTTTCGGACACGGAAAATTATCTACGCCGTGTCTATAGGTATATAATGGTCTAAGTCGCCAACAATTGTTCCGAATGAACGACGACGCGACGACGAGATGCCGGTAAACATAAACGTCCGAGCATTATTGTATTTATCGGGCACGCTGTACATGAGCGCGCGTCGACGTCGGTCGAACAGTTGACTGCTTTTAAACCAGCGATTAAACAAGTAAACGTTGTCTAGTCGACGATCTGGTCAAACGACGCGCGTGGTCCCGTGATCGTTGGTAATTAAGTCGGGCTAAATCGGGCAAACGGAACAATTTATCGGGATCCCATCGATCTAGCGCGAATCCGTGAGAAGAACTGTTTACACGGGCCCCCGGGAGAGGACCGTGAACGTTGCAGAATGTCGTCGAGCGGGGCGACAGTGTTGCTGAAGAAAAGGGAACGGACGCAGAACTGGATACCGGAGGAGAAGAACGCCCTGTTCTCGTTGATCAAGGCACACGCGAGCGCGATCGAGAACAAGAAGATCGACGCGGCCGCCTCCGCCATGAAGAACCTCGCGTGGCAACAGATCTACACCGCTTTCCGGGGCAGATTCTCCACGGACAGGGACATCACCAGAATGAGGGAGCAATGGAGGCGGATGAAGGCCCAGGCTAGGATGGAGATGCACTCTTTCATCGAAATGGTGACTCCGAGACCCGAACGAATTACTCAAACGATCTTGTAGCATCGATTTGTTTGCGTTTCGATAACCAATAGACGATTCTTAGGAAATTGTTGGTTATCGAGACGCAAAACTGCCGTTGGAGTTACTCATCTTAAAATTTCCTGAAAAAAGTGAAGATCGGGGCAGACGGTTTTCCTTGGTTAGCGTCCGCGGTTCGCGTTCCCTGATAATCCACCTCTTCGTCCGGGTACCGAGCGACGCTAACGAGGGAAGATCGCAGTGCCGTAACGAGGCGAAAGAGGCGCCCGCCGCGGGCGCAACTGGGTTTGGGGCGCACATCAAAATTTGATATACAGGCGGCGACTCATTTTGATGAGGTTAATAGTATTTAAAATATTGCATTTAGTAAAATTTAACTTGTTACATGAAAATTTTTATTTTTTTTGTCATTATTGGGTTACGGGGAGGCGCAAATTGGACGCTAGCCACAGGCGATTCGTACCCTCGTTACGGCACTGGAAGATCGTGCTCGTTCGGTAAGGGACAAACGCAATAGGAGGGTTGTGTGCAGTGTTGGGCAAAAACTTAATCAACGATTGACGACTAAATTTCTACTTCAATCGTTAATCGCAATTAACAATTAATCTCCTAGTTTAGTCGTTAATTGCGGTTAACGATTTTTCCAGTTTAATCGTTTAGTAACGATTATCAATCGTCAACCGGATAATTGATTAATGATTATTGCTGAAATTTCGAAATGAAAAAAAAAATGAGAAAAAAATGTAAACTCGATTTTTCGATGATTCCTTTTTTTTAATCAACGATTGACGATTAAATCAATCAATTGAATCAATCGTCGATTTTTCGACGATTTCTTCATTTAATGAACGATTGACGATTAAATCAATCAATTGAATCAATCGTCGATTTTTCGACGATTTCTTCATTTAATGAACGATTGACGATTAACCCCTTGCACTACGATTAAATTTTACCGTTGCAGTGATTAGAACTTATTTGTCGTTTCTAATTTTATAGAAAGAAAAGAAGTTTGTCATGTAATTTATACCTATGCAGTCTCCAATGGTTTCAACAACAAGAAAATATAATTTTGTTTCAATTTAAAGTTTAAAGGAAATTGGTAGCATGAATATTTAGTAGACTATCTTCGAAATCTTCGTCACGAATCCGACTCGGTATTATAGTGCAAGGGGTTAACTTCATCAATCGATTGAATCAATCGCCGATTTTTCGACGATTTCTTTTTTTTAATCGTACACATTAATCAATCAATCATGATTAAAATTTTAATCGATTAATGCCCAACTCTGGTTGTGTGTTAGGTGAAGAACGTTGGTCCCGAGGAGGCGGCGAAATGTCGTCCGTCGAACCTTTCGATCGAGGTGTGGAGGCTGATGGAGAAAGCGAGGAAGAACGACGGGGACGGCGAGCGCTCGGACGAGAACAGCCAAGAGGGTCCGGAGAACGCGGCGAGCACCGTGAACACACCTAACACGGTGAACGTTCAGGCGATCCTGGACAAGCTGACCACGGCCACGCCGGAACCGCCGGTCAGCGAGATTAAGGTCGAAGCGGACAGCGACGAGTACAATACGGAAGAGGAGAGCCAGACCGAGCTCTTCCGGAGGAATTCGGACGTTCCGGAGAGGAAACGGCCTCGGGTCACCGAGGAGGAGGAGCCGATGGACCTTGCCGAGCAAAAGGGCCGAAACCGGGACATCATGGTTCGCCAATTCGATAATGGTACCCTTAGATTTTCCACCGTGAAAGTTCCCCCCTCGCAAGATAAACGTTCCGCGACCAATCGAATCGGTTCGGGCTCTTTAGCGGCGCAAACTCCCGAACAATTCGGGTGAGAAATCGTTCGGACCAGGGATTGAAATGTACAGTGTTATCCTTTTTTTAAAACAAATTAGATAAATATTTATCTTTATATCGATCGTAAATTACACTGTCCAACAAATATCAACTTTTTTTATGTGCTCGAATTACTGTTGGGTCCTTCTTATAGAGTTTTTTTCGCTGATTCCGAATCTGCCCTTAACTTTTTTCCCTATACGCACAGTTTTTGAGAAACATGGCTTTGAAAAAAAAAACATATTTTTCAACTTTAAACAAATATTGTGATGTTATTATAAAAGATATGGAATTGTTCGTTACAGCAAAAGATTCTGTAGACTTTCCCGAATACAGTGATATCTAATATTAATACATTATGATTGTTTAAACATGTTTAAACATGTATTAACAATAAATGTGTTGATGTTTTCGGCGCACGGGTTCGATCAGTTTTTTACAAGTTACAAAATCAACACAAATCGAAAACATCAACACAAATTAGATACATTCGGACACGTTCGTTTATCGAGGGTTACTCTTTCGATCCTTGGTTAAAACTGAACGGCCGAACTAATTTAAACCGGATTCTCGTTTTCTTGTCGGCTAGATCTGGCTCTGTCCGCCTCCAAGGACAAGATCGATCGATCGGAGGAGCAGGACGAATCGATTCAGAGGGCGGTGTGGATGTACGAAGCGGCCCAAAGGGAACACGAGTTGAAGTTGAGGATGTTGAACATCGAGCTCGAACGGGCGGAGCTGCAGAAGCAAACAGCCATCAACGAGATGAAGACCTCCGAGATCAAGAAGCAGTTGGTCGAGAATCAGGCAACCGAGTACTATAGGTTGGATCGCGTTTATTTTTTAGATAATCAAGCTGACGCGTGTAGACACCGTTAGATTGTTTAAACAAGGAATTACAGCTTTTTAAATAAATACGACGCTATCGAGTACAGCGCACAGGTAGATGGAATAGTACGAAGATTGAACGAGTTTTGATATTGCGGATAACAATGAACTATAGATACAGTACTATGTTTAGAAGAAGCTTATCGTCTGCCATTAGTTATAATTATTTTATTTTCGCTCTGTTAACATATTCAATCACTCATTACCTAACAAGTTCATGAATACTATTTATATACTATCTGATGCAACAATGTTGCAATACCCAAGGGCAGCTACTTATTGTGCAGGACATGACTAAAAGTCTTTGTTATTTTTAATGTTGTGCATTTACTGTTTTCGGTATACAATGTATGGATATGTTTTTATCGACCATGCGTGCTTGAGGAAATAGCGTGTTTTTATGTATTGCGTTTGAAATTGCAACGGGAATCGAAATTGAACGGCCACGCGAGGAAAATTGAATTAATATTGCCGCCATCGGAGCGCCAGCACGGTCGGTACGTGAAACTTATTCTGCAGAGGGCGACACGACGATCTCTCGTACTACAACACACTTGAACGACAGTGTTCCATATTCACCCACAGTATCTACTTTGCTGCACTTTGAAAATTTTCAACCAAGAACAATGCAACGCGCAATTGCTACCTTTTCACGGAATATGGCTTCTCTAAGGTATAAAAGAATACATTTGGAAAAATTGTTAACGATAAACTACGCATATTTATATGTAAATACTGTTGTATTACTTTACTACGCCGTTCGGTTGGGCCCCGGCTTTTATCGCCATCCTCTGCACGTTGTTCGGTGGAACGTTGAATTTAAACTCCACTCGACTGTTTTCCCATCGTAATTTGTTTAAACAATCGAAAATTCGATTCTTTAGGATTTTTTTATTAGGATTTTTTAGTCCCCGCCCCTGGTCTATGTATAGCAAAAATTATGTAATACTCGTAAATTGGATTATTACAATAGACTGATGTTTTCTTGCAATTTTTGACAATAACGCGTAACAATGTTGCTATTTTGACCATTACCTGCCGCAATGTTGTACTATCTTGGCAACCGCACCCGTCAACAAAGTGCATCGACAAGATAGGTGATCAACGTGTATTTTTAACTTTAGTAGTGGCACGTCGGACTTCTATTGATAGTACTTTCTATTGATAGTACAGTTAAAGGGTACCGATTAACCTGTTCTTGTGGATTTTACAGCCAAGTAAGAACAATGTCCGGAGAACCTGGTTCTGGGGCTGGCCGAGGTGGTGGTAGCGGCGGTAGCATTCGTGATGCCGGTGGATCCTTTGGAAAAATGGAAGCTGCCCACGAGGATCAATATTTCTATAATCTGGTTGGTTGCTATAATCCAATGTAGTAGCAAACAGTAGCATTCTATGATATTTTTTATACGTTAGGTTCGATTACAAAGATTGATATGCGAAACCTTCTTGTTTTAGCAAAAGCAACAGATCAAGAAACTTAAAGAAGACCTTCACGATGAAATCTCTTTCCACGAAGAACAAATCAAACGTCATCAAGAAGCCATAAACCGTCACAAAAAGAGAATCGTAGATATGGCCCATTAATGAGCTGGTTTCATTGGTTCGCTGCTCCAAAAGTCCCAGTGTGTTTAATAATGATATAGTAATGGTGGTAGATATCATCATGGCTGTACTTTTTTTTAATTTCAGTGTTATACAATAGAATAAACTATATTAATTTTATTACATCTCAAATAAAAGGAAAAACTCGTCTATTTTGGTGTATTTTGCTATATATACTAAAGTATACTAAACTAGTTTATAGTGATATCGTATATCGCGCATGGACCAGCGCTATAAATATCGATCATTTCGATTATTTTTCGCCGGCGTTCGTAGTCAACTGTTTTCCTGTTTCTGACAGAAAGTAACAAAATTTCTGTCAAGTTTAACTGTTTAAACTACTACCATCCGTAAATTAATGTTTCGGCTATTTACCATACAAGATGTATCGATACATTTTACGAACAATAACGTCTAGAATCAGCAGGTACGGCATATCTAGCAGATCGGTATCGATTGTGAATATTAACATTTATGGTTAAGTCAATTTATCGAGTGCAATTCCTACATAAATTTCATTTTTTAAAATAGCTATAGATTTTTAAAAAATAGATACAGTGACTCCACTGTCGATAAAACATCGAACGATACAGTTGCAATCGAAGCCGAGTATTATTATAAACAGGTAATATGTTCAAAAAAATATTTGCACATGGAAATAAATATTCATTAGCTGCACACTCCTCAGGATAAAGAATTGCTAGAGATACTGAAACAGAAGCTGCAAGAGGAGGTAAAATGCATGCAAGACGAAGTTAGGACAATGCGGAACAAGATGGACGAATATAATCGGAACATCAACGAAAATCTTCGGTTTTTAAAAAGCCTCGACAAAGACTTATCGGCCAGCGATAAGAAATAAAATTATGTATTTTCTATTATGAATTTCTATTATCTACTGTAGATCTATTGTCTATTCATCTACTTTCTGTTTTTATAGTCACATGTACCAGTCTACTAAATGCATTTTATAATATTCATTCAGTGCATAGAACAGAAATTTATTTTGCGAGGGACAAACATTATATACATAATGTATTTACAGTAGAATCTATAAGTAGAAATACTATTACAGGGCGTATAATGTTGTCTTGTGTAATGTTCCGTCGGTTTTATTTAATCTTTTTATTTTCTATTATAGAAGAATAGATTTTTCACAAAGATATATATATATATTTATATATATAATGTATTTACAGTTGAATCTATAAGTAGAAATACTATTACAGGGCGTACAATGTTGTCTTGTGTAATTAACGTTCCGTCGGTTTTATTTAACCATTTTATTTTCTATTATAGAAGATCGGGGTATAGCGAATCGCGTTCAAATTTCGCGGGGAGTCGTTGGCGAGTAGTTGCAGCGTTCACCGCTAAGCGGCGCGCGCATACGTCCCAAGATGGCGACGGCAGCGAGCGACGAAAGCGGCCGATCGACGCGCCCTCAGTGTCTCGCGGTTCATCGATCAGTGTGGTGTGTGTCGCGTTGTTGCTCCGGTGGATTTTTTTGGTGGTTTGTTCCTGCCTTTGGACGTGTACGCGTACATTTTTCGTTTGGGTTTCTTCGAGCGGCGAGCGCGGTGTTGATCGAGGCAGGGGGCTCGTGAACGGGCCCACAGAGCGGCAATTCAGAGAGAGGACAAAATGCAACCGAGGATATACGGGATTCTGATCAGCACGGCCGTCATTCTCGCGGGATGCAACGCCGCTACCGAGGTGAGTGCTGTTCCGTTCCTTTCATCTTTCTCTGTTCTGTTACCACCGATCTCTCCGACACCGTTTTCGTTTCCCACTTATTCGGACCGAGTGTACCATCGAACGGGATCCGAGTCGCGATGCAATCGAACGCGCGCGTTCGATAAAGTATTTCGAATGCGTTCCTCGGGGCACCCCCGTACAATTTGTATCGTACACACCGAGAGAAAAAAAATATGCACCCTTGTTACTTTCTACGAACGACACAATTTTTTAACTGGCGACTTAGAAATTTACTTTTAGCTCTGTATCGACGTATTATTATCGAATAATTTTCAGCTAGACGCAGCTTCTAAACGATTGTTGACAACCGATAAAAAATGTCATCTCGAATATTTATTCGTAGCCACAGTTGTTTTCTGATTGTTGAGATCAGGATTTCTTTCGGTATTTACACCCGTTTCCGCATGTTCTAAGATGCAGCTTCACCCCGTTGTTGTTTACACCTCGCTCTGCGAATTGCCTGGAATTTGTTTACTCGACGGAGAGCGGCGCACGGGACCGATAGGGCGACGCTTGGTCGATTGAGTAGCATGGGTTCCCGTTAATTATCGGTTCTCAGAAGGGTCCGATACCTTTCGAGATGACTATTCTTACCTGGCCGTAATCGCAGGACGCGTTATATCAACGGCGAATCCGTGCCTCTTTTATTCACGGTCCCATGACAAAGACACGTTTCGAGAGTCGAGTTTATAAAATTCCCATTGTGCTGTGCGCCGTTGTTTATCAGAGTCTGAAAAAAATCAATTTACAACTCGTGATTTTTGAACACAACTTCGTACAGACCACGATAATTGGGCTCGGCGCGTTCGTATCGAAAAATAAACATTTCCCATGTATCGCTTTTACAAAACAATTACACCAACCAGAAATCCGTGTACGATTTTTCGTTAAAATAATTTTAACGAGTTACGAATAATACAGTTATTAATAAACGTTCCGCAGTATAATAATAATAAGGCTTCGGCGTTAACGATGCGTGGATGTATAATATTATGTACATGTGATACATGGCGCGGTATGTATTTACTTTTTTTTGTTGTTTTACCCGTGAAATGCAAGCATTGTTTGTGTATCGATCGGCGGGTTTTTTTTTCCGGGAGGCAATTTTTCTTGTTTCTCCTCCGCGACCATAAGTTCCGGATTAGTGACTCATACCCGAGGATTTGTTTGCATTCATCGACCCTCGGGTTTTGAGGGCAGGCTCCATTCGAAGCACGCTCATGAATCTCCCCCCAACTATGGTCGTAAATAACAAGGTCAGAATTCTTGACGAGAATGCACTTACGTACATACACACTCTCCTGGGACCCGGTTGAATTTATTTTGTTCTCTGCGTCCCCTGTTCGGTTTGTAGAATAAATAGTTTGTTGTATACGTACATTGTGCGGCGGCGGTCGATTCGCGACGCGTGGCCGTTTCACGTTTTATTCAAGTCTCGAAATGGCCGCACTTAGGGCGCATTGAGAAATAATGAAACGGTGCTTGTAGGTCGAGTCGAACCTTATAGGAAAACTTGAACGGTGATTAGTATAAAGTCCTGGTGAACGGGTCCGGCGTTTGCTACCAATAACAGCGCGGTATACATACACGGTATGCTCGTATACAGGGTGGCCAGCGAATAACCATCACCCTTGCTATATAACGGGACTTTAACTGGAACAATGACATTAACAACACACAAACTTTGGCCAATAGATCGATCGACAATCCGTTACATACAGGGTCATCCGTTTTTAAACTGTCAAACGTCAACCAGCTATAGAGGGCCCCAAATGGAACAACTTTCACCCCTAACACTTTTTTTGATTCGGTCTTGATTTTTAGATAATTGCAAAAACCCGTCATTTTTTGCGTTCACTTAAGATTAAATATATTAGGACTGCAATTATGTATCTTGATGATTTTTCCTTTGTTTGGTTTAAAATAAATAGGGGCATCTTTTTTATTAAGTCAACTTTTTTGTATGACCTTCGGATCTTGGTTTTTTTTTGACATTTTTTGACATAAAAACGGATGACCCTGTATATTTCCAAATGTCTTCACGTTTTCTCACTCCCATGTATACTGTCCGAGTAGCAACATGGTGGTCATTAAAATGTTTTGAAATTTTAAGTAAAAATTACCCTTGCGACACTAAGCAAGTGAGTAAGGTTTTCTTTAATTTTCTTTTTTGGTTATTTTTCCGATGTTGTTTTCACAATGGATATATTGTATTATTCATTGTTAATTTACAGACGCTATTGTAATTCTCTTGATAATGATCTAAATGAAGATCGAAACGTTGAGAAACGGTGTTAATTTGCAAATAGTGTTTAGTAATAATTGATCGAACCAATGCGCCGAAAATATTTAAATTTTGCTTTAGCAACTTACGATCGACATTGTTGTAACATTTACACAAACTTATCTCGTATGTTTGTCGGTAGATCAATTTGTTTGCGAAGATGATTAGCGCGATAAATTTAATCTATACAGCGACCGGTTGCAACGAGATAATTGCATAAACGACAAATTAACGCAGCGATGCAACCAACCTAATTAGCCTAGAAAATTTTTGCACAACGCTGTAGATTCACTTTTCGAAAAGATAAATTCAGATATTGCACACACGAGATCGATCCACACCGTGAATTCGGGTGGAAACGCGGAGCGTTCGATTTTATTAGATTCGCGAATGCGGTTGCGGTTTCGGGGTTGTTAGATTAGCGGAATTTTGTTAGATTAGCGAACGCGATTGCGGTCGGTGTTCCCAATGTTGTTGGACCAGCGATGGCGGTTGCGGTTCCTGTTTTGTTTCGTTCCCGGGCGCGGTTGCGGTTTCGGGATTGTTCTATTAGCTGAATGCAGCAAGCGGTTTCGATTTTGTTGCACTCTCGCGCCGAGGTTGCGTTCCCCTCGTTTTCGGGTTATTAGATCCCGAGAATACGGTTGCGGCTATATGGGATTTTGTTGGATACGCTATTGCGGATGCGGTTTCTGCATCCGGCAACTTCATGATAGAATATCGCGGTTTTTATAATTAAATCAATTAAAATGACCATTGACTTTCGATCGCGTTTGTAAATTTTATCGAATTCGAGGGGGGTGAAACAAGAAATAATGTAATGATTCAGGGGTAGGCCGGGGGTAGTTTTTTTCCGAAATATTTCACCTGGGAGAAACCGAGTTCGAGGGGCGAAACAAGAAATAATAATCTTGGAATAATAATATTGGCGCTCTGGTTCGATCAAATTCTACCCTATATACAGGGTGTTTCGCTTAAAACAGGCCATCTAAATATCTTCTCTATCTTTGAAAATTCAAAAATTGTATCTGACGGAATCTAAATGGTTTCAATAGATGAATCAGATGGACCAATCGTTTTTTATCAATTGTAATTTTTTAATGGTCAAATTTCTGTTACCGTTAAAATCTGATAGCTAAAAGTCAGTTCTGCATTAATTAGCAAATTTTAGAGTCCACGGTCATTTCAAGGTCGTGCTATTAAACATGGATGAATGCACAATAATGTTTGTTATAACATAGAACAACAAAAAATTTGTGTATATGCGGAAGAAAGCACGAGTGATCTTGGAAAAACCATTAAAAAATTACAATTTATAAAAAAGGATTGTTCCAACTGATTCATCTTTTGAAACCATTTAGATTACGCCAGAAACATTTTTTATATTTTCAGAAATAGATATACATTTAGGTGGCTCGTTTTAAACGAAACACCCTGTATAGCTAATTTGTTGTAAACTCAAACGTTTCGATTCGGATACGAATCTGTGCGTCATAAGACCACGTTTGCTATAGAATTGTTTTCTATTCGAGGATAAGAAAGGAAAGAAAAAATTCGGATTCATATCCGAATCGAAACGTTTGAGTTTACAACAAATTATAGCTATATATAGGGTAGAATTTGATCGAACCAGAGCGCCAATATTATTATTCCAAGCTTATTTAAACACTGTACAATCGACAAAAATAAAAATTTCTGATTTAAGAAATAATAATGTAATAATTCAGGGGTAGGCCGGGGGTAGTTTTTCTCAAAATATTTCACCTGGGAGAAACAGCAAATATTTTCGTGGGCCGAATCGCTCGGTCTCTGAAGCGTTAAAGACGAGAGGGAAAAAATAAATAAAACCGCGACAGCTTTTTCGCGGCGAGTAAAAATCCTGTCGATCAATTGGTCGGTGTCAGTGGCCGAGAAGAATACCGAGCAAGGAAAACAAGAGGGCCGGGGAGCTCTCTCCTCGACGAAGTATTTATCGGTGCTCGAAAAAAAAAAACCGCCGAAAACGGGACAAGCACCGCGCGATAGGAAGTTGTTCCAGTTTCACGGCGGCGGTGGCAGCGGTGGCGGCTGTTGTTCTTCAAACGAAATTTATCGATCGGGGATAGGCGGAAGGCTTCTCTTCCTCTTTTTCCCTTTTTTTCCATTTTTTTTTTTTTACTTTATTTTCGAGGCGACGTCAATGGAAAAATTGTTGGCGCGCCGGCACCGCATCGGCCGCGCCGCTCCCCCGATTCGTCCGAACGGGCAAAACCACGTCGCGGAAATTAATTGAATTCATTTCAGTTAATTATTGCGCGCGAACACAATGAACGACTGGGGCATCGTGCTGCCGCCTCTCTATCTCGCTCCCTTACCGTCCATTTGTCCATTCGGACGCAATTCGCTGGAATTAATAACGATTTCTATTTACGTAAACTTGAGCGTATTGATACTTGGAAACGCATTAACAATCTGTAAGCGAGTAATATGTACCGAGCCGTGTACCGGCCCGCGCGATTTGTTGATTTTCCGTGATCCGATGGTTTTTCTCTGAATTGTATTTTCCAACTGGGGGAAAATGCTTGCCCGTTAACGGCCCCATTTACTCTTCATTTGTACCGCATTATATCCGCGTAAATCAGCATTATATGTATTAGTAATTTATAAGGGAAAGATAAAGCTCGATGCATACATATATGAGTCACAATAAATTCAATTGAAGAGCCGGTAAGTCACCGGCGGGGTAACAAATATTGCGTGTACGATTCATGCCATTTATAGGAATCGCGCATTGTCTCCATAAAAATCTCTTTCCGTTACTTGGATGCACAAATTTATCGAAAATAAAATTGACAATGCCTCGTTTGACCCAGTAAGATAATCGAGCAGCCTGTCGACAGGCTTCTTCCCGTCGTCGAAACGTTAAAAAGGAGGATGAAATGAACGGTTACGCGCGAAGAGACAAGTTACTCGAGGAAGAACCGAAGCGAAGGGTGGTTGATCGATGATCGTCCGTAATTAGAGTATTGTGGGATTCCGTCGAGACGAGCGTGACAGCAAGAAGCCCCTAAAAGCCGTTGTTTCCACGGAGCCATTGTCCTGCTCCCGTATTGTCCTGTCGCGTCGGTATTCCACGGAGGTACACGCAGAAATCGGTCGTGCCAAAAGAGGGTGGCTGTGGATGAGAGGGGGATGGAGGGTTGGTAGCTAGGCTCTCTGGCAGCGTTGTCCCTAAGAATTCGCCCAAAGCCGGGGACACAATGACCCCATTCCTTTCCAGCGGCTACGATCTGCGCAAATTCGCCGCGTGACTCGCGTTTCGCCGGTGAAAAACGGGTACTGCGGCCCGGCCCGACCCGACCCGACCCAACCCGATTCAGTTCGGTTCGGTGGACGGCACTCCTGCCTCGTTAACCCTTTCCCTACGGCTTTCGCCAATATGCTCCGCGGACACTCGACTCGCGAACGAGACGATATTCGCACTTCACCTTTTACGCTTTACCGAGTACGGTATTCTCGCGATAAATGTCCCAAATTTCTGGACGATAATTGTCCCTGAACTATCCCCACTCTTGTGGTATACTACGTGAGGAGCCATAAAACTCGAGAGGCCTCGGTTACCGAGAAGTGTAACACGATACGGGTCCGGGTATATTGGTGAGAGAGCAGGAGATCACTATTAATCCGATGACAAAACTTGTTTATTTTTCATTATTTTTTCTATGGAACTTTCACCAACATATTCTTGACATTTTTCTAATGAAAATTATACCAAATATGATATAATTCCGATGATATTTACGTGTGTATTGGATGATGGAAGTTTCGTGCGCAAGGAAAGACCTCTTTCTTTTCCATACGCTGTCTTTCCTTGCGCACGAAACTTCCATCGTCCAATACACACGTAAATATCATCGGAATTATGTCATATTTGGTATCAATTTCACTAGAAAAATGCCAGGAATATGTTGGTGAGACATCCATAAAAATATAATGAAAAATAAAGAAGTTTTGTCACCGGATTAGTAGTGGTCTCACACCGTTATACCCGACCCGTATTATATTTACATTTCTCGGCGACCGAGGCCTCTCGAGCGTCCCAGTCCATTTCTACGTTCGGCACAAGTCAAAGAATAGTATCCCTGGACGATAATTGTCCCTAGCCGGACCCGTGGTTGGTACAATTATCGAGAGAATACTGTACTTCGAGTAGTAACGTTGCTGTGTCACTTGATCCAAGTGACAATAAACGGGAGCAACGGAGATAAACATAGTTCTGAGTTGATGGAAAATTTCAAGTCCCATCCAAACAGGATGAAATTCCTCCGCCCGGCAACCGTTTGCGCGAGAGAGTCGTTTCTCATTTCTGCCTTAGAAATTATAGCCATTCGGTAACTCATTCAATTATTCGATCCCGCGTGCGTGCATGCATGCATGCATTCATGTAAATGCAACGGGCGGTGCGCCGCGGCTGAAAGCATTCGTAAAATTTTATGCGAAATTCCTTCCCCCGGAACAATGGAAACAGTGCCGCGGATCGAAATGGTCCACATTCGGGTCAATTTGACTCGTAAAAGGGTATTTAAATCTGCGGTCGTATTCCGCTACTTTGGGAACCGCGTTTCGCGTGATTTTCGTGTTTCTCATTTTTCCGACTGATTTCAATGCTTTCTCGGGGTGCCGCGGTTCCGTGTATCGATCGGTATCGATAATAAAAATGTAGAGACGAGTGCTACGCCATCAACGGATCCCTGAACTTCAATTTACGACTTTACTTATCTCCAGGCTCTCGGTTCAGATCTGCTGTTCCCAAGGTGTTAAATCATCGGCACGTCTGAAACACGATGAAACGAACAACCCCCGCAGAATTATTATATTTTAATCTTAACCGGGATCGTAGGGGGGGGGGTGCGCGCACGGTGCCTCTGTTCGAGATCGCCGGGAAAAGTGGAGAAACTGTGAAATGGAGAGGAACGGTGCTCCCCCTCTCTCCCTGGGGAGGTCGTAAATCGTTTAAGGCGCGTTTACATCGAGTCACATTTTCCAATCACGCGGCCTTTAATCCGACCGGAACAACGAAAGCGGGGGAGGGAAGTTTTAAGCCCGGACGATGAAATATCTGCGGTCTAATAATCGCGGCGTTGCATTCGCGCGGGACATGCATTCCGGCCGAGGCGGATGGAGGATGGCGGTCTCGCCTTAACCGGAGAAGGGACAACTTATAAATATGCGTATCGTATCGTATCGCCGCTGCTGTTGACGCGTTACGTAACCGGCAATAAAGAAATCGCAACCGTTTCGAGCCTCTCCTGCGAGAGAGTAGCCATTTTGTTGTTTGGCAATCGGCTGTGTTCGACGCGAACCCCGGTTCTCGGGCACCGTCTCGAATATACAATATTATTATTATTTATTATTATTTACGGACCGAAGTCCTTTTCTACAAATGTTTACAATAGAAGATATTCGTAAAAAAAAAGAAAGTCTTAGCATAAAGTTACATAATGGACATGCTGACAGTTACAGGAATACATTACATCACATATAATCATATAATCGCAAGCAACTTTTTCTTAATTGATAGTAACGAACCATTAAAAAAGTCAATATCACGATATAAAATGTTGGATTATTAGAATTCGATGATATTTCACATTTTCCGTCGGGCGAAAACGTAAACCGATTTCGCATTACACATCGGGCTTTTTAAGCTTTAACTCTGCACGCTCTAGCAGGCATTTCTCAGATCACCGACTCGAATTGATTTATATTTTATGAACATACTTACTCGATTCAAATTACTTCTTTTTATCGATGCAGACTTCATAATACAAAATTTGTAGATCTGGAAAACAGCAGAAGATTTCCAGCAAGCTTTTTACTTGAATAATAATTACTACACAGCGGATATCTTTATGCAAAATAAAAATTTTCTCTCTCAATTACTTAATTGTAGGTTGAAAATATTATCACAGTGTTTTTACATTCTACCAATCTTTTTACTGTCGCAAATTACACCTACTCAATTTTGTAATAAACGCATAGAATCAGCTGTTTAATAATTATCGATTGATGTTGTACGAAGTGGGTGTCGCCATTGCAGAGAACGCAAGCCACGATGTACGAGACAGTAATTGCTCCCGCCCAGGAATTTGTTTCCGAAATAAAAATTTGTTGTGTTAACCCTTTGCAGTCGGAGCTACTTTAACTCGAAAATTAAATATTTCTTCTTATTTTATGTATATGAAATTGATATAAAACCTAATACAATACTTAAATGTTCAGTAATTGATTAGATACCAACTTATTTAATAATGGAAACAATATTTTGAATAATGCCACAGCAATTTTTGCGGTGACTCTGAGTCGCCACTCGAGTGCTAAGGGTTAAAATGGCGTAAGGTAAAAATGGTGGATCCTCGGACAGCAGAAGTTTTCTCTGGGGCAATATAGTGGAGCCTCGGTGTGGCTCTATGTCTGCCTTTGAACAGATTGAATGGATTATTGCTCCCGTAGCTGGAAGCTAATCAAGCGGCAGAGAACGTTTCGGATTAATGGGTTCCAGCGCGAATAATAACCAACTCCTAACGTTAAATTGCCCCGGTCGTTTCGTTAATTATTTGCGCTTCCGTAATTAATTCTAGCCGGCCAGTCTTAATTCTTTAACTTTTCCGGGGAATTCCAGCGCGGATGCCGTCGTTGCATCCACCCCCCCCCCCTGTTGCAACGCTTGCACCACGGCGATTATACCGTAATAATTTCGTTTCCCTATTCAGGCACGACCGTCGACGTCGTTTATCGTCGCGTTTTACGTTCGTTTAATGCTTTACCGATAATAATGAAAAAAAATGTCGCGTAACATGCATTCGTTGTTACGATAATTGTATCGAACGGGTCGTGCACGATGAATTATCGAAGCAATAATTACATAGCTCGGGTCGCGCGTTCTGTCGAAACATTTCATCTCGAAAGAGCAATCCGCCGCTGAAAAACCATTAAAACATTTTTACCTAGCGCCGTGCGCAGAACAAATAGAACGATTAATCGTCCGGCGGCAGCGGTTCTCGGCACACGTTTCTCTGCTGCGATAAAAAAAATTATATCGAGTATCGATAACGTTTGTTTTTTGTCTTGTGTGTTTGTTTTAATTTTTTTTTATTTTTATTGAAAGACCCGTTGAGAACCTCTGTCAGGGAATTTTAGCATGGAAACAACGCGGATTTATGAACGACGGGATATAAATAATGAAACTGAGTGGAAAATGTGGAGAACATTCTAAATACCTATTGCGGATATACATACACACGTTTATAGGTTCGAGCAATTTGTTAGCGAACGGAACGGCGGACGTTGAAATGATCACGATGCGGGAATATATTAACGGGGGGGGGGGGGGGGAACGTTGAATCTTCGCAACACGGGCCGATAAATAATTCCGCGAAATTCCGACGTCGTGTTCGTGCCAAAATAAACGGCCTGGCAGAATGTTGAGAATGGCTGGGAAGCCGGTCCGCCGCCGACCCTGTTCCGTCAAAGAGAAAAGAAAACGCCGCTGTGCTGGTATCTATCTTTATTACAACCCGCGGCGCGGCGTGTGGTCGATCAGAATTACTACACTTTACCACTTTCCTAGTCGTTTCCTTCTCGTATTCGTTACCGTTTTTCCGAAAAGTATCCAATTTCTACGGACTCGAAATCCGCTCGACCACGGTCCACACGGCATTTATTTGTCATTTTCCGCAGAAAAATTCGAGCTAGAGTCGACGCCATTGCGAACCCGAGGATTTCCGTAAAGTTTCCAGCGTTCGACGCGAGAAAATATTTTTTTTATTATTATTATTTATTACTATTTACGGACCGAATTCCTTTTATACAAATGTTTACAATAGAAGATATTCATAAAAAAAAGAAAAAGAAAGTCTTAGCATAAAGTTACATAGTGTAGAGATGTTTATAATATTTATTACTTCGATTCACAATATCTATACACCTTGTCAGATCAAGCTCCGTCACAAAACTGTTATTATTTATTGACGACGGCGCGTCGTCAATTCGTACCGATCGTCGTCGTTTTTTTAAACCGTCAGGTATTTCCGCAGCGCGGCTGAATGTAAAGGTACACTCACACCGTTATTCCCCACAATAGTAATGGACATGCTGACAGTTACAGGAATACATTATATCACATAATAATCATATAATCGCACGCAACTTTTTCTTAAATGATAGTAACGAACCCTTAGACCATATATACCTATAGACACGGCGTAGATAATTATCCGTGTCCGAAAGATGAAATCAGCTGAAAGACACTGTGACGTCACATTTGTACAAGCTATGCTCATCGACAGTGCCTACGATTGGCCTACATGGGGAGAGGGGGTCAGCGGGTGCGCCATCTACGATTGGCTTATATCTTAGACCATATATACTAATATACCCGGCATAGGTATAGTATGTGTATAGGAAAACCGAGAATTCAGTGTCCGAAAGATGATGGGACACTGTGACGTCACAAGATAAGTATTAAGATAATTTCTCCCCATGTAAGCCAAGCGTAGATGGCGCACGGCGCACCCGCTGACCCTCTCTCCCCATGTAAGCCAAGCGTAGGCACTGTCGATGAGCACAGCTTGTACAAATGTGACGTCACACTGTCTTTCAGCTGATTTCATCTTTCGGACACGGAAAGTTATCTACGCCGTGTCTATAGGTATATATGGTCTAAGGCTTATATGGGGAGAGGGGGGTCAGCGGGTGCGCCATGTACACAATACATGGAAAGAAATTATCTTAAGACTTGTCTTGTGACGTCACAGTGTCCCATCATCTTTCGGACACTGAATTCTCGGTTTTCCTATACACATACTATACCTATGCCGGGTTTATTAGTATATATGGTCTAAGAACGAACCATTAAAACTTAAAATTTTTTTTTAAAAACTATTTTTTAAGAAAATATTCAGTTTGCACGGATGCGAAATTCGACGCGAATTCGAATCGCAAAGAACCCGGTGACCGTATTGGCAGTCGAAGAGTCCCATAGTTTCTGGCGGTCGATGCGCAAAAACCGGCGGACGAAATGTCGGAATAAAGCCTGGCCAGTGGAAATGGACGAATCATCGGGAAGAATGGAGTGAAATGTTTTTTTCCGGTGCAACATTTCCGGTGGAATCGAGTTTTGTTGCGTTGGTTCCGAAACAGCAGCGGCAGCGTGCAGCTGGCTGGGCGCGTGGGCGGGCGATTCAAAAAAACGAAGACTTCGTTTCGCGTTTGTCGATTCTTGTTCGGGATCGCGTGAAATCACGGTGCTTCCGTTTCGATGGTCTCGCGTGTGTAACGTTCTCGAATGTAATTCGACGGGGGGAAAATCGTGCGGCTGCGAGAGAGCACGTTCGATTCGGGCTTGTATCGGGCCGGGCCGGGCTGGCCGCGATGTCGGGTCATTTGGTCGAATCCCCTAATTATTTTCGGGTGTCCACGCGACTCGACGCGAGTATCTCGCGATTATCCCGAAATAATTGCGCGCGGGCTCGTTCATGAGAAAAAGTGGCTTACAAGCGACGTTCGTTCTCGCGGATATCGCAAAAATTTTCATTTCGCGCCCGAACGTGTTTCGCTTCGGTTAATTAAAATCTGCGCGTCCCGACCCGACCCGACCCGGCCCGGCCCGGTTCGGCCCGACTCGCCGCGCCCCTGCCACCATCTTTGCGTATATCAATTTTCCGCTGGCGGACGATTGGACGCTCGCTCGCCGCGTATTTGCTCGTTTATTAATAATTAATTTGTGAACGGTGTACAAGCCGAATCCGGGGCTCTTTGTTTGGAAATTAGAATGCAAATCGGTGTCGAGCGCGAGAGAGAGAGAGAGGTCGGCGGGAGCTGTCGACGCTCGAGGACGTCGCTGTATAATCGATCTCCGTCTCTTTCTCTCCTTCGCTCGGTCTACTCTCTGCGTAAACACGGGACGACGACGACGACGACTGTTCGGAATTTTGAATGACATTACGCGTCAATGGGGGGGTTACTACGTGCCACCGGCTAATGTATTCCATTCTAAATTCCGACCGGGAGATCCCGACGCTGCGACGCGTCGCCTAGCTCTCTCCGATTCTCCTACACCGAAATAAACCGAGCTCTCGAGCATTGACCGAGAGGAGAACTGTAAACAAACGATAGGATTTGCCGGGGCACCGCGTGCGATCCGCTCTGATCGCTATTGTCGATCGTTATTGCCGCACTAGCGTCGTCCGATGCACTTTCTCTCTCTCTCTCTCCCTCTCTGTGTGTCTGTCTGTCTCTCTGTGTCTCTCTCTCTGTCCGGCTTGAATCAATCTGCCGTCGACGACGCGACTCGAGACGTTTCCTAGGAAACACCACCCAAAACGATTCTATTTCGCATCGATGCAAACTAGTTCCAGAAATCCCAGCGAGGGATTATTTGGTAATATAGTAAATGTTCCATAGACGCGAAAAAAATATCCCCTCCAACTTAGTAATCTAGGAAGAGTCCCAGTTGTCGGCACAGTTCAAACGCTCGCGCGTCATCACAATGTAACACCAATGTTTAATATTGTTTATTTTTGATTATTTCTTTTATGGAACTTTCAGCAACATATTCCTGGCATTTTTCTAATGCAAAATGATACCAAACACGATATAATTTCAGTGGTTTAATCGACGATGAAAATCCATTAGAATTTTTTGGTAAGAAATAAAATTAAGTAAACCTTAAATAAATCTTAAGTAGTTACTTAAAACAACCAAAGATGTGTTAATGTTTTCGGCGCAAAGGTTCGATCTAGTAGATAAAATAAAGCTATTTTGCTAGTTTGTTTAAACTTTCAACGTTTCAATCCTGATGTGGATCTTTTTCAAGAAAGAAGAAAAACTGCGTCTGAAAATTTTTTATAATTTTAATTATAGTATTGTAACACAACCAACGGATTTAAATACACTATCAAAATACTGTATTATATATATATATAAAATATATTATATATATAAAATACTGTACAGTTACTTAAAACAGTTTGAAAACTATAATTCGATGGTTTTCCTTCGATGGAATTTAAACTGTAGTGGTTTAAATGACGATGGACGTTTCGGGCGCAAGGAAGGACAGCTCGTATAGAACAGAAAGAGACGCGGACAGTCGCCGTCGCCGGTTCACAGTTTCACAGGCCCGCGCGTGGTCTCGCTTTACACGCGCTGTCCTTCTCTACGTTCGGCTCGGCCTTTGAAGTTCACAAAAATAGCTCCCCTATACGATAAATGCGAAGAAATCCCCCCGAGGTTTTCGCGTCTATCGAACATTTACTGTACATATTCAGCTTGCACAGAAATGCAGAATGATACGTTTCATTAAAATGTAACGAGGAATTTTTGAAACGACGCGATACGATTAACGGAGCAAAATTTAAGTAAATTTGAAATTAAATTTTCCTAGAGGACCAGAAATCCAGTTTTCGGGTTGTCCCCGCACCCGTACAACGGAAATAAGGCGAGAAAGACAAGAGCGGAATAGAAAATTGGGGAAACGAGTGGACAATGGGAACAGCGTATAATCAGAATGCAACGCAGCCGCCGAATCGATAGTTGCCCGGGATTTATCTGATTTCATTGTCGATTTAAATCACCACCATCGGGAAGTGAAACACAATCGCCGGCATTCGGCTACAAATAATCCCCGTGGCGCCGCCGCTTCGACGAACAAAAAGAAAAAATAACAGAATCGAGGAGCGAACGCAACAAGCGGCGCCGCAAACGCGGCCGATGCATATTTATGCGACGCGAAACCCCGCTGGATCACGACGAGCCTCTCGATCTTCGTCGCTCTTACTCGCCCGAAGACTCCTCAGTCGGGATCTTTGACTTCGATATCCGGGGAAATTTACATTTGAAATTAACCGATTGAAAAAAGTTTCATCTTTTTGCACGTCATCTACCACTAGGGCGCGCGCGAGAATCGTCGATTATTAATTTCGACTTGACGGCTGGTCGGCGCTGATCTCCTTCACAAATTCACGGCTTTATTGGTCGATCTTTTTTCCAAGATTTTGTCGAAGCTATTCCTCGCAGGGTCATTAATCTTTCTGTCGATGCTGACGCAATATTCGTTGATTTCGATCAGAAATTGGGTAATCGAGCGGAATATACTAAATACGAATGGTCTCTAAAATTGCAATAAAATTGTATTCATCTGTACGAATTAAACGATGCCCTTGCTGCGAAGAAAATAAAACGACAAGAGTTTGAGAATTTTGATCCTCCGGGGCCAAAGTGGATCCAGGCAGCGCCGCCGAAGGGTTAAAAATAAATTAACCCTTTGCACTCGAGAGCTATGTTAACTCGAAAGATTTTTCCATTGCAGAATATTTTCATTCTATACAATTTCTTTTCATTTTTTGCATGAAACTGATATAATATCTCATGTACAGTAAACGCTTGATTGTTGTCCAACACCGTGTTTTTGATGGACAAGAATCGTGCCCAGAAGTGCTTTTTGATTTCGTCTAGATATCGCGCCGACCGCGCCGAGCGAGACTTCAATAGAGAGCCGAACATAGAGAAGGACAGAATGAAATACGGTTCGCGCGACTGTTCGCGTCTCTTTCTTTCCGATGCGCTGTCCTTCCTTGCGACTGAAACTTTCACCGTCGATTAAACCACTTAATATAGTTCAAATTATATCGTGTTTGGTGTCATTTTAATCAGAAAAATGCCAGAAATAAGGTAGTGAAAGTCCCATAAACAAATAAGGAAAATTAAGAGATTTGTAAAATCGATTCCTCACGCTCCGGACAAGAATCAAGCGTTTACTGTAATATGTAAATGTCTAGTAATTTATTAAATACGAACAAAAACAATAATGTGTACAATATGTTTAAAAATGGCATAGCAATTTTCAATGGCGCCTCAGAGTCGCCATTCGAGTGCTAAGGGTTGAGGGTCGGATTTGAGCGCAGAGGGTGTGCAACAGCAGGAAAGGGTGTTCGCAACGGACAAGTCCGCGGAAATCGATCCGCGTCCCCGTAAAAATGGTGAAAAGGGAAAAAATATATATCGGGGCGCCTTTGACCAGCTAGAGGAAGGCAGGAAGGCCCGAGGAAAATGGCGTCGGTGGGTGGAAAAGACGACGAGAAAAGTTGTCGCCCGCGGGACGAACGACGCGCAAGATGGATGAAACTTTTTTCGAGCCTCGGGGATTCGCCGAGCGCGCGAAAGCTGGGAAAGCTGGAAAGTAACGAGCAGCCAATTTCCAGGGGACGTTTCCGCCATTTTTCCGGCGGCCGTTTCGAACGATTTCCGATTTTCGGACCCCCAGGCCGGATAAAGGGGGCCCGAGCCTCCGCTGCTGCAACCACCCGTAATCGATTCCTCGGCGAGAATTTAAGTCGAAGCTAAATCGGTTCGGATTTCTCTCGAGAAAGCGATTCCGAGTAAAATTATTAACCGCCTACTTTATGGAGTCGGACCAACATTTTAGAAGAATATTTTTTATGGCAGATTAGACTTCTAGTCGTCGGACATTTTATCGAGTAAATATGTCTCTTCCATCGATCGTATTATTGTTAATAATAAATGTTAGATGTTATCGGCGCTATGGTTCGATCATTTAATACTTAGAATTTAGAAAGCAATTTTGCAACGTCGATGATTATTTGAAAATCAGCAAGATTGCTTTCTAAATTCTTAGTATTAAATGATCGAACCGTAGCGCCGATAACATCTAACATTTTATTATTTTATCAAGTGCTATGGATTCATTTTCGAAAGAGGTCTTCGGCCCCTGTTCGTTGCTCCTCTGGACTACTTAGAAGCCAGCGACAATCCCTTTGTTTTTGCAAGAGTAATTACTTCGTTCCTCGGTTATATTCGTGTAACAAGAAATCCGAGCGACGCGCGACGGTTGACGAGAGAATTAGGATCGCCACTCGCGGACCAGTAATTATCCGTCACGAACGGTGACTGAAGTTTTCTAGTCGGGATCTTGAACCGTGTTCCCGGAGATCTTGATAGGGCGCGTTAAACCCTTTTGCATTTGTTCGCTATTTATTTAACCCTAAGGTACGCGTTGCACAATCGATATAACAAAGGGTGACCAATCGAAGATCCAGATCGCTTCCGACTAGAAAGAGAAATCCCGAGTACGACCGCGCACGGGCCCGCGTAATTAACTGCGCGTTTGCGCGTCGCTAATTAACCGTGCGTTAACGAGCAGATCTAATGACGATGTATAAACAGTGGAACCGAGAACGCGTTCCGCGAAACGGGAAGATTTTTATCGGCGTTTTCACCGAGAAAAGAAAAGTTCCGAGTAATTAGAGAGCCTTCGTTTTTCGATTAATTAGCGACGTGGAAAGGTGTGCGGCTCGAATTTCGGCGATTAAACGACGGATAAAATGCAGAATTCCGCGTGCGGACGGAATCGGCGGAGGACGAGCGAGAAAATGTCTGGACCACCTCCGCCCGGTAATAATCGGCTCTCGGTGGAAACGCGAAAAAAAGGGAAGAGACGAGAGAATTTCAAGATGGAGTATCGTGGACGAGCGGTGGGCAGAGGGAGAGAGATAGAAGAGGCGGGAAAATTGACGGCTAACGAGAGATAAAAAAAAAAGGGGAGAGAAAGAGAGCTGTCGCGCGACGGCCGCTTATTAGGGCCGCTTCGCGTGCAACGATTTCCTCGAAATTTCAATGTTCGTGGAAAAGCTCGAGTCGCGGGGGCGGGACCCGTTCGTTCGATGACGCATTGCTCGCGGAATACTTAAATTTCATGGGGAAAATTACGGTCTGACCTCGATCCCAACCGAGGCGACTCCTCCTCCTCCTCCTCTTTCTCTATTTTCCTCGGTTCTGGGGAGCGATCGCGTGCACCGCGATTAATCACGATACAAATCGACCCAGTTACGATCTCAAAACGCGCGGGAGACTTTAATGACCGGTCTGCCCGTTCCCTCGTCGGAACCCCATCATCCCCCGCGATCCCGATTTTCCAGTGATTTTTTTCGGCGGATACCCTTTTGTTGCGCAATTGCAATCTCGCCGATGAATCGCAGCTATTTCCTTCATAATAAATGAAATGTGCTTGCGAGGCTTCGGCCGTCGATCTTTTATTCGAGCTCGTCGGTAACGAACTGCCCCCGTCGAACGGAGTGTTCGGTTTCTGTGTGCGGCCCGCTTCCGAACGTAAAGCATTACAATCGCGTTCGTTACAAATTGCCAGTGAATTGTTTTTACAAGTAAACGCTTGATTCTTGTCAAACAGCCGTGTTTTTCATGGACAAGAATCGTGCCCAGAAGTGCTTTTCGAGACTTCAATAGCGAGCCGAACATAGAGAAGGACAGAATGAAATACGGTTCGCGTGACTGTCCGCGTCTCTTTCTTTCCGATGCGCTGTCCTTCCTTGCGACCGAAACTTCCACCGTGCATTAAACCAATAAATACAATTGAAACTATATCGTGTTTGGTGTCATTTTAATCAGAAAAATGCCAGAAATAAGTTAGCGAAAGTCCCATAAACACATAATGAAAATTAAGAGATTTGTAAAATCGATTCCTCGAGTCAATGTCGTGGTGTTCACGGACTCTTTGGAGAAATTGAAAAGAATCGAAATAAATTCAAGCTGGTTATCTTTACAACGGAAATTCGCATTTCTTTAGACAACGACATCCCCTTCGCAGAACCTCGGCGTGAAATCGTGGGAGAATTAGTTAAAGATCGACGAAGCAGCTCGAACGACTTTCGACGCGAATCGGAGATTCTTGCATATCCGTCGTTTCCTCGGAAAGGATGCAGAATCGTTGCCGAGTGGGCGTCAAGAAAGCTCGAGTCCTCGATTGCTCTCGTGACGGGGGTCGGGCCGATTACTATGATAATCTATGCGGAGGGGGCAAGGAAGCGTGAGAAACGGAGGACCGACCAACCCCCTCGAGGATCGCGCGATTCAAAGAAAGTCCGCATTAAATCGAAGACCTCGTCGAGGGTCGAGGATCGAGGGTCGAGGTCTCGTGGAAACGACGTCCGCAGAAGACGTCCGCAGGACAAAACGTGCTCTCGAGGTTCGTCTGCGTCGAAGACGACGGTATTCGCGAGCAGCAGCGGCTAAAAAGGTTAGCCCCCCCCCCCCCCCCCCACCCAAACACGCGGGCATTGATCAAAAGTGACCCAGAAAAGGCTCGTTCGTTAATCTCATTTAATTTTCATCGTCGCCGTCCGTTCAAAGTAACCCGAAAACCCGTCAACCCGTCGCGCGCGCCCACCCCCGCCCCCCACCGTTTTCCCGGCGACCCAGAAAACGCTTCCTTGACCCGGTTCCTAGCTTTTCGTTTCCCTTGGTGTGCTCGCCGAGCATCGATAGGGAAGTGACTAACGGGGACAGTCTTAAGAAATGGATGAATCGTTCGCTGAATGCCCAGCTATTCGAACGCTGAACGGTTCACGCTCCACCCCCATCACCGGGCGAATATTAAATTCTATTCCGTGGAATTTGTCTTCGAGTTCTCGTCGCCCTCGTCGCCCTTTTCGCCCTTTCACCCTCGACCCTTTCCCTATACTTGTAGAACGGGAGCTCCTTCCCCCAAGTACCATAGCTTCGACTGGTTCGAAAACGCAGGCTGACATCTATCTTATTCTATTTGTACCACGGTAACAATTTTCGGTACTACTCTTCCGTAACTGTGCGATCAAATTTGCCGACTCGGCGTTTATATCAATTATTCGCGATCCTGTCCAAATCACCGCCGGTTTTACGAACCTTTTCGTTGGAATAATAGTTTCCTTCGTTAACGAAGTCCGTAATTAGGATCTTTGCGAGTTCTCGGCATTTGCATGTCTGCGAGAAACACTCGCGGAAAGCGTTAACGAGCATTAACGACGCTACCCGTTTTATTCGCTCGATCTTTCTCGGACCGTAGGGCAAACAAACGTTCCCTTACTCTATAATTCCTAGAAAATCCTGTCGCGTTCGTGGTATTAATTAACTGCTACGCTCGTCCGATCTTTTGCTCAGAATTTCGAATCGCCGCTCGTTTGCGAAAATTTCGAGTTTTCTGGAATGGAGACGCTAACCGTTGTCGAACGATCTAAATTAATCCGACGAAGGCGGATTTTTGATCGCGCGCGTGTGTGTGCATCGAGAACCGGCTGTGTTTCATCGCGTTCCGAGGCGGACGCGAGAAAAAAGGAAAAAGAGGAATAAGAACGAGAGGAGGAGCAGAAGGAGGAGGAGGAGGAGCAGGAAGATAGAAGGGTTTCGATGCACGACGTCGAACCGCAAAGGGCTGCGAAAGCAAGTTGCAACGCTATCGTCGGGGAACGAGGGCCGTTTAACGTTGCACCGGCCGAGCGATAGCAAATCGTTCCGCGCATACAAACTCCCGTATTAATCGTCGACGCTGTAGGTCGGTGTAGATCCTACCGAGATACCAGCAGGTTTAATAACGGCGCTGGTTATCCACGGATCCTCCTCTCTTCTCCTCTCTCCCCGCTTTTTTACCTTTTCAATTTTATTTCGATTTTCCCGATTCTTGCATTTCATTGCGCTCTCTGTACACGATGTCTCGCGATTTAACGACCACACGTTTCTCGTATATCGCATCGGACCAATTTGGGAAACACGTTTGAAACTTTAATGCGATAGAAGTGCTTTAAGAGAAGAAGCGTGTGCTAATGATTAAAGAATTTAAAACTGTACACGTACAGTGAATTACTCTCGAATTTATTTTTTACCAACAAGGGAAACTTATGTGAGATATAGTTCTTGGAAAAATATTTGACACGTATTTTTTTTATCGGCAATTTTTTTTATCCACTCTGAGGGGTGAAAACAGCCCTCAAAGTCAGGGGTCGAAACCACATTTGTTGAGAAAAAAAAGTTTGTTAATCAATTCTTGCGCGACTACATTTCTCATTGAAAAACGCACAATTTAAAAAAAATTCAAATTTTTTCGACCTCTGGTTTCTCAGATATCTCAAAAAATATGGCTTTGTAATATTCCCTTGTAAGTTTATCAGCTCGGGATTATTTTTTATTCGAACCAGTGGAACAAATGTTGGCAGGTGGTCGTTTTAATTGGCTCTGGACCAAACCTTCTACTTTCTACTACGAAACTGGAATTAAAAGGTTACCTCGGCAAAAGCGTGTAAATTGTGGCAAGACACATACAGGGTGGTCCGTCTAAATATCTCCTTTACTTGCGATGACATAACAAATGTTGTTAATGCAATATAAATGGTATCACTAGGTGAATTCTTTGCAAATGTTATTCTCAAGGTTATTTTTTTCCGGAGTGTGTTCACTTTCAAAGATCAAGGTCATTTGGAGGTCATGCTATTGTGCATATCTGAATGTATTTTTCGCTTACACGATGCAATAACAAAACAAAAAATACAATTGTGTCCTTAAAAAAACACCGATGACCTTGATGACCTGTACTCCAAAATTATGCAATACAGATTCCAGAACAAGTTATAGGGTTAAAGTACGAATGATGTATGTGTATTGTATGTATGTACGTGTGTGTATTAACAGACAACCCTATGTATAGGTAAATTTATAAAATGGAGAATCGCAAAGAACAGAAGAATTGTAAAATTACAATCGCCAACGAATTGTAAAAAGAAGGCAGATCGAAACGAGCGCCCGCAACAAACACGTCTGTGAACAATTGGTTATCCGTGCGTCTTACGGTTTTACAAATAAATACGGCTTATTCCTTACAAAGTTAATGTTGTACGCGTAATACGAGCAATTTACTGGCTAGTTTCAGTTTGTAAATTAACCCCTTGTACACAGTGGCGTCCGACTAAAATTTCCAAAAAAAAAATTATGGAACAATCGCCGGTAGACGGCGCGTTAACATAATTTTTCGACGTCGCGGTTTCAAAATTCCCAGATGCTCCTAAGGCTTATCCGGGATCACGGATCGGTGCTCGCAGCCCTATTAACGCTACGAACCGCGTATCGACACGGTCGCAGAGCAGCTCTAACCTTCGACCCCGAGGACTTTTCGGGTTACACGCGGCGGCATAAGCGTTCGGCGTGGTTCGGCACGGTTCGGCATGGCACGGCACGGCACGGTACGGCACGACGAGACGAATCTGGAGCGACGTCTCTCCGGGGGACGAGCAACTTCCGGGAACTTTGTTCCACGGCAGAGATTTACGGACGGTTCTCCGTCGCCAACTTTCCGGCCCCGTTACAAGATTTTCCCTGCCGCCTCGGGCCTCGAGGGGTGTACGTAGAAGAGAAGGGGGTGTAGAAGAGGGAGAGAGGCGAATCCACGGGGGAATTCAGCTACGCCATTCCCCGAAGTATATCTCGCCTCGCAACCGTTCAATAGTTAAATCGTCCACGGTGCAGCCGAGAGGACGTCGCGACGTCGAAGCATCGGCTTCACCGACGAATGCGAATGCGGGCGCGAGACGCGAGAGATAGAGAGAGAGAGAGAGAGTGGCTGAACAAGCGTCCGGGGGAGGGGTGTGTTTGATCGCTGCCTTCGAATCACTTTGTAAGATTGCAACCGGGGCCAAACTATTCGCGGCGAGGCCGACGCCGAGAGAAAAGTTTCCCGGGAACGCGTTTAAAGGGCCACCGGCCTTGGAAATTTCTTCTCGCGAGTTCAGGATCTTCTTGAGAGGCATTAACTCGCATCCCAATTTTTTTGCCGTTCCAAGTCACAAATCGGACAAGTTCTGCGCCATTGTTTCTCGCGCGGAAACAAAATCGGTAAATTCGACGAACCCGACAACCGTATTCAAGAAGGGTCCCATGGAAATCACCGACATAGGTCTCACCAACACAGGTCTCACCGACACAGGTCTCACCAACACGGGTCTCACCAACACGGGTCTCACCAACACGGGTCTTACCGACAACGATTTTGACCGGCAACAGTATTATCCGAGAGTAACATCGTTCGACAATAATGTTAGCACAATCAATTGACACAGAAGCTTAAATTTTTGTTACATTAACTAATGTTAATATTTCCATTGCAAGTAATGTTTCTGTTATACAGTCCATGGAATGTATTCGGTATCGGTATCGAGGAATCGATTTTACAAATCTCTTAATTTTCATTATTTCTTTATGGGACTTTCACTACCTTATTTCTGGCATTTTTCTGATTAAAATGACACCAAACACGATATAGTTTCAATTGTATTTAGTGGTTTAATCGACGGTGAAAGTTTCGGTCGCAAGGAAGGACAGCGCATCGGATAGAAAGAGACGCGGACAGTCGCGCGAACCGTATTTCATTCTGTCCTTCTCTATGTTCGGCTCTCTATTGAAGTCTCGCTCGCCGCGATATCTAGACGCAGTCATAAATCAAAAAGCACTTCTGGGGCACGATTCTTGTCCATGAAAAACACGGCTGTTGGACAAGAATCAAGCGTTTACTGTAAATGGATTTCCTTATCATTATTTTGAGAACAATATATTGTATCTAATGCTTTACGTACATACGAATAATATACAAATATATTTTGTTCAGTTTCGTTTCTTCGTAAATTTGTCCTCCCATTCGGTATATCCAGAAAAAAAGTATTGTACATAATCAATGAGGTAATACGTTGTTGTTAGTATCATATGAATATCGTCGTAGATCATGTTACTGTTGTGTCAGCTGAAGTCGATGGCGATCAAAATCGTGGTCGGCCAAAGTTATTGTCGGTGAAAACTGTGTCAGTGATTTCCATTGGACTCATTTCAGAAATATGAAAAAGGAGGAGGTTTTTTTTTTTAGCACGAATGACTGTGCACGAGGACTGACCTAACCGGGCGCGAATGAGGGTCGGAAGTTCTGTTTCAGATGTTCCAGACATTTTTCATATCGTAGACGTCTCGAGCTTCTCGGGGAGAGTTCCCTCGGCATCTGAATTTTAAATATCTCGGAAACGCGCCGCTCGCCAAAGAATTCCGTGGCCTATTTTCGCATCGTCTTCGGCGTGTAGTCGCTCGTGACGGAATCTAGTCTCTGCGAACAAGCAGCACCACCAACCAACCAACCCCCGCGTTCGAAAAATATACTTCGGCGCGACGCGATGGTGCACGGGGGTACATACGAAGTTTCTATTGTCACGATGCGACGGCGACGCGGCGTGTGTGCAACGTTATCTCGTTTTCCCGTTGGTCGGTTCCTGAAAAAACATCGGTGAAATTTCACCGTGAGCTCTCCGATTTCGAGATATAGTCTTTTGTCGCCTTGCTCTCTCTCTCTCTTGCGCATTCGGCGGCCGTGCTACTTCCGAAAGCAAAACTGAAACTCGCTGGAAGTGTTATCGAACGCGATACCCGGGGCCAAAATAAATAATACGCGACGTGAAATTTCATTTGTAGCACGCCGCCACCGCCGCCGCCGCCGCCTCCGGGAACTTTGAGAACGCGTTCGAACGACGGAAAAGTTCTTCCGCGCGAAAGCCATTATTAGGTAACGAATATTGATTTTATTATAAAAGACTTCGCTTCGCTTCGTCCATTCTTCGGCGATGTAATGAAATATTTTACGATGATCGGTCTTTAGTCGAGGCGTCGAACGGCACGAACGAAGAATCGAGCAAAAACATATCTGATAAACTCGATTCAATTTCCGCGAGATTTGCATAAATGTTCCCAGTCCGACGATGAATAACAGAAAATGACGCGTGCGGCATTGTAAACCACGCGGAAGCGGTCTCTCGCTTTTTGCCGAACGTGCGTCGGTTCGAGAATCGAGGAATAAAAAGCGATCGTGGAAAAATGTGTTCGTACGTCGTCGTCGTCGTCGGCGGGACCCGCGGTTCGTCGAAACGAAACGATTCATTAATTTTAATTGCGCGAAACGTAATAACGAGACACGCGCCGTCCCTGGATTTTTGATGCACTCTCGTCCGGCCCTGCGCCCTTCGCTGTCCGGTAATTGTCGTTTCTAAAGGCGGAACGATTTAATCATTTGAATCGCGTGCACGCGAGCGAGGAATTAACGGCCCCGGCCGCTGCGGTGCGGGCCGGGTTCGGGCCGAGCCCGTTCTTCATCGTTTAATTCGGTGAATTGCGCGAGAGTCGACGGGAAAGAGAACCGGCGAGGAATTTTATAAACCGAAAAACGTTGCTGGCGTCGCTCCGCGGCCCGACCCGGCCCGACCCGGCTCGTTGAATAAAATAAATTTCAATTTTAACGGTGTGCACGTTTCGAGCATCTTCCTGCCGCGCGCTCTCCACGGGAATTCGAAAGCTCCGATTCTTTCGTTTTTTTATATTCGTACCGATCGGTGGTGGGGGAACCGTTAAATATTTATTTCGGTTAACCGGCGCATTAATATTCTCTTAAATCGAGCATTTTCCCTAGCTTTTTTTTTTTTTCTTCAATTCTATATCGCAGTGGACAAAACGCAATTGCCCCGTGGGGCACAGTCCTGGCTCCTCCGAGAGCCGCGAGGCCACGCCTACTTGTCTATCAGATACTCCCCGTCGGCACTTCAATTGTATTTAAAGAAGTTCAATTCTACATCGCAGTGGACAAAACGCAATTGCCCCGTGGAGCACAGTCCTGGCTCCTCCAAGAGCCGCGAAGCCCCGCCCATAGCGGTACCCAATTTGTCTTACCTAACCCGACCCGGCCCGACCCGGCTCGTTGAATAAAATAAATTTCAATATCAACGGTGTGTACATTTCGAGCATCTTCCTATCGGCGCGCTCTCCACGGGAATTCGAGAGCTCCGATTCTTTCGTTTTTTTATATTCGTACCGATCGGTGGTGGGGGAACCGTGAAATATTTATTTCGGTTAACCGGCGCATTAATATTCTCTTAAATGGAGAATTTTCCCTAGCTTTTTTTTTGTCCGGGCTACACGGTCCGCGAAAAGGCTATCGCGCGCGGTCGGAACACGGAATTAAATAAACCGAAAATGGAATTTATTCCGTTCCACCGACGAAATTCCGGCCGCGGTCGGCGTTAAACGAACTTCACAATCGAGTGTTTGATCTACGCTATCTTTCTCCCTCTGGTCGACCGGAAAAACAGAAATTATTCGTCCGGGGAATGATGTACGAATCCCATCGAATCACCGGCGCCCTGCTATTAAAGCGGGCGGTGCGGAGGGATGCACTATCGCGTTAAATCCGAACCCGATTCGACCGTTCGTAGATTAAATTGAACCGTGCCGATCGAATTTCCCGCTGCTCTCGCGCCCGTCTAATCTCGTCGAAAACTTTAAGCGGGTCTCGCATCGCGGCTCCGATCCGAAATATGTATGTACACACGCGAGAGAAAAGTTTGACGAGAGACGGCCCTACCTCCATCTCGCTCGCTCTCGCGGGTCGCTTACGACCCGCCACCGCTGCCGCCGCAGCAAACTTTTTCCCCATAATCAGCGACGGCGAACTTCGAAAGTGAAACACGCTCCCGGCATCGATCCACTCGATGCAAACTGCCGCTCGAAATTAACGGGCCATAGTCGAACTTTGTTCGAAATCACTCCCCATAAATCTGCACTCCATAATGTCAGAATCCACGCAATTCATACAGTCAATTATATTTTCTCGTTTGCCGACGATCCGAATACTTTCCTACCGAATGGAATTCTGATACCAACGTTTCCTCTCTTCGTCCACTTTTCCTTGTTCTTTTTGTGTCGTGAATGAGCCACGAAGCCACGCCTACTTGGCTGCTAGATACGCGCAATCAGCACTTCAATTGTATTTAAAGAATTTCAAGTCTACATCGCTGTGGACAAAACGCAATTGCGCCGTGGAGCACGGTCCTGGCTCCTCCGAGAACCACGAAGCCACGCCTACTTGGCTACCAGATACTCGCATTCGGCACTTCAAATGTATTTAAAGAAGTTCAATTCTATTTAAAGAAGTTCAATTCTACATCGCTGTGGACAAAACGCAATTGCCCCGTAGGGCACAGTGCAGGCTCCTCCGAGAGCCGCGAAGCCACGCCTACTTGGCTTCAGATACGCCCATTCGGCACTTCAGTTGTATTTAAAGAAGTTCAATTCTACATCGCAGTGGACAAAACGCACTTGCCCCGTGGGGCACAGTCCTGGCTCCTCCGAGAGCCGCGAAGCCCCGCCCACAGCGGTACCCGATTTTTCACGTAATTTGTCGGCCACGCGACCCAAGAGGGACTTGTCATCGATATAACATTTGATCCTGAATCCATACCGAGGCTAATAAAAGCGATACAGTATCGGCAGAGTATACGAATGAAAGGGTTGAAAGATAAATCTGCGGAACGAGGTAGAAGCCGGAAATTCTGTTCCTCCGGTTCACGTTCGTGGGCTTTCGCGGTAGATTGCTGCGGGGGAGTGGCGGGGGGTAGGAGAGGGGCATTAATAAACTTCTCATTGGCCGCGTTCTCGCCACCTACTCCCCGTTCCTCGTTAACTTCTGACACGGCTCGTAAGGAGCCGGATAAATCGATACACGTGGCTCGTGCGCGACAGAACGCCCCGATGAGTTTCCACGCTGGCTTCCACCGTCCTACGATCTTCTTCTTTTCGTCTTCTTCTCTCCTGTAAGTCGTCTATGCTTCCCTTCTCGCTAACCACAACTGCACGGAAACGAAACCACCTGGGGGTCACGGTGACCTTCAATATTATTTTACGCTTAGACCATATATAGTAATAGACCCGGCATAGGTATAGTATGTGTATAGGAAAACCGAGAATTCAGTGTCCGAAAGATGATGGGACACTGTGACGTCACAAGATTAGTCTTAAGATAATTTCTTTCCATGTATGTGTGTTCATTTGAAAACTTTCCAGCCGAATATCTCGAAAAATATGAAAGATATTAAAAAAGTGTAAAACACGTGTCCAAGAATTTCAAGGGGGAAAGGTGGGGCAGTATCAGTTTTTTATTTGGGTGGCGTTTTCAAGGTCATTTGAAGGTCAACTTTTTTTTTCAAATGGAAACTTTATTATGGGATCTTATTGTACGTAAAAAGACCAATAATTTTCGTAGGATACTTTTTTTTATCCGCGCACTTTTTTTATCCCCCCCCTTTCCCCCCAGAAATCCTTGGACACGTGTTTTACACTTTTTTAATATCTTTCATATTTTTCGATTCGGCTGGAAAGTTTTCAAATGAACACCCTGTATATGGTCTAAGATTTTACGCTCGAAGCTAGCGTCAAAAGACGACTCATTCTTACGGGTCGATCGGATTGAGATTGCGCCGCGAAAATTGGTTGATCCGCGAACATTTGAGCGGCTTCGATCGGATCTAGAAATGTTCTCCGAGAATATTCCTAATTTGATCGAGCCTGTCCTGTCCCCGAGGTCGTAGCAGCGAGTAAGGTTCGACGAAGCGGAAAAGGATCATCTCGCGCGTTCTTCGGGGCAAATCCTATTCCCCGCCTACCGGTCGGGCCTGGATCGGGCCTGGATCGGGCCCCGAAAATGATGACGCTTCTTCTCGAACTCCGGATTACCGTTAGACCCTCGGACGCTTTCTCGCTGACACGAATCGGTCGGATATCTTCCTCGCGGAGGAGGCTTTAAGGTTGGTTCATGTTTTACGTAACAACGTGGACTTTCGACGCGTGGGCGTACTCGAGGCGAGGCACGGCACGGTGTGGCGCGCCGTTTCGACCAAACATGGTCGCCCGGATGGCCTGGCTTCGCTTTCGAATCGCATGCTTGCTAGCTTGAGCGATACAGGCCTACCGAACACATTTCCACGGATAAAAAGTTTTAGTGGACACCTTGTGTGCACAGTGGTTGTCATTCGATGCAACCTGCATTCCGATCTGAACATTGTAACGAATGCAATTAGTGACTGCTGTTCGGTAAATCTTGGAATCCCTCCAGGAGTAATATACTACAGGGTGGTGCACCTAAATGTCTCCTTTATTTGTGATGACATCACAATTGTTTTTAATGCAATATAAATGGTATCACAAGGGGTGAATTCGTCGCAAATGTTATTTTTTTCTCAAGGTTATTTTTTCCGGAGTGTGTTCACTTTAATTTTCAAAAGTCGAGGTCCTTTGAACCTGCATTCCAATCTGAACATTATAATGAATGCAATTAGTGACTGCTGTTCGGTAGATCTTAGAACCTCTCCAGGAGTAATACTATACTACAGGGTGGTTTAAATGTCTCCTTTATTTGTGACGACATGACAATTGTTTTTAATGCAATATAAATGGTATCGCAAGGGGTGAATTCGTCGTAAATGTTATTTTTTCTCAAGGTTATTTTTTCCGGAGTGTTTACTTTAATTTTCAAAAGTCGAGGTCATTTGAAGGTGATGCTATTATACATATCTGAATGTATTTTTCGATGACCTTGATAACTCCGACAAAACGTACCTTGGGGGAAAAATATTTTTGCCAGAAATAGTTCTTGTATGAAATAGTTTTTGCACCACAATAACCTGCAGATAGGTTCAGGTGGTCTTACTTAAATGGACTACGTGGTACTCCCAGAAGGAAAGAAATCTCGTTCAACCTGTTTACGCGTTTTCAAGAATAAGCAGCGAGCTCTTAATACAAGATTCTGGTGAAAACATGGTTACTGTATCTGTTAATTTTTTAACAGAATGTACGCACTTAAAAATGAAGGTACAACGGTCATGCAAGATGGTCCCACCAGAAAAATTCGAATAAAATTCAATTTTTTTTTCCTACTAATAATTTTGTTCAGAATACTATAAAATAAATCACAGTCGTTTCAGTATCTCCAGACTCGACGGAAGAACAGGAATTGTTGCGATCAAGAGGGAAAATGCAGAAAACGGTCGAACAATGGCCACATCTCTAAAGAGAAAAATCTGTGAGAGAGCAAGGAAGGGGGGGGGGGGGCACGGTATACAGGGACAATGGCGGCAGGGAGGCTGCTTTGCATACGCATTGGCTTGTGTGTCGAGCCCACAAAACCCGCAGCCCACGCGACGCTCGCTTGTCCCGGATAGATTTCCTCGAAGCGTTCGTTTAATACCCAATTACGCGGATTCCGTTCCGCGAATGGAGCCGCGGGTAATTGATCGGTGACGAAATCACAGTTTCCATCGAGGGCGGGGAACCGGTATCTCTCTCGTTCTATCGCTGAAGGCAGAAGGAAAATTGTGCCTCGTTTCTCGGCTCTCTCTCTCTCTCTCTCTCTCTCTCTCTCTCTCTCTCTCTCTCTTCCGCGCGCACACGCACGCAGGCCAATTCGGGGCTGTTTGAAGCTGTTCGAAGCGAGAGAAACGCGACGACGACGACGACGACGCGACGCAAGGCTTCCTCCGTAGCAACTCTAATCTCCCATTATGCAAATACTCGCGATACTCGGCCCTGGAAACCGTCCTGGAATTAATTCGTCCCCGCGAACGACTCCGACTTTATCTTCGACAGAAACCGCTATCGAGCTCGTTCGACTCTCTCTCTCTCTCTCTCTCTCTCTCTCTCTCTCTCTCTCTCTCTCTCTCTCTCTCTCTCTCACCCTCGCTCTAGGTATACCCCGTTTGCTCTCGCGGCTCTCTTTCGGGCTCCCTCTCCGAATCAAGTAATATCTCGGCGGCTGCTGGAACCGAGACCTGTTTGCAGTTTAATCTAAGCGCCGCTCCCCGAGTGTCTCCCGGCCGATTTAATCCGCCTGGAGAACTGTTTCTTAAACGGTTCTAATAAGAGCAGAGAGAAGATCGTCAAATATTGACGGATCTCGTTCCGAACGGTAATGACTCGATCTTTTTTAATGGCTCGCTCGCTCGCCTGCAGTGGATCGCGGACCTTAATCGCCGGGCACACTCGCCGCCGATCAACGGGAGCGCGACGACCATTCCCTCTCTCTCTCTGTCTCTCTGTCCCTCTGTCCCCGTGTGCTCGCCATTTTTCTCTATCAACCGGAGCTTTGATCCGATAATTAACACGTTCCGCGAGTCGCGACGCGGCGCGTGCACGCGTCGATTTCATGCGGGCCTGTTGGTAACTCGATTCTCGCGGCGGTTCTCAACCGGCGACAAAAATTCCAACCCTCGTCACACAGCTTTTACTTGTTGCTCATGCTCGAGAGTTACACCGATGACTGTCGATGACCGTCCGTGACCGTCCGTGACCGTCGATGACCATCTATGACCGTCCGTGACCATTTATGACCGTCGATGACCGTCGATGACCATCTATGACCGTCGATGACCGTCGATGACCATCTATGACCGTCGATGACCATCTATGACCATCTATGACCGTCGATGACCGTCTATGACCGTCGATGACCGTCGATGACCGTCGTTATGGAAAAACTTGAAAACGATTATCATAAAATGAATGCCACCGAATATAAATTTAGTAACGCTGAACGTAGCTAGCTTATAGTGTAAAGTGGGAACAATTCATTGCTACCTAGACAGCTTAATGCAAAATAAAAATTTTCCACCTGAATCGCAACAAACTGGAGTGAAATAGGAATTTATTTCGTAATACATTTAACAGGTCGAAAATAATATAAAAATATTTCTAAATTCTTCCAATGTGTTTACTGTTTTCGAAATTGCATATTAATTTTTGTCCTAAATACATAAAATCCGCTGTCTATTGATAACATCGTGATGTCATCCACGAATTAAACAGGCGACACCCGTGTACAGACTTCTCATTCGAAGCATCGATGCAACTTTCCCGTGCACTTCCTAGCTCTGTGAACGCCTCGGATCTCGGGTCTTCGAAATCCGATTTTGGAAGTAGTTTCTCGACTGTTTTTCGGGGGCGTAACTCCGTTAAAGCGTCGCGAGCTGATCCCCTCTAGCCGGCGCGGCGGCTGTGTCCTAATCAGGCTGGCATTCACCGGGAGCATGGTGATCCAGCGTTCGTCTTTCCGATCTTTAAAACGTTGTTGAGGCGTTACACGGGTGGCAGGATCCGAGCGTAAAAGCGACTTTAATTGTCGAGTGAGGGAGAGAGAAAGAAAGAGAGAGAGAGAGGCGGGGGCTAAAATTCGTCGAGACGGGAAGATGGCATTAGGGTAGCCGATGTCGGCGGACACGGTCTTGTGCATCGTGAATCGGCCTTAACTCGTCTCGTCTAGGCTCTCTTCCCGTTAGAACGGTAGAAAACGAGGAGGAACCGGGACCGTATTCGCGTTTCCATCGGGCTGGCGGGTCTCGTCCGTGTCGTGTCTCTTTCTCCGTTTTCGTCTCGGCCCGCTCTCTGTTCGCCAGGTTCTCCCCATAGTCTAATTCCCCGTTATGCAAATGTTGCGTCAGTGCCGGGCACTCGTCGTCGGCTGAAATTAAGGATTAAAGCCGGTAATCCTGCCGGCGCGCTGACCAACAACGTTTGCGGCGCCGCGTAATGCCGGGATCAGGCAACGCCGGATTTAGCCGTGCACGGAATCCGCCTGAGAACGTGTATGACAGTGGCCCGCTTATTTATTCGACTGTTTGCTGCCTCCTGCCTCATGCCTACTACCCGGAGCTACGTCCCGTCAACTACAGTGAAAACAAGTCCCAAGCCTGCGATTTGTACGTCCACTCTCTTCTCTCCGGCTTTGTTTCCTTCAGATAACTCTTTCTCTCTCTCTCTCTGTTCGGGACTCTAGAACTGCTGATTCAATGTCGATCTTTGAAAACGAAATATCTGCGGATTTTCGTGTAAAATGAATTCTTGTTACGTAATTGTTACGTAATTGTTACGTAATTAATTAACAATACATATATGTAACAGTTTTAAGGTACAGTAAACTCTTGATTCTTGTCCAACAGCCGTGTTTTTCATGGATAAGAATCATGCCTCAGAAGTGCTTTTTGATTTATGACTGCGTCTAGATATCGCGTCGACCGCGCCGAGCGAGACTTCAATAGAGAGCCGAACGTAGAGAAGGACAGAATGAGATACGGTTCGCGCGACTGTCCGCGTCTCTTTCTTTCCGATGCGCTGTCCTTCCTTGCGACCGAAACTTTCACCGTCGATTAAACCACTAAATACAATTGAAACTATATCGTGTTTGGTATCATTTTAATCAGAAAAATGCCAGAAATATGGTAGTCAAAGTTCCATAATCAAATAATGAAAATTAAGGGATTTGTAAAATCGATTCCTCGAGTCAATGTCGTGGTGTTCATACCGATATACCCGAGCCGACATCAATCGTGTAGGTAGACACTGGACAGGAATCGTGCCCACGCTCCGGACAAAAATCAAGCGTTTACTGTAGTTGTTTGCCTGCTCATCCATCTCTCTTCCACCAGCGCCCTTTCTTCTATCGATCTGTCTGGCAGTGGTTCGCGTTATTGCGCGATGCGTGCAGTGTTGTTCGCAGCACGTAGACCCACCGACTATTCCGCCGGCAAAGATAAAGGGAATTTGTGGGAAGCTGATTCGCCCGTACATCAGCTGGTATCCTCGACGACGATGAGATTCGGGAGATTCTGGACACGCGTGGCTTTGAATACCAAGGGTTGCTGCGCCAGCGAACAAGAAAGCATTAGTTACGTTCAGCATCGAGAGAGAGAGAGAACCGCAACCATGCTCTTGGAGGATTCACCCTTTTAGGCGTATCCCTTGAAGGCGTTTCCATGCCTGGAAATTTCTCACCTTCAAATCCTGAGGACTTGCAATTAGTTTCCTCCTGGTACCTCCGGAAAATGTCTTATTCCCATGCGCCGAAAATCGCTCGATTTTAACCCCCGGAAAATCCGTCCGAGCCCTCGGAAACTGCAGATTTCCGAGGTTTGAAAATCCGCCCTGCTGGAACCCGGAAAATCCGGAGCTCGTGAAAGAAATGTTCTGCAATCCTGGGCCCCCCGTTCAATTAAAAACAGTGTCCTCTCTCGCGACCCCACCCCCGCGAGTACCGTCTGCCATCGGGGAGGGGGGGGGGGGGGGCTTTTATCCCGGCGAAAGTCGACAGTCGCGCGCGGGGCAAGGAGAGGCGAGGCCCGACTGCAGCCCGACTGTGGAATTTCTCATTTTTTTTCGTGCGACGAACAAAGAAGACGGGGCCGCGAAGGATTTTAAACTGGCGCGATTTGTTTTGACGAGAGACTAACGAGACTGTCTCTCGCACGCTGCCGCTCTCTCTGCCACAGTTGTTGCTACAGCCGCCGAGCCGCTCTAGTATACACTGCGAATATCCGAAGGAAGACTCTGCGTCTCCGCTTTTCCGTGTCGTTTCCTGCTCGTCTCGCCGTCCCGCCCCGCCCCCCGCCACGCCCCGCCCCCGGTTGGAATTTCTCCCGGTTTCCCCGTCCTCCTTCGTCGGAGGGTTCGCGTCCGACGTTTCCCTTCTATTTTTATTTTTCTCCACGGTTCCCATTTTTACGCCCCCTCCTCCCTTCTCAGCCCCGCGCGACTTTTGTTTTCTTTCAAATTTCCTCCCCTCTTTCTCTGTTACGCTTGCTCGCGCTTGTTTTCCAACCGAGCCGCGAGAGCATTTTCGCGAAACGTCCGTTTCCCGGCGGCCAGCGCACCATGTATATTTCCCCCCCCCCCCCCTTTTTCATCCCCGCAACATTCGAGTTCCGCGCCACGGGATACGTATGTGCTTTGTTCCCTGCGTTCCGCACTTTCCTTGTACCGGCCTCACCTTTACCCCTGCTTACAATTTATCCGAAACGCGTTCTTGTTGATCCTGCTCTCGCCTTATTCTACTTCTAGATATGCCCAATCCGTTCGGATAACAGAGGCTCGCTCAGAATATGCGTTTGACTATCTTTAACATTAGAACTACCGAGCCTAAAACGAGAGTGATGTATATTCTTTTATAATAATAACAGAATTGAGTTTATTTAGATTCCGTAGGATTTTTATGGTAACGTGTACTTAAATACAGAAGCATGCTAAAAAGTTTCTCAAGAAAATATATCTGTACGAACCCGTAAAAGAAAAAACCGGAAACCAGTCGTTTTGACTGGCTCGGTGTAGTTCTAGTGTTCAGTAAATGACGAGATCTTTGACGTCACATATCGCACCCCGGCAAGAATAATGACATAACTAGAAAATGCAGTATTCTCGCCATAATGATTTTAAGAAAATCGTAAAATTTCCATCGCAATAGTACAGACATTTTTACTCTTTCAGATCCTCGGCAAGAACAATGACATAACTAAAAAATGCAGTATTCTCACCATACGGATTTTAAGAAAATTTCCCATCGCAATAGTACAGACATTTTTAATCTTTCAAATTAAAATCGAGAAAAGTTTTATTTAACCGTTTGAGTCCCAGGAGGTATTGAAAAAACACTGTCGAAGAATCCCAAACAGCGCAACCGCGCTTTTTTTAAATGAGTATGAAGAGACTCGAGCGGCGCGATAGCGCTTGTCTTACAATCGGTAACGCACCGTCAGTTGTCGACAATATTCGAAATAAGCTGGGTTTTCTCGGCATAAAATCTTAACAGCGCGATCGCGTTGCTTGGGACTCAAACGGTTAAGAATATACACGGTGGCGAGTTTAAGGTACATAATGTAGTTTTTGAGAGGAAAATGTGGAAGGGAGTAGAAAAGGTTTGTTGTGGAAAGGATGACGTGAAAGAGACAAAGTCTAAGGGTCTGTTTGGTCCTGATGATTGAAGGGTTTTGGCTGACACGTATCTATGGCATGGTTATCATGATGCGTTGGCGTTTGACTAGGGCCTAGGGTTATCGGTTATACAACAATAGTACAGACATTGTTAATCTTTCAGAAAAATATTTTAGGCTCTATAATGTCATATTATCTAGTACCCACCCAGCCCTAGAATTAATTTTAATTACCGAGTCAGACACGATATTATCACAGGGTTCGTCAACTCCGGCCTGTACAGAGGATGTAGGAACAGACAATCGGCACCGGGAAAATTCTTTTTGGAATTGCACCTAACCCAGACATTTTTACTCTTTCAGAAAAATATTTTAGGCTCTATAATGTCATATTATCTAGTACACCCACCTGGCCCTAGAATTAAATTTAATTCTCGAGTCAGACACGATATTGTCACGGGGGTTCGTCAACTCCGGCCTGTACAGAGGATCTAGGAATAGACAATCGGCGCCGGGAGAATTCTTTTTGGAATTGCGGAGCACCGGAGAGTGGATCGCAGGGGTAGCATAGTTCGCCGCGCTCTCGGGAAGCTAAAAGGAACGTGCTCGGAGCTGCCCGAGCCGTGGAAACTTCCAGCCCAGTTGCTCCTAGTCCGCAAAAATGAAGGATCGAAAGAGAACCGGACTCCCGCTCGTTCCCGGCGAGACTCGGCCGCGTTGCAGGGACACGTTCCCGGGTTTATCGCGATTAACGGGGTAGCCGGGGACACGGAACGGCTGTACCGCAAAACTCCAGCGAGATCGATGGATCCTGAAGCCTACCGAGCCTCGACCGAGCCTCGACCGGCCTCTCCTTGCTTCCGGAGGATTTTTGTCAAAGGACAAGGACTGGCGCGGGAACAATGCCGCTTCGCTTGCTTCTACGGGGCTTGTTGTGCACCAGATACACCGAAATTAATTATATCCTCGCACGAGACAAAGGGAGGGCGTGCTGCAGACGAGCGCGGGCAAAACGACCATGGTGTGTGCACGTTACCCCGGAAGAGGACAAAGCTGCACGCGAAGAAATAGAAAACGCTGGGAAAACCAGCGGGGATCGGCTTTTCGTGGTTTTCCGGGCGAAGGAAAAACTGGTGAACGACGGTGACACTGTGTACTCTCAGCTCGGATATGCTAGATGTTGATACACAATTTTTATCTCAGCACTTTCAGTGCCAAAATACCATAACTAACGTGCTGAATGAAATAAAAAATTGAAATGTTAACGCTAAACCTACCGGCGATTAAAAGTGATCGGTATGCGTTGCCTTATAAAACTGACAAGATTTAATTTATTTAGGCTTTGCGCGGTTGTTAATTATGTGCTCTAATGAAGATATCTGTACAATCATTTTTATTAATATGTAATTGTAAAATATCTGGAACCGGTCATTTTCACCGGTGATGGTAGTGTTAACCAGTGTCGCCAGTTGAGTCCGAATCCGGACTCATTTACTCCCCTACTTTTCCCCTTCCACTATCCCATTCCAGCACCACGTCCCACTCAATCCCCGTCGCGCACGCGCAATGTGTCACATATTACGACTCTGGCCATCAGAGAGGGGGTACCCGTATTCCCCTCGATTTTCTCGACCTGGCGACACTGGTGTTAACGCGTCTAACGCAGAAAATTCATAATTTTGTCTCGAATTTTTCCGAGCGGAATTTCGCGTTCTATTTGAAAAATTAGGTGTTTCGTTTCCTGACCTCCCAGAAGCCTCGATCGCGTCTATCGATGTTCGTTCTTGTATCGAGCGATTCGATGGAAGATGCTGCCGCGAGCGTGAATGCCGCTCTCTGGGAGCCGGTATTTCCAGATGCAAGAATGCGCCGAGTAGGCCCTCGAAGGTCAACGACGACCCGTCAACGGGATCCTTGTGTCCAGTCGGCGGAGCTCGAGATCCAACAAACTTCCAGTCTTACACCGAAAGCTGCTATAGGGCACGTGGCAAAATAAATATCGCACGATTTCGAGGCGGCGGCTAAACAGAGACCCAGACGCTGAAGAGTATCGAAAGACGAGAGACAGAAGCCACGGAAAGAAACGGGAACAGCGAAACCACCGCACCGGCTGACCGTAATAAAACGATCGCGGCGTTACGCGATTGTAGATAACGGACCGCTCGAACGACTTCCATTCACCGACGTCTGAAAATAATTCATTCAGCTTCGGCGGACAGGGCCGGCCATTGTTTCAATGAAACTTTCAACGTCTACCAGCACGCGGTGCTGCGAATCTCGGAAAGTGTCGACGAAACACGCTCCTCAACACTAAACGTACCATAACTGGTCAAATGACCGGTTCTACATTTTTGATTTTACAATTATTGAAATTATAAAGATGCTTTCATAGGAAATGACTTAATAAATATCTGCATTAGAGTACATGTACATGTACAACATTTCTAATATACAGGGTGGTCCACCCTTTCATAGGAAATGACTTAATAAATATCTGCATTAGAGTACATGTACATGTACAACATTTCTAATATACAGGGTGGTCCACCCTTTCATAGGAAATGACTTAATAAATATCTGCATTAGAGTACATGTACATGTACAACATTTCTAATATACAGGGTGGTCAATCCAACGTGTGCACCGTTATAACTACCAAAATATGCGAATTGCACGAAAGAATTTTATATACAAATTACATGGTTTTAAAAGGGTACACTATGTAGTGTGTTAATTTTCTTTATAGGTGGAGGCGTAAAGGAGATATATAGGTCAACTCAGTTTTTTTTAAATAGAATACTATATTTTTTATACCAAAATGTGATAGAGTATCGAATTGTAAGTAAAACAGTATTGACCGTTATCAGTCCTAAAATAACATCGCAGGGTACTTATGCGATGTTTACGTGACAGTGTTTACTAACACGAGTGACACAGTGGCTTAACGCAACTAATGTAAGTGTTCAAAGTGAAATCCATTTGCATTAATGTTATTCACTCGACATTAAGTGACGAAAATTTTCAAGTAATAAAGTGAAATTACTCGTTAGCTATTAGGTTTAGGACTGATAACGGTCAATACTTTTTTACTTACAATTCGATACTCGTATAAAAAATATAGTATTCTATTTTAAAATACTGAGTTGACCTTCATATCTCCTTGACGCCTCCACCTATAAAGAAAATTAACGCACTATAGAGTGTACCCTTTTAAACCATGTAATTTGTATATAAAATTCTTTCGTGCAAATAAATTGGCATTGGGAATGTCTTCATTGCTGGCTCGAGAAGATGCCTCTCGAGTACTTGGTCTGAGAACGGTAATCTTGAAAAAATCGAATGAATGAAAGTTTTCCAGACCGCACGACGCCGTTCACTGGTTTTAAGATTAGCTTGTTTGCGCGAACGTCGACGACGGGATGGATAAGAAAGTGGAAAGGAGAGAGAGAGAGGAGGAGAGAGCCGAGGCGATTCTATTTGCGGTGGAAACGGATCCGGAATTCGGTCGCTGGGACGACGGAGGATCGATGCGGAGGCTAATGAAAGACGTTTAAAGTTGAACGACAGGCTCTCGATCGGCAATAAAAAGTTGGCCGTTCGGATGAAACGCTCGATCTAATACAGCGGGCGTCAAGTTTCCGCAAACAGGAAATGGCGGGGGGTTTACCGAGCGAGAGAGAGAGTAGCACTCCCACGGTCTCTCGGAGTTATAAAATTTCATCATCGTAAAAACCTCGGGGGCCACCCCGGACTCGCTAATTCCGGCGGTTAAAAATTTAATAATCCCGCCGGGCGAACTGTGGCTCGATGGATCGATCCGGAGGCCCGCGCGCAGTTTCGAAAAAAAAAAAAATAAGAAAAAACCAGCGAGCGGAGGAGAAAACGCGGCCGATTATGCGTCGGTCTATCGTCGAGGGTGCACCGTGGTCTCTCTGTGTGTGCTCGATATAATTACGAAACGACGAACGACGAGAGGGAAATAGAAGGAAACGGGGTAAAAGATTAAAAAGAGCAGAGAGCGAGAGAGAGGTGGGGCGCGGAGCAGATAGGAGAACGGTTCGCGTGCAAGGCAATGGCGTGGTGGCGCGTAACGTCGGCGTCGGCGTCGGCGTCGGCGTCGAGGAGATATTGATAGAGCCGGCACAGTTATTGGGAAAACGTGCCTCTCAATATTGCAGTCTATAATTGAACGCCATTGCCACGTCAACGGGAATAGAATAGAAATTGCTGTGGAAATGGCCGCGCGAACCTATCGCTAGCGAGACTTTCATTTTCGCGTGTCCTCCGCCATTTTTATTCTCCTAAAAATCACTTCGAACGAGGTGTTGATTTCTTAAAAATCCTCTTTGCCTTCGCCACTAATATCTTCATAAATTAACCCTTTGCGCTCGGAGCTATTTTAACTTAAAACCGAAAGATTTTTCCATTCCAGAATATTTTCTATCTATACAATTTCTTTTCATTTTTTTGCATATGAAACTGATATAATATCTCATGTACAGTAAACGCTTGATTGTTGTCCAACAGCCGTGTTTTTCATGGACAAGAATCGTGCCCAGAAGTGCTTTTCGATTTCGTCTAGATATCGCGCCGACCGCGCCGAGCGAGACTTCAAGAGAGAGCCGAACATAGAGAAGGACAGAATGAAATACGGTTCGCGTGACTGTCCGCGTCTCTTTCTTTCCGACGCGCTGTCCTTCCTTGCGACCGAAACTTTCACCGTCGATTAAACCACTAAATACAATTGAAACTATATCGTGTTTGGTGTCGTTTTAATCAGAAAAATGCCAGAAATAAGGTAGTGAAAGTCCCATAAACAAATAATGAAAATTAAGAGATTTGCGTGGTGTTGACATCGATATACCCGAGCCGACATCAATCGTAAGTGTAATATGTAAATGTCTAGTAATTTATTAAATACGAACAAAAATAATAATCTGAACAATATGTTTAAAAATGGCATAGCAATTTTCAATGTCGCCTCATAGTCGCCATTCGAGTGCTAAGGGTTAAGAGAAATATGATATCCAAATTGGATAAAATTTTGTTGGAGTTCTAGGCAAATATTTCTCGAGCTTGTGAATTTTTATCTCCGGAATTATTCATCGGATTCGATCGATTCTTTCTTTTAATCGTGATGCCTATCGCACATAATTTTTTGCAATACGATCGACGCCGGGAGACCGAAGGGGTTGACAAGGCGATAGGGGATGATTCGGGGATCCAGAAATTCGCAACGGAGGGATCGATCGGCTGCGAAATCTCAGGACGTTGCAAGTTTCGTCATTAAGATCGCGTCGATAGAGGGAGTTTAACCGGGCGAGTAGGAAGCGAGTAGGAGCGAACAGCAGGCGAGGATAAAGGAGGACGATGAGGATCGGAGATTAAGCGGCGGCGAAGTCGCTGCTGGCCGAGGGAAATTAAATTGGCGGCTCGGATCCGCGCAACAATGGCCGCGCCCGCGCTTCCATTATTATCAGTCGGTGGGAAAAAGAGGGCTCGGGCCAGAAAATGAAGTACGCTTCACGCGAACCCAACTCTGGCACGTTTCCCTTAACCCCTCTCGGACGAGGACGGCCTTCGCCACCGACGCTCCTACCAGCAATCGGTGTTCTCGATGTTGTTGATACCCCTGATGCCGATCCGCGAAACAATCTGCGAGTATCAGCTTTGCAATCCCTTCTTTGAAACACCTGACAACTTTACAGACCAACGTAATATTTTTTATTGACCTTCTATACTCTCGTTATTTTAAAATTAATTACCGTAATGTACAAATTCCTGCGAAGTGTTCGTTTTCGGAAATTTGTCTGCTGTAATAGACTGCGGATTTTTATGCATTTATGAAGAAATTGGCTGCCGTGAAATATAAAACAGTATATACAGGGTGAGAAAGAAAAGATGCGCATGGGACAACAGGGGCTGTAATATGTCGTTAATCTTTTTTTCCTAGGTGGAGTCGCTACATAGATGTGAAGGTCACCTTTGTTTTTTTTTTTTAAATAGAATGCTATGTTTTGGTACCTATTTTCTGATAGCGGCTATTAAAACGAATTCAACGAGGCGCAACAAGGTCAGCAAAGGTCATTTATGACAAAAAAGGTTTAGTAAATACGCTGAAAGATGCCCTCAACGTTCTTACCCTACATGCTGTACAATTGAATACATTTATACAATAAATTGTTACAGCATGTGATTCGATAAGTGCCGAAGTGATAAGAAATACTACTCAATCAGTGATAAGAAGATTGCAGCATTGCATTGATACCAATGTCAATCACTTTGAACACCTTCTGTAAATGCAAGTTTATTTCGCCTTTTTTCTCATAAATGACCTTTGCTGACCTTGAAAGACCTTAATATTGCACCTCGTTGGATTCGTCTCAATAGCCACTATCAGAAAACATGTATCAAAACATCAGATTCTGTTTAAAAAAACAAAGGTGACTTTCACATCTCTGTAGCGACTCCACCTAGGAGAAAAAAATTAACGCCATATTACAACCCCTGTTGTCCCATGCATCTTTTCTGCTACTATCGTACTTTCCGAGTTATTGTAGGTGGCAATAGTTACTGCCTCACCTTGTACAAAAGATTAGAAAAATTTAACAATATTGTAATGTTTTTTTTAATTGAGCAAAATCATTAGGGAATGAAATCAATTTTTATTTTATTCCCGCTTCCCACAATCAATGCAGAATATTGTTATTTTCCATACAGATCCGGCAGACTAGTTATGAAAGACGATTTTCGCAGGTAACGAGGCAAGTTCGACGCGAAGCAATTTTTCCGCCTAATTGGTCGGAACGACGGCGATCGACGACACGAAATAATTGCACTAAACGGAACGAGTGCCGAAGGAGAAAGTAAAGAGTCCCGCGCGACATGGACCGTAACAACAAAAAAAGTTACTGCTAAATATATTGGCAGTATCGTTACCGGGGAAGGGACCCGTGAAGAACCGATGTTGGTTCTAGCTCTTTTCCCTGTTTTCCTTCGCGTGTTTACAACCGGAAGCTCTGCTCCCCTGGAAGGAGCGGGAGCTTGTAGAGGTCCGAGAGGATCGGCTGAGAAACACTGGCCGTTTTACGACTCGCCTCTCGATTCCCACTGCATTCCCTGCCCACGCTCGTTCCAGGGACGTTTCATGGAATTAACTCGCCTTGGGCCACGGTTACATTTCAACCGGTTCGACGTTCTCGCTCGGAACGTATTTGCTCGGTCCAGGGGCGGGTTCGTCGTCGCGTGTTCAAGGGAGAGTTCCGCGACCTTTCGAGGGCCAGCCCTTTGCGAACTGACCCCTTCGCTGCTGTCTTCTCCAAACTTGCCGAATTTTTCCCGGTGACCCAGAAGGATCGAGATTCGTTCCGAGTCGATAGCTCGTCCGGCGACGATGTTAATCGAATTCCGTTCGGGACACGAGGTACACGACATACGAGATTAGAGGGATCGCAGGAATTTTTATCTCGGAGACTGTTCGTCTTATCCAGCCGCGTCTTCTTTTGTTTAAATCTGGAGGACTTGTAAGAATATTTTTCTTGTTGAAGAAATCGTGTAGCGGAAATTCGTTGTAACGCTGAAAAGAGACTAACGTTGAAAACCAGGTCGAACTGTTACCCTACCGTAGGATGGTTAACAATAAAACTATCATTACTGGTCAAATGTCCGTTTACAGATTTTGTATTTTACGATTATTGAATTTATAATGATGCTGCCATTGGTGATGATTATACACGATTCTACATAGTATTTTTCTTATTACTTTCAGTGTCTGCAACATTGTATATTGAAGCACACACTATACTGGTTCGGAAATTATAAAGCGTTACAGACGAATATCTCCAAAAATATTTACACAAAAATGTATTAGATGAAAGTAGTTCAGAGGGTGACAGCGTGTGAGGGTCCTTTTATTTTTCTCAGTGGACACTCTAAGGTGACGGTCAACTTTCTTTTTTTAAGTGGAATGTTTGTTTATCTGACCTCGTATGACCTTGAGTCATAGGTCATTGAACTCGTCCTAAAGCACACTATTTGATGGTGGACAAAAAAACATATGATTCCATTAAAAAAAAGAAAGTTGACCTTCAGCTCACCTTGGAGTGTCCCCCTCGGTACTATACAATATTTTTGAAGATATTCGTCTCTGGAACGCTTTATAATTTCCACCCTGTATGATAAAAATCGCATAAAATGACCTTGAGTCATAGGTCATTGAAATCGTCTTAAAGCACACTATTTGATGGTGGATAAAAAAACATACGATTCCATTTAAAAGAAGAAAGTTGACCTTCAGCTCACCTCGGAGTGTCCCCCTCGGTACTATACAATATTTTTGAAGATATTCGTCTCTGGAACGCTTTATAATTTCCACCCTGTATGATAAAAATCGCATAAAATGACCTTGAGTCATAGGTCATTGAAATCGTCTTAAAGCACACTATTTGATGGTGGACAAAAAAACATATGATTCCATGTAAAAGAAGAAAGTTGACCTTCAGCTCACCTCGGAGTGTCCCCCTCGGTACTATACAATATTTTTGAAGATATTCGTCTCTGGAACGCTTTATAATTTCCACCCTGTATAATAAAAATCGCATAAAATGACCTTGAGTCATAGGTCATTGAACTCGTCTTAAAGCACACTATTTGATGGTGGATAAAAAAACATACGATTCCATTTAAATGAAGAAAGTTGACCTTCAGCTCACCTCGGAGTGTCCCCCTCGGTACTATACAATATTTTTGAAGATATTCGTCTCTGTAACGCTTTATAATTTCCTGTATAATAAAAATCGCATAAAATTCAAATAAATTCGATAGTGTCACATTTATATGACAAGTAGTCATTTTTAGTGCTCGGTAGGTTTACTGTTAACCCATTGCCCTACAATAACGTGTCAGACTGGCGATGAAGATCCTGAACAGAGTCTAATAAATATGTATGTTATTGATTTCCTTTAAATCGAGATGAAATTCGATCTTGGTTTTGTTAATGTACAGTTATTGGACAGCATGTACAGGCATACAATTGATATAAATTTTCTCTTTTTTTCGGAAATTACGAACTACAAACAAGTTCTAATCACTGAAACCGTAAAATAAATCGTTGGACAAGGGGTTAAAAGAGGCAGCCCCAAATCGGCTGTGGTAGCCGAGCAAAGTAATAATTTCGCTAATCGAAGGCTCGTTAAAATCGAGCGAATCACTTGATGGTGTTCAGTGGCTGGTAATTTCCGAAGAATGCGAAGTAGCGTGGGGCGTTGATAGTCTTGTGGATGCTTCGGACAGCCGAAACGAGAGTCGGTGAACACCTGGGGAGGCACACCTGGCGCCGCAGCCTAGAGACCCGGAGAGAGGCTGTCCCCGGCCATTTCCCCTTTCCTTATCCATTTTACTGTTGCGCTCCGGCCCCGTGATTCCTTCGCTCGTAAAATCGGTGCGTCGGAGTGGTCCGGCGTCAGTTTACCGGCCGGATCGTAAACGTTTTCTTCCTGCCGAGGGTTTTCTATGGCGGTGGTGGAGGGGGGAGATGGGGGCGAGGGGGTCGAACGTAACCGGAAGTGGATGCCAGTGTTGCAGAGTTGCGCTCGATACCTCGCGACGAGGGCGCGATTATCGTTTCTCTCGGTTGAACGGACACCGGTCGGAGTTTCTCCATCGTTTCGTTTCTCCGGGGGACCGGAAACGCCCGGGAAACGTCGGGAAACTGGGAGCATGTGGGGGGGGGCCCCCTTGATCCACCGGGCGATTTCTACCAAGCCGATACAACCTCTTCCGGAACAACGGACCTCAGCTTCTTATTCCTTTTGGGGAATCGTCCGCTCGATTTCAACCCCCCCACCCCCGACGATCTGCGCGGGGATACTAATTTATTCGCGCGCAATTAGACAATACCGCTTATGGCTTCCTTGGGGATCAGGCTCTATGGGGTTTAATCATGGCGTTCCCGCAATTTATAAACCAAGATTGCTTCATTTTATTCGTGGTTGGAACTTTTAATTAGCAGCACGGTTCGGAGTAGCGTCGAACGCTTGGGCAGAATTATTAATTTATTGCGACAGGAAAATGATGGGAGCAACAAATTCATTTTCTTGGATGCTGTTCGATAATGTTGGAACACGATGAGTAACTAATCGCGACATCTCTCTGTAATTAGTGATCAACTATTTGTATTCGTATTTATTGTATGATGGCGCTCGACTATTGTATGTGTGTATGCGTATGCGTGCCTTTCGGGGGTATGCGTGTCGCCGCTGCACGCGGCTCCTTCTTCTTGCTTCGTACCTTGAGCTGTTAACAAATATACATTAAAACTCTATCAATTATAACGGCGCACTCTCGCTTATAAATTATTTCAGTTCAACAAAGTAATCACCCAATTCCAACAGATAAAGGGACTGCAACCGCTGTCAATAATAATGTTCGGATTTATATACAAAATAAAAATTATTTACATTTTAACTTTTACAATTTCTTAATCGTCCGAATCAGTCGACAATAATACAATAGTTTGAAGTCCTTGGAACATTTTCACTGTATCGAATCTCATCTGCTTATTGTTGTTACGAATGCATAAATTCTCGTATCATTTTTAATAACACAGTACTTGTGTACAGCATCTCCACTTGAGGGAAACATGGAACAGTATCGATAGCAATTGTCGTCCGTAATCGATCGATCCCACATTTCGCGCGACGCGGGAATTTAATCGCAGCGGGCGTAGTCGGTCGAACAGCTCTAACGAGAGTTGATATTTTGCCGGAATGGTTTCCGGGAGAGAACACTGCGATCGATTCGCGTTTCTGGTCGATCTTGGAGCTCGTCGAGAGCGCTCTCCGAGTTCGAGCCGAACTCTCACCGCGGAGCCCAGAACGTCTCGAGTCACTTGAAACTGGTTCGTAACGTTTAGCGGGGCCCGGTTTAATATGTGCCCATCAACCGGGATCGATTCAGCGGTTATAAATCGAGAGTAACACTCCTCTCCGTGCAAGTGGCTTCCGCTGCGAACCAGACGAGTGGCTCGCCGTTCGAGCATCAGAATCAAAAATAATTTCATTCGGAAATCTGTTGGGAAGCGGTCTCGCGTATGGCCGCGTCGCGCCGCGCCGCGCCGCGCCAGGCCAATTTATCTCGATTTCACGGGCGCAGAGAATGGCGAGTGCTCGAGCAAAGAGTCGGCCAATCCAAACGCAATGAAATTCGAAAATTAACCCTTTCCCGATCGAATTAAACTCTGAGGACAATATTTCGCTGAAAATCCACCGAGGTAGGTCTCATTTTAACAGTAAACGTGATCGAAATAACAAGATTTTATTTAGACCTTGTGCAGCTTCTATTGTGATACGTGCTCTACTAAAGATATCTATACAATAATTTATTGTGAAGTCATTTCTATTAATTCAATAATTGTAAAATAATTAATCTGGAACCGGTGGTGTTAGGTTTAGTGTTTATGCTTATCAAATGACCGGTTCCAGATTTTTTATTTCGCGATTACCGAGGTTATAAAGATTAAATAAATATATTTAGTAGGGCAGATATTATAATATGAACCGCATAAAATTCAAATAAATTCAATCTTGTTATACAGGGTGTCCAAAAATGTCTTCAACTCCCGGAAATGGGAGGTTCCTGAGGTCATTTCAAGTGGCATTTTCCTTTTGCAAAATGTTGTCCGCGGCTTTGTTTAGGAGTTATTAACGAAAAACACGGACCAATCAGAGCGCGAGCTAGACGCTCGTTGGAATGTTCAGCCAACCGCCTGCCGGCTCGCCGCGCTGAACGTGCCAGCAAGCGTCCAGCTCGCGCTCTGATTGGTCCGTGTTTTTCGTTAATAACTCCCAAACGAAGCCTCGGACAACATTTTGCAAAAGGAAAATGGCGCTTGAAATGACCTCAGGAACCTCCCATTTCCGGGAGTTGGACATGTTGGGACACCCTGTATTTATTAGGGCAGATATTACAATATGAACCGCATAAAATTCAAATAAATTCAATCTTGTTATATTTACAAGGCAACATGTACCGGCTACTTGGAAAGCTCGGCGGGTTTAACGTCAATATTAATTTCGATGAACAGAGTGCTCGTTTTGCTTCCGAAAACAGCATCCTCGCGCACCAACCATTAAACTAGAGAACTGTAGAATATGTAATTTCGTAGGATCATCTTTTCGAATATTTTTCCTATTGTTCTGTGGTTTCAGAGGGCTCCGAGATACTCGAAGAACGCGTTTGTTATTAATTCCGCGGCAGTAACGACGATAAGAATCATAACAAATGTACGACGCTCGAACGAATAAAACGAGACGGGCCGAGAATGAAATCCATCGGCGGTTCGGCGAAACGTTCGATTAATTCCATGAAATACGGTGTTGTTTCGGGGCGACCCCCATCCACTCTCTCTCGTTTGATAGTAACGAGTATCGCGGCACGTCGAGACCCGGTTATGAATCGGCGATTACTTCTCATTCACGGAAAGAGACCCGCCGGCGCGGCGCACCGCGCCGCGAGCGAAACACTGCTCCGTTCATTTATCTCGGCACTCGTTTAATTACGGCGAAACGTTGAACTTGAGCGTAATTAAAGAGCACTTTTCGACTTCTCTCCTGCCCCGGGCTCCCCCCCCCCCCCCCAACCTTCTGTCGTGTTCCGGCACGATTTTCTCTTTCGTTGGCGAACGCGACTTTCCGCGCTGCTCCGTCTCTCGAACGCGCGGGCTTAAAGTGTTTCGACCAATGAGATATGTACTACTGCCTTTAGAAATCTTGGGAATGCTACTCTGAACAAGAATTAGAGACTGATAATTTTTAATCGGAAGATTACAGCTTCGGTGTCGATTAGCTACGGACCTTTGTACGAAAGTGTTCTTCTTTCCGTAACTGTCCTAATTTTGACCGTCAACTTTCTGTTACAGTCTAATTGTTATCCGTGGGTGTGTTGAGTAGAATCTCGTTACACCCAATAATAATTTAATAGGAAGAGAACTGTCCTCCTTTCCGTAACTGTCCAAAAATGTTCTTCTTTCCGTAACTGTTCTTCTTTTCATAACTGTCCTAATTTTGACCGTCCAATTTCTGTTACAATCTAATTGTTATCCGTGGATGTGTTGAGTAGAATCTCGCTACACCCAATAATAATTTAATCGGAAGAAAACTGTCCTCCTTTCCGTAACTGACCTAAATTTGACCGTCCAATTTCTGTTACAATCTAATTGTTATCCGTGGATGTGTTGAGTAGAATCTCGTTACACCCAATAATAATTTAATCGGAAGAGAACTGTCCTCCTTTCCGTAACTGTCCAAAAATGTTCTTCTTTCCGTAACTGTTCTTCTTTCCATAACTGTCCTAATTTTGACCGTCCAATTTCTGTTACAATCTAATTGTTATCCGTGGATGTGTTGAGTAGAATCTCGCTACACCCAATAATAATTTAATCGGAAGAAAACTGTCCTCCTTTCCGTAACTGTCCTAAATTTGACCGTCCAATTTCTGTTACAATCTAATTGTTATCCGTGGATGTGTTGAGTAGAATCTCGTTACACCCAATAATAATTTAATCGGAAGAGAACTGTTCTCCTTTCCGTAACTGTCCAAAAATGTTCTTCTCTCCATAACTGTTCTTCTTTCCATAACTGTTCTAATTTTTACCGTCCCATTTCTGTCACGATACAATCCAATTGTTTCTCTCGTGCGCGTGTTGAATAAAGTCTCGCTGCACCCAATTTAATTTGTAAAGCATCGTCCGATGCAAGTTAGGAACCGAAACGACAATAACAGAGCGTTTATAAAATTTACACACAAAGAGGTCGTAGAGACTGCAGGAAGCGATTCAGCCGCAATCTGTGTGTGTCTTTATTCAAGTCCAACAGTCCAGTCGTTGAGTCATCTTCGACTGACGTCGCTATCGGAAAAAAGAAACTTTCCCAGCTCGATTTTTCGCCGGAATCTGTTGCGCCATCGCGTCCATTCGGCAATTCGTCGATTCCCTCCCCTTGCCGCGAAATTGAAAAATGATGCACGGAATTACACGTACATATATACCGCGGTGCTTGTGTACCCAATAAAATGCTGGTTCGGGCAACTATTTCTGGGCGTAGAGTTTTCGTTTAGGGATTTTTGTTTAAATTCCCGGAATAGCGTTCGCGTATGCACACGCACGCACAGAACGGAGGATCAGTCCCGGTCATCGATCGGGTAAAATTGTCGGCCATTTTATCTGGCGCGTTGATCGCGATCGGTCCAAAAAATTTGCCGGTGGATATTTTATATCGTTTGATCTTTTTTTCTCCAATCGATTCCGTTTGAATCCGTTCCATCGAGGGGAATCGCGCTCTCGATATAGAGAAGGAGAGAGAGAGAGAGAGAGCGAGAGAGAGAGAGAAAAAATAGAGGAGAGGATATCGATGGCCCGGGGAGCGAGAAAAATGCGCTCGGACTTTAAGCGCGACAGAAATCGAGACAAATGGAGGATGACGGTAATTGAAATAATCCGCGATATCCGTGGAATGCGGTCGTTACGGAAAATCGCGGATTAACGATAACCGTATATCGCATGTGTGACCCTGTGTGACGGTGGACTTTCATTTGTTTAGACGTCGCTTCTCCGATCGCTGTGTCGACACCATCTTTTGCTTTGGTTCGCGGGAATCGATTGCATCGAGGCAATTTATTTTCCACTTTTTTCCTGGAAAAATCACAGCTCGCCTCGAGACCTTCCTTTTCAACCACGAATGAAAATATAGGTATACTAATTGTAGACCTGAAACAAAATTGCAACGTGTCAACGATCTTTGTGCTTGGAAAAATCCCGCGTCAGCCTTGCTCCGGCAGGAAAGTGGAGCAAGCGAGAAGAATCACGCTTCCAACGAGGTTTTTGTTTATTAAATTTTTTCCTGCGAATTCGCGCTTCAAGTTACATGCGCGCGCGCGCGTACTCTCGGCGAACGCAGTGCGCGAAAAGTGGGTATATATGTATATCGTGGATCTCTCGTGAACCGGGTCCGTGCGGGTTTCAGCGAAGTAGAGAATTCGCTCGGCGAACGGGTCGCGCGAATACAAGGCACAGTGCGATGGAAATCGCGCATCGTGCGGTATCCCAACGGCGAGATGTCTGCGATTCTGGGTTAGAAGGCATTCGACGCCACGTATGCGCGTGATTGCATTCGTCGGGCTCGGTTCTCTGCTCCACTCTATGTTCGGGCTTGGTGCGACGCGACGCGACGCGACGCGACTCGACTCGACTCGACTCGAGTCGAATGGATTCAGCCGCGTAGCTGTATTAGAATGGAGATCAGCGAATAAAAGAGAACCGAGCGCGACGAAACCCGAGAGAATGACTCTATCCGCGCTGCCGTTTCCCGATTCGCGGTCGCCATCTTGTTGCGCAACCGGTTCCCTCGATTCCCCGAAGATCGCCGAAGAGCCTGAAAAATTGGACTTCTGATAAATTTCCACTTCCACGACGGCCATCTTGCGATATAGATCCACCATCTTGTTAGCGCGATTCCCCGCTTATCCACTGTCCTCAAATCTGCGTGAGAATTTTTCAAGGCTGATAAATTTCCACTTCCACGACGGCCATCTTGCGATATAGATCCACCATCTTGTTAGCGCGATTCCCCGGTTAACCACTGTTCTCAAATCTGCGTACAGCGTGTCAAATTGTTTGTAGTGGAGAATTTTTCAAGGCTGAGAAATTTCCACTTCCACGGCGGCCATCTTGCGATCTAGATCCACCATCTTCTTAGCGCGATGGCTCGGTCATCCACTGTCTTCAAATTTGCGCGAAGCGTCTAAAATTGTTTGTAGTGGTGAATTTTTCAAGGCTAGATAGATTTCCACTTCCACGGCGGCCATCTTGCGATCTAGATTCACCATCTTGCGATCTAGATCCACCATCTTAGCGCGATTCCCTTGTTACCCGTTGTCTTCAAATCTGCGTGAAGTGTCTACAATTGTTTGTAGTGGTGAATTTTTCAAGGCTGATAAATTTCCACTTCCACGACGGCCATCTTGCGATCTAGATCCACCATCTTCTTAGCGCGATTCCCTTGTTATCCACTGTCTTCAAATCTGCGCGAAGCGTCTAAAATTGTTTGTAGTGGAGAATTTTTCAAGGCTGATAAATAGACTGCGTATCTTTATGCAAAGTAAAAACTTTCTATGTGAATTGCAACGAACTGGGCTGAAATAAAAATTTAATTTTTTTCTTGATATGTTTAATAGGTAGAAAATAATATAACAGTAGCTTTAAATTCGTCTAATGTTTCTGCTATTTTAAATGACACCTACTAATTTTTGTCATAAATGCATAAAATCCGCAGTCTAATGATAAATTTCCACTTCCACGACGGCCATCTTGCGATCTAGATCCACCATCTTCTCAGCGCGATTCCCCGGTTATCCACTGTTTTCAAATCTGCGCGAAGCGTCTAAAATTGTTTGTACCGGATAATTTTTCAAGGATTCGAAATATTTTAGGGGCTTGTGAAACCCGGGAACATAAACGGGCGGAAGGACCGCCCACGAGGGCTTATCTAATCCCCGTTTAATCGAAAGTTATATTCGACTGTTAGGGAAACGAGAGAACAAGGGCGAATAGGCGATCGACCGTGGAAAAATCGGCATCTGGATCGCGGAAACGACCGTGGAACGCATTACACGGCCATTTTAAGGGCCATTCAGACCGTCCCGTGGAAAGTGGAGGCGGGTATACATGCATAGGAGAACACGACGGTGAACTCCTCTCGACCAAGCGGGCTGCATTCGGATTTCAGCGATCCGCGAGATGCAGCGGCCGCGCGTGCCTGCAGCTGTCTGCTCCTTCTCTCTCTCTCTCTCTCTCTCTCTCTCTCTCTCTCTCTCTCTCTCTCTCTATCTCGGAGTTTCCTAGGCGTCGTCGTCGTCGTCGTCTACGTTCTCTTTCCTGTGCATACCCTGGGCCCCCCTAGCCCCCCGTCATGGAACACGAGTCCCGAGGATGCATCATCCGAGCACTTTTCGCTTAGACTTCCGGCCCGCGGCAGGAATTCCGTCGCTGGCGCACTCCCTCCTCGAATTTATCTGAAACGGAAATACTACCGGGACACACTGTCTCTCTCTCTCTGCCGGCTCTCGGCGTTAATTTCGCGGGTATCGCGTTAATGCCGCGCCGCGCCGCGCAACGCCGTCTCGCTCCGACGCTGTTTCGGGGTTCATTATCGAAACTGCTGATCGCGCGGTTAATTAACCGCACCTTTGATCCCCCAGATTCCCACCTCCAGTTTCAATTGCTGAATCTCCGTTTCTGGTTCAAACGCTCTGCTTGCTTTGCTTGCTAGCTTGCTTGCTTGCTTGCTGCCTATACGATATTTTTCTCGCATTCTCCGACGACTGTGTTCTCTCTAACCGGACCGACCAAATCCGTCGAAAGTGCGAATGCGTGTGATACGATGATTTCGGGTCGACGAGAACGATTTCGCCGCTGCGAGACACGTTCAATTAGCAGGCTGGCTGAAGAGAAACGCCCTAAAGGGACGCGTTATATCCTGGCTTTCGTTCCAGAACAGTGCTCCGCAATATGTTGTATCCTTGTTTATAATTTACACACGATTGTTTCGTTAACGCATCGGCGACCGTTGTTCGTCGAAACTTTGATAAATGTTCGTTCGTGCCTCGCTAATTAATAGACTGCGGATCTTCGTGAAAAATGTTCTGCATCGTTTACAAGGTACTGGAAGTGAATAAATATTTGTTTGTTCCTTGAATAATTTTAATAAGTTCATGATAAGATGGTCATTTGTAGACTGATCTTTACGCATTTATATGAAGAAATTGATTGGGTGTAAAAAGCAGTAACAGATTAGAAAAATTTAAGAACATTGTACTGTTGTTTTCTGTCGAGAGGTTACGTGAAAATAATTATATATGAAGACAGTGGAAGAAATACATCCCTCAATTAATTTTAAAAAATGATTACTATTTTAAATTGCACGCAATTAAATTTACATATTAATATTTATTGGGGTAGGTAATTTATGTAATGAATTATTAAAGATTATTAAAATATTATTAGAATTTATTAAAGTCCCCTGAGTGAATTAGTACCGATGCCAAAACGAAGAGGAATCGAGTATTTGCCAATATTCCTAGGATATGGGGTTTTCCACAAAGTACAGTAAAAGGCCTAATATTTTCCGCTCCCTACAATCAATACAGAAGATTTTTATTTTGCATAAAGATCCGCAGTCTGCGCGTTCATCTTTCTGCTATTTCAACGCACTTTTAACAAAAAAGCATAAAATCCGCAGTCTAGTAAAACTTTCACTCGAGGGACCAAAAATTTTCAACTTTTCTGAATGTAATATTATAGAATTCGACAAAAAATTAATAAAACTTTATATTCTAGTGCACGGAAATAAGATCTAACAGAAACCTAGACCTAGTACCTGGTACCTCGTACCCGCTCCTATGTCTGGAAACCAATATGTCAGTGTTCTAACCTCTCAATCGCGCTTGAAATAGAACAACTTTACTCGTGTACAACTTTTAAACGACGAGCGAACTCCGCGCACAAAGAAAATTAGATTCCGCGCACTAGAATTTCAAGTTTTACCATGTTTTCGTCGTGTTGTATAATACTACATTCAGAGGAGTTGAAAATTTTTGGTCCCCTGATTGAAAGTTCGGCCCCGCGGTCTACTAATTAACGTCAGCATGTAATATTCAATCGGGACGTTGTCTAAGGTTTAAAAACCCTGGTAGAATGTACAACAAAAGAAGGCTATCGGTCTTCGAAGACAGCGATGCGATACAGAAGCTATTTCGTAGAACCGTGTGACGACATATTATAAATATTGAGGCCTTCCTCGGCAAGATCGACGCGCGATAGTTCGTCAGTGGAAAGGCACGCGGTGCCATTTGCGCGGTGAGTCAAATGATCGCGAGCAGCTCTCGGATCGCCTTGAATGGCGCAAAGTCGATTAGAATAAGACGGTAGCCTGTTTGTTTTTTTTTTTTTTTTAATTGAAACGAAGCGCGTCGGTGTCGTCTCTTGCACGCTGATTAGCTGCATTGCTTCGTTGGTCTGTAGTCGTTAAACGAATCACGCGAGATTGTCGTTTCGCCTCTGTTTTCCTTGTTCGTGATGCGACGGGGAATATCCTCCCTCTCTCGAACAGCCGCCGCCGCGCCGCCGCCGCCGCCGCCACCGCCGCCGTCTGCCGGAAGAAAATCAACGCAAACAGAATTACCGTTCCGCCTCTGCTAATTCCTCGCGTTTACCTTTCCCGTTATTTTCGTCTTACGACTCGCCCGCCTCCCGTCGTCGTACCCGCTGTACCCGCCTCTCGTACCCGCGAGGATTCTGCAGCCGGTGCGCTTGCATCCCGTGCCGTAGCCAAATCGCAAAATTCTGATACTCGACGCAGCGACGACGTCGTCCGCAAACATCCATCGGAAATATTTGCCGCTCCTCTTTTTAAATATTTTGCGACAAAACCCCGTCGCGAGATATTCTAACCTAGGCAAAGGGGGGACAAGGAAAAATATTTCTTGTCGGCCATCGTTCGCGTCGAAGGGGTGAAAACAACCCTTGGATATGGGTAATTACGCGGTCTCCCGGAGATCTCGGAATCTAGAAGCTGCGGGACACTAAAAATAATTTTTAGGGTAATTATTAGCTCTTTGCACTTGGGTAATTAAACATTTCTTCCGATCTAGAATAATCCCATTCTATATAATTTCTTTCATTTTATGAATATGACATTGATATAATACCTCGTACGATATTGAAATGTTTAGTAATTGATTAGATACCAATATGTTTAATAATGCAAACAATATTCTGAATAATGGTATAGCAATTTCTAGTGGTTACTATGAATCACCGCTCGAGTGCTAGGGATTAACTGGAACGTCCAACAGGGTTTGATAGCAAATTTTTATTTTGCCATACTTGAGAGAAGCATAATAAAAGCACAGTAAATGCTTCTAGCTGAGGCACAGTAGATGCTTCTAGCTGAGGCACAGTAGATGCTTCTAGCTGAGGCACAGTAGATGCTTCTAGCTGAGGCACAGTACATGCTTCTAGCTGAGGCACAGTAAATGCTTCTAGCTGAGGCACAGTAGATGCTTCTAGCTGAGGCACAGTAGATGCTTCTAGCTGAGGCACAGTAGATGCTTCTAGCTGAGGCACAGTAGATGCTTCTAGCAGAGGCACAGTAGATGCTTCTACCTGAAGCACAGTAGATGCTTCTACCTGAAGCACAGTACATGCTTCTAGCTGAGGCACAGTACATGCTTCTGGCTAAGGCACAGTAGATGCTTTTACCTGAGGCACAGTAGATGCTTCTAGCTGAGGCACAGTAGATGCTTCTAGCTGAGGCACAGTAGATGCTTCTAGCTGAGGCACAGTAGATGCTTCTAGCTGAGGCACAGTAGATGCTTCTATTTAGCTCAGGCACAGTAGATGCTTCTAGCTGAGGCACAGTACATGCTTCTAGCTGAGGCACAGTAGATGCTTCTAGCTGAGGCACAGTAGATGCTTCTATTTAGCTCAGGCACAGTAGATGCTTCTAGCTGAGGCACAGTACATGCTTCTAGCTGAGGCACAGTAGATGCTTTTACCTGAGGCACAGTAGATGCTTCTAGCTGAGGCACAGTAGATGCTTCTATTTAGCTCAGGCACAGTAGATGCTTCTAGCAGAGGCACAGTAGATGCTTCTACCTGAAGCACAGTAGATGCTTCTACCTGAAGCACAGTACATGCTTCTAGCTGAGGCACAGTACATGCTTCTGGCTAAGGCACAGTAGATGCTTTTACCTGAGGCACAGTAGATGCTTCTAGCTGAGGCACAGTAGATGCTTCTAGCTGAGGCACAGTAGATGCTTCTAGCTGAGGCACAGTAGATGCTTCTATTTAGCTCAGGCACAGTAGATGCTTCTAGCTGAGGCACAGTACATGCTTCTAGCTGAGGCACAGTAGATGCTTCTAGCTGAGGCACAGTAGATGCTTCTATTTAGCTCAGGCACAGTAGATGCTTCTAGCTGAGGCACAGTACATGCTTCTAGCTGAGGCACAGTAGATGCTTTTACCTGAGGCACAGTAGATGCTTCTAGCTGAGGCACAGTAGATGCTTCTATTTAGCTCAGGCACAGTAGATGCTTCTAGCTGAGGCACAGTAGATGCTTCTAGCAGAGGCACAGTAGATGCTTCTACCTGAAGCACAGTAGATGCTTCTACCTGAAGCACAGTAGATGCTTCTACCTGAAGCACAGTACATGCTTCTAGCTGAGGCACAGTACATGCTTCTGGCTAAGGCACAGTAGATGCTTTTACCTGAGGCACAGTAGATGCTTCTAGCTGAGGCACAGTAGATGCTTCTAGCTGAGGCACAGTAGATGCTTCTAGCTGAGGCACAGTAGATGCTTCTATTTAGCTCAGGCACAGTAGATGCTTCTAGCTGAGGCACAGTACATGCTTCTAGCTGAGGCACAGTAGATGCTTTTACCTGAGGCACAGTAGATGCTTCTAGCTGAGGCACAGTAGATGCTTCTATTTAGCTCAGGCACAGTAGATGCTTCTAGCTGAGGCACAGTAGATGCTTTTACCTGAGACATAGTTGATGCTTCTAGCTGAGGCACAGTAGATGCTTCTAGCTCAGGTACAGTAGATGCTTCTAGCTGAGGCACAGTAGATGCTTTTACCTGAGACATAGTTGATGCTTCTAGCTGAGGCACAGTAGATTTTTCTAGCTGAGGCACAGTAGATACCTCTGTTTTAATAATGCAAACAATATTGTGTGAATAATAGTACAGCAATTTTTAGTGGTCACTCTAAGGGCTAGACTGCAGGTCTTCATGCAAAATGTCCTCATTCCTTTAAATTGTACGTACCCATCGTCAGCATAAGTGCATAAAATTCGCAGTCCAGTAATTACCCCAGAAAATAAATTAATTTTGAGCGTCCTGGAGCTTCTACATGTCCCGAAGACCGCGTTCGAAGTCCCCATGTCCAAGGGTTGTTTTCACCCCTCGAACGCGAACGATGACCACCTAAGTAATATTTTTCTAACGCGATTCTTGCAGGTTCCCCCTAATAATTACAAAATTGCGTCACACTCGAGAGGCAGAAAAATATATATTTATGTATAATATTTGTATATATTTATATAGTATGTATATATTTATGTGTAAGGGTTGAACAAAAGCGACCAGCAGCGGTAATCAGTGGCGAGCACAGTGGGCAAAAGCACAGCTGGCACCTCGGCGCTCGCTTCTTGCATAAGACAATAAACAATTCCCTGTTCGCTACGGTTTCCGACTTCGACCGGTTCGCGGCTTTTGAATTCGAGCGACACCGGTTCCGCTCCCAGAGATTGGACGAGGCCTGTGTTCGGCTGGCTAGAGGACTCTCGGAGCCATCCGACTGACAAATAAACAGCGACGCAACGAACGCATTAATATAGATGATCCGAGACGCCGTGAAATACTGCGGTCGTATCCGCTTTCGCGAAGATCGGGTACAGGCGGCCGTCGGAGGGATAGCGGAGAGAGAGTGAGAGAGTGAGAGAGAGGCTTGTATATCGCGGAAATGTATTGTGACCGGAAAATAGGTCGAACGTGAGAGCGCGTCCCGTAAAGGGAGAGCCACTCTCTACGGGTCAGTAATAATTTGGTGAGGCATACGTGCACCGACGCCAACCCCCCTGTTCCTGTTCCACGCGATGCAATTTTTCCCGGCGATTTCCGGCCGACGCGAGGCGTCGCGACGCTGCGACCTCTCACCCGCGGGAGATCCGCCGTTGGCCTAAATGCCGTCCCGTTTCACCCGGAATTTGCCACCGGGTCCGACGTTATTCCCTCCACTGCGCTGCTCGTCTGAAAATTTAAATCTCTCCGACGCCGACGCCGACGCCGGCGCGACGGACAAAATCGAGCAAACAGCCAAGGAACCATTATTAATTTCTCTCTCTCTCTCTCTCACACTCTGTTCTCTCTCTCTCTCTCTCTCTCTCTCTCTCTCTCTCTGTTCTCTTTCTCTCTCTCTCTCTCCCCCCTCTTTCTCTCTCTCTCTCTCTCTCTCTCTCTCTGTGTGTGTTCTCTTTCTCTCTCTCTCTCTCTCTCTCTCTCTCTCTTCTCTTTCTCTCTCTCTCTGTTCTCTCTCTCTCTCTCTCTCTCTCTCTCTCTCTCTCTCTGCTCGGCCGCCTCTTCCGGGCTAGCTACCATCCAATATTGCGCGGATAATCTTATTCCGAACGAGGACCGCGAGCTTCCCAGGCTTTACCTATTCCCTTTCTGCAGGGACAGCGACCGGGGCTGGCCACGAGAGCTTGTACCGAGCCCAGGACACGATTCTACGGGATCTCGTTGGTCAGCGGTGGTTACTTTCAGTCTTGTTAGATTTGGACCTTGTTGTTAACCCATTTGCATCGTTAGCTTATTGTATACGGGTCCGAATTCAGCAGCCGAGTGCTGATTCTACGTGCAGAAACAAGTCGAAAAGGAGGCTTTTGTTCAACGATAAACCTACCCCGGTCCGTTGACCCGGTTTTATATTTTTCATTTGACGATTATTGAAATTACGGAGTTGCTTGCATTGGAAATTGATTCGATAAATTTCTTTATTCGAGCACATCAGAGTTGGGCAACTCTTTCATCTAAATAAACATTTCGAATAACGAATGAAACGTAAAAAACATTTTTATTCATTATTCGATGGTTCGTATATAAAAAGTATCTTTATTCGACGAGCATCGAATAAATAATTATATCCGAGGAGAATTTATCCGACGAATAAAGATAATTTTTTTTCATACGAAGCGGCTTTATTCGAACTTCGAATAATTTTTTCATCTTTTATCTGTATCTTTTATTCGGAGGCTTCGAATAAATCTTTCCAAAACAACATACTGCGAACCATCGAATAATGAATAAAAATTTGTTTATTTTTTACAACTGCACGAGCTAATAAGAGAAAGCACAAAGCGACTGTTTGATGAAAAACTGAAAGATTTACAAGAAAAGTTAGTGCCTTAGTTTTACATATGAACACCCATAAATGAAACTTACTATCACTAGTATGTCGTTAGAAATGACTTTTTTATTCACAAACTAACTGTATAACGTAGGAAAAACAAGAAAATAGTTTTGGCCATGTTTTTAGCACAAATACCACTCTGTGCGTCGGCTCAAACGAGACTGAATCTCTCGAGTCTCCAACCGTCGATTGTCAACGGCGACGAATCGGTATCGGCATCTCGTAAAGAGATTCGGCGATACCGATCGGCGTAACATAAAAGATGTTCGGCGGCTCGCAGTCGGCCTACAGCCTACAATGTATGGCGGCTCGCGGACGGTGGGCTTACCGCTTACATAATACAGTAAACGCTTGATTCTTGTCCAACATCCGTGTTTTTCATGGACAAGAATCGTGCCCAGAAGTGCGCTTTTTGATTTATGACTGCGGCTAGATATCGCGCCGACCGCGTTCGCGCGATACGGTTCGCGTGACTGTTCGCGTCTCTTTCTTTCCGATGCGTTGTCCTTCCTTGCGACCGAAACTTTCACCGTCGATTAAACCACTAAATACAATTGAAACTATATCGTGTTTGGTGTCATTTTAATCAGAAAAATGCCAGAAATAAGGTAGTGAAAGTCCCGTAAACAAATAATGAAATTTAATAGATTTGTAAAATCGATTCCTCGAGTCAATGAGCGACTCGGCGTTGACACGCAGTGGAGTGGGTAGGTATCGTGCCCACGCTCCGGACAAGAATCAAGCGTTTACTGTATTCTGTTAAAAATCGCATAGAATCTAAATAAACAGAGCCTCGTCATTTTTATAAGCTAAAACAGTTTTAGCGCGTTTAGTGCTCGGCATGTAGACAGCAATACTTGCAGCAATCACTGGACACCTCCGAACTGATTTTTCTCGAAAACGATGCGTCAATAAAAAAATAACTGTTATTACTCGTTTCCGACTTGTTTGACTACGCAGGATCACCGTTCCAGCCGCAGACAGAAAAATCCCGTTGTTTAATCCGAAACCAGATTCAAGTCTCGATCACGGCGCACGCGCTTCCGTTGCACGGACGGGTGGGAAATTTGCTGTCATTCGTTTTACCCCGGCGAGCGGCCGGAACGGGAGCAAAAAAAAAAAAAAAACCCAGAAAAAAAATAGATATCCACAAGCTTTTAAGGCCACTTCGGAGAGAGCAACTGCAACGATAATCCAGTAACTCGATGTATCCGCGGCAATCGTCGGTCCCCGGCTGCCGAGCAAATACGTTTATCGGTTTTAAAGGGCGGCGAGAAATCGGTCGAGGCTGTAACCTCTTCCGCGCCACTGTTTTCACGGCGTCGCTTTGCCCCGGCACAAAGGATTTTTCAACTCCGGTAAGAAAAAACACCGCGATCGACAGGTTGATAAAAAACAAACAAAAAAAAAATAAACAGAGTAGCCAACGAAAAAAAAAAAAAAAGAAAAACGATGCATAAGAGAGAAACGGTCGTTTCGACGTTTGATCGAAACACAAATGCTCGCGCGCGTGTCCGGCGCCTTCTCGGCTCCCGTTGATCGTGTTTGAGGATTTCCGCGGGAATCTCGCGTGGATCGTTTAGCGTTTACGGAATACGTGCCGAGACATTTCGAATTCGTTGGTAAATTCAATTATTTAGTTAGCGAACTCCTCTCTCTCTCTCTCTCTCTCTCTCTCTCTCTCGAGCGCTCGATTCACGATTTCCTAGACGAGAGTTTGCTGCCACGGGATTGTTCCATAGTGATCATCCTGCACTTTGGCTGTTCTCTACGTTCGATTCGTATTCGCAAGCAAATGCCTCGGTAGAATCTTTTTGTCGGAAGAAGAGCACGATTTTATTGCTCTTGCCCGGGGAAAATATTTCTGTTTGCTTTTCCGCTTCTCCGGGGAAGGACGACCACCCCCGAGAGAAGAGTATTCTTCGGTCGGCAACAATGCCTCTTTCATTCCTTTCAACCGTAGTTTTCGAATATGTGTTATCGAACGACAAAAAGTATTTCTACGAAAATTTCTTATTCCCGATGGCCACTTAAATTTCTGGATTCTCTAACGTAAGAGAAAATCGAAAACGTCGATAAAAATATCTGTTTCGCGAGGAATGCGATTAAATACAGGCACACCGTACTCTCTCGGTACACCGGTTAATGGACGTAAATGGCTTCCAATTAACGATACGAATGGTTCCGTTTGGATTAACAGCGCGGAATAAAGTAATTCCGCGCGCTCGACTTTCTCCGGGGGGGGGGGGGGGGGGGTGGACAATTGTAGCGGGTCCGCTGAAAGAACTGAATAATTTCGCCGGGGCGAAAGAAAACCGGGCTATTCCAGGAGAGAAGAGAGCACCTTTTTAATTCTTTTTCTCCGGGTCGGTTTCCCCAGGAGCTTCTCTTTTTGCCGTGACTCGATAACAGCTGGAACGCGACGCCCCGTTGTCGTCTCTAATTAATCCTCTCGTGCGTTGAACTTTTGGCCGCGTGCGACACGTGTGACGGAGTGGGAAGAGCCACCGCGTGGGCCTTGCTCTCTCTCCCTCTCTATCTCTCTAGTTTTCTTGGTCTTTTCGAACAGTGTAACGGTACGATCGCGTTTAGGCGTCCTCCTTATGCGCGTCCCTGCGCGTCCAGATCACGCGAAACGAGCCCACTGCGTCTTCGAGTAGTTGAACGATTAACCTTCGTCCGCTTTCGGAAGCAGCTATTGAAACTCTAGCTGGACCTAATTCGCAAATCACGTACGAGCATAATTTTTAATCGTTTTTATCAACTCGTTTACGTCACCGCTCGAAATAGGCGACCAACTTCTTAAATCCGAGACGGTGTCAATTTACAGCAGTCGCGTACGGGGTCATTCCGTTTACGGATGCAAATGGGTTAATAACTCTGCAAGCATTTATCAGATCGGTGAAAAATGTTCGGACACCGTTCTAAAATACAGCAAAGGACCGGTCACGAACTTTCGCACTGACCTAATATTACATATTTCATTCTGGAAATAAGAGAGAACGAATGTCTCGGGTTCGGGGTATTTAGGGACGATCGGAGGAATTTAGGGCACCCAGTCTCTTCCCCACATCTTCTATTTTTCTGCCGACTCCGTCGTAATAGCCGAGCTCCCCAACCAGCAGCTCCGAGCTCGGTCTTTCTAGGATCGACGCTTGGCCAAAGTGAATGATGGCGATCGGAAGCCATTACGCGCTACACTTTTGATGAAACGTTTAAGAGAAGACTTCGAAGCTGGACGCGTCCGGTTCTCTCTCGCGAGCCTTATCTCTCCACCACGGCTGCCGCGTCGTGGCGCAACGTCCAGCAGATTCTGCGCCGTTTCGAGGCGTAAGAAGCACTTAACGCGCCTCATCCTGCCTCGCCTGCCTCGCCTGCCTCGCCACAGATAGCTAGCCGTCCATTTATTCCCTTAAACACCGCTTCCCCCACGGCTAGCGACCGTGCTACTCTATGCGCGGTACCTGGCGATCGCCTCTCATTATCTCCTCTCGCGATACCGCGAGATCCCCATCAACCTCTTCAGCATTTCTCTAATATTTTCACGATTTCAAACTTCAGAATCAGATTTATCTCCGGGCGCGCTCCTCCTCTGTTCACCGCTTGCAAATTCGCTCCATTTAGCGTATTCTTCGACTCAACGTTGAAATTCGTAGGACTTTCATTCCACAGTGTCTTAGCGTTCAATTGATCACGGATGGTCGCTCGAGGTGCTTCGCACTCGGTGTATTCCCATGTTACGTGCAGAGATTGCGCTCCGGGGCACTGTACTGTTCTCGGAGACGGCGAGAGCACCGAGACCACGCCCCTTCGGGCCCAGTAACGCCCCCTCGGTCCTGGCAACGCCCCCTCGGGTCTAGCCACGCCTACTCCACGCGAAGAATGCGAAACGGATTATTTCACACGCTTCCAAACTCGCAAAATTAAGAACATCTTCCTTCTTCGAGTACCCTGAACGTTATTTACTCTGCAGCATTGTCCCGCGAAGCGAAACAAATCATTTCGAAAGCCAGTTACTCGATATACGAACGATTCCAATGTTAATTTTTGAACGGAATCTCGCGTATAAGTCTTTTCTAATAATGGGCGGAGCATTTAATCGGGTAAACAACGATTGGGGGATGTACGTGTTCGACCCTCTTCAACGGGTCTTTAAACTCCCTCTCTCTCTCTCTTTTTCTCTCGATCACGCTATTATAGCGTGCAGACATTCGATGCACTTATCGAGGGCCGGGGTATAAGCCTCTCGAAATACAATCCAGCGGGCAAGTTGCAACGCGGAGCGCCGGTATACGAAGTTATCGTGAATGTAAACCCTCTTCTCGCCGCTATTATCCCGGGCCCGAAACATTAAGCCGATACCGAAAGGGATCAGCCGTAACGCGGGCGCGCGCGAGCGTTCTTAGGCGAGCGAAAGGCGATCGACTCTTTCGCGACGAGGATCCCCCTTCATTGTCTGCGCGGACGTGAAAGGGATGATTGAACGTTCTCGGATACACCGATCCGCCGCGTCGAGCCGCGCCGCGCCGCACCACCCGCCGCCAACCAACCGGTAAAAACTATTTCATCGAACACACCGAACGTCCGTCCGAGAAATTACTCGCGCATCCGACGATCAGTTTTTGCCGACCCGGCTCGATGACTGTACATAGTTGTTTGTTATCCTCTTGATAACTCGCACTTTTACCTAGAAATTCGCAAAATTCAACTGTCTGGACAATTGGTACTTGATAAAAATGACAGTCGTTTCATTTCATTGTCAATTGTTCGGAATAATAAATTTTGCTGCTTTGCAAGTAGACTGCGGATCTTTATGCATTTATAGCGAAATTAAGTGGACGAAATTCAAAATTGTTGGAAAATTTAACACTAAACCTCTACCGGGCACTAAAAGCGTATAACATGTTGTATTAAAATTTACAAAACTGACAAGGCCCTGATTATTTAGATTTTCTGCAATTTTTAACGCAATATTTATGTGCTTGGACAAAGAAATTTATCGGATTCCATGTAAGCAACATTATAATTTTAATTATTGTAAAATATAAAACCGGTCGTCTGACCGGCAGTGTTAAAAAATTGAAGTTGTCAACATATGATTTCTCCTCTATTAAAATCATCAAGGGAAGAAATAACATTCAATTTGGTTTCGATTTCTTGCAATCGATGCAGACAATTTTTATTTTGTATAATGATTTACAGTCTATTTATAAATTAACATTTTAAAACTGCCGAGACAATTTTTATTTTGCATAATGATCTACAGTCTATTTATAAATTAACATTTTAAGACTGCCCAGACAATTTTTATTTTGCATAATGATCTACAGTCTATTTATAAATTAACATTTTAAGACTGCCGAGATCTCTCTGTTATCCGAGATCGATCATGCCGCGGCACGATTGACGAATCTATCAAAAATGTTTTATCCACTTGGACCACGCTCTCTTTGAACAACTTTTTCCAACAAGACGAATCGAGCACTCCGATCTGACGCATGCTTTTTTCTGTTACAGGTAAAAACCACTCTTCCAATTCCCCGCCGAGAACACGCCGGAAGGGTAAGAGTTGAAAGATTCCCGGCTCACAATTGGAAAGTTTGATTTTTTGATCGCATCCAGAGGATCTTTTTGTTGGCGGAATAATACACAGCGGTCGGACAGGTTCGCGTGGTGGGGTGCAACGGTGCAGCGGAGAGCTATGCAGGACCGGTTTTCAAGCATCGGTGACGCGTGTGTAGGCCTGTGCGCACGGTTTAGGATCGCGAGAGACCGGCTCGCGATGGATGGATCGTCGATCCGCCGGGAATTCGTGTCCCAGATTGCACCGCCACTCCGTGCCTCGGTTCGCCTCGCCTCGCCTCGCCTCGCCTCGATGCTGCAAACGAGTTTGTCGGGCTTTGTTTGCCGCGAGACGCCTCTCGCAGCCGCTTTTCCGTGTCCGTTCACCTCCGAGGCTTCCGGGTCCCGATCGGGCCAACTTTGACCTCTCTTTTGCAAAAATGCCCGCATCGCCGGGCCAGAATCTCAAAATCGTCCGACACCTCGCAACGGAACAAGCTACGATTTTAATAATTTGCAGTCGGAGCTATTTTAACTCGAAAATTAAACATTTCTATCGATCTAGAATATCTCCATTGTATGTACAGTAAACGCTTGATTCTTGTTCGGAGCGAGGCATCTCGGTGTGAACACCACATCATTGACTCGAGGAATCGATTTTACAAATCTCTTAATTTTCATTATTTCTTTATGGGACTTTCACTACCTTATTTCTGGCATTTTTCTGATTAAAATGACACCAAACACGATATAGTTTCAATTGTATTTAGTGGTTTAATCGACGGTGAAAGTTTCGGTCGCAAGGAAGGACAGCGCATCGGAAAGAAAGAGACGCGGACAGTCACGCGCACCGTATTTCATTCTGTCCTTCTCTATGTTCGGCTCTCTTTTGAAGTCTCGTTCGACGCGGTCGGCGCGATATCTAGACGCAGTCATAAATCAAAAAGCACTTCTGGGCACGATTCTTGTCCATAAAAAACACGGCTGTCGGACAAGAATCAAGCGTTTACTGTATATGATTTTGTTCATTTTGTGGATACGAAATTGATATAATACCTCGTACGATACTCAAATGTTTAGCAATTGATTAGATACCAACATGTGTAATATTGTACACAATATCGTGAATAATGGTACAGCAATTTTTAGTGGTGACTCTGAGTTATCACTCGAGTGCTAGATGTTAACTTGAACGTTGAACATGGTTCGATAGCAGATTTTTTTTTTTCTTATTTTACGTCGCTTTTGTGAACTCCTATTCAGGAATTATTTCGTGACGGGACCTACAGTTTTTATGAGGTGGGTTCCGAACCACCTTGGGCACTACAGTTTACAGAGCACATGGAGTATTTCCAGAGGTACCGGTGTCTGGGATCGAACCCACGATAGCACATTTTTATTTTGCCATACTTGAGAGAAGCAAAATGAAACTCTAACTGAAGTACATGTAGATACGTCTGTTTTAATAGTGTAAACAATATTGTGAATAATGGTACAGCAATGTTTAGTGGTTTCAGTCACTACTAAGTTAACTCGACCGTCCAACAAGGTTCGATAGCACACTTTTATTTTGCCATACTCGAGAGAAGCATAATAAAATTCTAACCGAAGCACACATGCCTCTGTTCTTAGTGTACGATTAAATCTCGAGTGTTTGTTTCAACTGAGAACGTCAACAGGGTTAATTGTCGTCGTAATTTCCACAAATGGTATCTGGGATTAAATGGTCCAGTTCTCAAATTGTTTCACTCTTACGTGATTTCTACTGCTCGATAATTTTCGCGTTGAATTCCTCTGAAAACAGAGAAATGGAAAAAGCGCCGAGTGAAAAATAGTCGGTGGAGTGCAGCACGTGTCCAGCAGTCCGGTCAGGTGCAAAGGTGGTCCAGCATGCAACGGTGCTCTCGTGGCCAGCCGAATCCTTTGTGTAGCGAATTTTCCTGGATCGACCAGATGGCTGGAACTTGCAGAGAATGGACCTTTAACTAAATTTTCTTCGGTCCTGCGTGTCGCTGCGACTTCGATTGCGATCGTATGGAACCAGTGCGGCGGCGGCGGCGCTTTCATCGAGCACGCCCCGATACGTAATAGGCGAGTCGTTTCGTGTCGCGTTCCCTTGTTTAGCGACCGATCGAATTAGGGGATTCGGCTAATTTCGGTAACTGGCGCTCTCGCTGGCGCATTCACTTGTTCGCTCGGCGAACGGATACGTGTCGCGCGCGCGTCGTTCAAATTAATCGCGTTTCGCGCCGGCGAAAATCTTTTCGATTTCGTCGACTATTGGAATTTCGTTCCGCTGGTCCTCGAGAATGATCTTCCTTAGAAATGTAAAATGAAAATTAGTACATAAAGGTACTTTTCAGCATTTTGATCTTACATATTTTTCGTCCTCAATTTTTTCATGTACTTGACGTAAATTTTTTTCGACATTTTTCATGGAGATAGAATCTAATAGGGTAACTGCACCAGTGAATGAACATTTAAGAAATTGTTCAGGAAGATATTTTATTTTTAAAAAAATATGTGAATTAAAGGAATCTCATATATGCCAAATGGCTCCCTATACTTCATTTGTCAAAAATAAATGAACACAAATAAAATGAAATTATTACTATTTGTCTTTATTAAACGTTACATAAAAAATATAAAAAATACCAGTCAATGAACACTACATTCTAGTAATTAAACAATGATGGAAAAGCAAAAAATACAAAAGCGTTCATTTACTGGTGCCCGTTTATTCACTGGTGCAGTTACCCTACTTGACGTAATTTTTTTGAAATTTTTTATGGAGATAGAATCTAATACGAGCGTTGCTTGCTTCCGAATTTCATCTTTTTTTTTTTATTGGCAATCAAAGGCGCCGCACCTAAAAAATTAGGAACGACGGAAACCGACGAGACGCGACAGGCTACGGAAAAAACAATTAAACCCTCGTCTTCCGTGAGACGTCAGCGACAGTTTCGTTCGTCGATATTCCCCCTCGGTGAATTTTGCAATAAACGCGCAAATGTTTTTACTTATGCTGTTCCCTCCGATACTGTGAACCGAGCGATTCGAGCTGTATAATTTATTGAAATTGAATCTGTGAAAGCGAAGGTGTTCGAAAGAGAAAGGTATCGTTGGCGGATTTCATTATTTCGAATAATTTCGCGATTCAGCGGGAACGACCGTCTCTCGGCGAATTAATAATTCTCCAGGACAGATCGCGTAAGAATTGATCGTCGCGGCCACCGACCGGCCGATATTAACTATTTTGAACGACGATTGGTCGTCGCGTGACGAGAATCGATGCCGAACCGGAACACCGGCTCCCCTGTTACCAGGATAAAGATTGCCGTTACGTGATCCACGCTCGCCACGCGTTTCCTTTGAAATTCTCTTCCTATCTCTCTTTTTCTTTTTGCAATATCTCTGCCGGCAAAATTCATTCTCCGAAACTGCTCCGGTAAAAATTAAAATCTGGGAGCAAAACCGGCCGAGATGAATGGGACCAATTAATTCTGAGCCTGCGGAGAACGAAGGTTCGGTGTAGTGTCCCTACACCAAACATTCAGATTACCGGGCAGAATTATTCTGGTGACGCCAGTTTTTGTTGCTTCAATTTTTAATTTTATTTTTTAATTTAATTCCGCCATTTCTTTATATGCAAAATAAAAATTGTCTGTATCACGTGTAATACACAGGTGTCGCTTAATAATTTCTTCAATCGCTTTAATGTTCTGGAGGTACAATGGGAGACAAAAGTACAAGAAATTCGAAATCCATCAATATATTGGCAATGAAAGCCATTTATGAGTATATTTTGCATTAAAAATATAGATTAATTTAAAAAGCTTTCGTTTAATTAGTGAATTTCACGTTATATTTATTTTTTAATCAAATTGTCTTCATATTATAAAAAATTGTAAGTGACTTTTGCGAATAATTGTACCCTCTGATTTGAACTTCAAGATAATAAATTTGTGATATTCAATATGTATAATTACGCGATAAAAAGTTAAAAACAAATTAAAAATACTTCAGAAAGCAGAACCCAAACTTTGGTAATTGTATTAATTTAGTAAGAACTATATCTTGTCAAATTTTCAAAAATTTTGTTGCGTTCTTATATTCCTTCAGAACATCCTCAACACTAAACCTACCGAGCACTGAAAGTGTATAAAATGTTTTCGCTTATAAAAATGACGAGACTCTGTTTGGTTAGATTTTGTGCAATTTTTATTCCAATATGTGCTGGGATCGAATCAATTTCTATGTAAGTAACTTCATAATTTTGAATAATTCTGTGGTTTTCAGGAAGAACACCGCATGTCACATACTTTCATTTTCGAGATATTATTGCCTTTTAAACTTTTCATCGCTAATTCTTTTTATAGGACATCGGTTAAATTGCATGATTTTTTTGAGCCTCTCGAATTTGTTTTCCTGACTTTTTTTCTGGTAAATACGTACATCCTGTACAAACACTCTAAAGCTCAATTAACCCTTTGCACTCGTAGCTATTTTAACTCGAAAATTAAACATTTCTTCGGACCTAGAATAATTCCAATCTATACAGGGTGTTCCGGCGTTGATGGTACAACCGTGGAGGGGATGATTTAATATGAGAAAATAAGTCGAAAATATGGAATGCGTTTTTTTCATTTGACGCTTCATATTCGAGAAAATTGAGTTTGAAAATTCGGTGAACACGCGGGCTATTAAATAGGAATCGTCTGGCGTGTCTGATCATGACCTACTGATTCTACTTCTTACAAATTCTAGCCACGAAAACTTGACGGATCTTCAAAGTCGATTTTCTCGAAAACAGAGCCTCAAACGAAAAAAATTTATTCCGTATTTTCGACATCCTTTCTCCTGTAGAATCACCCCTTCTACGGTTGTACCATCAATAGTGGGACACCCAGTATGATTTTTTTTTCATTTTATGGATATGAAATTGATATAATACCTCGTGCAATACTTAAATATTTAGTAATTGATTAGAGAGCACCATATTTAATAAACTAAACAATATTGTGGATAATGGTAGAGCAAGTTTTAGTGGCGACTCAGAGTCGAGTGCTAATGGTTAATGCATAAACTGAAATTTTTTGAAATCACGACTCGCGACGTTTTTCCTTACAACCACAGAATTGTAAAATAATAAAAACGTGGTAATGAAAAGGAGCAGAAGAAGAAATTAGTATTTTTTGGTAGTCTTCCGGTTGCGGAAGGAGACAAAAGGCGACCGGGTCGCGCGATTTATAGCCACGCTTAACAGGAAGCCACTTAGTTCGATCTCGTTACGACCGCCGCGAATCGAGTTGACCCTTGAACTTCGAAACTTTGTTAGGAGTTTCTTCGAATCGGCCGTAACCACCGGGACCCCGACTTCCTTTCTGAAAGCACCGCTCTCGACCGATGTATTTAATTTCCTAGCAATCGTGCGGCGGCGATGCGTTTTCCTTTTTCCACGATTGATCGATTTTTTGTGTAGAGAGAGAGAGAGAGAGTTCGTCGATAGAGGGGGGGGGAGGTCCGTTTCCCCGAATCCTGCAAAGTACATCGAAGTCTCGGTTAACTTTCTTTCCGTAGATTGGAAAGTTCGCGGACTCGGTTCTTCTTGCTTCCGCCGAAAAATCGAGCGAAATTGTTTTGACAAACGGAAGGCGCACAAAACAATTTTAGATTTCATTGCTGCCAGTCCCTGACAGAGAGGAGGAGGGGCTATCGATCTCGCTTATTTGTCGGCGACCGGGTTATCGATATTCTTGGCTTGTCGAGGCTTCGGACGCTCGCCGATTAGACGAACAATAAAACTATCGCGGGACCCGAACTTTTCCTCTCTCGATTAATCGAGCTCGACGGATAGACGAGAAAAGACTTAGAGACGCGAGAGCTCCGGGTTTACTCGAATTCGTTTTTATCGCGAGCTTTCTTGTCGTTCGCTCTGAAAATTACAAGAAGCAAACTCTGAATGGAGTAACATTTATTTTGAATCTTGTCGAACAATCGGAGAATCACATTGTTCTTCTTCAGCGTTTTGTCAATGTTGAACACTGTTATATTTGAGTAGGAGATTGTACGAATGGAACTCTATTTTTCTATGGTCGATATTTAACCGTAAATATTTAACATCAATATTTAATTAAAAATATATGTTCCTTACACGTAGACTTGTGTAGATTTACGATAGAAACTTACAAATATTGAAAGAATTTAATAGTGTCCGTCATCTTGGTAAAATTATTAAGGCTTGTGTCAATAACCAAAATTTTTTAGTTCAGCGATGCTCATAGTTGCAATATACATATACAGTAAACGCTTGATTCTTGTCCAACAGCCGTGTTTTTCATAGACAAGAATCGTGCCCCAGAAGTGCTTTTTGATTTATACGGTTCGCGTGACTGTCCGCGTCTCTTTCTCTCCGATGCGCTGTCCTTCCTTGCGACCGAAACTTTCATCGTTGATTAAACCACTAAATACAATTGAAACTATATCGTGTTTGGTGTCATTTTAATCAGAAAAATGCCAGAAATAAGGTAGTGAAAGTCCCATAAACAAATAATGAAAATTAAGAGATTTGTAAAATCGATTCCTCGAGTCAATGGCGTGGTGTTCACACCGATATACCCGAGCCGACATCAATCGTTTACTGTATTTCCCCAACTTAAATATAAATGTGATCATTAGACTGTGGAGATCTTTATGCAAAATAAAAATTGTCTACATCGATTGCAAGAAATAGATTTCATCCCTTAATGATTTTAATTGAGATGATTTAAATTCAAGATGATTTAAATTCCATTCTGAATTTCATCTACTTAATTTTCCTATAAATGCATAAAGATCCTAATGATTGTCCAAGAGTATAAAAACGAAAAATGAAAAGACGTATAAAGATGTTACCCACCCGTTTATCGACATAAGGGTTGAAGGAAGAAATAAATTTCATTTAGTTCCCGGTACGTTACGACGCAATTTCCTCGCAAATTATTTTCGACCAACGAAGCAGATAGACTCTGGCAGTTTCAGTCGCAGTTTTCCAGAGGGGTAGTTATTTTCCATGGGTGAGTGAAATATAGCGGAGCCTCCGTTATCCGAACGGGTCTAGTGGAAGAGGTTAACGGAGCCGGTCGACGCATTTAGAAACGAATCGATGAGAGACCGCGTCGCTGCGGTGTCCGGTCGTCGACCATTTCTCCCCTATTCGTTCGATCGCCGCACCGCGCCGCACCGCGCCGCGCCGAGCCGCACCGCGTCGGTCGAGAGACCCTCATCTGGAAATATTTTTTTCCCGGGTTGCCCGGCGCGGTGCGGCGTCCGTTTGAATAATAAACGACGGGATGGCCGGCCGCGACCGTAGCCAAGAAAAGAGACGATTCGATTTTTCGTCGTGTACGTATGTATGTTATGTAGTCCGACGTGTTATCATCCGCCGCGGAAGTCTTATCGGCGATGTCAAAGGCGGCCGCGCGATGATTCAACCCTCTTCTTGCATCACGATTTATTTAACCGTGAGGCAACCGGGAGATAATGTTTAAACGTCTATGGCCAGCTGCTGTTTCGTAATTCGTATTTTTGTTTTCGTTTCTTTGCCGGTGAACCAACGATTTTTGTTTGTTACATTTTATCGTTACGGCCTTCCGGAATCGATATGGTGTTCACCGTGTTGGTCTTGTAGAATTTACTGAGCGAGAAAGTACATACTTGAAACGCGAATGGTAATTGCTAAAATAAATATCGAGTGTACTCAAAATATATATAGGTAATAAATTAAATTATATCGGCTTCGTATACATACAATGAAGAAAAAATGGATATAGCATCATCGCTAGATTTTATGCATTTATGACAAAAATGAGTAGGTGTAATTTAAAACAGTTAAAATATTGTTGACACGATTATTTGTATTCATTACATTAAATTATATCAGTTTCATTTAAACGAATTAATGAAGAAAATACTTTAGTTTGTTGCAATTCAGGTAAAATAATTTTCACTTTGCATAAAGATCCGCGGTCTAATCGTCACAGCATTGCTAGGTATAACTCGAACTTCAGGGTTAACCATCCGAGGGCTATGCCTGGGTCTATTTCGACCCGGAACATCAAAATTGTCATTTAAGTAGTCAATTTGTGGAAATTCAATATTGGAAAATATTGGAATTCGATATTGGAAAGACTAATGTGTCTACAGGAAATATCATCATAAGTAAATTTGTTAAAATTATGAATTAGAGCTGTGAACGGTCCTAAGCATCGTCAATTACACAGCTATGAAAATCGTCCATTGTCCACGATTTATTCTACGGTCACTGTGATTAGAACTTCTTCGTCGATCATAATTTCCTAGAAAATTCGAAGAACATTTCGGTCTAAAGGAAATTGATAATATTTATACTCGATAGACGCTCTTCGAAATTTGCGTGAAGGGGAGCGAAGGGGAAGAAGGAGAAATGTGTAATGGAACTGTAACCCCAAGGGGAATCAGTAATAAAAAATATATATATAATATAATATACTGTTCGAAATTTTCATCACTAGTCTGACACGATATTATATTTGCAAGGGGTTAAAAGGCGATAATTAAAAATTGCAAGTACTCTAGCTACAGAGTTGATTTCGATCTAAAGGAAATTAATAATATTTGTACTCGATAGACACTCTTCGAAATTTGCGTGAAGGGCAGCGAAGGGGAAGAAGGGGAAATGTGTAATGGAACTGTAACCCTAAAGGGAATCAGTAATAATATATATATACATACATATAATATGTATACATATATACTATTCGAAATTTTCATCACTAGTCTGACACGATATTATATTTGCAAGGGGTTGAAAGACGATAATTAAAAATTGCAAGTACTCTCGCTACAGAGTTGATTTCGATCTAAAGGAAATTAATAATATTTATACTCGATAGACACACTTCGAAATTTGCATGAAGGGGAGCGATGGGGAAGAAGGGGAAATGTGTAATGGAACTGTAACCCTAAGGGGAATCAGTAATAAAATATATATATATATATAATATATATATTGTTCGAAATTTTCATCACTAGTCTGACACGATATTATATTTGCAAGGGGTTAAAAGACGATAATTAAAAATTGCAAGTACCCTCGCTACAGAGTTGTCGCGACCAGCAGATGCAATAGTTACCGATTCGCGAGCAGGTTCGCTTTTTTATCGAAGGTCCGAGGAGAAATCAGTGCAGAAGAAGCTGTCGACCGTGACTGTAAGCGAAGAACGCGGGAAGGGGGCAGGTTTGCCGATAACGAAACCGCGAGGTATCGACGGGGGATTAAAAATGAAAGGAGCTGAAGCAACGGGGTGGGGCGTAGACGAGGAAACATAAAAAGAGGCGAGGGATGAAAAGAATGGAGGAATAATGCATCGCGCCGTTCAACGGAATAACGCGTGGCGATAGAATTGGTCGCGGTTTCCAGGGCCGGGGGCGGAAAGGGGGGCGGAAAGGGCGAAAAGAGAGGATGGCACGGTCATCGATTGACTACGCGCGTGTAACACGCGTGCGATCCGACAAAAGTTGCTGCCATTGAACCGGTCGCGTCGTCTAGCCTGGCCGCATCGATTCGATCCCGATCGCTATCGAACGAACCGGCGAATTGAATCTTCGATAGCGACGTCACAGCGCCGCGCCGGACTTTCCAATAAATTTTCCCCCGGCCTCTGTCACGGCCTCGACCCGCCTCGACCCGCCTCGACCCGCTTCGCCTCGCCTCGCCTCGCCTATGCCTCGCTATGATTTGTCAGGAGTAGAAGGTTATCGATACCGCCGATAAATTCGGTGTCGCGTGTTTAATTGTTCAGCGAGTCGCGCGCGAGAACAGTCCGAGAGCACCGGCTAATAAACGAGAGTCGAAATTCGCTTTGCGAGAGGCAGACACCGGGGAACGAGTCTGTTTGGCAGGTAGCGAGGGCTCCGAACGACTCGCGAGCAACGAATCTCCTCCGAACACGTACTTTCACAATTTTGTGATTTAGTACCGAAAGAGTTTCCGAGCAAATGCTCTTTGCCCTCTGGGGCAGTGCTTGAACCATGTCTGAGAAAAAGAGAGATTCCGGTAAAAATATAATTACGATTCGAGTGTTGGGATCCCTTCGGCTCGTTCGCGCTGATGATTTATTTTCGATAGATGTAAAGCCGTGTAACGAAATACAGTAAACGTTTGATTCTTGTTCGAAGCCAGAGCATGATTCTTGTCCAGTGCATACCCACTCAACTGCCTGTCTCTGCATTGACTCGACGAATCGATTTTACAAATCTCTTAATTTCCATTATTTGTTTATGGGACTTTCACCACCTTATTTCTGGCATTTTTCTGATTAAAATGACACCAAACACGATATAGTGTCAATTGTATTTAGTGGTTTAATCGACGGTGAAAGTTTCGGTCGCAAGGAAGGACAGCGCATCGGAAAGAAAGAGTCGCGGACAGTCACGCGCACCGTATTTCATTCTCTATGTTCGGCTCTCTATTGAAGTCTCGCTCCGCTCGGTCGGCGCGATAGACGCAGTCATAAATCAAAAAGCACTTCTGGGGCACGATTCTTGTCCATGAAAAACTGTTGGACAAGAATCAAGCGTTTACTGTATATAAATCGGAGCCGGAGATATATCGCCGTTCGATCGCTGTCTACCCTTTGAATTAGCTTCGCGTTTATCACCGTATCAGATTGACGTTTTCATTCGCGTACCGATCCCTCTTGATTGTTTGTCAGACACGGTTTCAATTCGCGGAGTGCACGCGAACGTCACACGGCAGTGATGGTCAGAATCGACAATGGACGAGTAATTCCGCGCGTACATCGAAATATTTCATGGGGCGCTTCGATTAAAAAAAAAAAAAAAAAAAAAAACCGGTTCGAAAATTCCCGAAGTTCGGAGCATCGTGCCAGCAATTTTTTCACCTGTCCACCAGTTTGTTTTTCCGCGTGTGGAGTTGGCGGGAATATCGAGGTACACCCGGTACATCGGTCGAGTGGAAGATCTCTGGTGGATAGATTCGCGAGACGAGTTTAAATCGAGTTTTTCAAGGGCGATCCTTCTGCAAAAAAAAAGAGCACCAGGGGCGGAGGACGATCAAAGAGAAGGCACGGCTTCACCGGCTGGGGAAAGGGCTTCTTTTCGAGAAACGAACCCTTCCCTCCTTCTGTCGCGGCCCTCGGCGCTAATTAAAACCCTCGGCGAACGAACCCGCGCGGAGGGGGGGAGGGGGACGGCCGGCTTTTCCACGGAATTTCGTCGGTGTACTAATTATTCGGGAATCCGCGGGCTCGACAAACAGCCGAGCCCGATCCCGGATATCGATAACACACACCCCCGCGGCGATCCGGGAACAAGGGGAGTTTTTAATTTTCACGGTTCGCGTGATGAATTGTGGTATCGAGCACCGTTGAAGTCGAAAGGGGATAAATCGGGTGAAAGGGGCCGAGAGGGGATGCTCTTCCGAGGGTGCCAGCTATTTTGTTTTTTTACACCCCTGTGTTCGTTCTACGCTACAATTTAAAAAAACATTTTTTCAACGTCGCGACGCGTCTAAACAATTTTTTAACGTTTTGTAAAAATCCGAGATTTTTTGTATCTTACTTATTCTCTGCTTGCGATTCGCCCGGAAATCGAATTCGCACCAAGTCGTCGAACAGAGAAATAATTAGATGGAAACGATAAAAATTCGATCGCTTTTATATTCGGATCGTAAAGAGTAACGGGGGTGGGTGGGGGCGAGGGGGGCGGGCTTGGACAATTTTTCGCGTGCAGGAACGGTAAAAGTTTTACGATTGTGCGCATGGAGGATTTTTATCCGGGGTGAACTAAAAACAAAAAAACTAAACAGCCTCGATAAGCGAGTTATGCGGGAGAATTTGTTTTGTCTGTCTCTCGGCGAGTGTATCGATACACACCGCCGCGCCGGCGTGTAAGTTTTCCCCGGGAAAATTCAGCAGGGTGGGTATATTGGGCGCGATCAAAAATTCCGAGCGCGGGACACGCGATAAATTTGAACCGGTTCCAGGAGAGCTGCAGCAGCATCCGCCCTGCGACAACGAAAATCGTTCGGGATTCAATACTGGCACCGAGCTCGGATTTACATTAAGCCAGTTTGTCGAATCGAATCGAGTCGACGTCGGTGCTACTGATCAGCGGCTAATGGACCGAGAAACGTCAGGAATCACCCCCGAAAATTAGCGCCTTTTTATTCCCGTCCGTTTCGTTTTTACTTTATCGCTGGGACATTTAAGTCTCCCACCCCCCCGCCCTCCCCCCTCCCCGCCATCGTAATTCCGTGAACGCGATCAACGAGCCGTGATTTCCAACGAAGGAACGGTGCAATTTTCTCAAATTTATCTATTTCAGTTTTGCAATTCACGGACCAGGTTGAAATATGCGGATTAGGTTATTGGCGAACATTACGTAATTACTAGACCGCGGATATATTTGCACGAAATAAAAATTGTTGCATTTCTTAGTTAAATCATTTTAACAAGCTGAGAAATGGGCATTGGTAACACCAAACCTACCACCACCTGTCAGAATAACCGGTTCCAAAGTTATTATTTTACAATTAACGGTATAATAAAAACGATTGTATAAATATCTTTATTAGAGTACATATTACAATCACAACCGCGCAAAGCTTAAATCAATGAAATCTTGTAATTTATCTATTTCAGTTTTGCAATTCACGAACCTGGTTAAAATATGCGGATTAGGTTATTGGCGAACATTACGTAATTAGTAGACCGCGGATATTTGCACGAAATAAAAATTGTTGCATTTCTTAGTTTAATCATTTTAACAAGCTGAGAAATAGGCATTCGTAACAGCACCGGTCAGAATAACCGGTTCCAAATTTATTATTTTACAATTAACGGAATAATAAAAACAATTGTATAAATATCTTTGTTAGAGCACATATTGCAATCACAACCGCGCAAAGCTGAAATAAATGAAATCTTGTAATTTTTGTTAGAAACGTCTTCATGTGGGTATGTTATTTAAGTAACTACACTGTATACTGTATATACTTTATTAGTATTATAAAGATGTTTATCCAAATAACGCCACAGTGTTTTCCGCGTGTGCTGTATTTAGTCTATATGTTAATAGTGAACACTGTACAAGATTGCGATCTGTTCATGCTAACTGCTTCTACCGGACTGACGACGGTCCTGACTTTATGCCCTCGCCTGGGCCCTTCCGTCCTTGAGTTAAACCGACCCTTACGCCTTACGCAGCATTTCTATTAGCCCAATAAGGCCTTCTGAATTCAAGTGATTTTTAATTTAACCCTTAGCACTCGGATGGCGACTCTGAGGCGCCATTGAAAATTGCTATGCCATTTTTAAACATATTGTTCAGAATATTATTTTTGTTCGTATTTAATAAATTACTAGACATTTACATATTACATGAGATATTATATCAGTTTCATATGCAAAAAATGAAAAGAAATTGTATAGAATGAAAATATTCTGGAATGGAACAATCTTTCGTTTTTGAATTAAAATAGCTCCGAGTGCAAAGGGTTAAAGTAGATCACATGGATTGATGATCTCACGTGATCAGCCGCGAAGTACATATATCTGATAGACTTTCTTAATTCTATCGCTCGTATTTTAATACAATATTAATAATTTTGATGATAATAATTTTAACGGCCACCCTCGTTGTGGCTTCACACGGGGAAAACCGAAATATATTAAATATCGTCGCTGGGTGGACCACCAGTCGTGACGTACCTAAGACTCTATGGTATCGTTGTATTCCAACAATTTTGATAAGGCTAGGTTTATAAATAATTTTAACCTTACTGCTATTTCAAGTTGCCCATTGTTCCCATAAATGCATGAAATAACAAATTAAAGTTTCTCCCTCGAAGAAACAGAAAATTTATATCTACCTTGTGACTTCGTTTATTCGAATGACTAAATGTCGACAACAACGAGACAGAGTTTTCTTGAGATTCTTTTCTTGAGAATCGAATAGTCGGCTATCCAGGGTTAAATTGATTTTCGTCGAAGAAAACGGACTGGCTTCGACTACGAGGTTGCTGTTGATTCTTCCAGTAAACTGGTCGCAATTCGACTCACGGTAGTTATTGTCCTGAATTACCTTTGCGACTTTAAATAAAATTACCATGACCCATATATATGTATATACACGAGAGACGTAAGACGGCGAATGCGTTTTAAGGGTTGAAACGGTGGAGGATGACTAATAATGGACTTGTCGGCGCTTCCGAAAGGCGTTGTCGAGTGTCGCGTCTTTTTCAGATGCAAATTACGTCGGTTGCACAATAATAATCGCGCGGCCTGTCGTCGACATCGCGGAAGCGTTCGCGCGCCGGCCACGAGCTGCATTTGAATTAATGGCGATGCACTCGACGAACAAGTCCACTCCCCCTCTTCTCCTCGTCCCCGTCCTCGCCGATGCGAGCGCATATGTAAATGTCGTTCGAGTAAACTTGACGTTTCCGCCAGAGTCGCCAGATGAGGGGAATTTACTCGATTCGAGGGGAAAAAGTTACCCCCGCTCCGCCTCGACCGGAGTAGTCACGTGACCGTGGCGGAACAGCGTCGTGGAAGGGGAAGGTGGAGTGGGGGAAAAAGTCTCGATCTGGCCACTCTGGTTTCCGATGCGATCTCGAAGAAATCAAAGTTTCCGGGGGAAAAATAAATGATTTTGTGCAAGACAACCTCGGCAATGTTTAATAATTAAGGGTGTGCCGAAAATTTCGAGATTCCTGAAGAAATCGGGTTTCCTGAAAATTTCGAGAATATGTCATATAACACTCTTGAAAAGAATTCGCGATGGACAACATTCTTTGAATTTCCTCTGCCATTTTTCGCGAAGTTATTGGAAAACGCGGATTCTAAGAATTGTATGACCTGATATGTAAAAATGTTCTCGGAATTTACGGAAAACCCTATAAATTGGAGAATCTCGAAAATTTCGGGTACCTGTCCCGAACCCGAAAAAATCTCTGGATTAATAATTATTTATTATTATTTATTACTATTTACGGACCGAAGTCCTTTTGTACAAATGTTTACAATAGAAGATATTCATAAAAAAAAAAGAAAAAGAAAGTCTTAGCATAAAGTTACATAATAATGGACATGCTGACAGTTACAGGAATACATTATATCACACATAATCATATAATCGCACACAACTTTTTCTTAAATGATAGTAATAATGTTTAATAATGTTTCATAAAGTCTCGCGTTGTTGTATCTACGAAATTTAAACGCACGGGGAACATATTTCTCCGAGGCTTCCGTCGCCGAAGGTCCGTCTACAAAAATCCGGATTCGCACGAGAGCTCACAAGTTTATTTATACGACGACGCGAGATAACATTTGCATAATATTTACCCTGGAACTGGTTTCTCTATCAAATCGGTGTCGCGTTACATCATTAACGGATTTTCTGAAATAATATTTACACGCGCCAGTTGAAAACACAGAAACAGCATTCTTTTTCGTCGTTATCGTCATTACTCGACTTCCACGTCTCTCTCGCATGGGCAAAAGAGTACAAGTCGAATCTCCGTACCGGATAATATAAATTACCGACTTCCAAAAAAAAGAGAAACGGTTTTTAAATTAAACACTACACCTACCGGTAATACGACCGGTTTTATATTTTCCATTTTACAATTATTGAAATTACGAAGGTGCTACACGGAAATTGAAATATTGTAATTGCGCAAAATCTAAATAGAGTCCTAGCCGATCGATAGAGTGTACTCTGCGCTAAATGTGCAATTAATTGCAGAGTGATGCGGTGGTTTTTATTGAAGATGTGTGACAATTGCGTGCTGCAGAAAATTAGATAAAATTGTTCCGTAGAGGCAAGTTTGCTCTACATCCCTAAAGAGTTGCCTAACTGACGTCATCGATTTTATTATTAACACTAAACCTACCACTGCCGGTCAAATGACCGGTTTTATATTTTCCATTTTACAATTATTGAAATAATGAAGTTGCTTATACGGAAATTGAGATATTGTAATTGCGCAAAATCTAAATAAATAGAGTCATAGCCGATCGATAGAGTGTACTCTGCGCTAAATGTGCAATTAATTGCAGAGTGATGCGGTGGTTTTTATTGAAGATGTGTGAGAATTGCGTGAAAATTAGACAAAATTGTTCTGTAGAGGCAAGTTTGCTCTAGATCCCTAAAGAGTTGCCTAACTGATGTCATCGATTTTATTATTAACACTAAACCTACCACTGCCGGTCAAATGATCGGTTTTATATTTTCCATTTTACAATTATTGAAATTATGAAGTTCCTTACACGGAAATTGAAATATTGTAATTGCGCAAAATCTGAATAAATAGAGTCATTTCTTGTAAAACATTTTATACACTTTCAGTGCTCGGTAGGTTTAATATTAAACACGATATGTATTTTTTCAATTTTAATCATTGCACTTTTAATTCTAACCGCGCAGCTGATAATTCCAACGTGTACTATTTGTCATGGAAAACTTCGCGGAGAACGATCACCGCGGATAAAAATCCGAAGAAAAATGGCGATTAAGCTGTAGAGTATCACCGATTCGTCGGGGCCGGACCATTTATTCCGCATCGTCGCAGCTTAGCGAATCGCAAATATTGAATTTGCGAACGTGCTCTGCCGACAGAGGAGTCGCGATACCGGAGAGTTTCCTCGGTAATCGGTCCAAGGTACGCGGAAACTTCACCATTCCGCGTGATCCTCGCTCGCTCCTGCACCCTCCAACTCGAAATCTCGCGATACCCGAGATCGTTCGAATTTACGGTCGCGCTGGCATCGTCTTCGGAATATATCGGTCACGGGTCTCTCTCCTCGAGATCTTTCGGAAATATCTAATCGCGGACGCGTCGAGAATCTGCTGTTTACATGTCGTTATCGATCGCCATGTTCTCGCGATTAGCGGCCCTTCCGCCGCGTTTACACGCGCCGATTTTTACCGATAAACGCGAGTCGATAAGAGGCTCGCAGTTTTTGCGCTAAATACTCTCGCGCGCGACATCATTTTCAGCGACATCTTCAATTTTCTTTTCGAGAAGCTTCAAAACTTTTTGGTCACATATTCAGTTCGCACCGCGTTAGGACCAGGGACTTAATACCGGTAAAATTTTCATATCGGTGTTACGCCTATGACTTAATACCGGTAAAATTTTCATATCGGTATTACGCCTATGACTTAATACCGGTAAAATTTTCATATCGGTATTACGCCTGACTTAATACCGGTAAAATTTTCATATCGGTATTACGCCTATGACTTAATACCGGTAAAATTTTCATATCGGTATTACGCCTATGACTTAATACCGGTAAAATTTTCATAGAGGTATTACGCCTATGACTTAATACCGGTAAAATTTTCATATCGGTATTACGCCTATGACTTAATACCGGTAAAATTTTCATATCGGTATTACGCCTATGACTTAATACCGGTAAAATTTTCATATCGGTATTACGCCTATGACTTAATACCGGTAAAATTTTCATGTCGGTATTACGCCTATGACTTAATACCGGTAAAATTTTCATATCGGTATTACGCCTGACTTAATACCGGTAAAATTTTCATATCGGTATTACGTCTATGACTTAATACCGGTAAAATTTTCATATCGTTGTTACGCTTATGACTTAATACCGGTAAAATTTTCATATCGGTATTACGCCTATGACTTAATACCGGTAAAATTTACATATCGATATTACGCCTATGACTTAATCCCGGTATAATTTTGATACGGACCAATCACAGCGCGAGCTAGACGCCTGCTGGCACGTTCAGCCGGCAGGCGGTTGGCTGAACATGCCAACGAGCGTCAAGGTCGCGCTTTGATTGGGGTCGCGCTCTGATTGGTCCGTGTTTTTCGTTAATAACTCCTAAACAAAGCCGCGGACAACATTTTGCAAAAGGAAAACAACTCCCATTTCCGGGAGTTGAAGACATTTTGGGACACCTTGTATAAAATTGCTGCTACGCTTGTTTTGATGCTACGTTTTCTTAAAATGTGCAAGGCAGATGGGGTTGTTTTACGACAACTCAACTACCTGGCTCACAATTTAATGTGAAAATAATATGAAGGGTCAGAAGATCTTTAATTGCGCTGAACAGATATCTCTTCCGGTGCGAAAGAGCGTAGTTTGATAGGTCGCTCGTAATTTTTCCCTCGGAGAGATATTATTGGTAATTGCTCGGAGGAATCGCGCGAAAAGACGCTAACTGTCGCGGACACGAAAGTGACCTTCGCGTCAGCCGCCTCTAACAGTCCAATCACAGTAATACCCTCCGGTCGGCTGACGTCACGCCGCCTAATTCCAGCAATTTCCCAATTGCCGATCAAAGTCGACGGAATCGCAGATTGCATCTACTGCTTGCACACACACATACATATACGCGCGCACTGTTGGAAGTTAGAAGGACAGACAGACGATTCGCGCTGAAATTCCTCCAGAACGGAACCTGCGAGGAACCTGGTGTCCAGAATCGGCTTTGCTGGCTTCCGATAGCTAAGAGCAACTCCTACGGGACGGATTTCACCGACGAATTTACGGGACGATTGCGAACCCTCGGGAATAGAAACTCTACCGATCGCTCGATCCTTCTTTGATCCCGGAGGTAGCGGCTGTTTGTTTTCTTTTATAAGCTGCGATCCGATCAGCTAATTCCTAGCCGATGGGACTTTGCTGTACACTTTGTACATTTTTGCCATAAATGCGTAAAATCTGTCTATCAGCTATGTTAGTTCGGGATTGAAGAGAATATGTTCAAATTCCTACTAGCTTGTGATGCTTCGCGCCTCAATGATCTAAACTAGGAAACTTTTCTTGGAAAGGGCCGGATATTTACATGGGGGTAATTCTACTCGTAGAGCAACAAAACAAAAAACAGGTTCAAAATATTTTTTATTATTAATTTTTTCATAAACAATATTAACTTCCCGAGCAGGGTAGCAAACTCAAAGATATCTACATGGGGGTTATTTTCCGAGGTAGAAAAGGGACACTACACTTGCCCTATTGCAGTCTTGCAGCCCGGGGTCATTATTAAATAAAAATTAAATGGGGGTAATTCTACTCCCAGAGTAACAAAAAAAAGACAGGTTCAAAATATTTTTTATTATTAATTTTGTCATGAACAATATTAACTTCACGGGCCGGGTAGCAAACTCGAAGATATCTACATGGGGATAATTTTCCGAGGTAGAAAAGGGACACTACACTTGCCCTATTGCAGTCTTGCAGCCCGGGGTCATTATTGAATAAAAATTAAATGAGGGTAATTCTACTCATAGAGCAGCAAAACGAAAAACAGGTTCAAAATATTTTTTATTATTAGTTTTTTGATAGACAATATTAACTTCCCGGGCAGGGTAGCAAACTCGAAGATATCTACAGGGGGTAATTTTCCGAGGTAGAAAAGGGACACTACACTTCCCCTATTGCAGTCTTGCAGCCCGGGGTCATTATTGAATAAAAATTTAATGGGGGTAATTCTACTCATAAAACAACAAAACAAACAACTGGTTCAAAATATTTTTTATTATTAATTTTTACATGAACAATATTAACTTCACAGGCCGGGTAGTTTTCCGGTGTTTCCGGTAATTTTCCGGGGTAGAAAAGGGACACTACACTTGAATTATTGAATAAAATTAAAAATTAAATGGGGGTAATTCTACTCCCAGAGCAACAAAAAAGATAGGTTCAAGATATTTTTTATTATTAATATTTTCATGAACAATATTAACTTCGCGGGCCGGATCAAGCGATAAATATGGCCGGAAGATGGTTCTCGAAAAAATTGATTTTACGTCGTCGAAGCACAGGTTGCTCTTTGCCGGAGAAACGAGGAATGGAGAACGAAGATCCACTCGACTCCCACCGACTCGAAAATTCACCCACAACAACGAGAACTCGCATAAACATCCGCAGTCCGGTAATCAGATTACACGTTGCCCAACTCTTCGATCGATCCCTCTCGAAAGTCTGCCCGATAAATTCGAAGCCGTGGAGGTGAAGGAGGATGAAGAGGATGAAGAGAAGGAGGAGGAGGAGGAGGCGGAGGAGGCGGCTGCCGCGATCCGTTTCCAGTCCCGTCGTCGCGTTTCTCCCCGTTTCAGCCGTCGGATTCCCCCAATAATCTCGTCAGTCTCGTCGGGACGATGGGGGCGGGGGTGGGGGTGGGGGTGGGGGGTTGAGGACATTTCTTCCTGCTGCCGATAAGGAAGATGTCTCTTTCCACCTGGCACGGACGTCGTTCGAACAAAATATTAAAAATAATACGATTATTCAAATGCGTCTCGAGAGAATTCGCGTCCCCCGGGTTCTCGAGGGTTGTCGTCGCTTCTTCATCGTCCACGGCGAAGGGATACAAAAAAAGATACGTGTCCGATAGCTTTTTACAGAGCTGTTCCAGTCTCGCGAGTCGCGCAACTCTACGTACCGAACAAGAACTCGCATAAAATGTTTGCGAACCATTTATTCCAACGAGGCGGGGTTGCAATTCTTTTTCTATCGCGGCCTTTAACCCTTTGCGCGTCGTAAATTTACCGGGGGAGTTCGGATGTCTGTTCCTCTTCGGGAATCGCTTGGAAATTTCTTTCTTGATTCAATTATTTCGGTAGATCAATAGTTGCTCCGCGGTATAAATATTAGGGGTGGAAGGGTACCAGGAAATTCGGGTTCGGGTCGGGACCCGAAAATTTAAAGGTACCTGGAGTTGAGATCGAGACCTAGTACAGTATTCTCGCGATAAATGTCCCAAATGTCTGGACGATTAATTGTCCCTGAACTATCCCCACTCCTGCAGGGTATACCCCGTGAGGGGCCAAAAAACTCGAGTGGCCTCGGCCGCCGAGAAATGTAAACATGATATGGGTCGGGTATATCGGTGTGACACCAGGAGACCACTACTAATCCGATAACAAAACTTCTTTATTTTTCATTATTTTTTCATGGAACTTTCACCAACATATTCCTGGCATTTTACTAATGAAAATGATACCAAATATGATATAATTCCGATGATATTTACGTGTGTAATGGACGATAAAATTTTCGTGCGCATGGAAGGACAGCGTATGGGAAAGAAAGAGACGCGGTGAGTCGCAGTCGAGCTTCCCAGCCCATTTCTGTGTTCGGCACAAGTCAAAGAATTCCTGGACGATAATTGTCCCAGGCCGGACCCGTTGGTTGGGACAGTTATCGCGAGAATACTGTATTACGCATTTTCGGGTCCCGACCCGACCCGGCCCGAAGCTCGGGTACCCGCCCACCCTTATTAATAGACAGCGGATTTTGTGCATTTATGACAAAAATGAGTAGGTGCAATTTAAAGCAGTGAAAATATTGGAAGAATTTAAATGTTCTGTTCTATGGTTTTCATCCTATTAAACATATTAACCCTTTGCACTCGGAGCTATTTTAACTCAAAAACGAAAGATTTTTCCATTCTAAAATATTTCCATTCTATACATTTTTTTTTCATTTTTTGCATATGAAACTGATATAATATCTCATATGTAAATATCTAGTAGTTCATTAAATACGAACAAAAATAATAATGTGAACAATATTTTTAAGAAAGGCATAACAATTGTCAGTGGTGCCTCAGAGTCGCCATTCGAGTGCTAAGGGTTAAACATTTCTTCCGACCAAAAATAATTGCATTCTATTTGATTTTTTTTCATTCTATCGATATGAGATCGATATAATACCTCGTACGATATTTCAATGTTTAGTAATTGATTAGATAACAACATATTCAATAATGTACACAATATTTTGAATAATGGTACAGCAAAGCAAACGGGTGTTTATAGGACTCTGTAATTGTAGTAGTGGGTATGCCCGCATATTTTCCTAATGTAATTGTGTATATGTAACCAAGTGGTCGCTAATGACCTTGACGTTGACGCGACCTAATTAAATAAACAATGTTAAAAAAAAAAAATTTTCAGTACTGCCTCAGAGTCACCCCTCGAGTGCTAAGGGTTGAGAAACAGAATAAATTTCTATTTCACTCCAGTTTGTTGAAATTCAGGTAGAAAATCTGTAATTTTGCATATCTACCTATTAAATATAACATAATCTGATGGTTTTTAATAAAAAAAAAATCTGCGTGTAAACGAAGCCATTATTTGTGCAAGGAGATCGGATATCAGAATCGAGCAGGTGATTTGCGAAAGATCTCCTAGTGCAAGGGGTTGTTGAAACGAGGCTAACGAGAGCGCGAAAACAATTGATCGTTCGAAATTCGATAGTTCGATCCGGAATTTTGCCGGCTGCCCGTTTTCCAGCAACGGGATCTCCCGTATCAGCCAGAAAAGGGGGTTGGGTACCTGGTGGGAAACACGAGAGACAAACGAGGGAGTGTGCTGCGGAAGGGTAGGTAGAAGAGAGAAGAGAGAGACAGAGGCGAGAGAGAGAGAGGAGGGTAGAGAGCATTATCGGAAGTAGGCGCAAGAGGAGAGACGCAAAGAAAGCTCTTCTCGCGGGAGGGAAAGCCATGTCACGGCTGAGCGACGTCGAAATCGATGAACGAGAAAAGAGACGACGACACGCGGAAGAAAACTCGACGAAGAGAGACTTCAGTCAGTGGGAATGGTGGAAGGGGTAGAAAACGTCGAGGGAACAAGAAGAAGAAGAAGAAGAAGAAGAAGAAGAAGAGGAAGAAGTAGGAAGGACGAAGAGAGCAGGCGACGGAACACCGGAGGAGCCATCCGCTTTTCTGCCGGCTGCCAAATTGAGAATCGATGTTTCCCGCTCTCGATCCGACGCGGCCTGGATCGTTCAGCCTCCGAGGGGGTGGCGCAAACCAACCCCCAGTCCGCGTGCCGTGCGCCTCTCTACATGCCCGGGCATTGTTCACAGACCGTTCGGAAGTGGAACATCGGGAGTGGACCGGGAGGAAGTCGACTCTGAAAGTATCGGAGATGGAGGAGATCGGTGGAGTACGATCGCTGCGTGTTCCTCTGCTCTGCTCTGCTCCGCTCTGCTCTGCTTTCCTCAGCTTTGCACTGCACCACTGTTGCTCCGTTCGGGCATCTTCGCCAGCCAAAGCCCTCCCAGCCCCTCCGGCTGCCGATAGTTGACGATTCCGCTCGCGGGAATATGGCGGAAAGTTCGAGCAGCAGCCGCCGCCGTCTGCTTTCCGAGCCGCTCAACAGCTAGTTCCAGGAGTTGCTCTTACGGGGACAGCTTGCTACAGACTACTCTAGAACGAACGGACCGGCCAAAGATCCGCTCGCGCGGAGTTACCATTGTCCTTGTTCGCCAGCACGGAGAAATGCTTCCTATTGAGTCGACTGCAACCTCCCTCCATTTTCTTTTAAGTCTCTTATTCTTTTATCAACGAACATGGTAACTTGACACTGAAGAAGCTACCACGACCGGTCAAATATTATTGAAATTATTTGAAGATGCTTTTGTGGTGAATGATTAAATAAATATATTAGAGCAGGTATTATAATATCGACCGCACAAAGTTCTAATAAAAATCTTGTTATTTTCTTTTAAGTCTCTTATTCTTTTATCAACGAACACGCTAACTGAACCTACCACGACCGGTCATATATTATTGAAATTATTTGAAGATGCTTTTGTGGTAAATGATTAAATAAAGATATTTAGTAGAGCAGGTATTATAATATGGACCGCACAATGTTCAAATAATAATCTTGTCATTTTTATGAGGCAACGTGTACCGGCTACTTGTACAGCTCGATAGGTTTAGCGTTAAGTATTTTATCTGGTTTTCACCTTTTGCACCTTCCGAAGCTGTCTTAACTCTCAAAAGACATTTCTTCCTAGAATCATTGCTACAGGGTGTTAAGAAATGTTTGGTCTTAGCAGTCATAGGCGTATTCCATATCTTCGGATCGATGAAGATCTGTAAAAAAAAAGTTGCCACAACATTGTCCTTAAAATTTGAAATTCAAGGTCAAGGACAATGTTGTGGCAACTTTTTTTTTACAGATCTTCATCGATCCGAAGATATGGAATACTATGAATACAATGATTCTAAAGTAGCCGTCACCAGAGTCCAGACCTGCTCAGAAACCGATTTGGACATACGTCATTCGTAGCGTTCTACCGGGTGGATCGATATCGATTGTATTCCTGAGATCCTGTGTTTTTATTTTATGTTAATCCGTATTTGTTGTTTTACCATGTATATTAAACAAGTGAGAGTTTACGGGCTCGCAGCGCCACCTACCAACTTCCGCACTGCGCGAAACGAGTCTGGACTCTGGTGACGGCTACTTTAGGAAGAAATGTCTTTTGAGAGTTAAGACAGCTTCGGAAAGTGCAAAGGGTGAGAACCAGATAAAATACTTGACGCTAATCTTTTGCATCGCGACTCTGTGGCGCCACTGAAGATTCCATTGTTATTATTTCAAACATTTCTTACATCACTTGTATTCGAGGAATTGCTGAAAATTTAGGTGTTATAAATTCGAAAAATAATAATGAAGTGCTTGTACAGGGTGTCAAGAAATGTTTGGTTGAAGAAATGTTTTGGTTGAAGAAATGTCCTTCAGCTTGAATGTCACGGTCAAATTTGTTTACTGCATTGTATTCCACGCACCATGGGGATAAAAACAAAATTTGAAATTCAAGGTCGTTTTTATCCTCATGGTGCGTGGAATACAATGCAGTAAAAAAATTTGACCGTGACATTCAAGCTGAAGGACATTTCTTCAACCAAAACATTTCTTCAACCAAACATTTCTTGACACCCTGTACAAGCACTTCATTATTATTTTTCGAATTTACAACACCTTCGGCAATTCCTCGAATACAAGTGACGTAAGAAATGTTTGAAATAATAACAATGCAATCTTCAGTGGTGCCACAGAGTCTCGATGCAAAAGATTAAGAACAGGCGTGTCCGTAAATATGGAAAGGCTCTCGAAGCAGAATCGGTGCAAGCAACGATGCGAATATAATTTTGAAAGATCCGCGTTTGCCAGAAAGTTGACCGTACAAACTAGAGAGGGTATTTACCCCTATTCGGGTAGTTAAAAACGTAGCCAGAAGGCGGAGTCGCGGTGGTTGTTGGCGTTCGGTAACGCGGCAACGACAGTTTTAGGCGGCCACGGTCGCTCGCCCGAGAACAGAAAGTTCATTGTAGCGCAAACATTCGCGGTGATTGACGCGCGCAACCGTAGTAGAAAACTGGTCGGAAACTGCCCCCCACCCCCACCACCATGAGGTTGACTGGCCGCGATTTGGCAAAGCTCCTCGTGGCTCTTTTCCTGCGACGCTAAATTACCATTGCTCGAGAAAATTTGGAGAGCGTGGCCAGAGAAGTCCGGGTTCGCTGGTCTCGCAAACCGTTCGGAAAATTGATCGCGGATTTGTGTCCCTGGGATTCGTCGGTGGTACCCGTGCCACGAAGTCCTGTTTGCGGGTCGAGGAACTCTGTTACTTCGGTGAAGGAACGTGACCACTGGATTCTCGCTGTAACGCGTCTTACCGTTTCGTTGACAATTGTGTGCTTTTATGGAAAAACGCCGCGTGTCATAAAAAATTCGAGTTTACGCGTTTATTGAGCTTTAGAGGGTAGGATTTACGTAGTTACTGGAGGTCGTGGTTTTGAACGTGTATGAATAGCACACGTGTACACGTGTATGAATAGCACACGTATTAACGTACACGTGCTTTAGTGCGTGCCATTTTAAGTACACCTGGTACACGTGTACTGTTTCACGTGTATATGTATAAATACACGTGCATTTAAATATACACCTGCATCAATGAATCCTCATTTTAACTTGTGTTTTTAGAACATTGATATTTATTTATGTATCGAGACTATAATTTATGTATCGAGACTACAATTTATGTTTCGAAAATATTTAAACATATCAGGAACACCAGTTAATTCGGAATGGTGGTTTCCAACAGCTAAGAATATTGTTAAAAGAAGTCGTTTATTGTCAGAACATTAAAACATGTATGATATTCTTCTCTAATAAACTCTAATAACTTTCTAATAAGGGTTGGTTGATTACATTCTTTTAATGGGAGTGGTTTTCAAATGAATTTTTCCATCTATTTTATATATACCTATATTTTGCTTTCGAAAATTAGTAACTGTATCCTAAAAATTAATACAAATTAAAATGCGGATACCACGTGTGCTTAAAATGACAAGTACCGAAGTACGTGTAACGTGAAAACCACATGAAATAGGGATCTCTACTATTTACCAGAAAAAAAAAGTCATGAAAACAAATTCAAAAGATACGAAAAAAAAATAATGCAATTCAACCGATGTCCCATACGAAGAATTAGCGACCAATACATTAAACGGAAATCATCTCGAAAGTGAAAGTATGTGACGTACGGCGTTCTTCCTGAAAACCGCAGAATTTACCGCGCGTCGCCTATTATCTTGGAAAATCCAGCAACGGGGGAATTTCGCTGGTTAAACTTTTGCGGGAAGAAATTTTGTTTTTCGGCAGCGATCGGTTCTCGGAGACCGCAGAAAAAAAGGGGTTGTAGGAAAAAGAAGAGATTCGGAGGCGAATCCGCGTGAACGATCCGGTTAAAATGGCGAAGGGTTTTCCCCGTTTTCACGGGCTGACAGTTCTCGATCGGATCAATGGGACTGAATTACTCTTCCATTAGCAGCCGTCTTGGAATATTTTTCTCCGTGGCGCGTTAGTGTGGACCCGGCCGATATTGAACGCCGATCGCTTGTACGTGCTCCCGAGAAGTTAGGAGAGCGGAGTCTAATTCAAAAATAAAATGGCGAGGATCGTCAAATTGTTCGCAAATAAATCGTCCGAATTCACCGTGAGAAAACGGTGGTCGAGTTCTTCCGAACAACGCGACGATTGGCCGTCGATATACAGGCTGTCCAACGTAACAGTTTTCACGATTTTCTAACAAAGATCAACCGAAAAGTTGATCAGTTTTGGATTGGCCAAATATTACAATAAAAAAAAAATTCGAAAAACATTTTATAGTATTGTCAAGGTCACCTTCATTTTTTAAAAATGGCACTTTGTATTTTTGACTTAACAGTATTATAGCCCGTGTCAGTTTTCTGTTGGCTATATATTGCAATTAAAAAAAAAACAAGTTTGAAAAACATTTTTTTATAGTATTGTCAAGGTCACCTTCATTTTCTTTAGATGGCACTTTGTATTTTTGACTTAACAGTATTTATAGCCCGTCTAAAGACGAATTCAACGAGTATACCATGACCTTGGGATGACCTTGAAGGCGAAGAAATGAAAATTTCAACAAAACATGACAGTCTGCTCGAATGGGTGACAATAACTTGGGTTCATTATTAAGACTCGAAATTATATTAAATTCAGAAACCTTGACTAAATGAACGCAAACGATTTCGTAAAATAGTCGCACATCAAATGTTCGAATTGAAATCCGTTTTGTTGTAGGCACAATTCCGTTGTTCGTAGTAAATTTGCATTGGTTGCTTACTAACAAGGGAACATATTCAGATGAGAATGGCCGATTTTGATGAAACTAATGTGAGCTATAGTTGTTCGAAAAATATTTGACACGTATTTTTTTTTATCGGCAACCATCCACTTTGAAGGGGTGAAAAAACAGCCCTCAAAGTTGGCAGTCAAAACCATATTTTTTGAGATATCTCGGAAACCAGAGTTCGAAAAAATTTGAATTTTTTTTTAAATTGTATGTTTTTCAATGGTAAATGTAGTCGCGCAAGAATTTTTTAACAAACTTTTTTTTTCCTCAAAAAATGTGGTTTTCACCTCTGACTTCGAGGGTTGTTTTCACCCCCTCAGAGTGGATGGTTGCCGACAATAAAAAATACGTGTCAAATATTATTCGAAGAACTATATCTCACATAAGTTTCATCAAAATCGGCGTGTATCAACTGAATAGGTTCCCTTGTAAGCGGACAAAAGTTGCTATGGTCACCTTGATTTTTCCGGCGAAAGACGAGAGCAGAAGCCGCGTTATAAATTGGAAACCGCTTCGATCGGTAGTTGCTCGGCAAGTTGGCCGGTATCACTCTGAGAATTCATTGCGGGCAAGTTGGCCGATATATTATAGCTGGGCTGTCTCCCCTGGCAAGGGGTCGATCCGCTTATCGAGTTCGAGAGCCCCGCTCGCGCGCGCGCGCGCGCGGCTTCGATAATTGCGGATCGTTGGCGTCGTTCAAGGCCAGCCGTCACCTAACGAGGAAGTTTAATTGAATTTTGAACGGGGCACAACGGCTCGCTGATTAAAAATTGAACTCGAGACGACTCTCGCGTCGCCCGTCGGGCTGCGGTGGTGGTTGTTCTCTAGGCTTCTGTCGGGGGAAACGTCCAACGCGTCTAGGGATATTCGTTTAAATTGGATCTTGCTAATAATCGACTTCGGCCATGATGGAATCGTTCAAAGCTCGAATCGACACCAGGGGACGGGAGTTCGAAAATTACGCTCGAAGCATTACAGTAGGGGCGAGTGGGTTTCTGAAAATTTCAGGTTGTTGGGTTATCAATAAGTTACACGCACAGTGGACTTATTGTTCGTTGTTAGAAATTAATCAACGATCTCAGAATCGTATTAATAAACAGTGATTACGAAGTACAATCGATGAAACGTTCTCAGAATCGTATTCTAAACAGAAAAGTACAGTAAAGTCGCGATCTAGGCCCTGTGGATCTCCACGATCGCTGTCCCTTCGCCTACCCATTCCATTGAGGGGCACAGCCCGCGAAGGGCCAAGAAGCTTGAGCTGCCTCGGTGTGAACCATTACAGTATTCTCGCGATAAATGTCCCAAATGTTTGGACGATAATTGTCCTTGAACTATCCCCACTCCTGCGGGGTATACTCCGTGAGGAGCCATAAAAACTCGAGAGGCCTCGGCCGCCGAGAAGCGTAACATGATACGGGTCGGGTATATCGGTGTGAGACCAGGAGACCACTACTAATTCGATGACAAAACTTTTTTATTTTTCATTATTTTTTCATGGAACTTTCACCAACATATTCCTGGCATTTTTCTAATGAAAATGATACCAAATATGATATAATTCCGATGATATTTACGTGTGTATTGGACGATGGAAGTTTCGTGCGCAAGGAAGGACAGCGTATGGGAAAGAAAGAGACGCAGAGAGTCACAGTCGCCGGTACAGTTCAAAGGCCCGCCGGGTCCTCACAATGTAATCCCAATAAAATGGTATCTTGTTTGGTGTCATTTTAATAAGAAAAATGTCTCAAATATATTGGTAAAATTTCATTAAAGATAAGTAAGAAATAAAGAAGTTACGTTATTAGTATTGTCTCACCGATACGCTTTTTGTTGTTGCGCCTTCGGCCGCGCGGTCAGTGTTTACATGCTGTCTTTTTCTACGTTCGGCGTCCTTTGTACGTTCGGTGCGCATGACGCGGTCGACGCAGTCACAAAAAAAATTGTTTTTATGATCTCTCTGTCCCTTCTCGAAACAGGCGACGGGAGCCTGACTGTGGGGCCAAACCTAAACAGTCTGGAGATACGAGGGCACAGTTCATCTCGGGGTCAGTCGCAACTCAGAATTTGTCGAGTAAAGAGCTTTACTCTCGCTCCGTGTAACAGTGAACAGTTTTATTTTAAAAGTACCAGTGTGCATTCTCCTAACACCCACATCTAATACGGGTACCCGAGCCTCGGGTCGGGTCGGGTCGGGTTGGGACCCGAAAAATCGCGACACTCGGGGGGGGGGGGGATGTGCCTGGAAATTTCTTCGGAAAATCTATGAAATTCGGGACCTACGCAATAGAAATTTTCGGGTTCCCGACCCAATCGGATTTCGACTTTGAGTATCCGTATCACTAATTTTCGGGACCCGACCCGAACCCGAATTTCACCCACCCCTAACGTGTACAGTCTCGACACCAGAAGGAGGATGTTAGACGCGCGAAAGATACGCCGGTGAAAATTTGGCAGCTAAACGGTGGATTCTAATGGGAAATCAAGTGGAACGTCGTGGAATTGTAACCGGTGAAACTCTGCGAGAACTGTTGGAACGTCGGGAGGGGGGGGGGGGGGTGGTACGCGTGGGCTGGTGAAACTTTGCGAGATCCGGAGAAATCTAGTTACATCGGGAGCGAGTGTAACAAGTAGCTCGCGGAAATTTCAAGCGGACAGGCCGCGGGAGGAGAGGAGGAGCCAGTCGCCGAAGAAGGCGCCGCGAAACAAGGGGGAATAAAACCGTCGATGCTAACTTTTAGCGACTGGCCGGCGCAACTTTTTCCTCTCCTCCGTTGGCTACGATTCAGGATAAATCCCGAGGCGGCCGGACCCCCGAGCACCGTGGGGTCAAAGTTTATCGAAATTGCGATTCTCCTTTTATCGACGTCGGGACGTCTCGATGAGAACTATTAAATTATTTCATTCACCGACCGACGCGGCCGGTGATTCTCGAGGTCGTTGTATTTTTATTATTATTATTTATTTATTTATTATTTACGGACCGAAGTCCTTTTATACAAATGTTTACAATAGAAGAAATTCATATAAAAAGAAAAAGAAAGTCTTAGCATAAAGTTACATAGTAATGGACATGCTGACAGTTACAGGAATACATTTATATCACAATTAATCATATAATCGCACGCAACTTTTTCTTAAATGATAGTAACGAACCATTAAAAAAGTCAATATCACGATATAAAATGTTAGATTTAGCTGTGATGCGATTTAAAGGATTTATTAATCCATATGTGGATTTGGATTTAAATGTTTGAAATCCTGTCCTAGTTCTCAATACGCGTTCGGGTACATAGAAATTGATTTGCCTCAGGAGAGAGGAACAATCAATATTGTTATTAATCAAATTAAAGATGGAGACATTCGACAAAAATTCTCCGTGTGTGTTTCGAAAATATCCAATGGGTTCGGACCCTTCAACTTTATTAATAATTATCGGATTATGGGAACAAAAAGACCGAACTCTGAATGTAAAAATATAAAATAGAATTTATTCAAACTATTATATCTGAGACGCGAATAATGATCGTTCTGGAATAAACGAACGACGATCTGAGAAACAATTGAGAGTCCCATGACTTGGACAAACATACATATTGGGTTGTCGGGAATGTCGTGACGTATTTTTCGTATCCATCTGTTGCAAAAATGCGTCATGACTTTTCCGACAACACAATAGATACGATATATCTTCGAGAACTTTCGAAAGACAAAAGCAATAGAATATTGTACTAAATAATAGAAGATCTATTTTTGTCAATTTGTTTCTTAAATATGAATTCCAACAATAATATATAAAAGCTATATACGCTCTATTATCGACTACGGATGCTTTGTATACTGGCCTAGAACAGTTATTCTTAGAAATAAGCTAGATAAAATTCAAAATTTGCTCAAAATATTGATGTTAATACCAAAAGAGGTTTCATAACCACAGTAAAAACCGTATCAGGGCCAATCATTATAATCTCGCGGCCTCTCTGTATCGAGTAAATATTGTCAAAATAACCCTAGATGTAGGTGTAACTTTGACTTGGAGGATCTAGACCATGTCCTATGGCAGTGCCAGTTATATGATCCCCAAAGAATTACGCTAGTTAATAAGCTGCGAAAAAATCAAGTTCTTTCTGCCATTAAAACCAGACATTTTCTTATCAGAACCAAATATAAAAGCTTGTACGGTAAACGCTTGATTCTTGTCCGGTGTGAATACCACGCCATTGACTCGAGGAATCGATTTTACAAATCTCTTAATTTTCATTATTTGTTTATGGAACTTTCATTACCTTATTTCTGGCATTGTTCTGATTAAAATGACACCAAACACGATATAGTTTCAATCGTATTTAGTGGTTTAATCGACGGTGAAAGTTTCGGTCGCAAGGAAGGACAGCGCGTCGGAAAGAAAGAGACGCGGACAGTCACGCGAACCGTATTTCATTCTGTCCTTCTCTATGTTCGGCTCTCTATTGAAGTCTCGCTCGGCGTCGTCGGCGCGATTCTTGTCCATGAAAAACACGGCTGTTGGACAAGAATCAAGCGTTTACTGTATATATAAATTTCCAGTTATTAAACGACTGCAAACTTCACCTCCAGCGGTAATCAAGACTATAATTTTCTACGTAAACCCACTGTATATTTGTTAAAGCCGAAATAAACCTATAACAGGTTTCAGTGGCTCGATAAAAAAAAGAAGAAAATATCCAATTATTTTCAGAGTGAAAAATGGAATGTCGTGGGAAAGCGAGCGAATAAACGAGAGGAGGGTTAGAGCGAGACGATGTGCGACCGTGGAAAAAAGCGAAACGATGATCACCGGCGATGGGGATCGTGTGGTTGGCCAGGACAGCGTAGGCCGCTCGGGGAGGCTGGAATCTCGAGGAAAAAGCGGCACCGGGCCACTGGTCGAGCGGTTTTCATGTATAATGGATGAGCGACAGGCGCCAGACGACCTGCGAGCGAGCGAGCGAGCGAGCGAGTTCCGAGCGTCGGACGGCGACAAGCGACGACAGCTCCGATTATTTCTCGACCGGATACCGAAACGATTGTTTTCGAGGCCGATTCCCTTCCTCGCCTCGTTCTTCGTTCGTGCGTTTTTTTTTTTTTTTTGTTGCGCTCAAGCCTGCTCTTCTCGTCAGTTCTCAAGTCGATCGCGCGTATTTCCAGCGAGGAACGCCGAGAGCCCGATGCGTCGTTCGAGGAGATTCGTTAAACTGGAATCGATGAATCGGGTAGCTGCACGAAGAACCACAAGATTCCGAAGTTCTTGTTCGAATCGACGGCGGCGGCTGTCCATAAACCTGGCAATCCTACTCGCTGGACGCCTGATCGATTCGCGAAACGGCTCGGTCAAGCGATACCGGCAAAACGCCGGTTATTAGGCTACCGGTCGATCATCGCCGCCGGCAAGAACAGGATTGATAGGCTTCTTCGCAGGCAGGAAACGGATTAGGACGACAGTGCGTTTCTTGGGACAAAAATCAAAAAATAACACGGTCCAACAAATTTCAACTTTTTTGGGGGGGGTTTCGATTCTTACTATGCAATTCTTATAGAGTTTTTTGCGCTGATTCCGAATCTGTCCTTAATTTTTCTACTAGACGCACAGTTTTTGAGAAATTTGAGTTTGAAAAGAAAGACATATTTTTAGACTTTAAACAAATATTGTGATGTTATTATAAAAGATATTGAATTGATCTTTACAGCAAAAGATTCCTTAGACTTTCCCGAATGCAGTGATATCCAATATTAATACATTATGATTATTTAAATATGTTTAAACGATCATTAAAGACGGAGAGACACCACTTTTGCACCAATTTTTGACGATATTTTCGAACTTCTCTAAAAAAAATAAGGGTCCAGCGGAAAATCGAACTATACCACGCGATAGAGCAGACTTTCATCTTGAGACCCTTTTTGGCTGTTGGACAGTGTAATCTTTCGTATTATTACAAAATGTCGTCGGTTGATTAAACGCAGTGATATTTTTCCTGTATTAGTGTTTACTAGTCTCAGAATTAATATTTTGTATGTTTCTACTAAGTGAATGGTGAAAGAAACATTTTTTTTTCAATGGCAATATTTTTAGTAGACGGTCATTCCATGCCGAATCGATCACTTTTTGCAGGCGCCATCTTTGATTTTGTTGTAGTTGAAATATGTTGTAGTACATATGAAATTAGGGGGGGTTTAAGTCATTTTGCCGATTTCGAATTTTTTTTAGAAATGGCACACTTTCAAAGTTTGCGATTTTTGCCCATTTTGGCGAAAATAGGTCCCACTTACGAATTTTTATCTCGGGAACTGTTTGTCCGATTGAGCTATATTTTTTTTGTTTTATTCGGGAAGGATTGGGCTATTTTATAATGACTTAAACCCCCTCTAATTTCATATGGACTACGACATATTTCAATTAGAACAAAATCGAAGATGGTGACCGCAAAAAGTGATCGATTCGGCAAAACCCAGATACTCTTACGTTTTCACTATGAGCTCCCAAAGACTCATTTTCATCGGTTTGATAGTTCTAGACTTATGATTTAATGAAAAAAGGGTGACACGTGTTTCTCCACGTATGTAAAATCAACAATTTCTAAGTGTTGGAGTATACACCGTAATAAACGGAACACTCTGAGGAAGAAAGGTCTTTTTGACCTGCCATTTATTGCTTTTCCAGCGTCGCCATTTTTCCGGGCTAGAGGGCCTAACCGGCCTAAGAGGCCTAACCGGCCTAAGAAGGAAGGCAGGTCAGTCCGTCTAAGCTAGCCTACCGAGCAAGTCGCAGCTCACACACATCTTATCATTCCTTTTAATTGTGTTAAATAAAGTAATATATTGTGTTATGTGCCAACAACTTTAATTCATAATCTGACTATAGTTTTTCCACGTGCGGTGGAGTTTAAATAAATTGCTTAAGTATCAAGTTCTATTTAATCACCTAATCGAGAAATCCTTTGAGATTCGTCGATAGAAAATACTACAACATAATGAAATTTTGAAACGACCCTTTTGTAAATATTTTTATAAAAGGACACCTAAAATATAATAGTTAGTTAACACGTATGTAAATAATTTATTTAAACAGCAATTATGATTTTTGTCCCGAGTTCCCATTGACTGACTGTGCGACGCGACGTCGAGAGACGCTAGTTTCCCGAAGAATGGGCTAATCTCCTCGGAGTCGCCAGATTCGGATCAGCTCAAACAACAGAGGTCGATTCTAAGCCTTGAGTCAAAGGGTTTAGGCCGGTAGTTGAGACTATCCAGTGACCGGAACAGTCGCGGCAAGAAGCGTGCTGAGACGCAGCTAACAGGTAGCTAAGTCTGTTGATTGGTAGCAGCGGAGAAGATCCATCGCGAGTTGCGCCGGAGAAAATAGCAATCTCGTAGAGTACAGTCGAGATAGCTGTAATAAAGGCGAGTAGTCGCTGGTCAAATTCGAGAATCGCGCGCGAGCGAGAGAGACATCTCGATGTCTCGTAATTAATGAAGCACGGTAGCGACGATAAGTCGCGTTCAGTCGGCTGCCGGCGTTAAGACATTTTTTTAAATTAACGAGACACGGGGAGTAGCGGCGCCGTCTGATAATTTTTAGAGCATGAGAGAGCGAGCCCCGCTCGGCTCCGCTCGGCTCGGCTCGGCCTCAAAGCGAAACTTGTTTTCACATCGGCAAAGCTGGCCGTGTGCGCGCAGTCAGAGTATTTTCCTGGCCGAATTTCTGGACGTGAAATCGCGCCACTTCCTCCCTCGGCATAAATTACACGGGAAGTCGTACGTTAATTAAAAATTAAACGTGCACGCCCGGACGCGGTGAGAACTTCGAAATTTCTTCTCCCAGCGGAACAACATTTCGACGCTTGAAATCGCCGTTGGTCCTCTCTCTCTTTATTCATCAGACATTCTTTTTATGGTTTGCTTTATTCGGTTGGGGGTAGTATCAAGGTCGTGAGCAATGGTCCCAGATACGGTATTCTCTCGATAATTGTCCCAACCCCGAGTCCGGTCAGGGACAATTATCGTCCATGGATACTATTTGACTTGTGCCGAACGTAGAAATGGATTGGGAAGCTCGGTCTCGGTCTCCGAGAAATTATAAACATAATACGGGTCGGGTATATCGGTGTGAGGCTACTACTAATCCGATGACAAAACTTCTTTATTTTTCATTATTTTTTTATGGATCTTTCACCAACATATTCCTGGCATTTTTTTAATGAAAATGATACCGAATATGATATAATTCCGATGATATTTACATGTGTATTGGACGATGGAAGTTTCGTGCGCAAGGAAAGACCTCTTTCTTTTCGATACGCTGTCTTTTCTTGCGCACGAAACTTCCATCGTCCAATACACACGTAAATATCATCGGAATTATATCGTATTTGGTATCATTTTCATTAGAAAAATGCCAGGAATATATTGGTGAAAGTTCCATGAAAAAATAAAGAAGTTTTGTCATCGGATTAGTAGTGGTCTCCTGGTCTCACGCCGACATACCCGACCCGTATCATGTTACACTTCTCGGCTGCCGAGGCTTCTCGAGTTTTACGACCCTTCACGGGGTATACCCCGCAGGAGTGGGGATAGTTCAAGGACAATTATCGTCCAGACATTTGGGACATTTATCGCGAGAATACTGTACTTCCTGTTATTTCTCTTGTTATTCGTAGCGTAAGTTAACATTGTAGCGTTACCAGAGGTTGTAACAGAGCGATAAGAAAATTTAGAGAGTGACGCTAGGAGGTTCTGTCCCTCCTTTCCTCTTCATTTCTTCGCGCAAGCGACGAGGACTCTACGAGTCAAGGACGCGGAAGAAGAAGAAGAAGAAGCAGAAGACACTCTCCGGCTTCTCTCTCTCTCTCGTCTCCGGTTCCCCCCTGACAGCCCTGGTCTTCCCACCCGTTCCCTCCCCTCGTTCCTCTTTTATTTGCTATCCACGGCAGCGCGTCGTCCCTCATTCGCGTCGCGGATCCCGCTAACGAACCAATCAAAAGAAGAGAGAAACCCGGTTTCCCTTCGAACCGTCGCTGAATAAGCGAAATGAGGAAACCTGAGGAGCCACTGGAGGCTGCACGAGCAGTCGCGAAAAGCCGGTGGACTTTCCAGTAATCAGACGCGGCCCGGAAGAGACGCTCAGAGTCCCTCTATCTCTCTCTCACTCTGTCTCTCTCTCTCTCTCTCTTCTCTGGAGGTCTTTGGCCCGAGACGCCGCGTTCCCTGGCCCTGTCAGTTGTTTCCCCGATAGCGGATCAAACGGGAACAGAGCGAACAGAGTTGAGTAACACACAAACGGATATCTGCCTCGAAGTCGAAGCGGCCTTATCATTTTCGAACTCGCGGCGCGCCGGTGCCTTGTTCCCTGCGTTCACTGCTCGCATAGCTCACAGCTCATAGGCAGAGAGCACGGAACACAGCAGCATCACCGCCCAGCGTTGCGATATTCATTTCAATGGCGGTTCAGAGGCGTCTGTCGGTCGACCGAATGCTTTTTATCCGATTCGACTCTTCTCGATCGCCTTTGGGACCTTTGGGAAACAGGGAGCGCGCGCGCGCGCGCACACGCGAAGCTCTTGAAAGCATAAAATGTTGATCCCTCGATCCCGGCCAGCTTTTAATTCGCCTAAAACCTTGCAGGCACAGCTCGAGATCCCAGCCACCCGATCCAGCACCCTCTACGATCCTCCGCAATCCTCTGCGACCTTTCAACGACTCGCACATTCGTCCTTTATCCTCCTCGAAACACCGTGGGTCGTAAACGTCGACTTCTCCAAGCTGCTATCTTTGAATCGAGGCTTGCTAGAAGAGGAGCCACAGCCGCACATGGGGACATCGAAACCAGCCGATCAACGAATCCCTGTTCTCCGATGCCAGCGAAGCAGGGGACGACGGGAGGAGGATGGACGTGTTCGATCGAGTTTCACTAGCTATAGAATCGGCCGCGATTGTCCCGGGAAAGTGAAAAAGTTGCGCCCCGCGTATTTCTGGTCTGGTTCGCGAACAGTTCAAGGCTTTCCGCCGCGCGAAGCACCCGTACTCCTCTCTCTCTCTCTCTCACCACCCGAGGGATCCTTTGTCGCCGGACGGTTTTTAATTAATCCATTCCGCGCCGTTTATAACCGATCGATCGATTGATTCCCGTTCCCGTTTACCGGGAACGCCACCGCTGCCGCCGCCGCGCCGTTTGTCGTCGACGGATCCACTTCTACATAGGACTTACACATACGTACATACAGGCACGTAGGACGAACACATACACGGTTAGCATCGCCCGTTTCCGCCTGGCTGAACGACCGGCTATCTGGGGCGGATCGTTGCGGAACGGGACCTCTCGTCCAAGGATCGCGAACCCTATCCCGGAGCCACCCTTAGAGGCATGTTACCTCTCGTCACTTCGTTGCGATTACAATATTCTATCGGTTGTAATAGCTGTTGTATTTTGTAATGTATATATGTATTATACGTATTGTGTATTATGATTGTTCTGTAAACATGTGTTAAAATATGCAATAAAGAATAATTATTCCATGATTGCAAAAGGGTTTTTTTATGCGTTTTATCACACCCGTCCACTATAAGTTCTATTCCAACAGTGGGCAAACATTATTGAAGTATCAAAATTTAGAGCAGCTAGTTTTGAGCAATATTTTGAACTACTGACTTTGATTTTCGTACTTTTGAGCCGTTTTTAACTGCCTCAAAAGTTTAGGTTCGGGATTTTCAACAATTTTCGTACTTCTGAGCAGTCGTTGCAATTTGAATTTCGTACTTTTGAGCCGTTTTTAACTGCCTCAAAAGTTTAGGTTCGGGATTTTCAACAATTTTCGTACTTCTGAGCAGTCTTTGCATTTTGATTTTCGTACCTTTGAGCCATTTTAACTGGCTCAAAAGTTTAGGTCCGAGATTTTCGACAATTTTCGCACTTCTGAGCAGCCTTTACATTTTGATTTTCGTACTTTTGAGCACTTTCGAGAGCCTCACAGATCGAAGTACCAACTTTTGAGCAATTCTCGCGATGCTTGGAATGGTTTTTCGTACTTCTGAGCACTTTTGAGCAATTTTCGCGATGTTCGGATTTGATTTTCGTACTTTTGAACACTTTCGAGAGCCTCACAAATAGAAGTACTAGCTTCTGAGCGATCTTTCGGTTTCATTTTCGTACTTCTGAGCACTTTCAAAAGTCTCGCAAATAGAAGGACAAACTTTTGAGCCATTTTCATTAGGTTTGGATTCGGTCTTAATACTTCTGAGCTGCAATGCATTCTTAAAATTGTACATTCGTACTTCTGAGCGGCGATATATTCTTAAAATTGTACACTCGTACTTCTCAGCAGCGATGCATTCTTAAAATTATACATTCGTACGTCTGAGCCATTTCTAACATCTAAAAAATTCAAAATGGATGTTCACGGGAAGAACGACCAAGTGCGCAAAATAATATTGACAGAAACCTGTGTTCCCAGCGTTTTAGAGTTCCACTCGCGAGAATAGCCTAGGCCCAGGCAATTTCGTTTCGACAGTCGGCGGCTATCGATCACAATCGGCAACAATGTGGCAAACAAGAGGCATGAACCGGCTGGCGGTACCTCTGCGCACGTGTCGGGAGCTTCGGTCCGTGACTGTGCTCTTTGTCTCCCTCTCTTCCGTTAAAAAACAAAAAGCACAGAAAACGATGGATACCTAACGGCAACACGTAGCACGATCATCGGGGCCGCCAGCTGGGGACCGTGGTATGCAACAAATTCACCCGGAGAACTCCCGCAGGACCGATTCACCGTGAACATTAAATAAAGGCTACTTTCATCTCGCCAAAAATCCCGAGAAATTACTCCCCTGTCTCGTATACATACACCCTGGAAGCTTGCGAGGGAAGCTTCTATCGCAACCGAAGTACTTCTCTCAGCCTTCTAATCCACGGATTCCGATGGCCTCGCGTCGTTAGGGGATAACGCCACGGACTAGAGCCGAAGAGAGAGCGTACCCCGAGGAAAGTGTTCACCATACAAAAAAATATATATATAATCTCTATGCACCGCTATTATTAAATCGTCGAATACACCTAGCTGGAAGCTCTCCGAGCACTCCTATCGCAACGAAAGCGCCTCCCGAACCTTCCCAACCCTTGTATCCGTCGAACCGACCCGCGACGACGCCTCCTCCAGGGGGTTGCAAAGTGAATAGAGAGCTAGGGAGGATCCCCTAAGAGAAGAGAAAAAATAATTTTCATGTAAATTCCCGTCGGCGGCCGTCGAATCTCCGGGATCGATTCCCCGGCTCGGAGCGCTCCTCCTTTCCCACCCTTCTTTCTCCTCCACCTCCTTCCTCCTCTCCTCTTTTTCGGCAGGAAAAAGAGGAGCACGCCGCGTTAACGATCCGCGCTGGAAATACTCGGCGCGAGAACCACTTCGGCAAGATTGCTTCGTATCGAGGCCAGATAGGGCGCGAAGACGTCTCCGCCGCCGGGCTCCTGCCCCCGTCGCCGCCGCTCGGCCAGCCTTTTTCCAAATGGGATCAGATAGATAGAGGAAATAATTGTTTGTTCCCGTCGGGCCCGCGCAAGCTCGCCCAAGCTCGCGCAAGCCCTTCCGCCAGGGAGGGGTCGAGGGAGAACCGATAGGAACACACCGCGAGGATTTATTGAACCGATTCACCTGGGTCAAACGTTCTTCTGGATCCGTTTATGAATCATATTCCGCGACAACTCCACCGATAGCTTCCTCGCGGTATACCAACGCCCATGGGAAAAAATCGATTATAATTTGATCGAGCTATTCTCCATCGACTGGTACTGCCTCTTCCACCTACTCCTCCGTGTTTACGTTCCGAGCTTCGCGGGGACAGCTGGAGAATATCCGGTCATTGTTTCAGGTTGAACTACTTGATGCAAGATTCACACTTGGGGAAAAGTAGCTGAATTCGGATCAGTGCCTCTTTGGTTCAAACTCTACTTTCATCAGTATTGTAAAATTTGTGAACCATGTGGTCCATTTAAGTGAGGCCACCTAAATATCTCTTCAGGTTACGAAGAATATAAGCAGTTTAGTCATCACTACATCATTTATCGCAAAATTGAGTAGATGAAATTCAATATTGTGCACCATGTGGTCCATTTAAGTGAGGCCACCTAAATATCGCTCAGGTTACGAAGATTATAAGCGCATAAAGATCCGCAGTTTAGTCATCACTACATCATTTATAGCAAAATTGAGTAGATGAAATTCAAAATTGTGAACCATGTGGTCCATTTAAGTGAGGCCACCTGAATATCTCTTCAGGTTACGAAGAATATAAGTGCATAAAGATCCGCAGTTTAGTCATCACTACATTGTAGTGATCACTTCGTCATCACTACAAAATCACTAGATCGTAGTGATCACTTAGTCATCACTACAAAATCACTAGATTGTAGTGATCACTTAGTCATCACTACAAAATCACTACATTGTAGTGATCACTTAGTCATCACTACAAAATTGTGGGAAAATTTTGAGAATTGAAGATGTAAATATAAAATTTCTCATCTATTAAAATAATTCATGAAGGAAACAACAATTCTATTTAGTTTCTATTCCTTGCAATCGACGCAGAGAATTTTCATTTTGCATGAAGATCTGCACTCTAGTCATCACAAATAAAGGAGATATTTAGGTGTACCACCTTGTACATCGCGAATACAATTTATCATTCCTACACTGAACGCAGAGAATGTTTCCGAACTCTCCTCTTTCCGAAGCGAGGCTGCAGGACGCAACAGACGTTTTAATCCGCGAAGCAGATCTGGGAGCCAGCTAGCAGTCCCCTGTATTCGACGGAAGAAAAGGAAAGCTCGAAAAAGGAGGAACTTGGTGGAAACTTTATTCTTTATTTCGCGGAAGGTCAGCGTCTGCAGCCGGGGAGGAAACGCTTCCGGTGGCTGAAAGGACTCTTCGCCGGTAATCATCCCCCGGGCAGCTTATTCGCGAATTTCGAGTAGTCGAGATAACGCCGCGCAGCGCCTCGCCTCGCCTCGGAATAAGTTTCGTGCCGTCCCATAGAAATCTCGAGAGGCCTGCTAATGGATTTCCTGTCCCCGAAATTGCGGACAAGACCGCGACTCCTAATTACTTCAGCCTCTCAGCCGTCTTCTCTCTCGCCTTTGAGAATCGAATCGGAACTTCGAACGCAGCGCCCGGTTTGACGTCCGCGACGTTTTCTTCTTTCGCGAAGGATCGCCCTTGTCTCCGCCATTCTCGCGCGGACCGACCAGTACCGGCAATTATTTTTACTCTTGGCTTCCTCCGCGTCGTCGCAAACTACAATAAATTATCTAGAGGAAAGCCAACCGGTATCGTTGGCAAACAAAATAGCATTCAAATTGCACCAAGTTCGGAAGCTCGATGCATTTTACTCGAAAACTTTTCGTACAATTTTATCCCGTCTGCTCGTTCGAAAACCGGAGAAGACACGATCTTCGAAACGCTCGCTTCTCCATCCACTTTGTCCGTCGAACGCATGTCTTAGTGCACCCAGTCGGGCCGATCCGGAAAATTCCCCTAGGACGAGTAAAACATCGCCGATAATATAACGCCAGACTGTTATTTATGCGAGTCCCTATTTTTATAGACAAATTTTAAGAAAGAGAAGCGAACCGGAATTTTATTCCCCGCAGCAGCAGTTCCGTTCGATGAGATACGACACGAAACTGCATCAAATTCCGCGCGGAACTTCCGCGGAATCTTCTACAAACACCTAGAAAGTTTTCAGCGGCGGTAGATCGCATTCAAAGTGCCATAAAACGCTAACAAAAGATCCTATCCAAAAGTTTCCGATGTAGTTTCAAAGAGGGTACTTCGATCTACAAATTCGCGGTAATTTGAGTCGCGAAAAAAATTTTTTTATCTTCTGAGAGACGTTTAAATACACAAAATGGAGAGCAAAGGAACCGTCTTCGCTTTTTCATCCCTGTACGAAAACATCTTTGAACAAGAAACGAACCCAGGTTCGAATTATTTTCGAAGATGTCGCAATAAATTAAACATTGCGAGTTTCGCGCGCAACATTTAGCAATTTAATTTCGATCGCCGAACGACAGAAGAGAAATAATTCACGCGCTCGTGAACGCGGTCGTTGGAGCGAGGTCGGGGACATAATCTGGGCTCGATCACGCCGCTTTTCATTTCCCCTAATTTCCGGGCGGAGAGCGTCGCGCGTCATCGAGACGTCGCGACGCGGACAGGTCCTGACTAGGACACCGACTAGTCGTCGAGATTTAGGGGTTAGGGCATCCCTCCGCGTCGCCGAGCATCGTCGAGCGTCGCTGCGGGCCGAACACGGGCCAGATAAGTTATCGGCGGAGCCAGGAAATGGAAAACCGTGCTCGAAGCCGCGTTTCAGCTGCAACCGAGAGTCCCGACTGTTCCCGGTAACGACGTGGAAAGGACTGACGATCTCTCGAGTGGCACGAGTCAGGACGTCTCGACCCGCTCCGACCCGACCCGACCCGGCCCGAGCCCCGCGCGATCCGGAATTTAATTAGTACGCCGGAACGAGAGAGCGCATTGTCTACGGGCCTCTCTGCATTTTCATGAAGACGCCGAGGCCCACTCGAGCCCTGCCACCGATCGAAAGGGTTTTCGAGTAATCGCTGTCCCCGAGCATCTCGAGAATCCCTACTGATCCGAGCTGATTCTCCATTTCACGAAAAAACACTCAGAATTGAAGATCGATGTCGAAAATCTAATACATTGGCGACTGTTGAATTATTGACAATGCGTCAGCTAGTATAAGCTAGAGGGCAAAAATGAATTTAGACAATATGAGAGACCCTGCCTTGTGCAGTTTATTTTTCAAGGCCAGCTGTCATCGGCTATGGGTCCGTGACTGCATCGAAGGTCTGCAAAATGTTCTGACCTGGGCTCTCTCCTCATCTCAAGTGGGCAGCAGATTTTCTGCTGGCCCTAAACGATTCATTTTGTCCTCACTCTGGTTACAGCTCTCGAACCGAACAGACGTTCTTCCTTGCTTAGTTAATAAAGTCAAAACAGTTAAAGCAAGATTGTTCTGCGTTTTGTTCATTTAGAACTCCCATTTCTAATAGCGACTGATTTTGTTTTAACTGTAAACGTTGGTAACTTTAGGCCCGCTGCACACTTGCGTTTGTTTAACGAGCGGCGACTGCGATATTCACTGCGTTTTCTACTACTATCGAAGATGGAGGTGTCCCAAAGAAAGCGTATTTCTATCTTTGTCGTCTTTCTCATCGAAATTTTATCGTGAATAACACGACAAATATTAATCCACGCACTCCTTCTCTTCGTCCTGTCGTGGTATTCTTCTGCGGCTATGTTCCATATTTCTGGATATTGCTTCACTTCTTCAATAAAATATTCAGTATCGACAAATGTATCACCGTGTACGTCGTTCATTTTGCGGCAGAATAACGAACGTGTGCATCAACTGACATATACGATAATGTAATGACAATCGCATATGCGATTGCGGCGACCACGTGTGCAGCGGGCCTTATGGAGTCTCGAGTTCAAGAACAGGACGAAGAGTATACGCGTGTAGCAAAATTTATCGAGAGCATCGATCGAAAATACAGACTTGCTGGTCGCATTAAAAAGACAGACAAAAGTTTCTAATACATGTTAGAAATCGCGGAAGTTGTTAGAAATCGCGGAAGTACTTGATATCGAAAACTGGCAAAAACGTTGTCCCTTGACGGTTCTGGGGTAAGTGCCGAGCTGTTCCTATCAGTCCTCTTACCGGGACCCTCGCCTTCCCCCACTCCGTGGCCAGATCCTTAAGGCACACAGTCCCAATTTTTACAAGCTTACTAGTTTTTCCACATCTGTTTACAACAACATCCCCTCGATGGTCAGCGGCGAGAAGACCCAACGTGGTCATCCGTCGTCGCTCATCGATGACCATATTTATTGCACTCATTCAGGGCCTTGAGTGGGCTAAAACCCGACCATAAATCTGTCTAGGCCAGGGGTCGGCAACCTTTTGAGTCGGAAGAGTAAAAAATTACAATTTACAAAATTTCAAAGTTTTTAAAGAGCCACAAAATATTTTCTTGCCAACAATAAATAGTACTCGCATAAATAAAGTTTTAAAATAAATAGTATTTGCGTATGGAACTAAAGAGCCGCAGCTTCACATCCAAAGAGCCGCATGTGGCTCGCGAGCCGCAGGTTGCCGACCCCTGGTCTAGGCCTAAGGATCGTCTCGATACCAGCCCCTGACTCGGCCTAGCACATGTTGACGCTAACAAGTAATTTGATATGCTTCGCTAATTGTTCAATTAACAACCTCGCGTTATTAGAGTTCCTTCGCGTATACAGAATTCATGTCCCTTCGAACGACTATAGTCGCGGCCCTTGAACTGTTTTTTTATTTTTCGTTAACTCCGCAGCGATCGTTCCCGCGAATATAAAACGCTGCCATTAGAATTAAAAATAAATGCGAACTCCAGTTTTATCCGACGGTGCTGAATAAATTGTTCGTGTCTAGATCGTTCTCACCGGCTAAATATCGTCGAATTCCGGTAGGAGAACGGCTCGGCTGGCTGGCTGGCTGGCCTGCGATCGATCGATCGCGCGAGAGCGGTTTGTTTCCGCGCGCGCGTTTCTCGTTTGCGGACAGGCGGACGGGTTTGAATTATTCAATTTATGATTTATAAATACCCTAGGCTCGGTCCAGCCAGCCAGACGGCGCGGATACGCACGGATAGAGAACGCGATGCTCGCAAATTCCGCTTCGGAGGATCTTGTGTCGAGAGCCCGGGGGATGGATCGCTGACAGCCATCGGAGCCGGGAGAGCATCGTAATCTGATCACGCATCGGTAATGCCGATCGCGAAACGCGACCGTCGCGTTTATTCGATTCGGAGTTACTTTCTGGAATTGTCGATCGCGACGCGCACGTAATTACTTCGGGATTGTGTCGGGCCGGCTGCGATTCACCGTTACAGAAAGTAACTCTCGTAATGGGTCCAGCTGTTACGATCGGATCGGTGTTGGTATGTACAACGTAATCAGATTATACTTTGCTGGATCGCGGACAGGGGAACGCGGCCGGAAATCGGGGGAGCTGCGTTATTGGAATTTACAGTAGAGCGCGGGGGGTTAGGAAAGCGATTGTATCGGCGAATTTCGGAGCGTGTCGCGGTCGTTTTCCTTGCTAATTCGATTATGCGTGACGCGTGCGAGTGCGAGACGCCGCACAGTGTGTCGTCCAATGCGCAAAAGTCAGAAAATCAAAGTGCAATATCTGCAAATTTGTCTATTCAATTTAAAGAAAACCTAAATAAACAAGGTCATCGCAAGTTAAAAAAAAATGTATTTGTTTACCAATCGATTCACCTTTGCCTTTTATCCCGGGTAGTATTAACCCTTAGCACTCGAGTGGCGACTCAGAGTCACCACAAAAATTGCTGTGGCATTATTCAAAATATTGTTTACATTATTAAATAAGTTGGTAGCTAATCGATTACTGAACATTTAAATTTCATATCCATAAAATTAATAAAAATCATATGGAATGGAATTATTCTAGGTCGGAAGAAATGTTTAATTTTCGAGTTAAAATAGCTCCGAGTGCAAAGGGTTAACACTAGAACTACCTAGCCCTAAACGAGACTGATGTATATTCTTTTATAATAATAACAGAATTGAGTTTATTTAGATTTCGTAGGATTTTTATGGTAACGTATACTTGAATACAGAAGCATACTAAAACATTTCTCAAGAATATACATCTGTAACGAATCGTAAAAGAAAAAACCAGTAATTTTGACTGGCTCGGTAGTTCTAGTGTTAAGGTACTTTACTCTAAAATTAATTAGTTTAAGAGTTATGAATTTTGTCTCCAACGCCCATACTATCGTCACACTGTGCGCCGTGAATATCGAAGAGCGATGCAGAATTTATGCGTGCACCCTCCTGCTGCGAGCGAATTTTGGCCCTTGTCGCTTTGACGTCTGGAATGTTGGGGTGTCCCTTCTTCTCGAGCCCTTCGGCTATTGATATCTGAAACCCAAGAGAACAAATTAACTGTTTGGCTGGTCAACAACTTGCCTTATAACTTAAACAAATTTTAGTATTGCGAGGGGCTGATAGTTCAAAGTCTCGGTTCGTTCAAGAATTGTGTTGGAGAAATAATTTCTAGACTCTGATATAATGAATGGCAACCCTAACGGGGTGTGTGGGTCAGAGAGAGAGAGAGAGTGTATGAAAGAGACCTCTGAGAGACCTCGTGTGAAATGAAACTAAGACGTGTGCAATCAGATAAATGTAAAACCATATCAGCGTATAATTAGTCAATCATATATCTTAATAAAAGTTCTTATAGTAAATTTAATTGAATGCAATTTAAAATAGTAATTATTTTTGTATAATAGAGTTCAGTAGAACGAAGTATTGTTCAAAGTGTTAACGAAATAAAAGTATTTGTTTTATATTTAAAACAACTGCGTACGCTTATTCACATACCAAATTTCAACAAATTGTATAAAATTTTTTTAAAACTCGTGTTTTTGGAAAAACACCGATATACCGCAAGGGGAAGCAAAACTGAGATTAGCAAGAGTTTTCCGGTTGGAAATCGATTGAGAATCGGTGGAAAGCGAAAAACGGGCGAATCTCGAGCGGCGCCGAAATCGTGAAAATTAGTCGTCGAATCCTCTATTGTTAAACCACGCGCAGTAATCAGCGGCTGGTTCCAACTGGCTCGAGAACCGTGCAGATTGAAGCGGTGCGGAGCGGTGCGGAGCGATGCGGAGCGGCGGCCACGCGTTATTAGCATCGATTACATCGCCGGCGTAATTAGTCCTGTTAGTCGATTCCCAATCGGACCGGTTTAGGGGCGGATGGCTGGTTAACCGAGAAACGTGACGGCAATCTCGACGAAGCCCGCCTTTTGTCCGCCCCTTATCGCTCCTCGTGGTCCGGCGAACCCAATTAAGCGATAAATTTTACCGAAAGCGCGGCTGCGGAATCACGGGACGGCCGTCGATCACGCGCGTCGCCGAACTCGAAAGCGAAATCGAGATCTCGAGGAGCACTACTCCGCCCCAAGAAAAATCTCGACCCTCTCTATAGGCTCGTCACCTGTCCGCGTGCTTCGGGAGAAAAACAGATCCTTTCGGCGATCGAAGAACCTTAAAGGTTTAAAACTAGATAACAATTATTGTTCCATCGAGTCGGTTCTAAATTGCTGCGTATAAGAACGGAGTTCCCATTAGCTCCCCCCCAAAATTCTCTGGGTTAGGTCCTAACCCAGACCTAACCTCGACCTAACCTCGACCCTCTCTGTAGGCTCGTCACCGGTCCGTGTGCTTCCGGGAGAAAAACAGATCCTCTCGGCGATCGAAGAACCTTAAATGTTTAAAACTAGATACAGTAAACGCTTGATTCTTCTCCGGAGCGAGGGAACGATTCTTGTCCAGTGCCTACCCACTCCACTGCCTGTCAACGTCGAGTTGCGTCGAGGCATCGATTTTACAAATCTCTTAATTTTCATTATTTGTTTACGGAACTTTCACTACCTTATTTCTGGCATTTTTCTGATTAAAATGACACCAAACAGGATATAGTTTCAATTGTATTTAGTGGTTTAATCGACGGTGAAAGTTTCGGTCGCAAGGAAGGACAGCGCATCGGAGAGAAAGAGACGCGGACAGTCACGCGAACCGTATTTCATTCTGTCCTTCTCTATGTTCGGCTCTCTATTGAAGTCTCACTCGGCGCGGTCGGCGCCGATATCTAGACGCAGTCATAATAAATCAAAAAGCACTTCTGGGACACGATTCTTGTCCATGAAAAACTGTTGGACAAGAATCAAGCGTTTCCTGCAATTGATCAACAATTATTGTTCCATCGAGTCGGTTCTAAATTGCTGCGTACGAGAACAGAGTTCCCATTAGCCCCGAAATTCTCTGGAAACGAAAGAACTGTGTGTGCTCGAACCCGATGAGAGACGGGCAATCAAAAAGCATGATCCGAGAGAAATGCGAGAATTTTTGACGGGGCTCCTCCCCCTATGTAAACGCGCGGACGTTCCCGCAGCAATTTAGGGAGACCGGAATCAAAGAGAAATTTTTGCGTTTGACGAGTGTAGATGGTTGCGCGGGTCTCTGGCGGGCCGCGAGATAAAATGGAAAGATCATTAAAATTGATCGAACTTTCGAGTAGGTAGGACGCACGCGGCCGGAGTAGTGGAAAAGTTGGAGGCTCAGGATTTCACTGACCGAGTTCCTTTTCGTGTTTCAGGTAAGCGCCAAAGCGGGGAGTTCCTCCTCGGGGAATTCACGGGGATAACGAGCATCGACGTGGCTGCGAGTGGAAGGTACACAACTGATTACCGGGGTCGCGAGAGGAGTCGATAAGTTCCCTCGTACAACCGCGAAGCGTACACGCGCGAGCAGAGCGGAGCAGAGCGGAGCAGAAGCAGAGCGAATCGTGAGCGAAACTCGGTTTCCCTCGCGAGAAACTCTTAAGCCGCTTTTCCCAGGGTAGATTTTCTTGGCGGAGCTTACATTCGCGAAACTCGATGTACAATATTGAGTCGAGTGTATCGGGGATCGAAATTAGCTTCGGGGCCGCAGTTTCCGCCTCTACTCCACCTCCACCTCCTCCTCCCGCAACTTTCCGCCCCTCGTCCCGCCACTCGTCCCGCCACCTTCGATTCGACTTCGTGTTTCCGTTCGCCCTCTTTGACACGGTTTTCCCCTTAACCGTTGTTTCCTGTTCCTTTTCACCAGACCGGTCCCTTTCCATTACCTGCCCTCCTAATTGTTTCCCTGTTGCTTCCTCTCCTACCAAAAACGCCTCGCACTTTACGCCTTCCCTCCGAAAACAACCCCTTCGATATCGACGTCGAATCCTCCGAACGATGGTTGGTTGAAAAAGGTCACGGTACGTAGTCAACTCCTGAAGGTAAAAATATTCGTTAAATGTCATTCTGCGAGCTCCAAGGATTTGCAAAAACACAATTATCTGCCAGGTATATACGAAGGGAAAGTTTCCAACAAAAAGCAGTGGGCGAAATATTGGAAAATGTTGATTCGAAAGGATCATAACTATGCTCCGGATTTTTATACAAAAACTTTGTGCATCGATTGCAAGACACAGGTGCTGAATATAAATTTATATTTCTCACTAATAATTTCATTATAGTGAATATAATATATTAACCCCTTGCCCTACGATTTATTTTACGGTTTCAGTGATTAGAACTTTTTTGTAGCTGGCAATTTCCTACAAAAAGAGAAAATTTATATCTATTGTATGCCCTATACATGCTCTCCAATAACTGTACATTAACAAAACCAAAATAGAATTTCATCTCGATTTAAAGGAAATTAATAGCATACATATTTATTAGACTCTATTCAGAATCTTCTTCATCACGAGTCTGACACGTTATTGTAGGACAAGGGGTTAATACTCTTAAAGCCTTCTAATTTGTTCACTGTTCTAAATTGCACGTACTCATTTTTGCCATAAATGCATGAAATTTTTCGCACGACAAAAATCGAAAGTTTAAACATACCATGTTTACTAGAAGAAAATGAACGTTTACTTTGCATAAAGATCTAATCACAACATTGAAACGAACGAATCGAGGGTGGAAATTCGTTGCCTGTTTTGCCAGTGAAAGTCCCTGTTTATATTCTATCAATTTTTATTTACTTTCAATTTGTCTTCGACGATTTGGTAATGGATTTCTAGTTCCATTGGAAATTACAAATTGATCTACGGTATGAAATTTGATCCACGATGAAGTTTACCGAGGACAGCAATCTTACCGAACGTCGTTATATGTTGGATATTAATGTAGTAATCAAGAGGATCGACGCGAGAGGTGTCTCGGCGACGACGGTCCGAGCTGGCAAAGGTGTCCCGAGGGCCTCGTCCCGGTCGTAGACGGTTAATTCGCAAAAATTTCCAACGAACACCGGCGCGTCGACTTCATCACGAGGCCCCCTCTCTCTCTCTTTCTCTCTCTCTCTCTCTCTCTCTCTCTCTCTCTCTCGCTCTCGCTCTCGCTCTCCCTCTCTCCCTCACTCTCTCTCTCTCTCTCTCTCGCTCGCTTGTTCACACCCCTCCCTCTTTCTGGCCTCGGGTAATGAAATATCGCGGTACATTAGCGCGCTGCGCCGTGTCGTCGATTTGCATAAAACGGGAACAGGCCGGGGTGGCGTGGCGCGGCGGCTCAGTCTCGTGGCCGCTCGAGAATGATTTAATTTGGGTATCAAGGCCGGATGCGGGGAACAAACGCTTTGTTAGCCACGCCCCCCGCCTCCCAATCTCCTCTCGCGAATCGTATTTCTCAAGTTTTTAATTTGTCGCGTGCGCTTTCTTTCCGTCTCTGTTACTCCGACCAGTATCTTGCACCGAACGAGGCTGCAACAGGCTGGGGATGAAAATCGACTTCTCCTCGGCCGACTCGAGAACGTACACCTTCGAGAACGCGCCCTTGAAATATTACACTGAAATCAGAAAGAGTAACCGAGTTGAACAGAGATTTATCTGATTGGTTCTGGCTTGGAATTGTAGAACTTGTCGAGCTTGTAGTTTTCGAAATATTTTACACAGTATTACTATTAATTTTACAATTTCTCTGAGTGAAATTGTTACTTCGATTAAAAAGATGAAGTATGATTTTTTGGTCTGGTACAAGATCAAAAATCTCTAAACAGCGACAAGTTTTTGAAAAAGGATCACATTGAAGTGAGAAAAATTTTTCTCTCATTTTGAAATATGAAGATAGAGGAATTGTTTAACGAATAAATTCCCGATTGCTACGTTGCACAGTGGTCCAGGAATAACTAAACCTATTTAATTGTAGCTTTAATTTCATAGTTTCGCACTTCCAACTCTACAGGGTGTCCCAGCTAACGTCAAGTTAGCTTGAATATCTCGCTTAGTGTTAGTAATAGAAAAATAACGTTATACGAGCAATATAATGATTCGGAAAAACTTTTTTCAAGGTCACTTTTTTCAAGATATCATGGTCATCAATTTTTTTTTTTAGTGGAACCATATATTTTTTTTTGGCGATGTAATAGTAGGGATGAAGACCTCTTCAATGACATATTATACAATGACCTTCGTGTGACCTTGGGTATGAAAAATCCAAAAAGCATTACAGGTATTATCAGTGATTAATTTACTACACTAATTGGTTTGGTTGAACTACTTTATTTCAATGAATGTTCGAAATGACGACCATTGTTTGCAATACATTGTTGCATACGGAAAATAAACGATTCTCTGGCTCTTCTAATAGTTTGATTGCTAATAATGGAACATGCAGTTCTAATCAGCATCTTCATATCTTCGGCTGTTGTTGGAACATAATCATAAACAATACTTTTAAGTGTTCCCCATAAAAAGAAATGGTCACACGAAGGTCAGTGTAAAATATGTCATTGAATTGGTCTTCACCCCTACTATTACATCGAATAAAACAAATATATAGTTCCATTAAAAAAAAAATTGATGACCTTGATATCAAGAAAAAAATGACCTTGAAAAAAGTTTTTTCCGAATCATTATACTGCCCCTTCGGTTAGGTTAATATTGTCCTATAACGTTTTTTCTATTACTGACACTAAGCGAGATATTCAAGGTGGTCAAGTTAGCTGGGACACCCTGTATATCTGCTCGGAAAGTTATGTGAAAGATCTAATATTTTTAATTTCGAGGCTTCGAAGGGTTCTCATATGAGACATAAAAATTTTGTTGAAATTTGAAAAATTGAATTTTGGCCAAGAAAAGGTGGTCAAGTTAGCTGGGACACCCTGTATACCTGCTCGGAAAGTTATCTGAAAGATCTAATATTTTGAATTTCGAGGCTTCGAAGGGTTCTCATATGAGAGATAAAAATTTTGTTAAAATTTGAAAAATTGAACTTTGGCCAAGAAAAGGTGGTCAAGTTATCTGGGACACCCTGTATATCTGCTCGGAAGGTTATCTGAAAGATCTAATATTTTGAATTTCGCGGTTTCGAAGGGTTCTTATTTGAGAGATAAAAATTTTGGTGAAATTTGAAAAATTGAACTTTGGCCAAGAAAAGGTGGTCAAGTTAGCTGGGACACCCTGTATACCTGCTCGGAAAGTTATCTGAAAGATCTAATATTTTGAATTTCGAGGCTTCGAAGGGTTCTCATATGAGACATAAAAATTTTGTTGAAATTTGAAAAATTGAACTTTGGCCAAGAAAAGGTGGTCAAACTAGCTGGGACACCCTGTATACCTGCTCGGAAAGTTATCTGAAAGATCTAATATTTTGAATTTCGCGGTTTCGAAGGGTTCTTATTTGAGAGATAAAAATTTTGGTGAAATTTGAAAAATTGAACTTTGGCCAAGAAAAGATGGTCAAGTTAGCTGGGACACCCTGTATACCTGCTCGGAAAGTTATCTGAAAGATCTAATATTTTGAATGTCGCGGTTTCGAAGGGTTCTTATTTGAGAGATAAAAATTTCGTTGAAATTTGAAAAATTGAACTTTGGCCAAGAAAAGCGGGCTCCCGGACCACTGTGCGTTGTTCACCGCGAATGTGGCGCGTTAATTATTCGCATTAGCGACCGTCTTCTCGAAAGAAAGAGGGTGGCCAGCCCCGCTGGTCTTCATTGATTCGTTCGCGACGGGATTAATGAAATGCCGCGCGTCCCCCATTCTCGGCTGTTTGGAATTCGACACGAGGGCGGCCTTCAGCCCCCCACCGTCCCTTCGTCCCCTCTCGCGTCCCTTTAGCCTCGGAGCTCGTCTCCCGCGGCGAATGAAAGGGTGAAAAGGGTGGGTGGGATTCTTGATAGCGCGCGCGCTTTCAATTGATCGTTGAACCCGGCGTCCTCGAGCGTGTTTCGCTTTTAAGGGGACGCGTCTGGACACCCGCGAACAGAAACATCCTTAGAATTCACGGTGAAAGACCTCGGGGGGGGGGGGCCCACTCGGTCCCTACTTTCGCATTAATTATCTCGAGCGAACACGCCCCCCGGAAATATTCACCAATCTTATTTCCTTCCGTTCGGTATTTATTCGAGGGCGGTCCGGTCCATTGATTTTGTACATCTTTTATTCATTTTTTACTCCTTATTTCCTAATGGCTGTTGATTACCGTTTTTTCTTATTTTACGTTCGTTACCATTTGTTGTAGACTCGACGTACGCGACAAGAGTATTATCAGCGGCGGGAGTCGTAGAAAATCGAAGCGGAGCACTTTCCTGAATAAACCTGTTGTCTTTGAACGTGTCCAATCATTTCGTCACATCCTTTCCCTAAATCCTGAACCGGAAGATCCCTGGAAGAATACCTGAAAATGCTTGAAACCAACACCACCGGAGCAACTTTAGTCCAGTCAACGAAAAGTTGTAGAGGGAAATGGAAGGAACACAATTTTTGACTTTGGGACTTTGTTTGGACTAGTTAGGAGATAAACATACTAAAAGTCCCCATTACTAGAAGGTGAGCGGGGTGCAAGGGGGCGCGTAGAAGGTCCCGTTTTACGGTTTTCCGCTTATATCTCGGAAACTAGGCGTCCTAGCGATAAGACCATTGTATATAAAATTAATGCTGACGAAATGTACCACAAGATTGGTCCCATTCAGTTTTTCGCTATCTCGCATAGTTTCAGAGATATTCGCGCTCAGTTTACTAATTTTGAAAAAAAAAATAGTAAATATCATATCTTCTTGAAGGAAATTTAATATTTAACAACTTCCTTTCGCATGACTTTTTCGTGGGACGAAGGGCTGAAGAGTTAGCTAGTCAAATAAGGCAAAAAACGTGAGGCAAAAATGTTTTTTTTTCAAAATTAGTGAACTTTGAGCGCGAATATCTCGGAAACTATGCGAGATAGCGAAAAACTGAATGGGATCAATCTTATGGCACATTTTGTCAGAATTAATTTTATATACAATGGTCTTATCGCCAGGACGCCTAGTTTCCGAGATATAAGCGAAAAACCGTAAAACGGGACCTTCTACGCGCCCCCCTTAACCCCGTACACCTCCTAGGAGTGGGGACTTTTAGTATGTTTATCTCCTAACTAGTCCAAACAAAGTCCCAAAGTCAAAAATTGTGTTCCTTCCATTTCCCTCTACACCCCCCTTTTAAGCATTCATTGACTGGACTATTGTTTTTCTTTTTGGTAATCGATCGGCAGTCTTCTACAGACACATTCCGCTCAAAGAATTAATCTCGATGGATTCTAACGGGGTTGAGTCAAAGTCGACCGGCCGAGTCGATTCGAACCGGTCCCACCCCGTGCGTGTTCCCAGTGGCAGCGATAAACGTTGGATCGGAGCCGCGGAACCGATAGAAACCAGGGGTCTCTTTATCGCGAACTCCTCTCCGAAAAGACGTAAGCGATGAGGGTGGATTAATGGAACAGGGGACCCCTGCAGTATCTCCGGCAAGGTTCCCCCCACCCCCTAGCGATATCGATCGTAAATAGTTCGCATATCTGGTTCCCGGCCAACGCCTAACAATTTGTCTGTCGCTTTCGTGGGTAGAGAGAACGAAAGGAGAGGAGCGTTGGGTCGTCGTCGCGAACACACCGAATGGGGGGGAGGGGGAATGAAGTTTATCGATTCCCGGACTCGCCGGAGCGTGTTGACGTCGTTGCTTTGCGGTCTTCTGCCCTGTGGATCTTGCTCGAAACACCGGAGGGGGTTTCGTTTGCTAGCCGTCCGGGTGACACCGGACCCAGATTTGTTGGATTATCGTTCGCGAACACTCGTCCGGCTCCTGACACCGTGGGATCGCCGAAAGATTAGCCGGGAACATGGTTACCACAGCGAGCAGGATCTCTGAAACTCGTATCGATCCTTCGAGGACCGTGGATTTAGTGTATAGCGAGCGAACGATTCTCGAGTACAATAAATATCGTCGATATTATCGGACGAACGAACGGTCGATCGCCTAATGGGATTGGACTGGTAGAGACGTCCGAGCCGGGTGATGTAGGTGTTCGAATTGACAGGATTTCTCCATTTAATTACTTACGGTAATAAACCGGGTAAGTCAAAGGACTCGTCGTACTACGGATCTATCAGAGGTGCGGTGTTCGAGATATTGTAGATATTCGAGATATTCAAGATACTTGAGGTTCACCGCCACTCAAAAGTATGTGGACACTTGATTCTTGTAACTACCTGAAACAAGTTATGATATCTTTAGTAAATTTCGTAAAAAATCTTTACTATTCGAATACATTACATACATCTAAAGATGTGTAATGTTTTCGGCGCAAGGTTCGATCTAGTAGAAAAAATAAAGCTGTTTTGCGAGTTTGTTTAAACTTTCGACGTTTCAATACAGTATTTTGATAGTGTGTTTGAATCCGTTTGGTTTTTACAATATTATAATTAAAATTATAAAAATTTTTCAGACGCAGTTTTTCCTCTTTCTTGAAAAAGATCCACATATGGATTGAAACGTCGAAAGTTTAAACAAACTCGCAAAACAGCGTTATTTTTTCTACTAGATCGAACCTTGCGCCGAAAACATTACACATATTTAGTTGTCAACAATTGTACGATCGATAACTTTAATAACATTTACGTTACATACATATTCATAATAGAATTTAGAAACAAATATTGTTTGATAATAAATATATACATTATATCAAACGATGGAATTTTTTCAACATCATCTGTACGCTCGGAATGAATGTCTCCATTTTGATGTGTAAACTCGTCACTGCTTCGCTACAAAATACACAGTGAACGTCTCGGTACAATCATTTATATTTTTGAACGACGTCGATATCAAAAAACGTAGAAGACAGTTGTCTCTGGCCGCTCGATTTGAACGAGCCTGTACAGTCGCATAAACGTTCGTAGTCTGGCTGCGGCGCCGGCTTTCACTTTAAGTCGGAAGAGTCAACAATTATCGTCGGCTCCCGAGGGCTCAGGTTCGGGAACAACGAAAAAGTTTCGAGAGAACAGAGTGTGGCGGGGAGAGGAGGATCGCACGGACGAAAGAAGCCGAATCGTCGATTCGTTATTTCCGTGGTGAACGAACACTCGGACAATTAGAGAGTTTCCGAAGCGATTCGGTAAAAAATTCCCCGGCTGAGGGCGGAAAGAGGGAGAGAGAGAGAGAGAGGGAGAGAAAATGAGAGAGAAGGATCCTGTCGATTCGAACGCGGTGCTCCGAAACTTGCTAATCTCGTTCGGTTTTTCTTTCGCTATCTCGCGTTTCTCCGAGTTTCGCGCGCGCGGATAACCGCCCCGGCAACTTTTCGTCGACAAAGTGGCCGCGATTTGTTCCGCAACGACGTCGCGTCGCCTCGAATTCGATAGATTCTTCCCGGGAAAATCCAGTATCTGGCTCGCACGATTACCCGAGCGTTCGAATCTTCTTCTTCTTCTTCTGGAAACCCGTACGCATAGTGGAAAACATGCGTCGAGTTTTCTTTCTTTAATCCTCGGGGGAATTCTGTCTCCTCTAAAAGCCGCCGCACGCTCCGACTTGTCGTCCATTTTGTTTGTAATAAGTTGCAATATTTAAGAATAGTGTTTTCTCTCTTTAATCCTCGGGGAATTCTGTCTCCTCTAAAAGGCGCCGCACGCTCCGACTTGTCGTCCATTTTGTTTGTAATAAGTTGCAGTATTTAACAAAAGTGCCCATTTGATGGAACATCTGTGCAGTATGTTTTTTCTTGATGCTCTATCGAATGACCCATTGGCCATAAAATTCGGCTCAAGGCCACTTTTGACCATCTTATCCGACTATACTCTTTAATCGAGATGAAGAATTAGGATGACAGTGAGCAAATCTCACTCCAGATGAAACAATTCACGATCATTGCGTGTACGAAGTTAAAATCACGATCATGGTCGTGTGCGATCACTGTGATAAATCACGGTCAGTGATTTCGCACGCCATCACTAATCATCACTCATCGCTAGCATTTACACGCGTGAAATCAGTTGCGTGTCGATCGGAATCTTGAATAGCTGGCCGAGTAGCAGTTGTTTTCGCAGGTGGGTCGAAGAAATCGGTATGATCGGGCCGGCCGGGCCAGGCCGTGTCCCGACCACGATCCTCCAATCAAAGACCGGAAGGGCGCTCGATGTCGCGTCCGGGAGGCGTCGCAATCAACAACCGAGAGCCAGGAAAGCGTCGCAATTAACCCCGATCCGACGATGATCCGGCAAAAGACGACGCCGAGCCGCGGCCGTCGAGCGGAAGCGGCGAACACAGAGCGAGAGAGCGAGAGAGATAGAGAGTGAGAGAGAGGGGCCGTGTCCCGTTCCTCCGTTTCCGGCTTCGCCTTGTCCTCTGTCCACCCCCGGCATCCCCCGATCCCCGCGGCTTTCAAAGCCGCGACGCGATCGAGGGAACGGTGCCGCGGCCACGTCCATCTCGTTATCGTCGGCTGACTCTCCTCCTTGTCCTTTCATTTCGGTCACGTTCGACGTTTCGCGCACGGCCACCGTCCCCTGCATTATTCACGAGACCGCGACCCCTCGAGACGTCCAGCCCAGATCCTCCAACGATCCTCCAACGATCCTCCAACTTTCACCGGGATCCAGACGGTTTTTCGGGCACCCCCGGATGATCCACTCTCGTCGATCGCGTTCCTCGACCGCGATCCCCATCGGCTACTTTCAGAAATAGTTCCTCGACCTCGGTCTACCGAACCGACCGAACGCTTTCTCCATAGCAGTGTTCACCCAAAGTTTCGATATCTGTGTTTGAAAATATGTATATATGAAGACGGTGGAAGAAATACAGGGTGTTCGTTTGAAAACTTTCCAGCCGAATATCTCGAAAAATGGGCAGTATCAGTTTTTTATTTGGGTGGCGTTTTCAGGGTCATTTGAAGGTTAACTTTGTTTTTTCAAATGGAAACCCATATTTTTTATTATGGGATCTTATTGTACGAATATTATTGGTCTTTTTACGTACAATAAGATCCCATAATAAAAAATATAGGTTTCCATTTGAAAGAACAAAGTTGACCTTCAAATGACCTTGAAAACGCCACCCAAATAAAAAACTGATACTGCCCCCCACCTTTTCCCCTCGAAATCCCTGGACACGTGTTTTACACTTTTTTAATATCCTTCATATTTTTCGAGATATTCAGCTGGAAAGTTTTCAAATGAACACCCTGTATATTAGAGTATAAGAAGACGATGTCGGTATCTTCATACCTGAAGGGTGGGCGGCAATAAGACGATAACATTTCCCAATCGTGGAGCTCGTTCTTTCGAAATGGGTGTACGACTTCGGTTCTCCAAGCACAGTCCCTCGATAGTCTTGCACCAGAGTGTACACGTAGGTATCCACGAAAATCGGTAATTGGCGCGCATGGAGGCGTTCCCTTATAAAAGTTTTCTCTCCTCGTTAGCGACGACGACGGTGACTAGACGACCAATAGGAATCGCAGGCAGATGTCGTCCGACGTTTCTCGCTGGGAGACTCGAGCCGGTCGTTTCAGACGCTAATTGATTCACAAAGAGGCGAAGAGTCCCCATCAGACTTGACTTGGGAACGAACGCATAACATCGTAGGCTGTGCAGCATCAACAGCATCAACGTCAGCAAGCGTCGTGTCAATACGGTCGAAGTAACCGGGCGCGAGAGTCTCGGAACGGGTCGGGTCGGGTCGGGTCGAGTTCTCAAAGCGACATCCATATTTACGAAACTGTGTGTTCCAGTCGAAAAAGGAACGACCGACGCACACTCGGTTCGTTTCGGTTCTGGCTCCGCAACGTTCGACCCGGCCCGGCCCGGCCCGACTCGGCTTGTGGCTCGGCCTCCAACGAGAAAGGCGCGGGTACTCAAATATTTGCGACGGTCGCGTTTCCAACGCTTTATCGACCTGTTGACACGTCGCCGACCGGCCATTTTTATCGACGATATTGTCTCGGTATCAAAGGAAATCCGGGCCGGATCCGGTCGGGCCGCAGTTGACCCGACTCCCGCATAATCCGGCCACGCGCCTTTGAACGCCTCGCGTTCTCGACGATCGAGAGGGATCCACCACCGGGCTTTTTGATCCGAGGATCAGCGGGGTGGAACCTTGGCAAAGCCAGGAAGGCGTCGACAAAGACGGTTCAAAGGACCGTTCTGTGGAAGAAACGTGACAATTTTTTTCCGACTACTAAATCTTGCATATCGTAATCTTAAATAATTTTAGCACAGCACCGTTTGTACCGCTGTCTACCTTCGTTGTTGAAATATTTTGCACGTCTTTTACAGAATATTAGAACACGATTTAACAGAGGAAAGATAAGGTGGGATTTCCTAGGTGCGTTTTGCGATCCATACTCCATTCGTCGTAACTCCCTTGGTCGCACAAGTTTGCGTTGCTACGATGCGATTTGGTATATCTTTCCTTGTTTTTCACTTTAGAAGACAGAGGCAAGAGCATCGACCAAACTCAAACACGTGCATCGATCGATTTTCTGTAGCTGTTCGACGCACACGTTTGGGTTTGTTTCTTCGCTTCGAGATCTCTGAATGTTGCACCAGATGCAGACGCACGCGATTTTTCACCCACTGCTTCCGAAGCAGTCGAGACTCAGAGCCAGGCGTTTTTCGAACCACTACGTTCTTTTCGGACAACTGTTTCGGATTTTGTTTAAATTAAAATATGTTGTAATGTGTAATGACATATATAATTTTTCGAAATCTTAAAAATTGTTGGTTTTACAAACGTGTAAAATAAATTGTCAACATTTTTTACATTAAATTATAATGGCTGAACTAAAAAAACCGATGAAAATGAATTTTACTAAAACTACCTTTACAAAACAATGTCAATTATGGTTATTGTTAAGCATAGAAACATTTTTATTTTTTGAATCATCATCGTGAAAGACTATTTTTTAAAAATAATTTATGAATTAGCATGGAAATGTAATTTTGTAGTGCAAAAGTATACCAAACGTGGAATCGTGGGTCAAAAATCACGTGCGTCTGCATCTGGTGCAACATTCAGAGATCTCGAAGCGAAGGAACAAACCCAAACGTGTGCGTCGAACAGCTACAAGAAAATCGATCGATGCACGTGTTTGAGTTTGGTCGATGCTCTTGCCTCTTTCTTCTAAAGTGAAAAACAAGGAAAGATATACCAAATCGCATCGTAGCAACGCAGCCGCTCGCGTTCTGATGAAGTGTGACGAATGGAGTATAAGAGGCGCTGATATCGCAAAACGCACCTAGGAAATCCCACCTTAAAGTGAAAAAAATGACCAGACGCAGCCGCTTGCGTTCTGATGAAGTATGTCGAATGGAGTATAAGAGGCGCTGATATCGCAAAACGCACCTAGGAAATCCCACCTTTACGGAGCAAATGTACTAATGAAATTAATTTGACTGTCTCCGAGTAAAGTGCAAGGTCTCAAACGTCGCATACGCGTTACAATAATTAGGAGAGAACCGAAATCGATGCGAGAACGTTTCTTACTTTGAGGGGGGAATGGCGAGTAGCAGAAATTTCGCCGTCTTTTCGCGACTCGCACGGTTTCTCCCGGTTAAACACCGTACGAGTAGACAGAGCCTGTGTTAATTAAGCAGTAGCACTGCTCTCGCGGGCCGCTTCCAATTAGACGTAATGCAGTCGCGTAATGGCGAGATGTGCAAACGATAGGTCGTCGCCGCGTACGAAAATGAACTGTGAAACTTGAATGTTTGATAAGCCGATATAGACCCGGAGCATGTCTCGCGCGCTGGCAAAGTGGCTGAGATGGAGCCGTGTGTCCTTAGACCCGGAGCCACGAAACCTGCCACGACTTCGGCATCCGTCGAACACCCGCTCAAACTTCGTTAGGAAGCCTCTGGACCTCTTGAAAATGGGATAGCATCGGTGCTGCAGTCCGTCCTCCACTTCAAAGACCTCGCAGGAGTCCAGAAATCTTCTTTGGAGGAGCTGGCCGGCCGAAAAACGAGATTCGACCGTCTCGGTTTACCCTTTGCAGTCGGAGCTCTTTTAACTCGAACATTTCTTCCAACCTGAAATAATTCCATTGTACAGGGTGTCACAAAATTATATGTCGCGGACACCATAGCGCGATTCTACAGCCCCGATTTAGTCGAAAATGACATAAGTAACCCCCTGAAAAATTGAACTAATCGTGTTCTACTGGAAAACAAATTTTGACTTTTTTTTACCTTGTTTTTCCCGTTTAAGGTCAATTTTGCGGGGGGTCCGTGTTGGAAATGTCTTTAAGTGGATATGTTATTTAATCAACTACACTTTATACCGTATATACAGTATTTTATCGATAAATGTCTGAAATGTCTGGCGGATAAATGTCGCTGAACTATCCCCACTCCTGCGGGGTATACCCCGTGAGGGGCCACGAAGCTCGAGCGGTCTCGGCCGCCGAGAAATGTAAACATGATACGGGTCGAGTATATCGGTGTGAGACCAGGAGACCACTACTAATCCAATGACAAAACTTCTTTATTTTTCATTATTCTTTTATGGGACTTTGACCAAATTATTCGGGGCATTTTTCTAATGAAAATGATACCAAATATGATATAATTCCGATTATATTTACTTGTGTAATGGGCGATCAAAGTGTCGAGCGCAAGGATCGATGGCGTATGGGAAAGAAAGAGACGCGGAGAGTAGCGGTCGCCGGCACAGTCCAAAGGCCCGCCGGCACAGTCCAAAGGCCCGCCGCGTCCTCACAATGTAATCTCAATAAAAAACTTTTTTATTATTACTTATTTTTGTATGGGACTTTCACCAATATATTTGTGGCATTTTTCTAATTAAAATGATACCAAACACGATATAATTCGGATCATATTAATGGACATTAATGGTCAGGTACATCGGTGAGGAAACTTGTCCCTGCAAGACACTCTCGTGACTAGGACATTTCGCGACTTTTAAACTTAGAAAACGGGTAGAAGCTCAGCTACAGTAGTTAACTATAAAAAATATTTTCTTCTCTGTATTGGTCGCTCGTATATTCGACTGTTGTACGATGAATTTATTTGACTGGACACATTTTATAAACATTATTAATATTATCAAATACATTTTCAACGAGACGATGCGACTTGTCGTGTCTCTTTCTTTATCAGTTACTCTCTTTGTCTGTTACCAAAACTTACTCCATCGTCATTTAAAAAAATAGATATGTATGTATGTATAATCAGAAAAATTTTAATCGGAGAAATATCTATATAAATAATGATAGAAGTCTCATAAAAGACTAATAAGAAATGTAAAAGTGTCGTCATTAAATTACTATTGGTTCACCGATGTACATACCTGCCTTTTATATTTATATTATTATACAATATGATCCGAATTATATCGTGTTTGGTATCATTTTAATTAGGAAAATGCCACAAATATATTGGTGAAAGTCCCATACAAAAATAAGTAATAATAAAAAAGTTTTTTATTGAGATTACATTGTGAGGACGCGGCGGGCCTTTGGACTGTGCCGGCGGGCCTTTGGACTGTGCTGGCGACCGCTACTCTCCGCGTCTCTTTCTTTCCCATACGCCATCGATCCTTGCGCTCGACACTTTGATCGCCCATTACACAAGTAAATATAATCGGAATTATATCATATTTGGTATCATTTTCATTAGAAAAATGCCCCGAATAATTTGGTCAAAGTCCCATAAAAAAATAATGAAAAATGAAGAAGTTTTGTCATTGGATTAGTAGTGGTCTCACACCGATATACCCGACCCGTATCATGTTTACATTTGTCGGCGACCGAGACCCCTCGAGGTTCCCATTCCATTTCTACGTTCGGCACAAGTCAAAGAATAGTTTCCCTGACGGATAAACGTCGCTGGCCGGACCCGTGGTTGCGACAGTTAACGATAAAATACTGTACTTTATCACTAATATGAATAAGCTAATGTAAATAACGCCACAGTGTTTCCGCGTATCTTGTATTCAGTGAACTGTACAATGTGGCGATCTGCTTAGGCTAGCTGTTTCTACCGGACTGACGACGGTCCTGACTTTATGCCCTCGTCTGGGCCCTTCCGTCTTTGAGCTAAACCGCCCCTTATGCCTTATACCTAAGCTATACCCTTATACCTAAGACTCTATACTCTATCTCTACATGCTGTCCTTTTCTACGTTCGGCACAATCCTTTTGTACTTTCGGCGCGGTCGAAGCAATCGTAAAAAAATTGTTTCCCTTCACGATCTATGTCCCATCTCCGAACTGACGATGGGACCTAGATCACGACTTTATTGTATATGTTTTTTTCATTTTATGAATATATCTTGTACAATACTTAAACGTTTAGTAATCGATTAAATACCACCGTATTTAATAATGCAAACAATATTGTGAATAATGTGCAATTTTTATCTCTCACCTTTGACCCTCTCATCTCGGAAAGTTTATGTAAAATCCAGTCCCCACGAAAATTGTCGTGGACCCGTTCGATAAATTGGGCGACTGAAATATAAAACAGGAAAAGTGTTAGATAAATCCGAGCATATTAATTTTACCGGTTTTTTTACAATCGAGACAGAGAAGTTTTTGAGCGAACCTCGCAGAAGTTTCGTTGAATTATTGTAAAATGTCCGGGGATAGTACGAACGCAGAGGGGAATTCAGTTAGGTCCGGCGGCCAGCCGTTGAATTACGTTTCTAATCCGGTTCTCCAATTTCGCGACGGTGAAATGGTTGATTTCGCGGCTTAATATCCGCGCGACACAAAGGTCCGCGGTCGGGAATAAACGTTTCTTCAAGGTATATCCTCCCGGCGGGCTCGCAAGTGCGCACAATGTGCGCCGCGCGACCGGCCATTGTTATTCTTTATCATTATTATCGGCCGGTGTCGTGCGAGAGAACCGGCGCGGCGCGGTGGTCTAGAATCGAAACGAGAGCACGTTAAGCCGGCCATTATGCGACGCGTGACGCAGAGCCGCGGGCGACTCGGCTCCAGAAAATATTAACCAAATAATAAACGTTGCGTTCGGATACCAGTTCTGTAACAACAACGCATTGTTAGAAACTGTGCTCGTAGAAAGTTGCTCCCCTAAACAAATTGCTCATAGTGAAATATATGTATTCGCAATTGATAAATGTGAAACCTATTCACAAAATTGTGACCGACTATTATGCAATCCAGTCCGAAAAATAAATTAATTAATGTTCAAGGTCTGTCCACGAAAATTGGACCCTTTGAACTCTGAGCTATTCGAAAATTAAACATTTCTTCCGACCTAGAATACTTGCATTCTATTTGATTTTTTTTTTTCATTCTATGGATATGAGATTGATATACAGTAAACGCTTGATTCTTGTTCAGAGCGTGGTCACAGAATCGAGGAATCGATTTTACAAATCTCTTAATTTTCATTATATTTTTATGGGACTTTCACTACCTTATTTCTGGCATTTTTCTGATTAAAATGACACCAAACACGATATAGTTTCAATTGTATTTAGTGGTGTAATCGACGGTGAAAGTTTTGGTCGCAAGGAAGGACAGCGCATCGGAAAGAAAGGGACGCGGACAGTCACGCGAACCGTATTTCATTCTGTCCTTCTCTATGTTCGGCTCTCTATTGAAGTCTCGCTTGGCGTGGTCGGCGCGACATCTAGACGCAGTCATAAATCAAAAAGCACTTCTGGGGCACGATTTTTGTCCATGAAAAACACGGCTGTTGGACAAGAATCAAGCGTTTACTGTATTTGATTTGTTTTTCATTCTATGGATATGAGATTGATATAATAATTGCATTCTATTTGATTTTTTTTTTCATTCTATGGATATGAGATTGATATAATAATTGCATTCTATTTGATTTTTTTTTTCATTCTATGGATATGAGATTGATATAATAATTGCATTCTATTTGATTTTTTTTTCATTCTACGGATATGAGATTGATATAATACCTCGTACGATACTTAAATGTTTAGTAATTGATTAATATTTTGAATAATGGTACATCAATTGTCAGTGGTGCCCCAGAGTCACCGCTCGAGTGCCAAGGGTTAAATTTGCGAGAAAGGTTCCCGGTCGAACAATTTAGACCGCACAAATAATAGCACGGAAAAATGACGGAGGTTTTAAGGCGAAACCGAGCGGAGCGAGTAATTCGATCAGAGCTGGACAAAGCGAAATGAAACCGGCGTTTAAAATTTCTTAAACAAAACCCAGCAGTCTCCTGGGAAAATTGAATATTCCGAGAGGGTTGGGGGGGGGGGGGATGGATGGAAAAGGGGATGGCGTCTGGAGCCATCGCGTCGTCCGCTCGGACACGTTACACGCGATGTAACGCGATTACAGCTTGTCTCGCGACACCCGAATAAAATTAGTGGCCGCCGGTGAAATTAATTTCCAGCCGGAGGCCAGGAGAGAGTGCCGCGGGTTCGCGACAGAGAATCTCCGTTTCGCCCGCGCGCGAAATCTCAAAATTGCCAATTTGAATTAGTGGCTTGCACGGTCGCTTTTCCGCCGTCATCCAACCTTTGACGAGTCGCGTCGCGTTGGTTTCCATTCCGTCGCCAATTTGCCCTCTATCCTGCTGCAACAAAAATTTATTTCAACCTCGGAATCTATCGAGAGAATCGTGCTTTGGTATCGCAACGATATCGCTGCAATTTTGTGAAATGCAAAATAAAATGGTTGTCCGGTTGGATACAAGACCGCGGAGGACGGCTAATGTATCGATCGGATCCTCTATTTCGGAAAGCCATACCGGATCCGGGTTCCGGAATCGAATAAATATTTATGCCGGTTGTATAAACGGTCAGAGTGGAGGCGGAGAGAGCGCAGCCAGTATTAACCTTGTTACAGCGGATGTTTATACGCTTACAGAGACGCGATTGTTTAAAGTTCCCCGCCTCGAGAATTTCAACGAAGTTTAATAAGATGCCCATTTTATTCGGAGTCGGTTGCATCCTGCGACGAGTTTACGTTTCGCTTCTGTTTTCGAATAAAGCGTCGGTTCGTGTTTACTAAAATTTTGGATAAATATTGTTCCATGTCATGAAAAAATGATATATTCAAAGTTTTAGATCAATCGGACGTCCGGAAGGCGTGCCTAATCGAGCGCGAAGTTTTGAAATAGAAGTAACTGCGCGCTAAATGTGAAGAGTATACTGAAAATTCAAGTTAAATATGTTTATACCTATAAAAATATATTAATTCCTTACATGCATTCGAGTACAAATGTAAAGTACAACGTACGTATTAAGATTATTTCACATTAATTAGCCGTTCTCGTGAAAAATATTATACTCTTATTAAATATAACATATTTATGTCGAACGTTAATTTCTCTACTTTTTAAATTAGTATAAGAATATGTACGACTAAAAGAATTGGTACTTTAAATAAAATACGTAAAATTTAACATATATATATATACAAAAATATGATAATTAGTTAATTGTTATATTGAAAATATTACATTTTGGTACTATTATAATCAATATTTTGACACAAGACGAACATGTAGTCATAATAAAAAGTCTTTCCATTCCTACAAAATTTCATGTTTTTCGCAACTTCAACGGCAATGAGGCACGCCTTTCCCTTATCCGATCAACTTCAACTTTTGCAGGAATTATTTTCTCAATAGCACAATTTTCGGGCGAGGGGGGAGTGAAAAAAATCTCGCAAAAAAAATTTCACCAAGTATAGCTAAGGTCCACCCTAGTGTTTACATTTCAACGACCACCGACATTGCATTTCCGGCTGACGCATGACTGAAAGGTAGAAAGCTTCGAACGTAGGTGGATGCTCGAATAGAAGTAGAAAATACCATACATGTGGTCGATGGGATCGCTTTAACGGCTGTTTAAACTTTTAATTTCATAACGTGCCTGAGGTTCCCGCGGGGAAACGTTCTGACAGGTGAACGGTAAAATTGTTTCCCCGAATAATTTTGGAAACGCGCGGCAGCGCGGTCAACGCGGGAACCAACGATTTTACATGAAATTCCTCGGGGTCGCGTAATTTCGAGCGTGTACCCGGCGTGTGCCCGGCCAAAGAGAGACGCTGAAAAACACGCGGCCACCACCACGAAATTAATTATTTCGTAATCAATTACCGCGCGCTCTACGTTCCGTTGGTGATGTTCGTTGAACGGGCCGAAGCGAAGGCACCCTGTCGTCGATTAAATACAATTTATTCATCGGTCGACGCTCCGCTTCGCGCCGCGCCGCGCAGCGCCGCGTCGGTGTGCTATGGACGAGTCCGATCATTTCCATTTGCCGACATCGCGGCGGGGATAGAACAGCCGCGATTACAAGCCCAACAGAAATTGCAATCCCGAACAAGAATTATTATGGCTGCCGAAACTTCGCTTCGATCGATAATTTATTTCGGGAACCTGCGAAGACCCCCCCTATACTCCGTTTAACGAGACCTCAGACCATATACAGTAAACGCTTGATTCTTGTCCAACAGCCGTGTTTTTCATGGACAAGAATCGTGGCCAGAAGTGCTTTTTGATTTATGACTGTGTCTAGATATCACGCCGATCGCGCCGAGCGAGTCTTCAATAGAGAGCCGAACATAGAGAAAGACAGAATGGTTCGCGTGACTGTCTGCGTCTCTTTCTTTCCGATGCGCTGTCCTTCCTTGCGACCGAAACTTTCACCGTCGATTAAACCACTGAATACAATTGAAACTATATCGTGTTTGGTGTCATTTTAATCAGAAAAATGCCAGAAATAAGGTAGTGAAAGTCAATGCTGTGGTGTTCACACCGATATACCCGAGTCGACATCAATCGTCGTCACTGGACAGGAATCGTGACCACGCTCCGGACAAGAATCAAGCGTTTACTGTATACTAATAAACCCGGCATAGGTATAGTATGTGTATAGGAGAACCGAGAATTCAGTGCCCGAAAGATGATGGGACACTGTGACGTCACAAGATAAGTCTTAAGATAATGTCTTTCCATGTATTGCGTACATGGCGCAACCGCTGACCCCCCTCTCCTCATGTAAGCTAAGCGTAGGCACCGTCGATGAGCATAGCTTGTACATCTTTTGAAAATGTGACGTCACAGTGTCTTTCAGCTGATTTCATCTTTCGGACACGGAAAATTATCTACGCCGTGTTGTCTATAGGTATATATGGTCTAATAACGAGACCATATATAATAAGAAAATGTTAACTTCCGGTTACCGCATACGTTGTTTATCTTTACTGACCCGACTCGTTGAAGTATAGCTACTACCGTGCTGCGCGCTTTAACAATAAACACTAAACCTACCACGACCTACTACCGCCAACTGACCGGTTCTATATTTATTATTTTACAATTATTGAACTTATAAAGATGCTTACATAGGAAATGATTTAATAAATGTCTTTAGTAGAGCACACATATTTTATAAGCCCACGCATATCAATCACTTTTAATAGTCGGTACGCAGGGTTGGGCAAAATTTTCATCTAAATAAAACTTTCGAATAACGAATAAAACGTAAAAAAATTTTTATTCATTATTCGATGATTCGAATATAAAATGTATCTTTATTCAATACTAATAAACGCGAACCATCGAATGATGAATAAAAATTATTTCATTTTTTATTCGTTATTCGAAATTTGTATTTAGATGAAAATTTTGCCCAACTCTGTCGGTACGTTTAGTGTTAACATTTCAATTTTGTATTTCACTCAGCACGTTACTCGCGATATTTTTTAGTCCGCCAAGTTGGCACTCAAAGTGCTGAGAAAAAAAATCGAGATCATGAATCAATTTTCACACTTAGCATATCTCTGTGCTGAAAGTACAGAGTCACCTTCGCTCGCCAGTTTTCCCTTTGCCGGGAAGTTTGAATAAATTAAATCTTGTAATTTTTATAACATGTACCTGTTACGAGTTTAAGGCTCGGCAGGTTTATCGTTAATTTCCATCTCGCAAATTTTATAAGCAAAACAACAATTTATTTGACGTAATTCAAATAATAGAACACGGATGGAATTCACGCACACGCCCTCATTCGCACTTAAACGAATACTATTTCATACGAATTCTAGATAACCGAGCTTCCATAAAAATAAGGATAATAATTGAATCTCTCGGGCCAAATTCGGTGCTAGAGATACAGTTCTGTAATTTTATTGAGAAAGTGCAGCGTCTATACGGTGCTATGTTTGTCTGGCGGAACAGAAAGAATTGAATTACGCAGGATCGCGATCGAGGATGGGGCGTGGAGGGTTCTCTCCGGCCATATTGCGCGGCGGCGGTCGGCGCGCGTAATTTTTCAGCGAGTTTTTCTTTAAAGGTAACAATATTAATTAATCGATAGCCGAGCTCTCCGGCGTCGGTCGGTTAAACGGATTAACGGGGACAGACGCGAGGGAGAGGAAGAGAGAGAGCGAGAGAGAGAGAGAGAGAGAGAGAGAGAGAGAGAGAGAGAGAGAGAGAAAACACCGATGGCCGGGCGGCGTTATCGATCCGACGTATTGCGTCTAATTAAAGTCTAATGCGCGAGGCTTCGGTTCGATTTCCGGTGGCTCGGCGTCACGCGGAATCCCGCTAATTGCGCCGCGAGAGCACCGCGTCTAATATTCCGTTCGTTCGGCTTTCCCAACCCATCTCTACCCATCTACCCATCGCCAACCCATCGCCAACCCATCGCCAGCTTCCGTCACACCCTGTCCCGATGTTCGGAAATTCCTTTTCAATGGCGGACGTGCGAACCCCCCTCCTCCCCTCGTCCCCCCCCGGAAGTCCTCCGATTCTCGAATGGCGGCTGCTGCCAGACAATATGGCGCCAGTCGTCCCTACGGACCCACCAATATTTTCCTCCCGCTAACAAATTGCTTTTCTAACCCCCCCCCACCCATCCCCGAATCTCTCTGATTCATTCGAGGCTTTGTTTCAGAGAAAACAGAGCTTGAAATCCGTCGAGTTCCGGGCATTTGTTAAGTATTGAAAACATTAAAAATGCTTCGAGAAACTAACAATTATTCGATCGACTGTTTGGCAATTATTTCTTAGAACGTCGTTCCTATCATTTATTTTGTAAAGACCAACATTGGACCGTAGTCGAATTAATTATCGGTATTCAACAGCGTATAATGGCGGAATCGAATTGCTCGCGAGATCTTAAGTAGCGATCGCTACAGGCAATATCGTCTAATTTTCCAGTGCAGCCGCGGCACAATAAGGACAGATGTAATAACAATAAAACGGACAGGTTGCCCGGCAGAGCGTAATAAAAATTCACGCTATTGTTCGATCTTATTTCGTAGCGAAGCCGAAGAATAGGGTCCTCCGATCGATCGCGACTCCTTTTCTTCAGCATCCTTCAGCGAGTCCCGAATCAATCGGGTCGCGGATAAAGATTATAAGACCGATGGAAGAGAACGACTGTTGACTCTTTTCCCCCCTGCCTTCGAGAGATCGCATCGAGACTCGAGGCTCGTAATTTACTTCTATAAACGATCGCGGGTTACCTACATTTCCTTCCTCGGAAACGGGACCGTAGACTATAGTATCGCTGGGATACTTCGAAATTTTGAAAAATTTTAATCCTGGGATACTCCGAAATTTTGAAATATTTTAATCCTGGGATTCTCCGAAATTTTGAAATATTTTAATCCTGGGATACTCCGAAATTTTGACATATTTTAATCCTGGGATACTCCGAAATTTTGAAAAATTTTAATCCTGGGATACTCCGAAATTTTGAAAAATTTTAATCCTGGGATACTCCGAAATTTTGAAAAATTGTTATCCATCGGTAGCGCAATCCTTGTTTTATCAAAAATGGGTTTCTGGTATTTCCAATGATCATGCTAATTCTGTAGTTGAAGAACAATGAGAAAATGCGAGTAGCAATATTCTAACGATCTTTAATATTTAAAAAATTGTCAAAGTCGGATCTTTTGCAGAATCGAATGGTACTTCTATTTTACTAATACAATTCTCGAGATATAAATGGGAGAAATTTTCTGCACGTTGCAGAAATGTTCAGCAGGAAAAGAGGTAACGGTCTATCGGATCAGAAAAAGATAATTCCAGTGATCGATCTTGTTCGGAGACGTAACGAGCATAAAATTGCCGTCTAGTATGAGATCCTCGCCGGAGAACCGCTGTTTCCAGAGGAGCAGAAGAGGATCAGGATTCTTTTATGATCCTGATCTCGGCCGATCGGCGGAGTGAGAGAGAGAGGTAGAGAAAGAGAGAGAGAGAGAGCGAGAGAGAGAGAGACATGGAAACGGCGCGGCGCGGGATTAACAGGCGCAAACGAACGAGAATAAAAGCGGCCCTGGTAGACGTGTTCTTTCGCGGAATTTCCGAGGACGACGACGGGACGATCTCGTTGAGATCGAGAGCTGCGGAAGGCTTAGAGGATGACTAGAAAGGCTGGTAATTTCGGTCGTGCAAGGAAATCCTCAGGGGTCGCGTCTCGGATCAAGCCGGCTTAGTTATGCTTAACCTTCCGGAGCCGCGACTCTACCTTTGCCCAGCTGCGGGCCGGAAGCTGAACGTCGAGGAACCCGCGCGAACATCCTGCGAGCGCTGATATCGCTCAAACAATGATAGACCCTTTAGAATAGGGGATCTAGCCTTAGACTCTAAGAGGATCGGTTGCGAGAAAGGCCCCAGCGAAAGTGTCCGGGAAATCTGCCAAAATTACCAAAACGAAGAAATTAATAGTAATCAGGTTAAAAATTGATAAAAATCTGAACTGTTCAAATTAGAAATTATCAAATTGTACTTACTGTTTAAAAACATACGCGTGGAGAACCAAGCGCGGCAGAAATTAAACTTCTTGCAGTCTAGTAATGTTTAGAAGTAAATTAAGATTGGAAATGGTGAATAATCCTAATGAAGCGACAACAAGATCAGGAACAACTAATCCAAAAAAAATAATGAAGCGACAACAAGATCAGGAACAACTAATCCAAAAAAAATAATGAAGCGACAACAAGATTAGGAACAACTAATACAAAAAGAACAAGATCAGGAACAACTAATACAAAAAAAATCAAGATCAGGAACAACTAATACAAAAGAAAACAAGATCAGGAACGATTAATACAAAAAAAATCATAGAAAAAGAAGGAGAACGTATGGGAAAGAAGGAGACATAGTTCATAGCATTTCCCATACGCTCTCCTTCTTTTTCTATGATTTTTTTTGCACTAGTTGTTCCTGATCTTGTTGTCGCTTCATTAGGATTATTTACCATTTCCAATCTTAATTTACTTCTAAACATTACTAGACTGCAAGAAGTTTCACTTCTTCCGCGCGTGGTTTTCCACGCGTATGTTTTCGCCATAGCACGTGCTAGCGCTGGCCTTGCTCCCCAACCTCAGCAGTGAGTAGTGGGGGTATATAGGACAGCTGCCAGCGACACGAAAGCGAGTAACGACAACACCACCTAGATGGTGTTGGTAACGGGCTGGCCTTACTCACCATCCCCACCACTTCCGTTACACATTTTCGTGTCCGGAATTCCGTGACGCGAATAATCTTACACCCCGGCAAAAGAAGTTTCACTTCAAAAATTATAAAATTGTACTTACTGTTTAAAAATTATAAAATAGTACTTAATGTTTAAAAATTATAAAATTGTACTTACCGTTTAAAAATTAGAAATTAAGGAAATTCAGTTCTCTTTACCGTCCATTTAATGAAAGAGGAAGAGGCGCTGTTAATCATCCAGAAATTACCGTAGACTGTGTGTGTGTGTGTGTGTGTGTGTGTGTGTGTGTGTTATGAAATAATTCTGGAACGAAGAGAATCTCGGGGATTCCTCGCAATCAGGGGCCAAAGTGCTTCCGACTTGGTCTTAAGGATCGCGGCGGTGATTCAATGAACGTTTACGTCCGTTCATTTTGCAACTAAATTGATAAAAGCGCGGAGAAAGTTTAATTCGCGGAAAAACGAAGGCGCGCGGGGGAGATCCTCGAGGCGTTCTTCAGGTGAAACGTGTTCCTTCAGGTAGGACTTGGCACAGAGAGTCGCGGTACGGTACCGAATCTGTTCGGGATGTTGGACGGAATCGCTGCCAGAAACAGCTAGCGTTGGCCGGGGGAAAGTAATTGCACGGTAAACTTCATTTCCCTAGGGTTAATGAAGATCAAAGAACCGAGAGACGAAGAGGCAGAAATATCGCGGGAGCGTCTGAAAATCGATAGACGTGTAATAATAACGCGAGCAGCGCGCGAGGGCCGAGCCTTCTGGACGTCGTCGACGTCGTTGTCGTCGTCGTTAGAAGCGGATTAAAATTACAGTAAAAGCTTGATTCTTGTCCGGAGCGTGGACACGATTCTTGTCCAGTGCCGACCCACTCGTGATGTCAACACCACGACATTGACTCGAGGAAGTGATTTTACAAATCTCTTAATTTTCATTATTTGTTTATGGGACTTTCACTACCTTATTTCTGGCATTTTTCTGATTAAAATGACACCAAACACGATATAGTTTCAATTGTATTTAGTGGTGTAATCGACGGTGAAAGTTTCGGTCGCAACGAACAACAGCGCATTGGAAAGAAAGAGACGCGAACAGTCGACGTCGCCGGCACAATTCAAAGGCCCGCGTGTTCTCACAATGATATGACAATGATAGAATTGTTCATTTTTCATTATTTTTTTATGGGACTTTCACTAACTGATTTCTGGCATTTTTCTGATTAAAATGATACCAAACACGATATAATTTCAACTTTATTTAGTGGTTTCATAAATTATGCTTCACATGTAGAGTAAATATGGGCCAAATTATACCGTGTTTGGTCTTGTTCTAATCAGAAAAATGCCAGAAACAAGCCAGTGAAAGTCCCATAAAGAAAATAATGAAAAATAAAGCATTTTTAACTGGCATATTACATTGTGAGAACACGCGGCCCTTTAAACTGTGCCGGCGACGGCGACACGCTTCAAATTTCATTCTGTCCTTCCCTATGTTCGGCTTTCTATTGAAGTCTCGCTCGGCGCGGTATCTAGACGCAGTCATAAAGCCAAAAGCACTTCTCGTGGCTTGATTCTTGTCTTCTTGTCCATGAAAAATACACGGCTGTTGGACATGAATCAATCGTGTCCTACTCTATGTTCGGCTTTCTTTTGAAGTCTCACTCGGCGCGATATCTAGTCATAAATCAAAAAGCACTTCTGGCCACGATTCTTGTCCATGAAAAACACGGTTGTTGGACAAGAATCAAGCTTTTACTGTATATTCGACGCGGCGCGAGAGCTGGGTCGCCGAAAACGTTGGACTACCTAGTTCTTTTTTCTCTAAGGTCCTCGTTTACGCAACACGTCCGACAGGGAACAGGGACCGGTTGGAAAAGAGCGTTTCGTTACACGCGGAAATCGTTGCGGGGTCGCTCGACCCGGTCGCGCAGCTTGCGATTATTTAATGGAACAAAGGACCCGGAGGATCTCGCGCGAGAGTCCCGTTCCGCTAAATCCCGGCAGAAAATCAAAGCGCACCAGTGAACCAACAGGAAGAGTAATCTCTATCCCAGCTTCCATTTCCCTGGAAGTTACCTGGAAGGCGGAGGATTCGCCAGACGCGGATAGAGATAGCGGTAGAGGGAGAGAGAGAGAGAGAGAGAGAGAGAGAGAGAGAGAGAGAGAGAGAGAGAGAGAGAGAGAGAGAGAGAGAGAGAGAGAGAGAGAGAGAGAGAGAGAGAGAGAGAGTATAGCCCGGAAACGGCTGTATATTTGCTGCCGCTCCGCTGCAGGCCCGTTAATGTGTTTAAGCCGAATATGGATCGTGGAAATTGGGTTTTGTCGCTCCACCTGAATCTTGAGACGGTTTTCGTCTAGCCCCGAAACCGGATGATGTATTCGCGCGTTAGCAAATACGGGTTAGTCCCCTCTTATATCGGGCAACTCCTCCGACGACTTAGCCGACGACTTAGCCGACGACTTTTCGCCGTAAGACGCCTCCCGAAAGCTTTGCATCGATTTAGGTACACGATGCCAGAGGATAGATGAGATAGAAATACGACGTTCGAGATTTTATTACGCTACGGACCATTTACCACTCGGTTCGCGCTCGCGCCTCGATGCTAGCGCCTCTATCGGGGCAAGCCGTGTGCTTGCAGCGAAGCAGCACCAGGAGTTCGAGGAGCATCGCCTTGCCTTACAGAAGACTAGAATTATGCGTTTAGCACCTTCGTCGACAACATCCACCGGTACCTCGCTACAAGCACTTCCGTTGGGACCAGAGTTGGGCATTATTTCGTTAAAAAAATTATTTAAATAACGATTCGAATAAAAGATACTTTTCACTCTTTCAGCGAAAACTGTGCATTATTTCGGTACATTTGACCAATCGAAATTTGGGGTACTTTTATTACTGGGATTAAAGTTCGAGGATGCAAATCTAATGGGATAACATGTTACCAGAGTTGGGCAAAATTTTCATCTAAATAAAAATTTCGTATAACGAATAAAACATAAAAACATTTTTATCTTCGTTATTCGAAGGTTCGAATAAAAAAAGTATATTCGACAAGAATTTATCCGACGAGTAAATTGACGAGAGAAATTTTTATTTAGATCATAATTTTGCCCAACTTTGGTTGGAACCTAGAACGCGCTCGTAACGAAGCACCGCGAATTTAAAGAGCGTTCCATTGCTTGCCGACTCGATACTTTCTAGATACCCCTTCCGTCCCGTACCGTCTATTTTCATTGAAATTAATTAAATTAGATTTAATTATAAAGGGTATAGCCGGATAAGGTAGTAAAAAATGCCCTTGAACCGAATTATATCGACGATGGGTCATTCGATAGGGCACCCAGAAAAAACATACTGTGCAAAGTTTCAACCCTGTATCTCGATCCGGAGGGTAGTTATGGGGTAAAATCGAAAAATCAGTTTTTGGCCTATTTTCCCTAGTTAATGATATTTAGAAATTCTGAAAAAAATCTGACACATGTCAAGAACCCAATTACATACTTTGCAATTGGTTTCAGATTTTTAAAGTGAAAATCCTGCTTGTAAAAAATCAAAAACCTCAAAAAAATCGAAAAAATGCAGATTTCACATGGAAATTCTGGAGCGTCCAGATTTATATTTTTACAGTAGCAATATATTGTTATGGGTATTGTTCATGAATTTTTTCAGATTTTTTGGTTTGGTGCGCCGTTGTTAAAAAAAATAAAAACCGATTTTTTCGACGTTTTCTCCGCGAAGAACTAAGCTAACCTTAAAATTGTTACGTTCTATTTATTCTGTAACTCTACCAGGCACTGATGAACCTTGAACACTTGTCAAAAATAATTAAACAATGAAATCAGCTTCATTAGTATTTTTACTATGTCAGCGTATTACATCTGAAAGTATTAACCACATTCCCAACAGCTCGGTTGGCTCAACGCGTCAGGCGTTCGACTGTTGACCTGCTTATACTAGGTTCGCGCCCGGCATACGTATAATTTTTTTTTTACTTGATTATTTCTTTTTTTTATGTCTAACTATATAATAATCAATGGTATTTTTGTAGATTTCTTTTAGAATCAATATTTAAATATTTAAAAAATATTTTAAGCTAAAATGCGCAAAAAAAATTTTTGAGTAATTGTTATTATCATCAATTTTTATGTATGCATCTTCTTAATTCTGGTAGTATTAAATATTTTCTGCAGTAAATCTATACGTGCTTCGAGTTTTAAATACTCCGTTATAGAGAAAATAATCCATTGTAATACTACTCTTTTCAAGCATTCGTTTTTGGTACCTCGTCCTTCGTGCGGAACAGCAATTATTGTGTATGAACCGGCGTTTTGTAAAAGCGGACGGACAAAGTGTCCGTGTTTTATTATTTTATACCTTTAGCCTGCCCATTTACCTGTACCTTTACCTTTACCTCTACGTTTATATTCACCTTTCCCTTTCTCTACTCGCTTTATGACTCTGTCGATCATCACTACCAGGACTGCAGAAAATATTTAATACTACCAGAATTAAGAAGATGCATACATAAAAATTGATGATAATAACAATTACTCCAAAATTTTTTTTGCGCATTTTAGCTTAAAATATTTTTTAAATATTTAAATATTGATTCTAAAAGAAATCTACAAAAATACCATTGATTATTATATAGTTAGACATAAAAAAAAGAAATAATCAAGTAAAAAAAAAATTATACGTATGCCGGGCGCGAACCTAGTATAAGCAGGTCAACAGTCGAACGCCTGACGCGTTGAGCCAACCGAGCTGTTGGGAATGTGGTTAATACTTTCAGATGTAATACGCTGACATAGTAAAAATACTAATGAAGCTGATTTCATTGTTTAATTATTTTTGACAAGTGTTCAAGGTTCATCAGTGCCTGGTAGAGTTACAGAATAAATAGAACGTAACAATTTTAAGGTTAGCTTAGTTCTTCGCGGAGAAAACGTCGAAAAAATCGGTTTTTATTTTTTTTAACAACGGCGCACCAAACCAAAAAATCTGAAAAAATTCATGAACAATACCCATAACAATATATTGCTACTGTAAAAATATAAATCTGGACGCTCCAGAATTTCCATGTGAAATCTGCATTTTTTCGATTTTTTTGAGGTTTTTGATTTTTTACAAGCAGGATTTTCACTTTAAAAATCTGAAACCAATTGCAAAGTATGTAATTGGGTTCTTGACATGTGTCAGATTTTTTTCAGAATTTCTAAATATCATTAACTAGGGAAAATAGGCCAAAAACTGATTTTTCGATTTTACCCCATAACTACCCTCCGGATCGAGATACAGGGTTGAAACTTTGCACAGTATGTTTTTTCTGGGTGCCCTATCGAATGACCCATCGTCGATATAATTCGGTTCAAGGGCATTTTTTACTACCTTATCCGGCTATACCCTTTCATACAATTTAAATTTTATTGCCGCGCCGCTCCGAGAGACTTAACCTTACCGGTGAAAGGATGAACCGAAGGGCCTCGGGCCGATTCTCTTTGGCTCCCAAGATAATTGATTCGCCATTTCGATTTGCCGCTCTTGTCGGAACAGGAGAAGGGAATCTTTTATCGCGTGGGCCTATCTTTTGGTACGCGGGCTCATTGTGGACGGAATCGAAGCCCCGTCGATCGAAGATAATGGTCGAAGAGTGGGGAGACAAGAAGAGAGAGAGAAAAAAAAAGAAGAACGGAAGAAGACGCAAGAAAGAGAGGTGAAGTTCTCTTTTATCGCAAAGGGAAGCCTCTGCGGACGACACGTCGCGGACAAAAGAAACCGAGTTCCTCTCTCTCCCGGCTCGGAAAAGGGAGAAGAAAAATGGCTGCGCTGGCTGCCGGCTCCGAGGACACCAACCTCACCCCCATCCCCCCGCCTCACCGAGCTAGACTTCGCGGCCGATAACAATAAGGTGTTAATTAAGCGGCTGGCAAAGAGGGCCGCCGCTCAGTTAATTCCGCGTGTTCAATGGGAAAAGGCGCTCGCGCGCCACCCACGCGACAAGCTTTTGCTAGGACACTCGTCCTTTCCTTCCTTTTCCAACATTCGTTCGGTCGTTCAACCTGTTCCCATTGGGTCTCTTCGTTTCGCGTAATCGCACAGGCAATGGTTGAACAACGGAATAAATATCGATATTCTTTTTCTTCCTGGAAATTATAAAGAACAAAAACACTCTTGTCGTTGCAGATGTAACGAAGATTGCGGTGCATTAATTGTTCAACAAACACATTACAGTAAGACCCCGATTAACGGATACGTTCTAATAAGTTCCAGTGCTAAACGAAAGCGTTAAACAAGGTCATCATTTTTTTTTTTTAGAAAATAAAAGTTTTCTTTTAGAAAAGAACGTAGAAAGATACATAGTATGCATACCATCATTTGCACACGTGTACCTTCCGTATCAATTTGACACAGTTTTCCCGAAATAAGTTATACTGTTCTGTTATTTGTAGGTAAATTCGCCTGAAACTTCGTGATTTATATTTTTTCAATGCAAAACACATAACCGAAAACCCTAAGATGTAAATGTTAACTCGTCAATTTGAATAAAAAAAACGTGGAAAAATAACTGTTTACCTTATTATTTTATCGATTTTATACCACTGTCAATTTGACACCGAAGGACACAGTTCGTGAAATGAGGGACGGATGAGGGTTAAGGGGAAATATTGTTAATGTAACATGTTAGCAAATTGTCAAGAAGTAAATCGAATGGTTTGATCATCGTACTTGTTTTACCAACAAATCGAAGCTGGATTAGCCAAAATCGGGAAGAGGCGCTGGACGAATTAAATATTGCGTTATTGATAAAGGGTATAGCCGGATAAGGTAGTAAAAAATGCCCTTGAACCGAATTATATCGACGATGGGTCATTCGATAGGGCACCCAGAAAAAACATACTGTGCAAAGTTTCAACCCTGTATCTCGATCCGGAGGGTAGTTATGGGGTAAAATCGAAAAATCAGTTTTTGGCCTATTTTCCCTAGTTAATGATATTTAGAAATTCTGAAAAAAATCTGACACATGTCAAGAACCCAATTACATACTTTGCAATTGGTTTCAGATTTTTAAAGTGAAAATCCTGCTTGTAAAAAATCAAAAACCTCAAAAAAATCGAAAAAATGCAGATTTCACATGGAAATTCTGGAGCGTCCAGATTTATATTTTTACAGTAGCAATATATTGTTATGGGTATTGTTCATGAATTTTTTCAGATTTTTTGGTTTGGTGCGCCGTTGTTAAAAAAAATAAAAACCGATTTTTTCGACGTTTTCTCCGCGAAGAACTAAGCTAACCTTAAAATTGTTACGTTCTATTTATTCTGTAACTCTACAAGGCACTGATGAACCTTGAACACTTGTCAAAAATAATTAAACAATGAAATCAGCTTCATTAGTATTTTTACTATGTCAGCGTATTACATCTGAAAGTATTAACCACATTCCCAACAGCTCGGTTGGCTCAGCGCGTCAGGCGTTCGACTGTTGACCTGCTTATACTAGGTTCGCGCCCGGCATACGTATAATTTTTTTTTTACTTGATTATTTCTTTTTTTTATGTCTAACTATATAATAATCAATGGTATTTTTGTAGATTTCTTTTAGAATCAATATTTAAATATTTAAAAAATATTTTAAGCTAAAATGCGCAAAAAAAATTTTTGAGTAATTGTTATTATCATCAATTTTTATGTATGCATCTTCTTAATTCTGGTAGTATTAAATATTTTCTGCAGTAAATCTATACGTGCTTCGAGTTTTAAATACTCCGTTATAGAGAAAATAATCCATTGTAATACTACTCTTTTCAAGCATTCGTTTTTGGTACCTCGTCCTTCGTGCGGAACAGCAATTATTGTGTATGAACCGGCGTTTTGTAAAAGCGGACGGACAAAGTGTCCGTGTTTTATTATTTTATACCCTTAGCCTGCCCATTTACCTGTACCTTTACCTTTACCTCTACGTTTATATTCACCTTTCCCTTTCTCTACTCGCTTTATGACTCTGTCGATCATCACTACCAGGACTGCAGAAAATATTTAATACTACCAGAATTAAGAAGATGCATACATAAAAATTGATGATAATAACAATTACTCCAAAATTTTTTTTGCGCATTTTAGCTTAAAATATTTTTTAAATATTTAAATATTGATTCTAAAAGAAATCTACAAAAATACCATTGATTATTATATAGTTAGACATAAAAAAAAGAAATAATCAAGTAAAAAAAAAATTATACGTATGCCGGGCGCGAACCTAGTATAAGCAGGTCAACAGTCGAACGCCTGACGCGTTGAGCCAACCGAGCTGTTGGGAATGTGGTTAATACTTTCAGATGTAATACGCTGACATAGTAAAAATACTAATGAAGCTGATTTCATTGTTTAATTATTTTTGACAAGTGTTCAAGGTTCATCAGTGCCTGGTAGAGTTACAGAATAAATAGAACGTAACAATTTTAAGGTTAGCTTAGTTCTTCGCGGAGAAAACGTCGAAAAAATCGGTTTTTATTTTTTTTAACAACGGCGCACCAAACCAAAAAATCTGAAAAAATTCATGAACAATACCCATAACAATATATTGCTACTGTAAAAATATAAATCTGGACGCTCCAGAATTTCCATGTGAAATCTGCATTTTTTCGATTTTTTTGAGGTTTTTGATTTTTTACAAGCAGGATTTTCACTTTAAAAATCTGAAACCAATTGCAAAGTATGTAATTGGGTTCTTGACATGTGTCAGATTTTTTTCAGAATTTCTAAATATCATTAACTAGGGAAAATAGGCCAAAAACTGATTTTTCGATTTTACCCCATAACTACCCTCCGGATCGAGATACAGGGTTGAAACTTTGCACAGTATGTTTTTTCTGGGTGCCCTATCGAATGACCCATCGTCGATATAATTCGGTTCAAGGGCATTTTTTACTACCTTATCCGGCTATACCCTTAAATACCGATTGAAGAAATCATGGTGGCTGTCACGCATGCGCGGGGGGTACACGAGTGTCTCGAGGTAGTTTTATTCTGCGCCGTTAATTCCTCGCAGCAGGGAAACAACCGGATTACGCGCGCAGTGCGCCCGTTGAAATCACCGAATCGGTCCGATCGACGCGTTACACCGTCCGCCATTCATCCGGACGGTTTTGTTCCTGTTCCCGTTGCTTGATGCTAGTGTTGGTGCCGGGGGATAGCCGGTTGAAACCAACGAAAAGAGGATTAGTTTGGGCTCGCGAGCTGCCTCGTTGCCCGCGGAATAGCGACGTTTGTCCGAGCGTTTTACCGACAGGCCTCGAGACAATTGATTAGCCGTGGACACACGCGCGCAACCCTATCGATCCGAAACCGATCGTCATTTCTCTCTCTCTCTGTCTAGAGCGATCCCTTTCTCCCCCGATTTATTCCGATCGATTTCCTATTCGTTGTTTCTCGGTCGTTTCGCTGCAACTTTATCGGATCAACCCGCCCCGTAATCGATACACTGCTTTCACGATTGTTTTTCCGGAGCCGACCGGCTCGCCGTTTTCAAGCTGGCTGGTTTTTTTTTTATTTTTTCGATCCCTTTGAGACCGACTGGGCGTGTCCGAGATTTTTCTATTCGGCTCGCAATTTATTTTATAATTAATGGACGGGGGCAATTAATACCAAGTAACGAAGCACTGTTATTTACGTTACATTTGGCGAATCCACCGGCGCTTAAAAATTTACGTTACCTTGTATCAATAGGTGTGTTAGAAAATCGTGAACGTTGTCCCTTGATGGTTCTGGGGTAAGTGCCGAGCTGTTCCTCTCAGTCCTCTTACCGGGAAGGCACCCTCGCCTTCCCCCACTCCGTGGCCAGATCCTTGAGGCACACGGTCCCAATTTTTATAAGTTTACCAGTTTTTCCATATCTGTTTACAACAACATCCCCTCGATGGTCAGCGGCGAGGAGACCCAACGTGGTCATCCGTTGTCGCCCATCGATGGCCATATTTATTGCAGTCATCCCTATTCAGGGCCTTGAGTGGGCTAAAACCCGACCATAAATCTGTCTAGGCCTAAGGATCGTCTTGGTACCAGCCCCCGACTCGGCCTAACACATGTTGACGCTAACAGGTGTGTTATGCGTTTATGATAAAAATTAGTAGACGAGACTCGAAACGGTGCACGAATTATTTTCAACTCGCTGGAATTGTTAAAATGTTTATTTTGCATACAGATCCGCGCTCTACTTGCGAAATACACGTGGAAGAAGGGTTTTTTCAGAAAATTCGTGAACTCGTCGGATGCGCAAAGAGCTCGCAGTCGATGTTCAAAATGCAAACGAAGAGGCGTTGCAGAGAATGCTGCATCGGTTCGGGGAAAGAGGAAACGCGAATTTGCAAAGGGCGGAGGGAACAGAGCAGGCCGTCGGGTTTTCTCAATTTTTTGACAAGATTTCCGTAATTTTTCTAGGAGTTAAAGACGCTTATCTTGAAGAGCAGTCTTCGACCTTTAATTTGAGCCCTCGAACGTTAAAAAATTCCTACGTTCACATATTTTAAAATTGATCCAAAGAGACACGTCAAAATCGAGGCAATTTTAACCGTGCAGGGGGTTGTGTTTTCTCAATTTCTTGACAAGACTTATATTTTTTTGAAAGTTAATAACGCTTATCATGAAAGGCAGTCTTTCTAATTTGAGCCCTCAATGGTTAAAAAATTTCCACGGTAATATATTTTAAGGTTGACCTACGAGACCCGCGTCTTGCGAAATACACGTGGAAGCCGGGTTTTTCAGAAAATTCGTGAACTCGTCGGATGCGCAAAGAGCTCGCAGTCGATGTTCAAAATGCAAACGAAGAGGCGTTGCAGAGAATGCTGCATCGGTTCGGGGGAAGAGGAAACGCGAATTTGCAAAGGGCGGAGGGCCACAGGAGGGTAGTCCCTAACTGGTTCGCTAAACAGTCGATCGTTCCTGGGAGGATCTCGAGGCCGGTTTACAAGAGCCGCCACGCTGTTCCACGATCCGGGCTGCTCGAGAGTCGTCTTGGAGCGCGTTCAACCGATCAAAAGTCGCCTGAAAGCGCGATTATTCCGCGTTAAGCCTCTCTCTCTCGAGGGGCTGGCGGCGCGATAAGCAATTCAGATTCGGTTCTTGCCGCGGCCGCGCGCTCGAGTTTCCATGGTGTTCCGAGGTGTTCTCTTTTTTCCCTTTTCTTTTCGCCGTTTCGCCCGTAAAAGGCACGTAAAAGGGAAAGAGCGAAAGATAAAGGAGCAGCCGACCGGCGATTAACGCGCGAACCGCGATCCTCTCCTCTCTCCTCTCCTCTCTCCCCCACCTCGGATAGGGTAAACTTTTTTAATTTCGAACATCCCCGGAAATTATCCGGTAACTTCGGGCCGGGCTTTACCGCGACCGGCGCCCGTTGTCCGCTCGCGATTTATCCGAGCCGGATACCCTGGCCGCGGTATTCAAATTAACTGCGAACTTCGTGCACCGGCCATCCCCACAGCTGCACCGGTTTCCGCCTGTTCGCTCGATTTTTACTTATTCACAGTTTTTTTAATTCGATTCTCTGTTCTCGCTACGTGACCCTTACGCGTTTGGTTTGACCCTCCCAGTGCTTGGAAGAAAATCTCGCAATTTTATGATCTTTGGCTAGGGTCGAAGCGATTTTTTAAATATGAAGCGCAACATTTCATCTTTAATTTGAGTGCTCGAACGTTAAAAAATTCCTACGTTCACATATTTTAAAATTGATCCGAAGAGACACGTCAAAATCGAGGCTATTTTAACCGAGCAGGGGGTCGGGTTTTCTCAATTTTTTGACAAGATTTCCGTAATTTTTCTAGCAGTTACAGACGCTTATCTTGAAGAGCAGTCTTTGACCTTGAATTTGAGTGCTCGAACGTTAAAAAATTCCTACGTTCACATATTTTAAAATTGATCCAAAGAGACACGTCAATATCGAGGCAATTTTAACCGAGCAGGGGTCGGGTTTTCTCAATTTTTTCACAAGATTTCCGTAATTTTTCTAGGAGTTAGCGACGCTTATCTTGAAGAGCAGTCTTTGGCCTTTAATTTGAGCCCTCGAACGTTAAAAAAGTCCTACGGTAACATATTTTAAAATTGATCCAAAGAGAACCTCCAAAGTCGAGTTAATTTGAACTGAGCAGGCCGTCGGGTTTTCTCAATTTATGGGCAAGATTTCCGTAATTTTTCTAGGAGTTAAAGTCGCTTATCTTGAAGAGCAGTCTTTGACCTTTAATTTGAGAGACACGTGAAAATCGAGGCAAAATTTTAACCGAGCAGGGTGTCGGGTTTCCTCAATTTTTTTACAAGACTTCGGTGATTTTTTTGAAAGTTAAAACGGCTTATCATCAAGAACAGTCGTTCTAATTTGAGCCCTCAATGGTTAAAAAATGTCCACGGTAATATATTTTAAGGTTGACCTAAAGAGACCGGCTCGCGTCTACTTCGGCGGAATCAATTACAATAAAGGTCTCTGTGGAAGCGTGTTTGTTAGTGTAACTCTGTTCCCGTAATAAACGGACTATTATTCTTATTATCCGATCCGAAACGAGAATAGAAAGGGGTTGGGAGGGGTTGGTCGTGAGAAGAGAGCCGCGATGCAGTTCGCGGCTGCAAAGACGTTTAACGACTGGTTTTATGGCATTATGGTAGCAAGACCCGCGGCGAGGATCGCAATCTAAATTTAATGGTCGTGAATTGTTTATTGTTAACGATACTCACTGTTCGCGGCGTGTAGCCGGGGGTCGGTTATGAAACATCGGTCCTCCGTCGAGTCGAGCCTCGTTGTTAACGTTGACGAGGGTACTCCGATCGTCGAAATAGGTTCGTTTATCCGGGTAAGAGCATCTGCAATGAATAAAGACGTCGTTAGGATTGGGGTATAAATCGTTCAAGAAAATCGTTTCGTCGAAAGCGAGAACTCTTGAAAACGAGATCACGTTTCGGGGGGGGGGGGGGGCAGTTTTCTGGCCGGAGAAAACTGCGAAAATTCGATCGACGCGATAGAGATAAAGATAGATAGAGATAGAGATAGAGATAGAGAGAGAGGGAGAGAGAGAGAGAGAGAGTTTGCGGCCATGAAACGGAAGGGGTGGCTCGAGCACGAGAAATAATCTCGATATCGCTCCAGTTTCTTTTCAAACACCTTTCACCGCCTCCGGGAAGTAGGAAAGAGTTCCGAGGGAATTCCCGGCGCAAAAATCATTCACCGAAAACAGACCGAAGTATCGAAACCCGATAAATTCGCGAACCGTCCGATCATACGGCTCCCAGAACTGAAAACCACCCCCGCAGATCCGTCGCGTATTCGTTTAAAGTGTAGGTTCAGCTTCGAAAAATGCGAAGAACGAAATGTATCTCCACACGTTTTATTTTCCAACGAGAACAAAATCATATCTATTTCCGGACGATTTTCCCAGTGAATTTATTGCAAAATTTACATCGAAATAAATCACTACCGCCACACACGGTGGTGAACATTTACGTAGAAGAAGAAAACAAGTGGGGGGAAAAAAATATTATCTTTCCGAGGAAATTGGCCAATCACCGGATATCGATCGACTTCCAGGTTGTATCCGCGCGAAAACAACCGCGTACGGTATATAACTCTGTAGAAAAAGTGGTAGTAAAAATAATTTCACCATCGGTGGAACTGCAAGTTAAACCACTGTGCGTCCTCCCTCTGTTCCGCAGGTGGCGAGAGAGGGGGGTTAAACGACGCGTCGATTTCCATAAATAGTTCTCGAACTACGGGGTCGATAGGGGGTTGGGTTGCGGGTGCGAGGGCGGTTTCGGAGCGTGGGTGGGTTGCGAGAAGTCAAGATCCAACGGATTGCAAGCGGAAAGTCGTGGCCGGGCGAGAGAGAGTTTCCCCGTTTCTCTCCGTTCGATTCCATTCATCGGCCGTGTTCGCCGGATCCGGGGCCCTCGTAAATTTCCGAAAGTGGTTCCTCGGGAGAATAAACATCGTATTGTTTGGTTCGCGGGGGTGGTTTCGACCATCCCCGATGCGCCAGTTATCTTCACGGATCGAGAAACGGCGCGTAAATCTCGACGCAGGCTCTGTCTCTGTCCGGGAATTGTAATGTCTCGTAAAAGCGAGTACCGACGATACCTTTGGAAACACATTACAGTAAACGCTTGATTCTTGTCCAACAGCCGTGTTTTTCGTGGACAAGAATCGTGCCCCAGAAATGCTTTTTGATTTATGACTGCGTCTAGATATGGCGCCGACCGCGCCGAGCGAGACTTCGATAGAGAGCCGAACATAGAGAAGGACAGAATGAAATACGGTTCGCGTGACTGTCCGCGTCTCTTTCTTTCCGATGCGCTGTCCTTCCTTGCGACCGAAACTTTCACCGTCGATTAAACCACTAAATACAATTGAAACTATATCGTGTTTGGTGTCATTTTAATCAGAAAAATGCCAGAAATAAGGTAGTGAAAGTCCCATACACAAATAATGAAAATTAAGAGATTTGCAAAATCGATTCCTCGAGTCAATGACGTGGTGTTCACACCGATATATCCGAGCCGACATCAATGCCCACGCTCTGGACAAGAATCAAGCGTTTACTGTATCTTTAATAGGCTTTCGGTAGATACATTGTTAACCCTTTGCACTCGGAGCTATTTTAACTCAGAAACGACAGATTTTTCCATTCTAGAATATTTCCATTCTATACCATTTTTGTTAATTTTTTGCATATGAAACTGATATAATATCTCATGTAATATGTAAATGTCTAGTAGTTTATTAAATACGAACAAAAATAATAATGTGAACAATATTTTTAAGAATGGCATAGCAGTTTTTAGTGGTGCCTCGGAGTCGCCATCCGAGTGCTAAGGGCTAATATTCTTGTAAAAACTCGATTTCCTATTAAACATTTCAAAGCAATAACAGGTGCACGTATCGTCAGACGCAACTAATTCGTTTAACAATCTCCCCCGCGATTTCGAATAAATCCGTGATAAAACAACCCTCGCTCGCATGCTCGCCAGCTATTCGATCGAGTCTCGCAATCAACGTACGGTACACTATTCCCTCGCGTGCTGCTTCCTCTTTTCGGGGATGGTTTCTTTCGATTCGAGACGAAACTGTTCCGAATTGGGTCAAGATTAACCCCGAAAGTTGTTTCGTTCAGGTCTATTTTCCCCGGAATTCGATCGTTCCGATCAGACTGTATTCCCTTTATTTATTCCCATTATGGTATCGCGCATACAACGGAACATATTCAGTTGATACACGCCGATTTTGATGAAACTTATGCGAGATATAGTTGTTCGAAAAATATTTGACACGTATTTTTTTTTATCGGCAACCATCCACTCTGAGGGGGTGAAAACAGATCTCGAAGTCAGGGGTCAAAACCACATTTCTTGAGATATCTGGAAAACTAGAAGTCGAAAAAATTGATTTTTTTAGAATATGTATTTTTTAATGGGAAATGTAGTCGCTCAAGAATTTTCTAACAAACTTTTTTTTTCTCAAAAAACGTGGATTTGACCCCTGACTTCGAGGGTTGTTTTCACCCCCTCAGAGTGGACGGTTGCCAATAAAAAAAAAATAAGTGTCAAATATTTTTCGAAGAACTATATCTCGCATAAGTTTCATCGAAAACAGCGTGTATCGACTGAATATGTTCCCTTGTTAGTAATCCGATCCCGTGCAATCAATTTCAGAGTATTTGATACGTGCTGCAATATCGAGTCAGCGTTGCGGTGAAACTTTCAAACAGAAAATTCCCCTTAATCTGAAATGCTATTTTCTCGATAAGAATAATTCTTCGGCATTTCCGAATAATAAATTCATCGGCGTCTGAGTTAACGAGGGCGTACTCTGCTCAACGAGGGGGATGAGCGCTGCGCTGTTATCAGCCGGCGACAATGGGGTTGCTAAGGGGGTCGCGTCGCAAGGCGCTGCAAAGGGGGTCAGGAGGAAGGATGCTTGCGTTACAGGAAGCTGCGACATTTCATAAGACAAGTTCCGTGTCTGAGCCAAAGAGCATCGCATTCCCGAGTGCGCGCGCGAGAGCCTGCATGCGCTTCCGCCGGAATTTCGAGTGGAGAGTAATGATATCAGAGCCTCTCTCCGCCCTCTTTCACCCTCCAACTTTACTATGAATCCCCTCCCCCCTCTCTCTCTAGAGAGAGAATCTGCGCTTTCGCCGTGGTCGAAGCCCTAGGGACCGCGAAATTGACGAACAAACGTATTCCTCCACTTTGCGAAACTGAACCTTGCGCCGCGCCGCGCCGCGCCGCCGCCACCACCCGGGGAATTTTTAATTGAAAGTTCATGTACCCGACCCCCCCTTTGACGGCTACTCGCCGCCCTGTGTCAACGCGGAAATTTGTTTCGAGCGATCGAACCGCTACGGAACGCCGAGAGCGGCTGCGTTTTTGCGTCGGCCGATGGCGTTCCAAAACGTACACGAGAACGATCGAACCTTTGAATAATATTTTATTATCCTCATGGGAGATTGCGCGCCTCTACTATTTTTATCAGTGCATTATACTATGCTCACTAGGGTGGACCTTAGTTATAGTACTTGGTGAAATTTTTTTCACGCCCCCCCCCCCCCTCCCCCTAAAATTGTGCTATTGGGTAAGAAAATAATTCCTGCAAAAGTTGAAGTTGATGATGGGGAAGATTGATTTTGATTGAAAGGGGAAGGTGTGCCTCAGTGACGTTGAAGTTGCGAAAAACATGAAATTTTGTAGGAATGGGAATATTTGAAGGAAAGACTTTTTATTATGACTAAATGTTCTTCTTGCGTCAAAATATTGATTATAATAGTACCAAAATGTAATATTTTAACAATTAACTAAGTATCATATTTTTATAAATATTTATGCTAAATTTTATGTATTTTTTATTGAAAGTACCAATTCTTTTACTCATATTCTTATACTAATTTAAAATTAGAGAAATTAACGTTCGACATAAATATATTATATTTAATCGGAGCATAATATTTTTAACCGGATGTGCTTCGCACAATCGAAATAATCTTAATTCGTACAAAGTACACTTGTACTTGAATGCATTTAAGGAATAATAATATTTTTGAAGGTTTAAAATATTTAACTTGAATTTTCAATATGCTCATCACACTGAGCGCGCAGTTACTTCTATTTCAAAACTTCGCGCTCGATTTTTCATGTCATGGAACAATATTGGGGGGGGGGGGGTGCCCAAAATTTTTTGGTCGAAAAATAAGGTCCACCCTAATGCTCGCTCAGAAAATCTTTGCTGACACAAACAGTTCTTTCGCGGTAGAGCCAATGTATAATAAAATCTAACGAAAGAAAACGGGGAGGGGGAAATTGATGGCGATAATCGACGAGCGAACCCGGTCGACAGGTTAAAAACCGATCGTTCCTCGTTCAAACGGATGAAAAATGAGCGATAAAGAGTAAGAAAACAGTTAGAGGACGCCGGGACACGCGATTCCGGCTGGTTAAACGGGTCTCGCTTTCCCCCCGAAAGAAACGCCGGCGAACGCCGTTCCGAATGGCCATTCGGACGCGGAATGGCCCCTAAACGCGACAAAATGGCGCCGGTAGATGCCTGGCAACGCATTGCCGGCGCACCGAGTCGTCGGATTCGTTTCACGATGCATAACTGTCACCGGCAAACGTACGCACGGCTTTTTGGAACTGTCTTGTTTACTGCGCCCGCGAATTATGTCCCTGCTGTGTTCGTTAATGGCCAACGATAAGAGACACGGAGCGTGGGAGGCCGAGAGAGAGAGAGAGAGAGAGAGAGAACGATGGAAAGCGCGTTCCACGATTTTTATTTGCCGACGAGCATTTTCCTTCGTGCGTCGGCCTGTTCCCTTTCAAATTCTGCTCGCAATTGACTGCGGATTTTATGCGTTACGTTCTAGACGTTTAAAAGGATGGAAGGATTAATGGGGTCATCCCATGTGAGAGTTACTTTTTCTTGCGTTTTTTAGGAATTTTTTCTGAAGGACCCTTAAAACGTACAATCTTGAAATTTTTATCACACATTTATTGACATTTTAACAGTCTCTCAGAATTTTTTCAAACCAAATTATCGAGTTGCATCGACTTTACACCGTTCGGAAGACACTCGGGTGTAAAAAGAAGTAGGTTGATGGATATGCACTTTTTTCCATCACAAATTAATGTCCAACTGGTTGATATTTCACTGGTTATTTATTAATACTTTAATCGTAATGAGGCAAACAGATGCTCCGTTCTACGTTTATAACAGTCGAACGACTTCGAATATCGAAATATCCTTTTACCTGTTAAACTGTCCAATTTGTGCAAAAACAAATTTGAGCGAAATCCGTTCAGTAGTTTTTGAGATATCATGGTCGCCAATATGAATAATACAGTTTTGAGAAAAACGCGTTTAAAGATTCAAGTACGATTTACACAAAGAAAATGTAAACTCAACAATAGTCTGCGATCGACTCCGAAGTGCAGGTTGATTCGAATGCACTTTTTTCCAGCAGAAATTAATGTCCAACTGATTGATATTTCACTGGTTATTTATTAATACTTTAATCGTAATGAGGCAAACAGATGCTCCGTTCTACGTTTATAACAGTCGAACGATTCGAATATCGAAATATCCTTTTACCTGTTAAACTGTCCAATTTGTGCAAAAACAAATTTGAGCGAAATCCGTTCAGTAGTTTTTGAGATATCATGGTCGCCAATATGAATAATACAGTTTTGAGAAAAACGCGTTTAAAGATTCAAGTACGATTTACACAAAGAAAATGTAAACTCAACAATAGTCTGCGATCGACTCCGAAGTGCAGGTTGATTCGAATGCACTTTTTTCCAGCAGAAATTAATGTCCAACTGATTGATATTTCACTGGTTATTTATTAATACTTTAATCGTAATGAGGCAAACAGATGCTCCGTTCTACGTTTATAACAGTCGAACGATTCGAATATCGAAATATCCTTTTTCATACCTGCATATTCTAGGAATGTGATAGAAGCTATTTGTGCAATAAAAATTTTGCGATTTTTTAGATCTGCCACATGGGATGACCCCCTTAAAACGATTTAAGAAAATTGATCCTCCTCCAATCGATGCACACAATTTTTATTTTCAAAAACAGTCGAAATCATTTCTGTTCGTGTGGCCTGTACCGACCGCCATCTTGTTTCCCTCCCCCGTTGGTCAGTATGCAAAACACAACGGTCCTGACGAATTTTTTTCGCCGTTCCCGGTCGCGTTTCGCCGTCGGGAACTCGATTTTTTTTCGCCTCTTCCGTCGCGCCTTCCGCCTCACTTTGAAAACTTTTTCCGCGCCGGCCGGCCGCCCCCGCCCCCGCCATTTTCCCTCTTTTCTCTTTTCCACTTTGCCTGTGCGCGCCGCGACGCCCTTTCTCCGCAGGAAAAAATCGTTTTACTCGCGGCCGACTGCCCCCCTACCCTCCGACGCTTTCGAACTGTAATTTTTTCCCCTCTTTATTAATCGCACTCTTTGTTATTCTTCGCCGTTTAAATGCACCGTCGATGAAGTACCATAAATCGTGACGGGGAATAAAACAAAAAATAGGGGACTCGAGATAAATTGGAAATGATACGAAAGGATTGTTGGATTGAGTGTTAGCCTAACACTGTTAGGGGTTGGAGAACGTCTGCAGCAGTCTCTGCAGAAGGAAATATCGGCCATGAGAAGCCCGTGGGACAACGCAATTACAATTGGACGATCGTTGGTTGCTTTCACCGCTGCTTGCGTAATCAAATGGAAAGGTTAAGGCGGGAATCGGCGAGGAAAGAAGCCACGAGAGCAGCGACAAATACCAGACGCGATGCTCTTTCGTGATTCGCCTTATCTCGCCGATGCTATTACAATAACGTTCTCCCTTCAGCGTTACTTTTCCTGCGATTATTCCGAGGAAAATAATCTTTAACACTGAACCTACCATCGGCGGTCGAACGACCGGTTTCTGGTGTTTTATTTTACTGTTAGTGAAATTATAACGATGCTTTCACTGGAAATGATTGTCTCATTTTTGTATTCACAACACATATTATAATAAAAATCACAGAAAAAATCTGTATGAATTTTATGATGTCATTTTTATAAAGTAACACGCAGAGTTGGGCAAAATTTTCGTCTGAGTTAGGTTAGGTTACCTTCAGCGTTACTTTTCCTGCGATTATTCCGAGGAAAATAATCTTTAACACTGAACCTACCATCGGCGGTCGAACGACCGGTTTCTGGTGTTTTATTTAACTATTAGTGAAATTATAACGATGCTTTCACTGGAAATGATTGTACACATTTTTGTATTCAAAGCACATATAATAAAAATCACAGAAAATCTGTATGAATTTTATGATGTTATTTTTATAAAGTATCACGCAGAGTTGGGCAAAATTTTCGTCTGAATAAAAATGTCGAATAACGAATGAAAAATGAAAAAATTGTTATTCATTATTCGATGGTTCGCGTTTATTAAAGTTGGCAGTAGTTGCGGAGAGATTTATTCGAAGCGTCCGAATAAAAGATACAGATAAAAAATGGAAAAATTATTCTTTCTCTAATAAATCATCTTTGTTCGTCGGATAAATTCTCGTCGAATATAATTATTTAATCGATGCTCGTCGAATAACGATACTTTTTATATTCGAACCATCGAATAATGAATAAAAATTTTTTGTTTATTATCCGAAATTTTTAATTAGATGAAAATTACCGTTCGAACCATTATAATTTAAATGCTTCCCTGGCGAGAGTGCACTTTATTACGGATGGTTCCTGTGAATTAACCATGTTATTTGGCAATGTCCAGAATACGATTCAGAACGAGGGCATTTAATCGAACTGCTCCTCAAACGAAAATACTACCCTCCCTATATTATTAATTTCTTTCTAAGCGTGCGAGACATTACAGCGTTAATTTTTATTTTCAATTTTCTCAAAAAATGTAAGATTCGCATTTAGCGTTTATCGTTTATGTTAATTTCACTTAGTATAATGATATATACCTCATTGTCAATTGTAAAGTGTTATACTAATGTATGCTATATAAACCATACACGGTTTAGGGCATTAATAAATAAATAAATACATGAAAATTTTGCCCAACTCTGGTAACACGTTATCCCATTAGATTGTCATCCTCGAACTTCAATCCCACTAGTAAAACTATACCGGATTGGTCAAATGCACCGAAAAAAATGCACAGTTTTCCCTGAAACAGTGAAACGGAATCGAATCGAGAAAAAGCAGAATCGCTCGAAGGGCTGTCGGTGTCCTTGAAAAATGTGTAACCACCGGTAATCAATTTATCGGTTATCAGTTTGTCGAACGTTCGCCGGCGAGCGAAATTATCGCCGGTTGATTATGCAGCTGGCACACGGCTCTCGGCGAGAGGTGCGCCGTGACGCGGATAAAACGTGATTTATTTCGCGAACTCGAAAGAAAACACGTCACAATATACATACCGGCTGCACGGGATGGCGGCGGCTGCTGAGCCAGGCGAGCGTATCCGGCGCGCATCCATATCCGTCTTCCATTACGATAAGAAAAATGTATGGCCGGCACAGATATCGACAATTTATTCCGAGCGGAATAAGGTGGCACGTTTTCGGTGGGGAAAAATCTCGGATGTAACTCTCTTCCCCCGCTCTGTAAATAATAAATCGAACTAGCCGGTTGATCTTCGCCCGCCGGTTGCACCTGATAGAACGCGAAAGGTGCGCTCCCACGATAAAACCAACGGGAATAGGTACGGCTGACGCGACGCGACGCGACGCGACGGTGCATCGCGCTTTATTCGATCGACCAACGATTGTCCGTCGTTTCACTGTGTGCTTCGTGTGGTCCAGCCGATTGATATACGCTACTGGGAATATCTTCGATTCGACGTTAAACGCTCTATCGATTCCAATTTTACCAACACCGACACCTTTTTTTTTTGTCGCGTAAAAATTTCCCGTTATTTAATATTTATCTTCGGAACACTTAGTTTACAACTGATATTGACATTATTCGCCTAAAACCACATCCATATATACAGGGTGTTCACGCTATTACTAGCCAGCTTCTTTCTTGTAAATAGTAAATATTAGAAAAAAATGAAAGAGGAAAAAGTAGGACTGTTTTTTTATACTCAACGCAATGGCGTATGTAATTTTTTTGTGTTTATACTATTTTGTTAGATAAGAAGGTGACCAATTTTTTCACATAAAAGCGCGTGTCTAGACGAATTCATCCATATACTGCACAGTGACCTTCAAGGTCCTGCAAGGTCAGGAATAGAAGAAACATTTTCAATATTTCATTCCAAAACATCATCTGATTCGTATAAGTAAGGAATACTTGTAAACAGATTGGTATGAAAGCATACAAAATGTTTCTTCCATTTTTGACCTTGCAGGACCTTGATTTTTATCCAGGAATGGACATGCAGAAATAGTTTCAGGAATACATTATATTACAAATAATCATATAATCGCAAGTAACTTTTTCTTCAATGATTGTAACGAACCATTAAAAAAGTCAATGTTAGATATAAAATGTTAGAGTTAGCAGTAGAGATACCCATTTCACGTGGATTGAAAATACACGTGTACACGTGCAATTAATATATCCGTGTAGAAGTCCGGATCCTATTTAATACAGGGATACACGTGTACTGAAATACACGTGTGAAAGAAAATGTATATTTTTTGAACAAAGTTACAGTGAATTAAAGTTTTTATATTGAAGGTAAACAAATTTACATATTACACAACCGAATGTATTATTATTATTAATAAAATTAATATTGGTACCCGTGTATTATCCGCGTAGCTTGATACACGTGTACACGTTTACCCGTGTATCCGTGTACAAAGATGTACACGGATTAAAATACGGATATATGTATATTAGTACACGTGAACACGTGAATACGTGTATCCTCAATACACGTCCAAAACCGTGATCTCTAGTTAGCAGTAATGCGATTTAAAGGATTTATTAATTCATATGTGGATTTGGATTTAAATGTTTGACTGCCCTAGTTCTCAAAACGCGTTCGGGTACACACACACATTGATTTGCCTCAGGAGATAGGGACAATCAATATTGTTATTAATCATATTAAAGATAAAGCTCTGGTCGGATACTGTTCTTCGAGCTGTCAATGTTTCTAAGTGGACCGTGTTTGATATTGTAGAGTAATCATGATGAAATATTGACATTGGGTTATTTATCCTATATGAACAGAATCTGAAAGATTTATGTTGCACTCTCTCGAGCATGATTTCGTACTTGAAGCTTCTCGGAGACCATATGAGTGAAGCATATTCTAACAGGGGACGGACAAGAGTAATATAAAGCAATCTAAGTGTGTGTGGAGAGAATGGAAATCAGTGGAAAAACGAAGTATGAAACCGAGCATTCTTGAATTGATAATAATACGTCCTTATTTCAGTTTCGTTTTTGCCACGAATGCATAAAACTGCGCAGATTATCAATAATAATTTTAGAATCTCTTCGAAGTCTAACAAGTTTACCATTCAAAGACGTGTGATCTCGAACGATCCCGAGGTCTAAAAAATATGAAAATTTTAACCTCGATGAATTCGAAATTGGAGGTTCGAGGATGTTGAAAATTGGCCAGCTCGTAAAACGGGTTTTTCGGTGCCGTAAAAGCAAAAGCACCCAAGAATTGCAATGGTCCGATGAAAAATTCAAAAAGAGAAATGAAATGTAAAAGCAGAGCAGTTTTCTATTGACGACTGAATTTTCGAACGGTTCGCCAACACGATATCGTCAACGCAAGTACTATTCGCGTTCGAGTCCTCGACGTTTAAACGAATTTTAATAAACGCGGCGGATGAAACGAATTTCTAGCTATCGACACGCAGTCAGTGGGATTCGAGTAATCGCTGCGGAACATACGAGCGGGGAAGTGCATTGCACGGCCGCGCGGATCGCAGCGACGATTGCATTTTCATTTGCACGATCGGTGTAACGTTACGGGAACGATCTTCGAATAATTCGTTGCTACCTGGTAGCGATGGAATCAAACCGACTCGCAACACTGAACAAATATCGAGTTCCAAGTCTTCATTTACAGTAAACAGACAATCGTAAAATTAAACGGGACGGAGAACTGTCTGGGACTAACAATATAAAATATGAAAGTAAAAATTTGTTCATTCCTGAAATCTAAATATTCTAATCCAAGGAAATCAATTTAAAATTGTACTTTTGGGAGCTCTACGCATATGTTTATACAAAAATTAGTAAACAATCTCCAAAATTTCGACTCGACTAGCATGTTCTCCAATTATACCAATGAGTGTTAACCATTGAGTGCGAAATACAAGGAAAGTTTAATGAACGCTTGTTCCATACTCGCGAGCGGTTCGAAGCCATCGCTATCGCTATCCAAGCCGACAGATTACGAGCCTCGGGAGAGTTTGAAATTTTCGCGGGGAAAAATAGCCGTGCGTTAAGCGTGCTTTAATTTCCCACGGATAAATTGAATGTATTTAATAGGCGGCGCGATCGGATCGAATCGAATCGAATCGAATCGAACCGAACCGGCTCGGTTCAGGGAGAATCGTGCGATACATACCTCGGGTTCGGAGCGTGTCGGCCGCGCGTTAAACCGACGAGTATCGTCGCGTTAATCGTTATCGAGCGTCTCGCGGGGCTTTTTCGCGGGACGATGCCCTTCGTAACACCGGAAATGCAATGTAATCGTGCGCCGCGCGGTGCAGGCTGGGAGGATGGGCCAGAGGGAAAATTCAATTCTCCCTGGCGGGGAATTAAAATTCGACGATGCTTCGGTGTTTTCGGGGCTGTGACAAGGAACACCGATTTCGGCGTAGAAAATGGAAATGTGTGGGGTTTACACCGGGTCGCCATTAATTATCGGATTCCATTAAAAATTCGCTCCTCGTATCGGGAAACGAAGGAATTTCTATTTTAATTTTGCTCTCTGTGCGGAGTAGGCGTGGCTTGACCTGAATGGGCGTGGCTTCGTGGCTCACGACCTCAATGAAATTAATGTAATGCCCTACAGGACAAAATCTGTGCATCTGGTTTAGAGCAATCTAAAAACACAGTTGATCCTCTTTAAATCGACTCGAACTTCCGATGAAAGACTATTTCCTTTGATTGCTCTAAGTAGAACGCCCCGGGTGGGCGTGGCTTCGTGGCTCACGACTTCAATGGAATTAATGCAATGCCCTACAGGACAAAATCTGTGCATCTGGTTTAGAGCGATCTAAAAACACAGTTGATCCTCTTTAAATCGACTCGAACTTCCGATGAAAGACTATTTCCCTTGATTGCTCTAAGTAGAACGCCCCGGGTGGGCGTGACTTCGTGGCCCTCGACTTCAACGGAGTCAGGGAAATACCCCAGAGGGCATACGGTATTCGTATTTGCCCTAAGGCAGTGCGTCAAATCGTATGATTTAGAAGAGAATCGCCACAAGCTTTCCGAGCGGAATCAGGCGGTTGACAAAGGAGTCTGAAGAGGGGCCAGGTAATTAGCGGGCACGGTGGCGAGCTTCTTGTCATTCGGGGGACGGATCAATGCGGCGAGACGGTTGACGAGTAAGAACGAAGACGACGAAGAGGAATAAGAGAAGAAGAAGACGAGGAAGGAAGGACTAGCTTGGGCCAAGAATCCGAAGCCAAGAAGAAGAGGAGGATGGTTTATGCGCGCGGGCCTGGCGCGAGCCAAGAGCCTAACTCAGGGGCTGGAGCATCTCGGAGCTGTTCCAACGGAAGGAGCATGAATGATGTATTCGTAAATATAGTCGGCGAAACCCTCCAACCCCCGGAAAAACGGCAGCTTTTATCGGCGATCTTTATTTTCTTATGGGTTTAGCGGCGACGCTCGAGGCGTGTCCCGGGACACGTTTACGTTCGATTTAATGGCCGGCGGGGTCGAGGTGCTCGGGATGGAAACAACCTGAAAGGGTTCGTTATTCGGGCCGATTGTTTGGACTGGCCTCGGACCGAGCCGATGAATGCTGTTTGCCTCGGAGGAACTCCCGTGTTCCTAGATATCTTGGACACAATATGGCCATTGTCAGGCTAATGGCGGGCCCGGATTAAATATTTGCCGTGTGCGCCCTATAGCCGAGTCCCATTCCGCAGAATCAAACAGCGATTCGTTTCGACGATTTCGCAGCGCAGGAAACTAGCTTTTTCGTCATTTTCTAACCCTTCTCTCATCGTTCGTCCTACTACACTGAACGCTAGACCGTACACACTGATCATTGTGCTCTCGTTCGAACGTATAATAATTTATTAGTTGTTGAAAAACTTTATTTGCTTAAACAAGACGACTTTATTTATTCAATACAAACAAAGTTACAGAAGTGGATTTAAGACGGTGATCCCGATGTGAAAGAAGAAAGACAAAACTGTATTGAAATAGGATGAAGCTAATGCTGTAGTGTAAAAGATACTGCGATGTTATCCGTACTGGAATAGGACGACGACCGAGCTGGTTCGTCCCTGGAAAAGCCTCCGGTCCCTTTTTTTAAGTGGGGGTGTCATAAAACACTTGGGCCCAGTGTCGCCAGATGAGTCCGAATTCGGACTCATTTACTCCCCTACTTTTCCCCTTCCACTATTACGACTCTGGCCATCAGAGAGGCGGTACCTGTATTCCCCTCGATTTTCTCGACCTGACGACACTTGCTTGGGCCAGGCAACGAAATCTCTGCGAATCCAGCCGGAGTCGCCTGTTTCTGTATGATATTATCGTTGGATTCCAACATTAGTTGATAACTTACACTCGAATAGAAATCATAGCGTTTCGCGATCATGTGATTGCTTTAATTGCCGAAGATATCGATTACCAATTAATATCGTTTCAAACAACTGCAGCCTCGAGCTTCCTATCCAGCTGGAATCCAATTGCAAACTCAAAGGGACGGCGGGAATGCTTCTGGAAATTGCTGTTTATTTTCCGAACAAATTAACGTTTTTTGCTAATCGGCAGGAAGTCAGCGTTAAATAACGCGAATCTCCGCGAAGTTTCTCGACCGGGAAGCTGCTCGCTGATTAAAAACGCGACAATAGCGAAACGCTTTATTAAATTGGACAGTGAAATTTTCCTTTTTGCCATGCATAAAAATGGTCTCGAGGCTTTGACGAGCGTTCGCAACAAGTAGAGGGAAAACATAAATAACGCGGGCTACAAAGTGAACGAAAGCTGCGCAGTGTTTTCTGGGACAGCGTGTAATAACCCTGCGGAAGGGTGGAGGAAAGGGTTCCGAAGCCACCCCCGCGTTCTTTCGGGTCCTCGAGAGCCTTCCCTCGACAAATCCAGAGCAGCGCGCAATTCGCCCTAACTCCTCGACCCCTGACAAAGGATAAATTAATCAAACGACGCGCTTGATCCACGCAAGGAACAAAGCTCGCGCGCGAGCACTATCCAAATCAGGATGGTCGTGTTTGAAAAATAGTCATTGTTGTTCGTCGAATACAGATTTTCGCCGTAGACTTTAGAGAATGATAAAATAATCAGCGGTCGGTAACATGTAAAAATAATTCCATGTTTTCCTCGAAGCAGAGGTAATACAGTAAACGCTTGATTCTTGTCCAGAGCGTGGGCACGATTCCTGTCCAGTGCCTACCCACGAGATTGACTCGAGGAATCGATTTTGCAAATCTCTTAATTTTCATTATTTGTTTATGGGACTTTCACTACCTTATTTCTGGCATTTTTCTGATTAAAATGACACCAAACACGATATAGTTTCAATTGTATTTAGTGGTTTAATCGACGGTGAAAGTTTCGGTCGCAAGGAAGGACAGCGCATCGGAAAGAAAGAGACGCGGACAGTCACGCGAACCGTATTTCATTCTGTCCTTCTCTATGTTCGGCTCTCTGTTGAAGTCTCGCTCGGCGCGGTCGGCGCGATATCTAGACGCAGTCATAAATCAAAAAGCATTTCTGGGCACGATTCTTGTCCATGAAGAACACGGCTGTTGGACAAGAATCAAGCGTTTACTGTACATATGGAATTCGTAGATAGGTCGCAGGAAATCGTGTTAGGATAATTGAAACGGAGGAAATGATTTTTCCGGGAGTAGGAGTTACGGTTGTTCCAAGTAATTCGATTAATTTCTGGCGATGGGTTGCCGAGTTCGGTAACACGCGTAATTACTGCGGCAGTCGATCTCTCGTATCTGCTTGCGCGCACACAAATTAGGCCAACAGTAGCTAAAGAACTTATCAGAGGTGTCTGATGCGCTGTAATGGGTATTAACTGCCTGATGTCCTGGTTGTACGATCATTACTTCGAGGCGTGTAACACTCGTAATTAACTCGGTGGCTGGATCTACGGTTGTGGATCTACGCGATGGGAAACAAAGGCTTTCTCGTCGACGGGGGAGGGGGGGGGGGTTTAAATCCGTTGCCGGAGAGATGATTCATGGCTGCCGTTGTTTTTACACGGATAAAACCCACCCTTAAACTCGGCGGTTGCTCGGCTCCTCTCGTCGATTAAGAGCGAAAACATAGGAAAAAACTCGACATAAAGGAATCGTGGTAACCTCGGATAAAATCGCAGGTAAAACAACCGATCGAACGGGGATGAAATATATTTTCAACCCTTCGGTGTTAGGCGAAACTGAACAACGATTCTTGGATGTATTTCGCTCGATAAATTCGTGCTGATATGGAAATTTTCACCATGTCGGAACGCGAATGGAAATATGTTTAACCATCGTCGAGAGACGCTAAAAAGAGAGACTTCGTGTTATTTCGCGATGAGATGGGTCGGTAAACAAATCGTGGCGGACTCGAGTAAACTGCGATGCAACGGGGACGGAAATATTTTTCGCAAATAGGGTACGTTGGGCGTAGAAATCAAGATAAAATAAACGAAGGAACCGGTGGAAGAGAATTCTACAGACAAATTCGCGTTGAATCTACCTTGGAATAACGCGTGCTTGAACAACAAAAATATTTATTCTATCTGTACAATTTCAATAATTTTTAGAAATAAAATATATAAAATTCATAATTAACCTATGGGTTTAATGTTAAAATACATCACGGAGGTTGTGGTGAGGATGGGGTGGTGTTTCCCAAATTTTGGGGTTTCGGAGTAGTTGTTTGGGGGTGGAAGTTATGAAGTTCGGGCAACGCTGCAAGGATTTCGGAGCGTCTTGAACCCATCGCTGGTAGCAGAGTCGGTGGGGGAGGGCTGCCCTTGTATTGATTCACAACTCCAGTCCTCCTGTCCCCCTTGGAACCCTCGCAACACGAGCGACAGGGGTAAACGAGAGAGAGAGGGAGAGAGCAAGAGACGGAGAATGGTGGATGCAGTGGAAAGGGAAAACGGCAGTCAGCCCCTAAACATTGGCGTGGGATGTCGAACTATCGCATAAATTAGTCCGCATCGTCTTTTGTACGAGGCAATTGCGTTTTCCCGCGTCTCTCTTTACCCTCGGCACAGCGTTCCCTTCCTTCCGCAATGAAAAACCTCGATCGACCGTGTTTGCGCCGTAATCGTATTAACCGCGCAACTGGAAAAACAGCGGAAAACTGCCGGAGCGAAAATCAACAGAAATTATCGCAATTAAATATTATTTTTGAAACGGGTTGCGTACCTCTTTCAGCAATTTCCTCAGCGTTTGTTTTTCACCTATAGACAGCCGTGTTATTGAAGGAAATTAAATTGGAGGCTGATATTTTCTATAACCAGCTTATGCAAATATTTTACATTTTTTTAGTACTGCAAACTGGTTAACCCTTGAACGAATACCGGTCGTAGATTTCGCAATGAATGGTGGTCTATTACTCTAAAATGAATAAATGAATACATACCCTTCGAAATGCTGCTGAACTATTAACCCTTAGCATTCAAAACTTGCTCTACCATTATCCACAATATTGTTTAGTTTATTAAATATGGTGCTCTATAATCAATTACTAAATATTTAAGTATTGTACGAGGTATTATATCAATTTCATATCCATAAAATGAAAAAAAAATCATATAGAATGGAATTATTCTAAGTCCGAAGAAATGTTTAATTGTCGAGTTAAAATAGCTCCGAGTGCAAAGGGTTAAAAGCACCAATACAAATGAAATGAAAATATTTTAGCTTATAAACAAAAAACTGAGAAATGGTGAAGTTGTATTTCATACGTGTAATATCGCAAGATTGAATTCGGGACCGAGAGTCAAAATAAAACAGCTGGACAGTTTCGAGCGATCCGGGACCACGTTTTTTTCCACCCCCGTGATAAATTTGGAAATTCGACGGGGTTCGATGTAAAATCACGGTCTGTCGGCCTCTCTAATTGCGTCTCGTAGCTCGCCGATCGAACCGGTCACACCAAATATCAAATATCAAATATGAAACATTGATCGCTGGATCCCGGTCGTTTCGAACCGATGAAAATCGACGGGAGAAAAGCGTTCGGAATCAAAAAATAAAATGCAAACGGGGAAAATGGGGGGAGGGTGGTAAGTATCGAGTATCGATCGATGGTTTTTTTTCCTTTTTTTCGTGTGCTGACGAGTTCTCTCGGCGGTCCCGTGAGGGCTCGCGAGATTTTCCAGGCCAGCGGGGGCTCGGAGCCCCGATTTTCATCGGGACTTACCCCCGGTGGGGTGAAATCGCGGGGGATGAATCCAGCGTGGATAAGTAGCGTCGAGAATCGGAAAAGGATTTAAAGTCGGAGGTTCGAGGGACCGTATCCCGGAATTATTGTGCAGGTTTTCGAGGGCCTGCCCGCCCTCTTTCAACCCCCTCTCACGTACACACACACACACACATGCATACATACACCCAGTGGATATACCCACGACCCTCTTTAACGAGGAACGCTCGCCCCGCGCTAATGACGCTAATTATCGGTTCGAATTGTTTTGTCTGGAGATGCGCGCATTGTCTGGACACACAGCCTGGAACGCGGGGAATGCTCGGTGATCATTCGTGGGTGAAAGAGTGTCGACTCCGGTCTGTTTGTGACAAAAATTACTCAGAATCACCCCTTTACTTTCCGGTTTAAAAGAAGGAGTAATAATCGAGTTTATTGAAGGTGCGAATGATAAATACAATCTTGTTATTTTTATACGAGCCATTCGCGGACAGAGGCGATTAAACGTGCAATGAATTTTTTAACAATCAATTACCGAGCACTCGATAGACGCTTAACATTTTACGTTCGAAATAAATTGTTTTAATGATCAGTCGGCCGAATTTTATCCATTTACGACGAAAACAAATCGATGCAATTGAAAACAAAATATCAGAGAATTTAGAGTGCGCTATATTCAACCTTTTAAAATCATTAACGAATGAACTTTTTATTTGGCTTCTATGGGTAGCAGTTTTGATGTACTGTACGCTATTTTATTCTGGAGGGTATCAGATTGCGAACACGACGATCTCGGTTAACACAGGAAGTGTCCGATCGTTCGCAAAATTGAAGGCAATCCGCGCACCCTCGTATCGCCGGAGTCAACGAAGAAACGAAGCAAACGAAGTGAACGGAGAAAAAGAAAAGGGGTGGCCGCCGGATTTCTTCGGAAGAGAAGGTGATGGAGGTTCGTGCAAATACGGTGATACGCGTGCAAATCATTTTTGCACCGGTCGGGTTAACCCGTTTCGTGGAATACCGTCTGCCAAGGGTGGCGCACACCCCTTCAACCTAAGACCCTTTTGCGAACGCTGTGTACACAAAAAAAAAACAAAAAAGAAAAAGGAAGAGGAGGAAAGGAAGGAGAGCAGTATCTCGGGAGCCGTGCTCAGACTTTGCTTACGCGATTAGTTTCAGCGTAATTACGGTTCGTTAGGCGGACCGTCGATAACGAATCCGGGCCTCGACGCGACGGTCTGGAATCGACCCCGAGAACAACCAAATTCCACTCGCGTGCACCTTTCTCGGAGTGACTTCCATATCGATCGAAATTCGACTTCGAAGAAATTGGACCTCGCTTCTCTTTATACATTTTATATTAGGTTAGTGCAAAAGGTCCTGTGGTTCTACTATTTCTTGATATACCATCGTTAAATCAGGCTTGGACAACTAGTGCTCCGAGAGTCGATGACGTAGCATCGGCTAGCCCCACCATCGCGCGCTGGTCGTTGCGAGGACAGGTCCGGACAGGCCCACGCGCTGGCCGGCCGGGTGGGGGTAGCCGATTCAACGTCATCGACTCTCGGAGCACCAGTTGTCCAGGCCTAAAGTAAATCACTGCACAGTTAAAATTATATCGTGTTTAGCGTTATTTTAGTAAGAAAAATGCGACAAATGAGTTGACGAAAGCCCCATAAATCAATAATTACTCTATAATAACTCTAATAACAATCATAGAAGATGTAAGTTCTTAATTCTTCTACAGCGGTGTACACACCAATTAAATAACCGTACATAATTTCTGCAAGAAAGAGTACGATTAAAATCGAATTGCAGAGTTAAAGGGAAGAATTGTTGGGAAATGTACCAGGTCGTTAAATAAAGTGCAAGACAGCTTACCGGTTCGAGATCCTCGAGGATTTCCTTTGGCAGATAAATAATGGACTTTCGAATGCACCTGTATACCGCGGTCTCGGTTTCCGATCCGGAGAAAGAAGGTCCCTGGATATTGCGATTTCCGGGCCAGGGAGCGACGTGTTTCCCGATGTTACAATTTCGATTATTATTCGGAGAGTCGGTTCCGAAAGAATGGGGACAGCGGTGGCGATAGAAGTCGGTCGCAGGTTTTATTGGCCGGAACACAGGGAACACACGGGTTGAAAGAACCGTGTCGAAGGAAACACGGGATAGAGAGAGAGAGAGAGAGAGCAAGTTGTGCTGCCCCCGCAACTTGGATTCGAGACTCTCGAAGGCTTATTAAGGCCAAGCGTCATCCGGGACAAGTTCCTTCTCCCCCGTTTTCTCTCCGCCCACACATCCCGACCGAAACCCTCCACGAATTCGGTAATTTTCTTGGCGTGCTCCGTTGAATTTTTCATCGGCCATCTTGGTCCTCCTGTTCTCCTTTCATACCGCCCACCGAACGCCATTGTTTCTCGTCGGTTCGCTCGTCGATACTCTCGCAGTGCTCTCTCCTATCAATTTCCGGCCGCCACCGGAACCATAAATGCACTTCAAATTTTTCGTTCCATTTTTCGATGTTTCTCGATTAGCGAGATCTCGGTGTACTTCGTCAGAAATATTGGAAAGATTAATTTCAATATGGAGACTGGATAGACAAAATGCGGAGAGAAATTTGACTGTTTATATTGGCTGATGGGAACAAAAGACCAAACTCTGAATGTAAAAATATAAAATAGAATTTATTCAAACAATTATATCTCTGAGAAAAACACATTGTGAGGCACGTCTTTATTTCACGAAAAAGAGGACGCGAATGAGGATCGTTCTGGAATAAACAGACAACGATCTGAGAAATAACTGAGAGTTCAATGACGTTAACAACGTACATAGATACTTCGATATCTTCGAGAACCTTCGAAAGACAAAAGCAATAGAATATTCTAGATCTATTTTTGACAATTTATTTCTTAAATCTAAAACTCCAACAGTTTACCTTGGGAAAATAATATTCAAAGCAGATTGAAAGTTTATGAAATACAGAGACCGCGAACGAGTTAAAAATTGACTTGTCACCATTGAAAAATATTGAGAGAAAAGAATTGAAGGAGGACCGGTTGGAGAAAATACGAAGAGAGAAAATTAGTAGATCATTCACCGTTGAAAAACAGATCAAAGATAGGATTATGAAAATACAGTAGCTGAAGAGAGTAAAAAATTGCCAGTATACCATTGGAAAGTAATGAGAAAAACAGAATTAAAGAAGAACTGGGTGTACGTACAAAATACGAATAAGGGAGAAAGAATTAAACACCTACCTTCGGAGAAATAATATTCAAAGCAGATTGAAAGTTTATGAAATACAGAGACCGCGAACGAGTTAAAAATTGACTTGTCACCATTGAAAAATAATGAGAGAAAAGAATTAAAGGATTACCGGTTGGAGAAAATACGAAGAGAGAAAATGAGTAGTTGAAAAACAGATCAAAGATAGGATTATGAAATACAGTAGCTGAAGAGAGCCGAAGAGAGAGAGTAAAAAATTGACAGTACACCGTTGGAAAGTAATGAGAAAAACAGAATTAAAGAAGAACTGGGTGTACGTACAAAATACGAATAAGGGGGAAAGAATGAAACAAGGGGTATGTGTATTGGGGTGTACGAAATACGCGTAGAGGAAATGAGCGAAAAAGTTGATAATTTATCGGAGAACGATATAAGAGGTGGGGAGAAAATGGAGGTTGCCGAGTTTGCCGTGTACACAGTACGAAATAGAGAGTTGATAATTTGCCACGGTGGGAAACGGCGATGTAAAAAAGAAGAAAGAAAAATAGGAGGATCGAGTTTAGGAAACGCACGGCGGAAAAACGAGGTAAAGAAACGCGGTAAAAACGAAGGCCGACCGTTGAAACACAATCGTGGTAGGTTGCTCGCGCGAAATAATCCGTAAGAATTCACCGTTCCTAGGGGAACAAGAGAGGAAAGGCAATAGAGCCATGACTGTCTGATTGAGCGTTAAATGGCCGTTCAATCGAGCAAACCGAACACCACGCCGCTGTTGGACCTTTTCACGCTCGAGGCTCGTCGAGCCAGAAAACAAAAAAGAAAACCGGACGCGTTCACGTGCTCGCGAGTATAGCATCCTTCCTTCGAAATCGAAAGCTCGATCGTTCCTGACGAATCCTTCGCCTTGCAATTACATTTTACACAGGACCGCCTTTACCACAGGGCTAAATGGGCTATAGCCCCGGTTCGCCAGCCTTTTGGGGCGACAATTTTGTATTTTTATTTGTTTATTGGTAATACACTTATTGACTTTTCCTAGTTCTGAATCTTTGGTAAATCTTCACCGGTCGCCCCGCACCAATTTTTTTATGAAAAGGGGCGTATTATTGTTACTAGCCCACGGGCGCCACATATCTTAACCACTTGCACTCGGAGCTATTTTAACTAAAAAACGACAGATTTTTCCATTCTAGAATATTTCTATTCTATACCATTTTTTTTTTATTTTTTGCATATGCAGGACCGCCCTAATCACAGGGCTAAATGGGCTATAGCCCCGGGGCGCCACAGCCTTTTGGGGCGACAATTTTGTATTTTTATTTGTTTATTGGTATTACACTTATTGACTTTTCCTAGTTCTGAATCTTTGGTAAATCTTCACCGGTCACCCCGCACCCATTTTCCCTATTTTTTTTTGTGAAAAGGGGCGCATAATTGTTACTAGCCCATGGGCGCCACATGTCTTAAGACAGCCCTGATTTTACATACATCGAAATCGGTCAAAGACGGATTCTTCAAATTATTATGAAGATGCAGGCACATTGTTTCTAATGCAAAAGAGCTATTAATCCGATTTAATCGCCAGAAATTGAATAACAAATCGACAATTTTGATACTCCGGGTCAAAATGGGATTCAGTTGAATCAATCGACTGGATTGATTGAATATTCACTGCCAATCGTGAGCATAATGCCGACACTAATTATGCAGACAAACATTGGAAAAATTACAGATATTCATCCATCATTTCGAACTATGTCCACGCAAGAAAATTATACGATTTAGTATATTGAGGCAATTAGAACTGGTAGGGATGCATTAAATAAAAAAAATTATTTGCTTGATGCGGTTAATCGTATTTTAAATTAATGGTAGAAGCTAGACAGTAGAGCAGCGGTTTCCAACCGGGGAGGCACGCCCCCCAGGGGAGGCGCGGGCTATTGCCAGCGGAGGCGCCAAAATTTTTAATAAAAAATTAATGTTATAAAAAAGTAAAGTTATTATTATATAAAACGTGTCTATATTATTATATCGATTAAAAGATAGGGAGACGCGGAAAAAAAAATTTTTTTTAGGGAGGCATAGTAACATAAAGGTTGGAAACCGCTGCAGTAGAGGTAATTTTCGTAGTTGCCTGTTCGCTCGATCAATTTTTGCGAATTGTCTATTGAACGACAGTTAGTGGACTCCATACTTCTATCGACGAGACGAGGCTCTATTGAATTTACTAATGAGCCATGTAGCACGCAACGATTCATTTAATTACTGTCCTTTGGATACCGAATATCAATATTTTGCGCAGATGCAATTACTAAATGTTCACAATATTAATGAGCGACAGTATTAATAATACCGACAGTATTATTAAACTGGTCCCGTGAAACGGTTAATTACCGTCCGCGCTAAACTCTGTTGTCCACGATTTCAATTCTAATTTCGACCGTTTTCCCTCGTTTAACCCTCGCCACGCTTCAATTGCTGACCTGTAGCCTGTGGAAATGGCTTTCACGCGTGATGACGGATATAAAACCATTATCAACAAGTTTAATCAAAATATTTCCTGCTGGCGAACAAGTGGAAACAGACACCGGGCGAAATTCTATGCAGTTTTGCATTTTATACGTTCCAATCGTTTTTAAGTTAACTATCTCCGAATCTCCCTTAGAAAAATTGTTTCGAATATTTACTACTTTTTTAGAAATTCTAAACGAACCTTGAGATATGGCATCTTTTCTCATTAAGACAATTGGCCATCAGACACTGTAAATTCTTGAGGTATACATTTCCATCCTCCGAGGCGGAGGGTCGCGATTGACCCAGGCGAGAAAACGGCAGATGCGGTGCGGAGATGGGTCCCGGTCCCGTAGCAGCGTGCACCTTTCTCGGAGTGACTTCCATATCGATCGAAATTCGACTTCGAAGAAATTGGACCTCGCTTTATACATTTTATATTATTATATTAGGTCAGTGCAAAAGGTCCTGTGGTTCTACTATTTCTTGACATACCGTTATTAAATCAGGCTTGGGCAACTAGTGCTCCGAGAGTCGATGACGTAGCATCGACTAGCCCCACCATCGCGCGCTGGTCGTTGCGAGGACAGGTCCGGACAGGCCCACGCGCTGGCCGGCCGGGTGGGGGTAGCCGATTCAACGTCATCGACTCTCGGAGCACCAGTTGCCCAGACCTAAATTAAATCACTGTAGTTAAAATTATATCGTGTTTAGCGTTATTTTATATTATTATATTAGGTCAGTGCAAAAAGGTCCTGTGGTTCTACTATTTCTTGACATACCGTCATTAACTTTTGCATTTTATACGTTCCAATCGTTTATAAGTTAACTATCTCCGAATCTCCCTGAGAAAAATTGTTTCGCAGATTTACTACATTTTTAGAAATTCTAAACGAACCTTGAGATATGGCATCTTTTCTCATTAAGCCTTAGCAATCGGATGGCGACTCTGAGGCACCACTAAAAACTGCTATGCCATTCTTCAAAATATTGCACACATTATTATTTTTGTTCGTATTTAATAAACTACTAGACATTTACATATTACACGAGATATTGTATCAGTATCATTTGCAAAAAATTTAAAAAAATTGTATAGAATGGAAATATTCTAGAATGGAAAAATATTTCGTTTTTGACTTAAAATAGCTCCGAGTACAAAGGGTTAAGACAATTGGCCAGCAGACGCCGTAAATTTGAGGTATAAATTTGCATCCTCCGAGGCGGAGGGTCGCGATTGACCCAGTCGAGAAAACGGCAGATGCGGTGCGGCGATGGGTCCCGTAGCGGCGTGTTGTCCGTGAAAGGAACAAAGCTTGTTTCCACGTGGGCGTGAATTCTGAAGCGAGCAGGAGCGGATCATCTTGACACGGGGTGTCGAGTGTCCATCGCGGACTGGGAATAAGGGAATAAGGGGAATAAATGAATACGAAAAAAGGGCGGCGTTGAAAGGGCGCGGCGAAGCGCCGGACAAATTGCTAGTCGGCAAAGAAACGGAAAAGAGCGTCGTCGTCGTCGAGGAAAACCGGGAAAGTCCTCTCGTCTGTCAATGAAAGGACAAGGAATATCGTCGAGATTTCGTTCTTTTCGCCTTTTCGCTCGACGGAGCTAATCAATTCTGTCCTTCGAGTGGCCGCGAGATTCGTCAGGACGAATTTCCTCTCTCTATTCCTCTCTTTCTCTCTCTCTCCCTCCCTCTCTCTGTGCACGCGTTTAATCCGCGAGCATCGAGAGGAGGCTACGACTAAGAAAGCCGGAATATCTCGAATAAGGGGGGAGGGTGGGGGGAAAAAAAACGAAGAAATAGAAGAAAAGAGAGCAAAGTTAAAAGGAGAAGAGACCGAAGTCGAGGAAGAAAAGTTCGTAGCCGGCCAGAGTTTAATGAGATTCGTGGACAATTTAATTGAAAGCAATACGGGCCGGGGGCAAATAAACGACCAACCAGTTTCCTTTTCTTCTGCGCCCGGCCCCCCAAGGAAGAAACGGATTGAAAGAACCGACCCCGGCAGCATCCCATGTTTTCCGTTAATTAAAGTACATAATAACCGGAGGATGGGGGACAAAGAGGATTCCGTTTGCGGAAGATGGAACCCTCTCCGCCGCGTTAAGTCCGGAAATAATCGTTTCGGGATGATAGTATTTTTCCTGAGACGCTTCTTCTTCTTCTTCTTCTGGGGAAAACCTAATGGAAACTCTACGATGACGCGAGATCGAATTTACCCGCAGAATAATCGAACATAAGATAAAATATAATAGACGTCCGTGGAACACGTTTGTTCTGTGAAAAACGACCATTTTTCGATCCCTCGATCTACATTTTCTCTCTCGCTCTACACGCGAAAGATCGACGAGTCTTCTTCTGGTCGTTCGAACGTTTTTCATCGACGTTACAATTTTCAGAAGAAGCGTGGAGCCGCGTCGAAAAGGCGCCGCCGATTCAGCGACATCGATCACCGTTCCAATCTTGTTAGATTTAATAACTTGATAAATTACGACCGACCCATCCGGACCCGTTCACGCGAGAACTGATTGAAAACGTGCACGCCGGTCATTAATAATTCATCAGACTGCGGAACAAAAAAAAAAAGAAAACACACACACACACATACACAAACTATACTCTTTATTCTGGCTCGCCACTGAATATTTTGCGCGGCTGTTTTCGAGATAAACTCGGGTAAACAATAAACACCAGTGCCCGCGAATACGGGGTCCATGAATAATTCGTAAAAATATTTGAACGGGTGAACCTTGTTGATAAATATACATGAGTCGCCAGATCTTCCTCCTATTTCATCGGAACTGCGCCTCCGAATCATTTAAATAATGCCCTAGATGCGCGTAAAAATAAATGTTCTTGATCGACCGTCCAGGGGAAAAATTATTAAATTACCGGGAGGGGGGGGGGGGAATCGGCATACTGATGTTAATTTTAAAGACTATGAAATCTCGTTAGAAAGAATCGTAAAAACTTCGTTGCAGAGATCGAGAAAATTCAAAAAAAATTCCTGAATCTAGCTGTTCGACGTCGGAAGCCCCGCCCAGGTTGATTCCGAAAAGAAAATGGCGACGAACGGTTATTGCGGCTGCCGTCTTCCGAGGGATTGAATTTTTATCAAAAGATTCCCATTACCCTCGCACGCATCCTCTAAGAAACCGTGAAATTTATGATATTCCGGGAATATTTCCACCGTAAGGCGGTCGCACACCCCCTGGCTGTTCTGAATCAACCCTAGCATACGGCGCGCCAGAATTGCAAGAAGCTGGACAAAATTCATATCTCTGGTAATTATACATTAATAATTACCAGGAGGACGGTTTTAGGGCCCGTAGGATCTGATTCTGGCGTTACTTATTTGCTGTAACGAGAAACTACCCTCCCCGGGGTACGTTTCACCCTGAGAAATTGAAATTTTGCTGTTAACAGTGTTTCATATAAACGTCCTCTCGGGTGAAAGAATAAATTGAACAGTTAATCTCAATAAAATCACAAATTTCTACCGAGCTCGAAACGAAATATCGAGTGAACGGAGAACTGTTAAAATTTGCGAAACACGTAATTCGATACTAAAATTATTATTAGTCGGAATCCTCCTTTTTCGACTCGTTAAGGTATACATTAATATATTATGCATACGTTACACGAATTTATTAAATTTCCATTGATTTATTCGACCGTAAATTCACAATAAACTGACTGATGCTAATCCAGGAATAAATTATAGTCGGAGTATCTTTGGCGGGCGATTAACATGTGAAGCGAATGCTTGATATTTTGGTATTTTTTGCCGAGTCTCGGAGATTCGCATTTTAAAGCAATGCGCGGCCAGTCTTGAGATTTACACGCGAGATCCGGGTCGCTACGGCGCGGCCGTACGTGTAATTAAGTAGCAAAAAGACGAACGTGCTCGCAAAAAGGGGGCAAAGGGGTGGAAAGGGGTTGAGAAGGGGTTGGGTCCGTGGGTGGAGCAGGGCCGACGACTCCTTTTTTCCGAGCGAGGGTCGTCGATCCACGCCAGCGAAAGGCAAATGGATTCTTTTTTACGCGTGGCCGCGAGCTACGCGCGGTAATATTTGCCTAATTCGCCGCTTAGCATGCGGGGAACCAACCACCCCCACACCCCGAGGCACACCTCCGCGCTCTTTCTTTCTTCGGACGAGCCGCAACTCGCTCTCTTTCTTTCTCTCTCGCCTTACAAAACCCTTTCGTCCTTTTTCTCGCGAGGACGCTCATCGCCCTCCTCGCAGCTGAAACCGCCGCCCCCGTAAGTCTCGCGTGGGTGGAACAGGGGGCGGAGACGAATTAATTCCGTGATTTCTTTGCTGGCCCTCTAACCCCCTTTGACTCCGGGTTAAAGCGGAACGCTTCGCCCTTTCTACCTTTTCCCCCGTGCAATTTATTCTCCCTACGATCTTCTCGCTGTACGGACTTTTTTTTCTAGCTGTTCGACCCTATCCGTGAATTATAAGCTGTGTTTCATTTCAGCCCTACGAACCCGACCCCCCCTATTTTTACCGACGTCGACAATTTTATTATTCTTCAGGTCTTCAAATATTTCTACAAATTCTTTCATATTTCTGGAACGTTGTCCAATAAACCCGGGGACCCTAATTTATAAATCCGGCGAGAATAAAAAGGGGCTGTTGTAACGGGAGACCGGAAGAATTTAATCAGTTCGAAGTTTATAGTCTCGCATAAGAACGACAAATTCACCCAAGTCGTCGTTCGTTAGAAACTAGTTTCGCGTTAGAGGTACGCGGCATTTGCCCGGACCGCCAAAATTTAGGGGCGCCATTTTGGCTGTATGAGAAAAATATTGATGTTTTAAATACCCAATTAATAGAAAATTTCACACATCGATTTTTTCGTTCGCTAAAAAATTAAAATTTGTTGGAATACAACGATACCATAGTAAGGGGCAGTTTAGCTCAAGGACGGAAGGGCCCAGGCGAGGGCATAAAGTCGGGACCGTCGTCAGTCCAGTAGAAACAGCTAGCCTAAGCAGATCGCAACATTGTACAGTTCACTGAATACAAGATACGCGGAAACACTGTGGCGTTATTTACATTAGCTTATTTATATTAGTAATAAAGTATATACGGTATAAAGTGTAGTTGATTAAATATCATATCCACTTAAAGACATTTCCAACAAAATTTAAATAAAATTATTTTTATTGAAAATAAAAAATTTGTACCTTTATTTAAAGAATATATATACAATTCTTAAGGGACGGCAATTTGTCTTTTCGTCCGGGGCGTCGTAACCGCTAGAGCGGGCCCTGCGAGAGGCTAAACGACGCGGATAAAAAAATAGGAAAATAACGGAAAGAAGTTCAACGTCGTTCTAGAATCTTCCCGTGAAGTTTTATCGGGCCGTTCTCCCAGTCTCAGACTGCATCCGAAATCAAGGCCCCCCGCGCGCTCGAACACTTCGCGGATAATGCAACAAGACGCACGGACTTTCGCCGGCTTCATTAGCATAATTCCCCTTAACGCTCGGCTTGGATATTCATTAGCGTAATTCCCCGTAATGTTTAGCGGGGCTAATGTCCCAGGGCCGTCGCGGAAAAGCCCACGGGTTCCCGACGTACGATTTTTAAGGGGGCTTTAGGGGATGCATCCTAATGGGCGAACTTTCGAGGAACCTCTTCGAGTCGACTCCCGCCCAACAAAATCTTCCCAGTTTTACCCGGAGATATTACCTAACAACGAGATTACGTTTTTACTACGTTCATTGTACCCTTAAATAACAAACGAACGCGGGGAAGCAAACCGACAAAGAGAAACAGCGATCTGCGGCTGGTAGTGCAGTTCGCCAAGTGCAGTTCTGCAAGTAAAATTAATTTCGCCGTGCATTCGTCGCATTTCTATGCCTTCTGCTTTTGGTAATTAATTGTGAATACGTCGATGAAATTTATCAACTTTTCCGGAAAGTTCGTTCCGTACTCGATTAATGCGCGGTATGGCGGTGTTAATTAACAATACCAAACGTGCACATTGCGAAAGAAACTTTTCGGACAAGAAATCAATTAATTGGATCGTTTGCTTATCGAAAGATTCAATGGGACCATTCCCACGAAACGGTTGGAAGGGGATGTTGCACCACGATTTATTTTACGGTTGCAGCGATTAGAACTTATTTGTCGTTTCTAATTTCTTAGAAAAAAGGAAGTTTGTATGTAATTTATACCTATGCAGTCCCGAATGGTTTCAACAACAAAAAAAATTATAATTTTGTTTCACTTAAAGTTTGAAGGAAATTAATAGCATGAATATTTAAGTAGACTCTTTTGCTGATTATCAAATAATCATCGACGTTTCGATTCTGGTTTGAATCCTTTTCAAGATTAATTTGCATCGCGTTTGCTTTTGGTGTGATTCAATAAGTTAATATGGAAATTGTGATACACGTGTGTTCCGTGTGTCGTCAATGCTTGTTGTCAAGACACTCATGATCGAACCGTAGCGCCGATAACATCTAATATTTATTATTAACCATAATACGATCGATAGAAGAAACATATTTAAGTAGACTCTCTTTGAAATCTTCGTCACGAGTCCGACTCGGTATTATAGTGCAAGCGGTTAACTTGCACTATAATACCTAGTCGGACTCGTGACGAAGTTTTCGAAGATAGTCTACTAAATATTCATGCTACCAATTTCCTTCAAACTTTAAATTGATGCAAAATTATATTTTTTTGTTGTTGAAACCATTGGAGACTGCATAGGTATAAATTACATACAAACTTCTTTTTTCCTAAGAAATTAGAAACGACAAATAAGTTCTAATCACTGCAACCGTAAAATGAATCGCAGTGCAAGGGGTTAACCTGGTCGATACCGCAAGTTACAAACGGTGGACAGAGCGAGAGGATAAAAGTTTCTCTTTGTAATCGCGTTTCTCGAGACCCGAGAAACTCGTGCGAAAGAAAACGGCGGCGCGTCGCGAGAGTGGCTTTCAATTACATCTGAGATTCGTTTCACGTTAACGTTTAACAAACGCGAGTGCGGGGTCGTAACCACGGCCAGTCGCGGCGTTGTGACCGCTGCATAATTATCGTCGCGATAATTGCGCGTGGTCGGTGTGCTTTATGCGCGTCGACGCATCTCTCGGGCCAGGAGGCAGCAGCCGGCTCGTTAGCGAAATGGAACGCGATTGCGATCCCAGTCGCGCGACGCGCCTCGGTCTGTTTGTTTCTTTCGGGGCCCCCCTTTCGTTCTTTTTCGCTTCGCTCGCGGTTCCCTTGTGGCTCCCTCGTGTGGCCGCCGTTTACGCCCCGTCCCTTTTGCCCGTCTCTCGCCGTCTTGTCCCTTTTTGATTTCTCCGGTTTCCCTTTCACGGCGACAACGCGTCCCTCCGCCACCCACGCCCTTCCGGAAACTCGGTCCTCTCTGCGTCGATTGTCCTCTCTCGCACGCCCCCAGCCTTCTTCTACACAGTTAGCACCCCAACTTCCCGCAAGTTTTCATCCTCTTCCACCCCTCTCTCCATGCTCGAAGAATTCTGCAAGTTTAACGCGAGATCAGCCCCGCGCCCTTTCGGTCACAATTTATTAATTTATTCGAACTCGCGTGCTGCAGTTTTTTGTGCACCATCATTGGGGATGTTAACTAACCACCCAAGAAGTTTAAGAGACCTCCCAACAATTTCAGTCTCAGTTTATTATTTTTTATCGGACTGATTCTACTCTCAATTGCTCCAAAAAGGGGTCCCTCTATAAAATCGTTGCGTCTTTTCCAAAAATTAATTTTTCCAGCTGCAGTTTTTTGTGCACCATCATTGGTGTTAAATAACCACCCAAGAAGTATAAGAGACCTCCCAACAATTTCAGTCTCAATTTATTATTTTTTATCCGACTGATTCTACTCTCAATTGTTCCAAAAAGGCGTCCCTCTATAAAATCGTTGCGTCTTTTCCAAAAATTAATTGTTCCATTTGCAGTTTTTGGTGCACCACCATTGGGGTGTTAACTAACCACCCAAGAAGTATAAGAGACCTCCCAACAATTTCAGTCTCAATTTATTATTTTTTATCCGACTGATTCTACTCTCAATTGCTCCAAAAAGGGGTCCCTCTATAAAATCGTTGCGTCTTTTCCAAAAATTAATTGTTCGAGCTGCAGTTTTTTGTGCACCATCATTGGGGTGTTAACAAACACCCAAGAAGTTTAGGAGACCTTCCAACAATTTCAGTCTCAATTTATTATTTTTTATCCGACTAATTCTACTCTCAATTGTTCCAAAAAGGCGTCCCTCTATAAAATCGTTGCGTCTTTTCCAAAAATTAATTGTTCCATTTGCAGTTTTTGGTGCACCACCATTGGGGTGTTAACTAACCACCCAAGAAGTATAAGAGACCTCCCAACAATTTCAGTCTCAATTTATTATTTTTTATCCGACTGATTCTACTCTCAATTGCTCCAAAAAGGGGTCCCTCTATAAAATCGTTGCGTCTTTTCCAAAAATTAATTGTTCGAGCTGCAGTTTTTTGTGCACCATCATTGGGGTGTTAACAAACACCCAAGAAGTTTAGGAGACCTTCCAACAATTTCAGTCTCAATTTATTATTTTTTATCCGACTGATTCTACTCTCAATTGTTCCAAAAAGGCGTCCCTCTATAAAATCGTTGCGTCTTTTCCAAAAATTAATTGTTCCATTTGCAGTTTTTGGTGCACCACCATTGGGGTGTTAACTAACCACCCAAGAAGTATAAGAGACCTCCCAACAATTTCAGTCTCAATTTATTATTTTTTATCCGACTGATTCTACTCTCAATTGCTCCAAAAAGGGGTCCCTTTATAAAATCGTTGCGTATTTTTCAAAAATTAATTTTTCCAGCTGCAGTTTTTTGTGCACCATCATTGGGGTGTTATTTTAACCACCCAAGCAGTTTAGGGGACCTCCCAACACTTTCAGTCTCAATTTATTATTTTTTATCCGACTGATTCTACTCTCAATTGCTCCAAAAAGGGGTCCCTTTATAAAATCGTTGCGTATTTTTCAAAAATTAATTTTTCCAGCTGCAGTTTTTTGTGCACCATCATTGGGGTGTTATTTTAACCACCCAAGCAGTTTAGGGGACCTCCCAACACTTTCAGTCTCAATTTATTATTTTTTATCCGACTGATTCTACTCTCAATTGCTCCAAAAAGGGGTCCCTCTATAAAATCGTTGCGTCTTTTCCAAAAATTAATTGTTCGAGCTGCAGTTTTTTGTGCACCATCATTGGGGTGTTAACAAACACCCAAGAAGTTTAGGAGACCTTCCAACAATTTCAGTCTCAATTTATTATTTTTTATCCGACTGATTCTACTCTCAATTGTTCCAAAAAGGCGTCCCTCTATAAAATCGTTGCGTCTTTTCCAAAAATTAATTGTTCCATTTGCAGTTTTTGGTGCACCACCATTGGGGTGTTAACTAACCACCCAAGAAGTATAAGAGACCTCCCAACAATTTCAGTCTCAATTTATTATTTTTTATCCGACTGATTCTACTCTCAATTGCTCCAAAAAGGGGTCCCTTTATAAAATCGTTGCGTATTTTTCAAAAATTAATTTTTCCAGCTGCAGTTTTTTGTGCACCATCATTGGGGTGTTATTTTAACCACCCAAGCAGTTTAGGGGACCTCCCAACACTTTCAGTCTCAATTTATTATTTTTTATCCGACTGATTCTACTCTCAATTGCTCCAAAAAGGGGTCCCTTTATAAAATCGTTGCGTATTTTTCAAAAATTAATTTTTCCAGCTGCAGTTTTTTGTGCACCATCATTGGGGTGTTATTTTAACCACCCAAGCAGTTTAGGGGACCTCCCAACACTTTCAGTCTCAATTTATTATTTTTTATCCGACTGATTCTACTCTCAATTGCTCCAAAAAGGGGTCCCTTTATAAAATCGTTGCGTCTTTTCCAAAAATTAATTTTTCCAGCTGCAGTTTTTTGTGCACCATCATTGGGGTATTAAATAACCACCCAAGAAGTATAAGAGACCTCCCAACAATTTCAGTCTCAATTTATTATTTTTTATCCGACTGATTCTACTCTCAGTTGCTCCAAAAAGGGGTCCCTCTATAAAATCGTTGCGTCTTTTCCAAAAATTAATTTTTCCAGCTGCAGTTTTTTGTGCACCACCATTGGGGTGTTAACTAACCACCCAAGAAGTTTAAGAGACCTCCCAACAATTTCAGTCTCAGTTTATTATTTTTTATCGGACTGATTCTACTCTCAATTGCTCCAAAAAGGGTCCCTTTATAAAATCGTTGCGTTTTTTCCAAAAATTAATTTTTCCAGCTGCAGTTTTTTGTGCACCATCATTGGGGTGTTAAATAACCACCCAAGAAGTATAAGAGACCTCCCAACAATTTCAGTCTCAATTTATTATTTTTTATCCGACTGATTCTACTCTCAGTTGCTCTAAAAAGGGGTCCCTCTATAAAATCGTTGCGTCTGTTCCAAAAATTAATTTTTCGACCTGCAAACTTTTGTGCACGTTCCTCGAACATCTATCCAAACGTTGGAGACGTTCAGCGAAATTGCATCGTTCGACTACCAAAATTGTTCGCAATTGCTAGAATCTCGTCAATTTTTGAGATTTCATAACCGGCGCGAGTAACTACCCTCCGCGTGCAGGTTTTCAAAATTGGATGCACACGAACGCGGAATATCGCGTGTTACGTCCGATTCAGAGGTTAACAGAAAGTCCATGAATTCGAAATGATCGGACGCACAGAATCGCCCTTTGCGATTTAATCGTCGACGATAATTGCGGCGGTCTTTTTGGAATATCATCCACGCGACACGCGCCAAAATAAAAATCTGCTATTCAACCCCGGAAAAATCGCAGCGTCGAAAGTGAAAGTGTGTAGTTGGATAATCGAGAGAGAGAGTACATCGATCTACACTTTTGAAAAATTTCACGTTTCTCGAGCCAGTCGAGAGTCTCCGGGGGCCGAGAGGGATGGGAACGACGGTGAAACTGACACAGGAACGAGAGAAATCAGGGGGACGGTGGTGGAGTCGGATGTCAAGATAGATCAAAATTCTCGGGGAAGGGGCTCCGAGAATAAAAAAACACCGGAAGAGACGTCGCGGGACTGCGAAAAGTAACGTGACGGCGAGAGAGAAACGGAAAAAGGAAGCTGCAGAGAGATACCCGTGAAAGTAAACCGGCGCAAGGGAAGTCGGGGAAACACCGAATTCCCCCGGGTGGAACGGAAAAATCAGGGAAAAATGAGGGATGCGGGGGCAGAGAACGTTGCGAAAACTTGGGGCGCGAGACGGAGCCCGGGAATCGCGAAAGAGAATAATAACCCTGGAGACAGTCTACAAAAATCATGAACTACGATAGTATGGTGACAATAGAGGTACTGGGAAATTATTTTCCTTTTTGGTTTTCGATACAGAGACACCGTACTATTTTTTGTGACCTCGCCGACGGCGTCGAACGTAGAAAAGCACTGGGCAACGCGTGCTCCGAGATTCGATGACGTAAGAATCGGTTGAAACAGGTCCGGACAGGCATAGCGCTGGCCGGCCGGGTGGGGGTAGCCGATTCTACGTCATCGACACTCGACCGGGCAGCGCAAGTGGACATTTACCGTCTTTATGAAATTGCCTCTATGACTCGGTCTAATAAAAATTGACATATCAATAAAAATTATAAAGAGAAGCTGAACTGACGCGACCAGTTTAAAGAAAAATGGGGGATGCGGGGCAGAGAACGTTGCGAAAACTTGGGGCGCGAGACGGAGCCTGGGAATGGAGAAAGAGATGCTTGGAGTCGAACAAAGCCAGGACTGTCTACAAAAATCATGAACTACGACACTACGGTGACAATAGAGGTACTGGGAAATGATTTTCCTTTTCGGTTTTCGATACAGAGACACAGTACTATTTTTTTGTGACCTCACCGACGGCGTCGAACGTAGAAAAGCATGGGCAACGCGTGCTCCGAGATTCGATGACGTAAGAATCGGTTGAAACAGGTCCGGACAGGCATAGCGCTGGCCGGCCGGGTGGGGGTAGCCGATTCTACGTCATCGACACTCGACCGGGCAGCGCGAGTGGACATTTACCGTCTTTATGAAATTGCCTCTACGACTCGGTCTAATAAAAATTGACATATCAATAAAAATTATAAAGAGAAGCTGAACAGACGCGACAAGTTTAAAAATGTATAAAAATTACTGCCATTTCATCGAGGCAAATATACGGCTGAGCAAGAAATGTGGGATTGCTGGAGGGACTCGGTAATTAGGAGCAATTTAGCGTATCGGCCGTCGAATATATTTCATTTATGTCGTCAACGGCTATTGCGGTTATTAACGCGCTCGCCCGGCGGCTCCGTTGTCATCATTATAATAAATCCATTATTAGCAGAACGTATTTGTACAGGCGAAAGTAATTTTACCAAGTTACTCGCTGCAAACTCACCCCTTCTGTCCTCCTCCTCCTCCCTCTGGCTCCTCGCTCGGTCGCTGTTAAACGCTGCGGCTTCGGTACAAAGCGGCACGAAATTAACCGACACGAAATTGTATTTCACGCTGAACAGACTAATTCCACGGAATGGAGATGATGGCGTCTTTATCCCGGGTTACAGCCAATGGGGACGCGCGTCGTTGTTCGTTGCGCATTTGACACCTTGCTCGAACGATTATCTATGCGGCCGGTTTTATTCGACCGGAAGCTCGCGAGAACCGGCAAACCAAATCCAAAAACGGCCGACAGCCATTGTACTAGGAATCACCTCTCGGAATTCAACGTCGAGGGAAAACGTCGGAAAACCGGCATCCGAACGTGTATGAACTGAACGATTCTTCCAGAGACACATTAATTAAAACCGAGCTTCAACCTGTTGGTCATAGCGAGACGAATTAACGCTTCGTTTTTATCGACTGATTCCTTCGCTCGCCGGAATATTTTATCCGGCGTCGGTTTAGTATAGTGACAACGCCGGTGGGTGTTAGGGTCGTATTGTAAAATCAATATTTTCTAAAATATTTACGTGTAAGTAGCAGTAGTAGTTTTTTGCGAATATCTCGGTAACCGTTCATTTCCTCAAAAAAATTCTTTCGGTTTCGTATTACCCCTCACCCCTCACCATACACCCCTAACACCTCCGGCGTTGTCACTACAGTAAACTTCTGCCTTTTATCCAAGCTAAAAATGGTGGCGACGCGCAGAAATTGAACGCGCAACATTGATTTCGAAACTCTCTTCCGATATTTCTAATATTTCACGCAAGACCATTCCTGGTCGTGGAAATAAATTTTTTCTCCGGTGTTCGCGAAACAATTCCGGGAAAATGGATGTTCGTAAAAAAACATCGCTAGATGAACCGATAGCGTCTGAAATAAATGGGAAAAAAAAATTGGTTAGCAGAGAGATGACTTACCGGGGACTGGTTCGGTTAACTGTATACGTAACTCCGTCGTGTCGGTGATCCATGGGGCGTGAAACGAAATTCAAAAGCAAACGGCTGGTCTCTCTCGTCCCTCTGTTATCCTTTTGTCGGTCGCGCACACGTTCGCGCGAACGCTCTCTCGCGCATACGAATTGTTCATGTTCGCATGAACATACTTGTATCTCTGTTCGATGCTCCGTTCGGATTTGCTCTGTTACGCGGTTAATGAACCATTTCTCTGCGGGCCCGGAGCCACGGTGCAGGGGGGACACACCCGCCGGTTCTACGTACACACCGTGGAATCGATGGGGTCCCCTGGTTCGCGAGGACGAAATCTAATCGGTTGAAATTTCGTCCAGGAAGTTCGGCTCGCGGAGCACAAGCCGGACACTTGTTCGCCTGCACGAGCCTCGAGAGTAAACTCGCCTGATCGATTCGACCCTTCTGCAAACACTCGACATTGTCCTCGCGACGTTCGGTAACAATCTTTCAGCGCACATATCTTTTTAATTAACGCGTATCGCGTATTGAACAAAAATTAACACGAACCTTCTGAATTTTCAAGACAAATGGAAGCATTGTTTAATTGTTTTTTTCCGGCGTTCGATAATTCTCGGTGTTAACACACGGCACATTGAACTCGACAAATGGCCAAGTTTGTGGCGACACACCCGAGTAAACAGGAAAGGCAGAGCTAGAGTTTCTTTCGTTTACTTTGACAGCCGAGGTGATACTGAGAATCAGCGGTCAGATATACTTCGTTATTGTTTGTTTACCCGCTATTATCCGGGTGCCAGGCTATCCAGCAGGTATCGACCCCTCCCTCGACGCAGTGTCTGTTTACTACTTACTCGACCTATTACGGGGGGTTTCTTTTTTCTCCTTCTCTCCTCGCAATGTTACCAAACGTTCTCGATATTCGCTATACTCTGTAATGTACAGGGTGTAAAGAAATGTTTGGTCTCGGCTACCATAGGGCGTATTCTACATCTTCGGATCGGTGAAGATCTGTTAAAAAAAGTTGCCGCAAAATCGTCCTTGACCTTGAATCTCAAGGTCAAATATTTTTTTAATTGCACGATGCATACGTCACGTCCGGTGGTCCACCCAGCGACGATATCTAATGTATTTCGGTCACAACAAATTAATATTTAGAAAGGTCCACTTGGGACGTAACACATAGAATACGATGCGATAAAAAAAATTTGATCTTAAAATTCAAGATCAAGGACAATTTTGCGGCAACTTTTTTTTTTACAGATCTTCATCGATCCGAAGATACAGAATACGTCTATGGCGGCGAAGACCGAACATCTCTTTACACCCTGTACATTATGTTGTAATAAATCTCATAACAGAAAATAAAAATCAGGACTAACACAATAAGAAATCGACAACTCTGACGGATTGGACAATTTCTAAAAGCATACTCGGTAGTCGCGCTTTCTTATTAAGCAAAAATAAAGAACAAATGGCTACAATAAAAAAAAAATAGTAGAAGCTGCGGCAAGATGAGAAAGGCGGCGTAATAAAATAAACATAACGAGGCTCGAAGCGACGAACGTAAAAATAATATTGATATTTCTGGTGAAGCGGAGGTGAGTGGATTTCTGGATCCGGGTGGCGATGCGTTTTCTGCGAGAGCGTGCGTTATCAGCCTTGCGATAGGAAGGTCGGTGCGCGCGCGTGTGGGCGCGCGTGTGTCTGTGTGGCTGCCGGGACGTGTTCCTTTCAATGTAAACGAACGCATAGAAAAACGTCGCGAAACGCGAGACCGCGAGGACGGGAGTAGAGTTAAGATTCTTGGATTCGGATCCAATATGAAAGATTCCGATCCTATTCAAATAGACGACGAGAAGACGGGTCTCTCTCGCGGTGGGAAACGCGTCACATGCACAGACTGGATTTTCAATATCCCTTGCATCCAACGAGAGGCTGTATACTGAACGGATAGTCTGATCAGTCGACTTATCGCGTCTCGGAAACCATCTAACACCCCCCCCCCCCCCCCCCCCGTATCGACTCTCGAAAATCTGCGAAGCAACACGTACCTGCTTCCATATTCCCCTGTGAAAAAATATCGGAAGCTTATATTACTTCAACCCCTTTCGCTTATAACACCGTTGTCAGGCCCAAGACGAAGATTCTGATAGTTGTTTCTTTGAAATCGAGATGAAATGTTAGTCTATCGGTAGGTAAATAAATTCTTTTTCCTTCAGTGAAAATCGTATGGCATATCTGTTTTATAATTGTCTACTGTTGTCTGCTGTAACCTCAGAGCTAGACTCCAGATTTCCGCGGAGAGTTTTATCGACAAAACTTGTTATATTACGCTCGAAGTAAGACAGAAATCTAGTTAACTGTTCGACAACACCGACTTTTAAGTACATAAGACCGGCAATCTAATAATTATCGATTTGGCACGAACCGGCGGAGCAGGGCGTTGAAACATTGATGCAATCTAGCAGCGAAAAAGGTCGGAGACCCATAAATATTTAAGCGAACTTGTCCATCTTCTCTGCTGAAATAAATGAGATTTGGTATAGCGAATCGCTTCTGCGCGGTCTCTGTATCTTTCATTAGGTCTCGCTAATTCTGATAACGAGATAGAGAGAGAGAGAGAGAGAGAGAGAGAGAGAGAGAGAGAGAGAGAAATTGTAGAAAATTCAGTAATTTAGTAATTCGGTTGAATTTCTGGATAATCCGGCCGGAGAATTGGGGTAGCATCGTCGCAAACCGGACGAATCCAAGGAACGAACGAGAATGGGGCGTTCGGGGATCCCTTAGCCTTAGAGGAGACGAGACGTTGCTACGAAATCGTTAAAAATTGTTGAACTAGAAAATAGACGCGCCCTTAAACCATCCGAAGAAATAGAAAAATCATTAATTGCTAAAAATCACATTCGAAATCAACAAAGTGTTAATTTCTTAGATCGAAACACCCGCCGTAAGGGTAGTTCTGTACAGACAGTTTCACATTCTAGCAAAGAACTAGATTCTACAACCACCAGAAACGTGTAAAACACTATTTGTAACGAAAAATGTCTAACGACCATGGACACGGATTATGCTCAGATTTTTTCGATTCCGGCGCAGTGTGTGCGCGCTGGAACGAGCAAAGCTCGAAAAATCGCGGATCCCGGATGCTGGATGGTACAGTCCTGGCCAGATCCTCCCGTTTTATCTGTGCGGTAGCTATATATATAGGTGGCTGGAGCAGTGCCGTCTACAGTGCCGAGTCCGTACTACGTCAGTGCAGTCGCTACTTCGCTGAAAAGCATATCTCGCGGGCTATCTCGCGAAATTCCGTGGATTCTCGGGGTCGGTTTCGCGTCGGCCGCGCACAGTTCCCCGGAATTGGCCCCCGGAGCGCTCTCGTGAGTATGATCGTCGTGTGAACACATCCGTTGAACCTGTTCGATCACTAGGACACGACAGTCCTCTCGCAGTGTTTCGTATATCGGTGTGTATGTTCGTGTGCGTATGTATGCGTCAGTGTGTCTATGTGTGTGTGTCACCGCGATCGAATCACGGATGTGAAACGCGGGGGTGGAAATTGGGGAGGGGAGGGCAAGAGAATTTCGAGGACAACCTTGACCTTAGGGGTGGGTGGTATAGGCCTCCGACAGAGGCAGACTGTGTCGACAGAGAGAACGAACGAGAGAGAGAGAGAGAGAATGAGATAGGCATTGTTGAAACGAGAGCGGTGACAGTTTGTTGAACAGGGAGCGGAACGTGTGCGGGCGCGATGGAATACGCGAAAGTGGTCGATAACATCGCGCGCGCCCGCGCAATTCTTGCGTTTCTTCCGCGCGGACGAAAACACCCGTCTCGCGAACAGAGAAGGAGAAACGGGATACTCTTCTCGAGGAGAGTCCGAGAGGCTCGGCCCCCGATCAGTAATCGGGAAAACGCTGGTCCAGGGTGTGCGTTGTGCCAGCCGTTGCTCTTCGGTGTCCGTTGTTTCCCCGTTCGTGAGAGCACGCGCGCAACACAGAGAGCGAGAGAGCGAGAGAGAGAGAGAGAGAAAGAGAGGGATACTCTACGACCACCTCTCTCTGCCCGGGAGGACGAAATTCGTGTTATCGATCAGCTGCGAGGGACACGCTCTCGCCGCGCGATGCATTCGTACGCACGATCCTGTGCGCCTGGTGCATCCTCGGTCGTTGCACCTGCAACCTTGTGCCTCTAGTCGCGGACTCCCTGCAGGGAATAGGTGCGTTACCGATGTACGAGGTCTGTTCGCAAAAGTGACCGAATTTTATTTTTCTAATCTTCGACGTACAACCCCTCCTCAACCAATAGTCTTCTTCCAGCGGTGTTTCCACTTCCGGAAGCAGTCCTGGTAAGCAGTTTGTGGAATGTTCTGTCGGAGCCGAAGTCGTTTTTAATTTCCTGAAGCGTTTCGAAACGTCTCTCCCTTTCAAACGCTGATTTCGGGATGTTCGGTTATTTTTTGAACAGACCTCCCGGCTAGAAAAGCTGGAGAAGCATGCTCCGCTTACGGGATGCAGTCAAGATTGCGGCTGCTCGAAAAGTCGCCAGGAAACGATGCAGTGTTTTCGCTGTTGCGCCGGGTCTCCGATGCAACGGAGGTCGTTGATTGGTAACTCGATCAGACGCCGGTAACGAGATCCTCGAGCACCTGGTGCTGCCGCATCCTTCAATCTGGCTGTTGCATGGAATTCCAGATTCCCCGAGCCTAACCGGTAGCCGGTACCCTCTCTCTCTCTCGGTTGGGTTCAACGAAATGTTCCTGTTGAAAAACCAACAGTGTTAAACTGTCTCGTTTGAATATGAAATTGTTTACTGTAAATTGAAAACGTACCAGCAGCCGCAGCAGCAGCAGCAGCTTGATGAAGTCCCGGCCTAGTTCCACGGCCAAAGTGCCATTTTCCTCGTGTTACGACACCATTCGTTGAGCAAACTTTTCCTCCTTTCAAGCTAGCCCACTGGATTCGCTATATGTACCTTTGCTCGCTATCTCGTGACCTCCGAGTGCAACTGACGCAGCAGGAAAACACGCAGTATTTTCGTAACGCGGGTATTATTGCGCTGCGGACTTCTGGGTCAACTGGTTGTTTACGTTGCGGCTCGAAGTTGCCGCGCTGCGAAATTTTTCGAAGTTCACCAAGGTCGTGCTACGATCGACTCTTATCCCGATTTACCATCATATATTCTCCTTGGAGATTGCTTAACCCTCCTGCACTGTTCAGATTCGTTTAATTCCATAGCTGACCTTTGCTGTCGATTCTAATTCGTCTTGCTGAGATATACAAATTAATTGGCCCCGCAACAGTGTTGTATACATTGTAGAACTATGATGCAATTTAATTCTGAAAATATAAATGCGTGTCAATTTGCCGAGCACATAGGTCAAACAAATGGAACAACTATGGATCAGTGTTGTACACATTGTAGTATAGAACTATGATGCAATTTAATTCTGAAAATATAAATGTGTGCCAATTCGCCGTGCACATAGGTCAAACAAATGGAACAACGATGGATCGTCGTAGATCGCGGGTCTATGTCGATCGAGAGACGATTCTCTCGTGGAACAGGCGGTGCGCATCCGCGATTGGGACTCATTATGCGATCCGAGTGCATATTATAGTTTGCCAGCGGAACGGGAGCGGGACCAGAGCTCTTTCCAGGCCGGGCGTAACTGCCGTTCTGTAAACAGGAACGTGCCATATGGCGGCGCTGTAGAGGCGTGATTAGTTTCCTCTGGTTGAACGGTGAAATTTCGAGCCCGGGAACCTCGTCCGGCGGACAACTGGTCCCTATTTGATTGTACAGCGTGTATATAAACGGCGCATCCTGTGTGTGCAGTCCGCAGTGTGCGGTACACAGTTGTGCACACACTCATCTGCCGTCGCGCGATTGTTCGCGCACGCTGTTTCCGAGAGATACACGACAAAGTTCAATGGGATCTCTCGACGAATTACCGAATCCCGAACAAAAAAAAAAAAAAAATACCGCAACTCTCCTGCGACGCGACGGGAAACGATTGCAGTTGCATCCTGCCACTTAACCCTTGCAAAACCTCGAAAAATGTTCGAAAGCTAGTAAAACAATTTTTACACGTCTACCGAGAGAAATGGAAAAAAATTGAAGATTCTATCGAATCAATAAAATGTCAACAAGGAGTATTTGATTAAACAGCAGAATTCCCCAAGGTCTCACGGTCGTTGAAGTTTAAGTTTAGTCGTCTTGGTCGGTCGATAGGTAGACAATCGCGATTGCTGGCGCCGTTTGTTATGCTGGCCTTTATCGCGTGTCACTTCGGCATGCCAGTGGCGTTTGCTAACCGGAAGTCGCCGGTGGCCATTGCTCGACCGTTCGCCTTGACGCAGTCCACGGACTCTAATGATCCCACTGCGGATTTTTATGCGCGTGTTAACTCCGCCACTGAGGGGAATTCAATGAAAAACTACTGAATCTTTCATTAGTCTCGCGTGTGGTCCTATGTAATGGCCTCCGAACAAGCCTCTTGTTTTACAGGAAAGCCGTTTCCGAGTAATATAGGCCAATGAATTAGGCCTCGGATTCGTTTAGAACTGCAACACGTAAGAGAACTCGGACTTTTCGAAGTTTTCTGCGATACAAAATGAATTTAATGATTTCGGCGCAAGGTTCGATCAAACTCAAAATCATTAAATTCATTTTGTATTATATTTTCGATCGAGAAAAATTCACGTTTTACTGCGATAGTTCGGCGTGTGACGTCATCGCAAAAGTCCAGGAAGAGAAAGCGACGTTCTTCCTGGAAGTCGTTCTTCACGTCGTACAACTGGGTGTCGTCTAATGAATAGACTGCGGATTTCATCCGGTGAATGTACAATATATTATTTTCCACTTGTCAAGATTATAGGGAGGAAATCCAGTATGGCCGCAGTTGCAATTAATGTAGATAATTTTTATTTCGCGTAAAGATGTTCTAAAAAATCCTGTTTCGCTGCGAGCAACAGCGAAGCAGGACGTCGACGAACAACTCGACACGCTTGAGAACAAGAAAAACGAGAGAGGAAGAAAAAGAACGAAATGTTGTTTTGATGATGCCACCGTACGCGCCGTGCGGTAATTCGAGAGCAAACGCAAGCACACGTCTCGGGAATGGTTTCTATTTCGAGACCAGGCCGGAGATGATGCGAGGAAGCAAAAAAGAAAGACCAAAAAGAACAGACAACGCGGTCTGTCTGGGCAGAGCGGCTACGCCATCCAACGTCTACAGGGTGGTCCATAATTCCGGGGGTGTTGGACAAATTCGACGATAAATTTAAGGTTAGGCGACCCGGAATTGCGGCCAGTTTCTTCCGACGTATCGAACAAAGGAGAGAGAGAGATATTTCAGATTTGATAGGTATCGAATTATTTCGCATCCTCCCCAATTATCTCACCTTATGTAAAACAAAAATGGAAGGACACAGGTTACGGGTGAAAAAAAAGTATCCGCACGCTCGGCTCTCCGCGATAAATATATAGGAGACCGTGGTGATTAGACGTGATCTGTTTTTTTCTATTAATTGGCATTGATTATATGTTCGTCGTAACGTCTGTTCGCAGAAGGACCAAAGCGAGAAGGAGAGGACGCCGGGTGCGAGCGCGACGTACAACTCCTTCCCAGACGATCTCTACCTAGACGACCAGGAACCTTTGGAGGGTTCTGGTCGAGGTGGCAGCGAAGGTCACGACGACCTTGAATCATCCGGTAGCGGCCTTGGCCCCGACGACGAGGACGGCGACGGCGATGGCGGTACAATTGTTCTCTTTTGCTATTCAACGGAACAGAAACGCCGGGAACTCGCGATATTAATAGCCGAGGCTCGTTTCTTCGATTCTCGCGTGTTCTTGTTCGTTTCGTTACGTTACGTGGTTCTCAATCTCCACGACCTTTCTCTTAGACCGTATATACAGTAGCGGACAAAAGTTTAAGACCGCTCTAAAAAAGACGATAACTATTTTAATATTGTCCTATACGATTTGAACTTTTTTGGGAAGCTAGAGCAATTAGTTTACTACAGGATGTGAAAAGAAATTTTTTCAGAAATTGCAATTGAACGGAATTGTTGAAAAAATGCTAAAAGTTAAATTATTAACTTTTTTATGTGGGCCTATATTGAAAATTTAAAAAATACGTTTTGTAGATCTGTGTGAAGTATATGCACTGTGAAAGTTTCATCGAAATCGCTTGATGCGGGAAAAAACGACAGGCATTGAATGATGTAAGAATCCTTAGATTTATTGCAGTTAGAGGCCAAAAATCGTGAAAATCTGCAATTTTTACCATCTTTTTGACGAAATTTTTAGAATATGTTTAATTGACACAGATCTACAAAACATATTTTTTAAATTTTCAATATAGGCCCACATAAAAAAGTTAATAATTTAACTTTTAGCATTTTTTCAACAATTCCGTTCAATTGCAATTTCTGAAAAAATTTCTTTTCACATCCTGTAGTAAACTAATTGCTCTAGCTTCCCAAAAAAGTTCAAATCGTATAGGACAATATTAAAATAGTTATCGTCTTTTTTAGAGCGGTCTTAAACTTTTGTCCGCTACTGTACCTATAGACACGGCGTAGATAATTTTCCGTGTCCGAAAGATGAAATCAGCTGAAAGACACTGTGACGTCACATTTTCAAAAGATGTAGTACAAGCTATGCTCATCGACAGTGGATGCGCCATGTACACAGTGTACATGGAAAGAAATTATCTTAAGACTTATATTGTGACGTCACAGTGTCCCATCATCTTTCGGACACTGAATTCTCGGTTTTCCTATACACACACTATACCTATGCCGGGTCTATTAGTATATATGGTCTAAGACCTTTCTCTTAGCCTTCTCTTCACACTTCAAATGTCTATATTATTGAAATGGTTAAAAAAATGTTTGCAATGATTCTCTCCTGCCCCTATATCAGATGGTCTCGTGCCAGATTTCAACAACAACAACAACAACAGGATAGAGCCTGCGGTACCCAACAACAACAGGCCGACAGAGCCGGAAGAGCCGCACTCAGTCGATGAACCCATAGTCAAGACCAAGGAAAAGGTGACTATCGCTATAGCTGTGCTAAATGAATTAATTACGGCGCTGTTAATTGCATTGTACTTCAATAGTAATTCGATTACGCTGTAATTGCATTACGTTGTTCAAACAATTCGATCGATTCAATTGTTGATTGCTGTAATCGTGAGTACAATTTAATGAAAAATGTTACACAATTACTTGTGTTAAAATTGTCATTTCTATCGGCGTTCAATCGAATTCGATTCAATTTCTATCGATTCCGAGTTTCGTCTAACGCGATATGTTCGTGGGAGAAAATTCGGAGAAGAAAGGGGTTGAAACGGGAGAAACCCCCAGCGTGATTCCCGGTAAAGCGTGTGTAACGTTAAGAAGGGTTATTAGATTTGTTTGAAAACGCATGCCGCCGGGCCTCTGCTCGTTGGCCAGCCGAATTAAACGGATTAAACTGATTAAGCCGTGTCCCGTTGCAGAACATCGTTGAGACTGTAAACCGACCCGACAACGAGGCCGATGTAATCGAGCCCTCAGGTGGCGAGGGCGACCACTCGGACAACACAGGCGTCTACATGAATCCGAAACACGAGGACCGCGCCAGCTCCTTCTTTGCTCAGCCAGGCGTACTGGCAGGTAAGCCTTCCCCCCCCTCCCTGTTCGACAAATTTTTGCTTTGCATGAAACCATTAAACAGAAACATTTCCATCTATCGGAAAGATCTCTTCGAACTCTCCGAATACATTAAAAAAACAAAATACGTTATATCGTAGCACCGAAGTACAGTAAACGCTTGATTCTTTTTCATGGACAAGAATCGTGCCCCAGAAGTGCTTTTTGATTTATGACTGCGTCTAGATATCGCGCCGAGCGAGACGTCAATAGAAAGCCGAACATAGAGAAGGACAGAATGAAATACGGTTCGCGTGACTGTCCGCGTCTCTTTCTTTCCAATGCGCTGTCCTTCCTTGCGACCGAAACTTTCATGGTCGATAAAACCACTTAATACAGTTCAAATGATATCGTGTTTGGAGTAATTTTAATCAGAAAAATGCCAGAAATAAGGTAGTTAAAGTCCCATAAACAAATAATGAAAATTAAGAGATTTGTAAAATCGATTCCTGCGGAGCAACTCGGCGTTGACAGGCAGTGGAGTGGGTAGGCACTGGACCAGAATCAAGCGTTTACTCTACTGGATTTTCATGTAAAATCAAAATTCGCCGTCTCGATTGCAAGAAACGGGTTCAAAATGAATTTGTTGACACGCGATTGATTCGGCCGTTTTCTACGGGGGTTGATCAGAACGCGAGCACGAGAGCACGGTTCGCCGGGCAAAATGTTAATCACGCCGTTTGTGCAATCAGTCGAACATTGGAAATTGACGGGAAGGGAATGTCTTTGAACAACGGGAATTGTTACGGGTCCCGGGTTTGCGCCCGTCGAGGGATTACGTTATTTATTAACGCGCTCCCTTGGCGTTATGCGGCCAAGTATAAGGGCAACGCGCGAATCAACATTCCGCGGCACGGTGAGGAAGAGAGAGGGAGAGAGACGATATTTATTCACGGGGAGAAACTCCCGAGGAAATATTCTGGGTTAAGTTAACCGATCCGACCGCGCATAATAAAGGCTCTACATAATTAACAACGCTGAATATTTCACGCGGTGAATTATGAACCCGTTGTTCCCGTAAAGCCACTTAAGCCGTTTCTGATTTTCCCGGCTCCGTTCTATCGGTACTTGATACGAGCGCAACAACGGTTACCATCGCGCGAGTCTATGCGAAAATCGTGTTCACTATTATCATTACCAGGCTGCGAAACCTCTTGATAATCCCTTGATCAACCCTTCGCGGGCGAGGATTTTTAAAAATATTCATAATATTTTCTCCGTTCGACTCTTTTACACTAACCTCACATTTTCATCGTTTTGCGTTTCTACTTTTTCTTCTAGGAATGAAAAATCCTAGAGCGATGGGTTAAGCTAGTTGTAAATACACCACGGTCGTCAGAAGCCTGTTAGAAGGCTTCCGATAACTGATTGCGTTAATGACGAAACAATTAAGAGCGTAGAGTCAGATGAGACAGTCTGTATTGTCCACTGTACTTCGCAGTTCTTCGTATTTCACCGGTCATGTTTCTGCATTCGATGGATTCAACCCCCTGCTATCGAGTACAATGTTATCGAAGATCGTACATAATACATAGCTGAATGGCTAACAGTACAGTAAACGCTTGATTCTTGTCCAACAGCCGTGTTTTTCATGGACAAGAATTGTGCCCCAGAAGTGCTTTTTGATTTATGACTGCGTCTAGATATCGCGCCGACAGCGCCGAGCGAGACTTCAATAGAGAGCCGAACATAGAGAAGGACAGAATGAAATACGGTTCGCGTGACTGTCCGCGTCTCTTTCTTTCCGATGCGCTGTCCTTCCTTGCGACCGAAACTTTCACCGTCGATTAAACCACTAAATACAATTGAAACTATATCGTGTTTGGTGTCATTTTAATCAGAAAAATGCCAGAAATAAGGTAGTGAAAGTCCTATAAACAAATAATGAAAATTAAGAGACAGGCAGTGGAGTGGGTAGGCACTGGACAAGAATCGTGCCCCCGCTCCGGACAAGAATCAAGCGTTTACTGTACATACATATAGAGCATTTGCCGAGTACCGGACTTGGGCTTTAGCGAGGAAAGGGTTGCAGGGGTTTGAGTCCATCGCAGAGGGTGTGAAAAAGTAAACTAAACGGAGTATTTTTAAAAATTTCAGCGGTTATCGGAGGAGCGGTCGTTGGGCTGCTATGCGCGATCCTGGTGGTGATGTTCATCGTGTACAGGATGCGCAAGAAGGATGAGGGCTCGTACGCCCTGGACGAGCCGAGGAGATCGCCGGCGGCGCAGGCGTTCCCGAAATCGGGCGCGCCGCATCACAATCGAGAGTTCTACGCTTGAGGCGGCGAAGCCTAAGCTCTATGGCTTTGACATCGCCGAGTTTTGCCCCACGACACTAACGCCGAGAAAGACGATGTCCTTCGACCGAATTAAGCGCCGCCAGCCGTCAGCCGCCAGCCGCCAGCCGCCAGCCGCCAACCGCCTACCGCCGCGAGAGAATACTCGCAGCGCGAGGCTCTTGTAAAACTGTTTTCTGTGTGTCCCGCGGAACACAAGCCTCGTCGCAAAAAACACAACAATCGTCGTCAGCAACAAAACACCACAACACCATGAGCCGGGGGTTGGCTCCCGTCGTCAACGGGGATAGCGTCAGCGCACAACCTCTATTTTCCGTCATCCTTCGATCACAACCATGATATGCTATATCGAATCGAATCAAATCCTCTCTCCGCCGCTTTGCTTTTCCGTTTCGCTAACCCAGACCTCGATCGGTAAACCACCGCCTCCACCACCTACCACCCCACCACCACCCCCCCCCCCCCCTCTAACCACCGTTGTCTCCGTTCGAGATTGATCACTGCAAGAGGGTGGACAGCCACCCTTTAGCCATCGTAACGCTTTCGTTCGCCGCCCTAACGCCCCCTAACGTCGCAGATAGGTAGCAGCTCTCGGGTGCAGCTTTTTCCTCCTTTCTTTCGGACGTGTTCGGTCGATAGGCTCCGCCTCCGACAGAAAGAGAGAGTGAGAATGAGAGTGAGAGTGAGTCAGTGTGCGAGTGTGAGAGTGATAGAGGACACTCGCGGTTTCAGTGTTAAGCGTAGAACACGCGGGCATATGCGGTGCGCTGATCGAAGGAGAAGGGTAGCAAACCGAAGCTCGCCCAAGTCCTCGTCGGCGCTAGGTCGCGGCTATTATTCCAGATGCATTTACAGCGCGCGTTCGCAGAGCGTATATGTATTTAGGCGTACGTATACGCCCACACACCCCCTCCCCCTGTACAGGACCGAGAGCGCGAAAATTCGTGACCGATAAACGCTGCTGGTATAATCGTTAATCATTCTGTCCCCCGCCCGCTCCCAAGGTGGAAGGAGGGAAGGAAGAAGGATCGTTGCGCCAATCGTGATTTCTTTTCGACGGCAATCCCCGCGACCTCGTTTGTCGGGCCAAGGCGAGCACCGTTTGCCCTGGGAGCCGCTGCGAATTGCCCCGGGGAGCAACGCTCCGGCATCGCGGAGCTTCGATCTTGCTCCCCTCACCAAGCAGAATGCCCCCAGTGGGCGTGGCTTCGTTGTTCACGCACTCAACGGAGCCAAAGCAGCGCCCCGCGGGGCAAACCGTGCCCGCGTCTGGCCAACCCCGGGCCCCGGGCCCGCTTCACATTTTATTTCGTCGGTTTTGCGCCGGTCAACGATTCACCGAGTCGTCCACTTTTTAACGCTCTGACCAGTGGAGACTCGACTCGTCAAAGTTTACTCACCCCGTCTAGGAAGTTTCGCGTTCTCGGACTGGTCATCCGGGAACGGGCACTTTTAATTCGAAAAGCGTCCAACGTGTTTTCGCGGGACTATCTTCACTTAAGCTTCTCGTCGGTTATTGTTTTCGTAGTTCTTTTAGTTTTATTCCGTTTTTAATGTTTTCTCTTTTCTGTATCGATCGCTCGTTGATCGCTGGAAGATATAGATATCTTAGACAAGATAATCGATATAGGCGAGATTGTAATTTTGATTATCGCCTAAATTTTTCTTTTTAAACGCTAAGGATCTTTCGCGAACAACACACGTTTCAAATTCCGGTAGCAACGAACGTTGCGAGACTATCGGAACGTGTAGACCAAAACGGAAGAAAAAATAAAGGCGGAGCGAGTCCGACGATTGAATTTGTACGCGACGAAACGGGCATTCGGAAGTCGATGAGTTTTGTTTTTTTTTTTTTTGGAAAATTCCGCGGGAACGATTACTTGACTTTACATATCGATGATTAGATCGTTCCGCCGGTTGTTTTTTTTTATCGTTTACCGTGGTTGTTCGACGTCGGATGGCACAAACCGTATTCGTGTTAGACTCTCTATGGTAAGATACGTCTCTATCTTCGGGAATTATTTATTCTTACGCCCGGCGTCTATGCATTTTAATCTAATTTTCGTCGTGTACCCCCCCCCCCCAAATCGAATTTGTAGATAATCATGTAGCTTTTATAGATCGTTCCTGGAGGATCTAGAAATCCCTAGGACGACGCGAAATCGAGTAAATTCGTTTTCTAGACGTTTTTTGCGCGCGTTTCATTTTTATAGATGAGGAAAGAGTAGGGAGAGAGAGAGAGTGAGAGATAAAATAATAATAGCGGCAAGATAAGAATTGAACGGCACACTCGCGACGGAAACGGTTCGTTTGAACGCGGTTGCATCGATTGCCATGCACTTAGCGGATAAAGAGGGGAAACTCAACGTGCCATTTCAAGCACAGTCAGTGACTAGCTGTACGCAACCGATCGCTCGATCCTCCGTCGAGGCACGAGAACGATGAAATGAAACGAAACGAAATGAAATGGAAAAAAGAATGTTCGCTTACGTTCCCTTCTTCCACCCCGGAATCACGGGACACCTTTTCTATTTTAAGGAGAAAGGCTTCTTCTGCTGGTCGAGAGAGATTCTATTTGCCATGGACACCGAACGCGTCCAAATGTCCCGCGCGAGCGCGCGCAGAACCGTCTCCCGAGAGGGACGCGTGCGCACACGTCTACCCACACAAAAACATACATGCATACATACACACACAACACATGCGCGCACACATAATATACATAAATACACACGGTTCTTCGTCGTTCGACTGAAAAATACGCCTATGCCATATATCGTAAAGAAACTGACGAAGGAGGTATGAAAAACAGAGGGAGAGAAAAAAATACCCATACACACGTGTACTGTCTGTTCAATTTCGGATTAAAGCACGGAAAATGGCGGGCGCGATAGAGATTCCATGTTACCTCAGTTCCTACGAATTTGAGTATAATAAAAAAAAAGAAACAAATTTTGTCGAAGTCGCGTGTCAACGTTCGCAAATCGACCGATTACAAAGTTCACCGGGGGAGGGGGGCCCCCCTCCCCGTCTCTCTACCTACGTTCCTAGACAAATCACGTGACGTTGCTCTAAACTTCAGTTGAACGAACAGTACGTCTCTATCTGTTCCAAGATTTTTCGTCCACGGTATCTATATCCCATGGTCGATCAGTATCGCCAAGTACATTGTAATAATTTATTGACTTTTTCACGTAGGACCAAGCGATCCCCCTTTCTCCCGATCCTCGGATCCATGAATCCCCTTCTCCCTTTTTCTCGCTTCACTTAACCTATCCGTTTACTCTTCCGGTGATATCCCGCGGTGATCGTTACCGTGACGTTCCTTGGTTTTCACGATTCGTAACATCGCGCGACGTTCGCCTCTTCCCAGGTAGAACAGACGATATCGAAAGATTCGACCAATCGATACTATTGACTTTCCGCCGCCGACCGAGAGATGGGAATTGTTCGTATCCCCATAATTTTTCGCGATTTTTGCTATTTCTTTTTTTCTTTCTTTTCTTTTTCTTTTTTACGTTTTCAAGTGTCACGAAGTTAATGACTAATCGATATCGTAACGTTCCCTCTATTCGGAACTGTAGGGTAAACTCGTAATCGATTGTTAGTCGCGCCATCTAGGAGGCATTGTTTCCCGCCACGTACACAGACTTATAAGTCTGTGCCACGTGTCACAGCGGTTTAACATGCGATCCTAGCCGAGTAAAATTATTTTTATTTATTTATCATCGACACCGAAGTCAATGAATACTGTACAATTGGTTTTCCAATGTTTTTGTTTTTTTTTTTTTTGAAAACTGTCCCCCTCTTCTTCTGCACGATTTTTTGTATATTCCTCCATTCACGAAGTGCATATCTTCTCGAAGTATGCATTTAGTTTCATTTCAGATGCATTTATAAATTTTCACTGCTCTATCGATCTATTTATTTGTAAACGTATAATAAATGAATTGGTAATGATTCCGAAGTGATTTATTTCTTTTATTTTTTGCTCGGTCGGAACCGCATGTCGAACCAGCGCGCGTCCCTTCGCATATTTCCGAAGGGAACAAAAAATTAATAAAACCGAAAAAAACTTTGTCTCTTCTTCGTAGGAAACATAGCGGTATCTTTTAATACTCCATTAGGGTCGCGGTATCAATCAACAGTTGGCAACTATCGACGTTCCCACCTGACACGCGCGCAGTTGCGAGAACACTCTGGAGGATTACCATACTTCGTAATAAATAATCTTATATATACGATGTTATGCGGCTATAATGTCTTATATATAACGTTATGTCACTATTATGTCCTGTGCAATAATAATATGAATTTTACGTACACGAACCGTCGCATTTATTGCCGCCCGCAACGACCAATCATGCGAATCGTATTCACCGCGATTCACTCGTGCCTCGCGATATTCGAATTTTCAAAAGCGACCGGTAACGGTAGAGTTCAAGCCCCCGAGGAACTGCGCATGTCTTAACCTGTTGCCCGGGAAAAATTATATCTATCCGGCATTTTTCTTTCAATTGTTCGATTAATCACCCGGCTTGCAGGTTAAGACAATTTTACAGCTACGCTGGATGCCGATGCCAGATTATTTACGAGCTACGTTCAAAACTTCTCGATATGTAGGTACATACAGTAAAGTCTTGATCCTAATCGGTCAGCGCGAGTCGGCCTGTCCGAACCTGCCATAATACGTCACCGCCTCCCTCGGCTACAGCCAGCTGGCCGGCCAGCGTGAGTCCTGTCCGGACCTGTCCGACTACGTCATCGACTCTCGGTCCGTGTTTACACGCGCTGTCCTTTTCTACGTTCAGCGCGGTCCACGCGGTCAGAAAAAGACTTCAGATCAAGACTTTACTGTATTTCGAAAATAGTTTCTCTAATAAAATCGTGTTCTCTCTATTCGTCGCTATCGGATTTTTAAAGTGACAGTAGCAATAGAATGCTCGAATAGAATGTAAATAAATGTTGCAAGAAAAAAACGGTAGGTTTGGAGCAAGGATAATAGAGAAATAAAAATATTCAAGGATCAGAAGTGATCTGGCATTGGTCGAGAGCGGAATCCGAAGCAAAAGAAGAATTTCAAAGATACACAAGTATGTTTCTACCTGGGTCGCAGGAACACGAGCGTCATTTCTGCAGAGTCCAATGTGACGTACGGGGTAAACGGAATATCATGCAAATACTGCCATGTATTACGTAAGGAACACCAATTTCGTACGGGAACCATCGCGAACCAATCGGCGGCATTTCTCTTCTCGTTTTCTTTCTTCTTTCTCGTCCCCCGTGACAATCTGACAATTCCATTTTATTCTTCTTGTAGTCTAACACCGAACACGATCGTTGGATGTTACGTTACGGGCAAACAGCGTTTGAAACTTGATCGTTGTGTCGACTGTCAACATCGCGGGAGGCGATCGGCCAATCGCGTATCACTTCTCCCCTCCCCACCCACGGAATTACCGTCACGTGATTCGAGATGTTCGTTAGATAAAGTAATGTCAGTTTCTATAAATCGCCTGCCGCGATGTCGATACATATATATTTTCAGGTACGAGAAAACTTCATCGATCGGCGCGTTCTCGTGAACGAACTTTTTTCACTGCTTCTAAATCGATCTTATCGATTCGTGAAATAGCTCGACGCTATTTTATAAGCTTATTTATAATGCGTCTAGACGTCTCGAGGATATATTGTAATGAAATGCGTAGTAATAAAGGTACGATTTAAGTGTATTGATAGGGTCGACTTGGAAGGAGAACTATTTAAACAACTATTCAATGTACAGGTTATGTTGGATGATAAGGTCGCAAATAAATATCGATACCTAAGCGAACGATCGGAACGAGTCGAAAGGTTAAGGTACGGTATCGAAAGTACCTACAGAAAAAAAAATCATATTGTGTTTAGGGTAAATCAGTTGCAATAAATGGAATCCAAATCATCTTTCTTCTTCTACTTTCTCCCTTAATGCCTTTAATTTCTAGTTTCAACGCGGAAATAATTAGCGAGTTAACGAAAAACATTGTACATGTATAATGTAACCGTTGTGTGTAGAAATGAATAATTATAATTTCTATACGAAGCGAAGCACATCATTTTATTGGAAGCATCGGCGGTTGGAGGATACGAGAACGATATGTTTTACTGCGACTTCAATGCGTTATTTTATTAATAGAAAAAGTACATAAAAAATACGTGGTCTTTTTAAATTCAATCCCCCTTTAATCTAACCAACACTACCGAAAGGAATCTTAACAACCTGTTAATTATTCCTCCGCAACCGTAAAAGTGACCTTTCACTTTTCTAAATATTTACAACAATAGTCTTCAAAGGCGGTAGAAAAATATATTCATAAAATCTCCTACGTATAAATTTATAATATTCTATAATATTCTATATACTCCATAAACGTCTCAACGATGTAAAAGATGTAAACTATTCGTAAAGCTCGTTGTATAAAAAAGAATACGATAAAAAAAAGAAAGACAAAGTCTAACAACAACAAGTTTCCGTCTGCGATACAATAATATATAAAACATAGATTGAATCACTCATCGGCACCTTTAGAAATATAGAAAATAGAATGTAATCGTCAAATCGTAAAAATGATATTGCACTACAAATTGCTCTTAAGAAATGGCTTCAAATATTTCTCGAAAGACTCGTTCACGCTTTGCTGATTCAAGGGGCTCTTCATGGCCTCGGCGAACAGTCGCTCGTAAACGTTGCCGTCGTACGCTCCCAGAGCCGAGCAAAGGATTTCGTCACGAATATCGAAACCGTCAACAATACCGACAGCATTTGGACGGATGGCGGCTAACAGTTCTTCCAGCCGAGCTTGAAGCGACGGGACATCCTCGTTTCTCAATGTCGAGAACTGAACAAACAAAATTAGAAATCAGCTTAAGAAAGCTTCTTCAGATCATCGACCTTCAGGTATATCCCACGTTTTCGATGACCACGCACAACCTTCGAATACTCGAGTCTTAAAATATCTTTTCAAGACAATCATTAAATTAAAAAAAAATTTTTTTAAATATATAAAACGAAAGAACATTCGAGCTTTGTACTCACCTGAAGGAAATCGCCGAGTCTTTGCAACACCCAGTACACCGCATACAGTTCACAGAGATGCTGCATCACCATGAGCAACTCTTTCGACACAGACGTGATTTCCCTAACAGATTCTATGAATCTCATGACTAGAAATGCTCTACAATGAGCCTCCGCGCACCGTGCTAATTCGATGCTGGTCTGATTCCAAGCATCTTCGTGCGACACTCCGCTGCGTATTCTGCGGTCCATATTTTCTGTTGCCAAACGAATCTTGCTGTTCACAAAAGAAAAACCGTCAGTATAATTTTATAATTGCGTGTATTCACGTTTCACGTTAAAGTATAGTACTACTTGACAAAGGAATTACCCAGCAGCCACCGCTTGATGTGCCGTAATAATGCAATCCAAAGTGTTCTTCCAAGGTCGTTGTTTGACACGCTTGGCGAGCATCGTAAGATACTGTATAGTGACCGGCAATGTCTGACCGCTGACCGCTAATTTCCAAGATTTCACCAAGTATCTAGCCGTTTGTAGTAACAGAACAGTGTTCTCTCCCTCGTAGGTACAGACAGCGGTAACTAAACCGTAAGTCGCTGGAAGATTGCTGGCGTCCATGTATCCGTGTCCACCGCATGCCAATCGCACCTGTTCCACTCCGGTGGCCGCGTCCGAAGACGCAACTGCCTTTAGGCAACATGACAGAGCATGTAACTGCAAAGGAACAATGTCGTTATATTGTCCGGTGCCAATTCTGTAAAATTGAGAAACGAATGGCGTATGTATACAGTACCTCAGGTAATCTGTCTAATTCGCCCTGGTCTAATTCAGCTGTAACATTATTGTACATATTCCATATCCAATCCGCGGCCATTCGGAAAGCAAAACACGCGGCAAGATTCGGAAAGATTTTATATTGTTGTGTTATGTAGTTGATGATTTGGGCTTCCGGTTCGCTATCGAAATAACAAAAATATGATTAAGCGGAATTCCGATGATCGAACGTATACGTACACTTGGACTTTACACTTCAGGCTTATCTCTCCCAATTACTTACTCCGAATTGATTTGACTCTGACGACGAACTGCGCTGTATCTTGTTGCAATCGTGACAGCTTTTGATAAATAACTTGCAATGTCGTGAACCAATACTACACGAACGAACATCATAGTACCGTACGTTAGTTTGTCGTTCAGCGCTCTCACGTACGTGCCATCTTCGAGGACCTATAATAAAGTAGACCAAAAATTTACGCGGTTCTACGTCTCACGCGCTTTTTCCGACAGTTCTATTTTTATGCGAGTAACATGTAATTTACCTTTCATTTACTGCCATAGAAAAATGACCGAGCGAAAAACAGACAAAAAAATTTAAAGAATTGTTACCATCGTTGATAGCCTGCGGATGTTTATGCAATTCCTAGGTATCGAAAACAAATATATATTCCAAAATTAGGCAAAAAAATAGATTATTAATTTCACGATCGAGAAATGAGCATGAACATCCCCAATCTACGAATCATACCGAGGAGAAATAGAACTGTTTGCCTTTTCACGTATATTTCGTGAAAATCCTGCACTTTCTCTTTTACCTGAGAGTTCTTCATAAGCATATTTTCGCGAGGTATTCGGACATTCTCGAATCCAAGGAACCCGTTGTTTGTCGCGTTCATTCCCAGCTTGGTACCGATTTCACCAATTTTAATACCTGTACAATAAATAAATGTGTAAAATCGATTTTGCATTGATCATTGCAAAATAAACGATGTTCGTGTACCGGGTAGGGGTTCGTGCGTCTCTTCGTCTCTTAATTGCACGACAAAAGGATGGATTCCTTTGCACTCTCCTTTAGTGTATAATTGTGCGACGACTATCGCATAATTCGCTGTGTGGCCCACTAGATATTAATATTTAATGTAAGATATTAACATGTCATCATTTCCGGAAAAAAAATCAATCTATCATTCCACGTTGAATACTTACAACCCCCAGGCCACCATTTATAAGATGTTAAAGTGGGGCTGTTCAGTACAAATTCTTTTGTACTGGGATCGTATGTTGCTGTTGTTTCGAGTCCTCTAATGAAGGTACCATGACCAAGTTCGGTCTAAATTAAAGAAAGAAATGCAACATTTAATTTGTACTTGAGAACAAGTATTATTATACTTTACCTGAGCATAAGTTCCAATAATGTTGCCATTCCAGGATCTAGATATCCAATACTCCTGCTGATGTGGAGTTCCTTGTCCGATAAGAGCTGGAAGGAACATCGCATAGTGAACCAAAAATGGATTTCCATCTTTCAATAGACCGCTACCAAACATTCCTCCTAAAACATGCCTGAAAAATGCATTGAATCATTATCATGTTCTTTTCCTTTACGAAGTAACACAGAATAATAACGAAGAACATACGAGAAAACATCCATGCCAGCTTTTCCTTGATCTTGTAACTCTCGTACCTTGTTCAAAACCTTGCAGGCTTTACGAACTCCATCCTCGTATACTTTTTTGTGGCTTTTATATTTCACTGGTACATCATCTTGCAATTCTGGATCGTCCAGGAAAAATTGTTCTAAAATAAGATCGTAAAGGTTAATAACATTTTTTTTCTTGTGCATTCTGCTTAGACTAATTGCTGTTTTAATGTACTTTTTTCAGACGAGTATTATCATAGTAAACAAGTATGCCGTTAATACGCGTTAATATATGACATTGCAAATTTACAGACGACGAAATTGTTACAATATTCCAAGAAATTCACTGTTAATGGAAATAAAGCAACGCGGTAAATTAAAAATGATAATATGCCGTTTTATACTAATCTATTACGATTGCATCTTATCATAGTTACAATGAAATACACATTGTTTTTTTTTCGTTAATCTAATCGGGAAGCTTATTTACGGTTACCATATATTTTAACATTAATTATTGGCATAAGTTGTTATATAATCAACAACATAGTATAAGACTCAACTATAAATAAGTAAATGTATTTTGTCGTATTTGAGTTTAAAACAGTGTTCCACTACTGTAAATTGGGTAATGTGTTAGTAAAAAATATCATGTAATATGTGTTTTGAATTCGTCTCGATATCCTTTAAATATGGTAATAAAAAAAAAAATGTGTTCCTATTTGTAAAACCCAAGGTGACCTCGATTTCGCCATGAAAACAAACTGTTTTCGAAATTTTTTTTACTGATATCTATTGCGCACTCCATAACCGGCAACTCTTATTCTAAACTTTCTTTTCGCAGATGGCTGCATGTGGATAATCGTGCATTTGCGGTAAGCGCTTTAGTGGTAACATCCTGTATGTATATATTTACATATGTAGTTTACAAATAGCCGATAAAAAGTTGTCACGCCCATGGCCGAGATTGACTTTATATTATTTGTCATGAATCGTATAAAAACAAATTTCGTGTCATCTATCACGATCATTGGAATCTAATCTGTATTAAGAACTCGTTTTATCTACAACGACAACAGCTTGATTACACGTGTAAATTCCGTAGAATTCGAAAATTCTGTCCTTCCGCGCTGTCTAGAAAAATTAAAATTCTGTAAAGCGTAATTAGCGTCGTGACAACGGAAACAATTGTATAGACACGGAAACATAGACACGGATAATAAATATTGAACGAAGAGTACGTAAAATGTTGAAAATTATTTCCCGTATAGACGACGAAAAGAAACATAAAACCATGTACATAAAATGCAAATGACACCGTTACAGAACACCTGGAATAAATGAGTGTAACGCTGAATATTTAACCCTATTGATTATGCAACGCTTAATCTCAGATTAAACATATATGAACTCTGGTTAGAAAGTTGGAAAAATCTTAATAGCGTTCTTAGGCAACCGGTATGCCGTAACAGGTGTTTGTTTAGTGACACGGACAGGTGGAAAAACAAGTGCCTACAGTAATCTATTTAGTATCCATAGTCATGAGCATGTTTAACGGATGTATCGGTTACAGAAATAATTAGTAGTGCATTGAAATGAATTTATTCCATAAAGCAGCGTCATAATTTCGATTCGACGCTAGTTATACTTCCGGTATCTAGAAGGCACTTCCGGTATCGGTGACATCGCTGGAACTTGCATTATATTCAAATAATCACTTGCAGAATGCATTACAACTATTTACCTTGCAAGTACAAATTTTTGAATCCCATTATAATCGTCGTAACATCGTCGATTATTTGAGATTTCAAAGCGAACGATTATGGAGTTGATTATCCGCTTTCCGCGTAGATGAAAATCGAGTGCAAGCTTGTATTAATAATGAAACAGAGACAGTATTCAATAGTATGTAATATTATAGTTAAATACCTCGCTCGCGACGATTTTTTGTCTTTTCTGGACCGCCGTCCATAAGATGAGTCAATTCTAATGGATCGAACGTACATTTGTCCCGTTCACGTTGCAAATCCTTGTTCACAGTCATTTTCTTCTGCATTGTCGTCAACGATTTATCGCACACTGTTGTATACACGGAGAAGTATCACGCAGAACTGATTCCGAACATACGGTGCACCACAGTTATTACCTCAAATACAAGTATTTATAACTGTTGCAATGTTATACGTCACTCTTCATAAGCAATGCGTCACTATCAGCAAACAGACCAAACGCAATGATCGATCTGACAGGAACCGAAAACCTTTGTCTCATGTTCCAACCGCGGTAATTCGTTTACCATTTTCTCCTGTCACCTCCAACATTACCGAAGCGATAACGACACGCGACACGTTACACGTCATAAATGAACTGTATGGTATATCCCAATCCTGCTAAGCATTCGAGTGTTACGTTCGGCGGGAAATTCGACTTTCAAACATACAGGGTGGAGTAGATAACGCATTAATTTTTATATATATCCAAGAAAATGTTGTCGAGCCTAACTACTTGTATCTAAGGTAATTCTTTTATTCTACATAGTTAAAGAGTTGTAACGAGAAATACTTACGATCGTATGTAAACAGATGTTAAACGATATCAAAGAAAAACACATCTATCAAAAAATCAATAGAATATATTAATTGATTTAGCGTAAAATATAAATTATTGTTCGAACAATTGATTGTATATATTATAATGTTATTTGAAAATTAAAAATGAGCCCGCCTTTATTGTCCTCACTTCCGTTAGACTTACGAACGCAGGAAACGTAGTTTCCGCCATTTTGTTCTTCTTTACTAAAGTGAACTCGTTGATCCGTCATGAGGTACAGACACTCTTGAGATTTTCTGAAATATTTTGACAGTATTACGTTATAAATAACTCCGTTCACTTGTATTGTTGAGGGAAATGCTTATACTCTTTTAGAAATATAATGTTTCATTGACAACATGATATTTTTCGATATCGGTGTTGATAATACGTTCAGGGCTGACCACATGGTTCAGTGCATCTAGCTTATGTTATTTTTATACATTGTGCAGTGTTTATGTTCTAATCCGGTTATATTTTTACGAATACATTCATTAAAATATGTGTAACTAAGGATTTGAAACAATTCAAATCACGTTTTATCATACCGAATGATTTCCATAACATAACCTCGCTACGTTTGTTTCAGTTCGTTAAAGTTACAGAAGAGGCTTGCCGCCTCTGTTATGCTATGTGGCCGAAAAAAGGTCTGGTTGGATCCTAACGAAATTAATGAGATTGCAAACACAAATTCCCGTAAGTTTAATAATTTCTGCAAAGTTTCCATGGCTCGCTTAAGGGAAGTCTGACAAGATCATGTACAAATCTCGTATTCCTTCAGGTCAAAGTATCAGGAAGCTCATTAAAGATGGTCTCATCATTAAGAAGCCCGTGGCCGTTCATTCCAGAGCCCGTGTCCGTAAAAATACTGAAGCCAGACGCAAAGGTCGTCATTGCGGTTTTGGTAAAAGGAAGGGTACAGCGAATGCACGAACACCGCAAAAGGTAAATATGAGTATTTTATATGTAAAACGATATTTCCTCTGAAACCGTGGGAGGATAAAAGATGATAAACATTCTACGTTGTTTATAGGACTTGTGGATTCAAAGAATGCGCGTTCTGCGTCGACTACTTAAGAAATACCGTGAGACGAAGAAGATTGACCGACATCTGTACCATTCCCTATACATGAAAGCCAAGGGTAACGTGTTCAAGAACAAGAGAGTTCTCATGGAATTTATTCACAAAAAGAAGGCTGAGAAGGCGAGAGCAGAGATGCTTTCAGACCAAGCTGAAGCACGCCGTACTAAGGTCAGAGAGGCGCGTAAACGCAGGGCAGAACGCATTGCTACCAAGAAGCAGGAATTACTGCAGTCGTATCAACGCGAGGACGAAGCAGCGGCAGCGCAGAAGAAGTGATTTGTGGGTCGTTCAGATTATTGTATAAATAAAACATAAAAAGCTATCTTTTCTTATCATTTTACCAAAACTTAACACATCAGCTGTCCGAAGCCAAACTACTTTTAAGAACTTGAACGTTTATTTTTGTTGAGAAATGGAAATCTGTCGTCTAATAATAATACACGTGTAAGATGAAAATTTATGATTAGCTTTGTATCAGTACCTGTAGATGGAAGCATTGCTGCCTTTTAGGTTATAGTCCCTAAAGAACATATGTGAAGATAACTCTTTGATACAGCGAGAAAATTGGGTGGGTGGGTGTGGGTGCCAGTGAATTTTATACCAGTGAACGAAAATTTATTCTTCTCCTACGCATAGTGTGTTAGCGAATATATATATTTCAATCAAGATCGAGGGTGTATGATGTACATGTGAAGAGGTTAGAAAAATAATTTAAAATTTTGTGCGATCGTGAGAAAGTTGATTAGAGCTATTTACACAAAGAACTTGTATTAATTAGGCGAGCAACATTCTTTAATTGAATTCTTCTTTAACGTTGAAATATGTGATATATGTCCATATATATATATTTTGCCTTAAAATGGGTTCTTGCAAATTACACTTTCTTTTTATCATACTCTAAGTGAATTCCTGTTACTGTCGCAAACGGTACGCATACATCATGTTCACATCATAAAAATAATCATTTCTTTAACCTTCAAAAATTGTTAGCATTGCATAATTTCTGTTACTGATTGCATAAAAGCAAAAGAAGTCGAAGTGATTTTCATTACAGTCGATTGTCCAATTAGTACCGAATATTATCCGATTAAATCCAATATTATAAAAATATTGTGACATGTAACAATAAAGTTGTATTGTTGTAAAGTAAAGTTGTTTGGAGTTTCACAGTTGGACTTTTCATCGCAATTCGATTAGAAGTGACACAAGCTTTCTATATATATATACCATTTTCAGAGCGCATGCGCGCAGAAATTGTGTTGCTCAAGTTTAGCTTAAAAAATTCACAATTATGAGAGTGCATGAAAGATTTATTCCATCAACATAACGTTGCATTTAACATATTGCCGCGTTTTCCAAGTGTTTTCAATTTTTCGTATTCAGTAACTTTTTACTGTTTCATTCAGTGGCTCGTAAAAAGTGATGGATATATCGCAATATCGCCTAACACGAACCGGCCGCACCGGTTTTAAGTTGTGTTCAAAATTTCTTGATCGAGGAACACAAATGTGAAAAATATTCGGCTAAGTTACGCCTCTGGTCCAATGATGGTATATGAGACGGGTTTTTTTTCGCGCATGCGCGGTGAATTTAGCATCGGGAAAGTAAAAATTTAAATAAAATGTGGTAAATTGATCACCTCGCATAATTTTGCAAAATTTGTTACGGTTTGTATTTAGACGTTCATTTTTCACAATCAAGTCATAACAAATTTTGTAAAATTATACCGGGTGCTCAAGCTACCCGATTTTATCCGAACGTTACTTTACTGATGCGAAATTCGTCGCGCATGGGCGAAAACACCCGTTCCATATATCAACACTGGCTCTACTACGCTCTACGCATTGTACGTGTGTTCCTGAACGAATACTATAGTCCCTACAGCGATGATGGACCAGGAGGAACATGTTCGTAAACAATGAATATCTCAATTTGATGTCAGAATTTTGTTTATTCTGATTTTTTTCCCCTTTCGTCAAATTATTTTCCCAATTATCTAATCTCTCTTGGAACCAATTATATTCTTTATATATATTTAAATAGGGTAATTTTACCAGTAGTCAGCCATCTTAGACATTGTTTATTGTTAATATACTATTTTGTAAATGTTTTATATGGGGACATGAAGCTGTACAATGGAAAATGGGAATAGATTAATAAATAAAATAAGAATTTGTTTTTAAACACTTTTTATGTTTAAACAATGTATTTTTAGAAAAACTGGCTAATGGATAGGGGTCGAAATAAGGCAAATTTACTTTAAGTTAAATCTATGTGACATGTTTTAATATCGATGATTAAACATATTAATTTTCATTTAATTCCATAAATAATATATTTATAATTTAATGCTATTGTTTAAAGAGATGATCATCTAATTATTCAATACGAATTGGATTATTTTATAAATATGTTTACCTATTTCTATCTGTACAGAACATAAGACTAAATCATATTTTTGCAATGACAATTTAATAATGTTGAAATAATTTTATTTTAGTTAATGGAAAGCAATCAAACCAAGTCCTATACACGTTCTACAGCCAGGCATCTTCGTCGAAAACGATTAAACGATGCCCGCAGGGCTGAGAAGCAACAAGATTGTTTATTTAATGGAATAGAAGTTGAATCTTACTGTGAAAATTCATTATCTGTTAATGGAACAGTCAGTACTCAAGAAGTTACTGTCGAGAAGGATACAGAGAATGTACAAACAACAACTAAGTCCAAAGCACGCAGATTGAAAAAGAAGAATAAAAATAAATTCGAGAATGAAGAAAGCATCTATCCATTTAGTAGTTATGCCTATAGGTCATCCATTGAGCCGATTTTAAAGTGTTTTAGATCAGAGTATGATGATTTTTATTATCGCGGCAAGCTAGACCCATTTCTAATGTGTAAATCCCAAAAGTTCAAAAGAGTGCTTAACAATTTAGAGAACTTATCCGACTCAGATCTAGACATCTGTGAATCAGGATCCCAGGGTGTTAAAGTTTCTAAAGAAGATGCACTTCGTATGGTTGAACAGCTGAAATTATTTTTAAAAAAAAATATCACAGAAGATAGTGTTACCTCCAACAAGGAACAATCTGAAACTGAATTGGTTGCAAACTTTAAACTGAAATACTTGCAAGCATTAACTGGAGGCTCTAAAGAAGAAGTATCTTCTGCACAAGGTAATAACACAAATATAACCTCTTGGTAAGGTAACAGTCAACTAAAGAGGAAACTAAATAAGAAATACACTAAATTTTTATCTTTTTTTGCAGATAACATTGAACTTGATAAATTAGGATCTACATCGTTATTAAATTCGCCAACAGCTGCAAAAATGATCGAGAATAAAATTAATATCCCAGAGAAAACGAGAGAGGAAGTGAAGAACGATCGGGCAGCGAAAAAGGCAGCTAAGGCGCTTGCCAAAGCGAAAGCAAAAACCGATAAGGTACAGAATAAAGAAAGCTCTGGCACTATACCTGCATCCGCTGATAGTGCTACCGATAAACAGACTGTTGAAACATCAAATAGTGTACCCAGCAAAAATGTCCAGAATAAGACACCCACAACTCATATAACTTCTAGTATATGCACGGAAAGTTCATCGATCGAAGGTATCGCGGAGGGGAAAAGCAAAGCGGAATTACGTGCTGAGAGGAGAGCGAAACAGGAGGCGCAACGAGCAGTCAAACAACAACTCATACAGGAGAAAATTCAAGTTAAGACTAAAGAAACCGAAGAAACTAAGGTTCGCGTAGTGCGTCAGACTGCGGCTCCAATTAAATCCCCGAAGAAACCTGCGTCGCCTAAGAAAACTATTCCGAAAGAAAATGCTCACGAAATCAGTCTTTTTAAGCACTTGTACCAGGAAAGAGAACAAGCGAACGTCGATGTTCTCTCGGTGAATTCGCGCATACACCCATCAATAGTCAGATTAGGTGCACAATATGCGCAAAAGGTGATAGTAGGCAGCAACGCAAGATGCGTCGCGTTGTTGGCTGCTGTGAAACAGCTTATCCTAGATTTTGAGCGACCTTCACAGGCTGACTTTATCAGAGGCCTCGAGGCGAGTCTGCTAGAGTCAATGGCTTACTTGCATCACTGTCGACCGTCCGCTGTTTCTATGCAGAATGCGCTCAGGCATCTGATGAGACATATGACACAGCTGCCTTCTGCGTTATCCGATGCAGATGTAAGTACAAATATTCGACAGTTCACCTGAAATGTACCGATGAAGGTAGAAATTTGAATATTTCCTTTTTCGTAAGACTCCGCTTTTGAAAACATAATTGTATCTTCCAGGCAAAAAGTAAATTGCGTAATGTGATAGATACTTATATACGCGAACAGATACAGCTCGCCGACGATGCGATATCGTTAACTATTCAGCGAAAGGTGTCCAATGGGGATGTAATCTTAACGTATGGATAGTAAGTACCCATACATGTGCAATGAAACATGACACAGATCAGCTACCTGTCTCGGTGGCCAGTTTCTGGTGCTTCGTCCTGCATAATACCGTGATATTTGCAACATAATTAACATTGTTTTTAGCTCGTCCTTGATTCATAAAATCCTGTTAGACGCGCACACAGCAGAGAAACAGTTCCGTGTTATAGTTGTGGATGGAAGGCCTTGGTTAGAAGGCAAGGAACAGCTCAGGCGTCTATCGAAGCACGGCATCGAGTGCTCCTATATCTTAATCAGTGCTCTGAGCTACGTAATGCCAGAAGTAAGTGCTCGAATACACTTTCCTTTGTTACGAATTCTAACGTGATTTATTTATCTACTGTTGCCACTAAACAGGTGAGTAAAGTCTTCCTGGGTGCTCATGCGATATTGGCCAATGGGGCTGTCATGTCGAGGGCTGGCACCGCGCAAGTTGCTCTAATGGCGAGAGCCTTTAATATTCCAGTGCTGGTGGCTTGTGAAACCCACAAATCCCATGAACGTGTACAGACGGATTCTATCGTTTATAACGAACTAGGTAAACACTACAACAATTGTCAAAACAATTAGATTTTAGTATATATGGATCTTCTGGAATTCCTGAAACGAAATCTAATGTTTTAGGTAACGCGGATGAACTCGCGCAAGGATGCGGCTCCAAGAAATGCCTGCTAACCAACTGGAAGACCAAAAAGTTCTTGAATCTGTTAAATATTACATACGATGTTACACCAGCTGATCTGGTTACGGCTGTAGTTACGGAATTAGCGATTTTACCGTGCACCAGTGTACCTGTGATTTTACGGATCAAGCCGTCTGAGATTTAACTTTTCGCGACCATTATTATATATAGTATGTAAAATTAAATGTTTCATAATCGAATATTTTGAAAACTAATCGAGATGCGAGGCCTTTGGTTCATTTAGCGAGTGAAGCGGTCCTACAGTCTGTTCTTTTTAGATTATCTTAACAATTCCATCCCAAACGTTCGCAACAGTTGTATCACATTCAGAAACAAACAGAAGAGAAGAAATTATACGTTTGTACCCTATTTATTTTTGGAACTATTTGTCTATAACACATTCGCATTTTTTATTTACATTCTCGAAGGAAAAAATACATGTAATGTTATCTATTGCGTATGTATTTCAAAATAAACTATCAAAAAGTAATACGTGAAGACCATTTGCAATATCTTTTACTTATGTTTGCGAAACCTTGTTATAAGATTACAGGTGTTTAGTGAAAAGATAAGAAAAAAATCTCATTTCAATAAAAAATCTTAAAGGCTCCTTAGCGGATGCACTTTGCGTTTTTGCTTGGTGTTCGTGAAAAGATAAAGATAACCATTTCTGTGCGTTTCTGATTATATTGAGTTAGGTTAAAACGAGCTGTTAACGTATTCCTAATGTGGCTCTTGCAAAATATGCTAGAATGTACAAATGCACATTATTCATATATTTTTGAGAATATAAGAACGTTTATTTGAAATCAGATCGTGTTTACCATTATTGTTTATATTTAAAGTTAAAGTCCGGTGTATATACTATAAATACAAGGAAAATATAACCTTTGAATGGCTCCAGTTTTCGTCTTGATGTACATGTTTTCTTCGAGTTTTTCGCGCTAATTTGCGCCCAATTAGTAAATAATTGTGAAAAACGATGAACAAATTGTTCGTCCGTAAACTATTCATTCAAACATGCCTTAATAGATCATCGTTTTATTCAACGAAACCAGAAATTCATGAAATAATTGCTACTCAGCTGGAGTTAGACCATAATACCGTCAAAAATGTGTATCGAAGGAAAATTGACATTAATTCTCAATTGTCCGAGAAGCAAATTATCCAAAACTGCTCGACTCTTAAGGTATAAATGATTTATTTTAGTACAATTTGGTGTGATATACTTCTATCTTATTAATAACTTTTTGTTTTCATCTTTATCAGAAGTTGATAGTGGATATGCAAAATACTAGATCCTTGATGGAGTGCCTGAGGCTCGACCCTAAAATTTTGACTAACAGAATCCTACTGCTCGAAGAAATGGGGGTCAAAACTGTAACTTTGGATCATATTTTTCGGTTCGGTTCCCTCTCTTAAATTTGTGTAATATCCAATATTTGTGACTTGATTTCTGTATTGTGCATTGTACGCTTACAAGTTATCCATCTTTTATTCCAGGTTTCCAGGTTCGATGCGTAAAAAATTAAATGCATTTAAAAAACGACACAAAATCCCAGTGGAACAGGACATAGTGAGAAACATGTTTAATAGCATCGGTATATCCGAACTGCCAAATATGCGAAAATTATCTGGTGGTGCACACACGGCAGACTACTACTTGCATTCTATGACATATTACAAGACATGTTATCTTAAATTATACCACGAACCTCTTCTGAGGTCTCATTTGTTCAAGTATCAAAGCTTCAGGCAGCTCGCAGAGTTGATAAATATTTTTGAAACTAAACTGAAGGTCGATAAAACCTTTGTGAGTACAATCTCTTTACACAAGCAAGTAATACAAAAATATACAAGATTAATTGAATTTGTTTCACAGTTAAACAGGCACTATTTTGTGTTGGACTTGAATCCAGATGATATAATTCATCTCTTAAACGAATTTAAGGACGTAAAAATAGCAGGGCAAGAGATCACCGAGGTGGTGAGAAGGTATCCGCGTATTTTGCAGTGCGATATACCCAATACCAAGGAACTGCTGGCCCTCTTGAACCAATACAATGTACAAAATAACACGATATGTTCCAATTTGCCGATTCTAAGAATGAAGAAAACAACGTTCCTGGAAAGATACAAAACAGTATCAACCCATCCTGAATTTGAAGTGTGGTTGAAACACTCTAGGATGTTGTACTTGCTCATTGCATATAAGCTAACCATGGATCGCGTTGATATCCTCCGGCTTATGAACCGCCTGGGAATGGCTTCCTTCCATGCAATTTATTGTTCGAGAAATCTCTTCCATAGGTCAGGACAATTACATTACAATGAGAGTGCGCTTGCTATCGATTCCTGGTAATTTCCCTTTGTTTAAATTAATCAAAGCTGTCTCTCTACAGGGTTCATACACCTTCGAGATACCCTCGGGTAGCCAGGAAGAAGTACTTGAAGTATTTATTCGAGGAACATTTCAATACGAACGGGCAGGAATTAGTCGATTATATAACAAGGCACCCTCACTGGAAAAGCATACCGTTCTCTGCTATATACAAAATGATGATCTTCTTGAAGAAAAGTTACTCCGAGGAAGATATAATTTCAAACCTTCATCTTACTCTATATCCACTGTAAGTTCACGCGCACGCTTCAACACGTGCAAGTTACGTATATGGCAAGTTGCATGACGCTGATCAAAATACGAAGTAATTTTATTGCAATCAAGTAATTCGTTCAATCCGTCACCAAGACGCGTTACCAATTCTGGTTGTGTTATTACAGGCACGCGGTCAGCAGAACGCTCGAAATAGTGAACGAACAATACAATTCGGAGAAAGGGTTCAACGATAGGCAACGCCTCGCATTATGTTTGTACATGTTAGAAAAATCTTACCATTTCTCTGGCGACGCTGTTTGGAAAATAATGCACACCGAGGGCGATTTCGATTTTAAGTGGAACGACCTCGAGAATTCGGAAGAAGCCGATCTTGAGAATTTAGACGAAACATATCCTGAAAATTCAGATAATTGTACGGATAGTGTTAATGCAATTGATAAACAGTATGTTCCATATTTAACCGAGTCGTGATTATTACGATACGCGGATAAAACATGTGGCACTCTTGTGAATAAAAATGTTTCTTAAAAATATAGACGGCAGTCGTTTTGTTTGGTTCGTATCAGTTTTTGTCGATTTATTCAAAATGATGTTTGTACACAAATGAAATATCGATGCATGTACCAGATTTCTTGAGAGAGGCGATTTCGTTAAGATCGATTATTACATATTTGTATAATTTATTCTCGATAGTATTCTGACTAAGAAATAAAAATGGGACGATATGCAAACACATGATATATTTTTTTTTTAACAAACTTCGCACGCACAATACGCTTTTAATATACAATAATATCACCATAAAATACGTATAACATTAGAAGACTGCAGCCACGTTTCAATTTCACATGTCACGATTCGATTTTATCGTCGAGAAACGAAATTTGAAACGGAAAACGCGAATACAGCCACACACTCATTCGATAAGAACACATATACACGTTTAAGCTACGTTTGTTCAAGGCACTTGGAATGCTCCAATTCGTTTAACACGTTCTAGTCATTATAAAAACGCTACAAAAACACTTAATCGAAACTTATATCATTCGAATCGCTTCCAGACAAAACCTGTGCCAATTTTCTCGAAGTACAAACTCTTGAACAGATCGGGAAAAGCCTTAAGGAAACGATCCCCCCCCCCCCCCCCGTAGTTCGACTCGTTAAAAATTGGAAATAAATATACATCTAACGTAACGCGGTTTAATTTACAAATACTAAAGAGAAAAGAGATGAGAAGAGTTAAGTTGAAACATGAATCCTACTCCTACGATCCAAGAAGGATCTGTATCGATACGAAAACTATAATTGGTATAAAGCTGTATGTCTTTCGAGGGCCTGTGCTTGCGAGGCAGACCCGACCCCGTGCTTATCTACGAAAATCAACTGCAAATCGGAACACTTTATACAATATTATTTACTATATCTTTCTCAACGTTGAAATATCTCGCGAGTATTTTATTTATGCCATCATGACCAAAAACGAGCAATTTTGTCATCCCATAAGTAGTCACGTTCTTTAACACTAAGTTGACGGGACGCGTTCTAATATTTTTCATTTACTTATCGAGATTGTAAAGATAAAATTCATCTCCTTCGTCATATATATTACAAAAAAAAGTAATGTAAAATCGTCATAGTTTTAGTGCTCCGCAAACATAGTGTTCAAGATTGCGGTATACTCGAGAGACATTCGAACGTTGCAAGATAAAGGCAAAATAGCTTCTATACAAAACTCGGCGTTATCCACACGTGCCAGAACGGCCAGCGATCGATAGACTGCGGATCTTTAAAATTTGTCCAAGGTCAATTGTACGAAAGAGAGGTTCAATGAAAATACTATATATCTCCTCGAATTTGAATAAGTCGAAAAGGATAGTGTGTCCTCCGCAGTCTAGCGACCAGGTTCCGAGGTGTTGAAGAGGCTCGGCTCGGCTAGAACGAGTCTAGAGCGTAGGTTTCGAGTCAGTTCAGAAAAGGAGGCAGCTGCACATAGTTTTGTTGGCTAGCCGGCTCACTCTTCACCATCACTTGGTCCTTTAGTCCTTGACGGGCTTGCGGCGAGTGCATGCCGTAGTCCTGTTTCTGGTCCTGTTGCGGTTGCTGTTGCTGCTGTTGCTGCGTGTAGTCGGGCTGCTCGTGCTGGTACTTGTCCGCGGGACTTAGCCCGCTCACGTAGTCTAACTGCTTGTTCTGCTGATGGTCCTCCTCGGACATCGAGTTGGCCAGGTGCGTGGGCGGCGAGTGCGCGGTCACCATCGTCTGGTAATCGTTGCGTGTCAGAGGCGGCGGTGGACTGTTGCCGGCGTTCATGTAGTCCTGATGGACCCGCATCGCGTTCCCGGACGGCGCCGAGAACAACGAGGCGTCGTGCTGCGGCAGCATGGTCGCGTACGGGTACGCGGACCCGTTGTTGCTCGGCCCGCCGAACGACGTCGAGTACGGCGAGTTCGAGGGACTGAGCAGGTTCAAATGAGGCGCCAGGTCGTAAGCTGGCGTGTACGTCCAGGCGTCCGGAGGAGCCGTCGCCGTCGTCGGCGAGGCGAACGGGTTCAAGCTGTTGTTCAGCGAGGTGAACGATCCTGTAATCCAATAAAATACTATAAGAATTTTTATTAAAATTAACCCCTCAATTAATTTAAAAAAATAATTATTCGAAAGGTGATTCGTCAAAGTTCGAAACTTCCATAAAATAGAACTTATTTCATTTGCGTAATTTATAAATGAATTTTGGTCACTCGCGGTATCACGTAATTTAACTGTTTCGCTTTTATTTCGTTAGATAAATTACTTTTGTTTTATGGGATTTTTGAGGCTGCTCAGCTGAAAGTAGACGAAGTTGGGTCACCGTAGTATTATAGGGTTATTCCATGCCGAATCGATCACTTTTTGCGGTCACCATCTTCGATTTTGTTCTAATTGAAATATGTTGTAGTCCATATGAAATTAGGGGGGGTTTAAGTCATCGTTTTGCCGATTTCGAATTTTTTTTAGAAATGGCACACATTCAAAGTTTGCGATTTTTGCCCATTTTGACGGAAATAGGCCTCGCTTACGGATTTTTATTTCAGGAACTGTTTCTCCGATTGAGCTATACTTATTTTTGTTTTATTCGGGAAGGATTGGGCTATTCTAAAAGAATTTTTTCATCCTCGATAATTAACTTGATAATATCAAAGAATTTAAACAAATTTTTTTTTTCAATTTTGGCCAGTAATGTAAATTTTGAAAAAAATATGGTTATATGCCTTGAAGTTTCCTCTTCAAAATAAGACCTTTTAAAATATGGCATTTTTCCTGTAATCGTCACAATATGCTGGGAAAGGACGCGGTGTACCCGCGTTTCAGGTATAGTATCTTTACCAGAAAGTTTTCTATAGTATCTTTACCAGAAAGCTTATCCGCAAACTTTTGATAGATAAAGTGTATCGATAAAACATCGATCGACAGAATATTTTTTGGGTGATTTATGTTTGCATATTCGTCAAATTACCTGATAAGCCTGGACTATTGGACCCGGCAGCCATGTAACCGGCGGTCTTGCGCGGCGGCTCCCTCTTCCGCCATTTTGCACGACGATTCTGGAACCAAACTTGAACCCTGGACTCCGAAAGCGCGAGTTTCACGGCGAGTTCCTCGCGAGCGAACACGTCCGGATACGGTGCTCGTTCGAACGCCTTTTCCAGCTCGTCCAACTGATACGCCGTGAACGTGGTTCTATAATGAATCGCATTATGGAAATTTAAGAAATATAAAACCACGAAGGGACCGCGTCGTTCAATCGGAAGAATTGCGATATACGAACGTACCTGGTCTTCTTCTTCTTGGTCCCATTGTTGTCGGTCTTCTTCTTCGAGTCTTTCTTAGCTGGTTGTGCCTCGCTGCTCACTGCAAAACGAATTGCAAAACATGATTCATTTTCTATTTCCGGAAGCTTGGACTTTCCACGAACAAAGACGTCGACGTGGTTATTAAACTAGGAAAACTATATAACTTTATTGTGTTCCCCTAGGGGTTACAATGTTCAATACATCCGCCTCCTTTATCATCAACCCTTTCATCCTCATCCTAACTAGCTTTTGTATAAACCGAATAAATTTCTTTAACAATTGTAACAGTGTAACATTTTTTTTTTTTTAATAATGCAATAATTTTGAATTATAAACTAGGAAAACTAGCTTTTGTATATATATATAACTTTATTGTGTTCCCCTAGGGGTTACAATGTTCATCCGCCTCCTTTATCATCAACCCTTTCATCCTCATCCTAACTAGCTTTTGTATAAACCGAATATTCTTTAACAATTGTAACAGTGTAACATTTTTAATAATGCAATAATTTTGAAACACAGTCTACTTATAAGAACCGGAAGCTAAACGAACGTTCACCAACCTGGCGCGAGGGCGTTCATCGGGTCCTCCGGCTTCCTCTTGAGCGGGTTGCCCAGTTGAAGGCCCTGCTGCAGCGTGGTAGACGTCGGCGTCGCGGCGCTGGACGTCGAAGTGGTGACGTCCTGCGTCTGAGGAAGCGGCGCGTACATCCCGGCTAGCTCGAGTTCCTTCAGCTCCTTCTGTTGTTGTTGTTGTTGTTGCTGTTGCAGATGATGATGGGAGGCCTGATGATGAGGCGGAGGACTGTTCGACGAGTCCAGTTTATGAAGGTGTCCGCCGGTCGGCATTAGATCGCCGCCGTGGTGGCCACCGTGGAGTCCCAGCATCACCTGGATACTGTGGACACCTGTGCCACCTCTGCCGCCGAAGTCGGAGAATATCGGATCGTCGAAGGGACCTCCGTCCATGGCGCCGAAGAACTTCCAAGGGAACGGATCCAGAAGGGCGACGAGAACTCGGGACTGGTTAGCACGATCACTCGATGGTAGCGTTCTCCGTTCGAGGTCGGGAGAACTGGACACAGAATCAGACACGAACGATCCACTTCGTCGAAGCCTCGTAAAGTCACACTTCCCCGCTGGTAGATCCGTTTCCGAAACGGTGGATTCCTCTTTGGCGATGGTTGTTCGGCGCTACGTCTTCTCCGGACGTCTCGCGCGGAGCTAAGATCCGCGGACGTCCCGCGGCAATTATGCAAAAAAGCACGCGTGTGTACTGGTGATCGCGTTAGCGGCACCGGTAATGGAATCCGGACCAATTGCGATCAATTGTTGCCCGGGTTATGATTAATTTTGATTAGTTTTAACCGGAGTTAACTAAGCGACGCGGCGCGGCGTTTGCGAACATTGGCCCCGGGGTACGAGAAGAGACGACCGGAACGAGCGGAGCGTGGAGGAGCGGTGCCGAGCGGGCTGGCGTTTCTCAAGCGAGGTTCACAGGGAAAACACCAGGACCTTGGAGGACGGTGTCCGGCGGAATGGATCGTGTGGTCCCGGGACGCGGTTTCTATTGACCGGGCTGCGTGTTCGATCGTGAAGAGCGGCCTATCCTCGCGCCACCGACGATCTCCTCTGACTCTGGCTAATCAACCGACACTCACACACGCTTATATTTTCAACGGGTTGCCGGCCAGGCCGCCCCCACACATGGAAGCCAGCCAATCCTGTGGCAACTGGCCGCCTCGACGCGGTCCACGAGAGGACGGCCGTTTTATGCGGGCGCGGTGCGCGCTGCTCTGCCTCGTTTTCTTCCTCTTTCTTTCTCTTTCTCGCCCTTTCCATGCCCGTATCCTCCCTCTCGTCCTTTTTTTTCCCTATTCCGTTCATTCCCCGCTCTCCCTTGTTCCCTTGCTCCCTCGATCCCAAAGCTTTCCTCGTCTATCCGTCTCGCTTTTTCCCTGTTTTCGGCGCCCGTGCCCGTACCCGCTCCCCTCGAAACAGAGCGAAACAGAAGATCGGAGTTTTGTCACCGATGCGACCGCCCCCCGGCACACCGGAGAATGCCGTGAAGATCGCGTCGGGACGCCGCGCCGCGCCGTGACGCCCCCGTGGAGGGGCGTGTGGGAACCGGACCGTCCATCCTCGGCTCCATCGAGCTCGCCTCCTTCCCGTCGCTATGGGAAAATTGCCGATGCACCCGAGTTGCATGATCCGCGGCTCACGCAACCCTTCGACCTTCCCGCGGTTCTTCGAACCAGCCTCCGGATTCCGTCGCCATTTTCGAACGTCGAAGAACTCTTCACCTTTTCTCGACAAGTAACCTGCAAGCGTTCGAATCACCGAATTTGACTCGATTTCTCGCGACCAATGCTATTTTTACCACTTTTTTATCAGCTCGCTTTTTCGATCCGTGTCTCTTCAGGATGTTCGTACCTGAAACTCTGCGATCGACGTTTGCAACCACATTCGTCAATTTCTCGGGGGAAACTTCGACAGCACTCTACGGAAATGATTATAGCTAAATGGTTAACGATACTAACATCCACTCGATTCTTCAGCATCCTTCATAACACGATCATCACCGGCACACGAAAACCGTAGACACTCCTGAAACGTTCGAAGATCGTCGTGAACGGTATCCAGAAGTCCTTGAACCCCGACTTCCGAACCTCGATCCCCGAGATCGACACCGATACTCCTCAGCACTGCGATCCTTTCGAAAGGATTTATCCTTGTGAAGACACTGGTTATCCTTGGAGCACTCCGGTCCGCGAACCACAGGGGATTTACCCGGGGATCGATCCAGCGGGATCAGCCGGCGCCGCGTCGGATCGATACGGATCCCCGGTGGATCCGGGACGGATCGACGCGAAGGACGGCAAAGGTAAGGGTACCTACACTTTCCAAGAGATCCATGTCCGTTGACCGGCAGCGTGGCACTGAGCTCTTAAGCGCAGGCTCAATGAAACCAGCAATCGCCAGGAATTGCCTCGAATTGGCCCAATCAAACTACCCCCATTCCGTGTGTACACGCGTATATTAACTGCTAATTTCATCGGCGGTAATTAGCGCGCGCGGCTGTCACGGCGCGCTGATTTAATTGCGGCTCCTCCGCGGCTGTACTCTTCTTCCCTCCTCGCCCCCTCCGAGGCCGTCTTTTCCGCCGCGAACCGCCGCCTCCTGGGGACCGTGGACGATCCGGCAACCGGTGGCCACCGGTTCCCGCGAGGCTTTCCGCCTCGTTCCGCCTGTTAATCGCTTTGTTTACGGCTCGACCGAATCGAGCGACATCGACCGGCTCGACGGCCCCGCCGCTGGACCAACCGGCCGGCGGCGGCAGCTTCACCTTGGAACCCTTAATCGACTTCGCCTAAGGGTAAACGACAGACCGTCGCTAAGGTTTGTAGAATGGTTCGTTTTATCCGCTTGCCAAATTATTATTATTATTATTATTTATTACTATTTACGGACCGAAGTCCTTTTATACAAATGTTTACAATAGAAGATATTCATTATGTAAATATTCAATTATGTGAATATTGTAAGGTTGGTAGGTAATTACCAACGGTAACCAACCACGAGGTTGGCAACAAGGACCGATCGGTTAATTGTTAGAGACGTGAGCGCCGCCATGAAAGGAGGTTCTTCTTCGTCAATCGCATTGTTCAGTTTCACATTTTATTCCTGGGTATATTATTTTCTTCATTCCCAACCCGGTCTTACGATATTACATTCTATTTTCATCGTTGATCCCGCAACCTTATCGACGATGGATGCATCTAGATCAATTAATGTCGATACGATCGTTGGATCTATAGGATCAGAAAGATTCATCTAGGTAGAGGGTAACGACGATGGAACCTTGGGAGTAGAGATCGAATTGATACAGGTAGGTTCGAACCTTTTAACCCTTTGCACTCGGAGCTATTTTAACTGGAAAATTAAACATTTCTTCCGACCTAGAATAATTCTATTCTATATGATTTTTTTTCATTTTGTGGATATGAAAAATTGATATAATACCTCGTACAATACTTAAATGTTTAGTAATTGATTAGATAGCATCATATAGTAGAGCAAGTTTTAGTGGCGACTCTGGGTCGCCACTCGAGTGCTAAGGGTTAATTGTTATTTCCTACGTACGATGGTAATGTGTCTGTACCCTTAACCCTTAGACTCCGAGTCGCCACTAAAAATTGCTCTACCATTATTCACAATATTGTTTACATTATTAAATATGGTGCTACCTAATCGATTACCAAACATTTAAGTATTGCACGAGGTATTATATCAATTAACCCTTTTATATATATATACCCTTTTATATTAAATATGGTGCTACCTAATCGATTACCAAACATTTAAGTATTGCACGAGGTATTATATCAATTAACCCTTTGCACTCGGAGCTATTTTAACTACAAAAAAACACGAAATATTTGTCCATTCTAGAATATTTCCATTCTATACAATTTTTCTTTATGTTTTGCATATTAAACTGATATAATATCTCGTGTAATATGTAAATGTCTAAAAGTTTATTAACCCCTTCCACTATAATACCGAGTCGGACTCGTGACGAAGATTTCGAAGATAGTCTACTAAATATTCATGCTACTAATTTCCTTTAAACTTTAAATTGAAACAAAATTATATTCTCTTGTTGTTGAAACCATTGAAGACAGCATAGGTATAAATTACATAATACAAACTACTTTTTTTCGAAGAAATTAGAAACGACAAATAAGTTCTAATCACTGCAACCGTAAAATGAATCGTAGTGCTATTAAATACAAATAAAAATAATAATGTGAACAATATTTTTAAGAATGGCATAGCAATTTTCGCTGGTGCCTCGGAGTCGCCATCCGAGTGCTAAGGGTTAAAATGGCTGCGAGTGCAAAGGGTTGTCTAACCAATACAAGGGAACCTTGCGAGTGGCTGGAACGTTTCGGACGAAGGTTGCGTCAACTCGCGAGTTAGGCTTCGACCTAGGTCAAGGCATCGTCTCGTCCGTGGTCTATGGGACTGCAGCCAGGGTCTCCACCGAGCAAAAATATTTCGTACTAGAATATACAAGAAAAAGGTACTAGATTTGAAAAAAGTACTAGATTTTGAATTCCTTCCGTTTCATTCTAATTAGGGGCATTCTATATATATACTATACATATATATACCGCATATATGCCTATGTACCTTAATATTACAGATAAATTCAATATAAAACTGCTAAATTCTATTTTATTCTATTACCAGGAAAAAAGAGTTCGGTGAAGTAGAGGGGGCAAAGGAAGAGGAAACAAGTCCAGCAAGGTTCTATATAGACATTTACTTTATTTGTTATTATTGTCAGAATTTGTTGTTTTATCTACCTTTTCTGTTTTTTTTTCATTTTATCTTCTTAGTTTTTGTAAACATCTACTTTAACCCGTAACCACTGTGACTCACGGGGTAATTCAAATATTAATAATTGTATATGATCAAATTGACTCATCAACAGTGGTTACGGGTTAAGATAAAATTAACGGACCCATTATATTATTCGAAAGCACCACGAAAGTACTAGATCTGTTAGTGAACGTACTAGAACACTAAAAATTTATAAAAGGTACTAGATCTAGTACGAACGTACTAGCGGTGGAGACTCTGACTGTAGCGCGTCCAGGCCGCCTCGATCCTCGGATCTCGACGGTCCCCGAGCGTCAATCGATTGGGTTCGGGGGCGGGCGGATGCGGGCCGCAGGACATCCGCGGGCACAGGAGCCGTTCGACGCCGCGAGGACGCCGCCGCGCCGCGCCGGGCGGCCGAGCGCAAGAGCGAGAAGTCGGCAACTTAACTGGCCTAAATGGGTTTAACTCGATGTGATTTTGCTGGCGAACCACTAAATTGAACGAATACGAACTAAACTGAACTCAACTAAGCTAATCATATCACATTACTAGCGTTATTAGCCGAGAGACGATATAAGTGAAGGCCCGGTGGTGCCGGGCTGCAGTAACGGGTCGCCTCCTGCGCTGACCCTCCGCAAGACTTTCCTTTCGACCCCCGGCTGTATACCCTTTCGACCCTTATCGAGGAACCAACGATTCGTGCTCGCGGTCATTCTTCTCCGCCTTCGTCGCTGCGTTCGGTTATCGTTCGGCGATCCTTCGATTTCAGTTTCGCGGTGACCAGAGCTTTCGAAAGGGCAGCTTTCTTCTCATCGCGGTGAACGGCTCCGACGCGATGGTAGTGCGTTCTTCGGGAAACGGAGGAGCGACACGTGGTTCCGGAGGCGACGACGCCCGATCGTGTCCGAAGTGTCACTCCGACGGCCGACAGGAAGCACGTGGCCCAGAAAGCGACCCGTCGCGCGGCAAACTCGAATCCGGACGAACTTCGTCGTCTGCCTCGAACACGAAGAATGTGGGATGCTGACGGGATTTTGTCCAGTGTTTTTGTCTCTGTTGTGTGATGTTGTAGAAATATTTTTTAATAATCTGTGTAGACTGTGTAACGCGTAGTCGATGCGTTAGGTGTTGCCAGTTTTACTGCTCTTTCGAGACGTCTATCTGTAAATTGTTAGCGGAAATCTAGTATAGGTCTTCGTAGTGGTTCTCGCGTGTCGTTCTTCTCTAGTGTCTAGTATTTAATAAGAAATAATAAAACGCTTTTACAGTGTTTTCGCCTATACCGGTTGACAAATGGATGTTGCTTAATTTTGTGGAAAATGAGAATTTCTGATTCCTGAGGATTTTGGCCAATTTTGACAGCCCGGGGCTTCTCAATTTTGTGGAAAATGAGAATTTCTGATTCCTGAGGATTTTGGCCAATTTCGACAGCCCCGGGGCTTCTCAATTTTGTGGAAAACTGGGATTATATTCGATCAAAATTCATTCGACAAACCGAAAGTCGTGCGACGCGACCACGATCGTCGCACGGTACTTGTAAACTGTACCCCTCGCGACATATGTCGCGGATAATCGTTAATCGAGTCCGTAAAAATCGTACGACGCTTGTCCCTAACCGAGAAAAAGAATGCGTTCGTCGAAATTGCTCTCCTAACGCACGAATTGCGCAACGTTTTGCGAAGATCGTCCTTCGCGCGTCCTAGTCTATGAAACAAAGATGGCGGCGAAGAAAGGGGAGGAGGAGATCGAGAGTGGAAAGAGAAGGCAGAATAATTATCCCCCACCCTGTTTTAGGGCCTAGATGGAGAGGGAACAGACCTGCACGAAAGATAAGAACGAAGCGGACACGACAGAATCCGCTCCCACTACCTCGAAGAGCAGGACAGAAGAAGTTCCGTGGGCTCCACCTACTCCCCTTCCGCGACCCCTGTTGTCCTTCGACGGCGAAACAACTCCGCGCTACCAATGCACTTACGCTTGTCTTACGCGTAAACGGGGCTACCGTCGCCCGTCTCCTTCCATTCTCCCAGAGACACCTAAAGAACAAACCTAACCGTCCGTAATTGTGCGCTGGCGGCAAATCTGTCGCGCAGGGCGACGAAACTATCAAATGATCGAGGATTCGAGGCTTCCGTGACTGCACTCTGCGTCTTTCAATTTCGAAATATTATTTAACGCCGACGAGGCCACCTAAACAATAAATCCATCAAATTATTGCATTCAGGATTCGGGGGACAGCATATCTTCCATTTTGATCAACTTAGCGATTTTAATCCTTTTACAGATATAGAAATCACTCGGTTTACCCCATATTTGTAATATAAACTCATTTTTAAGAGAGGACAAAGAATTGTATGTCATTCTATAATTCTATAATTAACAATATTTGACTAGAAAAGTCTGTCTCAATTGACCACGACTTATTCATATACATTGTTAAATAATTACTTCAAGAATCGTTCTAGAGTAAATCATTAGAAAATAATTACACAAACCGTGCGAAAATGTTTCGAGCAATACGAACTAGAATCTCGAACGAATCCATTTTATTTTCGTCCCGCGATACCGAACGAATTGTCGTGCGACTGTTTTTCCGCAGGCTTCGCGTGAGAAACGGAAAACGCGGAATAAAAAACGTTGCTATTTTCCGCGTGGCGAGAACGTCGAATTGTTACTCGAACTGTCTAAAATTAATTTGCTGAGGATGGTAAAGGAACATACTTCGAGAAAGATTGACGCTGTTTCAATTTTCGGAGTAATATTTTATTTCTTCACCAACGCTTTCTATTTTCTAACTGTGAACATTAAATTGATATTTTAAGATCAAGATGCAGAGGTTTGACGAAATAGTTTTCAATTGCGTATCGCGCAAAGCTCGATCCTCTGCTGGAAGCTTCGCATAAAGAACGAACGTCACCGGAGAAATAAATATAGATCTCGAGCATAACGGAGCCGAGGGGTTCTCGGGTGGAGGGTTTCTCAAGGGTTCCATTCCTTTTTGCACGCAAACGGTCTTCGTCTTTTTATCTTTTATCTCCGCGCTTATTTTCCGTTTCTTTTCTTTTTTTTTTTCTACGTCGTAGGTATGCCGACCGGATAGTATAGCCGTGTGCCCGCAGTGCACGCTAGCAGGGCCGACCAATTGAGCCTGTTAACGTCAATTGGACTGAATTAGTTCAATTGGACGTAATTGCGCGAAGGCGACGGGGAACCTCCGCTACACGTCGGCCATGCTCGCGTTCCTCTCGCGAGACTAGCAAACCGGGTACAGTCCGAGCGTCACCACCGAACGTAGGAAAATATTATTTCGGCTCGGAAACCGCTACGTTCAATTGCCTGATCAACAGAAAGAACGAGCTCCGTCGCTTCCTAAATTAATCGAAATGCATCATCCATATCTTAGAAACGTGCTCGTGTACTCTGCTCGTATATTGACGTCTCGAACTTCAGTTTTTAATTTCACCCTCGTTCGTTATGCTCGTTTCTTCAATTCGATGAAATGTATGTACATACGTTACTTTCAAGTCGATCAACGGTGTTAATCAGAGTTGGGCAAAATTTTCATCTAAATAAAAATCTCGGATAACGAATAAAAAATAAGAGATTGTTATTCATTATTCGATATGGTTCGCGTTTATTAGAGTTGACAGTAGTATTGTGAAAAGATTTATTCGAAGCCTCCGAATAAAAGATGAAGTAATTACTCGAATATAAAGGCATTTCGTATAAAAAAATTATCTTTATTCATCGAATCATCGAATAACGAATAAAAATTATTTTATGTTTTATTCGTTATTAGAAATTTTTATTTAGATGAAAATTTTGCCCAACTCGTGTTCATGTTTTCTGCTCGTCTAGACATTATCGAACTTCATTTTTTAATTTCATCCTCGTTCGTTGCTCGTTTCTCCAATTTGATGAATACAATGTACGTTACTTTCAAGTCGATCAACGGTGCTAATCAGAGTTGGGCAAAATTTTCATCTAAATAAAAATCTCGAATAACGAATAAAAAATAAAAGATTTTTATTCATTATTCGATATGGTTCGCGTTTATTAGAGTTGACAGTAGTATTGTGAAAAGATTTATTCGAAGTCTCCGAATAAAAGATACAGATAAAAGATGAAGTAATTATTTGAAGTTCAAATAAAGGGATTTCGTATAAAAAAAATTATCTTTATTCGTCGGATAGATTCTCGTCGAATATAATTATTTATTCGATGCTCGTCGAATATAATTATTTATTCGATGCTCGTCGAATATAATTATTTATTCGATGCTCGTCGAATATAATTATTTATTCGTTGCTTGTCGAATAAAGATACTTTTTATATTCGAGCCATCGAATAATGAATAAAAATTTTTTTGGATGAAAATTTTGCCCAACTCTGGTGCTAATTAATTCAAAAGGAAAGATGAAATTGGTACGTTTCTCCTTTGAAAATGGAAGAACTTCGTTCATCGATCGTACGATGAGTAGATCGGACGTAAAAGACATTAGGAGAATCTACCGCCATTATGTTTCTCATTTCTAACTCCTTTAACCCCTTGCACTACGATTCATTTTACGGTTGCAGTGATTAGAACTTATTTGTCGTTTCTAATTTCTTAGAAAAAAAGAAGTTTGTATGTAATTTATACCTATGCAGTCTGCAATGGTTTCAACAACAAGAAAATATAATTTTGTTTCAATATAAAGTTTAAAGGAAATTAGTAGCATGAATATTTAGTAGATTATCTTCGAAATCTTCGTCACGAGTCCGACTCGGTATTATAGTGCAAGGGATTAATTAACTTCTGGGGCGGCCTTTATTTTGCATAAAAATCCGTAGTCTAATCTCTTTTGTTACAGATCTTCGATTCGGATCGTTTTGTAACGATGGTTCTCGGTCGAATAAGATAACCCTCATTCAGGTAATTTATATATTTTGGGAATTAAATTGGATGAAAAGACACTAGACCAGTGGTCGGCGCAACCTATGACCCGCGGGTCACCGAGTGACCCATTTGATAATTTCAAGTGACCCACTTTATTTTTATATCCGAAGACAAAGTATAAGATATAAAAATAAATTATAAAACGTAAACATGAAACAAACATTTTGAGAATAAAACAAATTGAAAATAGATACTAAGAACAACATTTTAGTTCGATTACCATCGATCGGATCTCTGACGGAACGTTAGGTGACTCACCCTGTATATGTTAACCCTTTGCACTCGGAGCTATTTAACTAAAAAAACGAAAGATTTCTCCATTCAAGAATATTTCCATTCTATAAAATTCTTTTTCATTTTTTGCATATGAAACTTATACTACCTCGTGTAATATGTAAATGTCTAGTCGTTTATTAAATACGAACAAAAATAATAATGTGAACAATATTTTTAAGAATGGCATAGCAAATTCAGTGCTAAGGGTTAATACTCACATTTTGGTTGATTTTGACCCGCGGCCAAAAAAGGTGCCGACCCCTGCACTATACTGTGTTCGATGAATGTCTATATTATTGAAAAATTCCAATAAAAGGTAAGGGAGTCTGGTGTTCGGGAATTGGCCCGACCAGCGAATAGAGGGTTAAAAAAAAGCTGATTGGGTCCCGTATCGGCCCGAGAGACGTCCACCTTTAATGGGGGTTCCGATGTTATCTTGGCCCTGTCGCCCCCGGTCTCGGAAGTGTAACGATCGAAAGGTGGCGCGCAGACACAATTATGACGGCGATATACCTACGAATTAGCGTACCCACATGAGAGAGATTCCCCGACGGAGATGACAATAAACGTCTAGTTTCTCCCTGTTTCTTTTCATCTGTTCCCTTATATTCACCCCCATAGCCAAAAGCGTCCCGCAGTCGATGCACGAGGCCGGCGTGAGACCTGGCGCGTATCGTACGCATTAGTCACTTTATATCATGGTGGTATATTTCACGCATCAAAGCGTAGGAAGATCGGTGACGCCGAGAAGACTTATGGTTCCCGTTGAGGAATAACTGCTGGCCGAACTGCTGCACCCCACGAACGGAGGGCACAATGAGCCCTCCAAACAATTCTCTGCACACGTCTATTCAACCGTCGCGTCGCTTCGATCGCCTATAGCTATATGAGCTGGACGGCACAAGTGAACCCACCATTGTACACCTACGGGAAAGCGAATTTTCCGAACAGAACCCGAGCAACAGGTTCATTCGAGAAACGTTCATCCTCATGTCGGCGAAATTAGGATGGGAACCGAGAGCGGACCGGTGATTTCGTCGCGTGCGAATCTCGGTGGAAGCAACAGGTGGTTTTGCGAGCACACCTGACCAGTACACTGCGAATATTTAGGCATTTATGCGGCTACGAAAAATATTTTAGAAATGCTAAAATATAAAATTTTGATTTATCTTATAAAGGCTACCACCACTGACAATAAGATTCTATTTATTCCCGCTTTCGTGGAACTTGGCTACAGAAATGAAAAATTGCTTAAACATTCGCAGCAGAGTTGGGCAAAATTTTCATCTAAATAAAGTTGCGTGCGATTATATGATATGTAATATAATATGTATTCCTGTAACTAAGGCTTTCTTTTTCTTTTTGTGTTTTTTTTTTTAATATTTATTTTCTATTGTAAACATTTGTATAAAAGGACTTCGGTCCGTAAATAATAATAAATAATAATAATAATAAAAATTTCGAATAACGAATAAAACGTAAAAAGATTTTTATTCATTATTCGATGGTTCGCGTTTATTACAGTTGGCAGTAGTTGTGGAAAGCTTTATTCGTTGTGTAAATTCTCGTCGAATATAATTATTTATTCGATGCTCGTCGAATAAAGATACTTTTTATATCCGAACCATCGAATAATGAATAAAAATTTTTTTACGTTTTATTCGTTATTCGTAATTTTTATTTAGATGATGCCCAACTCTGATCCGTCTACTGTTACCGAGCGGCTCCGTTCAAGTTTAAACTTATTTAGCGATTGGAGATAAATTTCACGATATTTAGATGTCGATCGAAGTACGTAAAATATGATAAATTATTATAAGAGCGATGTAGAGTGTATGCACATGATGGGTCGTCGACGAGATTTTTCTGTGGTTTCTCTGGCAAAACGCTTCGAAGCCGTCGCGCTTAATCGCCACTGGGCAATTAACGTAGAGCTTAATAGCGGTCCTGGTTTCGGAGATCGTGATTCAAAGGAGAAAATGTAACGTCGCAGCCCGATGACGTCGCATCCTTATTAACCCGGCGCAGTCACATCCGTCGCCGTGTTCGTTCGTATTCACATATATAGGGTGTTTCTCTCGATGATGTCTCATTTCTGAAATTATGTCACATATAGATACAGTATCGCGACATAACAATCATTTTTTCAGTCCCACACAACTGTACAATATTTATAAATAACCCAGCGAAAAACCCAGCATCTCATCTTTATTTTGCATTCTTCAACAATCTTTTCACCTTGCTCTCAAATATTTACAGAGTGGATAAGTAATAAATAGACTGCGAATTTTTTATGCGTTTCTGGCAAAAATAGGTGGACGTAATTTAAGACGGTAAAAACATTAAGGCAATTTAAGAACGTGTCTATATATGTTATTTTCAATTTATTAAAATTGTTAAAGATAGAAAGAAATTTTTATACTGCTTCTGTGTCTTATATAATTGACTAAGAAAATTTTTATTTTGCATAAAGATTCGCAATCTACTTATTAAGGTTCAAAAATTAAGCACGCTATATGTATAGTAAGTAGCTCTCAAGTTCCAAATACGAGGACCAGTTCTACCAACTTCCTAATTGGGTGCATAATAATTAGACTGTGGATTTTATGCATTCATGGCAAAAACCGGTCGATGCAACTGAAAACAGTAGAACCATTAAAAGAATTTAACAATGTCAGTATATTTTTTCTTCAACGTATTCAGATTGTTAAAGAAGAAACAAAAGGTCTATACGGTCTCCGTTGCTTGCAATTGATGCCAACAATTTTTATTTTGCATAAAGATCCGCAGTCTACGTATTAAGGTTCAAAAATTAAGCACGCTATAGTAAAAGTAGCTCTCAAGTTCCAAATACGAGGACCAGTTCCACCAACTTCCTAATTGCATAATAATCAGACTGTGGATTTTATGCATTGATGGCAAAAACCGGTCGATGCAATTAAAAACAGTAGAAACATTAAAAGAATTTAACAATATATTTTTTCTTCAACGTATTAAGATTGTTAAAGAAGAAACAAAAGGTCTATACGGTCACCGTTGCAATTTTTATTTTGCACAAAGATCCGTAGTCTAATAATAATTTATTTACTCATTCTCATGGTTACCGTCATTTTATACCCATTAAATAATTTTTCGATAGTACTCCGACGACTCGAAGACTGCGGAATATCTTTGCTCGAATTCCGAGTGAATTGTATCGCGAAAAAAAAACAAGATGAATTTCGATTTGACGCGGTTCCCCTTTTTTTTTATTCCGTTTCGGGGATTCCGTTCGACGCTGATCTTGGGGGAGATTAGCGGCTCGTTGAATTCGTTCATGCCACATTTCTGGATATGGGCGCGCAGTTTCGTCTCCCCGAATATACAGAAGTCCAGTGTAATCAGATCTGAAGACGTCCTCGTAAATTCCCACCCGCAGTCCTCTTATTATTATTGTATACGTAGGCGATCGTATGCGGGATGATAGACCGCGTTTTTCGATTTCCCCCGTGCTCTGTACAAGTTCTCCGACTGTCATGAGAAGCTGAATTTCTCGTTCTCACGAAACATGTGGGCATACGTTTCCCGGGCTAATTGGTCCGTCAATGCGGATTCGATCCTCTGGACGAGGAATCCGCGCCGAATTCTCGTGAGAATCTGTGCCGAGTTCTACTTTGACCGGCTTACACGCGGTCCATACTTAACCCCTATGGTGTTCGGGTCAATTTGGTCCACCGGCCAGCACGTTCTAATCGCAAGCGTAGAACCTTTCACGGGGACTGATCGCTAGACCGCGGATTTCATTCGTTTATTGTAATATTCTGTCTTCTGCAATTAATACAGAATATTTGCATAAAGATCCGCGGCCTTCCGATCATTATTTTCGAGTCTCGGAAAATCTTGGGACCTAGGTGGAAAAATGATTAAAAGATGGAATGCAAAGGTAGAGATAAGAGGCAATATTTATTGCTAATAATATTTATTAGTAAAGATAAGATTATTAAAGATAGAAAGAAATTTTTATTATACATTATTTTTTATACAATGTTAATAGAAAATTATTAGTTTGCATTTCATCTTTTAGTCATTTGACTGCGGATCATTGTGCAAAATAAAAATTTTCTTAGTCAATTATAAGACACAGAAGCCGTATAAAAATTGTTTCTTCTTTAACAATCTTAATACGTTGAAGAAAAAATATATTGACATTGTTAAATTCTTTTAATGTTTCTACTGTTTTCAGTTGCATCGACCGGTTTTAGCCATGAATGCATAACATCCACAGTCTAATTATTGTGCATCCAATTAGGAAGTTGGTGGAACTGGTCCTCTTATTTGGAACTTGAGAGCTACTTTTACTATAGCGTGCTTATTTTGTGAACCTTAATAAGTAGACTGCGAATCTTTATGCAAAATAAAAATTTTCTTAGTCAATTATAAGACACCAAAGCCGTATAAAAATTTCTTTCTAACTTTAACAATGTTAGTTTTCTTAAATTGCTTTATTGATTTTACCGTTTTAAATTATTAGTCAACCTATTTTTGTCATAACTGCATAAAATCCGCAGTCTATTAACAAGTTAGAGATTCGGCAAACATAGCTGAAAACTGAAATTTGAACACATCGTGTGGACCTTTTCAGCGGTCAAGTTGGAAAGCTATGGTTTAAGAGACACTCGTAAAATGTTTATTGGGGAGAAATATCGAGAATTGCCATGAGAATATTTTGTCGAGTGCTTTCGAGGAACCCTCCGACATGATGCATGAAAACCATATGTTTTTACGAGCGATCATGCTGGCTAGGATGACTCTCGCCGACACGCGACCCGCAGCCACGGCTCGAAGTACATTGCTGTCGATTCGATTCGCGAATGGGAACGATACCCGTGGAAGTTTCTGCGCGATCATCTACTCGTAATTCGAATAATGCGCGATTTATACAGGTAATTAGATTTTGGATATTTCTGTGAATTGGCTTGTTTTGCTGTAATGTAATTGTTAACGTTTTATAATGTTCGTAGACTACGTATTACTTAGGAATTATTTACTGAATGTCCAGAATAATGATAGCGGAGAGAAAACGTGGAATGTGATATTGAAGTTTAGTTAAAGGGTTGTTCTATTGTAATCTTGTACTTGATTTATTGTAATAGTATTTTATTCAGTACTGTTTTCAATTAACACATTAATTTTTACGGGTAATTTGCAGTGATAACAATTTTTTTATTAAACAGCTTTAGATCTTTTCTGATCCATAAGCCTATAAATACGTAATAACTGTTGCAAAACTAACTGTTGTTATAACCCTGTTCTTCCAAATATTAACAAATTATTATAATATAATTTCTTATATCTAAATAGGAACTTTCAGTTTCTTACTCATTACTATTTTTTATTTTCTTTTTATTAAAGGGCTTTGGATCTTTTCTGACCCATAAGCCTTATATACATACAAACATGTAAATACATAATAAATCTTACAAGACTAACTATTGTTATATAGCTTTGATCTTTTATTTTTCTTTTATTTTTAATTTAAAATCTGATGTATTCAATATAGCTAGGAAAATATATATTGCATTTGTTGCAAAAGTCATTGATAATTTTTAAAATTTTCATCTTTGGATCTCTTAGAAATATATATGTGCATCGTATGGAGGTTTCCATTTTGCATTTATTATAGGTTTCTAAATAGAACCAGTCTATTATCCCTGTGTTTTGGGCATTGCCATAAGATATGATTAATATATTGTATTGGAGCATCACAGTCGCATTTTGGGCTATCAATTATACCTAGCCTAGCTAAAGATTCATTAGAATTGTAATGATTAGATCTTAGCCTATTAAATCTTACAACTACTTCCCTAGGCAGTCTTTGATTGTAAAACCATAGTTTTCTTTTATATTCATAATACCTTCCATAATATAGTTGTCCTTTCTTATTAAATTCTACTAGTAATTTGTTTTCAAATTCTTTCCACATTTTATGCTTTTCGTTAATGAGATTGGTATTGCCATCTACGGCAAAACGCCCAAATTGCCAACTATAATATTTGATTCGACCGATTTTCGGAAGTTCCGCCTGATTTGCGGCCGAAACGTAGACTTCTATATTACCAAGATCTCGATAATACGAATTCCTATTTTATAAATGTAGTTCTCCATTTTACCGTCAACCATTCTAAACCTGTTTCGAATTATTCAATCGTACGTCGCCCTCTAGCGACAGAAACAGGCAACCAATCGTCTATCAACTTGAGCGTTTCGTCATAGATGGCGCTGGCGTCTGTTTACCCTAGTACCCCCTAGCATCATGGCTGCCTAGGAACTTTCCCTTAGACTATTTTCGTCATGAAATTAACGGGAAACATCCGTTTTTATCCCCTCCCGTGGCGAGCGAGACTCGGCTATAGCTCGAGAGCGTATTCGATTCTAGCGAACCAGTTGCTCTGTCACACTCTGTCAGAAGTGCCCAGTGCAGCCAGATGACCGCCGAACGGCGGTCAATTTCTCGGAAATACTCTCCTCCTTTTCCCCTTCCACTATCTTATTCCATCGCCCTACCGTCCGTCCCCCACACTAAGACCGTAGACGCCGAGCTGTGTTGTCGCGCTTCGGTCATCAGAGAGGGGGTACGTCGTTTCACCGTGATTCCCCTCATCTGGCTGCACTGGAAGTGCCGTAGCCGAAGACTGTGCTTGATTGAAATTATCAAAAATGCAGCATGAGACCAACGCGAAATCCGATACTAAATCGAGGTAAGAGTTCAGCGGCTTTACAAGTTCACAAAATTTATTTAGAACGCGAGCTATACGTAACGACGCCGGTTCCCGTACGATCAGTGAGTATATAGGGAATATTCGTATGAATGAACATTTTATTTCTGGAGGGCGGCAACGACATCAGCGCCGTGATACAATATTCGCGGCCGTTCGCATCAATTTGACGTGTGAACGTTTGTTCGCCGGCTGGATCGAACGATAGAAGATCGACCGTGTCGCGCGTTGGTGTGCACAAACAACAACGTTGTTACGCGAAAGCTTGCAAAAGTTCTTGATCCAATTAGACAAAGGTCGCGTCGCGGTGCACAACGGCGAGTCTCTACAAGTCGCATCGTTTCGATCGCGCGCGCGCGCGCGCTCGCGCTTAAGTATTAACCCAGACGTGGACGCTTCAGTGGCGGGTTTTATACGGCGTATCGCATGGCGTCCTGAGAGTGCGACAGTGTGCGTGTGCATCGAGTCTCTGGTTACGCCGAGACGCCGGTCCTGAGTGGCTCTCGTACGTGCTTTTTTCTCGTCGCTATAACGTCTTCGGAATAGCGTGGAATGTGAGCGTGTGGCCCGAGAGTTCTACCGAAACAGAAATAGAGAAAGGCGAGTGAGAGTGGGAGGGAGAAAAAGATAGCTTGAGAGAAAGAGAGTGTGTGTGCGTGCCCCGTGCTTGTGTGAGTGGAAAAGCGTCGACCCTGATCGAATAAAACTTTTAATCCCGCGATAGAAATTTATTCGAACTGTGAGAAAAGATAATATCGTGTGCGGCCGCGATATAGTACCGTTTACCGTCGTAGACAGATTTTTCACGGGAACAAAGGCGTGCAACAGAGAGATAATACGTGGTTACGAGAGAGAGAGAGAGGCAGGACGCAACGCACACGCTAAAACACCATGGGTAAGACGCCAAAGAAGGCGGCCCCTTGGGGCGATGAGAGGAATTTGTATAGGAGGCTGCTCAAAGCGTCGTCGAAAACTTCTGAAACACACTTGCACAACAGACAACGCGAATCCGAGAATCCGAACAGGTTTGTAAGACCAATAAAGCCCGACGACGAGCCAGCAAAGTTTAACCACAGTCTAACTCCCCGACATGCATATATATATATATAGTCAGTCAGCCGCATATATCCGTTTTCTCGCTCTACCGGCCGCCGGAGCGTTGCGCTTCATCTCTGTGTATTTTTTTTTAATTTTGTTTTTTGCGTCGCCGGTACCCGGGGGACGCGTCGCCTGCATTATTATCGTTCCAGTCTTGTCGCGCGAACCGACGCGACAATGAACCGGGCCAAATGTCATCAAACTTCATTCGATAATTCCGCCGATATCGCGTATCTTGTTTGTAAAATCGATTCATCGAACGCCGCTAACGTACGAAATTTTCGCCACCGTCCGTGGTTACCGCGCTCTCGGGACTGTCCAAGTTTGTACGGCGAAATTTTCTGACACGAGCGAACGTGTGCAGCCGCCACCAGACGTGCTTAAATAGGGCGAAAACAATTGTTTGGTTCAGCCGTTCGCCTCCTTGCTCTTTTTCATTTTTAAATTAGCACCTCTCATCACCTCCGGTACTTCTTACTCCGGTGGAAATTGGCTATAAATATCCGCAGGTAGTTCCTTTCAACCACTTTCAGCGTTCGTGTATTCTTGGTTCTAGGTCTAAGTTGACCACGCAGCTGAGAAAAGTACCGCCTGGCCAAAGGAAAGGCTTTAAGGTAAATCTGATACCCCTTTCGATAAAAAAGTTTACTTCGCTTCTCAGTAACCGTATTCGAGAACCTTTCATGCGAACCGACGTATTATTATTTCAGAACAAATCCAGCACGGCGGTGAAGTTTGATTCCAACTGTCCGAAGAGGGAGAATCCCTGGCTGGCGAACTCCCCCAAGAGGAAGAAGAAGTCGACTCCTGAGAATAAAGGCGCAGAATCCAATACGAAAATGCAGCCTGAAACAGAGACAGCGGAGATAAAAGTGGATGAAACGTTGGGGAATAAGACCACCGCCAAGTCAGAGACTTCTATGGAGACTCGGTCCTCTACGGAGAAGCACGTTGATCGTGCTGCTTCGGAACCTGTTCAAGCTGCTCCTAAGGAAGCGGAAGAACAGCAGAATGGAGAGTCCGAGAAGAATCAAGCGGACACAGAAAAGACTGAGGAGAAGGTGAACAAATCAGTGGAAACGAAGCAGGCGGAGGAGCACGGAGAGTACGAGGAGACCGAGGAGACCGAATTAAAGTTGAGCTTGGACAACGACGAGAATTTGGAGAAGCCTCGAGAGGAGAAAATCGGCGAGGAACCGAAGAGCAAGGAAACCGTGGAGGTTGAAACAGAGCCGGAGAGCTGCGCGCAGAAGAACGACGAGGCTCGGAGCGTGTCGCTGAACGACACGGAGAACACCACCGTGGAGCTTACAGAGTCCATGAAGTCTGCCTCGACGGAGGTGAGCGAGAGCACGTCGCAGAACTGCGAAATAATTGAGAAGGAGAAGGTGGAGGAGACGACAGCGGAGAAGGACGAGTCTTTTGTCTCGTACGACCCCGCGATAATGTTGAAAGACGTGCAGATCAAGCTGAACGACTGCATGAGGGAGAACTCGAAGACGTCGGAGGCGAGCAACGCGGATCAACAGGCCGCGCAGGACCAGGATCAAGAGTACGCGATGCCTCAGAGGCCGTCCGACGACTTGTCCTTCGGCAAGACGCTGAGGAACATCTCCGGCAGGCGATCACTCGGCAGAATGCGACACGTGACGATACGCGAGCAGAGGTACTCGCCGAACAACTCGATGTTCGTCAACACGTCCGGCGCGTCCTTGATGCCGGACGACAACGAGGACTTCAAGATCCTGCGGTACAACACGGGCGTGTCCGAGACGATCTCCGCGAGCAACGGCAGCTCGCTGGAGAAGAAGCGGAAGCACGAGACCAACGAGGATCGGGGCGGCAAGAAACAAAAGACAGAGACGGAGAACAGTATGCTCAACACCTCGATCAGCCTGCTGAAAGGCTTTCGCAGGCCTATCCAAGCCTCCACGCCTGTCGCCGAGCTCAAGTTCCAGAGCAACAAGCTGGACCTCTTGGACGACGAGCGCGACAAGTCCGTCAACGACCACCAAACCACCAAGAAGTGGTGTACGGTCATGTAAATTACCTCACAGATTTTATACAAACACCTGCGTACAATTTCTTTTTCATTTTTGCACGCAAGGAAAACGGGCCCCACGTGCCATGCCATTCATAGTCGTAAAGTCCTTGGTTTTGCGACCACGCTGTCGATTGGAAACACGGTTCAAGCTTTTCGCCCGATCCAGCGCGGAAATACCGGTTCTCGTGATCTCTGAAATCTCAGAGCCTCGCGAAACGCATTACTATTAACGATTTGACTTTTTTTTTTTTTTAAACTTTAACCTTTTAAGCACACGATCGCTGTACAAAGTATCGCGAACGTTTGTGGAAATTCACGGTTTTCACGGGTTGATTTTATCGAATTGAAACGAAGCTTGTACCATGTTTCGAATTGGTACAAAGACGAGCTGAAACTTTATTGAGTTTTATCGAGATTGTTGTTGGCTTGACCCTTGGACACGCGGAGGTTCGTTTTAACTACTCGGTATTCGGAGCAGCAGAGAGGCTAACGAGTTTCGACCCAAGTACCTTGAGAAGTATGTTTAAACGAAATTGATAAATAATATTGTTAACGGTCCGAATCGTTGTCAACTGCGCAGTTGTCGTGACGATCCGCCTAGCCGAGGGTTTCAAGCGCAAAATCCTTCGAGTATGTTTTATACGAACGACCGGAACGCTGTGTTGTGGAAGCGTTCGAGTATTCCAATCGTTCGATCAATTTTTTCTCATGCCTTCTCGCCGGCGTGCACACCATTCAATCGAACCGATTGACTGATTCACGATAAGCGTCGTTCGAGCGTTTATTAATTGCGAAACACATTATTTTCTTTCGATTCGTTTCGCGCGTTGCTAGGAATCTTTATATTTTTACGACGTTATAAAGTATATCGATATATATATATTTTTTTTGTAGAACTCGATAAACGCGTCCTAGAATATTTTTTTTATCGGAAAGGAAGAGTAAGAGGGAGAAAGAAAAAGTGGTAGACATCTATTGTTTCGAAGGTATTGTAAAGATTTATATTTACCCCGACCGTAGTTTGCTTCACGTTGCGCATACACCACACTCTTTTTTTCCTTTGTTCTTTTTTTTTTTACTACTTATTTATAATAGGCTAAATCGTTGCGGAATTAGCTCTCTCGCGCGTTATCGAGCGACGATAACGTTTCTTCTTCCGGGTCGACTTTCTGTTCGCAGACAATCACGAATTCCGGATTCAATCACGAAGACTGAACGACATGGGAGACGGAGAGAGAAAGAGAGAGGGAAAGAGAGAAAGAGTGGCAGAGAGTAATCTAAACGTAGCGATTAAGTTAGATTTATAATGAAAACGAGAACGCGAGAGACACGCCTCGGTAGAATCGTATTTTCCACCAAAGTCGTTCTCCCATGACGCGAGTAGTCCCCCACACACACGATGTTGACGTTTTTCTTACCAGCACTTGTACTGAGTATCTTTTAAGCTCTCTAAGGAACAGCTCTCGCTCCGAACACAGAAGGGAAATGCTGAAAACGGTTTTCATTGATCGATCCGCTAATGCGATCCGGTCGAGCCAGTAATAGCCGCAGATCCACTTGTTTATACTTGTTACGATTGTACGGAAGAGAGTTGGGAACACGATGTATGAATAATGTATATAGAAAATGAGATCTACAATAAATCTTGAAAACCCGAGAACGCTTGTTACGGTACTTGAACCTCATACCCCCCGCCCCTGCCCCCTCCCCCCTCCGCCGTCTCGCGATTCCTCTGTCGTTTACCAATAAAGAATCGCAGTCGTATCGTTGGCAAGATGGTATCTCGAAGACAGCCGCGGCGACGGCACCGCTAATTAACCGTTTGCGTGCCACTTGCATTCTTTATCAAACGCTCTCTAGGTCCACGCAGTCGCTAGCGTTATTTATTCAGACAGATTTTATTATTATCCCGGCCGGTTCTCCTTGGCTCGATAATTGCCACTTTTCCTACGTATAGTCGTTTCAGCAATTCTCGAATCGAAGTCGATCGAACAGTTCCGGGCATTTTTTTTCGACAACTCACCGCCAAAGGCCCACGTAATAATTAGCGATTCCGGGAGTAATCGACCTTTAACGACATCGCGTAACTCGTTAGCCCCTCGTTAAGAAGGATCGCGTGCTCGCGTTAATCGCCGACTTCCGGTTCTTTCTGTACCGGAAAACCGGTTTCCCGACGCGTACCTGGAAAAGAGGTCATTTATTCCAGTTTAGACTCGGATTTACAGTGTGGTTGCGCCTACTTAGGGACCGGACAGTTTTCCGAAAATTCTGTGTAGCATGTTAGTTAAACTGTTTATTTATTTTCTAGCACCGCGGCGACAGTGGTCGCTACAAAACGCTCTCGAAAAATCGATTTTCGGTATACGACTCGTATCAGGGCCCGCTCTAGGGGGGGCAACCCGGGCATTTGCCCGGGGCGCCATTTTGGCTGTAAGTGTGAGAAAAATATTTATGTTTTAAATTCCCAATTAATAGAAAATTTCACGGAATTTTTTCGTTCGGTAAAAAATTAAAATTGAAATAAAATTATTTTTATTGACAATAAAAAATATGTACCTTTATTTAAAGAATATATATACGAGTATATTCTTAAGGGGCGGCAATTTGTCTTTTTGTCCGGGGCGTCGTAACCGCTAGAGCGGGCCCTGCTCGTATCTTCTACAAATATTGATTGTTCCTGGAAAAAATTACTGTAGCTTCTCGAATACGTACCCTACAAGCTCCAATAACATTCACAGAGAAAACTCTACGCATTTCCCTACAGAAAATTCCTAAAGATGCCCGCGTGTTTTCGTCTCGCGCGCTGGCGTAACAATTCGAGCGAAGACGACGGTCGACGACAGGAGGCCAATTAGGTAAGATTGACCCTGATCGTTCGGAGTCCAAGCGACCGTTCAAGCATATTACAGTAAACGCTTGATTCTTGTCCAACAGCCGTGTTTTTCATGGACAAGAATCGTGCCCAGAAGTGCTTTTTGATTTATGACTGCGTCTAGATATCGCGCCGACCGCGCTGAGCGAGACTTCAATAGAGAGCCGAACATAGAGAAGGACAGAATGAAATACGGTTCGCGCGACTGTCCGCGTCTCTCTCTTTCCGATGCGCTGTCCTTCCTTGCGACCGAAACTTTCACCGTCGATTAAACCGCTAAATACAATTGAAACTATATCGTGTTTGGTGTCATTTTAATCAGAAAAATGCGAGAAATAAGGTAGCGAAAGTCCCATAAACAAATAATGAAAATTAAGAGATTTGTAAAATCGATTCCTCGAGTCAATGTCGTGGTGTTCACACCGATATACCCGAGCCGATATCAATCGTCGCCGCCCTGCGGAGCGACTCGGCGTTGACAGGCAGTGGAGTGGGTAGGCACTGGACAAAAATCGTGCCCACGCTCTGGACAAGAATCAAGCGTTTACCGTAAACAACGAAAGCTACCCGGCGAGCACGGAGCAACCGGTTTGACACGAGGGGATATAGGCTGCGAGGCAGTTTGCCTCGCGAGGGGTTCGCGGATCGTTCAATTTAAGGAGTGCGAACGCTTCGGCCGGGCTCGTGGAAAACAATGAAGTGGATCTTCCGAAGGGACACCCTGGTATCCAGGGAAGACTGGATTTCGCAGGTTTCAGCGGCCCCCGCGAGAAGGGGATCACGGGAGGCACGTGCCGGGAATCCGAGACGAGTTTTATCGGCTGTTCCCGATGCGACGCGACGCGACGCGACGTATCGATATTCCCGAAGCATCTGCGGCCACACGTCGAATACAAAAGTTCCGCGATTCGTCCGCGATGTCGCGGAAAAGTTGGCTCGTGGCCGTTGGGAGGCATCTGTTGCGGAAAAAAGTTCGGCCGAGCTAAAAAGTTTCCGCGGAAGTTCTCGGGGACCGACTTGCGTTTCGAATATGGGACAGACCGACACGATTCGACGGTATTACGCGAACGTTTTACAAATCGTCGTCGCGGGACAGCGTCTCTCCTTGAACCTTAATTCGGTTTAACGATCGGTTTCCAACTGGAAATCGAAGCGAATTGAACCGGACTCCGCTCGGTCTCCGCGATTTCTTATTTAGCTCGTATTAATCTCGCTCTGTAAGGATCGTCGGTGTCCTCGAACACCTTGGATAGCTCGGATAGCTGGTTTTAAAGAATCTCATCACGGTAGCCGGACGCTAAAACCCTATCTCGCTACGGTAAAGAGTGCGACGCGTTTCTGTTACATAAGCCGGGAGTATAAATGTAATTCCGGTTCCCCTTGGGAAATTCAAGACAGCGACGAGGCACGCGTGGAAATCGGGCCAGCCATTGGCGTAGACGTCGCGTGTCCTCCATACACGATCGTCCCCCGCACGTTATTGTTACCGTTGATTGTAAATATCCAGTCAGTCAAATTAACCCTATCGATTCCAACAGATCATATTTTCAGCATCCGGTTGCCAGCATACGATTTAAGGTATATTTATACTGAATAAAAACACTGTGGGACCCCGGATCCGGGAAAAGTTTGGTTACCCTGGTTTTGTATCTAGCACTTATATCAGTCCGGGCGGTCCCCGTATAAGTGCTATTTAGATACAAAACCAGGGTAAAGGTAAATACCGAAGAAAACACGGTGGGACCCCGGATCCAGGAAACGTTTGGTTACCCTGGTTTTGTATCTAGCACTTATACGGGGACCGCCCCGACTGATATAAGTGCTAGATACAAAACCAGGGTAACCAAACTTTTTCGGGATCCGGGGTCCCACCGTGTTTTATTCGGTATAAATATACCTTAACCTAACTTTTCCCGGATCCGGGGTCCCACCGTGTTTTCTTCGGTATAAATATACCTTTAGACGGCACGGATCGAAACTGGACGTTCGACGCAGCATTTCGAGGTCTTTGAGAACTTCCGGATTGATTACAAGTATCGTTATCGCGGTGACGCATTGGAAACTTAATCGCGGTTCTGCGAACGTCACGAAGTTGCTATAGTTTGTGCAACGAGACGAGGAAGTGAAACACGTGCGTGCGTCGTCCTTTGCTATCTGAGATGAGTAACTTTGTTTAAGTTTACTTCCCGGTATCGTTCCTCAAACTGTAGAGCAGCGAACGGTGCTGGATTGATTCTACGCCCCGCCTACGCCTGTTAGTTGATTTCCTGATATACAGGGGTTCTTAGACAGTGGACAGCATTTCTTACGAAGCTCACCGGTGTACAGCGGATTGCCGTCGACAGGCGCGGCGTCCGAACGACGACGTCCTCGTCACCGAATGAAAATATTAGAAAAACACTATGTTTCTTTGTTATTTTTCATTAGGTGAGTTCCAAGAGCCCACTTCAGGCTGTCGCCCACTTAACAGCGTCGCGCACGTACGACGCCAGATCAATGTCAACGCGCGTTTACATTATTATGTGTAGCTCAAATGTGGATGCGTCCACTTATCTACAGGGTGTTCATTTGAAAACTTTCCAGCCGAATATCTCGTAACACACGTGTCCAAGGATTTCGAGGGGGAAAGGGGAAGCAGTATCAGTTTTTTATTTAGGTGTTGTTTTCAAGGTCATTTGAAGGTCAACTTTGTTTTTTCAAATGGAAACCTATATTTTTTATTATGGGATCTTATTGTACGTAAAAAGACCAATAATTTTCGTACAATAAGAACAATAAGATTCCATAATAAAAAATATAGGTTTCCATTTGAAAAAACAATGTTGACCTTCAAATGACCTTGAAAACGCCACCCAAATAAAAAACTGATACTACCCTCCCCTTTCCCCCTCGAAATCCTTGGACACGTGTTTGACACTTTAATATATTTCACATTTTTCGAGATATTCGGCTGGAAAGTTTTCAAACGAACACCCTGTATAATAATTATTTTGATAGGAATACGTTGACGTTGATCTGCGTTTGTGCGCGGTGCTGTTAAGTGGGCGACAGCCTTTAGTGTTTAACATAACGGGCCGAGGCAAGCTGTGTCCGAGATGTTAAGACGCGAGGACAATCGCGCGATGGAGACAAGGTCCTTGACAGCCTTCCCGGAGTCCAGGCCACAGGACCGTCTTGATCCTGGTGCCGTTGGGGTTCGGGGAGGCGTGGTGCCTGACGTGAACCTCTCGCCTGAACTCCAGAGCCTGCGCCACGTCGAGAACCAACGGGGTGGTGCGCGCTAGACAGGCCCAGGCCAAACTGGAGCACGCCGTGGCGTATCTCTTGACCTCGTCGCATCCCCGCAGACACGGAAAGTCGTACAGCGTCCTCTCCAGCTGGCTGACCACCTGTTCCGCGACCTCCCGGGAACCGGTTCTCGCGCCGGAAGTAGCCAACTGCCGTTTCACACATTCCTCCAGGCCCGGCGTCACCGTTTGCGTCGCGGTACCGCTGCCGTTCAGGATCTTCACCGCCTCCGCGTATCTCGAGGTCTGGATCATGCCCGCCAGCCGCCAGGAGAGCTGGAAAACAAAAGAAAAAATTCATACTCTATATTCGTTCCCTTTTACGGGTTACAAAAGAACTCCCGTTCCTTTTACAAAATCTTTAACCTCTTTTTCTACTTAGACCTATTTAATTACGATAAAACTACTAATATTTACATCTACATTTACATTCGCATTTTTATTTACATTTATGTTTACATTTACGTACAAATTTTTTCACTATTTTCTTTTCCTTTTTCTCTCACTCTTCCTTCATTTCTTCCCTTCTTGCTTAGTTCCCTTTCCTCTCAATTCTCTCTCTCTTCTTCATTCTTTCCCTTCTGTATCTCTTTTCTTTCCTTATCTAATTCTCCTATCCATTTCTCTCCCCTCCCGTCCTCTGCCAATATTTCCTTCACCTTATCCTGTATCCCTACATCCCTTCCTTCTTCTCCTCTGCATCTTTCTAGCACGTGTTCCCACGTCTCTTCTTCGTGTCCGCACTTCCTGCACCGTTTTTCTTCATTCTCCTCCCAGTACCTCCCCTCTCTCATTTCATTTCCTAGCCTGTACCTTGCTATTCTTCTCCATTTCTCTTCCTTCATTCCCTTTTCTAGGTATTCCGGTGTTCCTTCCATTCTTATCTCCTTGTACCATTTATTGTACCTCGATTCCATCACCATTTTCCAATTCTCCTCTTCCTATATTCCTGTCTCTCTGCTTTCTCTCCTTTCCCTTCCTTCCTCCTCCAACTCTCCTCTCTTCCTCCTTTCCTCTATACATATATTTCTTTCTTAGGAAGCAGAATTGTAAACATTCAATGAACGCAAAAAGTATGTTTGTTTTTGTCAGTGTGCTTTTAATGCAATTTAAATTAGGGATAATTTTAGTAAAATTACAAGATAATAAGTGCAAAAATTTTGGACCCCCTTCTTTCTTTCGATATTTTTCACTGCTCTTTAGGAAGCAGAATTGTAAACATTCAATGAACGCAAAAATTATGTTTGTTTTTGTCAGTGTGCTTTTCATTCAATTTAAATTAGGGATAATTTTAGTAAAATTACAAGATAATAAATGCAAAAATTTTGGGCCCCTTCTTCCTTTCAATATTTTTATAGGATCGAGATGTTTTCAACGCTCTTTAGGAAGCAGAATTGTAAATATTCAATGAACGCAAAAAGTATGTTTGTTTTTATCAGTGTGCTTTTAATGCAATTTAAATTAGTGATAATTCTAGTAAAATTACAAGATAATTGTAGGAATCTTCGGAAAGACCATAATCGCGACATCTGTCGTCAGTCACTATTAAATGATTTTGTATAGTTGACTTTCGTAAGCATGCTAACGCAATTAATAAATAGTTTTACGCAATTAATAAATAGTTCTACGCAATTAATAAATATAGTCCGTATCACTAAACAACAATAATAAATGCAAAAATTTTGGGTCTCCTCCGATTACGGTCCCCACCCCCATCTTACGGTATCTTAGTTCCACCACAGGTGAATAGGTCCCCTTTTCGTAAAACGGGGTCAGTCGAAGGGAGGATCGTGCATCGCGTTCGCCGATCGATCTAAAATTTCTTCCTCGCCGTTCTCCCGCGAGACTTCGCCGCCGATCAACTTCAGATTTAGGATTTAGGCCACCGGAGACAGGCTCGTTGGAACGGAGGGTAAGGGGCGGCCCCCGGGTTATTCGTAGACGCGGGGATATCTTTTTCCTTTCTCTTGGCTTGCGCGAACGAAAAGTCAACCCCCGAAAGGAGAAGAGGCCGACAGAGGAGCGACTCGACTCGACTCGGCTCGGCGCGGCCAGGATCCGCTTTCATAATCCTATGATTTATTCACGAACGGAAAATGGATTTCGCTTTGACGCACGGTTTTTACGGCATCGTCTCTCGCTCGGATCCAGGCGCTTTGAAGCGCGATACACCGAACAGGACGAATCTCGAGGACTCCCCGACGGATCCAGCGCGAGAGCTCGTTCGATCGCGCGCGATTTTGCGCAAGGATTAAAACAATCCCGTTGCAAAATCGCGCCTCGCCAACGTTTTTTTCGACAAGCCCGCCGCGTTCGATTAACGGGCGAACGGCAGCCCGCAGGCGGTTTTTTACGCGATGCTTCACTGGAATGCGATTATGCTCGACGCGCCAGGATGCATCGCGCGTCGCGTCGCGTCGCGTCGCTCGCACAGACACGCGTCCCGTTAACCGCAACACCCCTGCGCCTGTTAAATTATATTTGCGCACAAAGCGGCCTAGCCGCGCTGAAAATCCTGTTTCGAAAGCATCGTGCGATTTCCGCAGCATTTCCGTTATCCGGAAAGCAAAGCTTAGAGACGTTACATGCCGGCCGCGGCAAAGTCGTGACTCGCTGCTGCCCGAGTTCCACTTCCGCTTTCCAGCTAGGAACCGCGAGAGGTTTCAATGACTTCTCCCGCGTGCGATAAGACTTTCAATTTCCTGCACGCTCCGCGCGCGATCGGTCAAGGATTCTAGATAAAGGACTCGATAAATCTCGAGCGCTATCGAGAGGCTCTCGATAAATTAGAGAACGAGAGTTTGTGGTTTTGAGAGGAAAGAGCACGACAGAGTACTATAATAGAATCTCGCGATACACAGTCGTACTGTGGTCCGGAGTTCATCCCCTAAATATCTAGATTCTAACACCCTTCGTCCGTTCCTCCCCATCCAGCGAATTTCATACATTTATATCCATTTTTATATATATAGATAACTAGACTCTGGATCTTTGTGCAAAATAAAAAGTTTGTGCATAATTTGCGAGACACAGGAGCTAAATATTATATTTTTCACTAATCATTTTAACACAGTCCTTCTGTGGTCCGGAGTTCATCCCCTAAAAATCTAGCTTCCAACACTCTTCGTCCATTCCTCCCCATTCTGCAAATTTCATACATTTATAACTAGACTCCGAATTTTTATGCAAAATAAAAAGTTTGTGTACTAATTGCAAGACAGGAGCTAAATATTATATTTTTCACTAATCATTTTAACACAGTCCTACTGTGGTCCGGAGTTCATCCCCTAAAAATCTAGCTTCCAACACCCTTCGTCCGGTCCTCCCCATCTAGCGAATTTCAAACATTTATAACTAGACTCCGGCTCTTTGTGCAAAATAAAAAGTTTGTGCATAATTTGCGAGACGCAGGAGAAAAATATTATATTTTTCACTAATCAGTTTAACACAGTCCTACTGTGGTCCAGAGTTCATCCCCTAAAAATCTAGCTTCCAACACCCTTCGTCCGTTCCTCCCTATCCAGCGAATTTCTTTATTTGCAAGAATTTATTTTCTTTACTTTATTATTTCTCCCTCTTTAATATACAAACATCCATTTATATATATATATATATATATATATATATATATATATATATATATATATATATATATAAATAACTAGACTCTGGATCTTTGTGCAAAATAAAAAATTTGTGCATCATTTGTGGGACACAGGAGCTAAATATTATATTTTTCACTAATCATTTTAACACAGTCCTACTGTGGTCCAGAGTTCATCCCCTAAAAATCTAGCTTCCAACACCCTTCGTCCGTTCCTCCCCATCCAGCGAATTTCATACATTTATACAATTTATTATACTAAGTACTTTATTTGCAAGAATTTATTTTCTTTACTTTATTATTTCTCCCTCTTTAATATACAAACATCCATTTTTATATATATATATAAATAACTAGACTCTGGATCTTTGTGCAAAATAAAAAATTTGTGCATCATTTGTGGGACACAGGAGCTAAATATTATATTTTTCACTAATCATTTTAACACAGTCCTACTGTGGTCCAGAGTTCATCCCCTAAAAATCTAGCTTCCAACACCCTTGGTCCGTTCCCCCCCATCTAGCTAATTTCATACATTTATATAACTAGACTCCGGATCTCATGCAAAATAAAAAGTTTTTCACTAATCATTTTACCATAATGAAAATAATATATTAATACTCTGAAAGTCCTCTAACTTTGTCACTGTTTTAAATAGCACGTACTCATGTTTGCCATGAATGCATAAAATCCGGAATCTATTTACAACATTTTGGTTTATGCATGAATATCCGCTGTCAAGTGGTAACGAATTCGCCCGGGGCCAGAGCAGTGCCCCGTGGGGCAATCAGCGATCGTATGTGCCAGAATTTCGCCGTGGATTCGCTGATGGTACACGGTTGATCCCGTGGTTGGTCGTCGGTGCACGCGTACAGGCGAAGATTATTTTTGCCACCACTACCACCACACGCACCTTGTCTCCCCGTCGTTCGATCGATCGACCATTAACGTCAAAGCCGTCGCGAGAGGGGTGTCGAGGGGACACTTTTGCGATCGAGTGTACCCGGCAAGCGGCAAGTGGCAGAGGCGCTAGTCCGTCAGCCTGAGGCTATTACTTTGCATACATACAGGGCTATACTAGCTGTTGGCTTTCCACACATCGGCCTGCCCGGGGAAATCGATGAACTAAAATAAATACCCACGACGACGAAAGCGACTTCGTACCGTCTCTCCGTTTCGTTTCGTTTCGTTTCGTTCCGTTCCGTTCCGTCCCGTTTATCCGCGGTCGTTCCAACAACCAAACAATCGAATCTTTTTCACGGGCCGATGATTCCCCGTGACCCCTAACAGTCGTATTTTCCTTTCGGTCAACCAACTGGAACCATCTCGCGCACGGTTCAAGAAAACGTTAAGAGGGAACGGTAAGTCACGTGACTTTCCCTAGAATATCATAGAATTCCCTAGAAATCGGGCCGAAACTTGAGTTTGCGGGAATACATTTGTCGTCTCTTATACGAGCAAATTTTGAACTGTATAAAGTCTCATTTGATAGAGGAAGGTTCAGCGCATAGTGACCTGCTTATGATATTACTCAAAAACTCTTTTTGTGACAGAAAAATACATTGGATTCTGCGGTTGTTTTCTCGACTTTTTTCCCTACTTTGCAGACTCATATTAGTAGATGTCAACATAATCTCGTTATACCATAAGCGGGGCACTATGCGCTGAACCTTCCTCTATTAAATGAGCCTTTATTATAGTTCAAAATTTGCTCGTACAAAGACGTCAAATGTATTCACGCAAACCCAAGTTTCGGCCAGATTTCTAGGGTATTCTAGGGAGTCTCGAGGCGGTAGTCACGTGACTCGTCACGTCTCTCCCCTTAAGGGGGGACGGTAGTCACGTGACTTTCCCCAGAATACCCTAGAATTCCCTAGAAATCTGGCCGACACATGGTTTTGCTTCAGGTAATTATTCTTCCTTATATGAGCATACTTTTTGCTGGCCAAGGGCTCATTCGAAAGAGGTAGGTTCAATATTGTTGGCTCGACTCGTGATTTGATGAGATTATGCAGATATTTTGTAATATAAGTGTTAAAAGTAGGCGAATGCTGACCGTTTGTTTTATGTTTAACCTGTTTTTTATATTTGTAAAGAGGATAAAATTTTTTGTTTTTGTATCAATGTGGCAACAATTGTAAAGCGAAATGGACCCATTTAAGGGTCTGAAGAGCTTATAATAAAAAAAAAAAAAAGTAGGCGAAAGTAGGCATTAATTTTGGCCTACTTCTAACACTTATATTACAAAATGTCTGCATAATTTCATCAAATCACAAGTCGAGTCAACAATATTGAACCTTCCTCTAATGAGCCCTTGTCCAGCGAAAAATATGCTCATACAAGGAATAATAATTACCTGGAGCAAAACCATGTTTCGGCCAGATTTCTAGGGTATTCTAGGGGAATTCTAGATAATTGTTTTTTTTAAGTACAACCATGCGAGAAGAGGAAACGACGTTTGATCGAGAGATTAACTCTTCGCGATCGGATTACTCGAGGAGATTCGAATGATCGTCACCGAAGAAACCCATCGATATTATTTAACTGCATATATCGCAGTATCTTTCTAGATTTTTATGTTACGTTCTCACGCAAGCCGTGCTGCTGGGCATAACCCGGGCTTCGCGTAGAGTCCATATTCTTGCTGTTATCGGCCGTTTCCAGGAAACTGCGTATATTAACCAAAAGTACCAAGATCCCCCATTTGTGCTTATCTCGAGTAGTCTCCTAACTGAAAGAAATTTATCACTGGACGGAGTTCACGAATTTATGGTGAAAATGGATAGGTACGAAAATCGACTTTAACCAATGTAAGGATGTTTGTATCACCATCCATGTGAATGACTGAATGTGAGTGTGCATGCAATGGTTCATGTCAAATGTTTAAATGTTATATATGTTTTTATTGATTTATGCGTTGCGTTAACGTTTTGCTAACAAATGTACGTTACGATATGATTTTGTTACTAAAACGTCATTAATCGGTTTCCCGCGAGCGAGCAACCGATTGGCAACGATCACGTCGTTATCAGGCCTCCTTATACCAATAAAATCGTATTGTTGAAAAACCTACAAATTGTTGCGAAAAATTTTCAATAGCCGAACGAAGGTAGGTTCGAAACTGCGTTCTATCGTTGTTAATTAGATTTTCTAAAAGTCCACTTCGGACGTAACAAAATGCATTGTTTTCCGATGTTTCAAGTCATCCCTACTCGATCGTCCCGCGGCTATATCGGCACTGAAACGAATTTTTCGCAACCATGATCGCGAAAGAATAGAAGGACGATAATGGTGCTCACAGAGCGTGAAACGAGCTGGCAGACCGGTAACGGTATAGACCGACAAACAGTTAGACATATTAGCGAGTCGAGGAGTACACGGGTTCGCGAACTCACGATTCCCCGGGCCGCCGCCGCGACTCCATTGTGCTCGGTCTCCCGCGATTAACTCGCGAATTAATTAGACGGCGAAAGACGCTGCTCGATTCGGCTGGGCGTCTTTGTATCGAACGCTCGGATCGTTTTCGGTCGAACGAAGCCCCGTCTGGTTGCGCCTCCGTGCTTGCCGGGGGGCGGGGGTGGGGGCGGTGCGAGAACGGGAAACCGGTGCGCGAACAATGCCGGCGAGTTAGTTCGCCGGGTAATTTTCACTTTGCCGAATTCGTCGCTTTTGTGCGCGCCGGGCCGACGGACTTCGCTCGCTCAATTACGGTCCGCGAATATTCCCGCCGCTGTCCGCCGGGACATCGTCCGCTATCCGTCACCGAAATTATGTGTCCTTTTTCCTTTTGCTCGTCCTCGAGTTCTTCTTGTTGCGTCGAGTTATTCGATGCGATTAGATTTCCTTGGGAAATTTCTGGGACACGCTGCATTTGTTAACGAGATGCACCCAGATTGCACAAAGACGTCTTAGAGACGTCTGTTGTTGGACATTCATGATGTCGTATTATAGACGCTTGTTGTTGCACATTCATGATGTAGTATTAAAGACGTTTGTTGTTGGACATTCATGATGTCGTATTAAAGACGTTTGTTGTTGGACATTCATGATGTCGTATTAAAAACGTTTGTTGTTGGACATTCGTGATGTCGTCTTCTGAACGTCTGTTGTTGGACATTCATGATGTCGTCTTCTGAATGTTTCTTGTTGGACATTCATGATGTCGTATTCTGTACATCTGTTGTTGGACATTCGTGATGTCGTCTTCTGAACGTCTCTTGTTGGACATTCATGATGTCGTATTCTGTACATCTGTTGTTGGACATTCGTGATGTCGTCTTCTGAAAATCTGTTGTTGGACATTCATGATGTCGTATTCTGAACGTGTGCTGTTGGACATTCATGATGTCGTCTTCCGAACCTCTGTTGTTGGACATTCATGATGTCTTCTGAACGACTGTTGTTGGATATTCATGATGTCGTCTTCTGAACGTCTGATGTTACAAAACTGTACATCTTTTAGACATCTTTTGGACGTCTGTTTGACATCCAAAAAATATCTTTCAAGGGGATCATCCCACGTGAGAGCTACTTTTTCTTGCTCTTTTTAGGAATTTTTTTTGAAGGACTCTTCAAACATACAATCTTGAAATTTTGACCACACATTTATTGACATTTTAGCAGTCTCTCAGAATTTTTTCAAACCAAAATAAGGAGTTCGATCGACTTTACACAGTTCGGAATACACTCATGTGTAAAAAAAGTAGCTGGACGGCGACTATGATTCCGGAGGGTTCGTTCATCCGATATCAAAAAATCAAACGGCATTTTAATTCGTAGACCTGCGGCTATCGGTACCAAAATGATAAAATATCGAAAATTGAATAACAATTTCAAGGTTATAAATTAATGATGGTTCTCGCATTTTCCTTTCACTCCAGCGTAGAAAATTAATTTTTGAATCCGGAAATACGATCGCGTCTCCTATTTCCAAAAGTGGCAATCGAGCTGTTAAAGGTTCGATGGACCATTGAAATTTCACTGGTAAAACAATACCGCGACGACCATTTTTGAAATCGGACCTGCGGTTACATAAAACCGAAACATTGGGTTGAAAATAGCAGTTCGTGGAAAACCAACTGGAATATCGTGTTGCACGATCAATTCCATGGTCGTCCCTAAAATTTGTAAGTCTCGAACAATTTCGCGTTTCAATCAGATTCGAAGATACAGCGGGTGTACGAGCTTTTGTGCGGTTTTCAGGCGTATACTCGAACGAGTACGAAGCGTGTACTATGGGAATTAATTATGCGGGGCCGAGGTAGTTTTTGGGACGTTCGAAGAGAAAGGGGTGGACATCCGTTCGTTGGCTTTGGCTATCACCGGGGGTGGGGGTGGGATTCTCCCTGTGTCATCTTTCAGCGGAATATTTGAACCGTGAACGGCTTATCCGGAAACGTGGATCCGGAAATACCGCGGATCCGCGCGTAATTCGAATGGCTAAGCGTGGATTTTCTTCTGTACGGATTTTCGCCGGTGAAATTTCCGAGAAATTTCACCGTCGATTTTCAACCGGGCGCAGGTGACAAAAACCCGAAGCTTCCTCGGACAGAACGCGACACCATCGCGTTGTCATCCTGTACTCCGGCGGTCCAATGTTTCGGTACATCGTTTCTCTTTTACGCAGAATATTCGTCGACAAAAGCCCCGGAGTGGAACGCGTGTTTCGCTAACGATCCGCGTAAACTCGACGAATTTGCTGGGAAAATAGAGAAAGCTGGGGATTCGCGACGACACGCCTCGTCGTCGTCGTCGTCGCGACGAGCGACAGCGGGCCGCAACACGCGTCGTCTACAATCAATTCCGGTAAACGACCGAAGGCCGTGCGCTGTATTTTTTTCGCTTTCCAATTTCCACCGGGCGACTCGTCCGCTCCTCGTGGACGCACGGGAAAAAAAGAGCGCGCACGAGAAAAAAGGGTTGTCGTTCATCCCTCGATATTATTACGAGCGAAATGCTGCCGGAAAACTCGATTTCCTCTGGCGCGATCGGATCTCGGTCTCGGTGGAGAACTGCGATTCGATTTTTGGGGGACCAGTGAACCCTCGACTAGTAGGATGGGGTCTGGGTTATGATAATTTTGAAACAAGCCAGTAGACAACTATAGTTTGGGATTGAAAAGGAAAATATACCCTAGTAGCACAAAAATATTGGATTTTATTTTTCAAATATTGAAAAAATATTTTTTAAGCCACACTTTTTCGTATGAAATAAATATTGGATCTAAATTATTGTGTACATTTACAAGAAATGTGTATTGAATGTTTAGAAAATATAAGCTAAATATTCAAGGAATATAAACCTAGTATGTAGCAGAAAAATATTGGATAAAGTTCTTTTTCAAACATTGAAAAAATATTTTTTAAGCCATACTTTTTCGTATGAAATAAATATTGGATCTGAATATTGTGTACATTTACAAGAAATGTAAATTGAATGTTTAGAAAATATAAGCTAAATATTCAGAGAATATAAACTAGATATTTGAAAAATATAATCTAAATATTTAAAAAATTGTGAAACCAATATTCGAGAAATATAAATTCAATATTTAAATAACATTCAATAAAATCTTCGAATTTAAAAAAAGTTGTAACCAAAATTAGAAACTATATCCACATACACACACATATATATATATATATATATATATATATATATATATATATATATATATATATATTTCAAATATTCAATTTATATTTCTCGAATATTGGTTTCACAATTTTTTAAATATTTAGATTATATTTTTCAAATATCTAGTTTATATTCTCTGAATATTTAGCTTATATTTTCTAAACATTCAATTTACACTTCTTGTAAATATATACAAAATATATATATTATATATTTTCTATTCTATTCTTACGGGACCTTATTACAATTCAGAAATTTTTATGCAGTTGGCGGGATTCGAACTCTGCGGGGCTTACCGTTTACTTGATGACGTGCTTCCTCGCTGAGCCATGCGAATCTATTGTTACGTTCATTACTTTTTATTCTTATAAAGGCTTAAATCATATCAAATCATGTAATTAGAAGAGATAAACTTCTATTAAAAAATTAAATGACACGCACGAATTCAAAGTAAATTAAAAGTAAACATTTTACTTCCAGTATCGAATAAAGATTTATTTTAAATTTTGAAACTAATATTTCATTCGTAATATAAAAGTTATATGTCTTCCATATTCTGGAACAAATATTTTCCATGATGAACATACAGTTTTTCCTGCATATTTAAAAATAAAATATTGTATCTATCTATATTAAATAAAGATTCATTTTATAACGAGAAAAAAATATTTTTATATTAGGAAAAAAATATTCCATTTCTAATATTAAATAAAGATTCATTTTATATTTTTCTCATAAGATGAAATGGATATTTCCTGCATATTTAAAAAAAAATATTTTTTACTCAATGTAAAATAAATATTGTATGAATATTTAAATATTAAAAACAGATTGAATCTCTTTTTAATATTATATGAATGTGTATACAATATTTTGTGCTACTAGGGATATTTACAGAAATATGCTATTATCGAAATATTTAGCAGGTCGTCCAATAATGTCCAGATGTCCCCATAGTTATTTTTACGAATGTTATCCAGCATTAATTGTACTACCCCGTGTTAATCGATAGCCTCTTCAAAATTTAATGAAAACAATTTCGGTTCCGATAGCCTTTGAGAGTTCAGCGATAATATTCACCGAATTAACTCGCCTGTATCAATAGGAATTACGATCGCTAAACACCGAATCAGCCGCGGTATCGCGGTTAAATTTCATTCTATCGGGATTGCTATTTAAAAAGGAAGAACGATTAAACTTATTTTTCTTCTGAGATGCTCGTTAATGAGATTTTATACTTTATTTAGGTTGCAAAAGTTTGTAAAAGTTGTTAAATAGGTTGGCTGCTCGAAGTAAATAATAAAAACGTGGTAAAAAAGTGGAACACGTCGGAAACGATCCGGCTAAGGGCGATTTATTCCAGGCTCATTGCGAACCGACACTTACCACGACCACCGAGTAGAGGATCTTTGCTTTTAAGTCGGGCGCATCCTTCAGGGGCTCCAGCGCGTCCAGCGCATCCAGGGTATGCAGATGAGCCTGACCGTAGAGGGCAGCGTACCTCTCGGCCAGTCTTTCCGCGGTCACGTCGTTCCCGGAAGTTCCGCCGTTGGAAAAGTTCTTCTCGGCCCTGAGAATCTCGCAGCTGATCCTAACTACCGGTTCCGGAGTAGGGCTGCAGCTCTCGTCCGTGTGATAACCGGCACTGCTGCTGGATTCCTCCTCGTAGTCGTCCGCCAGATTCTCGTCCAGCTGGAATACCTGCGCGTGAACATTCAAGATGGATGAGATTAATTTTTTATTTTAATCAAGACATTCTTTTTGTCCAGAAAGTAATTGTTTAGCATTGAAAATGATAAGTGTATGGGCAGTGACGGAACTACAAATGTTTTGGCCCCTCCGCAAAATATAATTTTGGGCCACCTTTCGATATTTTTATAGGATTGAGATTTTTTAATGTTCTTTAGTATTGGAAATGGGTGTTAACCCTTTTAGTGTCAATGACGATATATCGTTGCGTGTCTACACTGTCTAACTCTATCTCAAAATAAATTTATAAAACAGAATTTAAATTATTCGGCGCATTGGTTCGATCAATTATTACTAAACACTATTTGCAAATTAACACAATATCGTTTCTCAACGTTTCGATCTTCATTTAGATCATTTTCAAGAGAATTACAAAAACATTGCGTCTGTAAAATAACAATGAATAATAGAATATATACATTGTGAAAACAACAAGAAAATTAAAAAAAACCTTACTCACTTGCTTAGTGTCGCAGAGTAATTTTTACTTAATGTTTAAAAACATTTTAATGACCACCATGTTGCTACTCGGACAGTATACATGGGAGTGAGAAAACGTGGAGACATTTGGAAATTTATAAAACGTTATAAACGGTCTAATTGCGTTACAAAACTTATTTCGTAACATGCTCCTTTTTGAATTTCGTTAATATCATTCTCATTTTGTTTTTTATGAGGTTTTTCTCAAACCTTATGAAATTCGTTAAATTCGTCCGGTTATGTTCGCACAGGCACCCGTTTTTCGCCCGGCACAAAAAGGGTTAATTGAAAGGCACACTGGTATTTTACTTTATTTTAAACGTGTTTATTTCACGGCGCTGGAGCAAGCAATTTACCAAACGAAGTCTCAGCTTCGCCTAACTCTAAGTAAGAAGACAAACCATCTGGAACCCCAAAAGGTGAACAGGGTCATCTCATATCTCCAGACTGTTTAGGTTAGCCCCCACAGTCGGGTTCTTGATACAAAAGTATACAAAGAATGAGTTACCTCGAAATCTCTATTTAGAAACGATCCATTGATACTTCATAATCTCTATTTAGGAATACGATTCTGAGAACGTTGATGCAGTTTTGATAATCCAATATTTGGGAAGGAGAATTGTAAAAATTCAATGAACCCAAACAATATGTTTCTTTGTCGGTGTACTTTTAATTTAATTTAAATTAGGGATGATTTTAGTGAAATTACAAGATAATGAATGCAAAAGTTTTGGACCCCCTTTTTCCTTTCGATATTTTTATAGAATTGAGATCTTTTTAATGATTTTCAGGAAGTATTGTAAAAATTCAATGAACGCAAAAAAATTTGTCTCTTTTGTCAGTGTGCTTTTAATTTAATTTAGGGTTGATTTTAGTGTAATTAGAAGATAATAAATGCAAAAGTTTTGGACCCCCTTTTTCCTTTCGATACTTTTATAGGATTGAGATCTTTTTAATGCTTTTTAGGAAGGAGAATTGTAAAAATTCTGTGAACACAACAAATTTGTTTCATTTGTCAGTGTACTTTTAATTTAATTTAGGGATGATTTTAGTGAAACTACAGGATAATGAATGCAAAAGTTTTGAGGCCCCTTTTTCCTTTCGATATTTTTATAGGATTGATATTTCTCAATGCTCTTTAGGATGGAGAATTGTAAAAATATGTTTTTCGATTTAGGGATGATTTTAGTAAAAGTTACAAGATAATAAATGCAAATATTCTGAGCCCCGTCCGATTACGGGTCTCGTAGTTCCGCCACTGCGCCAGGAACTCCGTTACAATGATGCTCTGTGAATCGTAGAGATCATAAAAGTTTTATGGGGAAAGGTACGATGAAATATTAGAAGACTTTGCGAGAAGAGGAATAGAGTTTTCCTCTGTTCGGCTCGATGCACGAATAATCTGTACAGTGATCGTTCGGTGTGTTCGATTGGACGTTTCCCGTCAGAGATATCGCCGTTTCTCTTACGGAAACGGAGAAAAGGGAGCGCGGCTTATGGGCGATAGAACGAACGTTTTAAATCAACTGGAAACCGTATCGCGTCGCGAGTACTACGTCGAATAGTTTCGGTGGTGGCAGGCGGCTTGAATCCGTTCTCACGGCTTTCGAAATTCATGGAATCGGGGAAGCGTCGTTAATGTCTTTCTCGAATCCGACGATTTACGGAGTCGAGGAGGAGAGGATAGCCAGCGGAAGAGAGAAGGGGGGCCCCCCGACATCGATCAACGGGTTCGTTTCCACTGGTTCCGAGTAGTAAAAGTGGTTCCCCCGGTAAAACCTGATTAATTACGAAGACGCACGGGGCCCGCGGCGCTGTCGAATCGACGCCGCGTTTAATCAACAATCGTCGGGGCCGACCTCGTTTCTTCCACGGGTTTCCTTTTTCCGTACTCCACGGTCGGGGAGGGAAAGTTTCGCGGCTCTCCGCACTGTGGTCCAGGAAACCGCTTTTCTTGGCCAAAATTCAATTTTTAACAAAATTTCTTTTTCTCTCTCTAATAAGAATTTTCTCCCTCTGATATAACCTAGATCGTTTCAAATACGTTCAGTGTCTTGACAACAAGCATTGACGACACACGAGACACATGTGTAATCACTAGACAGCGGATCTTTATGCAAAATAAAAGTTTTGTACTTAAATTACAAGAAACTGGAGTGAAATAGAAATTTATTTTCTTGCTGATTATATTTATTAGGTTGAAAATAAAGTAACAGTATTTTTAAACTCGTCTAATGTTATTAACGTTTTAAATTACACTTACTCATTTCTCTCATAAATGCATAAAATCCGCTGTCTAGTAATCGCAATGTCGATATTAAATTAAATTATTGAATCACGCCAAAAGCAAGTAAGTAGGTTTTACGAACAATATTTACAACATTTAAGATCCTACATCCTGCTTCCTGTATATCAATACTAATATCTAATACAGTTATCTGGAAGATCTAATAACTTTGAATTTCAAGATTTCAAAGTGTTCTTTATTTGAGAGAAAAAGAAATGTTGAAAAATTTGTCGAAAAATTGAATTTTCGCCAGAAAAAGCGAACTGGACCACTGCGTGAAACGGTTTGAATCGGTGTCAGCGGGGAACCTTAGAACAGGGGGGTCCGCGTTGTCTCGCCAGTTGTTAATCGAAGGGCTATATCGATCGCGCGAAGGGTTTTTGGTCTCGGCACGGTGCTCGCGCCCGTGCAAATTGTTCGAAATTGTTGCGCCTGGCGCCGCGGTTTTGTCGCAGGATCGTACGCGCGTTTAAAATTTTGATAGAACAATTTGCGGCCTGGTTCCGTCCGGCTCGCCGATCGAAATGACCGCACGCGCGTAATCGCTGGTCTGCGCCCGACGCGCCGCGTTTCCAATTAATAAATATTCCGACGGAAATTCGAACGGACGTACCCGGGGCCATCGATGCTGTATGAAATTGCGCGGGGGCGGGCGGCCGGGGGTGGTCCGCTCTGATTCGACCCCGTCGATTAATTATCCCGCAGATGTCCGGTCGCGAGCAAACGTTTTCTTTTTCCCTGTTCGTTCGTTCGACCCCGGACGTTTTTCAATCGCTACTGTCGTTTCCATTCGGCGCGGCGCGGCGCGGCGCGGCGCAGAGCGTCGCAGAGCGTCGCGGAGCGTCGCAGAGCGGTGCACCAGCGAATTCCATCGTCTTTCGTTCTCGAAGCGGAAAATCCTCGAGGGACAAGCACGTCGCGAGAAATTCCGAGAAGTTTGTTCCAGTCGATTCCGGGCTGAACGGGCGGAAGATTCGATTCCTGTTCCCGGCGGCGCGCTATGGTCCAGGAGCCCGCTTTTCTTGGCCAAAACTATTATAGCGTTCTTTCAAGGTTTAATGTTCGATTATTATAGGTCGTTGGATTCGTCTTGATACCGGTTAGAATATTATGAAGTAAAAGATATATGCTAACCCTTTGCACTCGGAGCTATTTTAACTAAAAAGCGAAAGATTTTTAGTTTAACATAACTGAACCGATATTGACGCAGCATTCATTTTTGCCCTTATACCAATAATTAGTTACCATATTGGATCCGCTGTTGTGAATTTTGAATTTTTAATGCGAGACTCGTAATCAGAGACCCCGAAGAACCCCTCATTGCTAGATTTCATACAATTCTGACGAAGAAATGAATCTTGTCTATTTTTTCTCGATTTCTGGACCCATCTCCAACTAGAGTTTAGCGGTATTCGCTTTTCTACAAATTGTCAATGTAAAAAATTCAAGAAAACATCTTTTTCTTTATCAAAACTGAAGGTCATCTAAATTTTTTAAATATTAACATATACTTTTTACTTCATAATATTCTAACCGGTATCAAGACGAATCCAACGACCTATAATAATATAACATTAAACCTTGAAATAACGTTACAATAGTTTTAGCCACAAAAAGCGAGCTCCCGGACCACTGTGACACGATTCTTCAGCTTATTAATCTTCAGATTATTAATGGACAGCGGATTTTAGGTATTTATCAGAAAAATTAGTAGATGTAATTCAACCGGGTAGAAACAATGGAAGAATTTAAAAATACTGTCATATTATTTCCGGACCTATTAAACCATATCACGAAAGGAAATAAATGTCATATTCCAGTTTGTTCCTTTCCACTTTGACCCACCCACCGGGAATTTTTCGATAATTGTAACGGAAAATTGGACATGCGTATTGTTATTACAATTTTATATTACTGAAATTTTTGCAGAAGCGTTGCGTTAAATTAAACACGAAATTCAACTCTACCGTCCGGTGGAATATCGTGGTTTCCGCGAGGCGGCGGAGGATGTGCACGGGTCACCGATCCAAGGGGTTAAAGGGCCGACGGTTCTCGGTCGCTTAATCAATTTCACGTTTCGACTGTTGTTCCAGATGCCACGGATTCTCGATTGCATCGACTGGTTTCGGCGTGACTCGACGAGAACCGATCCGACAGATCGATATTACATCCTGCGTCGGACGTGTTATGTACCTACCTGCGAGTTGGTGTCCCGCGTCATCATCAGCTGCACAGCTAGCTCGCAACCCCTGGAGAACTGCAACAGCCGGGCGGCCAGCGGCGGGTTCTTGGTGTCCCCGGCGAGCGTCGAATTCCTCAAGGCCGTCCATTGTCTGAGAGCCTCCTTGTCCTGCTCGACCCTGCGCTTCAGCTCCGACAGAAGACTTTCTAAGCAGCTCGGGTCGCCGACTTTCTCCAGCGTGTTCAGCAGGCTCTGATTATCGATCAGCCGTTGCTGGATCTCGCTATACTTTAGCGAAAGTTGACGCTGATGTGAGGCCGCCTGCACGCCGTGATCCGCTGCGAAACAAAAGCAGAAACGAAGGTTATACAGTATAAACGCTTGATTCTTGTCCAACAGCCGTGTTTCTCATTTTAGGAATTTCTATTTTAATTTTCCTCTATGTGCGGAGTAGGCGTGGCTTGACCTGAATGGGCGTGGCTTCGTGGCTCACGACTTCAATGCCCTACAGGACAAAATCTGTGCATCTGGTTTAGAGCAATCTAAAAACACAGTTGATCCTCTTTAAATCGACTCGGACTCCCGATGAAAGACTATTTCCCTTGATTGCTCTAAGTACAGTAAACGCTTGATTCTTGTCCAACAGCCGTGTTTTTCATGGACGAGAATCGTGCCCAGAAGTGCTTTTTGATTTATGACTGCGTCTAGATATCGCGCCGACCGCGCCGAGTGAGACTTCAATAGAGAGCCGAACATAGAGAAGGACAGAATGAAGTACGGTTCGCGCGACTGTCCGCGTCTCTTTCTTTCCGATGCGCTGTCCTTCCTTGCGACCGAAACTTTCACCGTCGATTAAACCACTAAATATAATTGAAACTATATCGTGTTTGGTGTCATTTTAATCAGAAAAATGCCAGAAATAAGGTAGCGAAAGTCCCGTAAACAAATAATGAAAATTAAGAGATTTGTAAAATCGATTCCCCGAGTCAATGGCGTGGTGTTCACACCGATATACCCGAGCCGACATCAATCGTCGCCGCCCTGCGGAGCGACTCGGCGTTAACATGCAGTGGAGTGGGTAGGCACTGGACAGGAATCGTGGCCACGCTCTGGACAAGAATCAAGCGTTTACTGTACTTTTGCTTTTCGTACACACGCGCCCCGATCTGTAGAAATCGGCAATTTCCGCTTGTCCGATTGATTCGCGATAATTTCGTCCACCCGAACCGGAGCAGTCGTTCTTCTCTCTCTCTCTCTCTCCTCTTTTAATACGCCGAACGTCGACAGAGCCTCGTCCAATTATCCAGCAATTCGCCGTGCAAATCAATCGCGAATCGCGACAAATCCGTAGCCGGTAATCATTCGGCAATCAACTCGAATAAACGCGAGCCTCGTCGAGACTCGTTTCTGCGAGCAACCGGTCGCCCACGCGCGAGCTTCTCGCTGGTCCTGCGCCATTGGGTAGACAGCTGTGCTCGAGGGTTGCCGTTCGGCAGGCGCGTCACCTAATCTACCAACTCTTTGAACTGTCTGCTCTAGCTTTAATGAAACGCGTTAATTTATTTGCTATTTGCGCAAGTGATTGCTAGACCGCGGATCTTCATGCGAAATAGAAATATGCTTCATGGTAAACAGTAATTTCTTTCCTGCTTGTAATTACTACGATCTTTATGCATTTACGAAGAAATGGTCAAGTATAAATATTGTAATGTTTTCAAGAAATGTGTTAATATTATCGGCGCACGGGCTCGATCAGTTTTAATTAGTTACTAGCAAATTTGCAACTTATTAATTCCCAACGTTTCGGTCTTATTTTAAACCATTCTCAAGAAAAGAATTGCGTCTGTAAATTAATTATTCAATATATTAATACGGTTTTAAACTGACAATATTCAAAATACCAAAACTTACGTATGTACGGTGAAACAAATTTAATTTTAATAAAACTTTTTCCTCTTTTTCAATATGAAAAAGTAAAAACACGTGTGAATTCCATGTGAGTAGACCAAACACTGAGAAGACAAAACTGTGGAAAACATTTGAAGGAGACAACTTCTCATCGATTATTGACCAATCGATATTTGGCGGTGAATTCGAAACGTGACAATGCTCTACATACCAACTTTAACATATCTTATATACCATCTTGGTGTTATGGTAAATTTTTATGCTTTAACATACAAATTGAATTCAACCTGATTGACTGTGAACAGGTAATATTTAGTTGTTTTGATAAAGCAGCAAAAACACCCTTTATTTAAATATTAGAAACAAAACATCATAAAACATTGCTGGTTTGTTTGGTCTACTGACATGGAACTCACACGTTTTTTTACTTTTTCTTATTGAAAAAGAGGAAAAAGTTATTCCTCTTTTTATTAAAATTAAATTTGTTTCATCATACATACAGCAAGTAAGTTTTGGTATTTTGAGTATTGTTAGTTTAAGACGTATTAATAGATTGAATAATTAATTTACAGACGCAATTGTTTTCTTGAGAATGGTCTAAAATAAGACCGAAACGTTGGAAATTAATAAGTTGCAAATTTGCCAGTAACTATTTAAAACTGATCGAACCCGTGGGCCGATAATATTAACACATTTCTTGTAAACAATTTACGATCGATAAAAAGATAAATATTTATTGTAATGTTTTAATGTAACAAAGTCGCGAAAGGGATGAAATCAATTTTTATATTATTCCTGCTTCCCACGATGAATGCAGAACATTTTTATTTCGCGTCACGATCTAAGTAAATTACTCAGATCACTCTTTGAAACAGATTTTACGAAAGCAGAAGAATCTTCCAGACATTGCGAGTATAATACATCTCGAGGAATCGTGTCGAGTGGCCGATCAGATTTCAAAGTGCGAAGGGTCGAAAACGCGGAAAGCTTTATTTTCCTTTTAGTTCGGCTCGAGGGATCAGCGCGAATATGTGTGACGCCTGTTGAGCGCACGGCAGCAGCAGAAGCAGCATCAGCAGCTGTTCGAAAGCGGGTCAGATTCGGCCGTGTTTTCCGCGTAAATCCGCCGCAACGCGCGCGTCGCGATTCGTCGCCAGAAATGTAACTTGTCCGCTACAGCCGCGTTAAAATCCAATACTTCACGGTTCCGGCGACCACGCCGCGATACCGGCCGTCGACCGTCACATCGGAACACGCTAACATCCTTACGGCGTTAATGGCGCGTGGTACCGCTGTCATCGTGAACAGCTCACCGGGATAAACGAGCCGCGTGCGATTCGATTTCACGACGTTTTATCGGCAAGGCGAAATCGGCGTTCGATAATGGAAAAAATTTTTTTTTTCGTTTTAAACGAACGAGTGATGAGGACGTTTTAAGAACATTCCAGTGGAAGCAAATACGTAAAAAAAATACTTTTATCCCCCTCCACGACCCACAGGAGGCCAGCAAAGATCGAGCATGGTTTTCCCAATATTCAAGTGTAATTTAGAAGAAAACTATTAGGAATAGCTGAGTTGGATAAAGACAAAAGCTTACATCTTCTAGGACTTAAAACGATTTTAAAACAAATAATTGTTATGAAATTTTGAAAATTATAGTTCTTTCAAGTGAGCACAAGTTTTTCGCCTAAATTTGAACTTAAAATATACACATCTCAGCCGGAACCTAATAGAACATAGCACCGACTATATTGCGATAAACTATGATTTGTTGACCAAACGATGCATAAAAATTCATTTGCAACAACTTGCAAGAAATACAATTTTTTTTAAATTTTCATCATTCAAGTACCTCCTACCAAAGGCACATTTTCTAAAATAGTTGTCAAAAAATCATCAACAGGACTTTCTTACAGAAATTACGGATTCACTTCAGGAATATTAATGCAGAGTAATAGGTATATTAATTCCACTTATTCTAGAATTTTGAAGCTATAAATGTTACCTTTTTACCTATTAAGTTTCATTGAATTATTTTTAACGGTTTAGAAGGTATTATATTAGAGCGCCAAAATGGCACTTTTTCTAAAATAGATGTGAAAAAATCATCAACAGGACTTTCTTACCAGAAATTACGGATATACTTCAGGAATATTAATGCAGAGTAATAGGTATATTATTTCCACTTATTCTATAATTTTGAAGCTATAAATGTTACCTTTTTACCTATTAAGTTTCATTGAATTATCTTTAACGGTTTAGAAGTTATTATTTCAGAGCGCCAAAATGGCACTTTTGCCCACTGTGCGGCGTGTGTCTCTCGTTCAATCCGTTTGTTTTTCGGCGGACCACGTTTCTCGCGGTTCGAGAGCGGATTCCAGCGATCTCGGTAAGTGGAGCTGAATCTCGCGTAGACGACACGAAGAGACGCGAAGAAATTCGACGAGGCGCGCGATCGCGTGTCATTTCAGACAGGCGGACGCGACGGTAATCGGATCGGGAACGGCACATCCGATCGAATATCCCGCGACTTTCTCTCGCGTGATCGTCCGCGCGACGTTTTCGCTTCCCATGGAAATCGCCCCGAGGAGAGACACCAGGGAAACTCGTGAAATCCTTATTACACTGGGTGGACCTTACACGGAAGGTCAACTTTTCCTTAGAGAAGCGATTACCGATGTAACGATTGTGGGTGAACCTTTGGGTCATTTCATGCATCTTCGATATTGTTCTAATTGAAATATGTTGTAGTCCATGTGAAGTTAGGAGGGGTTTAAGTCATCATTTTGCCGATTTCGAATTTTTTTTAGAAATGGCACGCCTTTGAAGCTTGCGATTCTTTACCATTTTCGCGAAAATAGGCCTCGCTTACGAATTTTTATCTCGGGAACTGTTTGTCCGATTGAGCTATACTTTTTTTGTTTTATTCGGAAAGGATTGGGCTATTACAAAATAATTTTTTCAACCTCGGGAATCAACTTTATAATGTCGAAAAATTTAAACAAATCCTCTTTTTACGTTTTTTTTCGATGAGGGGAAAGCGTGATTTAAATTTTGAAAAAAATATGGTTATATTCCCTGAAGTTTCCCCTTTAAAATGTGACCTTGAAAAAGATGGAGCCATAAAAATTGGCGTCACAATGAGCTGGCAAAGTACGCCGTGCACCTCCGTTTCAGGTAGAGGCGAGTCGAGCGCACCGATTATTATAAATCGGTGCATTATCGGTGCCGATTATACATCGACACGAATTATAAAGTTGATTTCCGCTGTTGAAAAAATTATTTCGTAATAGCCCAATCCTTTCCGAATAAAACAAAAAAAAGTATAGCTCAATCGGACAAACAGTTCCCGAGATAAAAATTCGTAAGCGAGGCCTATTTTCGCCAAAATGGGCAAAAATCGCAATCTTTGAAGGCGTGCCATTACTAAAAAAAATTCGAAATCGGCAAAATGATGACTTAAACCCCCCCTAATTTCACATGGACTACAACATATTTCAATTAGAACAAAATCGAAGATGATGACCGCAAAAACTGATCGATTCGGCATGGAATGACCCCTTTAGAAACTCGATATTAATTTCTGCTCACCTTTGTGCGTTCTGGCGTGCTTCCCGAAGCTCTCGATCTTGTGCACGGCCAGCTTGTAGGCGTCGATCCTGGTCTCGAGGACCTCCTTCAGCGCCACCGGTAGCGGAAGCAGATTGGACGCGGCACCGGTCTCGGGATTGCAAAGTTGTGCGGAGGGCACTAGCCCGTGTCTACCCAGGCCCTCGACGGCCCTTTCCAACGCCCTTTTCCTGGCGATCAGCGTGTTCCTCGCGTTAGGCGCTAGTCTACCGACCGCTACCAGCAGCTTGCACCAGATCCTCAGACGAAAGTGATCCTGGCTGGTGGAGATCAGGTGCACGATCTTCCATAGCACTTGTTCGACACGCAGTATCTTCGCGTCGCTGATATTCAGCTCGGCGAGCCTCGCGTACAGTGCTTCCAGCAGGGCCAGGCTGTGCGGCAACGTTTCGATCAACAGGTCCACAGGAATGTTCGGCAGGGTCGCTTTCAGGGTGTAGTGCGGCAACTTCACGAGGAAACTGGCCGCCTCTCGGTATTGTCTTCCCTCGTACAATCGCAGCAGACTGTTCAAAGGAAATGCGATCGTGTTAAGCCGGTCTCTGTCCCTCGGGAATACCCTGTCGCCTACTCGACCCGACCTCGACACCGTCCTCTTCCCGTACAATAGTTATAGCTGTACAATAGTTATAGCTGTACAATAGTTAGTTTGCTTCTCAGTAGCAACCGACCAGCGATTGGTTCATCCGAGAGAGAGAGAGGGAGAAAGAGAGATAGAGAGAGAGACTATGCAACGATTGCCCCGCGGGGCACTTCTTAAGCTCTGTGGGAAGTAGCAGCGAGCAACGAAACCACACCTCCTGGGACACGCGACGACGGCTGTGACGTGACCACGCCTACTTGGAACTATCTACTCAGAGCAAAATAGGTGGCCTTATGGCTAGGGTCGTGCACATCGGGGCACTTCTTAAGCTCTGTGGGAAGTAGCAGCGAGCAACGAAACCACACCTCCTCGGACACGCGACGACTGGTGTAACGTGACCACGCCTACTTGGAACTATCTTCTCGAAAATAGGTGGCCTTTTGGCCAGGATCGTGCTCATCGGGCCACTCTGTATACAGGGCGAGTCAAAAGAAACAGAACATCTTTGTTGGATTTAAAAATACGAAATTTGGCGACATGGGAATTTTAATGGTATCGAAAGACGCTAATATAATCACAATATAATGAATTGTGGGAGCATGAAATAAATGAAAGAGAGGAGGAAAAAGGAAGGAGCGTTTCGTCCTAGACCCGCTAGAGGACTCATCAGTAAGTCTATATAGCGACGGTTGGGATGTTGGAAGGTGTTTGAGGACGTATACATATAGAAATACATATAGAAATCATTGAGGAGTTGAGTATGTACTAGCGGGAAAGGTCTTTCTTTCAACTACGTGTCCCTCTTGTGGCGCGAGTAGGAAGTTAGGCCGCCACAAACATTACACGTTGAATTTTATTTATTCGATTTTTCGTGGATCGAAGGTCGTTTGAAGGTCACATTGTGTGTACATGGCTGAATTCGTTTAGACGTCGGCTACAATTATACACGGAGCAAAATATGCAATTCCATTGAAAAAACACGTTGGTGACCTTGAGAATACCGATAAAAAAGGCATAGAAAATAATAATATTATGACGACGATGTGCGTCCTTCGATACCATTCAAACTCCCATGTCGCCAAATTTCGTATCTTCGGGTGTTTCTTCCGAGTCACCCTGTATAGAGGCAGCAAGATGGATCGGTTCGCCGGTCAGGGGGCAAATTAGCCGCGGTTTCTCAACCTGGCTGCCTCGGCCAGACAAATTTCGCGATTCGAACGTCGTTCGGCCGGCTAGCCTCGCTCCGACGAGCACTATCAGCCGCGATATCGCAAACGCGAAATAACCTGTCGATTATGCGCATACCCGAGCAGGTATTGAATAGCCGATTACGCGTCTCGTAATTCATCCGTTCGACCGGCGAACGGGGTTTGCCAGGACGGGAAGTGGATCGATTCGAAGCGATTCGTCGCGACTGATCGCTAGTGTAAGTACAGATGGAGAACAAGAGAAGAAGAAGAAGACGAGGGAGACGCACCTTATGAGCGCCATCCGTGGGTTGGAGCCCTTGTCCTCGGGCAAGCCGATTTGCCCGACCTGGAATTGGGAGCCGGGACCCCAGACGAGCCTCTGGATAGGGTTCCTCGGTCGTTCGGGTCTGATCCTCTCGCAGGAGTTCAGCCCAGCTGGCGGCACGGTTCGTCTGCTCATCTTGGTCGTCTTCCACTTATTCCCGTATCTGTTCCTATATCTCCGTCTGGGACTACGGGACGACACCGGAATCACCCTAGCAGGATGATATCTCTCCCTCGACTACGGCTCCGACTATTCAATTCATCCGCGCGAGCCGATCGAAGCAGTGTGCCGTTACTATAAAACAGCTGAAATTTAAAAAAATTGAAATTTTTTTTTAAAATGTTCACGAAGCAGGAACTAGGACTTTTCTTTGATTTTTAAATTTTTAAATTTTTATGGAAATGCACAAAATCCGCAGTCCAGTAGCTAATACAGTAAATGTTCGATAGACGCGAAAAGTTCTATATACGATAGATGCGAAAAAAATATCCTCTCCAACTTTTAGTAATCTGATCTTGGCTCGGTATATCGGTGTGAATCACTACTAACGCGACGCGAAGAGTCGCAGTCGTCGGCACAGTTGAAACGCCCGTGTGCGTCATCGCAATGTATCAACAATATTTAATCTTCTTTATTTTTCATTATTTTTTTAAGGGAACTTTCAGCAACATATTCCTGGCATTTTTCTAATGCAAAATGATACCAAACACGATATAGTAATCTGATCTTGGCTCGGTATATCGGTGTGAACCACTACTAACGCGACGCGAAGAGTCGCAGTCGTCGGTATAGTTCAAACGCCTGTGCGTCATCACCATGTAAAAACAATATTTAATCTCCTTTATTTTTCATTATTTTTTTATGGGAACTTTCAACAACATATTCCTGGCATTTTTCTAATTGCAAAATGATACCAAACACGATATAATTTCAATTCGATGGTTTTTCTTTCGATGGAATTTAAACTGTAGTTCATTTTTCTAATTAAAATGATACCAAATATGATATAATTCCGATGATATTTACGTGTGTAATGGACGATGGAAGTTTCGGGCGCAAGGAAGGATAGCGCGTAGAAAAGAAAGAGACGCGGACAGTTGCCGTCGCTGGTTCACAGTTCAAAGGTCCGCGCATGGTCTCGTTTTACACGCTCTACGTTCGGCTCGGCCTTTGAAGTTCCAAAAAATAGCTTCCCTACACGATAAATGCGAAGAAATCCCCACCGAATGTTTCGCGTCTATCGAACATTTATTATAATCGGACAGCGGATCTTTATGTAGAATAAAAATTTTCTACGCGAATTGCAACAAACTCGAGTGAAATAGAGATTTATCTTCTTCCTTAATATACTTAATGTACTTTGAAATTCGTCTAATGTTTTTACTGTTTTAACCCTTAGCACTCGGATGGCGACTCTGAGGCACCACTGAAAATTGCTATGCCATTCTTAAAAATATTGTTATTCATTATTATTTTTGTTCGTCATTAATAAACTACTAGACATTTACATATCACTCGAGATATTAGGGTAACTGCACCAGTGAATAAACGGGCACCAGTAAATGAACGCTTTTGTATTTTTGTATTTTTTTGCTTTTCCATCATTGTTCAATTACTAGAATGTAGTGTTCATTGACTTTTTTATATTTTTATTATTTAACGTTTAATAAAGACAAATAATAATAATTTCATTTTATTTGTGTTCATTTATTTTTGACAAATGAAGTATAGGGAGCCATTTGGCATACATGAGATTCCTTTAATTCACATATTTAAAAAAAAATAAAATATCTTCCTAAACAATTTCTTAAATGTTCATTCACTGGTGTAGTTACCCTATATCAGTTTCGTATGCAAAAAAAGAAAATTGTATAGAATGCAAATATTCCAGAATGGACAAATAATTCGTTTTTTACTTTAAAATAGCTCCGAGTGCAAACGATTAAATGGCACCTACTAATTTTCGTCGTGAATCCATAAAATCCGCTGTCTACTAATAATTTATAATTAACAGAGCCACGAATTCTGTCCCAGTGGCGTCGCCTCTTACCTCCGTGGAGGTTCGTTGTCTCTTCGGTTTCGTTGGAGCGGCGACCCGTCTCGCATGCTCGTATTCGATCTGCTTCGAATGTGTTTCCTTTTCCTCGTTACTTTCTAAGCTCGCTTCCGATCGTCGAACCGCTCGCTCAACGAGGCAACCGATGAATCATCACCGAAAAGCAGCTTTCTTTCACCGGATGAATTCTCTTTCCTCTCTCTTCCTCCTTCTCTGCAGTCTGCAAGGAGAGGTCGGTCCTCTCGCGACGAAACTCGGGCTGGCCTATAGCCTCGGGCCCCGGGCCCGACCGGCCCACTTCTTCCTCCTCTCTGCGAGATGGACCTGCGAACAGAACGATTCGGGTGAGCCGCTTCCATCTTTCTCGCACGGTGGTCCTGCGAGGGACACGTTATTACATTAACACTAGAACTATACCGAGCCCTAAACGAGAGTGACGTATGCTCTGTAACTGTCAGCATGTCCATTACTATGTAACTTTATGCTAAGGCTTTCTTTTTCTTTTTTTTTTATGAATATCTTCTATTGTAAACATTTGTATAAAAGGACTTCGGTCCGTAAATAATAATAATAATAATAATAGAATCGAGTTTACAACAAAAGATGTATTAATGTTCTCGGCGCAACGGTTCGATCAAGTAAATACATTAAAGCAATTTTGCTAGTTTAATTAAAACTTTCAACGTTTCGATCCTAATTATGGATCTTTCTCAAGGAAGAAGAAAACTGTGTCTGAAAATTTTAATAATTTTTTAATATACAATATTCTCTACAATATTAAGCACAGTCCACTTAGAAACATTGAAAGCTCGAAGAACAGTATCCGACCAGAGCTTTATCTTTAATTTGATTAATAACAATATTGATTGTGTTCCTCTCTCCTCGTATTGAGAACTAGGACAGGATTTCAAACATTCAAATCCAAATCCACATATGGAATAAATAAATTCTTTAAATCGCATCACAGCTAAATCCAACATTTTATATCGTGATATATTGACTTTTTTAATGGTTCGTTACTATCATTTAAGAAAAAGTTGCGTGCGATTATATGATTAATTATATGCGATATAATGTATTCCTGTAACTATCAGCATGTCTATTACTATGTAACTTTATGCTAAGACTTCTTTCTTTTTTTTATGAATATCTTCTATTGTAAACATTTGTATAAAAGGACTTCGGTCCGTAAATAATAATAATACAGTAATTATTAAAATTTTCAGACGCAGTTTTCTTCTTTCTTGAGAAAGATCCATATTAGGATCGAACCGTTGCGCCGAGAACATTAATACATCTTTTGTTGTTAACAATTGTACGATCGATAACTGTAATAACATTTAGAATCGAGTTTATTTAGATTTCGTAGGATTTTTATGGTAACATGTACATGAATACATAGAAGCATACTAAAAAATTTCTCAAGAAAGAAGAAAACTGCTTCTGCAAATTTTAATAATTACTATATTAAAAAATTATTAAAATTTTCAGACGCAGTTTTCTTCTTTCTTGAGAAAGATCCATATTAGGATCGAACCGTTGCACCGAGAACATTAATACATCTTTTGTTGTTAACAATTGTACGATCGATAACTGTAATAACATTTAGAATCGAGTTTATTTAGATTTCGTAGGATTTTTATGGTAACATGAATACATAGAAGCATACTAAAAAATTTCTCAAGAAAATACATCTCTGTAACTTCACGAATCGTAAAAGAAAAATTCCGTAAATCAGTCATTTCGACTGGCTCGGTAGTACTAGCGTTAATAAAACCGAAGGACAACGAATCTGTTCGATCGGCTCATTAGCTGTACACAGGCTTCGAATACTAAAAACTTGCAAACGAGTGAAACTTTCGTTGTAAATTTTCATTGTAATCGCAACAACTCCCGTTTCCGTCGAAACGCTTCGGATCACAGTTCGACGCCCGGACGGCTTTCCGACGTAAACGCGGAGGATTTTCCGCGTGGCGAGGCTCCGACGCGTCAGGTTTTCGACAGTTTCGCTCTCTCGACTCGGAGGGACACGCGTAAAATAAACACACACCGGGTCCCGAGGAACTTCCGTCGCTCCCGGGAGCTGGCAGATGCAACTAATCACGACCTGGATTCGCCGATAACGTTTCGACGCGTCCCCGCGACCGGACGCGATCGCAGCGCAACATTAAATTCAATTTATCGGCCGGAAAACGCATCGACGAGCACAATGTACCGTGGAAACCCGCGTCACTCGGTTCGCCTGCCTCCGATCCTGTCGCGGAACGCCGATCGAGATTAAGTGCCAACTTATCTCGCGCGAACGTGTCGAAATTTATCTACGGTCGCGCCGATATATTTTATTTCGATGTCTGCAACTGTTTGGGCCGATCGATTTCGACGCGTTTCGTACGAGCCTGTCCGCGGAGGTAATTTCTAATATTATTTACAATAGATATAGTTCAACATTATACTTCGAAAATTGTATTACAGTTTTTCATCGATAAATGTCCCAAAAGTTTGGACGATAATTGTCCCTGAACTATCCCCACTCCTGCGGGGTATACCCCTTGAAGAGCCATAACATTCGAGAGGCCTCGGCCGCTGAGAAGTGTAACATGATACGGATCGGGTATATCGGTGTGAGACCAGGAGACCACTACTAATCCAATAACAAAACTTCTTTATTTTTTATTATTTTTTCATGGAACTTTCGCCAACATATTCTTGATATTTTTCTAATGAAATTGATACCAAAAATCATATAATTCCGATGATATTTACGTGTGTAATGGACGATGGAAGTTTCGTGCGCAAGGAAGGACAGCGTATGGGAAAGAAAGAGACGCGGAGACTCGTAGTCGCCGGCTATGTAAATATAATCGGAATTATATCATATTTGGTATCATTTTCATTAGAAAAATACCAGGAATATGTTGGTGAAAGATCCATAAAAACATAATGAAAAATAAAGAAGTTTTGCCATCGGATTAGTAGTGGTCTCACATCGATATACCCGACCCGTATTATGTTTACATTTCTAGGCGACCGAGGCCTCTCGAGTTCCCATTCCATTTCTACGTTCGGCACAAGTCAAAGAATAGTACATATCCGTCACACATAATTGTCCCTGGCTGGACCCGGTGTTTGGACAATTATCGATGAAAAACTGTACACATTTATTCTTACAGACGCGATGCAAATTAATCTTGAAAAGGATTCAAACCAGAATCGAAACGTCGATGATTTTATTTGTTAATCAGCAAAATTGCTTTTTAAAATTATTATTATTAAATGATCGAACCGTAGCGCCGATAACATCTAACATTTATTATTAACGATACGATCGATAGAACTGATATAGAAATTGTCCCGAAAGCTATTCATACTGGAATTTTTGTTGTTCCAAGTTCGTTGAACTTTCGAAGTTTCTAATAAGAACCGAATTAATTATTAAAATCGAAATTCGACCCTTCTGCAATTTTCGAAATCGTGATCGAAATTAATTTTTCATCGTAGACGACGCTCTACGAAACACGAGCCCATTTTATTCAAACTTTTTTTATATTTATTTTAACACTAAACCTGCCACTGCCGGTCAAACGACCGGTTTCATATTTTCCATTTTACAATTATTGAAATTATAACGTTACTCAAAGGGAAATTGATAAATTATTTTCCATCCAAGCACATATTGAAATAAAAATTGCCCTTCTGCATTTTCGAAATCGTGATCGAAATTAATTTTAGACGAACCTCTACAAAACACGAGCCCATTTTATTCCAACTTCTTTTATATTTATTTTAACGCTAAACCTACCACTGCCGGTCAAACGACCGGTTTTATATTTTCCATTTTACAATTATTGAAATTATAACGTTAGTTAAAGGGAAATTTTTCATCCAAGCACATATTGAAATAAAAATTGCACGATTTCTATATACATAGAGCGTTTTCGTTTCTACCACGTTTTTATTAGCTCGCTTTCTTGTCTGTCTGTATATCCGTTTGTTTGGTAAAAATTTTCCAATTGATTTTAAACTAACTTCCCGATGAGCTAGAGACTTGAAATTTTAAACACAGCTCATTCTAAGCTAAAACATTTTCATCGCTTCCGTAGGTTTAGCGTTGAACGAAAATTATTGTTATCCGGCCGATCGACTGACACGACGAGCAACACGCAAAGCACATTCGACGGTCCTGATAATGGTTTGATCACAGCGGGACATTCCAATAATCTCTAAATTGCAGTCTCGATACGCGTTCGTTGTCCTCTCCAAAGGGGAGGATCGATCGTAAGTTCGGATCGAAGTCCAACTGGAACGTACTGTCGACGCACCGGACGCAGATCGTGGATCGATGATAACAATCGAAAGTGGCAGAGGTATCGATCCACCGGTGCACCAGCCGCGGTCACAATTCCTGGATCCTGTTTCAGCCCTCGTATTTCGGATAAGGAGCGAAACGTACACGAAGAAAACCAGCACTCGAATTCTCACGAGAATATCGCGGCGGCTAAGCTGGCCGGCGGAGACGCGCGGCGAATACCCGTGGATGCGGATACGAGAGAGAGATTTTTCGGCGGCCGTGAATCCCCGGCTGATCCGACATGTCTGCGAGAGACGCGCGGAACAACGAAATCCTTGCTCTCTCGGCTACTCCTGGCTCTCTCTCGGCCAACGGGAACGCGAGACAGGCCCCTCTGAGCCCCCACGTCCCGATGGAGGTGGAACAGAAGGAATCGCGCGGACGACTCTCGCGAGAGATCGGCCCCGTAAAGTCGACAAGTGCGATTTGCGATTTATAAGCGCGGACATCCTGCGATTAGAAAATCCACAAGAGGCCCCGTGTCTCCCTACGGCGAATGCTACCATCGGATCACTCGGACTATTCTCGGAATCGATCATTTAATCGCAGCTGTGTAGATCTTGGTGCAAAAGATCGTTGCTCGATCGCTTTCGTCGAATCTGTTGCGTGGGACACCCTGTATTGTTTGTTCTCACTTTCTTAACATTTACCTATAAAAATTGAAAATTGCATGAACATCTGCAGTCTACTGATTAGTAATACAGGGTGTTTCGTTTAAAACAGAACACCTCAATATCTCCTCTATCTATGAAAATGTAAAAAATGTTTCCGACGTAATCTAAATGGTTTGAAAAAACGAATCAGATGGAATCGTTTTTTATAAATTGTAATTTTTTAATACGGCTGTAGATCTTGGTGAAAAAGAATCGGACACTATTAGTATCCTATATTCGATGGTATTTTAACCGTTTGCACTCGGAGCTATTTTCACTGAAAAACGAAACATTTTTACATTCTACAATATTTCCATTCTATAGCATTCTAGTATAGAAACTGATACAATATCTCATGTATAATAATATGTAAATGTGTAGTAGTTTATTAAGTATCAACAAATTTGATAGTGTGAACAATATTTTTATGAATAGCACAGCAATTTTCAGTGGTGCCTCAGAGTCGCCATCCGAGTGCTAAGGATTAAGTACGAACAAATTTTGATAGTGTGAACAATATTTTTATGAATAGCACAGCAATTTTCAGTGGTGCCTCAGAGTCGCCACTCGAGTGCTATAAGGGTTAACTCGAAAATTAAACATTTCTACCTAAAATAATTCCATTGTACAGTCCTCGATAACTCGGATTTAACACTAGAACTACCGAGTCAGTCGAAATTACTGGTTTTCGGTTTTTTCTTTTACGATTCGTGAAGTCACAGATATGTATTTTCTTTTGGGAAATTTTTTAGCATGCTTCTGTATTTAAGCACATGTTACCATAAAAATCCTACGAAATCTAAATAAACTCGATTCTGTTGTTATTATTATAAAAGAATATATCATCGCTCTCGTTTAGGGCTCTCGGTAGTTCTAGTGTTAAAAGGAAGAACCAAAATCTTCGAGTTGTAGAGGTTAAAGGAAGTTTCATTTCGATTTATAGTGTTTTTTTTTAAGTGCAATGGAAGGGAATGAACAAAATTTTCGTCTTAGAAAGGTTTTCGAATTAACCCTTAGCACTCGGATGGTGACTCTGAGGTACCACTGAAAATTGCTATGCCATTCTTAAAAATATTGTTCACATTATTATTTTTGCGAATGGTCTCGCGTTACACGTGCTGACCGCTACGTTCGGCTCGGCCTTTGAAGTTCCAAAAAATAGCTCCCCTATACGATAAATGTGAAGAAATCCCCCCCGAGGCTTTCGCGTCTATCGAACGTTTACTGTAATCGGACAGCGGATCTTTATGCAGAATAAAAATTTTCTACGCGAATTGCAACAAACTCGAGTGAAATAGAGATTTATTTTCTTCCTTAATATACTTAATGTACTTTGAAATTCGTCTAATGTTTTTACTGTTTTAACCCTTAGCACTCGGATGGCGACTCTGAGGCACCACTGAAAATTGCTATGCCATTCTTAAAAATATTGTTCACATTATTATTTTTGTTTGTATTTAATAAACTACTAGACATTTACATATTACATGGGATATTGTATCAGTTGCATATCGGAAAAATGAAAAAAAAAAATTGTATAGAATGGAATTATTGTGGAATGGAAAAATCTTTCGTTTTTCAGTTAAAACAGCTCCGAGTGCAAAGGGTTAAAGAGATTCGAGTTATCAAGGTTTGACTGTGTATGATATTTTTCATTTTAGGGATATGAAATTGATATATAACACCTCGTATAATACTTAAATGTTTAGTAATTGATTAGTAGACTGCGGCTGAAATAAAAATTCAATTTCTTTCCTAATATATTTAATAGATTGAAAGTAATAACAGTAGCATTAAATTCGTCTAATGTTTTTGCTATTTTAAATTATTCTGAATAATGGTACAGCAATTTTTAGCGAACACTCGGAGTGCTGATACATCGGAGATATCAAAGTATCTTTGTTTGCAGCAACGAATGCAATTGTACAATGGTTTGTCTAAAAGGGTTCGATCATTTATATCATTGAGTCGCACACTTTACGTTCGGAACTTGGCGTGAAATTATTGTTGGACGCAATCAGCGGTAAATTGAACGTTTTACAGAGCGCGCACGTTCGTACAATTGACCCCGCCATGAACAGCGCGAAATACAAGCTATCACCGCGATGTATTAATAAATCTAGGTTAATTACAATCGTTAAATCCGCGGCCAAAACTGGCTCAGCAACAGGAAATAGTGCGGTGTGAACAGAGTGCGTACCTCGCTTGAAAGTCTCTCGTTTGCTTTTCAACGACGGTGGATAAGTTAACATAAACGGACGCCTATAATTTTTCGCCTATACAGGCTAGGGCGCCACATTTTGCCATCTAGATTTACGTCATTATTATTAAGCATAGCAAACAATGTTTCAGATGAATGGTTTTGAGAGGGGCACATTCTGATGGTACATTTTTTTTTTGTAGGTGGACGTGTAAAGGACATATGAAGGTCATTAATGTTTTTTTTTAAATGGAATCATATATTTTTTATTGCATCAGCCGATGCTCCTTCGTATTCCTTACAAAAAAAGTATTAATCTATTTGTGTAAAAAAATCATTAGTTTAGGAGATATTTTAATTATAATTTGTTAGGAAATCTCGACTCTCTGGTCAATAATATGAATTCAATGTGATAATGTACTGTCCATACACCACAAGAAGTCCCTCGAGACGGCTGAGGGGCAAAGGGGGTCCTCGCTCGCAGCCAATGGTTATCTTTGACGTCACACACTTTAGCCAATAATTCGGCTAGAACCGAAAGTTCGTGTGGAATGACCCAATCGGACGGTTTGTTGTCGAATTCCTGCCAGGAGACTTCTTGCGGCGTACGAACAGTAGTAGGAGAGCAAGAATTCTCAATGTAAATATTTACATTTTCTGTGTTGATAATTCTTGCTCTCCTACTTATTGTGAAATTTAGTCTCTGTTACGTCTACGATACGGTGAATACGGCAATACGGTCAATTGTCACTTCATAATGAAGTATTCTAAAGAAGAAAAGATGGACATGTTATCGATTTATATTGAAACTGATATTCGCAAACTAATTATTCCCCGTCATCGAATTCCCTGTCATTTCGAAGTTTAGGAGGTCGTGGAACGAAAAGCGAAAGTCAGTAGGTGGTCGAAAAGTTTGACAAGTTACGAGACACTGGAACGTCACGATTCGTGGGAGAAAAGGAATTAAACGAGTGGGACGAGACGGTAAAGAAAAATGAGAAACACGCCAGGTCAGAGAGAGAGAAAGAGAGAGAGAGAGAGAGAGAGGCAGATGGGGGAGTTTCTCGAGTCGCTGGCTCGGAAAATGAAAATAATGGACACTTAGGGAAACGAGGCTAAGAGGCAAGATCTCATCGGCGAAGAGGCGGGAACGGAGGAGGAGAAGCGAGAACCGGCGGGTAAAACGAAGAAAGTAAACGGTTCCGGGGAGCGTGACTGTAGACCAGCACGACAATAGCGAACGGACAAGTACAATCAGCCACCTGTCGCGACTTTCCCGAGCCGAAGGAAAATTCTAGATATCGTCGTTGTTCGATCCTCTCCGGATTTCTAGATCCTCCGGATTCCAACACGCTATCTCGAACCCGCCTCTCCTTTAATTGCCGTTGTTCCCGCGCGATCGGCGCGCATCCTTAAAATATATTGTATACGAGCCGAGCGCACGGTACAGAGTATCGCGCCGACAAAAGAGAGAAGAAACGAGCGGATGTCGACCTACTGTCCTGCATACCGCGATGGGCTGACTCTACCTGCCACGAGGAGAACCACGCGTGCTCTGTCGCTCCCGAACCCAGAAAAACCACTCCGCGGAAAACGAAACCTGAACCTGTTCCTCCCCTTCCGTTCGGTCGGGTTCCTCTCCACCGGCAAAATTGATCTTGAACGTTTTTTTCCCCGAGGAAACCGTCGCGGGTGTCCATTTGACATTTTACAGAGTTGTCAAGGTCATCGGTGCTTTTTGATACATACGTTCGGATATGTATAACAACGTCACCTTCAAATGACCTTGATCTTTGAAAATTATAGCGAACACTCCGGAGAAAATAACACAAAATGAATTTAATGATTTCGGCGCAAGGTTCGATCATTCAAAATGATCAATATTTTGAATGATCGAACCTTGCATCGAAATCATTAAGTTCATTTTGTATTATATTTTCGATCGAGAAAAATTCACGTTATATCATGGATGGAGAAAATAACATTTGCAAAGAATTCATTCCTTGTGATACCATTTATATTGCATTAAAAACGTTTGTTATGTCATCGCTGGACTGCGGATTTTATGCATTTATGACAAAAATTGGTGGATGTAATTTAAAACAGTAACATGACCTTCAAATGACCTTGATCTTTGAAAATTAAAGCGAACACTCCGAAGAAAATAACATTTGCAAAGAATTCATTCCTTGTGATACCATTTATTTATTGCATTAAAAACGTTTGTTATGGCATCGTTAGACAGCGTATTTTATGCACTTATGACAAAAATTGGTGGATGTAATTTGAAACAGTAACATGACCTTCAAATGACCTTGATCTTTGAAAATTAAAGCGAACACTCCGGAGAAAATAACGTTTGCAAAAAATTCATTCCTTGTGATACCATTTATATTGCATTAAAAACGTTTGTTGTGTCATCGCTAGACTGCGGATTTTATGCATTTATAACAAAAATTGGTGGATGTAATTTGAAACAGTAACATGACCTTCAAATGACCTTGATCTTTGAAAATTAAAGCGAACACTCCGGAGAAAATAACATTTGCAAAAAATTCATTCCTTGTGATACGATTTATATTGCATTAAAAACGTTTGTTGTGTCATCGCTAGACGGCGGATTTTTTGCATTTATAACAAAAATTGGTGGATGTAATTTGAAACAGTAATATGACCTTCAAATGACCTTGATCTTTGAAAATTAAAGCGAACACTCCGGAGAAAATAACATTTGCAAAGAATTCACCCTGTGATACCATTTATATTGCATTAAAAACGTTTGTTATGGCATCGCTAGACTGCGGATTTTATGCATTTATGACAAAAATTGTAATTTATTTTCGATTTATTAAAATTGTTAAAGAAAGATGGACCACCCTGTACAGTGTCTGCGATCTTTCGAAATTTTCACCAGTCACTGTAGCGAAGAGGCTTTCCTCGCGATTTTCACTTATGATAATAATCAACCGGCACGCAATTTGTCATACTAGCTAGACTCAGGATTTTATACATTTATGGAAAAAATGAATACGTGCAATTTCGAATAGTGAAAAATTTGAAGACATTCAGAGTATTAATTCTTTGCACTCGGAGCTATTTTAATTAAAAAACGAAAGATTCTTCCATTCTAGAATATTTCTATTCTATAGAATTCTTTTCATTTTGTGCATATGAAATTGATAAAATATCTCATGTAATATGTAAATGTGTAGTAGTTTATTATTAAGTATGAACAAATTTGATAGTGTGAACAATATTTTTAAGAATGGCACAGCAATATTCAGTGGTGCCACAGAGTCGCCATCCGAATGCTAAGGGTTAATATATTATTTTCACTATGTTAAAATTATTAGCGAAAAATATAAAATATTTACCTCCCGTGTAATCGATGCAGAAACATTTCATTTTCCATAAAGATCCGGAGTCTAGTAATAACGGAACAATCTCGATTTTCTATGGCCGCGGGATCGATCGAACGTGAAAAAATTGAAGACATTCAGACTATTAATATATTATTTTCACTATATTAAAATTATTAGCGAAAAATATTAAATATTTACCTCCCGTGTAATCGATGCAGAAACTTTTAATTTTCGCATAAAGATCCGGAGTCTAGTAATAACGGAACAATCTCGATTTTCTATGGCCGCGGGATCGATCGAACGTGAAAAAATTGAAGACATTCAGACTATTAATATATTATTTTCACTATATTAAAATTATTAGAGAAAAATATAAAATATTTACCTCCCGTGTAATCGATGCAGAAACTTTTAATTTTCGCATAAAGATCCGGAGTCTAGTAATAACTGAACAATCTCGATTTTCTATGGCCGCGGGATCGATCGAACGTGAAAAAATTGAAGACATTCAGAGTATTAATATATTATTTTCACTATATTAAAATTATTAGAGAAAAATATAAAATATTTACCTCCCGTGTAATCGATGCAGAAACTTTTAATTTTCGCATAAAGATCCGGAGTCTAGTAATAACTGAACAATCTCGATTTTCTATGGCCGCGGGATCGATCGAACGTGAAAAAATTGAAGACATTCAGACTATTAATATATTATTTTCACTATATTAAAATTATTAGCGAAAAATATAAAATATTTACCTCCCGTGTAATCGATGCAGAAACTTTTAATTTTCGCATAAAGATCCGGAGTCTAGTAATAACGGAAGAATCTCGATTTTCTATGGCCGCGGGATCGATCGAAACGTGAAAAAAAAGAGTGGACGGGTTAACGAGGCTGCGGAATTATCGCAGGTACCGGAGACAAGGTAATCGAACGTCGCGACGGCGCGAATAAATAAAAGGTCGCAGGAGTCGGTCCGGTAATTGTCCCGTTAATCGTTCGGAATTACACGCACGTTGGCCGGCCTGCTAATTTGTTGATCCGGTAATCGAATCGGGCGAGGTGTAACAGGATTAACCGTGCGCCGCCGCCGCGCCGCTTTCCCGAAGGTCGCTAACGAAACGCTCGTTGTTTCCGAGTGGCACGGGGGCGGCAGAGGCAAGGTATGGCACGGGGGCGGCAGGCAAGGTATCGCAACTGGGGAGATAAATCGGTAGCGCGTTCATCGGATTCGAAGCCGGGAATACGCGCGCAATTACGCGTCGACCCTCTCCTCCGGTAGCCTAAGTGCGCGGTAATTACGACGTCGCCGTCGATTCGAACACGCGACTAGCCCGCGCCGAGCCTACTCGTCATTTAATTAATTCGCGATTACAATATAACGTCTTGGCCGTGTCTAACGCAATAACTGATGTCCGTTCGCTGACACGAAATTAATTTCCTCGTCAAAGGCGATTAGAGTGACGGAGGGAGGAGTAAAGAGAGAGAGAGAGAGAGAGGCGGCTAGGCACCAGAAACAGAGAAAATAGCCAGCTCGGATCGATGGGATGCGCGAGCTCGCGACTCGTCGCCGATTCCGAAGCCGAGCGGAGCGGAGCGTTGCCGAGCCTAACTTCGTTCGTGAGCACTTGATTTCGCGAACGAGAAGGAAATGATTTTCGGCGCGGCGCTTAATAAGCCCCCGGAACGCTTAATGAGTAGCTCGGCTAACGAACGCCAGATTCGATTACACGGCAGAACAACTTTTTCGGCAGGGGGAACGAACGGCGGGTCCTAGAGCTCGCGAGCCATCCTCGCCAAGATTAACGCGAGCGGAAAAGACACCGCAAACCCTGTAAGATTCTTCGTTTGACCACATGCTGGTCATCCGGTGTGACAGAGCATCGCTTATATACATATAACCTGTCCCCGAAGTATTTAATTGATTTTTACGATATACAGTAAACGCTTGATTCTTGTCCAACAGCCGTGTCTTTCATGGACAAGAATCGTGCCCATCGTGTCCGCGTCTCTTTCTTTCCGATGCGCAGTCCTTCCTTGCGACCGAAACTTTCACCGTCGATTAAACCACTGAATACAATTGAAACTATATCGTGTTTGGTGTCATTTTAATCAGAAAAATGCCAGAAATAAGGTAGTGAAAGTCCCATAAACAAATAATGAAAATTAAGAGATTTGTAAAATCGATTCCTCGAGTCAATGTTGTAGTGTTCACACCGATATACCCGAGCCGACATCAATATGTCAGTATGTATATGTATACAGTATGTATATATATACAGGGTGTCCCGCAACTGGTGGTACAAGCGAGCAGGGGATGATTCTACGTGAAAAATTGAATCGAAAATGTAGAATAAAATTGTTTCATATGACGCTTTATTTTCGAAAAAAAATAAATTCGAAAATTTATAAAGTACGCCTGTACTTGATTTAGCCTAAGTTCGACGGATTTCATTGTAAATCACCTCCATTCTTGTTCGTAAACGTTGTCAATGGATCGATGGATAGATTTCCAGAATTCGTTTCATTTATGAACTGTTGGAAGTGATGTCCACGGTGTTACAAACATAACTGTGCTCTCCTTATTGAATTGCATCGAACATTTACGTAAATTTTCAAACTTGTTTTTTTCGGAAAATGAAGCGTCATATGCAAAAATTTTATTCCACATTTTCGATTCAATTTTTCACGTAGAATCACTTGTACCACCAGTTACGGGACACCTTGTATAATACAAGTGTAAAATACATTTTCGTAACAGCATGTAACTGGTGCGACGCAACGAGCCATGGGTTGAACGGCTCGCGCCTCATTATCGCGACTCGATGGGCCCATCATTTTCATTTAACTATTCGCTGCGCGTCGATTAATGACCGTGTGCATCGCATCGATCCGCTCTCGGATTGAGAGCTGGCAGTGTCGCTTCCGTTCCCCGGTCCCGTCATCGATCTTGATCGAGAGTTTCGGAAATAAGTTGCCAACTACGTCGGACAGCTGCAAACAAGCTTCCCGTCGCGTCCGTTGTTCCGGTATCTCCGTCGTAGATGTTTTATACGGTCCCGCGCACCAAAGTCGGTTAAAAGCGACTAACGCCGCGCCAAGGAAGTTGCGAAACTCGAAATCCCCGGCGTAGTGTACTATACAGGGTGTCCGAAAATGTCTTCAACTCCCGGAAATGGGAGGTTCCTGAGGTCATTTCAAGCGACATTTTCCTTTTGCAAAATGTTGTCCGAGGCTTCGTTTGGGAGTTATTAACGAAAAACACGGACCAATCAGAGCGCGAGCTAGACGCTCGCTGGCACGTTGAGCGCGGCGAGCCGGCAGGCGGTTGGCTGAACATGCCAACGAACGTCTAGCTCGCGCTCTGATTGGTCCGTGTTTTTCGTTAATAACTCCCAAACGAAGCCTCGGACAACATTTTGCAAAAGGAAAATGACGCTTGAAATGACCTCATGAACCTCCCATTTCCGGGAGTTGAAGACATTTTCGGACACCCTGTATAGTCCCATCGATCCTTGTATCGGTTGTTTTAATCTTTTCGATACAGAATCACCAGCACCGCTACTTCCGATAATAGTTCGCTGAAAGTATGCGGCTCCTGGACAAAAAATAACCTTGTAACAGTAAGAGAAAAAAAAGAGGAATTGCGCGCCGATCGAATCGATCCAGCATTTTCTGCTCGGTGTGTCGCGAGCGCGGGAACGCATCAATCTTTCGGATTGCATTATTCGCACGCGGTCGGCGACTCGTCTCGCATGCCCGAATCCGTTCGACGAACGGCACAGTTCTCTCCCTATAATCGAATCGAATCGAATCGCTGCGAGATGGTTTTTATTACTCTATTATTTATTCAACGGGACCGACGATTTTTCGCGCGTCCGCCAAACGTTTCCCGCCTTTTCCGTCTTTCCACTGTGATAGAGATTCGAAACGGCAGAAAAAAATGGTCGAATTCACGAATTTGGTTGATATACAGGGTGTCCCAAAAACTACTGCGTTAAATTGAAATGGGAGGTTCCTCGGATCATTCGAAGCGACATTTTCCTAAACAAAGCCGCGGACGCCCATTTTGTTAAGGAAAATGTCGCTTCAAATGACCCAAGGAACCTCCCATTTCAATTTAACGCAGTAGTTTTGGGACACCCTGTAGAATCGTATTGGTGTGCGCCGGAAATGTAGAGCTGCGAAATATATTAGATTATTATATTAGATTTTCTTAAACTCCACTTTATGTTTTAATGAAGTTTATTATAAAGCGATAAAGGCCACAAGCGAAAACACAACGAAAAGAAAATTGTTTCATAAACAATCTGAATTTAACCGACAGTTTCATCTATTTGATAATAGATCTTTATTTTGTGTCTAATATACAGAAACACATTTTAACAAAATACACGTCGACATACACACACCGTGTTCACATCCGCCACGTTCACACCGGTCTCATTGATTAGTTGCTTGATAATGAAGTTCTCACACCTTAATTTCTGCATTAGTTGATATTCACTGACATTCATTTTACGGCAATAATTCTTAAGCAGTTCCGTGGCTGGTTAGTAGACTGCGGATCTTTATGCATTTAGGGCTTCTGGAAGTCTTCGGAAAATGCTACATAACATAAAATTCCAGATAATTTAGTACGATTTTTATTTATCTCGGATCTACAAAGACTGCTACCACTGAAAATTAGATTTAATTTTGTAAGCAAAAGCCGTAACGAGAAACGGGTTTATTAATAAAATTGGGCACACGGATAACCGGATCTAACGACCGACGTGTTTGTTTGCTTGCATTCTGTTAGTGATAGTAATTTTACAATTCTTGTGTTATTTCTGATTTTCTATTTTTATAAATTTAGCTATCGGTTAACAGGGTTGTACTTCAACTCTACAGGGTGTCCCGCGTAACAGTTTTCACGATTTTTTAAGTACTTGCGATAAACTGACAAAAAATATTTTCAACAAAAGTTGATCAGTTTTCGATTAGCTATATATTGCAATAAAAAAACAGTTCGAAAAACATTTTTTTTATAGTATTGTCAAGGTCACCTTCATTTTTTTAAAGGGCACTTTGTATTTTTGACTTAACAGTATTACAGCCCGTGTCAAGACGAATTCAACGATCTAGTATACCATGACCTTCGGATGACCTTGAAGTGCCATTTAAAAAAATGAAGGTGGCCTTGACAATAATAAAAAAGAAATTTTCGAACATTTTTTCTATTGGAATGTATTAGCAAATTTTAGAGTTCAAGGTCATTTCAAGGTCGTGCTATTAAACATGGATGAACGCACAATAATGTTTGCTATAGCATACTACAACAAAAAATGTATGTATATATACGTAAAAAACACGAGTGACCTTGAAAAAACGATTAAAAAATTACAATTTATAAAAAACGATTCTCCCATCTGATTTGTCATTTGAAACCATTTATATTACGTCAGAAACATTTTTTATATTCTCAGAGATAGAGAAGATATTCAGGTGTCCTGTTTTAAACGAAACACCCTGTATAATATTTTTTAAATGCTTCGAGTCGGGAAGACGAACAGAAATTCTCAAGAAAATTTCACACCGAACTCATTCTACAATCAATGTCTGAGGAATCGAATGACCGTGTCTTGTGGAAGCGATGCCATCAATATCTGTATCAGTGAAATTTTCTCCTAACCCGTGGAGCTCGTTTCGTCTTTATCGCGAACGAAAAACATTTTCCACGTCACCAGGTTGGTTCTAGACGTTCGGTCCGTTTGATCGAACACTGTTTGCAGGGGCATCAGTTTTATTAAAGTCTGGCTGCATTAGCATAGCACAGCGAGCACTTCCCACGGAGCGGAAATCTCCGAACGATCGTTTGTTCCTCGGTAGCACGCGCCGAGCGTGTTGTCGCGGAGCGAAACAGGACAGAGCCGTTTGCTTTTGCCGATAAATTAATCTTACCGGGATTCCCGCGGCGCTCGGAGAAAATAGAATTGCGAAACGTCGTAAATGGACCCGCTCTGCAGTTACGCCGGCCCGATCGTCCTGCAATTGTCCCGCGAGGAGGCGTGCCGAGAGAATAAAACGGGAAACGGAAGACTCGCCCGCGACCTAAAGGGACCGTCGGACGGAAAACGAAACCTTTATGTCTGTCCTTGTTAAGCCTGGCCGTTTCTGCAAACTGCTCGCGGAATGGCGCAACGATCGGATTAACGAGGGCCGAAAGAGATCGTTTCCTGGCGGGACGCGACGCTACGGAATCATTTTAATTTGTACAGTATTGTCTCGATAATTGTCCCAACCACGGGTCCGGTCAGGGACAATTGTCGTCCAGGGATACTATGACTTGTGCCGAACGTAGAAATGGACTGGGAAACTCGAGAGAAATGTAAACATAATACGGGTCGGGTATATCGGTGTGAGACCACTACTAATCCGATGACAAAACTTCTTTATTGTTCATTATTTTTTTATGGATCTTTCACCAACATATTCCTGGCATTTTACTAATGAAAATTATACCAAATATGATATAATTCCGATGATATTTACGTGTTTATTGGACGATGGAAGTTTCGTGCGCAAGGAAAGGCAGCGTATGGAAAAGAAGTCTTTCCTTGCGCACGAAACTTTCATCGTCCATTACACACGTAAATATCATCGGAATTATATCATATTGGGTATCATTTTCATTAGAAAAATGCCAGGAATATGTTGGTGAAAGTTCCATAAAAAAATCATGAAAAATAAAGAAGTTTTTGTTACACGTCTCGGCGGCCGAGGCCTCTCGAGTTTTATGGCCCCTCACGTGGTATACCCCGCAGGAGTGGGGATAGTTCAGGAACAATTATCGTCCAGATATTTGGGACATTTATCGCGAGAATACTGTATTTAGCGGGCAGAAAGGTTGAGGATCAAACTCTCTCGAGGAATATTCTCTGTAAAGAGGGCAACGATCGAATAATTCTCGAGAAATTTTTATTTTCCGCCGCGCGCCGCGATTTCCGCTCTCCGGCCAGATGGCGGATGGAATTGCAAAGCACCCGGCGATATTTTACAATACCGTTCCGACGCGGATACAATCGCTCTCGTGGGAGAGACTCTGTTCGCGTAAAGAAAACGAAACGAACACGCGGAAAGAGCAGCGAACTCCGTGGGAATGCTTTAATTATATCGGCGACCGCGCGCGCGGTTCGTGAACTCTGCGCGCGAGAAATTCTTCCGTTGAACAAAGAGAACCGGTTCCGCGCGCGTTTCGGTCTACATTTGACGAATTGAAAAAAAAAAAAATACTCCGCGATACTAGAATTCTTCCCGATCGGAATGAAAAATATTCGTGCTGATCCGTTGATCGGGTCCGGAGAAAAAAATTCCTGAACGCAATCTGTACAGTTTTTTTTTGTTGTTTTCGTTGTTGAAAGTTTGTATTTTGTTGTAAACTATTTTCACCACGGACGGAACCGTGACTTAAACTACTTCTAATTTTCGGTGAACCGTACCGTGTATTATTTCGGAGAGAATCCTCCGGTGAAATCGGCGGGAAAACGCGATTGATTCGAAGCGAGCCGAGCGCGACTTCGTTTCGAAAACGATCGAGGATATTCGTGAGAAGGGGTTGGTCGCGAGGATAGCGATCGTATACGGTTGTCGCAAAAGCGACCGGTCAGAGGACACCGCAGGGGCGGAAAGGGGAGGAAAGGGGGCTGGTAGTCTCTGCCCTCTCACCTCACAGCCGACTAGTTTTTCGTTAGCTCGTCGTCCCGTGAAATCCGTCACACCCTAGCTGCTCTAGTCAACGAGGGCTCTCTCTGCATCGGTCCGTTCTCACCTGTACTCCCTCGCACGGGGTCTCTCTATCTTTTTCCCCGAGACTCTCTATACGTACACACGGGGACTCGCCTGTGTGCATCTATACAGGGTGATCTAGAAACCGGTCATCTAATTATTCGGTCAGGTAATTATTCGGCTTTCCCCCTTTTCGAAACGCGAACCACCGGTCTACCTCTACGGTGAAATTCGCCCGTTGAAAAATGCATAAAGAGCGCTTTGAAATTCTCGTTTCGGCATGATAGTTTTCAAGATGCCGGCTCGCAAAGCAAAATTTCAGAAATTCTACATTTCCTTGTCAGTTTAAGAGAAATTATGTTGGAACTCGTTTGCCCCTATGTCGTATGTTTATTGATCGACTCCGGATCTTTATACAAAATTTAGTCCATTAATTGCAAGAGACAGAAGCTAAATATAATATTTTCCACTGATAATTTTAATGTAGTGAAAATAATAAATTAATACTCTTATAGTCTTTTAACCCTTTGCACTCGGAGCTATTTTAACTAAAAAACGAACAATTTTTCCATTACAGAACATTTCCATTCTATACAATTTTCTTTTTCATTTCTTGCATACGACACTGATATAATATCTCATGTATTATGTAAATGTCTAGTACAGTAAACGCTTGATTCTTGTCAAGAGCGTGGGCACGATTCTTGTCCAGTGCCTACCCACTCCACTGCCTGTCAACGCCGAGTCGCTCCGCAGAGCATATATCTCATATCGGTGTGAACACCACGACATTCACTCGAGGAATCGATTTTACAAATCTCTTAATTTTCATTATTTCTTTATGGGACTTTCACTACCTTATTTCTGGCATTTTTCTGATTAAAATGACACCAAACACGATATAGTTTCAATTGTATTTAGTGGTTTAATCCACGGTGAAAGTTTCGGTCGCAAGGAAGGACAGCGCATCGGAGAGAAAGAGACGCGGACAGTCACGCGAACCGTATAAATCAAAAAGCACTTCTGGGGCACGATTCTTGTCCATGAAAAACACGGCTGTTGGACAAGAATCAAGCGTTTACTGTAAGTTCATTAAATACGAAGAAAAATGATAATGTGAACAATATTTTTAAGAATGGCATAACAATTTTCAATGGTGCTACAGAGTCGCCATCCGAGTGCTAAGGGTTAATCTCAATTTCTTGCATACGAAACTGATATAATATCTCATGTAATGTCTAGTAGTTCATTAAATACGAAGAAAAATAATAATGTGAACAATATTTTTAAGAATGGCACAGCAATTTCCAGTGATGCCACAGAGTCGCCATCCGAGTGATAAATCTTTCCACTGTTTACTAATTTTTGTCGTAAATGCATACAACAATCCGGTGTCTATTGATCATTGTCTCGATGAATTTTGTCGGATCGGAAGTGTATAGTGTCCGAGGCTCTCCCGAACCGGAAAACCGAAGCGGAAGGTGGAGGTGGTAAAGCTCGAGCCTAAGATCGGCCTGTAGAGAAGCTCCGGGTGGCATATATGTGTGCGACGACGTTGTTGTATCGTGTATCGGGTGTGCGCTTTGACGAGCAGGCACACGATGCTCTCGAACCAGTCATTCACCGACCGCAAACGTTCTCGATTGGCCGTGCTCGCCGACCGAACAACTTGATTCAGAACGAGGTTAGCCACGCCGCTTCAACGACACCACCGGTTAAATCTTGAATGCATTGGCTGGCCTCGGTAATCACGCATGCTCCCCGGGCTGTATCGTCTCGTTTCCCTTGCTTCGCCTCCCAGCCAGCCTCGCGATCTCCACCACCACCTCCGTGCTCCTTCGACCAAGATAGATCGACCGCCAACAAGATGCACGTGAATGGAGCGAAATCGCCAGCCGGCTCTCTTTCCGACGATTCAATCCCGCCAGGAACGCGCGATTAAGCGCCGACCACCACCGGAATACCGGAAAAATTCCCTTCACGGAGACTCGTAATTGGTAGACCGGCTTCTCAAAGTTCATAGAATTCTCGTTGGACCGCAGAGACCTTCTGCGACAGACGTTTTCTTCATACAAACTTTTATGAAATGATTTATGCGGGTACGGAAATAGTTTTCTAAAATTCGGAGAAAAGTGTCAGTTTTAATGTATTTCTTAAGGGGGTCGTCACATGTGGCAGATCCAAATAATCGAAAAATTTTTGATTTTGCTCAAATTGGACAGTTTAACAGGTAGAATGATATTTCGATATTCGAAGTCGTTCGACTGTTATAAACGTAGAACGGAGCATCTGTTTGCCTCAATACGATTAATGTATAACTACTTTATTTATTATTATTTTAAAGTAATACTTTAGCACAATCCTAGCACAACCTAGCACAACTTAGCACAATAGAGAAAATTGAAAAAAATGAAAAGTGGGGGGCTACTCAAAGAATCGTTTTTCTCAATTCTCTGTCTTATTTTTTATATTATAATTTTAATATTCGAGCAGAATCTGGCACAAACCTAGCACAACTCAGCACAACTGTTAAAATTAATTTAATTCAACAAGTGGGGGGCTAACTTCTAGGAGGCTAATAAATAACCAGTGAAATATCAATCAGCTGGACGTTAATTTGTGCTGGAAAAAAGTGCATTCGAATCAACGTGCACTTCGGAGTAGATAGCAGACTAATGTTGAGTTTACATTTTCTTTGTGTAAATCCGTACTTGAATCTTTAAACGCGTTTTTCTCATCTGTATTTTTCATATTGGCGACCATGATATCTGAAAAACTACTGAACGGATTTCGCTCAAATTTTTATGGTATAGTCAGCACATCTATAGTTCTCGCCCGTCACCGCTAGTCACCAAAATATTTCTGATATGTGCTATAGTTCTTTTTTAAGCTGAAAAACACGAGAAAAAATTACGAAACTTGGAACTTAACGTTTAAAACCGTGCCAAAAATTCAATTTTCGATATTTTTATATTATTTTGGTACCGGCGATAACCGTAGGTCTATCAATTAAAATGTCGTTCGATTTTTGATAACAGATGATCGAAACCTCCGCAATCATGGGCGCCATCAACCTATATTTTTTTTACACATGAGTGTTTTCCGATCGTTGTACAGTCGATCCAACTCGTTATTTTGGTTTGAAAAAATTCTGAGAGACTGCTAAAATGTCAGTAAATGTGTGGTAAAAATTTCAAGATTGCATGTTTCGAGGTTCCTTAAAAAAAATTACTAAAAGAAGCAAGAAAAAGTAGCTCTCGCATGGACCCCTTAAATAATTATATTTGGTGGCTGAATTCCTTATTAAAAAATACAGAACTTTTCTATGCGAAACACCGTTGTAATAGTTCCCCCAATAGAATGACCCCTTAAATAATTATATTTGGTGGCTGAATTCCTTATTAAAAAATACAGAACTTTTCTATGCGAACCACCCTTGTAATAGTTCCCCCCAATAGGATGACCCCTTAAATAATTATATTTGGTGGCTGAATTCCTTATTAAAAAATACAGAACTTTTCTATGCGAACCACCCTTGTAATAGTTCCCCCCAATAGGATGATCCCTTAAATAATTATATTTGGTGGCCGAATTCCTTATTTAAAAAATACAGAACTTTTCTATGCGAACCACCCTTGTAATAGTGCCCCCCAATAGGATGACCCCTTAAATAATTATATTTGGTGGCCGAATTCCTTATTAAAAAATACAGAACTTTTCTATGCGAATCACCCTTGTAATAGTTCCCGAGATGTTCGACCAAAAATATGTTTTCAACCCCAAACATCGAGGGCTGTTTTCATCCCTTGGTCGCTAAAAAAAAATACGTCTCTTTTTCCAAGAATTCCTCCGAAAGTTTAGATTGGGAGACGTCACTTCGGGATCGTCTCGAAGATTTAAATAGCGGAATTGATGAGATCTCAGCTGAAAATTAAGTTGAATCTCGTGATTCTCGGAAGTCTCGAAAGAGATCGAAGATCAGGATTCGCGGCACGTATCTCCGGATGCGTTTCCAGGATCCGTTTCGGTCGACTGGCACCTGTTACACGCGCGCGCGTCGCGTCGGTAGGAGGAGAACGCGCTCGTTTCCGCGCCGGGAAGCACGCTGGGAATCGGGGGGAACCGTTGTCGACACGGTGGTGGCGAGAACAACGGCTAGGAATTCCAGGCGAGGCAATTTCTGCCGCGGCGCGAGGCAGTAACGTTCCAGAAAAAAAGGAGCCGAGCTATTGTTGTCGCGTTAAAATAGCCGCGATTGAGCGGTGCACGCGCGACCGGCTCCGTTACGTCACGAGTCCTGTACACGGGTCGCAGGTAGAACAAGCTCTCGCGCGTTGCGGTTGCTTCCTTAGACCATATATACTAATAGACCCGGCATAGGTATAGTATGTGTATAGGAAAACCGAGAATTCAGTGTCCGAAAGATGATGGGACACTGTGACGTCACAAGATAAGTCTTAAGATAATTTCTTCCAATGTACGGTAACTGCACCGGTGAATGAACATTTAAGAAATTGTTCAGGAAGATATTTTATTAAAAAAAAAAAAATGTGAATTAAAGGAATCTCATATATGCCAAATGGCTGCCAATACTTCATTTGTCAAAAATAAATGAACACAAATAAAATGAAATTATTATTTCTATTAAACGTTAAATAAAAAATATAAAAAAGTCAATGAACACTACATTCTAGTAATTGAACAATGATGGAAAAGCAAAAAATATAAAAGCGTTCATTTACTGGTGCTCGTTTATTCACTGGTGCAGTTACCCTACTGTGTATTGTGGTGAGATGACAAGACGGTCCCTGGCAGCAGTGTCGCCAGATGAGGGTAGGGGGCACGAATTGAGGCAAAAAGTTATCCTCCCGCTGCCAGTAGTGGATCAGTCACGTGATTGTGTGACGCAGCCACGGCAGAGACGAAACGCGTCACGTGACCGGGCTGCAGAGTAGGGGAATAGCGTCGTAGAAGGGGAAGGTAGAGTGTGGACACAAGTCTTGCACCGGGGACCTTCTTATCATTTCACCACAGTACATGGCGCACCCGCTGACCCCCCTCTCCCCATGTAAGCCAAGTATCACATCGTGATAAAAAAACATAGCATTCCATTAAAAAAAATAGAGATGACCTTGAAATCTTCTCTATGCCTCCACCCACGCAGAAAATGTTTGTGTCACAATATGTCCCCCTCTATACCGTGTAAGTTTTCTATATATAACATTTTTTCATATTATTACAAATAACGGCAATATTCAAACTGGACATAGTTATTGCCCCACACTGTATAGGCACTGTCGATGGGCATAGCTTGTACATCTTTTGAAAATGTGACGTCACAGTGTCTTTCAGCTGATTTCATCTTTCGGACACGGAAAATTATCTACGCCGTGTCTACAGGGTGTCCCAAAACTACTGCGTTAAATTGAAATGGGAGGTTCCTTGGGTCATTTGAAGCGATATTTTCCTGAACAAAAATGACGCCCGCGGCTTTGTTTAGGAGTTATTAACGAAAAACACGGACCAATCGGAGCGCGACCTAGACGCTCGTTGGGACGTTCAGCGCGGTGAGCCGGCAGGCGGTTGGCTGAGCGTGCCAACACGTGTCTAGGTCGCGCTCTGATTGGTCCGCGTTTTACGTCAATAACTCCTAAACAACGCCGTAGCGAACATTTTGGAAAAGGAAAATGTCGCTTGAAATGACCCAAGGAACCTCCCATTTCAATTTAACGCAGTAGTTTTGGGACACCCTGTAGGTCTAAGGTTGCTTCGACAAACGAACATATACAGAGAACGAGAACGACGAAGAAAGAAAAAGAGAAAATTCGATTGGAAAAATAGAGACTCTCGCGAGCAAGTGGCGAGGGGGACCGGGATAAACGGGGGAAACGCTTCCGATCCGCGGCCGCAGCCGCAAAGTAAACGCTGTCGAGCACCGCCTTGTCGACATACGGATCGCGTGTACTCAGCGAGCGCCCGCAGGATATCCGCGCGCGGCTTTCCCCCGCCCCCTTATTCCTCGATTTTTACGATCCCGGCTCGATCTCTCGAATCGAACTCCTCGCGAGCCCGGAAACTCCATCGAAGTTCCCGCACCGTGAAACTTTAACGCGACGATGCAACGTCCCTGTGACGAGCATCATCTCGATCATGGTGTACCAGAACATCGTAAACACTACAGAGCGATACTACACGAGATCCTACGCGGCCGATACCAAAGTGATACAACCATCTGCTCGGCTCGAGCACTATACTCATCTCTGTCCATCTCTCCGGTTTACCCGAAATATACCCCGGGACAGCGGGGGTGTCCAGCTCTCTCCGGTAATTTATGGTAGTCTAATTAGTTTGGGCCTGGGCTCTGGAACTTCCCTGTAGCGGTTTTCTCGATGAGGAGTCTCATTTCGAATTCTCCCCTAACGCATGCAAATTTTCGCCGAATACCCACGGCGAGCTTATGCCGCCAACTTCTTCCACCACCACTACCGGAAGTACTACGACGCTCGAGAATATTATGTGACATCCTCCCCGGAATTACACCGGCGACGGTTTCACGTTTTAGGAACGGTTAATATTTTAATGAGTTGTAAGTTGGATTACATTCAATATCCTCCCTCGTTAAAAAGGGGATTAACCTCGGCGAAAAGACTGCTAATGGCTGGCTGGACCAGACGGTTAATATTATTTTATCTCGAGAGCTTCGTTAAAATTTAGTTGCGGTACGGTCGTCTTCGCTGAAATCCATCGAGTAACTGGCAAGTGTCTTGCAAGCTAGTAGTATAGTTTAATTATGTAATCGGGTCGGTTATTAGACGGATTGAGCGATCGAGAATTTTTTAGTGTTTCGATGCACACGAGAATCGTCGTCGCAGATGCACTGGAGATTGTTCAACGAGTCGGGTGTCGGTAAACACGAAGAAAGCTCGGCTGCACCAGCTACGGAGGGGATGACCGAGCCTTCTCTCCTCTCCTCTCTTCCCTCTCTCTCTCTCTCTCTCTCTCTCTCTCTCTCTCTCTCTCTCTCTCTCTCTCTCTCACACTCTCGCCCTTGTATTTACCTGTATCGTGTTATGCGCTCGGGAAGGTGTGTTGGTAAACAGTGGAGAACGCGCGTGTACGTGCGAGTTATGGTGGCAGAATGGCGTCGGTGGTGGTAGCGGGTTAGACCCTATCGATCACGAGACCTCGTCCACGACACACAAGAGCCCCTGCCTACGAGCCTCCTCGTCGGCGCAACCTATTTCTGCCAGCTTTAACCTGTTAACCAGGGAAGACGAGTTAACTCGTCCTTTCCGTCCGACTCTCTAACCTTCTCCACGTTCCTTTTTCATCCTCGAAACATCCACCGACTCCAACACGAACAACGTTCTTCGCTACCGTTACCGTAGTACGCGCATCCTCGTTGCTGCTGCTGCTTTTTAATCCTCGTTACTTCCCTTCGAGCAGAATTTCAACGGGAATTCAAATGCTTCCTGCTGAGCAGCACGCTCCACGCGTCGCTTTATTATTTAGGCCAGGCGCAAGCATTCCTTATCTTGAATGTTACCGGGCACTAAAAGTGTGTGCTGCAACATAGAAGATTATTTAATAATTCTCCACGATGATGGTAGGTTTGCAATCTTCGTTATTGTAAAATGAAACATTTACGGTTGTTGAGAGGTTATGTGGAAAATAATTATATGAACACGGTGGAAGAAAATATATTCAAGAAGACGTTGTCGGAAGGTGTCTACAAGACGGGTGCACGATTAGAACTAACTACCCCTTAGACCATGTATACTAATAGACCCGGCATAGGTATAGTATGTGTATAGGAAAACCGAGAATTCAGTGTCCGAGAGATGATGGGACACTGTGACGTCACAAGATAAGTTTTAAGATAATTTCTTTCGTTTTTAAGTTCAGAAACGATAAGACATGCGCGTGATGCAGGGATACGAAGATTGCAAGTTTGCATTGACGCAAACAGTCATCAATTCGAGAGCATCTCCTGTAAGGTAATAAAGTTTATTTTACTACCATATTTGACCTTGTATGATCATTCAATGATAACTCGCTGAATTCGTCTCAACATTGGCTATCGTGATAAAAAAAACATAGCATTCCATTAAAAAAAATAGAGTTGACCTTGAAATCTCCTCTATGCCTCCACCCACGCCGAAAATGTTTGTGTTTAATTTAAATTATTTCGATAATATCTCGTTAACTATTAGATCTAGGACATATGAAGGTCAATACATTTTTACGCAGAGTTCGATACTCTATCCATTTACGATACAAAAAGTAAGTCTTTCCATTGAAAGAAATCCAGGTGACCTTGAAATCTCCGAAACACCTTCACGGATAATAAAAGTGTTTACATCACAATATGTCCCCCTCTATACCGTGTAAGTTTTCTATATAACATTTTTTCGTATTATTACAAATAACGGCAATATTCAAACTGGACATAGTTATTGTCCCCACCCTGTATAGGCACTGTCGATGAGCATAGCTTGTACATCTTTTGAAAATGTGACGTCACAGTGTCTTTCAGCTGATTTCATCTTTCGGACACGGAAAATTATCTACGCCGTGTCTATAGGTATACTAAGAACTATCCAAACGCGAGAGCGGCTGTACGTATATTCATACCTGAAGAGAGAACGGCATACTATAAAAATGAAGGGGGGCGTCAGGTATTTCGCAATATTTCTAGGATGTGGGGTTTTCCACAAAGTAATGTTTTACTTTGACAGCGGTGATGGTCGTCTCACCCTGGTTCACCCTCTTCGGGCTCCAAATTTACAAGTTCACCGATGCATTTCGGCAGTAGTTCATTAATTGCGACCGTATAAGATGACGAAACAGCTCGGTCACTGTTCGGTTTGCCTTTCACCAATTTATTTTGACCTATCCGTTCGCTGGCCGGCTTCGTGGGACACGTTTCAAAGGAGGAGCACACTCGGGGAGCCAGCATGCAATTTCTGGGGTAGAAAATGCGGAAGAAGCGCCGAAGGGGTGAAAAGAGCAAAGGTTCGCGGACACGTTGAACCATTTGAACGCGAGTGGAAGCCTTTTAAAACCGGCCAGAGGTTCTTAACACGGAGGGGGACTTATCAGCGTCGGTTTCAGTAGCGACCGCGCGCGCTCCAACCCTTGCTCTTCAATCATCACGGAACCGTGAAACCACGAACCGCCGTGGACGTGGACATGGACGTGGAAAACCGTCGGACCGGGAACGAGAGCATCGATCGTCGAAAATTTCGTTTTTCTGTCGCATTTCTGTGCCGTTCGCGAAAAAACGCCATCGACTGATTCCGCCGAGTTACGGGAACCTTGCCAGGGAATATCGAACGCCAGCGACTTTATCGCCGCGCCGGGAATTTTATTGGCTCGACGGGCGAAACCGGTAGGCGCGATTCGAAACTGACTCGTGGTAAGGACGAGAACGATTCGTTTCGGGAGCGCGACAGGCGCTCGTGTCACCGAAACCGCGTGCCACGAGCCGCGATAACGCTTATCAAAGTCTTCGCGACCCAATTCGCAAACGGCCAGCGAAATGAATCGTGGATGTGGCCCGCGGAGGCGTGGCCTCGGTGCTCTCGCTGCCCCCTGGGGCAGTTCGTGCCTTTCTTAAATTGATCTTGAGAAGCCTAAGACCTCTTGAAAACTTGGTGAGAATCTTAATCGAACACGACTGTTCCCTATTAAAGTGCCTCGAGGGGGCGTGGCTTTATGGCTCCGGCTCTGTATTTACAACAGTGGCACAGGATCATCTGAACGATCCTAAAGTTCCCACAACCAAAAAAAAGCATACTGGAAAAATCGACGAGCCACGATAACGCTTATTAAAGTTTTCGCGACCCAATTCGCAAACTGCGAGCGAAATGAATCGTGGATGTGGCCCGAGGAGGCGTGGCCTCGGTGCTCGTGCCGCCCCGTGGATCTATTCGTGCCTTTCGTTTTCTTAAAGTGATCTTGAGAAGCTCCTTGAAAACTTGGTGAGAATCTTAATCGAACACGACTGTTCCGATACATGACTGTTCCCTATTAAAGTGCCTCGAGGGGGCGTGGCTTTATGGCTCCGGCTCTGAATTTACAACAGTGGCACAGGACCATCTGTGTCTACTTTCGATCCAGAACGATCCTAAAGTTCCCACAACCTAAAAAAAGCATACTGGAAAAATCGACGAGCCACGATAACGCTTATTAAAGTTTTCGCGACCCAATTCGCAAACTGCGAGCGAAATGAATCGTGGATGTGGCCCGAGGAGGCGTGGCCTCGGTGCTCTTGCCGCCCCGTGGATCTATTCGTGCCTTTCGTTTTCTTAAATTGATCTTGAGAAGCCCCATGAAAACTTGGTGAGAATCTTAATCGAACACGACTGTTCGGATACACGACTGTTCGGATACACGACTGTTCTCTATTAAAGTGCCTCGAGGGGGCGTGGCTTCATGGCTCCGGCTCTGAATTTACAACAGTGTCACAGGACCATCTGTGTCTATGTTCGATTCAGAACGATCCTAAAGTTCCCACGACCAAAAAGAAGCATACTGGAAAAATTTACGAGCCACGATAAACCTTATCAAAGTCTTCGCGACCCAATTCGCAAACGGCCAGCGAAATGAATCGTGGATGTGGTCCGTGGAGGCGTGGCTTCGGTGCTCTCGCTGCCCCCTGGGGCAGTTCGTGCCTTTCTTAAATTGATCTTGAGAAGCCTAAGTCCTCTTGAAAGCTAGGTTAGAATCTTAATCGAACACGACTGTTCCGATACATGAGTGTTCTCTATTAAAGTGCCTCGAGGGGGCGTGGCTTTATGGCTCCGGCCCTGAATTTACAACAGTGCCACAGGACCATCTGTGTCTACGTTCGATCTAGAACGATCCTAAAGTTCCCACGACCAAAAAGAAGCATACTGGAAAAAGCGACGAGCCGCGACGGCGTATAGCAAATGTTCGAATAACGACCCGGCGACGAAACTTTTGCGGCCTGTTTCGAATGATTGATAGTCGCGGCTATTATTCTCGTCGTGCCGGGGGAAAAAAAAGTGGACCGAGAGGATAGGAAAAGTTCGAGCCGGTTAACAAGGAAGACATGAATTTTCCATACTTCCGGGGCCGAGGTCTCGCCCTCCCCCCCCGGCAGCTTAATTACTCGCTCTACGGGGTTGATTATGCTTTATGCCGGGCGGCGTTGCCACTAATTGGGAATTACTGGCGGGCGTCGTTGTCTTCGGGACTTTTTTATCCGACGTCCAAGCCCATCGACGAGCTGTCTCGAATTTTTCATGGAATCGCACCGCTGGGACGCGTCCCCGTTAAGGATTCATCGAACGGGTATTCCGGATGCAGTTACACGCATTTTCTAGCATCTTTGGGACCACGGGAGCTGACGCAGGAGTTGTAGAAAACTTTAGAAGATAGTCCTGCGTCCCAAATTGTGCCAATCGTCCCTGAAACTCGGCCCCAAGGCGTTCCTTCGCTTTTCAGGGCCAACCAGGAACATGCGAGCGGGATCTTTCTATGCATCCATGCAGGAACACTGTTCTTAACACTTTCCACGTTGGAATTGAAACTGTACAGACAAAATTGATCGTACCGGTAATTCAATTTAACCCTTAGCACTCGGATGGCGACTCTGAGGCACCACTGAAAATTGCTGTGCTATTCTTAAAAATATTGTTCACATTATTATTTTTGTTCGTATTTAATAAACTACTAGACATTTACATATTACATGAGATATTATATCAGTTTCATATTCAATAATTATTTAAATAAAAATTAATTTTTTTTTTTAAATACCACGTTTTTAAAACGGACTAAAAAGTATAAGATAATCTAAATAAAAATATGTTTAAAAACGGACTAAAAAGTATAAAATAATTTTTCCTAGCCAGGTACAGGTTCCTAAAACCATGCCCCATACAGATAGTCCTGAAAATTTGTGATTGTGAATTTTTAATAGCTATGAAAATACTTGTAAGATTTAAAACGAAAAACGTGGGACGCAAGATAATAGTAAGGCGTGTAGAGAGTAGCTGCCGTTGAGAAAACACACAAAAGTTCATGTCATTTGTAATGCAATAAAATTGTTAGTGACTTAGGTGAACAATTCATGTATCAATTAGTTGTACATCAATGGGTCAGAGTGGGGATGAGTCAGAGTGGGAACACGTAGTAGAGTGGGGACGTACAGGTAGTGCGATGGGGTATAACGGTTAGATTTATTAATAATAATTTATATATCCTAAACGCATAGGCTTTTTTAAAAAATTTTAAATATTGCATTGTCATCCAGTTCTGAGCTATGTTTAAAATTTCAAGACTCCAGCTCATCGGGAAGTTAGTTTAAAATCAATTGCAAAATGTGTACCGAACAGACAGACAGACAGACAAGAAAGCGAGCTAATAAAAACGTGGTAAAAAATGAAAAAAAATTGTATAGAATTATTCCAGATTGGAAAAATCTTTTGTTTTTTAGTTAAAATAGCTCCGAGTGCAGAGGGTTAATAAAATTAATTTATCAGACATATCATCAGAATTTTTGCTAATTGCTATTTGAACAGCAATAGCAATTTCAGCCGAGGAAACAGTTTCTTCTGGACTTTCTGCTCAGAAAGGGAACTACGTCTTCTCGAGGGTCCACAAAAAATCTATTAACATGTAAATGGAATGTTAATATTTGGGACCAATCGCAGCTCGTCCCAACGATTTCGGTGCTCGTGAAGCGATAAGGAGCGCTCTCTCTCGCTCTCTTTCCCTCGATTGCTCCTTCAGCACGCGTAATCGCTCTTCGTGGACTCGCGAGGAGTCCTATCCCCGGTCACAGCGCAAATATTTATGCAACTTCTGGGAGACTCGCCGTGTCGCGTCGCGTCGCGTCGTCGTGCTACCCCGTGGAAAAGTTAATTCCGAACTGTGCTGCGCGTGCGGCCAGGGAGTAAATATCATAAACACCGGATATACGTATAACGAAGCGTGGCTCGAGGCAATTTCTCGCTCGGATACGCTCAGGCAACCGTTAACCGGTTCGTCAATAATATTCCAGAGCATCGTACCTCGTCAATTAGATTTCTTCGCCGGCGAACTTGACCGCTCCTCCCGCGGTTTCTCTGTTTGCGAACGACTTCTGGCCGATCCTTCGTTTCGCCTCGAGTCGTTCAGCTTTGGATGCTCGGCGGCCCGTATATTCCATGGGTATGGTTCAACAAAATCAGAACGGGAGTACAGATCCTTTCACCCGGCAAAAAGTTCCTCGGGGCAAGAATAAATTAAGAAAATACCATATACTTTACGAAATGGAAGTATTTCTATTTTCTCGGTGAAACAAAATTTGAAAAATCAGCCTCCTAGAAGTTAGCCCCCCACTTGTTGAATTAAATAATTTTAACAGTTGTGCTAGGTTTGTGCTACATTGTAATATTAAAATTATAATATAAAAAATAGGACAGAAAATTGAGAAAAACGATTTTTTTTAGTAGCCCCCCACTTTTTTTTTTAATTTTCTCTATTGTGCTAAGTTGTGCTAGGTTGTGCTAGGATTGTGCTAATAATAAGAGATTAAGTGTAACAATTAAACGAAGAGAAATCTATAAAGCGTCCAGTAAATAATTTCTTTCGTATTTCTTCAGAGTAATAATTTCATTAAAAATTGTGCTAAGTTGTGCTAGGATTGTGCTAATAATAAGAGATCAAGTGTAACAATGAAACGAAGAGAAATCTATAAAGCGTCCAGTAAATAATTTCTCACGTATTTCTTCAGAGTAATAATTTCATTAAAAATTGTGCTAAGTTGTGCTAGGATTGTGCTAATAATAAGAGATCAAGTGTAACAATTAAACGAAGAGAAATCTATAAAGCGTCCAGTAAATAATTTCTTTGGTATTTCTTCAGAGTAATAATTTCATTAAAAATTGTGCTAGGTTGTGCTAGGATTGTGCTAATAATAAGAGATCAAGTGTAACAATGAAACGAAGAGAAATCTATAAAGCGTCCAGTAAATAATTTCTTTCGTATTTCTTCAGAGTAATAATTTCATTAAAAATTGTGCTAAGTTGTGCTAGGATTGTGCTAATAATAAGAGATCAAGTGTAACAATTAAACGAAGAGAAATCTATAAAGCGTCCAGTCAATAATTTCTCTCGTATTTCTTCAGAGTAATAATTTCATTACAAATTGTACTAAGTTGTGCTAGGATTGTGCTAATAATAAGAGATCAAGTGTAACAATGAAACGAAGAGAAATCTATAAAGCGTCCAGTAAATAATTTCTTTGGTATTTCTTCAGAGTAATAATTTCATTAAAAATTGTGCTAGGTTGTGCTAGGATTGTGCTAATAATAAGAGATCAAGTGTAACAATTGAACGAAGAGAAATCTATAAAGTGTCCAGTAAATAATTTCTTTCGTATTTCTTCAGAGTAATAATTACATTAAAAATTGTGCTAAGTTGTGCTAGGATTGTGCTAATAATAAGAGATCAAGTGTAACAATTAAACGAAGAGAAATCTATAAAGCGTCCAGTAAATAATTTCTTTCGTATTTCTTCAGAGTAATAATTTCATTAAAAATTGTGCTAGGTTGTGCTAGGATTGTGCTAATAATAAGAGATCAAGTGTAACAATGAAACGAAGAGAAATCTATAAAGCGTCCAGTAAATAATTTCTTTCGTATTTCTTCAGAGTAATAATTTCATTAAAAATTGTGCTAGGTTGTGCTAGGATTGTGCTAATAATAAGAGATCAAGTGTAACAATTAAACGAAGAGAAATCTATAAAGCGTCCAGTAAATAATTTCTTTCGTATTTCTTCAGAGTAATAATTTCATTAAAAATTGTGCTAGGTTGTGCTAGGATTGTGCTAATAATAAGAGATCAAGTGTAACAATGAAACGAAGAGAAATCTATAAAGCGTCCAGTAAATAATTTCTCTCGTATTTCTTCAGAGTAATAATTTCATTAAAAATTGTGCTAAGTTGTGCTAGGATTGTGCTAATAATAAGAAATCAAGTGTAACAATGAAACGAAGAGAAATCTATAAAGCGTCCAGTAAATAATTTCTCTCGTATTTCTTCAGAGTAATAATTTCATTAAAAATTGTGCTAAGTTGTGCTAGGATTGTGCTAATAATAAGAAATCAAGTGTAACAATGAAACGAAGATAAATCTATAAAGCGTCCAGTAAATAATTTCTTTCGTATTTCTTCAGAGTAATAATTTCATTAAAAATTGTGCTAAGTTGTGCTAGGATTGTGCTAATAATAAGAGATCAAGTGTAACAATGAAACGAAGAGAAATCTATAAAGCGTCCAGTAAATAATTTCTTTCGTATTTCTTCAGAGTAATAATTTCATTAAAAATTGTGCTAAGTTGTGCTAGGATTGTGCTAATAATAAGAGATCAAGTGTAACAATTGAACGAAGAGAAATCTATAAAGCGTCCAGTAAATAATTTCTTTCGTATTTCTTCAGAGTAATAATTTCATTAAAAATTGAGCTAAGTTGTGCTAGGATTGTGCTAATAATAAGAGATCAAGTGTAACAATGAAACGAAGAGAAATCTATAAAGCGTCCAGTAAATAATTTCTTTCGTATTTCTTCAGAGTAATAATTTCATTAAAAATTATTCGAGTAGCTGTCTGCGGACATACTCTTATATAAATCATGCAACAGCAATCTTACATTTTTCCAGAAATTTTATACAAGCTTCTATTAAATGCGGTAAATAAATTTGCAGTATGAAAATTACTGGTATAAAAATGTTTCTCTACGTTTTCGAAATCCTGGCACGTCTACCAGGTAATCCTCTTTTCTCCAAAAAATTCTACACCCTGTATTTCGAGCCAGGAAAGCTTCCATCACCGTCCGGGGGCCATCGTTGTCTCTGAAGGAGTCAATTTCCTGCGGAAATGTTTGCTCGATGTCAGTGTTATAGGCCAGATATACGTTCCCGGACACTATCGACAGTCTAAACTCGAATCGAGACGCGCCGGCTCGTCGAGCTCTCGCTGTTTCCATGCTCCCAAGCCACCGCACACACACACACACACACTCTCGCCAGGTGTTTATCTCGGTGACCCTATCCATCGCGGATGGATCTATAATGCATCGTGTCACGCGTTTCTCCCCGGTTGCATCGAGAGAGCGACGCAACGCAGACGTCTTCTCATAGACGCTTAGACACTTGCAGACAGTGATTTCGAAACGGTCCGATTTCGCGACACATCGCTGAAATCGCGAAATCTCGATGGTAATCGAGGCGAATAAACGCGCTCGACACAATAAGCGGATCGCGCGAGGAATGCACCCGCCACCGCGGAGTTGCAGCAACGCACACGTGGGAAGTTCCCAGCGAGGGAAGACACGAGATAGCGATGAATGTCCTTAATATCAGGCCGCCGAACCCGTCGGTGGCTTTTTCTTCAACTTCCTAGAAAAGATGTTTCCAGTACGCGTCTACGAAACTTTGAATGATTTTCGGAAAACTGAGACTCGGTGAAAATAGTCAGACGAGTGTGGTCAGAAAATGGTTCAGATCGAGACAGTCGAAATTACTGGTTTCCGGTTTTTTCTTTTACGATTCGTAAAGTTACAGATGTATTTTCTTGAGAAATTTTTTTAGTACGCTTTTGTATTCAAGTACATGTTACCATAAAAATCCTACGTAATCTAAATACAGTCGGTGTGAAAAGTATTCGTACACCTTTTAAAAACGAATAACTTTTTCAGAATTCCACCCAACAGCTTGAGTTTTTTTGAGACGTTAGAAGGATTAGTTTACTAGCTAATATGTAAATAATTTTTTTTTTTATTGTTATTGGTCGTAATTTCGAAAGAAAAAGTAAAGGTCACGATTTTTAAATTTTTTATCTGTGCCTGTAGTGAAAATTTATAAGGTGCATTTGGTAGGTATAAGTAAGTTATATACATGTACAAAGTTTTATTGAAATCGGTTGACGCATAAAAAAGCTATGGGCATTGTAACATGTGAAAATCTTTGAATTTAGGGTTTTCGAATCATTTAAATCGCAGATTCTTACAATTTTTGCTATTTTCAATCATTTATATTCCGTAACAACCTCGATCGATTTCGATGAAACTTTGTACATGTATATAACTTACTTATACCTACCAAATGCACCATATAAACTTTCACTACAGGCACAGATAAAAAATTTAAAAATTGTGACCTTTACTTTTTCTTTCGCAATTACGACCAATAACAATAAAAAGAAAAAATTATTTACATATTAGCTAGTAAACTAATCCTTCTAACGTCTCAAAAAAACTCAAGCTGTTTGGTCGAATTTTGAAAAAGTTATTCGTTTTTAAAAGGTGTACGAATACTTTTCACACCGACTGTAAACTCAATTCTGTTATTATTATAAAAGAATATACATCACTCTCGTTTAGGGCTCGGTGGTTCTAGTGTTAATCAATTTTGCACTACTTTTGACATTTCAATTGGCGAAAATTTTCCAAGTGGCTTATCCAGTGACTGGAAAAGTCTAGGATGTATGATTTCGAGCCGAACCCGTCGGTGTCTTTTTCTTCAACTTCCTAGAAAAGATGTTTCCAGTATGCGTCTACGAAACTTTGAATGATTTTCGGAAAACTGTGATACGAGACTCGGTGAAAATAGAGTGTGGTCAGAAAATTGTTCCGATTAACGCTAGAACTACCGAGCCAGTCGAAATGACTGGTTTCATGTATTTTCTTGAGAAATTTTTGAAGTGAAGCTTCTTTGCTGAGGGTAACAATTTTCTGATGTTACGGAAGTGACGTTACGGAAGTCGAGAGTGGCGCGAAAATTTAAACGGTTCGTTTTAAATCTTTAAATTCGTCTTAAATCAAATTATTTTATACTTTTTAGTCCATTTTACAACATGGTTTTTAAAATAATTATTTTCTTTTTAAATTACTATTTATGACGATTTCGCATTCATAGAAAATCATAGAAAAAATAATGAACGATCAAAATTTGTGACGCAAAGAAGGAGAGCGTATGGGAAATGCTATGACCTATGTATGTCTCTTTCTTTCCCATACGCTTTCCTTCTTTGTGTCGCATATTTTGATCGTTCATTATTTTTTCCATGATTTTCTATGATTCAAAATATGATATAAATATTATTCATTCAATTTTGTCTAAATGTTTTGCAAACACTGCGTCGAGAGTTGTTCCTGATCTTGTTCTCGCTTCATTAGGATTATTTACCATTTCCAATCTTAATTTACCTCTAAACATTACTAGACTGCAATTTTAGTATGCTTTTCTATTCAAGTACATGTGTTACCATAAAAATCCTACGAAATCTAAATAAACTCAATTCTGTTATTATTATAAAAGAATATACGTCACTCTCGTTTAGGTCTCGGTGGTTCTAGTGTTAATCAATTTTGCGCTACTTTTGACATTTCAATTGGCGAAGATTTTCCAAGTGGCTTATCCAGTGACTGGAAAAATCGAGGATGTACGATTTCGAGTGGTTAAGCAGTGTTGAATAAAAGGGACAAAGTGATTGTTGCGACATTCGATAAGTGTGTCCCAGCGATCGATCATCGAAGGATGCGAGCCGAGCGACGTCGACGCCGAGACAAGACGTTTATCCGGGCTCGGGCTAACGTAATTTCCATCGGGTTTTCAATGGAGGAGAAGAAGAAGTAGCTCCGGGGACAACAAAGCCGGCGTTGGCGATAAAAAAGTAACGTTGCCAGAGTAGAGGCCAAGAGAAGCGAAAGAGAGAGAGAGAGAGAGAGAGAGAGAGAGAGAGAGAGAGAGAGAGAGAGAGAGAGAGAGAGAGAGAGAGAGAGAGAAAGCTGTAATGGAGGACAGAGAGGCGAATGTAATTTTCGTAAATGGCCGGCGCGCATTCCCGGACTATCTGCAGAATCAGGTTCTCGTCGTCGGTGTCTTCGACGAGACGCACGATCTCGCGTGATCGCTTAAATACCTCGTGGATCTTCGATCGAGCGCAACGATCCCCCCGGGCGATCCCACTTCCGGTCGCCTGTCCCTTGACTTTTTATCGCGTCGCTTTCGATCGATCGACTTTCGACGCTCTTCCTCTCCTCGATCTCCGCTCCAGAAATCCAAATTTCTTACCGTAATCACCGACAATTTCTCGACGATAATCTTTAACATTATCAAACACATTTTTCGACAATAATAATACCAGATACCACAGAAGTTTGGGAATTCTAGACAAATCGAATTGTTAACACGTTCGTTACCAGCATTCATTTAGCTGGGCCATCGTTAAATTGTTTAATCAAATTCGTACCTCCTTCTCGAAATGTCAAAATAATTTACGTGTCACGAACATCGTGCTACGCGACCATAAATTTAAATAACAGTGTGTTTAAAATCGATTCAACTGGTTTCGAGTGAACTATGAAACCGTAGACGGCACATATATGAGGCTATAATTATTAAAGTGGTCCAAAGTCAAAATTAATAAAAAATGAGACTATCAGTTCTTTCACATCACATTATTTTAAACTAAATTAATTCAATATAATTTTTACGATATTGTCGAAACTGAACCGTTAGATAGTGCGCTTGTTATTTCAACAGAAATCCTTGAAATATCTCGAAACAAGAAATATATGACAGACCACTTTCATAATTATGGGCTCGATATACAATATCAAACACAGTCCACTTAGAAACATTGACAGCTCGAAGAACAGCATCCGACCAGAGCTTTATCTTTAATTTGATTAATAACAATATTGATTGTCCTTCTCTCTCCTGAGGCAAATCAATTTCTATGTATCCGAACGCGTTTTGAGAACAGGATTTCAAACATTTAAATCCAAATCCACATATATGGATTAATAAATCCTTTAAATCGCATTCCTGTAACTCAAACATTTTATGTTAACATCGACTCTTTTAATGGTTCGTTACAATCATTTAAAAGTTGCGTGCGATTAGTATTCCTAAAACTTTCTGCATGTCCATTCCTGGGCAATTTTACGGTAACACTTTCTTTTTCTTTTTGTGTTTTATATTTCTTTATTTTCTATTGTAAACATTTGTATAAATCATAATTTCATTCGTTTTGAAAGGAATAAATTGATATTCAATTTCTAAGCGTGTCGAAACACAAATGTAATCGCTACCACTGTCATATATTATTATTATTATTATATATGTTTTTTATTTCTTTATTTTCTATTGTAAACATTTCTATAAAAGGACTTCGGTCCGTAAATAATAAATATTATATTTACGGACCGAAGTCCTTTATAATAATAAATATGATATTTATTATTTACGGGCCGAAGTCCTCTTATACAAATGTTTACAATAGAAAATAAAGAAATAAAAAACATATATAATAATAATAATATATGACAGTGGTAACGATTACATTTGTGTTTTGACACGCTTAAAAATTGAATATCAATTTATTCCTTTCAAAACGAATGAAATTATGATTTATACAAATGTTTACAATAGAAAATAAAGAAATAATATAATATTTAAAATAATATTGAAAATAAAGAATAAATATAATATTTATTATTTACGGGATTTATTATTATAAAGGACTTCGGTCCGTAAATATGATATTTATTACTTACGGACCGAAGTCCTCTTATACAAATGTTTATAATAGAAAATAAAGAAATAAAAAACATATATAATAATAATAATATATGACAGTGGTAGCGATTACGTTTGTGTTTTGACACGCTTAAAAATTGAATATCAATTTATTCCTTCCAAAACGAACATAAATTATGATTTCTTCGCAACTCCGATCGTTTATAGAAACTGCGCGAATCCCAAAAATTCGGCGGTGGACGTGTTAATTGGGGCCGTCTATTTTTCACGCACGACAACTTTGTTATCCAGGGATGAGCGAATAGATAAACACGAGTCGGGTAGAAGACGGGCTTCAGCGAGCCGGATAATTTCGAGGACGCGATTCGATCCGAGGACTAGAACGTCGGAGATTGTCTCCTCGTCTGTCGCGTCGCGTCGCGTCGCGTCCCGTCTTCGAGTCGCGCGACTCGAGATCCAGACGAAGGGCTGATAATTCCAAGGTAAACGGATTAAAGGTGAAAAGGCGGGTGCGGAGGTGGTTGACGACGGAAGGGCTATGGTTTCGAGGCCGCCGCGGAGTTTTCCTCGCAGATAAGAGCCCGTCTCGCGAAACACAAACAGAGACCGGGCGGCGCGTGGGCTTTAACGACGTCGGAAAAGTTAAGGGGGGGGGGGGGGGTCTTAAGAGGAGGAGAGAGACCGTTCAAGCGAAGTTCGTCCGTAGTTTGGACGAAAGATTAAAGAGACGCCGATGAAAGCCACCGGTGCGATGGCAAGGTGCACAAGTGCGTCTCCCACGCGACTTCTCGAACCCTTTCATACAACTCTCTAAATACAAACCTCCGCGGAAGGTAAACCGGGTCGAGGCGCAGCACCGAATGCAACCTTCCCGCGCAATTTAATCGAGCAAATGCACCGATCGACCCGCGAATCGTAGCTTTCGATGACCGCAAAGCTTTTCGAGATGCCGCCGACAAAGCGCCCGAGAAATCATGTCCCGCGAGCAATGAAATTGCCGATTGCTATGGGACTGGAATGGGGACTTCGACACGGAACACCTTTTGTAAATATGACGTATCTTAGATTAGATAGCGAACCGTGTGTATCCGTTTTCCGGAAATATTCGGGAAATTGATGGTGGCCGGAGAAAAATGTTAGCTTTCTGGTATCGTCTATTCTGTTACGGTGAGGTTCTCTAAAAAGATTTCGCAAGCAATGAAATATTGACATTATTACGTTATTTGTACAATGTTGCTCGAGAGTTTGCTCAGCTCTTAGAACAACCTAACGATTTACTTTCACGAAAGCTAACAACCAATTAGTAGAAGTATGTGGGGGTATGATAAAAGATGTACGTACCCAGAAAAATTGCTAAAATATCTTGTTTACGCCCTTGGCTGATCTCACGTGAACATCGTTCAGGCCTTGATGATTTAGCGAGGTGTCCGCTAACAAGTTTCTCGAAGGACCACCTTCTATTGCAGAAGGACTAAACAAGAGGTTTGGTAACGCACACTATATTTCCAAGTTGAAACTGCAAGGCAGTTTAACAAATTACAAAGTTTTAGAAAAAATGAAAATTAGCTTCTCTGCCTGTGTCTAGCCTAAACAGGAGAGCGATGTTGCTAGGTTTAACCCTTTGCGGTCGGAGCTGTTTCAACTCAAAAACGAAAGATTTTTCCATTCCAGAATATTTTCATTCTATACAATTTCTTTTCATTTTTTGCATATGAAATTGATATAATATCTCATGTAATATATAAATGTCTAGTAATTTATTAAATACGAACAAAAATAATAATCTGAACGATATGTTTAAAAATGGCATAGCAATTTTCAATGGCGTCTCTGAGTCGCCATCCGAGTGCTAAGGGTTAAGTATTTGCTAATTCTAATTTTGACGGACTCGAGTCAGCGTCGTTCAGGGCAGTGTCGCCAGATGAGTCCGAATTCGGACTCATTTACTACTTTTCCCCTTCCACTATCCCATTCCAGTACCACGTGCCACTCAATCCCCGTCGCGCACGCGCAATCCCCTCAGAGAGGGGGTACCTGTATTCCCCTACATTTTCTCGACCTGGCGACACTGGGTGCGGTGCCCCTCCTCTAGTCGCACCAAAATTTCCCCTTCCTCGGATAATTGAGGGTGGGGAAACCTGTACTGAGGGTTGGAAGCGGGCCCAAAATCACCAAGATGGTCGCGGAGTCTACCGTCGAGATGGGAGTGCGGAAACGGACGCTTATGGCAGAACCCCATATCTGGTAACCATAAAATCACCAGGGGCACGACTACCTAGCCGAGGTGAAGCGAGGGACCTATGGATTGACCTTGTGTTTAAGCGTTTTATTACAGCGCGCAAAGAAAGCAAAGAACAATATTTCAAACATTTAAATCCAAATCCACATATGGATTAATAAATCCTTTAAACCGCATCACAGCTAAATCCAACATTTTATATCGTGATATTGACTTTTTTAATGGTTCGTTACTATCATTTAAGAAAAAGTTGCGTGCTATTATATGATTATATGTGATATAATGTATTCCTGTAACTGTCAGCATGTCCATTACTATGTAACTTTATGCTAAGACTTTTTTTTATGAATATCTTCTATTGTAAACATTTGTATAAAAGGACTTCGGTCCGTCAATAGTAATAAATAATAATAATAATAATATAGTCACTGGGACTCGGGAAAAAGCCGGAAACTATTAACCCTTAACACTCGGATGGCGACTCTGAGGCACCATTGAAAATTGCTGTGCTATTCCTAAAAAGATTGTTCACATTATTATTTTTGTTCGTATTTAATAAACTACTAGACATTTACATATTACATGAGATATTATAATAAGAGGATCCATGTCCCTTATATGTATAGCACCAAAATCAGCCTACGATGACACCGATGTGTGCCAATGTAAATATTCGTCCGGTTAACGCTGGTGCAAAGTTTCGCGATACACCAAAGACCAATTCGTACTGTTTTTCTCGACGAGGACGAGGATTCAGTAACGGTTCAAAGGCAGTGCACAGGGTTTCTTACGGCGGATCGGCTCCGGTTGGCTTTGCCGCGGCTCCCGGTTAAGTGCAACCATGTATATTAAAAGACGCCGCTCCGTGCTCGCTGCTTAATGACATCGAGTTCGAGGAGCTTTCAAGTTTACCGAACGATCAGTGTCGGCGCAAGAGCACAGAACCTTTGTGCTGCTCGGGTTTGCTTCCGAGGTTCCGAGACCCGCCGACGGCTCCTTATCGTCATTACGCGCTTCCCTTGTCCTTTCCCTCCCCACAAGCCCCTGCGAACCCCTACGAAACCTTGTGTTACAGCTTTGTGTCTTCGGCTTTGAATTCCACGCAATAACGGCGGCGGCGGCGGCAGAAGCTCCGTTCACACTCGCAGATTATCGCCGCGATGCCTGTTGCACTTTTACGGCCCTCTTCCGGCGAGATTTCCACTTTGTCTCGATCGAATAAAATCCCGGTGAAACGCGAATTCCGAGAAAAATTTACGCTCCCCGATTTAAGGAATTGGCCTGTAAAATTTGAAGGGCATTCATCCAATGGAATTTGCCAAGATTCAATCACTTCCCAGATAGGACAATGACGTCTGGAAGACGTCTGTTGTTGGACATTCAACATGTCTTAAAGACTCATTTTTCTGAACGTCTTATGGCAGAAAACTTTAATACAATATTATAATGCAGTAATTTGATAGTGTATTGAATCCGTTGTTTTTTACTATATTATAATCAAAATTATAAAAATTTTTCAGACGCAGTTTTTCCATTTTTTTCTTGAAAAAGATCCAAATATGGATCGAAACGTCGGAAAAAGTTTAAACAAACTTGCAAAATAGCTTTAGATTGTTTATATTAGATCGAACCGTGCGCCGAAAACATCACACATCGTTATGTCTTATGGCAGAGTTGGGCAAAATTTTCATCTAAATAAACATTTCGAATAACGAATAAAAAATAAACTTTATTGTAGTTGTGGAAAGATTTATTCGAAACCTCCGAATAAAAGATACAGAAAAATGGTGAAAAAATTATTCGAAGTTCGAATAAAGCCACTCCGTACAAAAAAAATTATCTTTATTCGTCGGATAAATTCTCGTCGAATATAATTATTTATTTGATCCTCGTCGAATAAAGATACTTTTTGATATTCGAACCATCGAATAATGAATAAAAATTTTTTTACTTTTCATTCGCTATCCGAAATTTTTAGATGAAAATTTTGCCCAACTCTGGTCTTATGTTATAAAACTGTACGTCCCAGAGACGTTTCTTTAAAGACATTCAGACCTAAAATGGACGTCTTCGACACGTGTGCTACCTGGGTTTCTTCCATAGGGTCTTTACGATTTCACCAATTGTGAAATTAATAATCTGATTTAATTTGATCGGCGCTGCTAGGTTCGGAAGCTCGAGAATCGAGAAAATTCAGGTCGCCGGGCATCTCATCAAAGATGCATAGAGCACACTTGTCCCGTGGCAGAAGCTACGCGACTTATAATGCAACGCGTTCGCCTCGAAACGCCGCATATCCGCGGAATCACCGAATTCCAGGATCCCGCGGCTTCCTTGTAAATATTCACGGAGAAATTCGTGGCCGAGGAACGCGGGCACACAAATATCGATAAGCTGCGACAAACTCATCGGCTTATAATACTGCAGAGAGGCGATCGATAGCGGAAACGAGAGAAACTGACACGGTCCCGGTGGACGCGGGTGCAATTGTTCCTCTGTATCGTGGATGTTGTGCGGCACGACGAGAATTCAGAAAATTAATGAATAACAAACAAACACGTGGCGCACCTGCAGGTTTTACGAGCGCCGGGTTACGATCCTCCGCGTCCTGGACCTGAAGCGGGCAGAACAGGTGTTTGTTATTCCCTCGCTTTGTCCTCGTTTCGCCGCACACGCGAGCACGTGATCCGCGGTTCTCCCTGAAAAATGAAAATTGTGTACATCGATTGTACGAAACGGCAGCCAAACGCGAATACCTTCCATTATGAAAAAAATAGAGGTAAAAATAATATATCGACATCGTTAAAAGTTTGCGGCGCTTTCGCAGTTTCAAATTTCGCATACTCATTTTTTCTTTTTTTTTTCATAAAATCCGCTGACTCGCTCGCGCAGTTTTACATTTGCCGAATAATGGCCAAACGCTGATTCCGCGAGAATAATTCGGTGGGAAATGTCGAATAAAATTTTTTCAAATATATAGTTTTCAAGAGAGAGAGAGAGAGAGAGAGAGAGAGAGAGAGAGAGAGAGAGAGAGAGTTGGAAAGTTTACGCGCCTGTGGAATTTACGGGAAGTGGAAACAGTGAACGGTGATCAGACACTTTGGCGATACCTGTTCAATGCCTCGCGCGCTGAAGTAGAAACTGTAAATCATAGTCAGACACGCGGGAATACGTTCGCGGCCGTAGAAACTTGGAACTCGTTTTTTTTTTTTTTTTAACATAGCCACGTATGGAAAAATGTTATTCTATCTTTTCGACGTGATTTTCCACGCAGAATCGACCTCTGGCCGACTCTCCTATCAAACATGGGACGGACTGTGTATCCTGCGGCTTTTCACATTACGTTCCTTCCATTTCCGTGTGACCGTTCGTGGGCGATGATTTTTTTCAACTATCAGAACTGGATCGTATATCAGAGGATCGTGTACTCGGAGAAAGAGGACGATTATTTTTATTTAATCCCCTTGCACTGTAATATCGAATTAGACTCGTAAGAATGTTTTTATGGAGATTTAGCCATTAGAGAATATAATAGATACACAATATAAATTTTATTTTCGAAAATAAATGTAGAACAGATTGTTACGAGCCGAGGGTTAGGCGAACTATGCGTGACTGAGGATTGTTTGGTTTTTAATGTTGACTCGTAACTTATAGAAATTAACTAGATACACCTCGAGCGGCGAAGGTGTATCGTCGTAGAATACCAACTACTGGAATTTCGAAGAGGATGTGAATAATAAAGATAGACTCTAATATATTAACATAGAGTGTTAATATTCTCGATTAAACTCCGGGCAATACAATTTGGTTTGTGTTGTTTGTCTATCTAACACTCTCAGTTTTAACGCACCGAGAAATGCGTGGGCGATCACTCACGTTGTAGGCACTGTATGGTAAAACTGCTTGAAGAGGACTTTGGTTATAATCTTACTCGTACTGACTCGCCACGTGATACTGTTCGTACTGCGTTTAGTTCACTTGAAACACCCGATTAACCCTTACCACTCGGATGGCGACTCTGAGGCACTACTGAAAATTGCTGTGCTATTGTTAAAAATATTGTTCACCTTATCATTTTTGTTCGTATTTAATAAACTACTAGACATTTACATATCACATGAGATATTATAATAAGAGGATCCATGTCCCTTATATGTATAGCACCGAAATCAGCCTAAACCAAAATTGGGGCCACATACTACATCTGATTAGATTTAGATTCATGGAACTTATGCAACTCGCTGCATCGTCAAAAGAGCCCTATATTTTTTTTGTATCGTCGTAGAATACCAACTACTGGAACTTCGAAGAGGATGTGAATAATAAAGATAGACTTTAATATATTAACATAGAGTGTTAATATTCTGGATTAAACTTCGGGCTATACAATTAGGTTTGTGTAGTTTGTCTATCTAACACTCTCAGTTTTAACGCTCCTAGAAATGCGATCACTCACGTTGTAGGCACTGTATGGTAAAACTACTTGAAAAAGACTTTGGTTACACAATCGTACTGACTCGGCACGTGATACTATTCGTACTGCGTTTAGAAACACCCGATTAACCCTTACTACTCGTATGGCGACTCTGAGGCACCACTAAAAATTGCTATGCTATTCCTAAAAATATTATTCAACTTATAATTTTTGTTCGTATTTAATAAACTACTAGACCAAAGGTCTCCGAGTGCAAAGGGTTAATAAGAGGATCCATGTCCCTTATATGTATAGCACCAAAATCAGCCTAAACCAAAATTGGGGCCACATGCTACTTCTGATTAGATCTAGATTCATGGAACTTATGCAAATCGCTGCAAAAGAGCCCTATATTATTTTCAATTTTGAGTAAGCCCTTTGTTCTTGAATAGGCCCTCTGTTCCGGCACATATCTCCGGAAGGGTCAACACGTAACAAGCTCACAGCGCAAAGGGTTAAATTATTAGTTTGGAAGGGAGTGGAACTTAAGGAATGGACCATCGTTGCCAATATGGCTGTCCTCAAAGCGTTAATATATTTGGCCGAGAGAGTGTGTCTCGTTGAAAATATGGCTTTATCCCTCGGATTTATGAATTTATGTTCATCCTTTGCCGGACTCGTCCGAGTGAAAGTTGCACGAATTGCGGCTCTCGCGTTTCCAAGGAAAGGTTTTCTCGGTGGCTCGGTCAAAGTTGCGCCGTCGTCGCTCGGTAAATAAGGGCCCGGTGTAAATTAAATGTCGCTACGGGCGCCGTAAAACGGTAAGATTGCTGGAGCAACGGGGTTGCCCTTTGACGCTTTCATCCTCGTGTCCTCGTGACAAAAAAGAAAAAAAATAAACTGCCCCTAGACAGAAAAATGGCAGAAACACGCGAAAAACAGCGAGGCGCTCGTCCCTAAAAGAATCAGCCATCGAAAATAACGAAATTCGACCGGCGCGGCGCTGTGATTACTGATTCGATTACGCTTGATTGCAAGCTGCGCTATCTGCGCTCACTCTGCGCCCTCTCCGTGCCCTCTCTGTGCGCCACATCTGCGCGAGCGATGGTCAATCGACAATCGAACAGGCGAAAAAGAAAGGAAGACCGGAAACACCGCGAGTGTTCGCTTTTATTGCATTTGCTTGTTCGGACTTTTTCGGTCAGCGCACAGCACAGAGTATATTTTACGGATCGCGCGCTGTTGCACATTTTTCTTCCCATTCAGGGAATTACGCTCGACCCACGAACTCACTGATCAGCGCGAGTAAAATCAGCACCGTTTTCAAAAATCAAAATTCCGTAACTAGTTTTTCGTGGATACAGTAAAAGCTTGATTGTTGTCCAACAGCCGTGTTTTTCATGGACAAGAATCGTGACCAGAAGTGCTTTTTGATTTATTAGACTGCGTCTAGATATCGCACCGACCGCGCCGAGCGAGACTTCAATAGAGAGCCGAACATAGAGAAGGACAGAATGAAATACGGTTCGCGTGACTGTCCGCGTCTCTTTCTTTCCGATGCGCTGTCCTTCCTTGCGACCGAAACTTTCACCGTCGATTAAACCACTAAATACAATTGAAACAATATCGTGTTTGGTGTCATTTTAATCAGAAAAATGCTAGAAATAAGGTATTGAAAGTCCCACAAACAAATAATGAAAATTAAGAGATTTGTAAAATCGATTCCTCGAGTCAATGTGTGGTGTTCACACCGATATGTGGAATGGGTAGGCTCTGGACAAGAATCGTGTCCACGCTCCGGACAAGAATCAAGCTTTTACTGTAGTTAGTTTAGGGTACGCTGTCTGACCTTTCAGGAAAATGAAACATCGATCCGAAATTCTCCGTGCACAGCAAACTGGAAAGTGCATATCCCGTGCGGTGAAAAAAATTCTCGACGGTGGTCCAATGTACACAGATTCGAAACTCGCAGTGGCAAAACTTTTCTAACAACGTTCGCGGTTCCGCGGAAATAATTCCCAAAGATACACGTCTCTCTTCGAGCGTGTCTTCTTCGTCGAGAGCACTTCTCGGTGAGTGCTTGCAAGTTCGAGTTTCATTGCGCTGTTTGAACGGATTGAATTATTTTCGAGCGAGGGTGCCTTTGTAACCGGGCGGTATTTGTACGATAAAAAAAAATGGGTGAAAACGAAGGGGGGGGGGGGTAGTTTGGGCGAGCACGCGACGCCGAACGGCGAAAGTCGCAATTGAAAAGTTCTCGAGCGACGAGGCACCAATTTGCTCTCTGTCTCTCTTTACTCGAAAGTTGCCGAGGCGGTCCGAATCGAATTGGCCGAACGAAAATAAAAAGCTCGTCTGGTCCCCGCGATATTCCCTCGTATCGGAATCGTGGCGAAAATGTTTGCGGTTCGTAGGCGGCCCGCGTCGTCCTTGTCGGGAACGAGCTGAAACTTTGATCGTACAACGCGTCCCGAACTTCTTCAACTAAGGATCAAGTTCGACGACAACGACGACGACGACGACGACGACGACTATGCGTTCCAAATTCTACGAGAGACCCGCGACGGTGTAAAAAAAAATTGATGAAAATACAGTATTTCATCGATAATTGTCCAAACCACGGGTCCGGCCAGGGACAATTATGTGCGAGGGAAACTATTCTTTGACTTGTGCCGAAAGTAAAAATGGAATGGGAACCTCGAGGGGCCTCTGTCGCCGAGAAATGTAAACATGATACGGGTCGGGTATATCGGTGTGAGACCACTACTAATCCGATGGCAAAACTTCTTTATTTTTCATTATTTTTTTATGGAAATTTCGCCAACATATTCTTGATATTTTTCTGATGAAATTGATACCAAAAACGATGTAATTTCGATGATATTTACGTGTGTAATGAACGATGGGAGTTGACGGGACAAGTTGCCTCACCGATGTACTCGACTTGTAAATGTCCATATACATACCTTTATATGATCCGAATTATATCGTGGTTAGTATCATTTTAATCAGAAAAATGCCACAAATATATTGGTGAAAGTCTCATACAAAAATAAGTAATAATAAAAAAGTTTTTTATTGGGATTACATTGCGAGGACCCGGCGGGCCTTTGAACTGTGCCGGCGACTGGGACTCTACGCGTCTCTTTCTTTCCTATACGCTGCCCTTCCTTGCGCACGAAACTTCCATCGTCCATTACACACGTAAATATCATCGGAATTATATCATATTTGGTATCATTTTCATTAGAAAAATGCCAGGAATATGTTGGTGAAAGTTCCATAAAAAAATCATGAAAAATAAAGAAGTTTTGTTGTTGAATTAGTAGTGGTCTCCTGGTCTCACACCGATATACCCGACCCGTATCATGTTACACTTCTCGGCGGCCGAGGCCTCTCGAGTTTTATGGCCCCTCACGGGGTATACCCCGCAGGAGTGGGGATAGTTCAGGGACATTTATGTGCGAGACATTTGGGACATTTATCGATGAAATACTGTGCCACGGAAATTTTAATTGCCGGGAACCTTCAACGCCTCTTCGGACCTTTGCTACCGTCGTCGAGTACACGTTTTGCGCCGCGTGAGAACTCCGTATAGCTGCCAGCGGGGACCCGGTAAATCGATAGAACGAGATTACAGGTTGAAATTAACTGTCGGACTTGATATTTCTTGAACGTTATTCCAAGCACGGGCTCTCGCGGAGCTTAATAACGCGATCCCGCCGGCGGCGCGGCGGCGCGAGCGCGCGCGCCTGCGTTCGATGTTATTAAGCCCTGAATCGTAATTATCGAGGCAGCCGGCTCTCTCGCGACGCCAAATCGAGTTTACTTTCCCAAAGACGATTACGTCGATTCCATTGTTCCGCCAAGTTTTCGGAGTACCGGAACTTCCAGCAAACTGATCGGATGAAGAATGGCGATTTTACCAGTTAATTCGCGTGTACACTGTTTTTCTTTTGCATAGCGTTCACTGGGTATATCGTAGGGTAACTGCACCAGTGAATGAACATTTAAGAAATTGTTCAGGAAGATATTTTATTTTAAAAAAATATATGTGAATCAAAGGAATCTCATATATGCCAAATGGCTCCCTATACTTCATTTGTCAAAAATAAATGAACACAAATAAAATGAAATTATTATTATTTGTCTTTATTAAACATTAAATAAAAAATATAAAAAATACCAGTCAATGAACACTACAATTTACAACACTACTACTAATTTGTTGAAATATACAAAAGCGTTTATTTACTGGTGCCCGTTTATTCACTGGTGCAGTTACCCTCAAGGTCACCTTCACTTTTTTTAAATTGAACCACCCTTTTTTAAACAACTACAATGATAGTCCCTTTCATTAGGAATTCAGTGACTATGATTATTCCAAGGTCATTCAAGGTCACAGACAGAGAGAACGTATATGATTTAGAATATGAAAGCAGAATACGTTTATCACGGTTCAGACTTGTAGTAAATAGTAAACATACTCTCGGATGATTTTAAATGTTAGATCACTTTAATATAAACAATATTAACAATGAATATCAAGTTACAAAACGCTACGATGCGTATTTACCGAAACATTTAAAGCTCATATTCTAAATCTTATACGTTTTCACTATCTGTGACATTGAATGACCTTGGAATAATTATAGTCACTGAATTCCTAATGAAAGGGACCATCATTGTAGGTGATTAAAAAAGGGTGGTTCCATTTTAAAAAAAGTCAAGGTGACCTTGATATCTCTAAAAAAATGTCATAAAAATAAAATTTTATTTGGCATCGTGTCAGCCCCATTGTTTCCATTCAACTTTGCCCTTACCATATTTTACGTATCTTTACTCACCCTGTATGTAGGCTGTAGAGGTCTTTCGTTTTGAGCCCGGACTTCGAGAAAACAGGGCTGAGACGACATTGTTAAAATTGAAGCGAAGAGGAAGCCGTACGCGATCTTCTTGGCTGCTCGAGAAGAATATAGAAAAATTGAGCTGGCAGATTTTTTTTCCTTCGGAATAAGATCGTCTACAGAATCAAGGTGCTGTGGTATTAAAAGAACCTGTCTGGAACCGGTTGTAATTTTTTCAAGTCCCGGAACGAGCGAATGAAAGGAACAATGTAGCGTATAAAAGTAGCGCGGGCGAGATAGATCGCGTTTTAATTAGCGTCGTTATCAAATCAGCCGTTGAAAAACCAGCAAGTTTTCGCTCGGACACCCGGCGCGCGGCGCTGCGAATCAGTTTCGCGAGAGAGAGAGAGAGAGAGAGAGAGAGGGAGCGGGAGCTGGAAATCTCATAAGCCGGGAAATATGATTATCCATCCACCGCGAGCAGATCCGATTCGTTTCAATTAACCTCTTTTTGAAACGTAAAATCAACGAATCCCGGGGTTTCGCGGAGAAAAGTAACACATTTCCCGCGAGCGCGTAACCGGCGCGAAAGTTTCGTATATAACAGGAAGCAGCGAGGTCTCTTCGCTTTTGCGTATTTGTTCGAGGAACGTGCGTTTTCGTCGACTAAACACGCGGAACTCTTCCGCGTCTCGCGGAAATAAGCGGCGAATTTAACCCTTTCGCTATCACGGACGAGATATCTCGCGCCCCGATACTTGCCGATAAACGCTTTTGACGAGATATCTCGCCACCTAGCACCAATATTTTGACACTACAGGGTGTCCCAAAACGACTGCGTAAGCGGGAAATGGGAAGTTCCTTGGGTCATTTGAAGCGACATTTTCCTTAACAAAAATGGCGTCCGCGGCTTTGTTTAGGAGTTATTAAAGAAAAACACGGACCAATCAGAGCGCGACCTAGACGCTCGCTGGCACGTTCAGCCAACCGCCTGTCGACTCGCCGCGCTGAACGTGCCAGCGAGCGTCTAGGTCGCGCTCTGATTGGTCCGTGTTTTTCGTTAATAACTCCTAAACAAAGCCGCGGACGCCATTTTGCAAAAGGAAAATGTCGCTTAAAACGACGCAAGGAACCTCCCATTTCCCGCTTACGCAGTCGTTTTGGGACACCCTGTATAGACAAGTATATTTTATAACTGTATCAGATATAGCTGTAGCGGCCTAACTTCCTACACACGCCCCAAGAGGGACACGCAGTTGAAAGAAAGACCTTTCTCGCTAGTATTCAACTCCTCAATGATTTGTATATATACCGTCCTCAAACGCCTTCCAACCGTCTGAGGCAGGACCCGCTAGATAGCCTTACCGATGAGAGTCCTCTAGCGGGTCTAGGACGAAACGCTCCTTCCTTTTCCCTCCTCCCTTTCACTTATTTCATGCTCCCACATAGCAATAATATGTATTAGATATAGCAATCTATAATTCCCTCGTGGTGTGGAAATGCGTTCACGAAGAAAATAAAAGTTATATTTGCAAATAAAAGAAGACATCGTTCGTAGTTTGTTATAGAAGAGCGTTGCACACCACCACATACATATCAAGGGAAGAAAATCCACTCAAAAACATCCACTTCGATTGAAGTCTCGATGTTTCCCTGCAAAAATAGGGCAGACGACAAAGAAAAGATATATCCAACAAAACGTTGCGTCGTATGCAAAGACAACGGAGTACGCAAAGAAACAAGGTATTTTTGTCAGAAGTGTGAAGTAGCTCTATGTGCAACACCATGTTTTGAAATTTATCATGTAGAAAGTAAATAAAAATTAATTTCAACAAATTGATAAAGATTTCATTCATTTCTTCGTTTTACAAATCAGGATACAGTTACTTATAAATAGACTGCGGATTTTATGCATTTATAACGAAATTGGATACGTGCAATTTAAAACAGAGCAATTTAAAACTATTTTCAACTTCTTAGAATAATTAAAAAGAGGAATACCCTTCAATTTGGCTCCTGACCCTTGCAATTTATACAGAAAATTTTTATTTTGCATAAAGATCCGCAGTCTACTTACAAAATATATTTGTCTATAGTGTCAAAATATTGGTGCTAGGCGGCGAGATATCTCGTCAAAAGCGTTTATCGGGAAGTATCCGGGAGCGAGATATCTCGCAAAAGGCGTTTATCGGGAAGTATCGGGGCGCGAGATATCTCGTCCGTGGTAGCGAAAGGGTTAACGAGACCATTCGCGATTCGCGCGTTTCACGCGAAGCGGTCGCGCGACCGATCGATCGGGGGTTGTTAATCTTTCATGCGGTTCCCTCGACAGCGTGCCCCGGCATCCGTTCAATTGTCCGCGGTGAACGCGACGACTGCAATTGTTTTTACTGCTGCTTTACCCGGCGGGGTACTGTGGCGCGCGGCGCAACGCGCCGAGAATGCACCCCCGCTGCACCCGCTTAATACATCCTTTCGGCGAACGTCTCTCCGTTATTTAGTATCGTAAATCATTCATTGCGCCGCGCCGCCGTACCACTGGCCGAGTCCATTTCATCCGACGGTAATCACCCCGTCGATCAATCTCCCGCACCTACTCCGTCCTGTCTTTTTTCAACCAGGCGATTAAACTACGGCGCTTTAGAAAATCAGATTATTTCTGCCCGGAGTGTACGAGTCGAGTGTATTTTTCTTCCTGGGGGGTTGGAATAAGATTAGACAGAATTTCCACCTTGTGTCCATTCGTTCTGTCACATTATTAACGATTTCTTAATATTCGTTATACAATAATCGAGTGGGTGTCTGGAAGAAGGGCTTTTTTTTTCTTTTTTTTTCTTGGACATTTCTTACTGGTTTTCACTCTCTGTCACGCTATTATTTACAAGCCGTTGAAAAACTAAAACTAAACGCACGCACAAAAACGTACTTAACGTAATCCAGATACTCGCAAACCCTCACCGATTATTACGCAACACTAAAACCTAATCTAAAATACCAAAAACCGAAAAACACAACCGTAAATTTTAAAAAATCGCACGCAAATTTCATCTGAAACGGTCGCAAATTTCATCTGATGGGGCCCTACGCTTACACTTTTTTTTTGTTATGGCAAAAAATATCTGTGCCCCCTGGCATCGTCGAAATTTTTGTGGGATTTTGTTTGGGAAGGTATGCCGTACATTTTCCGATATGATAGAAGGTTGTTTTCTGCTGTTCGTGAAAGATATCCACTATCAATTAAAAACAATCATAAGAATTTTTCATGATTTTCAGATCTACTTTATTAATCTATTCTATACAGTAATTATTATTTCAAGGTATGATTCCTCACCGCGGAAGAATGCTTTTTATCGAAAAATAAACATCGAAACAAAATATTACATAGAGTCTGTTGCGACGGCAACACCGAAGGTAAAACGTGCTTTACCGTTCCTTCAGAGGATTAAGAAAATACCTGGAAAGCAATAAAAAAGCGCATGCAGATCGACTGCAAACTGACCAGGTAAATTAGTTTATAGCTACCGCTCTCCGACAATCCGACCCCGACAGACGGACAGCACATGGGACAGACCCACCGAAACGACGAGCGGACGTACGGCCATAAATTATATCAGTGACGAACGAAGACAATACGAAAAGGACTTTCCTAACAGTTCCCACTCCTCAACTCAAAGTTCCTTCCAGCGCACCCACGTCCAATGAGAAAACGTTATTTTTTCCCTACCTAAAACTACCCTTAACCAATCATGAAACTACCGAGGTGACAACAGACAAGACGTGACGAGACAGATCAGATCGCATCAACCATCAAAACGAACAAGGCGAACTAGCTAATGCAATTCGAACATAGATCGCGACTAAGTGTACTTGTAAAGCGAAATAAACACACGATTTCTACATTCATCATCTATCATTCCTTAAGTGCTCAATATCCCTTGGTGACTATTGAGAGAAGGCATCAATCATCATTCAGTGCCTTCGTATACAGAGTCGTCAAGGTTCTTAGAAGACGAAAGGCAATTTTATTGGAGAAAAAACATCATTACTGAAATGCTCGACTTTGAGATTCGTTTTCTCTAAAACTTTTTATTCAATTTCATTAATATTTTCGAAACGAGAATCCGTTCAGTAGAAGTCGATATCTAAAAGTTGTTTTTTGGCCAAATGTTACAAAATTTTACAAGATAAACAATTTTTGCTCAACGCGCGGGGCCCCCAAACGCGCAGGGCCCGTAGCATTTGCTACTTCTACTTTTTTATGAATATCTTCTATTGTAAACATTTATATAAAAGGACTTCGGTCCGTAAATAGTAATAAATAATAATAATAATAAATAATAATACTTCTGCTACGGGGCTTAATCCGGCCCTGCTTAAAGACTTCAACATACATCTTTGTTCTATCTCGCAATGAATATAAAAATCCTGTATTGGCCATGGAAACGGGAAATTGGCGGCAACCCCTGGTACGTGTATCGGCAACAAGAAAATGGATTTTCATTTGAAGGGTTTCGATTACCAGGAGGACTCGTTTGAAGGGTCCGAGCGAGGATAGCTGGCCAGTCCTTGAAATTGGTCGGCGAGCTGCGTTTGGTTCTGGAGTGGAGTAGTGGGATGAGATCGTTTTATCGTGAGCGTGTATCTCGCTGTCGGTGATCCCGCCGCGGTACCAAGGGATGATCGCAATTAGCAAGAACGCGGAGCAAAGCAAACACGCGGCGCGGCGCGGCGTTGGTCAGCGTCGGTCGGCGTTGGTTGCCGTTGGTCGACGTCGGTCGGCGTCGGCGGTGGCTCGCAACACGAGTGCATCCGTAGAATGCACAGAGGCTCGTTGTTGGGCCGATGTAACCGCCGAGCCTCTCTCCTATCGGACCACGATCCGCAACCTCGGTCTTGACTAATCGACGTCAAATTAAAACGCCGCTTGTCAAGCATGCCTCTCTTCTCTCTCTCTCTCTTCTCTCTCTCTCTCTCTCTCTCTCTCTCTCTCTCTCTCTCTCTCTCTCTTTGCCATCTCCTCTCCTCTCCGTGCCCTCTCTCTCTAACCTCCGCACGAACCACCTACGTTGCGCACACCCACCACGGATTCTACGTACACATTGAAACCCACTTCGATACGGGGATACACGCGCGTGGACGTACACAAGCTGTTCCGTCGATCGAACTATAATCGAGTCGCTCCTGGGAATTCACCGAGGATCCTATTATTCGTGGCCGAGCAACAACGAACCGCGATCCATAAATACCGGCCTCCAGCAAATCGAATAAAAACGTTTCAACCGGCTAACAAGCTTCGAGCTTTAATTAGCGCTTTGGTTTGGCCCCGCGAGAAACGCGCGCGCGATTCATCGGATCGGCGTTGTTCGAGACAGCAACCCGCCGCCACGCCGCGCGATTCGTCCAAATTCCCCGAGCCGTCCGCCCCTTGTCACGCAAACATCGCGTATCCGTTTCGTCCGACGCGACGCGACGCGACGGTGAGTCGACCCCCATCTCGAAATCCTGATTACTTCCGCGAAGCGTACCGGAAGTGCACTCGTATACCTCGAAAGCTGCCGATTATTTTTGAACATTTTGCGTAACAGAAACAAAGCAAATGAATCTTACAGGTTGAATTTTATTTATTCCATTTTTCTGGGTTGAAGGTCATTTGTAGGTCATATTGTGTTGCATGGACGAATTCGTTTTTTTGTCAGCTACAACATTACGTTAACGAAGACATATCATTCCATTTAATAAAACATCGATGACCTTGAAATCTCGTAGAAAAATGACCTTGAAAATTTTTTCCCTTACACCGTTACATGTGGCCCTTCAAACAGTGTAACTTTGTCCTAAGACATTTTTTTGTACAACGAAAAGTAACGGAGATATTTAGATGTTCTGTTTCTTCGGACTCACCCTGTATATAGTAAAAATTGTGTAATTAATTATGTTTAAAATTTATTAGGGTTCCCCTAAACAGTTACAGAGCAAAAAATTATAAACTGTTACAAAACGTCAAAATCGTGTTGTCATCTCAATAATAACCATGAATATTGCTTTCTGAAGTACTTTTAATTTATTTAAATATTTATTTTTAACTTTTTATTGCGTAATTATATATATTGAATATCACAAATTTATTATCTTGAAGTTCAAATCAGAGGGTACAATTATTCGCAAAAGTCACGTACAATTTTTTCTAATATGAAGACAATTTGATTAAAAAATAAATATAGCATGAAAAGCTTTTTAAATTAATCTATTTTTTAAATGCAAAATATACTCACGAATGGCTTTCACTGCCAATATATTGCTGGATTTCGAATTTCTTGTACTTTTGTCTCCCACTGTACCTCTGGAACATCCTTAAATCGTTTCGTTCTGCTGTAACTGTTGCTCGAAATTCGTTTCTCTGTCGCGATTAAAACTGGGCTAAATTTGGCCCCCGATTTCGCTAAGCCCCTCTGACGCAGTCGAAAGTGCTTTTGGTGATTTTCCATCAGGGATTTTATTAAAGAAATTTCCGTCTTAATCTAGGTTTCTTGGAAATATACCGGGGATCGATTAATTAATAACTCGATGCTAGTAAGATCGTTTCCGCACACGGCGGAATTTAATTTCCTAAACTTTCGTTCGCAGAAGCGTATTGCACCTAATTGCCGGCTGCGAACGAGTCATTCGCAATCAGGCGTCCGCGAAGAATGGTCTGCGAGCTGTTTGCAATTTCTGGAGAAGACGTGCCATAAGCGACGAGGCGAGGCGGCAGCTATAATTACAAGCGTTCCGATTAACCCTACAATATGGTAGGTACTCTGCTTCTAAAAATGACCTATAATTATTTAAAGGTCACAGGTCGAAAATAAAAGATTCAAAAGAATGAATTTCGGAGCATTCGCCTTTCTAAAAATTTTCGAAAATATTCCCAGATCCGTAATTCAAGCGTAGAATTACTAAAAGAAGAAATTTTCCGATTAACCCTACAATAAGTAGGTACTCTGCTTTTAAAAATGACCTAAAATTATTTAAAGTTCACAGGTCGAAGATAAAAGAATGAATTTCGGAGCATTCGGCTTCTAAAAATTCTCGAAAATATTCCCAGATCGGTAATTCAAGCGTAGAATTACTAAAAGAAGAAATTTTGCAGCGTTCAATAATTTTTCCCCAACGTTCGGTGCGTCAATGATCGGGGCAGAAGCGGGACGAGTCGCGTGGGCGGATTTGCACGCGAAAAGGCAGGAGGGTGCGTTCGCGAAATGGAGGTTGCCGTTTCATTTCTAGCATTAACGCGCGCGACGAGTCTCTTGTTACGGTCATTAAAAACTTGTCTCGTCAGTTGCAATCCCCGTGCTTTTCACGTACCATGCGCGCGCGCGCTCGCGTACTCCAATTAACACCAGAACTGCGAAACAACCGAAATTACTAGTTCATAATTCTCAGCGGAAGCGTCGACAGCACATTTTATATCATCCCCACGTTCGTCGGCGAGCGAATTAATTCGGTTGACAAACTCGTTCGAGAGAGCTGCGATTTCGATATACACACACACACACCCGCACAGACGTTATTGGAATTAAATATTCGATATGGGAATCGATCGACGACGGTACTTCATTTCGCCCCAATATGTTGTCTTTGGTGGTCGGGTACACGATATTTCCCATTTTATTTTCTGTCCGAAGGAAACGTATCTTTCGCGAAATGTTTGGAGGGAAAACAGTATCGGAAACAACCACCCCCGGTACTTTACAAAACCGCGCGCCCTAACGTTTTATTTGCTGGATCAAATAAAGAATTAATTGCGAATTGACCGCTCGCGATTGCGACGGAAAATATTCTTGCTTTATCGAATAAAGTCGTATTAAATCTTTTTTTCCTTAACCCCATCGGGAATAATACATTTCTGCGCTAATGGATTGATATCGATTCGTTCGCGGATCTAATAAAATCTCCGACATTTTCAATTTTTCTGCTTGGCGTAGGAAAAAATTTTCAAGAGGTAGAAAGTTGGAATTGTTGTATGTAGGGTACCTGCACCAACGTGCATCACGTGCATGTCTTATCGTTTCTGCAGGGATACGAAGATTGCAACTTTGCATTGACGGAAACGGTCACCAATTCGAGCATTTCCTGTAAGGTAACAAAATTTACTTTACTACCATATTTGACCTTGCATGACCTTCAATGATAACTCGCTGAATTCGTCTCAACATTGGCTATCGCATCGTGATAAAAAAACATAGCATTCCATTTCAAAAAAATAGAAATGACCTTGAAATCTCCTCTATGCCTCCACCCACGCGGAAAATGTTTGTGTCACAGTATGTCCCCCTCTATACCGTGTAAGTTTTCTATATAACATTTTTTCATATTATTACAAATAACGGCAATATTTAAACTGGACACAGTTAGTGCCCCATCCTGTATATTACTAGAACGTAGCGTTCATTGACTGGTATTTTTTATATTTCTCATTTAACGTTTAATATGAGCCATTTGGCATATATGAGATTCCTTTAATTCATATATTTTTTTTACATAAAATATCTTCCTGAACAATTTCTTAAATGTTCATTCGCTGGTGCAGTTACCCTACGACGAAAAAAATGCTGGTAGCTTTAATTCGCACGGAACGATGAACAATATTTTTTGGGAACGGAGTTAACGAAATCAGAGTTGGGCGAAAATCAACTAACAATTGAAAATGACTAATAGTCTGATTGATTGTTAGTCAAAACTTAAAAAAATCAGTTAAATTTTTTTGATTAGTTAGTCATAACTACATGGCACTAGTTAGTCACAACTCTAAGTAATCGTTAGTTGTTGCTTGTTAGTTATGATTAGTCATTAATTAGTTTAAATGATCAGTCATCAATCTTTAGTCATTAGTCACTATTGTGCGATGATTGTCTTCACAAAAAGTAAAATAAGAAAATCTGGAAAACTTTTCCTATTCAAATGCCTTTTGCTTTCTAGTCAGCATAACTTATCATAATCTGTACTTTATATGTTTATAAACTAATAGGATATTTTTTTGTTAATATTATGTTTTATTTCAACTTATAACCATTTTTAGTCATTAGTCATAGTGAAATTCTGATTGCGTATTTAATCATTAGTTATGCCAATATAGTCAGTAGTCAATAGTTATCCTTAATAAAAATTTAGTCATTAGTCATTAGTCATCACGCTCAAATAGTTATGTAGTCATTACTCATAGTCATGCTCAAGTATTTACTTAGTCATTAATCATTAGTCACTTTTGTAAAGCTTATGAAGGTATTAGTCAATAATCATAATTGTGACTAGCGTTTGCCCAACTCTGAACGAAGTAAACGAGAATATAATTCTTTGTTCTCGTCTCGATAATTACCAGGCCGAAATTTCAGCGGGATTCGCGGACAACGAATGTAAATCGAGCGACGGTCGTATTCGTGAACGGGATGATCGAACACGTTGCTCGCGATCGAAGGGCATTTAATAATCAAAGTGCATTCGCCGGAACGTCGTTGGGACTCGCTTTTAAAATTCGGCGTGAACGAATTTTCCCTTCTAGGACCGCGGGAACAGGCTGCCCGCGATTACCATAGAAATGACTCTACCGAAATTCGAGCGCGTGTTTCACACGAGCAATTTTTTATATTCTCGTCGAACTCCCCGAGAGACAACTCTCGAAATCCGCGAAAGAAATACCCGCCCGGAAAATAAACGGGGCACTCGTGTCGATTATTAAAACCGCGCGCGCGCGCAAAACGGATCGTCGAAATTTCGCAGCTCGTTCGCGGTTGTTTTTTCGCGTCGCCGATATTAAATTCTTCGGGCTTCGCGGGAAAATAAAAGTCCGACACCGCGTTGCCCGCAGGGTAAACCGGAGGAAAACGCGCGGAAAGTTTGTCTGTCCAATGGGGATGCACACCGGTTTCGCGATATCGTTTCACCGAATCGATTTGCCCGCAGTCGAATTCCGGATATCGTTTCGTTATTATTTCAAATATATCTTCCCGTTCAATCGGAGAATGTATCGTTTCAGGAATTTGTTATTGGAAAATCAAATGACTTTCGGTTAAAAAAACATGTCGATGTGTGTTCGTGCATGATTTAACACTGCTCACAAATTTTTCCCGTAGGCTGTTCGTGTCGGACAGTGTTGATGAATTGGTTGATAAGAAAAGAGCGAGTAGCGTGACTTCCCGTAAAATTGTGTCAAATTACAAAACGATTTTTAAACGGTACAAGATTGTTCTTCAATCGTCTACGAGTGTGAATAAAAATGTGTATTTAGTGGCTTAATTCTCGCCTCGGGAAACTAATGCTCCGAGAGTCGATGACGTAGAATCGACCAGCGCGAGTCGGCCCGTCGCGGCAGGTTCGGACAGGCACCGGGGCCTACGTCATGGACCCGGCCGACCAGCGCGAGTCGGCCCGTCGCGGCAGGTTCGGACAGGCACCGGGGCGTACGTCATCGGCTCTCGGAGCGCTAGTTGCCCGGGCCGGATTTAATAAACGGTATGCGGTAAGATTTTGGCTGCGTGGTCACAAGGAAATGGCAGAACCACAGGATCTAAGAAACAGCCCTTTATCGTATTTCTGGTAACGAACGAAGGCAATGCCGTTTTCTCGATACGTGCCTCGGTTCTATGCCGAAAGTCCTTTGAGCTAACCCGATTAAGATCCTCCAGGGATTTTTTCCCCTTTCGAGATCGGTCCTCGAACACGATAAAACTCGTTTACCAGTTTCTTGGCCGACTTAATGGGATTCCCTGCGCTTCTGTCGCTCGTGTTATCGTGCATCGTCCGTCCCGTCGATCGAAAAAAGCCGCTGCATCGGATAATTCACTCGAAACAATTAATCCCTCCGTGCTCGTAACGGAGAGCCAAGCTCGGCTGACCGTGCGGCTACCTGTACACTACTGCCAGTGGATACTTTGCTATAGTTTGCGGCCGGTAGTAGAAAACCTTTTATGCACGGTTCTCGCAAAAAAAGGGCGTCAGTTCATTTTTTCAGTAAATTTGCACGTTCGTTTAAATTTTATATCAACGATTATTTGCAAGAATCAAGCAAGTTTCACAATTCGGATTGTTTAAAAAGTAACGGCCGAAATAATATCTTCGGTTCGAATAGAACGTGCAAAATTGTGGAAATAAAAATGAAAATACGTTTGTAACAAAGGCAGACGGTTCTTCATTGATATCAAAAACGTTCTCGAGCATTGTAACGAACGTTGAATCTGATACTGTGTATTTAATTCACAGTATCAAAGAATTATTACAATTAAATTGATAACCTACATACACGTTCTGCAGCGTCTCTTGCAGAACCTTCTTCAATGGACGTTCTACGATATCTTGTTTCCATGAAATTTTTCATTCTGAAGATCCCGGAATACCTGCTCCATGGAAATGCTTTGTTAGAACGTTCCAGCGAGCAACATTTCTTTCCGTAAATATATCGCAAGGAACAGATATTCCTTGGAAAGCGAAATATACAAGTTAAATAACGACAGATAACGCTATATTTCGAGACCCGGTATAAAATATATCGCCCAGGGACCTGTTGACGTCTATTGTGCGAGTTTACCGTTCCGGCGCCCCGGAACTGAAACTTATTTATTTCGGGAAGGAGAGAGCGTAGGTGGCGCGAAAAAATTCGATTTGCCCGCGGAACGATTGCATGCCGGGTAACAGTCGACCGCGGTAATGCTTCTGCATCGATGCTTCATGTTCCCATTCATTCCCGTGTTTCAAAGTCCCCTCTCTCTCTTTCTCTCTCTCTCTCTCTCTCTCTCTCTCTCTCTCTCTCTCTCTCTCTCTCTCTCTCTCTCCTCAATTCTCACGGCGCGCCGCAGCAGCGGGGCGAATCTATTTGCCAAAAGTTTCACACGACTGCTGTTCCGAACCCGAATCGCGTTTATCTTCGTTCAGCGCCCATCCCCGAACTCTATCTATCCCGTTTAGATTCAATATTCGAACGAGTTCACGGCACGTTGTCCAAACTAACGGAAATTATGATCGTAGAATGTACACATCGGTGTAATCGCCGGCCGGGAGGCGAGTGTTTATTAATCGAGGAATTCGTCGCTCGAATCGTCGGCTGGAGATGTCGTAGCTTAAGGATGTTCTGGAGGTATATAAAACCGCAACAAAATTTTCGAAAATTTAACAAGATATAATTTTTACTAGATTAACGCAATTACCAAAGTTTGGGTTCGATTCACTGCACCGTGTAAGAATTATAGCAACTTAAAGTTTGCACAATTTTAACACGTCTTCTTATGGAGAATTCATAAAATTCCACTTCAAACCTTATTTAAACCTTCAAAAAACCGCAACTAGAAACTCCAGTTTTTTTTAAATGTACACATTATGTACAGTAAAAATTATGTAATTAAGTATGTTCAAAATTTATTAGGATTCACTAAACAGTTACAGAGCAAAACGCTGAAGTATCTTTAATTTATTTAAATATTTATTTTTAACTTTTTATTGCGTAATTATTTATATCGAATATCACAAATTTATTAGCTTGAAGTTTAATTCAGAGGGTACAATTATTCGCAAAAGTCATTTACAATTTTTTTATAATATGAAGAGAATTTGATTAAAAAATAAATATAACATGAAATTCACTAATTAAACGAAAGCTTTTTAAATTAATCTATTATTTTAATGCATATTTATAAATATATCATGCATTTTTAATGCAATATACTCATGAATGGTTTTCATTGCCAATATATTGATGGATTTCGAATTTTTTGTACTTTTGTCTCCCATTGTACCTCCGGAACATCCTTAACACCGTGTTTCCCTTTTGTTTCAGCTCGAAATTACCTGGAATGGGATCACTGGAAGCTCCGTCGGAATTTTTAAAAAATTACCACCACCGCCACCTCGTCTCTATGAATTTATTAATTACAGAATAATTAGCTAGCAAGAGTGAAAATTCAAGAAAACGCTCCTGAAACATCGATCCAGAGTTTGTCGTGCAACAAAGCTACCGGTGGATATTCCGCTTTGAAAAAATTCTCAAAGATGGTCCAATGTATACAGATTCGAGCCCGCCGTCTGAAGCTTTCGAACAAAATTCGTGCTTCCCGGAAATAATTGCCGAAAATGCACTTTTCCCTTTCCGTCGCGCTCTATTGTTTCACGAGTTGATCCCAGAAAAGTCTCCGAGCGCAAAGAGTTGAATGGTGGGGGTTGGGGGGCATGGGGACGGTTTGGGAAGGGTAGGAAGAAAGTCCATTCGCTTGCCATCGAATCGGAGGAGGCGAGAGGACGGGATTAAAGCCAGATAGGTTGAGCTATCAAAGCGGCCCAGGCGGAGGGGTTGAATTAGTCGCGGAGAAATTCACCGGGTGACGGGTTCGCAGATAAGAGGGAAACCCGACGGGCATGTAGCCTGTGTATAGGGCCATAATATGCGAAATAGGGCAGGTATGCCCCGGATAAACTGATTATCTGGTCGCTCGGTCGCCATCTTTTGTCCGTGGAGCTCGAAAAACACGCGGCCCCCGCGCGCGCGCTATCATCCCCGCGCTCTCTTATCTGAAGGCGACTAAACTCGAGAAAGTTACTACGTCACGAAAAACGATTCTAGGAATAAAGGGTTTTCCAACAAGAGCGGGTCGATGTTGAAATGGAATAAAACAAGCTGTGTGTGTGAGGTATTAACGAAATTTTTTTTTTTTATTTGAAAGGCCCATGTACGCCATTATGTGAGGAATATGACATCGTTCAAATGTCCGCCGCGGCTTCGCACGGTGGCACGGATCCGAGAGGTTCAATTTTCAATGACTCTGCCGCATAGATCCGGCTGTATTTGAGCGATGGCCTGCAGAGTTCGGCAAACGCTAGTTACAATTATGATTATTGACTAATACCTTCGTAAGCTTTACAAAAGTGACTAATGATTAATGACTAAGTAAATACTTGAGCATGACTACGAGTAATGACTACATAACTATTTGAGCGTGATGACTAATGACTAATGACTACATAACTATTTGAGCGTGATGACTAATGACTAATGACTAAATTTTTATTAAGGATAACTATTGACTACTGACTATATTGGCATAACTAATGATTAAATACGCAATCAGAATTTCACTATGACTAATGACTAAAAATGGTTATAAGTTGAAGTAAGACATAATATTAACAAAAAACTATCCTATTAGTTTATAAACATATAAAGTACAGATTATGATAAGTTATGCTGACTAGAAAGGAAAAGGCACTTGAATAGGACAAGTTTTCCAGATTTTCTTATTTTATTTTTGTGAAGACAATCATCGCACAATAGTGACTAATGACTAAAGATTGATGACTGATCATTTAAACTAATTAATGACTAATCATAACTAACAAGCAATAACTAGCGATTACTTAGAGTTGTGACTAACTAGTGCCATGTAGTTATGACTAACTAATCAAAAAAATTTAACTGATTTTTTTAAGTTTTTAAATTTAAATTTTTTCGGGATCGGGACAGGTACCCGAAAATTTCGATATTCTCGAATTTATCGGGATTCTCGAAAATTCCGAGAACCCAGTAATCATTTATATTCGTTTTAATGAATACATTCATGGTTTCGGATTTTTTATACCAGATGTTTTCGGCAAATTATGTGATTTTAGTTTTTACTTATTTAATTTATTATTATAAAAGTATACATTTCGGAATATATGGTATAGGAATATGGTATAGTGCACAAATAAGTAATAAGTATAATTTAAATTATTTATTGTAAATTTTCGGGAATCTCGAAATTTTCGGGAACCTCAAAATTTTCGGGAATCTCGAAATTTTCGGGAACCCGACCCGACCCGACTCGACCTCTTCTCGACTCGTCCCGACCATCGGGTTCCCGATATTTCGGGTTCTCGCACACCCCTAGTGATTTGGCATTACTGACCGAATTACAAAGAACAGATTTGACTGACGCTGGAAATTTTGACTGACAATTGGAAAACCCTGTATTTCACCGGCCTTGCTTCGGGGTTCTGCTTCGGAAACTAATTAAGAACGCGGCCGTATTTATCCGTTTGTAAACACCGCGGATATCTGAAGCGAGCCGCCGCGTAGTCCGCCGGTTAAATTGCTGATCGGCTCGCCGATAAACTCGCCAACAGACCTTTATGCAAATATAGATTTTTACAATACGATAACCGGTGGCTATCGTTGCGGAACGTTGTGAAATATTGCAGTTCGAAGCATCGAAAGCGCTGCAAGTGCACGAAATCTGCGGGCCACTTAACGATAATGATCGCGTTGTAAGATCCAACGCCCGGATCGCGAGAGATCGTATAATCGGCTGACAAAAAAAACAAAAATTTTTTGATTTATGGTAGCCCGTGGAAAACTCACCGTTGGAGGATTTTTTCCGAGATTTTTTCCCGGGCGCGATCGTCGTTGATGGAAAATATTGGAGATGCTCGGAAGTGCTCGCTTCTCCTCGTTACAACCGAGGGGTGAACAATAGCTGGAAATATGAGAGTAATCGCTCGATTCCTTTAACTACGATTTATGCATCGCGGAGTACGACAGACGCGGGTTCGAAGGCAGCTGGGGTGCCGCGGGGCATTCATTTTTAATCATCCGCGGGAAGAGTGCAATATTACGACTTTTACGAACGAATGAATTTATTGGATAATTTCGCACAAAGGGATATCGGTGCATTACGAGAGATCGGCGACCGAGATAAGGAACTGGAACGGTTCTCTGGTCGCGTTCCATCAGATTGTGCCAATGTTAATTTCGCGATTATCGAGAAGAATCTCTGAGAAGCAGTGTTGAGCAAAAACTTAATCAACCATTGACGACTAAATTTCTACTTCAATCGTTAATCGCGATTAACGATTAATCTCCTAGTTTAGTCGTTAATTGCGGTTAACGATTTTTCTACTTTAGTCGTTGGTTGCGATTAACGATTATTAATCGTCAATCGGATAATTGATTAATGATTATTGCTGAAATTTCGAAATTAAATACGTAATCAGAACTGTATGAATACTGGAAAAAAATGTAAACTCGATTTTTCGACGATTTCTTTTTTTAATCGTATACATTAATCAATCAATCATGATTAAAATTTTAATCGATTAACACTAGATTTCCCAAGGAAATCATTTTGACTGCTTTTTAATTTCAATTAGAAAAATAATTATGTATATAATGACACAATTTCTTAGAATTTTGTGACTTTTTGTACAACATATTAATGCGTTTATTAATAATTGTAGTTACCTCCCCCCCTCCTTCATTTCCGGTATATACAGGATCATCCGTTTTTAAACGGCCAAACGTCAACCAGCTATAGAGGACCCCAAATGAAACAACTTTCACCCCTAACACTTTTTTTGATTCGGTCTTGATTTTTAGATAATTGCAAAAACCCGTCATTTTTTTCATTTTTTCAATGTAACGGGACTCAAGTTTTAAGAATGATTTTAAATACATCTTTTGGTACGTATTGTTTAAAATATTTTCAAGAAATCAAGGCCGAATAAAAAAAAGTGTTAGGGGTGAAAGTTGTTTCATTTGGGGTCCTCTATAGCTGGTTGACGTTTGGCCGTTTAAAAACGGATGACCCTGTATATGTGTGTTATACCTATATTGCCCAAAAGCAGTCAGTCTTTCTAGTGTTAAGGGGCTGTGCGTACCCAACTACCACCACCACCCTTACCACTCACACATCGATAGATCCGCATATACGTATACGAAATGCAAGGGTTTACGGCAAAAGAAACTGACGCCTCAATATTGCAATTAGAAGTTCAGACCCGGTCGATTATGTTTCCTAAGAGTTCTGGCCAGGGTCGTTCAGAGGCCAAATTTCATATTTTTACGTTGTTCAAGAGTAATTTGCAATAATCGGCAGCGCTGACTTGTGACAAAAAGTATTCTGCCGATTATTGCAAATTACTCTTCAACAACGTAAAAATATGAAATTTGGGCTCTGAACGACCCTGGCCAGAACTCTTAGGAAACATAATCGACCGGGTCTGAACTTGTAATTGCAATATTGAGGCGTCAGTTTCTTTTGCCGTAAACCCTTGCATTTCGTATACGTATATGCGGATCTATCGATGTGCGAGTGGTAAGGGTGGTGGTGGTAGTTGGGTGCGCACAGCCCCTTAATGCCCAACTCTGCTAAGAAGCTGTTTCCAGGTAGAGAGAAACCGGGAGAAGCAGGAGAAGGAGGAGGAGGAGGAGGGAGCGGTGGTTTTTCAAGCCGAGCAGAAATTGCCTCGGGGCGAAAATTGCAAAAAAAAGTGGGTGGGTCAAAAGCGTACGGAAACTCGGCCTGGAATCCCGCGAATGCGCCGCGGTAAAATTGGAATTTTTATCAAGCTTCCCTGACGAGATGCACCTTTGAATGAACTGTATTCAACTAAATGGAAATTCTGGCTGACGGGGTGGATGCGCGCGATTTACGGTGCCGTCGGGCTCCGGGAAAAGCTTTTCGTTATCCGCGGCCGCGCGTCTCGTAAAGGAACGAGCTATTTATCGCGAGTCGACGCATCTCGCGACGAGCACGCGGATACGAGCGGGCTCCGACCGGGCGCAGACAACGCCAGAGCACAAATTTACCAGGGAATTTCTGACTGTCTCAGGTCTACGCGAGCACAAAAGCCTCGCCGAAAGAGCCTCGCTCTCTGCCTCTCACCTCGATTCTCCGGGTTCTTTTTCGAGCCGGTGCAACAGGTTCGGGAACGTGCCCGTGCGAGCGCGCGCGCGCAATTCTCTTTTTCCGGGTCACGCGTCGGACGCCGATGGATCTCATTTAAAAAAAACGACACACTTTTCCAACCGAGCGGTTAACTCCAGCCCCTTAGCCCACGATCTCACCGAGAGATTTTCGTTTCTATGGATCGTTCGCAGAACGAGAATCAAAAGGAACGGCGCACTAGTCGTCGCATCCGGAAATTCTCGAAATCTGCGACGCTACCGAGATATTGCGACTAGATTGCGACTCCAGCCCTTTCGCTGAATTGTTGCATCTTTCGATCCTCCTACTCTCTTTAGCCCTTATTTTTTAATATTTAACCCTTCAAGGGGGTCATTCCATGTGAGAACTACTTTTTCGTGCTTTCTTTAGGAATTTTTTTTGAAGGACCCTTGAAACAATCTTGAAATTTTTACCACACTTTTATTGACATTTTAGCAGTCTCTCAGAATTTTTTCAAACCAAAATCCCTTATATGTCAATATTTAACCCTTCAAGGGGGTCATCCCATGTGAGAACTACTTTTCTAGCTTTTTTAGGAATTTTTTTTTAAGGACCCTTGAAACATACAATCTTGAAATTTTTACCACACTTTTATTGACATTTTAACGGTCTCTCAGAATTTTTTCAAACCAAAATCCCTTATATGTCAATATTTAACCCTTCAAGGGGGTCACCCCATGTGAGAGCTACTTTTTCTAGCTTTCTTTAGGAATTTTTTTTTAAGGACCCTTGAAACATACAATCTTGAAATTTTTACCATACATTTACTGACATTTTAGCAGTCCCTCAGAATTTTTTCGAACTAAAATAACGAGTTGGATCGACTGTATACCGTTCGGAAGACACTCATGTGTAAAAAATAGTAGGTTGATGGCGACCATGATTCCGCAGGTTTCGATCATCTGATATCAAAAAATCAAACGGCATTTTAATTTGTAGACCCGCGGCTATCGCCGGTACCAAAATAATATTATATAAGAATATCGAAAATTGAATTTTTGGCACGGTTTTAAACGTTACGTTCCAAGTTTCGTCATTTTTTCGTGTTTTTCAGCTTTAAAAAAAAAACTGTAGCAAATATCAGAAATATTTTGGTACGGGCGAGAACTATAGATGTAATGACTATACCATAAACATTTGAGCGAAATCCGTTCAGTAGTTTTTGAGATGTCATGGTCGCCAATATGAAAAATACAGTTTTGAGAAAAACGTGTTTAAAGATTCAAGTACTTCAAGATTAGTCTGCTATGTGTTGAGAAATTGTCTTGACTCGATGCTCCGAAATGCACGTTGATTCGAATGCACTTTTTTCCAGCAGAAAGGAAAGTCCAGCTGATTGATATTTCACTGGTTATTTATTAATACTTTAATCGTAATGATGTTATAGAAGCAATTTGTGCAAAACAAATTTTTCGATTTTTTGGATCTATCACATGGGATGACCCCCTTAACATAACCCTGTAACAAACGCATATATATTTCCGATTAATTTCTGTAGGGGTGTGAATTTTTAGGTCCTGTTAGTGTTTGGGTCCCGCGTGAAAGGAAGTCTGAGCTGAGGTGTGAAAGATGAGTGTTTGGGTCTTACAATTAGTGACAAGCGTCAAGCGGCTAGGGGTGCCAAACGCAGGGCGATTGAGCGATTGGGTTTTCCGAATTGATGCGAGACCGATAAAGAGAGAGAAAGAATGGAAATGGATAAAATGAACACACGCAAGGGCTGTGGGGTCATAAGTGTGAAAAAATCGAAAGAGTGAGAGTGCAGTTGAGAGTTGAGATTAGTTAAATTTACGTGTTGAGATTACTCAGTAATGAGAAACTATAAACCATACACGGTTTAGGGCATTAATAAATAAATAAATAATGAGAAACTATTAGAAATATTAGAGTTGAATTATTTAACCCGACACGCCACGCTCAAGGCGTAGGAGTTCTTTGAAAATATTCCTACATTCCTGAACGTTTGTCGAACGTTCTGATTGACAAATAGGATGAAAATCGGCGAGGGTGGTAAAAAGCACGGAATCGGAACGGGAGGTCGAGGACTAGCCGGGCCGCGGATTTTATGCATTTATGGCTTGGCGCCGATAAACGGACAACTTCGGCAATGTTTAGCGATGAAAGTTTCAGGCCGCGAGCAAGCGAGCGAGTAAGAATAAATTTCTGTGTAACGCCTGTCGTCCTGAATCTGTCTATAAAACTGCGTATTTCCATAAAGATCCCGCCGCCGGTTCATGAATAAAGAAGAGCGACAATCGATTATTCGTCTGCTAATTTTCTCCCCCGAGGAATATTCCGCAGTTTGCTCTTCGCCTAAAGCTAGACAATATAAACCTCCCTGTGTCCACTGTCCCTCCCACGAAAAACAAATTGCGAGAAGATCAACGCGCGTTACGATCGGACAGACAAATCCCGTGGACTACTCGGTGGGTAAAACGCTTTTCCCATAGCTTCCTCGACGGGAGATTTCTTTTGATTTTATCTGCGCGGTTTCGATCCTCCTGTCTAGTTCGATCGCCGAGTTGCGGCCCGCGGTCGATCCAATTTTTAGAGTTCACGTGGTCGAGATTTCCCGTCAATTTCCGGGGCCAAGAAAACACGGAACAAATAATCCCAGCTGACAAGGGTCCGCTGCGTCGCGCCTCCCACCCAGGATTCGTTAGCAGGACTCGATATCGACAGCCTCCACTTCCCTTTAATCTTGATTTACTCGGCGATTTGTCGTCTAATCGAACGGAAGAAGTCTTCGCGTCCCGATCGTCGTCCGAGTCTCGATCTATTAATCGACCCCTCGAACCCACGTTCTTCCGCGACCCTACTTTCAATTTTTCCCACCCTTCTAATCCGCCGACGCGTCTCTACGCAAATTGCCTTTATCCTTTGCTAATGGACGGGGCTGGCGACATTCTACTCGGAAATCTACTTACGGAAGGATGTAGTGTTCAGGACGATTTATTATCTCCGTCCTTGTTCCTCGTCGCCGATGCTTTTTACTGACTTTGATTGAAAAAATGTAAATAGGTCGTTGAACTCGTTTTAAGATCCTCTATCATGATACGGAAGCAAAAACATACCGATCCATTTTAAAAAATAGCGGTGACCTTCAAATGTCCGAAGTACCTCCACCTGCAAAAATACTATTATCGCCACCGGATGGCCCCCTTCGTACTGTGCAATTTTATTTTAGCAAATATTTCTGTGAAACTTATAGTTTCGAAGATATCTGAGGTGGTAATAGTTATTGCCCCATCCTGTATAATGACAGCGTCACCATTCATCGGACGTGTCACGGCGTAATAGTGACGTCACCGTGCGAAATAGCCCCGCGGTTCGAATAAAGACACGTTGACGCGCATTGTGGCGAGCTTCGCATTTTTTCGCCTTCAATTTCGGGTCCGTGGCCCCGCTGTTCCGCGCATTGTTCTCTAAACGGTTCGCGAAACGAACTCTCCGAGTATTCTCGATAATATTTAAATAAAAATAAATGTTTTAAAAAATACCACGTTTTTAAAACGGACTAAAAAGTATAAAATAATTTTTCCTAGCCACGTACAGGTTCCTAACCCCATGCCCCATACAGATAGTCCTGAAAATTTGTGATTGTGAATTTTTAATAGCTATGAAGATACTTGTAAGATTTAAAACGAACTGATGGCGACTCTGAGGTACCACTGAAAATTGCTGTGCTATTCTTAAAAATATTGTTCACATTATTATTTTTGTTCGTATTTAATAAACTACTAGACATTTACATATTACATGAGATATTATATCAGTTTCATATTCAATAATTATTTAAATAAAAATTAATTTTTTTTTTAAATACCACGTTTTTAAAACGGACTAAAAAGTATAAAATAATCTAAATAAAAATATGTTTAAAAACGGACTAAAAAGTATAAAATAATTTTTCCTAGCCAGGTACAGGTTCCTAACCCCATGTCCCATACAGATAGTCTTGAAAATTTGTGATTGTGAATTTTGAATAGCTATGAAAATACTTGTAAGATTTAAAACGAAAAACGTGGGACGCAAGATAATAGTAAGGAGTGTAGAGAGTAGCTGCCGTTGAGAAAACACACACAACAGTTCATGTCATTTGTAATGCAATAAAATTGTTAGCGACTTAGGTGAACAATTCATGTATCAATTATCTATGTATTGGATGCGCCCCACGTTTTAACCCTTAGCAGTCGAATGGCGACTCTGAGGCGCCATTGAAAATTTCTATGCCATTTTTAAACATATTGTTCAGATTATTATTTTTGTTCGTATTTAATAAATTACTAGACATTTACATATCACACGAGATATTATATCAGTTTCATATGCAAAAACTGAAAAGAAATTGTATAGAATGAAAATATTCTAGAGTAGAAAAATCTTTCGTTTTTTAGTTAAAATAGCTCCGAGTGCAAAGGGTTAAAAACGTGGTAAAAACGATCTGGCGACACGGTCCGAGGAATACGTTCCAGAAAATATCCCACGCCTCTATTTACCCTTAGAAACGAATCTTCCGTTTTCCTAAGATCGCATTGCAATTTCCATAATTCTTGCGCCAAGATTCACTGGCGCGTTCGCGCCTCGTTAGCATCGGCGTTTTGCATATTAATTTACCGTCAGAAATTAATTTACAATCATCGATCGGGTGTAATCACCGCGCGCGTACCCATCCCTTGACTTCCCAGTTCGCGGAAAGGATTTATTATTATTATTATTATTTTGATCATAATAATTATTATTATTACTGTTGTTGTTACGTGGACCTTACGGACGCAGTAATTGGATGCAAAAGATCGTAACGGTGCACCGCAAAGGCGGGGTTTCTTTCGAAACTCGAGTGAAAGGTTAGATTGCGAGACAGAAGTTGTTGTGCTTGGAAAAAATAATAAGAGACGACATAACTTTAGGTAAAGTAATGCTTGACGTGTTTTGCAATTTCGTAATTGCCACTGGGAACCGGTAGCAATGCCAACCGACAGCCATGCGGTCAATTCTAACCAGCAACATTGTTGGAACTTGCGCGCGATTATTTCACGGTAATTACAATCTTTGAAACCCGTGTTTCAATATCGTGTGCTGACTAACAAATTAGCGATCTTCTTTTGTTTCTCGAAATCATATATTCGTATCAATACGTTTCTCATATTGCGAAACATGATCGAAATAGGACGCTGCTAATTGTGGTGATATATCAACAAAATTAATTCGTTTACCAGATACACGAATATATAATTACTCGATGTGTATATATATAATATTCTGAAAACTTTTGTGCCAAAATTGTGCAGTTATATCTCGTCGGTACGCATTATATTTGTAAGAGATCAGTACAGAGGGACAATATTTGCTTTATCCAATTATAACAGCTTAATTATTGGTTAAACTTGCGAAATGTAATTTTAATGCCGTGTTCCGGAACACCGGGGAAAAGTTGCCGGCTACAAAAAGACGGATTAACCGGTAACGAAGGAAAAAGGCTTTGCTCAATTTTCAGGCAAATTGACCCAATTTACCTGCTGCGCAAGAGTTCAATTTCACAGCACGCGGTGAAACTTGTAAAATTGGTTCCGGTTTGTAAACATACCCATAATATTCCTCGAGCGATAAGGATTAAAATAACATTAGATAGAGGCGCATGGTTTTCTCGAGAGCCGCAGGTGTACAAGATACTTCATAAACGATCCTTGCGGCCGTCTGGTGACCCGAACGAGACGAAACAAAACAAATATCTCGAGACACGGATTTATGGTTCGCCGGAGGGGGGGGGGAGTTTGGAGGGGGCAATTGCCAGAAGAAACACAACATCGCACACGTTCGCAATTCGATCATACGACACGGGAGCAAAAACCGTAGATCCTGTTGATAAGAGAGGCGAGACACGACCGCGGTTCGTCGCACGCGATAAGTCAAAGTCATCCCCACCACGAAGGTCGAAAAGTAAAATCGTTCGGGCATGGGGGTCGTTTAGGCTCGCTTAGGCTCTCGCGGAGGTAAACAACATTCGGCACGAGCAGTCTGCCCGTCACGTACAACATTACTGCCTCGCACACACCACCTTTCGCCCTCCGCCTCGCTTTTTCGGGATCTGTCCGATAATTTACAGTTGGTCGCAAAAGTGTCCCCGGTTATCACTGAACGTGATATTTTTATTATATCGCAGTATCCGCCTCTGTCTGGTACTATTTTTCTTGTTTTTTTTTTTCGTGTCAGTAAGGGGTGCGAGCAAGGGTGTATTCCGTGTTGTATATTTTCTACTTCTTTGAGCCGGTTGTTTTTATTTTGTTTGAAGATTTACTGCGCGCGGAGAATCAACTATTGTCGAGTATTATACCCTTTGACCCTTTGTGGACAAGGATTATCTAAAGTGATGAATATTTTGGAAAATATCTGTCCCCCGGAACATGTGCATTAAGGGTGGACCTTATTTTTCAACCAAAAAATTTTGGGCACGCCTCCCGCCAATATTGTTCCATGTCATGAAAAAATGATATATCCAAAGTTTTAGACCAATCGGACGTAGGGAAGACGTGCCGCATCGAGGTCAAAGGTCAAGAGTAAAACTTATTTTTCGACCAAAAAATTTTGGGAACCCCCCACCCCAATATTGTTCCATGTCATCAAAAAATGATATATCCAAAGTTTTAGACCAATCGGACGTCGGGAAGGCGTGACGCATCGAGGTCAAAGGTCAAGAGTAAAACTTATTTTTCGACCAAAAAATTTTGGGAACTCCCCACCCCAATATTGTTTCATGTCATGAAAAAATAATATATCCAAAAGTTTCGATCAATCGGGAAGGCGTGCCTAATCGAGCGCGAATACAGTATACCGCAGTATACTCTTCGCATTGAGCGCGCAGTTACTTCTATTTCAAAACTTCGCGCTCGATTAGGCACGCTTTCCCGACGTCCGATTGATCGAAAATTTTGGATATATCATTTTTTCAGGACATGGAACAATATTGGGAGAGGGCGTGCCCAACATTTTTTGGTCGAAAAATAAGGTTTGACCTTTGCGCTCGATGCGGCACGCCTTCCCCTTATCCGATCAACTTCAACTTTTGCAGGAATTATTTTTCTTACCCAATAGCACAATTTTGAGGGGAGCCGTGAAAAAAAATGTCGCAAAAAAAATTTCACCAAGTATAGCTAAGGTCCACCCTATTGTGCATCCTAATAAATTTAAAGCTGATTTTCTCATGTTCGCTTAAATTGTTATTTAACACTAGATTGCCCAAGGAAGTCATTTTGACTGTTTTTTAATTTCAATTAGAAAAACAATTATGTATATAATGACACAATTTCTTAGAATTTTGTGACTTTTTGTACAACATATAAATGCGTTCATTAATAATTGTAGTTACCTCCCCCCCTCCTTCAATTCCGGTATATATATATGTGTGTTATACCTATATAAGAAGTATACTTCTTAAACATCCGAATTCTACCGCGTTAGTCGAGTAGGTAAAGTAGAGTATCGATAAAATAGAACTAAGCAGACTAGAGAGTAATTAGCACGCTTTGAGCGATATAAAAGTTGAAATAATTTGTGAGGGACAAGATTGTAATTAATAAACATTGAATGTTGTTTCTCATTTTTACAGGTTTGTAAACTATCTTATAAATAAGGGGGGAATATTGTAAATAGCTTTATAATATAATAAATCTCATTTTTACAGAGAAACGTTTCGGTTTGTTGTTATATTAATCTTGCCCCAGATTAATAATAATCAAATCACATGTTATACCTATATTGCCCAAAAGCAGTCAGTCTTTCTAGTGTTAACAATTCGCTAAGCTCTTCAATTATGACTATTAAAACGTCCACGGTACAGATTCATAAGGTACAATGTATATATGCGCTTTTGTGGGCGAATGACGCAAATGCTAATACTTTAGAGGCACAGAGAGCAGGATTATAGAGCGGCCCAATCGTTTTTCTCTCTCCCGGATTCCGGGCGGAATCGTAAATTCGTTAGTTTATTGGCTTCCGTTTCTCCGCCAACGCAATCGCGGATGATAAAGTCCGGGGTGGAAAGAAAGGAGCCTGGACAAAACTGGCTTCGAGTTCTCTCTCTCTCTCTCTCTCACTCTCACTCTCTCTCTCTCTCTCTCTCGATAGGTTGTTCGCCGGAGGTTGAATCGACGGGGCGAAACACAGTTTTGCAAAATCGATATCGGTCCGATGACGCAGCCGGTAATGAGATTGCGACGAATTAGAGGGCTCGATGGGACGAGATAACGGAATCGTGAGCGGCCGTGTTTGCGCTTTCGACTTTCACCGACTCGTGCGTGAAATCCGCTCCGAGGAGAATCCGTTTCGATCTGCCCTGCAAAGGGCCATTTAGGCGAGTCAATCGGGAAACACGGAGACCCCCGGCTACCGTACGGCCACCATAATTCCCGTACGGCTAATCTCGATTCGTATCCACATAATTGCGGGGCATGAAAAAAATTTTAATTCCTCGAAAAGATAAATTCAAGAGGGAACAGTATGTTGCGCAAAATAGAATTTTTATCTCAATTTTTTAGAACGATAAATCTTACTCTTGGAGCCTGCAGAGATTAATATATGAAGGTGGTTTAATTATAATTTTGACCGCGAGTCAAAATTAAGATAGAAATTTCATTCAGCCCTTAATAATTTTAATTATTAACGAACGATTCTTGGCGAGCTAGTACAGCATTGTTATCCTCGAATTGTTTTAAATCCTATAGTCTCGTATAAAATCCGGCGGTCTAATTATTATTAATACCCGCAGTCCTTTCCTTTAACATCATCTTGAGCATACTTAAACGGCGGCTCGGATGGAAGCGAAAAGTTTGCGCGAGTAAATTAGTGGTGAATAAATTACTGTAGTCGATCGCGGAGGTACGGTAATAAAGCGCTCTTAATTACACCGTAGCGAGCGCGCGCGGTATGTACAACGGTGTCCTGGAAAGCGTATACGAACACTTTCCACGAGAGAGAGAGCGAGCGAGTTTCGTTGTTTTCTTTTTTTTTTTTTACCGCGCGCTTGTTTCGTATTATTTTTTCCGGGATATGTATTTATTTGTAGCGGCGGGACAGCGGTGCCGCCGCCGCCGGTGCCGCTCGTTACTTTTGACGACGCATCCCGAGGACGCTAACGAGGATTGTTTGCATCCCCCCCCCCCCCACCCCTCTTTTCGCCGCTTTTCCGCCCCCCTTCGTTTCAGCTCGCGAACAAAACAATGCCGACGTATCGAGAGCCTCAATTATGAATCGGCCCTTTGAGTTTGAGGTTCGGTTTCGTGCTCTCCGTTGTGCCCCCGCTATCGATTACGGTTGTTGGTATTTTTACTTTGACCCTATAAAACGTGTATACTCTGTCTCTATAACGTCTCGTTTTTTTTATTCTCTCTCTGCTCCGGTACTCTCTCGGCCGACAAAATGAAACGCATCGTTGATTCTTTTCTCTGTTGCGCCATGCGTTCTCACGGACGTACGTTGTTGCACAGAGCCAACCAGGAAACTCCCCCGTGGCGATCGGTATTTCCGGCCCCAAGACGATCTATGTTTACCCCTTTCGACATTTCCACCCTTGGAATCTGTGGTATTTCGCGAAGAAATTTCATTGGTTCCCCCGGTGTTTGTTTGCAATATATAAGTGCAATGTAATATCAGCTCGAGCAATATGGATTACATTTTAGCGGCGCGGCGCGGCGCGGCGCGGCGGTGTAGCGAGAACGCCGAAGGGCTTGAACCCGAACCGCTTGAAACAATACAATACAGTCGCCGACAGCGAGGCGAGGTTTTAGGATTATAAACCGGTACACAATTGGAAAACAATTGAACAACATGTACGTTGCTTGCAATGGATTTGTTCGAAGGAGTACTGCAGGCAGGCAGGTATACACATATAATTCTGCGAATATTATTTACATTGCACAATCGATTTCCAGCTTTACCAACACGATCCGCAGACCCTCCCCTAGTTATAGGTAACCGCATAGTTTCAACCCCTTTCACTTGACACCCCTGTTTCTCTCTCGTTAAAGCTCCCATTCGAACACACGCGTCTCGGCGAAAGGAGATCGTTTTGAGAGGTGCTGTACCTTGTTAACCTGTAGTTACAGCACGAAGGTCATGGCACGATGTCGGTGAAATTTAAAAGCATTCCGACAACCTGCTGTCTATAGGAGATTGATCGGAAAGAGTGCGCTGTGGTGAGCTAATCCTGGAACGGTATGTCGTTTTCCGATTTTATCAGTACAGTCTCTAGATGATCCTCTAGCTTATAGACGCCACTCGGTTTCAACCCCCTCGATCCAACATCCCCATTTCTCTCGTTAAAGCTCGCGAAAGCTACTTCATCAGTTTCGAAAGTCGTAAAAACGGGAAACATTGGAACCCTTTCGCACGGTGGTGTATAATGTTGACCTTAACTACTTAAAAGATGGAGATACCTACAGCGAGGGGTCTGGGGAGGATGATATTACAGATCAATTTATTGTAGATACTATTCCCATCGCTTTCTAACGATATTGTTGGAGTATACAACGTAATGCACGGAACACTCGGAGGAGGAAAGGTCTTTTGCCATATATTGCTTTTACAGCGTCGCCATTTTTTCCAGGCTAAAGGGCCTAAGAAGGAGGGCAAGTTCGTCAGTCCGTCTAAGCTAGCGAGCAAGTCGCAGCTCGCACACATTTTATCTTCCCTTTTAATTGTTTTAAATAAAGTGTTGGAGTGTACACCGTAGTGCACGGAACACTCGGAGGAGAAATGGTCTTTTTGACGTGCCATTTATTGCTTTTCCAGCGTCGCCATTTTTTCCGGGCTAAAGGGCCCAAGAAGGATGGCAAGTTCGTCAGTCCGTCTAAGCTATAGTCTCATCTTTCCTTTTTAATTGTTTCGAATAAAGTAACATATTGTGTTATGTGCTATTAACCTTAATTCACAATCTCACTACAGTTTTTCCCTGTGCGGTGGAGCTTCAATAAATTGTTTAAATATCAAGTTCTGTTTAATCTACCAACCTCGTCATCCCAACATAAAGTATAACATATCGTGTTACGTGCTATTAACTTTAATTCACAGTCCGACTACAGATTCTCCCTGTGCGGTAGAGTTGAAATAAATTTTTTTAAATATCAAGTTCTATTTAATCTTCCAACCTCGTCATCCCAACATAAAGTAACATACTGTGTTACGCGCTATTAACTTTCATTCACAATCTGACTACAGTTTTTCCCTGTGCGATGGAGTTTGAATAAATTGTTTAAATATCAAGTTCTGTTTAACACTAGATTGCCCAAGGAAGTCATTTTGACTGCTTTTTAATTTCAATTAGAAAAACAATTATGTATATAATGACACAATTTCTTAGAATTTTCTGACTTTTTGTACAACATATAAATGCGTTTATTAATAATTTGTAGTTACCTCCCCCCCCCTCCTTCATTTCCGGTATATATATATATATGTGTATTATACCTATATTGCCCGAAAGCAGTCAGTCTTTCTAGTGTTAATCTCCCAACCTCTTCATCCCAACATAAAGTAACATATATTGTGTTACGTGCTATTAACTTTCATTCACAATCTGACTACAGTTTTTCCCTGTGCGGTGGAGTTTGAATAAATTTTTTTAAATATCAAGTTCTGTTTAATTCTCCCAACCTCGTCATCCCAACATAAAGTAACATATTTTATATCGTGATATTGACTTTTTTAATGGTTCGTTACTATCATTTAAGAAAAAGTTGCGTGCGATTATATGATTAATTGTGATATAATGTATTCCTGTAACTGTCAGCATGTCCATTACTATGTAACTTTATGCTAAGACTTTCTTTTTCTTTTTATATGAATTTCTTCTATTGTAAACATTTGTATAAAAGGACTTCGGTCCGTAAATAATAAATAATAATAATAATAATATTGTGTTACGTGCTAATAGCTTTAATTCACAATCTGACTACAGATTTTCCCTGTGCGATGGAGTTTGAATAAATTTTTTTAAATATCAAGTTCTGTTTCATCTCCCAACCTTGTCATCCCAACATAAAGTAACATATTTTATATCGTGATATTGACTTTTTTAATGGTTCGTTACTATCATTTAAGAAAAAATTGCGTGCGATTATATGATTAATTGTGATATAATGTATTCCTATAACTGTCAGCATGTCCATTACTATGTAACTTTATGTTAAGACTTTCTTTTTTTTTTCTTTTTATATGAATTTCTTCTATTGTAAACATTCGTATAAAAGGACTTCGGTCCGTAAATAATAAATAATAATAATAATAATAATAATAATAATAATATTGTGTTACGTGCTAATAGCTTTAATTCACAATCTGACTACAGATTTTCCCTGTGCGGTGGAGTTTGAATAAATTTTTTTTAAATATCAAGTTCTGTTTAATCTCCCAACCTCGTCATCCCAACATAAAGTAACATATTTTATATCGTGATATTGACTTTTTTAATGGTTCGTTACTATCATTTAAGAAAAAGTTGCGTGCGATTATATGATTAATTGTGATATAATGTATTCCTGTAACTGTCAGCATGTCCATTACTATGTAACTTTCTGTTAAGACTTTCTTTTTTTTTTCTTTTTATATGAATTTGTTCTATTGTAAACATTCGTATAAAAGGACTTCGGTCCGTAAATAATAAATAATAATAATAATAATAATAATATTGTGTTACGTGCTAATAGCTTTAATTCACAATCTGACTACAGATTTTCCCTGTGCGGTGGAGTTTGAATAAATTTTTTTTAAATATCAAGTTCTGTTTAATCTCTCAACCTCGTCGTCCCAACATAAAGTAACATATTTTATATCGTGATATTGACTTTTTTAATGGTTCGTTACTATCATTTAAGAAAAAGTTGCGTGCGATTATATGATTAATTGTGATATAATGTATTCCTGTAACTGTCAGCATGTCCATTACTATGTAACTTTATGTTAAGACTTTCTTTTTTTTTTCTTTTTATATGAATTTCTTCTATTGTAAACATTTGTATAAAAGGACTTCGGTCCGTAAATAATAAATAATAATAATAATAATAATAATATTGTGTTACGTGCTAATAGCTTTAATTCACAATCTGACTACAGATTTTCCCTGTGCGGTGGAATTTAAATAAATTGCTTAACAATCAAGTTCTATTTAATCTGCCAACCTGGTCATCCCAACAGATATCGATACGATCTCTAGACCACTATTCGTACACACCGCACGGTTCCAAACCGTTATACCCAACACCTCTATAAAATCCGTGGGAAGCAGTGACCAGAGCGTAAATCGAGAGACAACGCGAGCAGGTATCGTGAATAAGGAGCAGGCGTCGCGACGCGACGCGACGCGACACGAAACGAAGCGCCGGACAGAGGGCGATCGTGGGGCAGTGGGTCGGCAGCGAATCGGCGTCGTTTTTCGTGAGAGACACACGGGACACAGGGCTAAAACGAGAGAGGAGAGGGTAGGAGAGAGAAGAGGGTGGATGCTGGTATGAGAGCGAGCGAGCGCGTCGAGTCGTGCCAAGTCGAAAGGGAGCCGGCGGAGAGGGTTGCTCCGGAGGGTTGGCGGGTCGCTGCAGGTTGGTGGGGTCTCGAAGAGGGTAGCAAGAGGGTAGAAGAGGGTTGGCGAGGAGGAGGCCTGGCTCGGGGAGGGGGTGAGCGAGGCGGCCGTGCTCGGGGTGCGGAAGAGTCAGTGCGCGGCGAGGCGCGCCAGCTGCCGCACGTCATGATTCTACCCCAGGTGAGCTACGAAGTTACCCAGAAACACCAGCACGCTCTCTCTCGTCTCGAAACCGGACCGCCGAAAATTACTCGTGATATATTCTCATCCTACACACATGTAACCGTGCTGTACGCGCACACTGTACACAGTGGCCCGCCGTAAAAGTGTTCCTTAAATTCTATACGCCGATTCGAAATCGGAGGAAATCCGTAGTTCTTGATCGCTGCGAAATTTTTACGATCAACCGGTCCCGATCTCGTCGGTCATTTTTAATACCGCGTCAAGTTATTCGCTCGGACCCGTCGGCTCTCGCTATTTTTTATCGCTCTTTGTCGGCCGATCGCGCAGCCGACCGAATTCCGATGGGCTTTCAATAGCGTTTCAGGCTGCTGCTAATCGGCCAGTTTCATCGGATTTTATTCATCGATCGGTGGTAGATCCCACTGAATTCTTCGATGGTCTCTTAATACCGTTTCAGCTTTTTAATCGCCGTGATTCGGTCCGATTAACCGTTCCATTCGATTCGATTGTTCGTTGAAACTGAGTTTCGCTGGCTTCGCGACTGTTAATCCGAAATAAACTAGATCACTATACTCTCGATCGGCTCCGCCAGATGAAATCAAATCGAACTTCCTCCGCGGGCCACTTACGCGCGTCCCGCACATACATACGTACGCGGATGTATACGTAGTACGTACGGCACAGATGGATCCTATTCGTGCATGAGAACAGTGTCCGACACTAGACAGTATGCTCCGTTCTTTCGCGCCATTCATCCACCAGCACGAAATCAAGCATGATCGTTTCTCGTTTCTCGCTGTCTGTCTCTGTGTCTGTTCGTTGGCTTGGCCCGTCGCGCGCCAACCGTCCGTCGGACGGCCGAAAAGGTTCTTCCAAGTGCATCACGGGACGTTGGATCCCTCGTCGAGACAGTGGTCGATCTCTCGACAGCTTCGAACAGGAGAATCGATCTGTCGAATCTCCTGAATTTTGTCGATCCCGAGGCGCCCGATCCCGAGCGCAAAGTGATCACCCGGTTTACGGTGGATTTCGTCGGAAAATTCACCACGGATTTCGACGATAAAGCTCGCGTCGTGTGCGCGTGTGAACTCGCTTTTACTCGAATCCGAATGGTGCTGCGAAGCCGGTGAACAATCCGATCAACAGGTAACTTGCCGCTAATTTGTCAGAAGAAGACGCCTGCTGCGCCGAGGAGGATGCTATTCGTCGATGTCCTTTTATCGTTGCGATGTGCTAGTTTCCGTCGAAGAGAGACGCGACGCGACGCGACGCGACGCGACCACCGAGGGGGACGTCCTTCTGACGGGAGCGAAACCCGTGGGCAGCGAGAGGGCAGGATTCGAGAGAGACAAGAATCCAGAGAGGAATCCTCTTCAGGGAAGAGGCGACTTCGAAAGGTGAACGGTGCTCGATGGGTCGCTCTCGATCCCGATGGAATTTAATCGGCCGTGGCGCACTCGCATTTCCAAGTCGTTTGGTTTTCACGGGCCCGAGGACACGGCCTTGGATTATATTTCGCCGGTCGAGCGCAGATTCTGCTCTGTGCGTGGATCTACGGCTCTAAACACCTTTGGAATCGAAGCCGGCCAGCATCGGAGGCGCGCAAAAGCTGACGATGATCGAATTGCTAAGGGTTGCCGGGGGACGTATAGCACAACTTCGCGATGTTCGGCGACGCTGTTTTTCAACGTTACCGCAGTGATTCGCGTATTTGTTGAGCGGGAAATTACCGCATCCGTTGGCATAAATTATGCTGGTAGCAGGCTTTGTATTAGCCGTTCGATGCGGAAGTGGTGCAAGTCAATGTTTGTCTATTTGGTTTAATCGTCATTAATCGCACACCGTTCTGACTCGCGCCATTCTTGCAACGGATCGTATTGTCAACCCTTTGCGGATAGTGTAGTGGTAAAAATTTGTTCGATGTTTCTCGAGAATAATTTATTGAAAAATTATGTTTGTCTATTTGGTTTAATCGTCATTAATCGCACACCGTTCTGACTCGCGCCATTCTTGCAACGGATCGTATTGTCAACCCTTTGCGGATAGAAACAGTGTAGTGGGAAAAAATTTGTTCGACATTTCTCGAGAGTAATTTATTGAAAAATTATGTTTGTCTATTTGGTTTAATCGTCATTAATCGCAAACCGTGCTCTGACTCGCGCCATTCTTGCAACGGATCGTATTGTCAATTCTTTGCGGATAGAAACAGTGTAGTGGGAAAAAATTTGTTCGATGTTTCTCGAGAATAATTTATTGAAAAATTATGTTTGTCTATTTGGTTTAATCGTCATTAATCGCACACCGCTTTGACTCGCGCCATTCTTGCAACGGATCGTATTGTCAATTCTTTGCGGATAGAAACAGTGTAGTCGGAAAAAATTTGTTCGAAATTTCTCGAGAGTAATTTATTAAAAAAATATATATAGATTATGTTTGTCTATTTGGTTTAATCGTCATTAATCGCACACCGTTCCGACTCGCGCCATTCTTGCAACGGATCGTATTGTCAACCCTTTGCGGATAGAAACAGTGTAGTGGGAAAAATTTGTTCGAAATTTCTCGAGAGTAATTTATTGAAAAAATATATATAGATTATGTTTGTCTATTTAGTTTAATCGTCATTAATCACAAATCGCATGAACTCGCGCCATTCTTGCAACGGATCGTATTGTCAACCCTTTGCGGATAGAAACAGTGTGGTGGTAAAAATTTGTTCGATGTTTCTCGAGAATAATTTATTGAAAAATTATGTTTGTCTATTTGTTTTAATCGTCATTAATCGCAAACCGCTCCGACTCGCGCCATTCTTGCAACAGATCGTATTGTCAACCCTTTGCAGATAGGAACAGTGTAGTGGTAAAAATTTGTTCGACATTTCTCGAGAGTAATTTATTGAAAAATTATGTTTGTCTATTTGGTTTAATCGTCATTAATCGCACACCGCTCCGACTCGCGCCATTCTTGCAACGGATCGTATTGTTGACCCTTTGCGGATAGAAACAGTGTAGTGGTAAAAATTTGTTCGATATTTCTCGAGAGTAATTTATTGAAAAATTATTATTTTAAAACAGTAAAAGTGTCGATACGTTCGCAAGACAGTCGACGACGAGCAGTCTTTCTTCGCGGAGCACACGGTGTCCTCTCTTTAGATTCAAAATGGCTTCCCGGATAATAGTATTCGTACTATATTCTATCCTATCCTTAAAGGCTTAAAGGACGGCAGAAATCCGCGGCTATTAGGAACGATCTTTTAGGCGAACGCGAGAAATCAATCGATATTCCCTGTCGAGTGTACTTTTTCCGAATAAAAATAGTCGCTGTCTCCTCCGCGCGTTATTGCGGCCGTGCATCGATTCATCGTTAATTTCACGCTGTCCCACTTAACAACTGAAAAAAAGACGAGGGTTAATGTCAAAATAAAAAAAATTCCATCTTCCGATAGGGTAGTTAATTTTGCTCCATCGTTCACGCGGCGGCCGCCACTGCAAGGAAGGATATCCGCTATCCGGTAAAATTATTCCGAGAGAAATGCACATCGGAACGTGGAATCGGAGTATAAATTTACCCACGACGTTCGCTAACATTCCATTACTGTAGTGTTTTTAATGCAACATTCAGGGATGATATCAATGTTTACTTTACTACCGCTTCCCACGATCAATGCAGAACGATTTTATTTCCCATTCACATCCGCAGTCGATTAATTCATAAAACGAAACATTTAAAATGGCAGTGCCTATGATAAGAGGATATTATGCAATTTGTGACAAAAATGAGTAGGTGCAAAATAGTAGACAAATTAGAAAACTCACTCTACTGCAACTGATGAAGAAAATCGCTTCCCACGATCAATGCAGAACGATTTTATTTCCCATTCACATCCGCAGTCGATTAATTCATAAAACGAAACATTTAAAATGGCAGTGCCTATGATAAGAGGATTTTATGCAATTTGTGACAAAAATAGTAGACAAATTAGAAAACTCACTCTACTGCAACTGATGAAGAAAATCGCTTCCCACGATCAATGCAGAACGTTTTTATTTCCCATTCACATCCGCAGTCTATTAATTGATAGAACGAAACATTTAAAATGGCAGTGCCTATGATAAGAGGATTTTATGCAATTTGTGACAAAAATGAGTAGGTGCAAAATAGTAGACAAATTAGAAAACTCACTCTACTGCAACTGATGAAGAAAATCGCTTCCCACGATCAATGCAGAACGTTTTTTCATTACCCATTCACATCCGCAGTCGATTAATTCATACAACGAGGAAACATTTAAAATGGCATTGCCTATGATAAGAGGATTTTATGCAATTTGTGACAAAAATGAGTAGGTGCAAAATAGTAGACAAATTAGAAAACTCACTGTACTGCAACTGATGAAGAAAATCGCTTCCCACGATCAATGCAGAACGATTTTATTTCCCATTTCATCCGCAGTCTATTAATTCATAGAACGAAACATTTAAAATGTCAGTGCCTATGATAAGACCGGGGATTTTGTGCAATTATTATTATTATTTATTATTATTTACGGACCGAAGTCCTTTTATACAAATGTTTACAATAGAAAATAATCATTAAAAAGAAAGATAAACACAAAAAAAGAAAATGAGAGTCTTAGCATAAAGTTACATAGGAATGGACATGCCGAAAGTTATAGGAATACATTATATCACATATAATCATATAATCGCACGCAACTTTGTCTCAAATGATAGTAACGAACCATTAAAAAAGTCAATATTACGATATAAAATGTTAGATTTAGCTGTGATTCGATTTAAAGGATTTATTAATCCATATGTGGATTTGGATTTAAATTACATTTAAATCCAATTTCAATGCAATTTGTGACAAAAATTGAGTAGGTGCAATTCAAAATAGTAGACAAATTAGAAAACTCGCTCTACTGCAACCGATGAAGAAAATGTTTATTTTGCATAAAGACTCTTCGACACTCGTTCCACCAAACGAACATCAGTTTTGCGATATATCCACGATTTCCAAAGAAAAAATGGTACCGATGATAAATCTCGATATCCGCGGTGTCTCTACGGCTGCCAGCAGTCAAAGTGTCAGCGAACGAGCGAGCGAGTAGCGTGGTTTATCCGATAGTTGTATGATCAGTGGGGAAAAGCTATAGCACAAGTTTCGAATCTTGCTGGCCGTTCCAGATGCAGGTCCATACCTCCGGTATAGTAGTTTCGGCTCTGGAACTCCCGGAAATTGTTCTCGGCTGGGTTAGGTTTCGAGGGCTGGGGGGGAGGGAGGGGGGGGGGGGGTAAAGTTTGCTCGTTCCGAGTGCTCTTGACGGACACAGGCTACCAGGGAACGGAGAACGAGAGCATTTTCAGAGAAGTTTTTACGCGGGCGGCTTCGTTCCTTGTTCCCTAGAGCCTTCCGTGGCTGTTGTGCTTCGGAATCGAGGACTGTATCGACTCGATTCTCGATCCCGAGGGCCCATGCCAGAGAAACGTATCAGCCTATGAGAAGAATAGCCGAATCGAGGGCGTAGCACAGCCCTCCCGGATAATAAAGGCATTTTATTGTGGCCTGCTCCATTTCGATTCCGAAACGTTCATCGTTCGAAAACATTGTTGCGCGACGCCTGCTTCTTTGTTTCTCTTCAGACAATTCTCCGTAATACATTTTTCATCGTTTAAGGACGTTCTGGAGGTACAATGGGAGACAAAAGTACAAGAAATTCGAAATCCATCAATATATTGGCAATGAAAGCCATTCATGAGTATATTTTGCATTAAAAAAATAGATTAATTTAAAAAGCTTTCGTTTAACCAGTGAATTTCGTGTTATATTTATTTTTTAATCAAATTGTCTTCATATTATCAAAAATTGTAAGTGACTTTTGGGAGTAATTGTACCCTCTCATTTGAACTTCAAGATAATAAATTTGTGATATTCAATGTATACATATAATTACGGAATAAAAAGTTAAAAATAAATATTTAAATAAATTAAAAATACTTCAGAAAGCAATATTCATGGTTATTATTGAGATGACAACACGATAAATTTGACTTTTTGTAACAGTTTATAATTTTTTGCTCTGTGACCGTTTAGTGAACCCTAATAAATTTGAAACATAATCAATTACATAATTTTTACTACATATAAAAAAAAACTGGAGTTTCTAGTTGCGTTTTTTCAAGGCTTGAATAGGGTTTGAAGTGGAATTTTATGAATTCTCCATAAGAAGACGTGTTAAAATTGTGCAAACTTTAAGTTGCTATAATTCTTACACGGTGCAGTGAATCGAACCCAAACTTTGGTGATTGCATTAATTTAGTAAGAATTAGATCTTGTCAAATTTTCAAAAAAAATTTTCTTACGTTTTTATATACCTCCAGAACATCCTTAATTTGTTGACAAGAAATATCGTTGCGAATCCCTGTTTCTCTTGTCTTGCCGATTTTTTAATTCTGCATTTTTCTCAACTATGATTCGTTTTGAATTAATTTGTTAGGAGGAATAACGTTATACGAATCCTCGATTCCACTGTCCCCGATTTTAATAATTCTCCAGAATGCATTTCTGCCGGCTGGTCGTTTCGCAGAATTTAATTCGTTAACGGGAATATCGCAACTCGATTCTTGATTCTCTATTTCCGTGGCGTAATTCCCCGTAATGCATTTTCCGAGTTTAAAAAATTTATTAAAGCGCGACGCGCTTGTTACTTCGTCTCTGTCGTCCCCCAGCGTTTCCCACGGAATATATTGTTGTTAACGTTGAACGTGATTCAGAGACGTAAACGAAGTTGTCTCCGGGAGCCGGTGTAATTTCTGCTGTCGCTGGTTACAGTCCTCGAAACCCCCCGACTTTTGTAAATGCTCCAAGTTCAGCGATCAACTCCCCGGTAACTTCAATTCTTGCGACTCCGGCGCAAACTAGATACGCTGGAATTTTTCAGCGGTTTCGCGACGAAATGCGGGTCCTGTGATACAAGAGGAAGAAGTTGGGATTTCCATGTAGAGATTCGTCGATATTCTCGCCGGTTTGTTTCTTCGAACAAAAATAGTCTTCAAATTAATGTTATTGGCGCACCGGTACGATCCTTTATTACTAATTAAGCAATTTTGCAAATTGTTGCATCAACTAGTTCTCGACGTTTCGGTCTGAAATTTAGACCATCTTCAAGAATAACTTAGTGTAATTGCGTCTGTGAACAATTTTTATTATCCATTAAATATCACCAGGTTGATAAAGCCCAATGTAGGAACAGAAAACCAAAAAGAAAAAGAATGACCAAGAATTTTATGTATAAAACTCACTTGCTTAAATACAAATTTTCAAAAAAATAGTCTTCGTAGCGCGTTGCTTCGCGGCGTCTATCGATTCATCGTTAATTTCACGCTAGCCCAAACTCGACAAAACGAAGAAAAAGAGGATTAATGTCGGAACAGAAGAACCAGCAGGCCGGTTAGTTTTTCTATCCGGTGGTAATCTTGTCGACGAAAATTCCAATTTTTACCGGATCCGTGGGATTTCGATACCGAAAGAATGAGCCCACGAACTTTGGTTTAAGTCGCGCGGTCCTCGGAAATGGAATTCGAGAAAATCCGACGATTCTATCGAGGATATCCACCGAATTTTTTTGCCGGCTGATAGAAAAACCAGAGCGAACAGAAACGAACCATGGAAAGGGACGTTTCGTGGCCGAGACTCAAGATTTCATTGGGACGTTGTGAAAATTGGCAGTCGACTGCACCCGATATTGCTAATAAATAAACTGCGATACAAAATAAAAATTGAATGAATTGCAAGATACAGAGACTATGAATCAGCTCATTTTTAAACTGTTTTAATAGGTTGGAAGGAACACAATAGTATCTTTAATTAAATATTTTCTGTTCTGTGTTAAAATTCAATGTTGAGTAGGTATTTAAAGCATGACAATTTGAAGTTTGTGATCTTGTCTTCTAGAGGTTAGGGTCGCATACAATTATTGGAATCGAGTAATAAGTTTGGACTTCGAAGGTTTAACCCTTGGCACTCGGATGGCGACTCTGAGGCACCACTGAAAATTGCAATGCCAATCTTAAGAATATTGTTCAGATTATTATTTTTGTTCGTATTTAACAAACTACTAGACATTTACATATTACATGAGATATCATTATCAGTTTCGTATGCAAAAAATTGTATAGAATGGAAAAATCTTTTTTTAGTTAAAATAACTCCGAGTGCAAAGGGTTAAAGGGTTGTTATTTGATCGAAAAATAAGGCGTTCCACTTAAATGGCGAGTGCAAACAACGTCGAGTTGTCTGCAAGTGATAGACGATTGCAGTGGTCAGGCATTATTGAGGAGCGATTCGTTTAATATGTAATAAGTTGACTGCGGATCTATAAGCGAAATAAAAATTGTCTCTATCTCTGCTGTGAGACACGAGAGCCACTTGGCAACTTCTCTCTTTAATAATGGCTCGATAGTGTTGTATCGATACTCTACAATTCTTTAAATCATTTTCGTCATCACAAAATCTGCAGCCTAGTAATAACCAATTAACCGATTCTTAAAAATATTATTCACATTATTATTTTTGTTCGTATTCAATAAACTACTAGACATTTACATATTAGACGAGCTATTATAACAGTTTCCTATGCAAAAAATGAAAAAAAAATTGTATAGAATGGAAATATTCTAGAATTGAAAAATCTTTCATTTTTTAGTTAAAATAGCTCCGAGTGCAAAGGGTTAATAAGAGGATCCATCTCCCTTATATGTATAGCACGAAAATCAGCCTAAACCAAAATTAGGGCCACATACTACTTCTGATTAGATTTAGATTCATGGAACTTATGCAACTCGCTGCATCGTCAAAAGAGCCCTATATTTTTATAAAAAATGAAGAAAAAAAATGGTATACAATGGAAAAATCTTTTGTATTTCAGTTAAAATAGCTCCGGAGCGCAAAGGGCTAAACACGTGGGTTATTTTTGCCCGGAATAAACGGCAATGCGAAGGATAAAAATTGAAGAATCGAAAAGTTCGCTTTCCAGAATAGCGGCGGCGCGGCGCGGCGGCGGATTAAACGCGGAATCGTAGGAAATTGTTTTCGTGGGATCTCGAGCGACGGGTCGTTCGCCTATCGATCCGAAACCACGGGCGTTTAATCCATCTGAAATGAACGGCGATCGATGCCGGTAATTAAGAACAGAATTTGGAGGCTTCGCTGTGTGTGCGCGTGTTCGCGAGATGATTCCTCAAAGAGAGAGAGAGAGAGAGAGAGAGAGAGAGAGAGAGAGAAGAGGGAGAGGGAGAGAGTAAGGAGGCAGGCAACCTCGCCCCATCTAATTCCGATCGAAACTGCTCCTAGGAACGGCTACCGAGCAAACTCTGCCGCTTCTTAAACCTGCAAGTTGGAGGGTCTTGAGATAGGCATGCCTCGATTCGAGGGTAGAGAAACAATCTCTTTATAATTACAAAACAGCTTCCTCCGGCCGCGATACCGTTCGCATAGTACCGAAGGGTCTACCCTTCGCTACCAAGAGCCAATCGCAATGTCCGGCCGATTCCATTTATCGTTATTCCTCCCGGTCCCTTTACGCTCGGAGGGATCCGAGCATTTTCGCGCGCCCTGTCCTTGTCCCTTCCGTCGTGCGAATTCTCGACGCTGTTTCTCCCCGCCGTCGTTGTAACCGGAAGTCGAGCTTATCTCGAATTCATACAGCTTCCAGGGATCGTTGGGTCGTCTCGCGATAATAGTCGTTTATTAATTGTGCTCCCTGTGGGCTTGAATTGGTCTCGGTATTCCACACGTTTCCACTCGTTCCACTCGTTCCACTCGTTTCGCTATTCTTCGGCTTATCTCCCTTCCCATTTCTTATTCCGCTCTCCAGATAACTGCTATCGCGCATTTCACTTTTTTTCTCCCGCAAAATGGAGGAACGGATTCCAGAGATTGTTAAACAGTTCGAAAACCGGCCACTGGTGCCCCACTAGGTAGACGACTATCTGTCTGGGGATTATAGCAATCGCACGCAAGCTACTTCCGGTTCGCTCGCGGACCTCCGCGCCTGTTGCGCGTCAACGCCGCAACTTTCCTATCAATTACCTAGAACGATAAATAGTCCAGTCAACGAATAGTTGTAGAGGGAAATGGAAGGAACACAATATTTGACTTTGGGACTTTGTTTGCAGCAGAGTTGGGCAAAAATCAACTAATAATTGAAAATGACTAATAGTCTGATTGATTGTTAGTCGAAACTTAAAAAAATCAGTTAAATTTTTTTGATTAGTTAGTCATAACTACATGGCACTAGTTAGTCGCAACTCTAAGTAATCGTTAGTTATTGCTTGTTAGTTATGATTAGTCATTAATTCGTTTAAATGATCAGTCATCAATCTTTAGTCATTAGTCACTATTGTGCGATGATTGTCTTCACAAAAATAAAATAAGAAAATCTGGAAAACATTTCCTATTCAAGTGCCTTTTCCTTTCTAGTCAGCATAACTTATCATAATCTCTACTTTATATGTTTATAAACTAATAGGATATTTTTTTGTTAATATTATGTCTTATTTCAACTTATAACCATTTTTAGTCAATAGTTATCCTTAATAAAAATTTAGTCATTAGTCATTAGTCATCAGGCTCAAATAGTTATGTTGTCATTACTCATAGTCATGCTCAAGTATTTACTTAGTCATTAATCATTAGTCACTTTTGTAAGGCGCTTATGAAGGTATTAGTCAATAATCATAATTGTGACTAGCGTTTGCCCAACTCTGGTTTGCAGTAGTTAGGAGATAAACATACTAAAAATCCCCGCTCCTTGGAGGTGAGCGGGGTGCAGGGGGGCGCGTAGAAGGTCCCGTTTTTCGCTTATATCTCGGAAACTAGGCGTCCTAGCGATAAGACCGTTGTATAAAAAAATTAATGCTGATAAAATATGCCACAAGATTGATTCCATTCAGTTTTTCGCTATCTCGCATAGTTTCCGAGATATTCGCGCTCAAAGTTTACTAATTTCGAAGATAAAATAGTAAAATATCACATCTTCTTGAAGGAAAATTAACGCTTAACAACTTTCTTTCTCATGACTTTTTCGTAGGACGAAGGGCTGAAGAAAATTAGTGAACCTTGAGCGCGAATATCTCGGAAACTATGCGAGATAGCGAAAAACTGAATGCGATCAATCTTATGGCACATTTTGTCAGAATTAATTTTGTATAGAATGGTATTATCGCTAGGACGCCTAGTTTCCGAGATATAAGCGAAAAACCGAAAAACGGGACCTTCTACGCGCCCCCCTGCACCCCGCTCACCTCCTCGGAGTAGGGACTTAGTATGTTTATCTCCTAACTAGTCCAAACAAAGTCCCAAAGTCAAAAATTGTGTTCCTTCCATTTCCCTCTACACCCCCCTTTTAAGCATTCATTGACTGGACTAAAACCCGAGGAACCGATTAGGTTCGTTAACGTTGAATGATCGTTTTCCAAACATTTTGTACGAGACCTTTCCTTAGACTTTCGACCAAGAAATTCTCCGCATATTCAACCGTTTCTACTGGACTATCTTCCTTAAAGGAACACGTTGCAAATCTACTAAAGTTCGTTGGCGATTATGGTACACGCAGGTTTCCAGAAAGTGTTTGTTTTATGAAATCCTGTTTAATCCTTTCGTGGAAAAATGTTACCTCCGAGCCAGTATAAAGAGCTTATTGTTCCCGAGCAATACCACATAAATTTTCATTAAACACGTCCGTTTCTCGTTCCCCCGATCCTAACGTTCAGTTCTCGAATATATAATTTTGTTTGACGATGCAAATCGATTTGATTAATCGGAAATATTAGTATACTGGAAATCGTTCCCAAAGGAATTCCTTCGTGCGCGTAATAAGTAAATAAACGCGCTCGAATTGTTGAGAGGTAATCAAACAAAAATCCCATCGGGTGCAATCAGCTATTTACCGTCGGCGTGTATTAACATTTCTCCGTTAAATGCACTCGGCGCGCGAATGATAAATTGGAGGGACGGAACCGAGAACGCCAAAAAAAAAGAAAAAAATTTGGCGAAATTTACACAGTTTACTCTCAACTCCGCATCGCGGCAAAGAAACTCGCGGAGACGCCGCGAGGCGGAAAAGGTGAAACTCTCGAGAGTCAAATGCGAATCAAATCGAAAATTTGATCTTCCACTTTAAACTCCGCGAAAGGGATTCGAGGAAAGCGAGTCGGGCCAATATCGATACGAAATCCCGCATTTCGTGATCTGGGTCGACTCTCGAGGTTTCTCTATTTCCTAATATCACGTATTTGTACAGTTTTCCCGGGGCACTTTCCTATACTCTGTAATTAGGTGTTCCGGCCGGGTCCTAGGTATGTTTGGCGCGAATTTCCACAGTGCCTCGGTCGAAACTCATCGTCTGAGTCTCGGTCGAGGAGAACAGTCTAAGTCCCCGGTGGAAAGTTAATGCTCGCCCGGAGAGACAGAGTTAATAAACAATCTACGCGCGGCGCGTCCGATCAATCCCGGATTACCAGTAGTATACACAGCGTTTAGACCGGCGAGCTCTCGCCGGTAGCGTATAAGTATAAGCCGCAATAAGCCCCGCAACACTCTCCAACTCTCGATTCGCCGTCATAGTTAATCCTCATTAACCCTCGAACCCTTCTCGGCATTTTTCCGAACCCTCGCTGCGCGAACCCTTCCGGGAAATAAAATAAATTCAACTTTCTGCGGAACAGAAATTTTGCTGAACAAACTCCGAACAAAGTAAAGATCCGAACAACCGAGAGCGTCGCGATCAGAATGCTACCGGATGCTTCGAGAATTGGTCGCAAATGCAAATTAATTGCTCGCTTAATAGGTTCAACCATGAAACTTTTCGCCGCGGTGATATATTTGATTATGCGCTGGTATTCGGTGCGTCGAGAGGAAGGATTCCGTGGCTGCTCTACCGAGGCAAAACACGTTTTCGCGCAGCGCGGCGCAACAAATTCCTGGATAAATCGCGGAACGAATAGCGGGGCTCGGTGTCCTCGTTGACGTTCCAATAATGTTCGCGGTGTTCCCGCACGAGTCTCGTATTACCAACGATATTAATTCGATCTGCGATTTTCCCTATAAAGTTTCGTTTCCGCTGGACGAGCTGGGAAACAGTTTTTCCATGCCGACGAATTTCAATTTTTTTGAAAATTTCGCGAATAGATTTCCCTGGTGGGAACTCTTCGATTCTAACCGAACGTCTCGAGCACAACGATACAGATTCGCAATGCGTGCCTGCAAAATTACGTTGATAAGGTCGCCACGTGTCTGTCTCTCTGTCCGGGCCCGTTCCCTCTCTCTCTCTCTCTCTCTCTCTTGGATAATATCCCGTTGAAAACAGTGACGCGCGATCCTTCCATCTCCCGCTCTGTCGCGCGTTATTTGCGACGAATTTCAATTTTTTGAAAATTTCGCGAATTGATTTCCCCGATGGGAGCTCTTCGATTCTAATCGAACGTCTCGAGCACAACGATACAGATACGCAACGCATGCCTCTGCAAAATTACGTCGATAAGGTCGTCACGTGTCTGTCTCTCTGTCCGGGCCCGTTCTCTCTCTCTCTATCTCTCTTGGATATTATCCCGTTGAAAACAGTGACGTGCGATCCTTCCTTCTCCCGCTCTGTCGCGCGTTATTTGCGACGAATTTCAATTTTTTGAAAATTTCGCGAATTGATTTCCCCGATGGGAGCTCTTCGATTCTAATCGAACGTCTCGAGCACAACGATACAGATACGCAATGCATGCCTGCATAATTACGTCGATAAGGTCGTCACGTGTCTGTCTCTCTGTCCGGGCCCGTTCTCTCTCTCTCTCTCTATCTCTCTTGGATATTATCCCGTTGAAAACAGTGACGTGCGATCCTTCCTTCTCCCGCTCTGTCGCGCGTTATTTGCGACGAATTTCAATTTTTTGAAAATTTCGCGAATTGATTTCCCCGATGGGAGCTCTTCGATTCTAATCGAACGTCTCGAGCACAACGATACAGATACGCAACGCATGCCTCTGCAAAATTACGTCGATAAGGTCGTCACGTGTCTGTCTCTCTGTCCGGGCCCGTTCTCTCTCTCTCTATCTCTCTTGGATATTATCCCGTTGAAAACAGTGACGCGCGATCCTTCCTTCTCCCGCTCTAAATTTGTCGCGCGTTATTTGCGACGAACTTCGTCGTCGCCTTCGATTATCGCGTGTCGTGCTCTCTCCTCAAACAAAAAGTTTCACTATTTAACCCTTCGTGCCGACAGGCCAGGCGCTAACGAGACTACGACTCTCGGCTATTTATTCGCCTGAATTTCATCGAGCGATTCCTTCCCCCTCGTTACGGGCCGAACTGCTTTCTCTCTTTTGTTTCAGAAGTTGCTTTAACGTCCTATCATTCGATTACATTAACCCTTTGCACTCGCAGCTATTTTAACTCGAATAATTAAACATTTCTTCCGACCTAGAATAATTCCATTCCACATGATTTTTTTTTATTTTATGAATATAAAATTGATATAACACCTCGTACAACACTTAAATGTTCAGTAATCGATTAGCTGCCAACTTATTTAATAATGTAAACAATATTTTGAATAATGCCACAGCAATTTTTGTGCTGACTCTGAGTCGCCACTGAAAATTGTTGTGCTATTCGTAAAAATATTGTTCGCAGTATCAAATTTGTTCGTACTTAATAAACTACTACACATTTACATATTGTTATACATGAGATATTGTATCAGTTTCTATACTAGAATGCTATAGAATGGAAATATTCTAGAATGTAAAAATGTTTCGTTTTTCAGTGAAAATAGCTCCGAGTGCAAACGGTTAAAATAGCACATCGACTATAGGATACTAATAGTGTCCGATTCGACGAAAGCAATCGAGCAAGGAACTTTTGCACGAAGATCTACAGCCGAGTGACCTTGAAAAAACAATTAAAAAATTACAATTTATAAAAAAAAATTCTTCCATCTGATTCGTCTTTTGAAACCATTTAGATTACGTCAGAAACATTTTTTATATTTTCAGAGATAGAGGAGATATTGAGGTGTCCTGTTTTAAACGAAACCCCCTGTATTACTAATCAGTAGACTGCAGATGTTCATGCAATTTTCAATTTTTATAGGTAAATGTATACAACTATACAGGGTGTCCCACGTAACAGTTTTCATGATTTTTTAAGTATGTACTTGCGATAATCTGACTTGTGCTAAGGGTTAATTTTATGCATTTATCGCAAATAAAATTGGTCGGTAGGTGTAATTTCGGACAGTATAAGAACGTTCGAAAAATTTCATGTCAAAGAGACTTGGCGAAAATTTTCCATACTCGTAAAAACTGTTCTTCGCTGTTGGATTTTCCGGCTCGGAAATTGATGAATTAATAATATCGGTTTATGGATGCCGTAATCCCCGTGAATGGACAGACATAATCCAGATTGATTTGTAGATGTTATAGTCCGGATTTGCTTGTAGAAACTGTGCTCTGTATTAATTTGTAAATGACGTAATTCGTTTATAGAAATGCATTTTGTAATTTTTTTTTTTATTCAATGTTAGCTTTAAATTCCAGCCGACCGATGAAAATTAAATGATCTTCTTAATGGTGTCCCGGATTTCGTACCATTTTCAAATCTGATTTGCAGGAAAGCATTAAAACACGAGGCTGAATATATATATTGTATATGCTGTTTGCCGAAAAGCGTAAAAATATAGGAGCTTGGTAACTGCTTTACGGTTAATTCGCTATTAAGCATGATAATACAGATGAATAATATAAAATATTTTTGGGTATATTTTATTAGGGGGAAATGTAGGCTAACTAGATCGAATAGAATAAAAAGTTACACTAAAAATAATTGAACAAGTGAGGTATATTTGGGGTATATTTTAGAGGGGAAATGTAGGCTAACTAAATCGGATAAAATAAAAAGTTACACTAAAAAGAATTGAACAAGTGAGGTATATTTTAGAGGGGAAATGTAGGCTAACTAAATCGGATAAAATAAAAAGTTACACTAAAAAGAATTGAACAAGTGAGGTATATTTTAGAGGGGAAATGTAGGCTAACTAAATCGGACAGAATAAAAAGTTACACTAAAAACAATCGAACAAGTAAGGATTATAATGGAGAATGTACAATCCATCATCTGGGCACTCGGTTTCTGCGTAGAAAGAACGAAACAAAACGAGGATCCAAACAGACCTAAGCATCGTTAATCCCTTACTACCGAGAATCGTTCATTGTCTTAGCTGGTTCGAACGAGCAATCTATCATCCGGCCACTCGGCTTCTGGCGGTAAATTTAAATAAATACCGGTTCGACGAGACGGTAAAAAGACGTGCCCAGGAAAGAAATGAATAAATGAGGGTCTAAATGGACCAGAACATCGTCGAAAGTAACACGCGCAGTGGCTGGGTGTCCATTTTCCGAGGGTTTCAACAGGATCGTTTATCTTTACCGTGGGCGGCAGGGGCGTTGAAACGAATTCTGGTCGGTTGGATCGCGATTTTGATAAATCGCTTTAATTCCCTCGGCAAACGGTGTCCTCGAAACGAAGCTTTTAATCGATGCGGCGAGTGTCGTCGTTACATCGGAATTCGAATTTCCGAGGACAATCTCGATCGTGGATAGTGTGGTGCGGTCGGATCGATGGATCTTGGAGCGGTGAGATAGCCATTCAGCATTCAGGCCCGCTAACTGAAGCCGCTGGTTACACACCGCGTTGTTCCCGCGTGTCCCTAATACCGGCTTGTAAAGCCGTTATGTTGGATCGGATCGTACACCTTCGTCATTGATACCATTGAGTACTCGCGTCAATCGAGAGAGAGAGAGAGAGAGAGAGAGAGAGAGAGAGATCCTCTTTGCCAGGCAGCTCTTTGTGTGCGACTAGCGACCATTCTCCGATCGAGAATCTTTTTAACGCCATGTTTACCCAGCCGGGAACACGATTATTCGTGAAACGCGCGCCTCAAAGCGCGAGAGCTCGCTGCTCGTTCATTGCCACCGCGATTAAATCGACCTAACGTTTCGCCACCAATCGGCCATTTGTTCGATTCAACCGCCACCACCACCTCCTCTCCACTTTTACTCCATTTCGACTCTTTTCTCCCGGCCCTTCCCCCAAAACTCTTCCGCGAACCACTTCCGGCTGAACCTGTGTCTTTTCTCAGGGACCCGTGCTGTGCGCTACTATTTCGCTGTCGGCACGTATCTTCGCGCCACTCTCGGCCGCACTTTTCACCTTCGGATCCTCCATTTTTCACCAGTGCTTTTCTCTTTATACTTCCAGACTCTATTTGCCAAAAAGGAGGATCCATCGAAGCGACAGTTCTCGACGGTACCTCGCGAAATCCTGCCGCGATGCAATTTTCGTCAACGTGGTTGACAGCTGTTTTCCTTTAACCGCGAGAACTCGCGATGACGCGCTTCGACCGACAAATTCCGTGGTCCCGGACCGTGAATTTGTCGATGCGAAAATTCTGTCGGTTTATCCTTTGAGAACCGACATATTTTCTCTAGCACGAATTCAAGTATACTTGAAGATTACAGTACCCGCCAATGAACCCTTTAAGGCGCTAGAGCGTCCGAATAATTCATCGAAGGGTCTTCCAAGTAGTGTTTCTTCCCGAGAAATTCTCGAGATAAGCCAAATATTTAAATTTTGCACTTCTCGAGAAATTATTGTTATTTTTCGAGAATTTACATACTAGGTATATTTGAAATAGCTGGTGAAAAAACTAAAAATATGCTATAACTATTTGGTGCATTGTATACAATTAAACAGAACTACACACAAAATGAGCGCAATTTTCCAATGTCAATGATTTTGTTACAAAGAAAAGATCTCTACTGGCAGACGCAACGCTAGATGTTTTGTGTTTTTTAAAAAACTATTTCAAATCACAGCTAGAAATAAAACATTTAAATTTTTTTACTTTAAATGTTCATGGTGTACATGAGAAAATTAAAATTTTTTTTATCTTACAAGTTAAACATGTTCTGTACACATGTTTTTTTTTTTAGAAAGTTCTGTCAAAGATATATATTTCAATTATTTAATAATAATCTTTTGAATATCAATATATTTTATTTCTTAACTACTTGTGTGTGTATAAAATTAGGATAGTTAATAAATAATAAAAATTCAATTGAGCTTTATGTGATTTTCTTTAATTATACATGTAATTTTTCAAAAGAGATTTTTCTCGAGATTTCTCGATAATTCTCGAGAAATCAAAATTGTATTTCTCTTTCTCGAGAAACGGAAAAAGTTGAGAAATCAGAAACACTACTTCCAAGTAACGGCTGCCACATTATACATTAACCCTAGAGCAAAATTTAAATGTTTTCGGCGCATTGGTTCGATCAATTATTACTAAACACTATTTGCACATTAACACAATATCGTTTCTCAACGTTTCGATCTTCAATAAACTGAAAAATGCTCTCAGCGCACGGTTTCGATCAATAATAAAAACTAAGCAATTTTGCAATATTTAAATTCTCAACGTTTCGATCCGGATTTGGATCATCCTCAAGAGAGATGCGTCTGAAATTATATATATAATTAATATTCTGGATATTTAACAGGTGTTGAGTGTCAATATACGTCGTTTTCAATTGATGTGTTTGCTCTATCCTAACGGCCGGTACCTCAGTTTAATGTAGACCAGCATGAAACTCAGTCAGTCTATAATAGTTAATTAACATATTTTGATACTTAGCAAGTACGTGATTTAAAAGTTTAATCGATAATCAGTTTGTCCCACCTGTTAAATATCCAGAATATTAATTATATATATAATTTCAGACGCGTCTCTCTTGAGGATGATCCAAATCCGGATCGAAACGTTGAGAATTTAAATATTGCAAAATTGCTTAGTTTTTATTATTGATCGAAACCGTGCGCCGAGAGCATTTTTCAGTTTATTAAATATTTACGATCGAGAAACAACAAATTAATTAGTTTCGATCTTCATTTAGATCATTATCAAGAGAATTACAATAACATTGCGTCTGTAAAATAACAATGAATAATACAATATATAACTTGTGAAAACAACATCGGTAAAATAACCAAAAAACTTAAAATTAACCCTAGCTCTAGACGGGTGTTTCCCAAAGTGAGGTCCGCGCCCCACAGGTGTGAAATTTTATTGTTACGGGGAGGCAATTAAAAAATGGACTCGTCCAGAGTTTAGTTTAAATTGAATTTTTGAATATTAAAAATTCTGTGTATGTTACATAGGGGGCATAAGAATTTTAGAAAGGCTCAGGTGAGGCATGGCACAAAAAAAGGTTGGGAAACACTGAATCTAGACTAAACTAACCTGTGCGTGGAAATTACGGGAAAAGTTCCACTAATGTAAACACTCGATTTGCTATCGCGAGATCAAAGCCTCCCGATCGGTATTTTCACGTTTATCCTTTGAGAACTGACATATTTTCTCTAGCACGAAGTCAAGTATACTTGAAAATTATCATACCACCAATGAACCCTTTAAATCGCTAGTACGTCTGAATAATTCATCGAAGGGTCTTCGAAGTAACAGCTGCCACATTATACATTAACCCTAGCTCTAGACTGAACTAATCTGTGCGTGGAAATGACGGGAAAAGTTCCACTAATGTAAACACTCGATTTGCTATCGCGAGATCAAAGCCTCCCGATCGCCATTTTCACGTTTATCCTTTGAGAACTGACATATTTTCTCTAGCACAAAGTCAAGTATACTTGAAGATTACCGTACCCGCCAATGAACCCTTTAACCCCTTGCCCTACAATGACGTGTCAGACTCGTGATGAAGATTCTGAACAGAGTCTAATAAATATGTCTGTTATTAATTTTCTTTAAATCGAGATGAAATTCTATGTTGGTTTTGTTAATGTACAGTTACTGGAGAGCACGTATAGGCATACAATAGATATAAATTTTCTCTTTTTTTAGGAAATTGCGAACTACAAAAAAGTTCTAATCACTGAAACCGTAAAATAAATCGTAGGGCAAGGGGTTAAGGCGCTAGAGCGTCTGAATAATTCATCGAAGGGTCTTCCAAGTAACGGCTGTCACCTTATACATTAACCCTAATATTTTATTTTCTCTTATTAGTTTAATAATTACACATACATTTTAATGTATGAAAATTGATTTCGTTTCAATTGAATGTCAATATCTTTGATCTTACCTTTTGGTATTTTCATTATGTGGGGTTTAAGACTTATGGTGTCTATTTGAATTTACCGCCTGTGTATCGATCTATATAACCTAGATCTCTGCCTAAAACGATCAGTGTCGTGCAGGCAAACATGGTGAACACATGTGTTCACGAGTCTCACGACTCTCACTTTGTATTTAATCACACCTAAGCAAGTGAGTAAGAAAAGTTTTGTGTTAAAATTTGTTTCCCTTACATTTAAACATACAATAGTTGTTATTGTGAAAATTGTATTTTATTTTGGTTTCTAAAAATTCTTTATTCATTTTTCTTACAGACGCAATTTCAAAAATTATCTTGAAAATGGTGCAAATCAGCACCGAAACGTCGATTTTTTGTGACTATTAGCAAAATTGCTTTTGATTAATTTACTTTATTTTTCAAATGATCGAACCGTAGCGCCGAAATCATTTATTAATTGTTATAAGCAATAATACGATCGATATAAACTACTTTATTTATGAAGTCAAGTATACTTGAATATTACCGTAACCACCAATGAACCCTTTAAGGCGCTAGAGCGTCTGAATAATTCATCGAAGGGTCTTCCAAGTAACGGCTGTCACCTTATACATTAACCCTAGCTCTAGACTAAACTGACCTATGCGTAGAAATTACGGGAAAAGTTCCACTAATGTAAACACTCCCGATCGCCATTTTCACATTTATCCTTTGAGAACTGACATATTTTCTCTAGCACAAAGTCAAGTATACTTAAAGATTACCGTACCCACCAATGAACCCTTTAAGGCGCTAGTACGTCTGAATAATTCATCGAAGGGTCTTCCAAGTAACGGCTGCCACCTTATCCATTAACCCTATCTCTAAACTAAACTAACATGTGCGTGGAAATTACGTGAAAAGTTCCACTAATGTAAACACTCGATTTGCTATCGCGAGACCAAAGCCTCCCGGTCGGCATTTTCACGAAAGTTTCGTTGTCCAGGGTTAAATATAATTAATCACAGGGGCGGTAGATCGAGAACTACCGATTCGAGGGTGTCGCTTGCAAACTCTGCTCGCTACTTCGCAATGTGGTCTTTTCCAGCCGTTTTTCCACTCGCTTCGGGAACTCCCTACCAACTTGGTCGATCCTCCGCTTTTTTTCTCTATTTTTTTTTTTCCGGCAACAGAGAACGGTCCCCGTGATCCTCTTGGCCTCCTGGCAACGAGGCAGATTCTGGCGCTTCGATCCGGTATAATTCACGCTGCCACTGGCGTCGAATCGCGTATCCAGATTCATGGGATCACCTCGACGTCGATGGAATTACCGGCTCGTCTGTAATTATCGTCACCGCTCGTTAACACGTTGTCGACGATGATCAATTCGACGTGCACGCGCGTACATCGATTTCACTGTCTCGTTACACGCTCCAGTTTTCCCTATAAGGACAATTCTAAACGATATACCTCCAGGCGAACACCCGTTCTACGCCTGAAATCATTTCTCGTCATGATCCCCTTCGGAGGACCGGCGCGGCGCGACGCGGCTCGTCACTGCGATTCTTCTCGTAAACGAAAACGGTTTAAATCGCCGGCCTCTGGCTCTCTCGATGCTCGTAACGGGAAACCTGCTGTCCCTTTTGCGAGGGCGGAGCCCCGAGACATCGTTTACCCTGCGAGAACAGAAATGTCAACGATAAATCGGACCAGCCTCGGATCTCGAAGCGTCGCTCGATCGCAAATGGAAACGGAAAAAAAGTATTCCGATACGACGGAAAAGAAATTTCTTATTGCCGTAGAATAATCCTTCGGAATATCGCACGATGTATCCGGGAACGCGCAACAGTGTTGTAATACAGGGTGGTCCACCTAAATGTAGCCACCTAAATATCTCCTTTATCTGTGATGACATAACAAGTGTTTTTAATGCAATATAAATGGTATCACAAGGTGAATTGTTTGCAAATATTTTTTATTTCTCAAGATTATCTTTTCCGGAGTGTTCTCTTTCATTTTCAAAGATTAAGGTCATTTGAAGGTCACGTTATTATACATATCTGATTGTATTTTTTGCTCAGCTGCACGGTGCATAAAAAAACAAATACAGTTATGTGTAAAAAAAAACACCGATGACGTTGATAACTCCGAAAAAAATTACCTAGGTGGACAAAATATTCGTGCCAAATATTTGGTCCATCGACACCATGCACATTACGTAACAAATCATTTTTGCATCACAATAACCTGAAGAGATATTTAGGTGTTCTTATTTAATCGGACCACCCTGTATAGACAGGACGTAATTGAATTACCATTGTGTTCAATTGCCTCAACATCCGAAATTAAACTTCAATTATTTCGGTGGAAAAATTCTCAGAACCACCGTGTCTAAGCACACCGAACATTTCGGAAATGTAAACTCAACAAGCATTCGTTCGGTTGAGAATCCTCGAAGAATTTAAGGCGGACATTAAAAGAGCGTCGCGAAGCGAAATTAAGCGGTGACTTTCGAGAGAGACGTTTCTTCTTCTCGCAGAAGTCTGGGCCACGGAACGGAGCAAGGGTCCGGAAGAGTAACGCGACAGGGGAATCCTAAGTAAATTTTCGCCGGAGGAATTATTCTTTCGCGGCGGAGCGGAAGCGATATTTCAGGGTGGCTCTCGGTTCTGCCCGAATTTTCGCGCGAGCTACTCGGATCGAGGATATACATATACACAGGGTGTTCGACTACAGGTGGGAGAAGATTTAAGGGGTGGTTCTTCATGACGATATAAATTGAAAATGAAGAATAAAAAAATTGCGATTTCGACTTCGTTATTTAGGATTGCTGCATTTTAGGTGGATTTTTAATTGTTAACCCTTTGCACTCGGAGCTATTTTCATTTAAAAGTTAAACATTTCCTTCCGACCTAGATATTCCCTCTGATTTTTTAAATTTGATGGATATGAAATTGATACAATACCTCATACCGTGGGTGTAAAAAGTATTCGTACAGCTTTTAAAAACGAATAACGTTTTCAAAATTGGACCCAAGGATTAGTTTACTAGCTAATGTGTAAATAATTTTTTTTTTTAATTGTTATTGGTCGCAATTGCGAAGGAAAAAGTAAAGGTCACGATTTTTAAATTTTTTATCCGTGCCTGTAGTAAAAATTTCAAACATGTATTTTGTAAATCTAAGTAAGTTATATGCATGTACAAAGTTTCATTGCAATCGGTTGACGCATAAAAAAGCTATGGGCATTGTAAAAATCTTTGAATTTAGGATTTGCGAATCATTTAAAGCGCGGATTCTTACAATTTTTGCTATTTTCAATCATTTATATTTCATAATAACCTTGATCGATTTCGATGAAACTTTGTACATGTTCATAACTTACTTATACCTACTAAATGCACCTTATAAATTGTCACTACAGGCACAGATAAAAAATGTAAAAATCGTGACATTTACTTTTTTCTTCGCAATTGCGACCAATAACAATAAAAAAAAAAATTATTTACACATTAGCTAGTAAACTAATCTTTCTATCGTCACAAACAAACTCAAGCTGTTGGGTCGAATTTTGAAAAAGTTATTCGTTTTTAAAAGGTGTACGAATACTTTTTACACAGAATACTTAGATGTTTAGTAATTGATTGGATACTAACATATTTAATAATGTAAACAATATTTTTAATAATGGTACAGCAATTTTTAGTAGCGCCGCAGAGTCGCCACTCGAGCGCTATGGGTTGATAACTAAATAACGAAGCCAAAATCGCAATTTTTTTATTCTTCATTTTCGACTTATATTATCATGGAGATACCCCTTAAATTTTCTCCCACCTGTAGTCGAACACCCTGTATATTTGTCGGTATTGCGCGAACCCGGCTCCAATCAGCCGGTAAATCGGCGCCTGGAGCTCGTTCGAATCGAATCGGGAATCTCTCCTGTTGGATGATTCCTCGTCGCACTTCTCGAGATCGCAATCAGGATAAACGGGATTTAATTATGACCGCTGACTGCTGGCCCCCGGAACTCGAATTTTTTTGCCGGTTCTTCGCGTCGTCGTACCTCTCGCCCCGCCCGACGTTCTTTCCCGAGCTTACCCGACGGAAATTTGTTTCGTCCTGGGGGAACGATTTTCTCCCGGTGGCAAGACCAGAGCTTTTGTGATTCTCAAACTGAAAAATATCGACTTCACCGTTCCGAGCGCCGCCGCGTCCAAAGTCAACGGAAAAGTCGTACAACTTGCTGCCCATATTTCTTGCAGCTTTTCCCCGTGTTAGATCCTTTGTCAAAGCGCAATTTAAATTAGTTATCCGATTTATTACAACGACGTAGACTCCGTCCGGTCCGGTAATTAAAGTGAAATGTTAGCAGCTCCTTGAATAACGGTATCAAGACGAAAGAGGATGAAAAGTTCCGGTTGAAGTAAAGTTTTCGAACGGTGTAATTGATACACCGTGGAACAGCGCGAGCCTTCCTTTCTTTCTTGGAATCGGGAAGAGTTGAGTGGCGCTTTGTACTACTTCGCAGGGGAATGACAATTGAAGCAATCTCCCACGCCCTGGCCCTTTGATACTGCTAAGTCGCCGTTAAACGGAAGAACCATGACTCGCAAAGACCGGGACTCTTCTTTTTAACTTTGATACCTGTCGAAATTATTAACAATCTCATGGCAGGCTCGTTCAAATTTTTTACATATTTTCGAATCTACTTCTTGTCGAGATGATCCGAACAAAATCCGAATTGGAATGCAAGAATTTTCTTTTCTTTCTACCGAACCAATTTTTAATCAGTGACCGGTTCCATCGTTCGGTCACGCGTTTTAATTTTTTACATATTTTCGAATTTATTTCTTGTCGAACCTAATACAGATGATGCGAAGAAAATCAGAATTGGAATGGAAGAATTTTCTTTTCTTTCTACCGAACCAATTTCTAATCAGTGACCGGTTCCATCCTTCGATCACGCGTTTTAATTTTTTACATATTTTCGAATCTACTTCTTGTCGAACCTAATACAGTTGATCCGAAGAAAATTAGAATTATAATGAAAGAATTTTCATTTCTTTCTACCAAACCAATTTTTAATCAGTGACCGGTTAAATCCTTCGGTCACGCGTTTTAATTTTTTACATATTTTCGAATTTATTTCTTGTCGAACCTAATACAGATGATGCGAAGAAAATCAGAATTGGAATGGAAGAATTTTCTTTTCTTTCTACCGAACCAATTTCTAATCAGTGACCGGTTCCATCGTTCGATCACGCGTTCGAATTTTTTACATATTTTCGAATCTACTTCTTGTCGAACCTAATACAGATGATTCGAAGAAAATCAGAATTGGAATAGAAGAATTTTCATTTCTTTCTACCGAACCAATTTTTAATCAGTGACCGGTTCCATCGTTCGGTCACGCGTTTTAATTTTTTACATATTTTCGAATCTATTTCTTGTCGAACTTAATACAGATGATCCGAAGAAAATTAGAATTATAATGGAAGAATTTTATTTTCTTTCTACCGAACCAATTTTTAATCAGTGACCGGTTCCATCGTTCGGTCACGCGTTTTAATTTTTTACATATTTTCGAATCTACTTCTTGTCGAACTTAATACAGATGATCCGAAGAAAATCAGAATTAGAATGGAAGAATTTTCTTTTCTTCCTACCGAACCAATTTTTAATCAGTGACCGGTTCCATTGTTCGGTCACGCGTTCAATATTCAGCAATCTCCCTCGCCCTGGCCCTTTGATACCGCTAAATCGGCGTTAAACAAAAGAACCATGATTCGCAAAGACCGGGACTCATCTTGTTAACTTTAATACCTGTCGAAAATATTAACAATCTCATGGCATGCCCGTTCAAATTATTTAAATATTTTCTAATCTACTTCTTGTCGAACCTAATACAGCTGATCCGAAGAAAATCCGAATTGGAATGGAAGAATTTTCTTTTCTTTCTACCGAACCAATTTTTAATCAGTGACCGGTTCCATCCTTCGGTCACGCGTTCGATATTCATTCGATCAGCCCGACCATAACGCCGAGGGCCGGGTTATTAGGTGGCGAGGCAAAGGTCCGAGGGAATTGATCGTCGAAAGGGGTCCTCCAGACACTACCACGCGAGTCAAGACCCCTTTCGTTCTTCGAACGCAAGGGTCCAGGATTACCAGAGACCGTCCTGGAAGCGGAATTTCCGGAATTACTCGCCTTTATCGTTCCCCACGCGCGCGCGCGCGCGACCTTCCTCATCCCGTGCTTTTATCGGCGTCGGCATCGAAAGTCAATCGAACGCGTCGCTGACTCTCCGTTTTACGAATTACAGTCCCGTCGACGCTGTTGCGGGGGCGTGGCCTCGCATTCCGGCACTCGACAGGTGTTTCCGTTGCCGTGTCGGTGAAATGCCGGTCATCCGGGACAATGGATGTTCTCACCTCTCGTACACTTTCCTCGTTGAACGCCCTCGGCTGACGAATGTCGTCGACGTTGCGATCTCGTTCCGCCGAAAATTATGTCTGACGCGTGCAAACGGCCAGGGATATTCTACTGAAATAGTGAGACTCGTTCTTTTCGAGATATGCGTGCGTGCGGTTTGTGGAATTATACTGTGGTTGGCTACGGTTTAGTGGTCGGTTGGAGTCTCTGTAATTATTCTTCATTACGATATTCGAGGCTTTTAATGGTGGGATCTTTTTGGGATATTTGCGCAGTCGAATTATACTGTGGCTGGCTGCAGTTTAGTGGTCGTTCAAGTCTCCGAGATTATTCTTCATTAGAGATTCGACGATTTCGTGGTACCGTGCAATTTTCTTTCTCTTTGGTCAATATATAAAATATCACAAGAAAAACCATCATTTGGAAGTATCTGTAGTTTATAAGATTACTTTTAGGGTTGGAGTGAAAAAATTTTTCGTGTAAATATCGATCGTAACTGTATACATTTAAACGACCATGATTTCGACGCTGGGTTCGATCAAAAAATACACTGAGATAGCCTATACGCAAATTATTATTATTTATTTATTATTTACGGACCGAAGTCCTTTTATACAAATGTTTACAATAGAAGAAATTCATATAAAAAGAAAAAGAAAGTCTTAGCATAAAGTTACATAGTAATGGACATGCTGACAGTTACAGGAATACATTATATCACAATTAATCATATAATCGCACGCAACTTTTTCTTAAATGATAGTAACGAACCATTAAAAAAGTCAATATCACTATATAAAATGTTGGATTTAGCTGTGATGCGATTTAAAGGATTTATTAATCCATATGTGGATTTGGATTGAAATGTTTGAAATCCTGTCCTACTTCTCAATACGCGTTCGGGTACATAGAAATTGATTTGCCTCAGGAGAGAGGAACAATCAATATTGTTGTTAATCAAATTAAAGATAAAGCTCTGGTCTGGGTTAGGTAATTATATCGATTAACGTTTCGATCTTCATTGAGATCTTCTTCAGAATCGAGTGAATACATTTTATATATTCAATTCTAATTACATAGCCAGTTAGTACGACTTATATCGTTTCTGTTGCAACCATTTTTTCAATGTTAAATTCGTTTTTAATTCATTAACTTTTTTTCCCGCAGACGCATTCGATCGATTCTGAAGAAGATCTCAATGAAGATCGATATAATTCGCATATAGGTTATCCCGGTGTATTTTTTTTATCGAACCCAGCGCCGAAATCATTTTCGTTTAAAATTACCAAGGGTGGTATAAAACTCAAAGCACAGAGAATCACTTGATACTGATACTAAGTGTAGATTAAGCATTTTGAGGGTCATGTATATATATAGTGTTATACTAAAAATAATAGCAAGCAATAGTCGCATCGTCTGCATACCTCTCAAATGGTATTGTTGGGTGTTTTTGTCTCATCCACTCATCAAATTCATGATACATAAATATATTTGAAATGATTGAGCAAACTGAACCTCCTTATCTCTAACTACCTTATTGCCATCTACTTGTCGAATTGGAGCTTCCATCCATCTTTCAACACACAGTACGACCCATTTGCAAGACACAAATATAACCATTTCAAGTTTGTCAATGTCATTTCGACATGCTCGCGAGGGTACTGGTAAAGGTGCTAGCAAGATACGTTTTCTCGTGCACACCGAGACTCGAGCAACGTAAGCATTTCGCCGAGCAGACAATTAACGTCGCGCGAAGACATTTGCAGCTTCGTTTGCCAATTCGGTGTGCACATAATCTTGAAGGTGGTTGTTCTACACGGGAGTGTTTTGGATCTCGTAGGGTGGGGTAACAAGAACGAATTTTCGCAGAGGTAGAATCGTCGGTAACAGGTTGTAATAACGATTAGCGCTATTTCGGTCGCAGCAACAAGGTGCTCCCGGCCCGATGCGATGTAACAGAGGGCAACGTGTGTGCTAGGCTTGTGTGCGCGCATAGATTTTGCAGGTTTTCAGGTGTTCCAGCTGGTTGTCCGTGTGCTCGAGAGGGTGTTTCGCGTGGATCGTGAACGGGCGTCGTCACGATCACCGTTGCTCGCTCTGCCTATTTTCGGTTCTTCCAGTCCCTTGCTTCAGCCTGAATTCTCGATATTTTTATCGAAGCTGCTCTCTCTCTCTCTCTCTCTCTCACTCTCTCTCTCTCTCTTCATCTCGGCGAGCTTAAAATCGATACTCCGATAATACACAGACTCGCAAACATTACGACCGAACACGTTGTGTCGCGAGCCGCAGTTCCTTCTCGCTCCCGAGGATCGATCGATCCATCGAGGACGAGTTAACTCGCCGACTATCTACCGCCGCGTCCCCGATAGCAGTCTTTTTGCGTTTTTCTCGCGAAAGTAAATCGATCGGATTAACGATTCCGGAACGGTGAAAAAGCGGCCAGTCGTTTTTAACCCCTCGCTCGCCTACCGACGTCGAAATTCACCCTATATTTCTTTTCCCGATATCGTAGAACGTTTGATTTAGGGGAATACCTAACTTATGCCTGATTTATCGTTACGCTTTCCGACATTATTCCGCTTGCCGGTTATTTCTCGGTATGCGCATTACGTTGCTCGGAAAGCGTTCTCGCCATATTTATCGTCGAATGACAATTCTGACCAGTATCGTGTTGGATTTACCGATGTTTTCGGGAATCGCCTATACTTCTATCTATCCTTGAAGTAACCGAAGGCAGTATAAGGGCTGCAAGCCAGATGTGTCGTAAGAGGGTCTTACCTGGAAAAACCAGGCTAAGCAGTAAAATTTTTTAAAAAATACCACGTTTTTAATCGGACTAAAAAGTATAAAATAATTTTTCCCAGCCACGTACAGGTTCCTAACCCATACAGATAGTCCTGAAAATTTGAGATTGTGAATTTTTAATAGCTATGAAAATACTTGTAAGATTTAAAACGAAAAACGTGGGGCGCAAGATAATAGTAAGGAGTGTAGAGTAGAGAGTAGCTGCCGTTGAGAAAACACACACAACAGTTCATGTCATTTGTAATGCAATAAAATTTTTAGTGAGTTAGTTGAACAATTCATGCATCAATTATCTATGTATTGCATGCGCCCCACGTTTTTCGTTTTAAATCTTACAAGTATTTTCATAGCTATTAAACATTCACAATCTCAAATTTTCAGGATTATCTGTATGGGGTTAGGAACCTGTACGTGGCTAGGAAAAATTATTTTATACTTTTTAGTCCGATTAAAAACGTGGTATTTTTTAAAAAATTTATTTTTATTTAAATAATTATTTTCAGGTTTTTAGTCTTGTGTGTGTGAAATTTTTATTATATGTCTTATCTTGTTTATTTCGGCGAGAAAACTCCTATATCGAAGTCTGAGACCACAGAAACCACTCGTTAAAAAAGTTATGAGCATGTAAAGTTGAGTAATTTTATAGTCATTTTCACTGTTTCACCTCAGAAAGTGACAGATATGGGCGCCGCCATATTGTTGTATACCACTATTATTCAATAAAGGTTCGACGGAGAATCTCGGTGTAACTGTTCTTTCGCTTGGCAAACAAATAATACGTAGTAACTTTGTAAACACCGCACGGAGCTCGAACGCACACTGACGCACACTGAGCTCCTTCGGTGCGAAACGGGTCAGTGGAGTGGGGATGAGTCAGAGTGGGGATGAGTCAGAGTAGGAACACGTAGTAAAGTGGGGACGAACAGGTAGTGCGATGGGTTATAACGGTTAGATTTATTAATAATAATTAATAAATCCTAAACGCATAGACTTTTTAAAAAAAAATTTTTTAAATATTGCATTGTCATCCAGTTCTGAGCTATGTTTAAAATTTCAAGTCTCTAGCTCATCGGGAAGTTAGTTTAAAATCAATTGCAAGATTTGTACCGAACAGACAGACAGACAGACAGACAAGAAACCGAGCTAATAATAAAAATAAAAACGTGGTAAAAACGTGGTAAAAATTAGAAAGCGCGCTGTAGCGTGTAGACAAGGACTATGTATCCTTGTTCTATAGTTTGGTTTTTGGGCTTGCATTGCTGTGGACATTTTTCGTAGGTCGGTCTGCTGTAGATCCTCTTCAAGGGAAGACGTTTCGTTCCGAGCCGTTAAATAAAGTCTTGTTTTCTTCAAACATTAACTCTGTCTCGCAAGGGAACATATTCAGATGAGAATGGCCGATTTTGATGAAACTAATGTGAGCTATAGTTCTTCGAAAAATATTTCACACGAATTTTTTTTTATCGGCAACCATCCACTTCGAAGGGGTGAAAACAGCCCTCAACGTTGGGAGTCGAAACCATATTTTTTGAGATATCTCGGAAACCAGAGGTCGAAAAATTTGAATTTTTTTTTAAATTGTGTGTGTTTTCAATGGGAAATGTAGTCGCTCAAGAATTTTTTAAGAAACTTTTTTTTCTCAAAAAATGTGGTTTTGACCCCTGACTGCGAGGGCTGTTTTCACCCCCTCAGAGTGGATGGTTGCCGATAAAAAAGAATACGTCTGAAATATTTTTCGAAGAACTACAGCTCACATTAGTTTCATCAAAATCGGCCATTCTCATCTGAATATGTTCCCTTGTTAGTAATTTCGGAACAAAAATCGCAAAAGAAAATTCTTAGATGGTACTGTTTAGTTAAGAATAAAAATGCTGTCGTTATTGAAAAAAATTAGATAACCGACGAACCTTTGATTTTTCAGAAGATTCAATCGTCGTTCGCAAAATTATTTTGCATCGTTAATTTGCTTGCTATTTAAAATAATCGAAGAGGCTTGGAAACTTGAATTTCCATGGCAAAAATATTAAGATAAACATCGGGAATGTAAAGAAGCTTATTGAAGATCAAACGGTAGACGAACAAAGCGACACCCCGTTCCCAATATATCGTGCAGAAGTAGAAGTTCAAAGTGAAGGATGTACGGATTTATACAAAATTTTTGGAACAAACTATATATTTCCAGAAGAGTAACCGTTCGCAAAAATCAATTGAAAGCGGTGTATCATCGTCATTAACGAATCGTATAACCTCCATTATCTTCTATAATTCCATCACATTGTTTGGTGTGCTTGTTCATTTCGAATAATAATACGGTACAAAAGGTGATGTTATTTTTTTCCCCACGGTTTTACGGAACGATGGCTCGCGATTTTTCACAGGAAGCTGTTATTTACAGGATGGTCCGATTTCCATTGAATAATCTCGCCGGGATTTACCGGCGGCAAAATCGCAACGTGAAAAGCGCTGAACACGTTCCGTCCGCGTGATTAATATTTGTAGAAGCATGCAGGAAATTTACGAATGCGCGGTCGGCAATTCGCGTCGGCATACATTACGCGAACGGCGGCGGCCGTTCTAGCCCGATATTGCCCGGTGGTGTTTCTGCGGCGAAACACCGTTTCCGTAGCCGCGAGTTACGCCGATGGTGCGTTAACCGGATCAAGTATAATTATAATTGGCGAGCGTCGGAAAAAGTTTTACCCTTGCACCGCGAGACGAGCGGCGTGCGTTTGACTTTTTCCTACGGCGAGCGGATCGTTCGCGTAATTTCGAACAGGGTCGGGCGGGCGGGCGCGCGCGTTTTATCTCAAAGAGTCGTCGCAAAGCCTAGCATCTTTCGCTTTACCCGGCTATATGAAAAACGACGCGGAATGAAACGTTATGTTCCCTCTGGTTTTATCTTTCACAGGTGGATACGCGCCGAGCGAGAGAGCGCACCTGAAACCTGGAAATTGTAATTTCCCAGGGAATTTTCATTGCGGCGGTTTCGTTCTGCTTTTTATTACTCCTCCGGTCTATTGTATCCTTTCTGTTTAGCGTCGTCCGCGGTGATTCGCGAAGAACGAATATAGAGCGCCGGGGGCACGGTTTTCATGTTCGCAAACGTCAATCCCGGCCCGTAACCGACGCGACGTAAGTTATTTCGTTAGCAGCCGCGCCCGTGTTCCGATCCGGGCCTTCAGAATTCCCGAATATCGGCGTTTCGCGGCGTTTCCCTTTGATCTGCGAATTCGCGGTTTCAAAGAAAAGATCGATCGCGAATAAACAGTGAACACGATTGATCGAAAGCAGCTGCTGTAACTACACCGATTGATCCCGAGGCGTTCCCGCGAGTTTCAAAGACCGATACTGGTACACGGGTCGAATGCTGTCCCGGAAACCTCTCTGAATTCCCATTTTTTACGGGATTTACAGGATTCGCATTTTCAGGTGGGGGGGCACTGTACGAAAATCCGTGTGGCAAAAGTACTCGCGGAGGAGATGAAAGCTGGTTGAATTTGCTAGGGTGGTGGTAACTCTGTTAGGGGCACGGGTTGAACATGGTTCGGGCTTACAACTGTAACCATAAATTCGATCGAGCCGGCGAACTCGCTAGGCGAGTTTAGACCAAGAGGTAGCGCGCGCGCGAGACACGGAGACGAGTCGCGGCAGATGCGGTCGAAAGTTGCGCCCGCGGTTTCGAAGCCGAACTTGCCGAATGGATGGTCGACGTAACGGAGGAAACCTCGGTGTCCCGAGTCGTCGGATCTCGTTGAGAAGATTGTCACGGCTGCCTGCCGACCCCGGCGGCTTACACGTCGGAAGACAAGTGCGCGGGAGATCGATAACGCGTGTGCTATCCCTCCCGGAGGGACAGATAAGGGAGCCGCCACCGAGAAGAAAAGCGACAGCCCCGGAGATAAACAGTGCCGGCCACCGAGGATAGGGAGAGCCGGGGGAGACGAGCGCTCGGAACGCTCGACAATGGCCAGGGACACGGCCGAGAAAAACGAGAAAAAGTGCCAACGGCTGTCCGTCCAATTGTCCCTCGGATCACGGAGGATTCCCCGAAAAATGGCCCGGCGACCTTCCACCCGAATTCAGAGTATTAGCTGTAGCGAAAGGTGAAAGAAGTTACAAGAGCGGCAAAGCCACGCCTGCTACTGCGAATGCTGCCCAGTGGAGGGCCAGAAGACCACGCCTACTTTCAGCAATCGGCACTGAAAGAACGCTTACAGTACAACTCGGATCACTGACAGGAAGACCACATGGAGACACGTGTACACTGGAGGAGCAACGAAACCACGCCCACTCGAGAAAGTCTGCATCGAAAGTCTGAAAGGCCACGTCTACTTTAAGAAGTCTGTATTAAGAGACAGCTGAAGCAGGTATACCGAAGACAGTTTACGCTAAAAGGGCACACATCTCAGGACAATCTACGAGACCACGCCTACTTAGGACTGTGTCCACCTGTTTTACTCGAGTGATACAAAACTGTGGCCGCCCGGGTGGTTCGGAACCCACCTTAATAAAAGAATAGGTCCAAGCCTGAGAAAGATGCCAAGCTGGCGGAGCCAGGCCCGAAAGGAAAAAAAAAGGACTGTGTCCACTGGAAGGGCAACGAAACCACGCCTATTTAAGGCCACGCCTATTTTTGAAGGATTCTGTACAAAGACTCGTACTCGGTGACACGGAGGAGAAGTTAAAGGTGGCGGTTCCCAGAAAAACACTTTTCTCCGCGATTACGAAGAACTTTCGCGCCGAGTGCGTGGAAGAGCAGAATGCCGACGGAAAGTAATATTGCCCTAACTGGTCTATCCTGATTCTAATAAACCGGTGGATTCGCAGACTGTCGTTTCGTCGATCCCGCAGCGATAAGGTTGAAAGTTCGCGTATCATGACGGTCGTATTAATTGCCAGAGAGTTTCGTGACAAGACCGCAGGCGTCGCAGCATTAATACCAAACGCGCGCGTCCCTCGGATTACGGCTTAACCGCACTTCGAAACGGTAAAGGAGTCGTCGGGGAGCGTATCCTGTTGAGCACGGCGGTCATTCTCGAAGTTAGAGTCATTCTCTCGCTAACAGCATCGTATATACGTCTGTTTTTCTCCACACAGAGACTGTATATAGCGACTGCAGCGAGTAGGCGTGGTATCGATGCTCTGCCACCGTTAGACCGCCTCCGGTAGGCGTGGCTTCGTGGGCCTCGGTTACGACGGAGCCACAATAATGCCCCTCAGAGCAATTTCTTACCTGTATATCCGACTCTCGCGAAGCAATACAGAGAGCACGACGATATCGACAACGCTAATGGCATCGGTTACAGATCGACATTGCGCTTTTTCGCTCTCGCTCCACAGGGACCAGCTGAGGGATGTTTATCGACGGTTAAAAGAGGAACGGAGCGCGCAATGTTTTGAATTCGTTATCTCCTTCGATCGAACTAATGGGAGCTGCAGACGACGAGCCACAAAAATACCGGGAAACGTTTTCCAGGTTCCCGTAAATGCCCTGTTTACCATATCCGTCAATTCCTTGGCGAAGGACAACAATTTCTGGTCTGTAAATTTCTTCAAGTTTGATTTTGAACTTTTTAAGTGCACGGATTTATGCAGTTTTTTTCGAAACGAACGGTTTCGTTGTCCTTGCGTACGTTCGTCCACACGTCACTGACTGTCAACGCGTCAGGAGATTCTCCGGACAACCGAGATTTAACCGGATATAGTATACAGTAGCATACACGGCGCCGTTCGCGAATTAGCTCGCCACGCGCGTCGACGTATAAAAAACGACGCACTCTATTTTCGCCTCGCTATTTTCCCGTCTCTCTCTCTTTCTCCCGAGGAATCGTTACGCTCGAATTTATTCGCGCCGCGAAGTGGGATTATTCTCCCACGATCTAATGGGATTATTCTTCCGCTGATTATTTCAATGAACGCTTCTACCCGGGAACGGGTGTTCGTGTCCACCTTTTTGTCGCTCCCCGTGCTATAATGCGCGAGGAATATGCGACTCACGGCGACATCCTTGCCATTGTCCCTTCTCGCAATCTCGTACCTCGGATCGAATAGTAATAACACTCTGCTCATCTCTCCCGCTTGTTTCCGACAATTGAACGCACACGAACGAATCGAATAGCAAATTCAGTGAGTAACTTGAAAGTGAGATGAAACGACGATTTCCATTGAATTTTCCGTTTCAATTTTTGCAGCGAGTTTTTACGGTATAAAGTTTATATTACGTATATACATATAAATATATCGTAGTTTGAATCAGTTTTCCGCCGTACTTTCATTAATGGAGCCTTCCACGAGTTTCGATTGCAGACACCGATACGAACGTATAATAAAAGCATACCGTGTGTATCAGCAAATTGGGCGGAAGCTTTTAATGGGATCTTTGCTAAATTACTCTACGCGAATTCGAACGCGTCTCGAAGCGGAAAGTATGGATTCCCTCCGGTCTTTTTAAAAACGAGAATTTTTCTCTAGAAAAAATCGTTACTGCAGAAACCGATTAACTCAGCATCCGCTTTTCCATATTTTCTCCCGAGGTTCTCTCGAGTGCGAGGAGTATTTAAAGTCTGATGAAATCCCCGCGGCCCACGCCTTTACATTTAAGGCGATCGTATTTTTCCCCGAGCGTCCCGTCGCGCGTCGTCGTCGTCGTCGTGTCTGGGGAAAAAAATACCCCGCCACGGTGCACCGCGAACGGCCAGTGGTGCATTGATTTTCCCGGAGCGTAACGCATGCATATGCAGCGGGGAAACATTTTATTGCCGTCAGACTGCTCTCTGTTTTCCGTTCCCCTTTACCCCTCCCAAGAGTCATCGAGTTCGACCGAAGAATTAACCCCGCAACTGCACCGCGCGCGAGTCAATTAGTTCCAAGAATTGCTAATCTAAAGCTGTGTCCACATTTGTTACGTTCTCTCGCTGGTTCGCTACGTGCTTTATTTCGCCTCGAGGGAAAAATGAACCGTTTCAAAAGCACCGCCGACGCCGGAAACACTTCCCCGCAAATGGGAACACTTCTTTCCTTTATTCTTCCTATCATTCGATGCGATTACTTCCAAGTACTGTACGCTTTCGTAATGTAAAATCCACGGGATAAGGTAACCGGTGAGAAATTATAAATACACCGATTAAATTCAATTAAAAGTTAACCCCTTTACCGATTATGGGCAAACAGCCTTTTTAATTCGATGGGCTTGAACTGTACAGGGTGTAAAGGAATGTTCGATCTTGGCAGTCGTAGATGTATTCTACATCTTCGGATCGATGAAGATCTGTAAAAGAAAGTTGCCGGCAAAATTGTCCTTGATCTCGAATTTTAAGATCAAATATTTTTTTTATCGCATTGTATTCGGATCGATAAAGATCCGTTAAAAAAAGTTGGCGCAAAATTGTCCTTGACCTTGAACGTCAAGGTCAAATATTTTTTTAATTGCATGATGCGATAAAAAAAAATATTTGACCTTGCAATTCAAGGTCAAGGACAATCATGCGACAGCTTTTTTTAACGGATCTTCGTCGATTCGAAGACGTAGAATACGCCTATCGTAGCCAAGACCAAACCATTGTTTTACACCCTGTACACTTTGAAGTGCTGCTACATATTTTTCGATAATTTTCCGCGCAGAAATGGAAAAAATTTTTGTGAAACTCGAAGAACCGTAGCGTGACCTGGGATATACTTATCAGTCCACGAACACAGCGTGGCTTTATAGATTCAAGATCAAGGAAGCAGTTCGATCGACCCGGCCTCGCAGATACTCTCTGTTCGAGGTTAAGGTTCGGTCGAGCCAGTGGAATCGGTAACGCTTCGTCGTTAGACCATGCGATTACGGTGAACTGTGACCACGTAACGCGCAGCAGCAGTGCATACACTTAATTAAACCGCTTATTTCGTTCGGGTTAATTGCGTTAGGTCCGCGCACACTTGGTCGCAATTATCGGAGGCTCTCTCTCTCTCTCTCTCTCTCTCTCCCCCTCTCTCTGTCTCTGTCTCTGTCTCAGCCTCGGTCTTCTCCGCGAGGCAGATCGAGGCGGATCTTGGCCCGCTTCTCGATCGCGTGCGCCAGCCGTTCCGACGCGGACTTATGGTTCGCGCGTTTAAATAAATCCGAGGATATCCGGAGCGTGGAACATTGAAATTCCGGCGTTGTAGAAATCTCGGAAAGATTGCGGCGCACGGCTGGAGAGCGGGAAAAGTCGCTCCCATAAATACCAATTCCATCGCGTTCGGTTTTATTTCTTCTTCGATAAGGTGTAAGGGGAGGCTCGCGCCGTAAGGTCTTCTGCCTCGCGATCCTTTGCCCGATCCTTTTCCTCGATCCTTCTCTCCCTGAGATCCTGTCGTTGAGGAGAGGGCTGCGCGCAACGATCGTCGTCCCTCCCGGTCCCGCTTCCATCCGAAATAAGAGATCGATTCCGTGCGATTCCTATACGATTCGACTCGTTTCGTTTCGTTGCGAGACGAAGCGTGCGAACGCGTCTCTCTCGTTCCACCCACGAATGTCCCTGACAGCCACGCGACCTTTTCTCGAGGACCAAGGGAAAACGAAGGGGAAAACGCCTGCTGCCCGCAATTCCACGGAAACCATTGCATTATCATATTATTATTCTTCTCTGTTGCTCGTACACACACACACATATACGCCCACGGCGGCCCATAGAAAAAGCAACCAGCAATTTACTCCGACACCACACGAGATCAACTTCGATCCTTCCTTTTTTTTTAATTAAATGGAACGAGTAAGCTCTCACGAGTGTCCCTTCGCTGCGACTCTTTAATTATGCGGAATAACGAAACGGTCTCCGAGCAAATGTAAAACACGTTCCGAGGACCCGATCGTTCGAGATTTACGATTCACCCTTCGTTCGCCTCTCTCTCGGGACTAATTGATCTCCTGACGAAATTTCCAACATCCGTAACTCGCGCGCTTCGGGCTAGTAAACTTAAACTGCTTCGAGCAGGCGTGGCTTACCATGTTGTCCACGTAGAGTGCCTTATGGAGGCGTGGTTTCTTGGATCTTCCGGTCTAAAGTGCGTCAAGTGGGCGTGGTTTCTCTCAGAGTTCCTGCCTACAATGTCTCAAGGAATTCTTCGCTGTTGTTGCTTAGAGTGCCTCGAATGGGCGGGGTTTTCTTGTGCTCTCCGCGTAGAGTTCCTCGTGTGGGCGTGGTTTCTCTCCGTGTTCCTGCCTGCAATGTCTCAAGGACTTCTTCGCTGTTGTTGCTTAGAGTGCCTCGAATGGGCGGGGTTTTGTCGTGCTCTCCGCGTAGAGTTCCTCGTGTGGGCGTGGTGTCGCTGCTCTTTCTGTCTAAAGCGCCACTATTTACTGTAATGTTGTTGATTTTCGTCCAGTATACCCTGAGAAGAATATTTCGCTATCCCTCCCGCGTAGAGTGCCGTCAATGGGCGTGGTTACGTAGCCTCGCCTGTTCGGAGTGCCTCGAGTAGGCGTGGCTTCGTTGCTCCCAATGCTGAAGAACCCAGTCCGCTGACCTGCGGAGCGGCTCCCGGGATAAATGAAACTGAACAACTGCAGTTCTCTTTCTCGGAGTCTCTCGACTACATTCTACTTTTATCCCATCAATGGCCGATACTGCGAAGTTCGCGAAGTTGTTACCGGGCGAAGTTCAGCGAAGAACTCCCGCGGACTTAGCCAAGTTCGACCGTTAACGATATATATCTATTCGCCGTTCAGCCGGCGAATGTGCCATTAGAGAATCTGAAACTTTTATTTTAACGATTCACGATCGCGGTTACGGGTACGCGCACATGACTATCGCGTCACGTGACATGATAATTCCCTCTGTACGTATCGTAAGGCGTGCGCGCAACAGGGGCGGTTCTTTCAAACAGAATCGACGCGACGGGGCGTTGTTCCGGCAATTGGACTTGGCTCGCTTTCGAATTCGAGCTCGATTCGTCCCGATGGACGCCGGCAAAGCCGGGCCGCCATGCCGTGAATGCGAGTAAACGAGTTCCGCGAGGCCGAGCACGAAACGCAATTAAATATGCGCGGAACGGGAAACGCTGCGTTCGATCCTCGGCGCGGATCGTTCGCGTTAAAAATCGCACGCGAACCTGCTTGAACATTTTTGGACTCGAAAGTTTCCGGGACAAGTTACGAGCTGCTCGGCCGATAATCGCACCTGTTGGCCCGGAGCCTAGCTGTGGAAATCAATTTCCAGAAGTTCTCCCGCAGGCCTGGGACGAATAGCTGCTCTTGCCCCGATATCTCGTTAACCTCCACCGATTTCACGGGCCGAGTGGGTCTAGCGACGACAAAACCCGACGATTTTCCCCCACGGAATTGGTGCTCTTTTAAATCCGGCATTTTACTTTCTGGGACGTAAACAGAGTTGGGCAAAATTTTCATCTAAATAAAAATTTCGAATAACGAATAAAAAATAAAAGAAATTCTCGTCGAATATATTATTATTATTATTATTATTTATTATTTACGGACCGAAGTCCTTTTATACAAATGTTTACAATAGAAGAAATTCATATAAAAAGAAAAAGAAAGTCTTAGCATAAAGTTACATAGTAATGGACATGCTGACACTTACAGGAATACATTATAACACAATTAATTATATAATCGCATAATAATATAATTATTTGTAGATACTGTTTATATTCGAACCATCGAATAACGAATAAAAATTATTTGATGTTTCATTCGTTATCCGAAATTTTTATTCGGATGAAAATTTTGCCCAACTCTGAACGTAAATAATGGTGAAATTCTACACCACGCTATATTGACCTGATATAATCGAGTGAGAGAAGACAAATAAAATTGATGTAATTTCACCGCAATCGACGTGGGCACAATGTGGACGTATTATTGAATTAAGAAGAAATTGGAAAGTTCTAGCGAGCGAGAACGACCAGTTAATGGAAACACACGTATATCGGTCCGAAAGTAATTAGAGGCGAAATGACTTTCCCTTCGAATAAATCCGATTGTTCATGGTCATGATTACGAACGGAATAAAGGATGTTCGTCGTAATGGAGAAACGGTGGGACGCATCGTCGACGAGCAAATACACGATCAACGAACAAAGTCGAGCGACAACGAATTATTACTGTATGTATAACGTATAATGGTATTATCGAATCGTGATCCAGTTTACCGTTCCGCAAGTGGCTTCCTATTCGAAAATCGACGGGCCGGAGAAAGTAGAATCGTCGAGGCTCGTTTCGCTCGGTCCTCGAATCGAATCGAATCTGAACCGAACCGAGAACGAAACCGACAGACGACGAACTCGACCCAATAAACTGGTGCTCGAGAGCCCGATACTCGACAAAATCTCGGCAACCATTAATCGTTCTCGTTTCGCCCCGTTAAGACGAGTCTCAAAGACAAATCGAGCGAGTCCTATCGGAGCTGGTAAACGCACAAAGAACGCCCCCGTTTAATTAAGCTTCCCGGAGAACTGTCGGATTTATCAGCGACGTTTCGGACAAAGAGCGGATACCATCGCCCGGAATTCTGATAATGAAAATTCTTTAATTAACGCGACTCCCGAAAAATTAGTGAAATCTCTCCGGGGGACGAGGAGGTGGGAAAAACCGGGGGTAAAGCAAAAGGGTTGAAAAAAAGGACGACGGATTTCGCACGGGAACGGAGAAAGTTTCGCGAGGCTCGATGCAGCCGCCGAACAATTAATACCATTACCACCGGAGAAAGCTTCCGATCGAAGTTCCATCGAACTCTCATTACACCGAGATGGCGCAATGAAAATTGAATTGCGAACGGGATACTCCGTCGGGCACGGCTACTACCACGGCCGACGGATATATTCCCGCGTGAACTTTACTGTTTTAATATACCCGGGCACGAGCGAAACTTTTCGATACGGTACTCCCTCCCGGCCGCAACGATCCACGAGACCGATCGGAGACGCGTCCCCACACCATGGATCCCCCGAAATCGGACGAGTGATTCGACGACACGATCATTCTTTGAGGAAGAAAACATCTCTAGAACGCTGAAAAAAACTGATTTTGAGTGAAAAAAATATTAACACTAAACCTATCGAGCTTTAAAAGTAACTGATACATATACCGGGTATTTCACCTAACTTGACCACCTTAAATATCTTTGTTGTTTTGAAAGATACGTCAAATGTATGAAGGACAAAGTTGAATGGTAAAATGGGACTTATACGACACTAAAAAATTTTTGTTTTTATGTAAATTTTTTTTAGAGATATCAAGGTCACCTTGACTTTTTTAAATGGAATTTTTTATACCATAAAGATTTATCCAAAGAAGAAAGACAATTGTTTCGATAATATCTCGTTAACTATTAGATTTAGGACATATGGAGTTAAATACATTTTTACTCAGAATTCGACAGTCTATCGATTCGTGATACAGAAAGCAGGTGTTACCATTTAAAAAATCAAGGTGACCTTGAAATGTCCTCTGTGCCTCCACCCATGCAGAAAATGTTTATGTCACAATATGCCCCCCTCTGTACCGTGTAAGTTTTGTAAACAGGGTAGGGCAATAACTATATGTCCACCTTAAATAGCTCCGTTATTTGTAATAATATGGAAAAATGTTATCAACAAAATTTGGACGATGTAGAGTGGGGCATATTGTGGCATAAACATTTTCTGCGTGGCATAGAGGACATTTCAAGGTCACCTTGATTTTTTTACTGGAAATACTTACTTTCTGTATCATAAATCGATAGGTAAATAAAGTAGTTTATATCGATCGTATTATTGCTTATAACAATTAATAAATGATTTCGGCGCTACGGTTCGATCATTTGAAAAATAAAGTATATTAATCAAAAGCAATTTTGCTAATAGTCAAAAAAATCGACGTTTCGGTGCTGATTTGCACCATTTTCAAGATAATTTTTGAAATTGCGTCTGTAAGAAAAATGAAAAAAGAATTTTTAGAACACAAAATAAAATACAATTTTCACAATAACAACTATTGTATGTTTAAATGTAAGGGAAACAAATTTTAACACAAAACTTTTCTTACTCACTTGCTTAGGTGTGATTAAATACAAAGTGAGAGTCGTGAGACTCGTGAACACGTGTGTTCACCATGTTTGCCTGCACGACACTGATCGTTTTAGGCAGAGATCTAGGTTATATAGATCGATACACAGGCGTTTACTTTATTTTTCAAATGATCGAACCGTAGCGCCGAAATCATTTATTAATTGTTATAAATCGATAGGGTTGTCGAATTCCGAGTAAAAATGTATTGACCTCCATATGTCCTAAATCTAATAGTTTACAGGATATTATAGAAAGAATTGTCTATATTCTTTGGATATTATCTCGTTAACCATTAGGTTCAGGACATATGAAGGTCAACACTATTATACGATTTTTATTATTTCAATAATTGTAACACAAAGAATCTGGAGAAGTCTTATCGAGCAAATTTCCTAGAGGAATTCGATCGCGACTGTGCCACATCGCGGACCGAAATAGCTCGTCGGTTCAAGAGCGTGTGAAGTTTGTAAACGCCGCTAAACCGCGGGGAAAAAGTCGCGACTTTCGAAAGCGGTAAATTTCAGGATGTGGCTCGCGCGTTCCCATTAAATCGACGGACACATCGCAGTTGCGTTCCGCGAAGGATGGAACGCGGCGTCATTAGCAGACAACGATCTCCAAGAAGTTGCTACCCGTGCGATAACAAGAGGAAACCGCAAAATAGTTGTCGGGCACGCGCCGGAACACTTTCAAGCGATTCTCTCAGCATCGAACTGGTCTGATCGATGTTCCCCTGCGGCGATAAAAAGCTCAGAGAGAAACAGAGCGAAAGAGAGAGAGAGAGTTTTACAATTAATCCCGGCAAACCGTGGATTCTAATTGTCGGGTGGAATGATCTTGGATCTCTGCCCGGTTAAATTCGCTGTGAAAGCGAAATCCGATTACGATCTGCCGGCGATTTGCGGCTGGCTTGCTCCGTCGAACGCCGAGTGGCATTACGGCAATCATTATAGTAATAATAATAATAATAATAATAATATTTGCCCGGGACTGTTTAAAACCGCGCCGCGCCGGCAAGATTTAATCGCTCCTAATGCGTCCCGGTGATTTAGATCGCTAGCAATCCAGATTGCACGGCTTTGTTACAAGTCTCGCTTCTCGGTCTGTTCACCGGAAAACAACGCGCTTAGATGAGATTGTTGTTTCACTTGTCGATGAGGAAACAAGTTTCTGAATTGGTTTTCGACAAATTTTCCACAGGTATCCGCGTGTCTATCATTTTTACACCATTAATCTCTCCAACGTGGCTCTGTTCTTTATTTCTGTTGTGGCACGCGAGTTCGCCGAGTTGTGCAAATAAATAACTGACTGTAGACACGAGCGTCCGCGTTTGGGGACGCGAGTGAATTCCGTGGAACGAAAATACAGCCGGCAAGCCGGACACGCTGGGAAGTTTCCGTTAATGGAGGTCCTCGCTCGACAAATTGATATTACGTTGAAGCGGCAAGAACATAGTGCACTTGCCGAAAGGCCATCGAAACTTCCGATATTTGGGCGAGACCGCGTCGCGCCGCGTTTATTTATTCAGTCGTGGTAGCCCTCGCAGTTTGCCCTGGAGCTCGAGGCCAGGCCCGGCCCGGCCCGGCCCGGCCCGGCCCGACGCGATGCCTGAAGCCTGGAAACGTGTGCATCCCGAACAGAAAATTAACGAAACCCCCCGAAGCTTAAGCCCGTCATCGCCCGTCGATATTCAATCGCATTCGACGAGCGAAAAGCGAGGCGGAAAGAAACAGAGTCTCACTCTTTCTCGCCGACGGTAAATTTATTTCCGATAAGACGAAGAAACTGCCGGGAAAGGAGAGCAACCCGTGCAAAGTGGGACGATCCGAAAGTAAACGATTTTGCCGATGCCGAGACTCGTTTCGAATGCTGGGAGGAGCCAACACCTTCGAAACGTTATTCCGCTGGTGTGTGTGTGTGTGTGTGTGTGTGTATCGAATCCTCCCGACTACCACCGAGATCGTTTTGATCCGACGAAACGACGAAACGACGACGCGACGCGCTCTACACATCAATTACAATGAGCCGTTCTCCTCTCCGAACCGAGCGGGGAACGATCCACTTAGTTTTCTCGTTTCGAGAGAACAATATCGTCCCTCGGATGGCACTCTCCGAGGAGAAGCGTCGTCGTGACCGAAATTATTCACGCCGAAGAAATTACAACGAAAGAACCGAGAGGGAAATCGAGGAAAAAATCCAGACGGTGAGTCGATTAGATGTTTTGTGGGAATTCTCGCTTTTCCAGTAGAGATTTCTCTGCGGAAATGCTGAACGAGATTTTCCGCCACTTGATTTGGGCGCACCGGTTTGGATACCACGCCTACTCGGGGCGGTCCGTGTAGAAACGGAACGCCTACTTTAGGCGGTGCTAGACGTAAAGGGCAACGAAGCCACGCCCATTCTAGATATTTTACTTTGAAACTACGCCCACGTGAAACATTCCTGATCAAGAATGTAAGATAAATAATTTCCGAGAGTTCTTGTTACGCCGAGGCAATTTGGCCCCGAGGGCGATTCAGACGCTCCCAGGGCAAAGAGCGGTTGTCGTTCGTGGCCGGAGCCGCCGCCGCGGCGCGCGCCGGGTCGATGGAACGTTAACGTCCGAGCGTCCTGGATTCCGTCGCGGGACACGCCGGCCGGCGATATTTTTACCGGAACGGTGCAACGATCCCGAATTATTTGAGAACGGACGATCCATCGATTCGGTTCTTATTTTACCAGCTCGACGTCGCTCGTTCTCGGTCCACGATCTCTACCAGACAAATATTTTATCCAAGAGACGGACGGGGTCTCCGAAAACTTGTTGAAGCTGAGTTACACGCGACAACGGGTCTCGCTGGACGTTGATAAAATCGTCGCCACGACGAGATATAGAACGGAGTCGTACGGACCGCCTTTCGAGAACTCCCGCGAAGACTTTGAAACGACGCGATAAGGCAGATAAGAGGAACTCGAAGTGAATGGGAAGCAGCCCGCCTACAGCCCGGGCTCCTCCCCCGAGGATCAAATGGAGGAATTACATTTTTCGCGCGGACCAGATGGAAACGACACCGATAAAACACATCCCGGACGGCTGACGTCTCTCTCCATCTCTGCTCCACCGTGTTCGTAATTTCTCCCTCGGACGGGAGAAACTTTTTCTCTCTCTCTTTCTCGCAGCCTGTCCCCTCCCACGAAACGTCGCTAAATCTATCCTACCAAGCAAACACCCTATCGCGTTTCGTTTACCTTGTTCGTTTGCCAATTAACCCTTCTCCTCGCGCCCATAACACGCCGAATCAAGATCACGTTTCTATAGGCCATTATAATCCCCCGAGAGATTCCTCGAGGAGCGGCTGAAAGTGCTGGTGAAGTTGCAAGATTCTATCGCCCTTCGAAAGAATGCCTTCTCCAAACCTTTCATACTTTCTTCATAATTTTCATGGTTATATTCTCAACGTCGTACACTTTAGCGAACGAAAACTTTCATCTTTCGTATTAGCTTTCTGAAAATCCTTCGGATAGAACAAAAAGGGAACGACGTCAAAATTCAGTTCGCTTAGAACTCGCGCAAGGATCGGGAGTCGTTACAAAAGTACGCACTCGATAAAAGCAGACAATAACAAGAAGAAACATCCGAACGGACCAGCAGCGAACTGGTTAATTACTAAATATATTCCGCACCGACGTGGAACCGGTGGAGAATGCAAATTGGGTACAAGCTAACGTACAGCAAACAATAATAACAGAGCTGAAACGTCACGCTTTCGTTCACCGGAGAGCCAGAAGGAAACGAAAGGGAATCACGAGAGAGTGTGTGGAGTGGGAGGAAAAGGGGCAGGGTTAATTTGCGTCTCAGGGATTTTTGCGCCGGCTCTATTGTTAGTCGCGCCGTACCAGGTGGTTTTCGAGCTGTTATTCGAGAGGGAGAGCATTTTCTTCGCGCGCGACGATAAAGACGTTGATGCCGTTATTAATGGTCCCGATCGATGGGACCGCGGAGACAGCGATCCGGTGTCGCGCGAGAGAACGCTTCCCGAGTAAAGAGAAAAGGCGACGCGACACGGAGTGCACAGAGGAGAGGAGAGTAGAGTGGAGAGTGCCGGTGCTGTAGAGTGTATAGGAGAGGAGCAGGGAAAAGAAACGATCGCATGCAACGGTAAACGGTGGATGCAGGTTGCGCCAGCCCGCGTATGACCCGAGGTGCACCTTGCAGGCAGGAGACGTTGGCATATCGACCAATGCCCCGCTCGCTCTCTCTGACCTCCATCCGGCCCGCGCGCCCATATAGTCATTTGTTTCGCGTATTTTCGGCCGGAACTGCCATTTGCCCGTAATAGAAACGGAAATGCAATTAACCGCGGACGCGATTCCGTTCGTCTACGGAACTCGTCGCCTTCTCAAACGAAGCGTAACTGATACAATCTGATTGGTCCCGAGTCCTCTCAAGGTTCGGGCAAATGAACAATTTAAGCACGCGAAGATATCTAAAAAATTGCTCAAGTCGACGCACGAAAATACCAAAAATACCGTCGCAGAGGTCACGCCTACCTGGAAATTTTTGTAAAGGTCGATCCTTGCGTTTTCCTCCGACAATGCTAAAAGTACCCAGCGAAACCTCCAACTTGGTCCGACCAAGATCGACGAAGAGCTATTTTAGTCGAAACTGTACGATCGAGGTAGGTTTACGAGCGAGACTCTAAATTAACGGAAAGGTGCGTTGGCGGTTCTATTTCGAATAACGACCAAAGTTTTAATCCTCTGGAAATCGCTGGTGGCTCCTCTATCTATCGAACTTGGCGCGGTGCAAAAATTACTACAGTATTCTCGCGAGAAATTGTCCCAAATGCCTGGACAATAATTGTCCCTCAACTGAGAAGTGTAACATGATACGGGTCGGGTTAGGTTGAGACTAGGAGACCACTACTAATCCGATGACAAAACTTCTTTATTTTTCATTATTTTTTTATGGAACATTCACCAACATATTCCTGGCATTTTTCTAATGAAATTGATACCAAAAATAATACAATTCCGATGATATTTACGTGTGTAATGGACGATGGAAGTTTCGTGCGCAAGGAAGGACAGCGTATGCGAAAGAAAGAGACGCGGAGAGTCCAGTCGTTCGGCACAAGTCAAAGAATAGTATCCCTGGACGATAATCGTCCCTGGCCGGACCCGTGGTTGGGACAATTATCGAGAGAATACTGTACAACGAGATCTGCCGTTCCGGGAAAATCTATCTGCAACTTCTTGCCGAAATAATACTACACCGGAAAATGTTTATCGAGCTCCCGAAGGGACGCGCGAGCGTTAATTGCAACGGCATTGTTCGACGCACGGCGGGAACTGCAATCGTTAACAGCAGCCGCGAGATATCCGAAACATTGAAAAAAGGGGGGTGGGGATTATTAATCGAAGCAACGAAAATAAAAGCAGCCCCGTTGCACACGTCGCCGGGGCGGATTGAAAACCGCGTCGCATGATCGCACGGACCGCGCGTCGTTCATTTGCGAGATTGTGTGGGTTTTAATGAATATTTGATTGCGATCGGTGATACCCGTAAATCCGGGTCGACTTTTCGTGACCATCGAGAATCGATCGTGTAACCCCCGAAAAAAGTTTGCGATTTTTATTCTCGTCTCGGGAGGCATATGCGTCCAAAACAACAGCAATCGGCACCGAACGAATCGAATTAAAATAGCCTCGTGTTATTCGCGTCGCGGAATCCTCCGCGTCGATCACGGCCGATTACCTGGACTTCCGGCAACGGCCGGACAAAAATGATAACGGGGTCGTCGCGTATCGATTCGAACAGCTCTCCGAACGATTATTATTACACGAGGCTGGAAAAAGATCGCGAGGAATGAGAAAAGCGACGTTAATTGGCGAGTATTCTGGAATGTCTGCTCGAGATTCGGCGCGAGAATATCCACATTCCCATCCGCGCGGATATCGATCCCGATAATCAGCCCGCCGCGCCGCTCGGCCGTTTAAAGATAGGTTCGCCGCAGGAATCTTTTTCATTATCGACACGGGAAAAAAATGTCTGCTTTTTAAAGAGGCGCTGAAGCGACGTTCGAGTGGTCAGTGGGTTTGCATCCCGGTCTTTCAGCAGGGTAATTGTTAGCAAATTAAGGAGCCGATGATCAAAGACCGTGGTAGAACAAATTCTTTTAGCTTCGCGAGTGGGAACACCGTAGAAAGATACTTTGCAAAATTGGCACGAGGGTTAGTAATCTTTAACAATTCGGCAACAGACAATATTACAAAAATGTTAGCGAGTCAAACCTGAGGAAACATATGAGGATTGAGTAAAACAAACCACGTTTTTAAAATGGACCAAAAAGTACAAAATAATTTGAAAATAAAATACTTGTAAGATTTAAAACGAACCGATTAAATTTTCGCGCCACTCTCAACTTCCGTAACGTCACTTCCGTAACATCAGAAAATTGTTACTCTCGGCAAAGAAGTTTCACTTCAAAAATCGTTTGGACATTTCTGTTAGCCGAAGCAGGTGTAAGAACTTCTCGATTCCGAGTGACTGCGGACGAGTAATCGTGCGATTGAGAGCGCGATCTCCCCGTTTTATCGGCGACACGATCCGGGCTCGTCTTTCAGCGAAAGTAGCCTGTGGCTAGAAAGAAAGATCAGGATCGAGTGGTGTTCGGTTGACCGACGACGACGCTCGCTTTCTTCTGGCTGGTTGTGGCGTCGGGAACAGTGACAGGGCAGTTTATGTAATTAGATTCTAGTAGATGGATAAGAGGTTGCAGAAATCGAGCACCGGGTCGTATATACGTCTCGTAGTCGTCGTACAATGTCGTACACTACCATCTGTTACGGTGTATCTGTGGCTGGGGCTGTACTTGTGCACCACCGTACCATACCCGTGACAAACGAGCCCGTTAATGCTCTAATTAGCGCGGACATGCGCCCTCGCGCCCTCGCTTGCCCCCTCGCGCACTCGAATCCCTCCAATTCTCCCAGATTCCACGTTATCTCGTGTCTAATCATCCTGACGTTGACGTAAAACAACGTCCGAGCACTTGCACTGTCGCGGACAACCGGACAGCATGGTTTCTCAATGATTTCGGGCAGTGGCGCACCCAGGGGGGGGGGAGCCAGGGGGCCAAGTCCCCCCTCAAGAAAAAGGAAACGAAACACTGGAAAATTAGCTAAACCGTAGAATAGTTGCTTCTAAAACTAAACATTTTGAACAACTTTTCATACACTCACTTAGGTTCCGACAGTATTTGCAAAAACTGCCGATACTAGAACACTGAATTCTGCCTATTGTTGTGCGTCTGTGGCTGTGTACGTGTCAGTATTGGTGTCCATGGTCTCCATGAAAAATGCCATTGATGCGATTTTGAAATGTGATCAAACGATGTATCCTAATATTTATAATTTATTAAAAATATTTGCAACGCTTCCGGTAACGACGTGTGCGTCAGTGAAAGATCATTTTCTACATTAAGAATTTTGAAAACATATTACAGATCCACCATGACACAACCACGACTGAATGGGTTGGATTTGTTATACATACACAGAGACATTCGTGTAACTATAACCGAAGTAATTGAAGAGCTACGTAAAAAGAAAACTAGATTTTATTCTATAAATAAATTTATGTTTAAAAAAATCTAAAATAGGTCATTTTGTTCAACTCGTTCCCCCTCTAAGATGAAATCCAGCTTTTGTTATTCAATACCGTTTGCCACCGTATTGCAATAAAGCTTGTTCGGGTTTTGCATCGAGCTGTTCGATCATGGAGTTGTTGAATGCCGGAGGCTATTAAGAATTGAAAATTAGCCGTTTCTGGCGAACAATGCTTTACGCAGAACGGAACCGGATTTGTAGCGCGGCAAAAGGGCAAAGGGACTAAGGGAACCGCGGTAGCGACACGTTACTCGCGACGGATTTGCTCGCGGTAAATCGAACAACTCCGAGCCTCGAGCCATCCCCGCGTCTAGCAAATAAACACCAGCCAGCTGCTGTAGCTGCATCGGATTTCCATTTATACATGATAAATAAGGGTTAGCGCGCTAGCGCGCGCCCCGCTGCGCTTTGAATCCGATTCGGAATTCGTCGACGAGGCTGCGAAGGAGAATCGCGAAGATATTTAACGCGGCCCCGTGCCACGAATGAACCGTGGAAACGCGAGAACGACCTGTGGAGCGCTGCTCCGGCGTCGTTTCAATCGAGAGCTACTAAATCACGCCTACTTATATTACTCTACGTTGAATCCACGCCCATTTAGAGCGTCTCAGACTCGCTGGCAGCGAGTCGAATAGCCATTGACGAGGACCGAGACTCGATTCGAGCAAGTCTCGCTGCTTCTAGATTTAATATACAGACCAGGCTAGAACGAAAATTTTCGATAGCTGCGAAGCCACGCCCACTCGGTACTCTCTAAAGGCGTGGAGCGAGCCGGATCATTATTTTTCAAGGCTCGGACATGATTTAAAACGATTCAGCCTCGTCTTGATCGCCCCGGAGCAGACACGTTAACACAAATCGTGTTCGATGGGGGTCATTGTACCGGCTGCTCGTAAAAATCGAGGGCCAGGAAGCCACGCCTACTCGGGCCACTCGCCGCGTAGATTTACTCTTATCGTGTCGAGGCGTCGTAGAGGCGTTCCGGCATAGATAGGAGACCGTGGATGGCTTTGTTCGCGCAAGTTGGACGATCGAAGAGTCTCTTTCCTGACGGCAAACAAAATTCATCGCTTCCACGTGACGGAAGGCGGTCTCGAACGACAACCCCTCCCCCCAACCGGGAATCTTGTCACGGTCGATCGGGTGCGATCGTTTCCAGCTAATTCTCTTTGCACGACGAACGTGTTCGTGAACGGGTCTCGTTCGAGGCGTCTCGTCTCGTCGCGTCGCGTCGCGTCGCGTCGCATCGGAGCCGCTGCCTTAACGAGAACTAACGCGCTAGTCTCTCTCGGCAAGAACGTGAAACTAAGCAATTTCGTGGCTCGCCGTGCCACCCGAAATATTTCTTTGGCCGCTCACGCTCCCGGGAAAGAATTATATTCCAAGTTGAAATTCACCCTTGTCTGCCCGGAGTATTACGTTTTCCCCGTGACGAATGTACGTATCTCGTGGCTGCCGTCGCTGCCCCTCGGGCTTTCTTCCACGTTCTATACGTCACGTCGAACCTCGGGTCTCGTAAAAAATTCCAAAGGAGTTCGCGAACCGGGAGAACGCGTCCGCTCCGACGGATTTCCGAATTCCCGCCGTACAAAACTCGTGTCCCGGATTCGCCGAGCGCCCGTACCCGTATATCGCGCCTCGTTTTCGTCCGCCCCCGTGATTTCTGCCCTCCGTGCGTCTACTTTTCGTGGAAACACCCTCCGTACACCGTTTATCAGCTCCGCTCGATATCCGCGAACCTTTTGTATCGCGACAGTTTTCCGCCGGGCAGCGTTTATCCGTCGGAGCGAATGACTTCTCGCGTTCGTATGTGAAAAAATCGCACAGGGGTATATTGTCCTTTGCAAGTATACGGGTACAATCCACCGCGATCGGATCTAACCGATCGTGCGAATGAGAACGGCTTATCAGCATAGATTGCCCTATGGGGCACTGATCTAGATCGGTCGACATGCGGGGGCACGCCCCTTGGGGGTCTGTACGTTGATAGTGACGAGGCCACGCTTATTCGGGGCATTCTAGATATGAAAGAAAAGAAATCAACGCCTACTCCGGGTATTCTAGATACGAAAGAAAAGGAATCCACGCCTACTCGGGGTATTCTAGATATGAAAGAAAAGGTATCCACGCCTACTCGGGGCATTCTACGTAACAACTACGTGAAAGCCACGCCCATTCAAGGTTGTCTAAGTGGAAGGAGAAATTCTTTTGCCAGGATTGCAACAAGATTCGAAGAAGCTCGGCTCCTACTAAGTCTTTCTAGATACAAGCCCACCTACATGGTGATATCTCTGTGTAGCAAGCAATGAAGCCACGCCCACTTGGGGAATTGTATACACATAGCGTGGCATACAAAATACTACTATTCAGAGGCAAAACAAGATCGTCTATCGGAAGATGAAGAGTATCCAACTGCCGGGTTACATTTTCGATCTTTTTTCCCATGAGATGAATGAACCACTGACAGATTGATCGATGAGAAGCGAAGACGATCTCATGGGGAAGAAGTTGATGATGGTTCGTCGCGTGTTACACAGGGCTCCCCGTTCGTTTGCATCGTCGAGCGTTGGCGTCGCGCGTCATCCTCGATCGAACGGGTAACAATAATGGGTCGCAGAGGGATTTCCGGTATCCCCGAATTAATTAGTCGACGCGTACCGGCATATACATATTGTGCGGCGCGGTGTCGTGGGCCGACGACGGGGCCACTTAAATATCTAAGGCGGGTCGCCTACTCGCCTACACGCCTACCTGACTGCACGATGCACGATGCACGCCAGGGTGCATCGAATGCCTGCCGTCGTATTAATCCGCCGCGTCTCGTAACGTGCTGTATAATCCGGTCGTTGCGAGTGCGAATGTGTGCGAATATGTGCGAGCGGATCGACCTAGCGGTAGACGCGACGCGGCGCGACGCGACGCGACGCACGGCTAGATGCTACGCTAGATGCAGCGGCTAGATGCAACGGTAGATGCAATCCGGCGGCCAACGCGGAATTTCATCGTGGCACGCACATCGCGCGTCTCGGCCTGCGTGTACACTACCGGCCAAAAGCTTCGAACCACTTGTCGATCCGCGGGATAATTATGCTACAACGATCTCTGAACAAACTGCCTTTTTTATCGCTGGAAAAGTAAAAGGGTAAGCCGTCGATACAATTATTTGTAGCTGCTTAAAAAAAACCCACGTAATTTCATGTCCATAATGTAAAAAAGATCGTATACAGGGTGGGTCGCCACATTTTGCCATCTAGATTCACGTCATTATTATTACGCGTGCAAACAATGTTTCAGATGAAGTTGAATGGTTTTGAGAGGGGCACATTCTGATGGTACATTCTTTTTTGTAGGTGTACATGTAAAGGACATACGAAGGTGATTAATGTTTTTTTCAAATGGAATCTTCATATTCTTTACAAAAAAGTATTGATTTATTTGTGTAAAAAAATCATTAGTTTAGGAGATATTTTAATTCTAATTTCTTAGGAAATCTCGACTTTCTGGTCAATATTATGAATTCAATGTTATAATGTAGTAGGAGAGCAAGAATTATCGATGTAAATATTTACATTTTCTGTGATGATAGTAGGAGAGCAAGAATTATCAATGTAAATATTTACATTTTTTGTGTTCATAATTGAAAATGTAAATATTTACATCGATAATTCTTGCTCTCGTACTACATTATAACATTGAATTCATAATATTGACCAGAAAGTCGAGATTTGCTAACAAATTAGAATAAAAATATCTCCTAAACTAATGATTTTTTTACACAAATAGATTAATACTTTTTTGTAAAGAATATGAAGGAGCATCAGCTGATGCATTAAAAAATATATGATTCCATTTAAACAAAACATTAATCACCTTCATATGTCCTTTACACGTCCACCTACAAAAAAAAATGTACAATCAGAATGTGCCCGTCTCAAAACTATTTTGAGTTTGCTATGCGTAATAATAATGACGTAAATCTAGATGGCAAAATGTGGCGACCCACCCTGTATAAATACGTTGTAGGTCAAATGTCTCGATTTTGAAATAACAACGAGCCGCAACGGGATAAAGCACTCGATGAATGCTTAACTTTTTCCATTTCGAATATAAATGTATCGAATACAATCGGGGATTGATACCGCTGAACGCGAACAATGATAGATCTTCGGGAAAAATGAACGTACACCGTGTTTCGCCAATTTTTTTTCCACTTTTTGCTTCGTGGAATGAATAGCTTTGGTAAACGAGCGGCTCGTATATCAATCGCGTAATAATTGAACAAGATAATTCCACATGTAGCCACGGCGATCCAACGATTACTAATGGCGTTCCCGTGGACTCGTAGAGCATATGAAAATTTTTTTTACCGATAACATACATAACACGGTCCGTTAGGAACGCCGTTGCACCGGACGACGCGACGCACGCGTGCTCGAGGTGCATTTGCACACGTTGCACCTGTGCGCATCGACGATGGACGCTTCTCTGATATTCTTCGCGATCTATTTTTTACCCTCCCCCCTCCGATTCTTGGATCGCTGGTACGGACGTCGATTCGTGGTTCGATTCCCGATGCGGTGGATCGCGTATATCGGATGCATCGGAGAGCGCTGCACCGAGCTGCACCGCGCTGCACGGTGCAACGGTGAGAACGAGTACGCAAACGTATCGGGTTTGACCAGCTGTATGCGGGATTAGTATATCGACCAATGTCAGCCGGCCATTGACCGACGCCGCCCCGTGCCCGCAGATAGACAATAAACCTGCATACGTACTCTCTGCCATGCATTATGCATGCGCACCTATCGCGCGTCTTGCACTCGCTGGTCGCGTGAAAAGCGAAACGACCCTTCCCACGATTTATTGTCGTCTCATGCTTTTCCCGAGGTCATTTTCCACGCGTTAAAACAACAATTTATTCATTTTTTTCCCTCGGACTCGTCGTTGCACAAATAAATCAGAAAATATCACGGAAAATCGCAATCCCACGTCGCGGGAAACACAAAGTATACTAAACTAATTTAACCCTTATGTCAATAACCAGAATTGCTTTATTGCCATTGTTGGTAGATCTGGTGAAAAATCTTTTAATTTCAACGAGGTGTTTTCCGCCGGTGTTAGTTTTAATTCTAGATTTAGTTTAAACGATACTGATATGGAAGTTGATAGAAAATTTTATAATGTCAATAATCATAATTTTCTACGATGTTCAATAATGTTACACCTTACAGTTCAAGTGTCTCAAATCTAAATTAATCTGTGATCATCCAAGGATATAAAATCTACAATAATTTTGCTATTTTTCAACAAACATATTAAAGAAGTTATAAAAAGAAATTGAAAATGGGCACCCAGTTATTGACATATGGGTTAACTATTGCAGAATTTTTAAATATCGGTGCATTACTTCCAGCTTATTAAAGTCATTAAAAAATGGAACAAAATTAGTCTCTGCTTCTTGTAATCGATTAATTTATCATAAAGAATTTAACTAGAAAACGTACCATCGTGTTCTGGAAAGATTGTAGGATCGTTCGCGAATCGGTCTTGGATCAGACGCAAAAAATGCACAAAGTGAAAAACGTGGTGCTCTCTGCTCGAGATCAGTGTCGCGAAATGGGTGTCGGACAGCGTAATATAGTAAAAGCGTCCGTCTTCCGCCGGCACGCGTCTCGTCGTTGCGTTAATGGATCGTCGACAGCATTCAGGAAACACGAACACCGTCGTAAACGAGTAGTCTCCGGGTGTCCCCATAAAGAAGTCGCCGGGACGCGGCGCGAGTCTCTCGTTAATGTCCCGTAAACTCGCCTCCTTCGTTCAACTTTCGCGCAAGAAGATACGTCGCGTCGCATCGAACCGTTCGCCGGACCTTTTTAAGACGATGCGTCGACCAAATCCATTAGCTTCTTTCGTCGAGGGGATGCTGACGAGACCCGCCCTGACACACACAGAAAGGATAACGAAGAGAAAGGAGTCCGTTGAAAACTCGGTGGATCCGTGTCGGCGGAAATAACACAGCGGCAAACGTTATCATCCGCGATTAAGACGTCCCTCGGAAAACTGTCTACAATTCCTGACAGTTCAACCCTTTTACACTCGTCCCAAGGGATGACCTAAAGCTAGCCGACAGGGACCCTTCCGAAGGCCCATCAAAAGATTGCTCTGGTAATTCGAGTACGTGTTTCTACGTTGGGAGATTATTTAGAATTTTCGTCGACTCTTGTTGCCTTTTATTCGTGAATATTGCTCCAGGCGAAACTTTACTGCGTTAAATTGAAATAGGAGGTTCCTTGGGTAATTTGAAACGATATTTTCCTTAACAAAAATCGCGCCCGCGGCTTTGTTTAGGAGTTATTAACGAAAAACACGGACCAATCAGAGCGCGACCTAGACACGTGTTGGCACGTTCAGCCAACCTCCTGCCGGCTCGCCGCGCGTGCCAACACGTGTCTAGGTCGCGCTCTGATTGGTCCGTGTTTTTCGTCAATAACTCCTAAACAAAGCGGCAGGGAACATTTTGGAAAAGGAAAATGTCGCTTCAAATGACCCAAGGAACCTCCCATTTCAATTTAACGCAGTAGTTTTGGGACACCCTGTATGGAACGTTAGTCGCTGCCTCGAGGATAAACGCGCCGCGGTTGCCGGTGTATGATCAGAGAAAAGTTCTCGTGTGGAAAGCGTTAAATATTATCAGGATGAGGAAACTGGTTGTATCCTTCCGGCGCTTCCGATCGCGCTGAACGAACAGTTTCGAACTACCTCGGAACCGGTGCGCAATAATCGCTGTCGAGGAAACGATTCTCGGGTTCGCTTTGCTCGAGGGCCAAGAATTAACGTTCGAATCATTGCAGCTTGAAAGTTTCAACTTGAAAAGTTTCTCTACGTAAAAGACACACACACACACACACACAGACAGGTTCATTTTTGCGTAGCATTATAGGCGATTAAATATTCATGGTTATAAAATACCAAATACGAAATCTCCGAGTATTACGTACTTGAAAATGTCTGTGAAATTAACCCCTTGCACTATAATACCGAGTCGGACTCGTGACGAAGATTTCGAAGATAGTCTACTAAATATTCATGCTACTAATTTCCTTTAAACTTTAAATTGAAATAAAATTATATTTTCTTGTTGTTGAAACCATTGGAAACTGCATAGGTATAAATCACATACAAACTTTCTTTTTTTCTAAGAAATTAGAAACGACAAATAAGTTCTAATCACTGCAACCGTAAAATGAATCGTAGTGCAAGGGGTTAATTATCTCCAATTAACACTAGAACTACCGAGCCAGTCAAAATGACTGGTTTCCGGTTTTTTCTTTTACGATTCGTGAAAGTTACAGATATATGTTCTTTTACGATTCGTGAAGTTACAGATATGTATTTTCTTGATGAAATTTTTTAGTATGCTTCTGTGTTCAAGTACATGTTACTATAAAAATCCTACGAAATCTAAATAAACTCAATTCTGTTATTATTATAAAAGAATCGCTCTCGTTTAGGTAGTTCTTGTGTTGAATTGCAAAATTATGGACGTCACGTGTGACGGTGAACGTATTAAATGCGTGCGTGCGAGCAAGGCATTAATTATCCGGCAGATTTTTCAGTTTTCGTGTAATATTGAACTGGACAGCTCCGGGCATTTCGCGACGCTACACGGTCCTTTACATTGCGATACATTACGGTAACGGGTAATCGTCCCGATATTTCAGGGAGGCGCACGTGCCATTTGCATTTCGATCTAATTACCATTCGATTTGCCGGCGAGCGTGTTTCCCGGTCCCCGCGATGCCATCTGCACCAACGGGGGGGGTGGGGGGGGGTGGGGGAGGGCGGCGCGCGCTTGTGCCATAAACGGCACGAAATACGGCCCTCCTCTCCGACGAGCAGTAAAAGAAAACTCGCCCGTTAAAGAGGTCCGTTCGAGACCCCCTGCTCCATCATCCCTCGATTATTCTTCGGTATTACGCTCCGCCGTAAAACTATTTCGACCGTGAACCAACAATTCGAAGAACACCGTAGCCTGTTTTTGCGAATGTTCGCATGGAAATTCAACTAGTTCCGAGGATTACAAGATATAAAATAGAGTTCGGCCACGCGGAATTTGACTAAGTTGAAAATAAAGCATCGAGAGTCCGCCAGTCTTATCCTTTTCAAGTTCGCGGAATTTTGATCGGCAAAATATTGAATGATTGATCGAGGTAGTAAGGGAATAAGGAAGCGAAGGCTGGAATTCCAGGTGGAAATATCTCGTTAAGGAGTCCGCGAGCAGAAATCATAAGGGTGGAGAGAGAGCACGTTCGGGGGAGCCGTAACGAGCAATTCCCCGGGGAAAATGAAGAAGGAAGGCGGCGGCGCAAAGGAGGAACGATGCTCTCCACCGAACTCGCCCGCTTCTTCGACTAATACGGACTGATTTACAGGCAGCCCGTAAAATCCCGACAGCTTATTGGGAAAGCCGTTCTCGGATCCGAAACCTCCATTAAAACGTTCATCGGCTTTATACCTTTTTCCAAGCGTCAGCCGCCGGCAGCCGGCGGCCGTTTAATAATCGACGTCGAGCGTGTCGACGGAAAAAATTCGAGCAACGTCGAACGCTCCGACTGAAAAATATCTGCTCGGACGTGTTGCGTTGTCTCCGCTTTTCACGATCGTTTCGCGCCCGTTTCGTTCTGAGGCGTTCGCGTTTCGCTCAACACACACACACAAGAGGAAAAAACGATGTTCTGCAGGTACACTGGGAGACAAAAGTACAAGAAGTGAATTTCATGTTATTTTTTAATCAAATTGTCTTCATATTATAAAAAATTGTAAGTGACTTTTCCGAATAATTGTACCCTCTGATTTGAACTTCGAAATAATAGATTTGTGATATTCAATATATATAATTACGCAATAAAAAGTTGAAAATAAATATTTAAATAAATTGAAAATACTTCAGAAAGCAATATTCATGAGCAGAATTTTAATGTTTTCGGCGCATTGGTTCGATCAAATATTGCTAAACAACTATTTGCAAAATTAGCACAATATCCTTTCTCAACGTTTCGATTTTCATTTAGATCATTTTACAGACGCAATGTTTTTGTTATTCTCTTGAAAATTATCTAAATGAAGATCGAAACTTTGAGAAAGCATATTGTGCTAATTTGCAAATAGTTGTTTAGTAATATCTGATCGAACCAATGCGCCGAAAACATTAAAATTCTGCTTATAGCAACTTACGATCGACATTGTTTTAACATTCACAGCAATATTCATGGTTATTATTGAGATGACAACACGATAAATTTAACATTTTGTAACAGTTTATAATTTTTTGCTCTGTAACTGTTTAGTGAATCCTAATAAATTTTAAACATAATTAATTACATAATTTTTAGTATATGTATAAAAAAAACTGGAGTTTCTAGTTGCGTTTTTTCAAGGTTTAAACAAAGTTTGAAGTGGAATTTTATGAATTCTCCATAAGAAGGCGTGTTAAAATGTGCAAACTTTAAGTTGCTATAATTCTTAAACGGTGCAGCGAATCGAACCCAAACTTTGGTAATTGTGTTAATCTAGTAAGAATTATATCTTGTAAAATTTTCAAAAATTTTGTTGCGTTTTTATATAACCTCCGGAACATCCTTAAAGAGAATGCGCCGATGCACGTGTGCACCGGCGACGTTGCATTTCGGAGCGACTCGCGTATCTCCGGGATGCGTTAAAGGGTCTCGCGCCTACCGCGAGCCTCTTTGAGAATTTTTTACAAGCGAACGTGTGTGTGGTCTTTTTTAATTAAAATTAATGGCGTTCGGTGGAACACATATTCGGCAAACTCTGGTAATTTTTCATATAGGTAGTAATCAAATTTGCGAGAGCGATTCTCTCTGATCGCTGTCGCTCGGCGCCGGATTATTGGTAATAAAAAATTCCAGCGGTTCTGAAAAATTAATTCGCGATACCGAGGCACGGTTAAAAGCTTGCGGATCGATGCTGGCCGAAAAAGTCGTTCGTTTTTCGCGCGTGCAATGAACAACTGGGCCGGACCAAAGGAAAAAGTACCCAAGGGCTACTTGTCCGGTTAAAGAGGCTCGCAATTCCAGGAATAACTCGAAAGCGGGGAGTATTTTTAAGGATATTCTGGAGGTACAATGGAGGACAAAAGTACAAGAAATTCGAAATCCATCAATATATTGGCAACGAAAGCCATTCATGAGTATATTATGCATTAAAAAAAATTGATTAATTTAAAAAGCTTTCGTACAATTAGTGAATTTTATGTTATATTTATTTTTCAATCAAATTGTCTTCATATTATCAAAAATTGTAAGTGGACTTTTGCGAATAATTGTACCCTCTGATTTGAACTTCAAGATAATAAATTTGTGATATTTAGTATGTACAGGGTGTCCCAAAACTACTGCGTTAAATTGAAATGGGAGGTTCCTTGGGTCATTTGAAGCGACATTTTTCTTTTCCAAAATGTTAGCTGCGGCTTTGTTTAGGAGTTATTGACGAAAAACACGGACCAATCAGAGCGCGACCTAGACACGTGTTGGCACGTTCAACCAACCGCCTGCCGGCTCGCCGCGCTGAACGTCCCAACAAGCGTCTAGGTCGCGCTCTGATTGGTCCGTGTTTTTCGTTAATAACTCCTAAACAAAGCCGCGGGCGCCATTTTTGTTAAGGAAAATGTCGCTTCAAATGACCCAAGGAACCTTCCGTTTCAATTTAACGCAGTAGTTTTGGGACATCCTGTATAATTGCGCATTAAAAAATTAGAAAATACTTCAGAAAACAATATTCATGGCTTTATTATTGAGATGACAACACGATAAATTTGACGTTTTGTTTACAATTATTTGCTCTGTAACTGTTTAGTGAATCCTATTAAATTTTGAACATAATGAATTACATAATTTTACTATATATAAAAAAAAAACTGGAGTTTCTAGTTGCGTTTTTTCAGGGTTTAAATAGGATTTGAAGTGGAATTTTATGAATTCTCCATAAAAGACGTATTAAAACGTGCAAACTTTAAGTAGCCATAATTTTTAAACGGTGCAGCGAATCGAACCCAAACTTTGGTAATTGCATTAATCTACTAAGAATTATATCTCGTGAAATTTTCAAAAATTTCGTTGAGTTTTCATATACCTCCGGAACATCCTTAGGACCTATTGTACCGTGGGGAATTCTCGATGCGAGGAAATCGAAGATTCCGAAGCAGGCATGACCCCGCGTGCGAAATTGAAAGGCTCCGGACCGCGAGAGCGTTGCGAGAGACCCGCGACCGTCTCGCCCCGCGAATTTATCGACCATCTCGCAAAGCGACCCGCCGCGAATACTTTTGCCCAGCCTCTCCGATCTCCTCGGAGAATACGGTTACTCTCCCGGCGATTCGATCCTGTTGAATTCGTTAGCCAACCGCTTCTTGCTCGGTCCCGCGGCAAACGGTTTAATTACAACGGCCGCGCGGCCAACTTGCCGAAACTCCTCTCAGCGACATTCGCTCGGATATTAATGTATTCCCGTTTGGAGTATCCGCGACAAACGATCACGATTCCCTGCACACCGCGGACGATCCTCTCGAGGAAAAGGGACAGGGCTCTGCCGAGCCAGCCTCGAATAAATCCACTCTCGACTGACATCAAAGACCTACACATGCTCCAGCGGACTTGGCTAATTTTTTGCGCGGTTAAAACCGTGTTCCATCGGTAAGCGAACGTCCAGTTTTAGACTTCCAGAGAATGTCTCCCCGAAAATTCGAACGAGAACGTGCGATCGATGAGGCAGGACAAGAGTCCTTAAAAATCAGCGCTCGCGGAATTAGTGATATCCGCGACTCTGCTTATGGAGAACGAAAAATTGAAAATGTTCTACGAAAGTAGACGAATGAACCGAGTACAGTAAACGCTTGATTCTTGTCCAACAGCCGTGTTTTTCATGGACAAGAATCGTGCCCAGAAGGACAGAATGAAATACGGTTCGCGTGACTGTCCGCGTCTCTTTCTTTCCGATGCGCTGTCCTTCCTTGCGACTGAAACTTTCACCGTCGATTAAACCACTAAATACAATTGAAACTATATCGTGTTTGGTCTTGTTTTAATCAGAAAAATGCCAGAAACAAGCCAATGAAAGTCCCATGAAAAAATAATGAAAATTAAGAAGTTTGAACATTCGATTCACGGTGTCAATGTAGTGGTGTTTACACCGATATACCCGAGCCTACATCGTGGAGTGGGTAGGCACTGGACAGGAATCGTGCCCACGAACCCGGACAAGAATCAAGCATTTACTGTACTTGGCACAGTGAAATTGGAAAATATCGATTCCTCGTTAAACGACAGCGGCCCGTAGCAGACTGAGCTACAAGAGAGGAGTTCTCGGTGAGCAGATGAATTTTTTATTTTTTTTTTTGCTTTTGCGGATAAAGCTAAGCCGCCGATCGAGAAATAACTGATCGGGGGTGTTGGATTACAGTGGCGTCGAGCACATCCGTAACGAAATTTCACGCAGATCGGTCCTCGAGATTTGCCAGCGATCTGGCAGGAGGCAGGTCGGAGGATCGGTCGCTCGAGCGAATTTAATCGAATGAACTTCTGAGGGCAAACTTCCGGCTTTAATTACGCGGCGACTATCGGGCGAAATTGAGCGGAGACACGGAAGAAAACCCGGGTGGGCGTCTCCCCGGGGGCGAAAAGAAAAAAAAAGAAATGAAAAGATGAAGACGCCTTTCTCGAGAGATCTTGCAGCGAGATAATAATCGCGAGTTTTATCGGGGGGGGAAATGGAGGATCGGTTCGCGGGACCGAGCGTTTCGAACGGGAACGGATTAAAATCACGCGGCTTATCGATACGCCGGAAATGGCGATAAATTTTTGCATTACGCTGATCGAAACTGCTGTCGGATATAATTCGTTCGGACGAAAAAGTCTCGTCGAACGTATTAATTTTGTTTTTCTATAAACGGCTTTATCGCTTATGAAAATAAATTTCACGTGCTCGGTGGGGGTTGGAAAAAAAATGGTAGAGCGTTTCGCGTGGTTTATTGAAAAGTCGCGGCGAAATAGGTATGTGTGAGGGGAGGGGGTATGTAAACGCGAAATAAACGGGAAATAAATGTGAATAAAATTCATACGATGATCACTTTAATCGTCCCGGGAGAGCCGATTACCGTAAAGTTCAATTCCGCTCGCAAAGCGACCGACAGAATGCGGTTCCCCCTCTCTCTCTCTCTCCCTATCTGGAGCCGCGAATGCGTCGGTTAAAGAGCTCGCGAGAACCGCGTGGGCCGACACGGCGGTTAAAGCGGATTACGAGACGCGGAGAGATTCGTTTTAGTTGCTTTGGCGAAGGGCTTAAGTAATTACCGCGGCCGTAGAAATCTGTGCTGGTCTCTCGCGACAATGGGGAACGGCGGATTCGATGGAATCCAACGGCCGGGGAACGGGAAACGTGAAACCGGAAACGCGTGTTTCTTCTCCGAAGACGAGCGACACGCGTCGCACGGCTCGCCTCCGATCGATTTGTACGTAATATGTTCCGGGCACGACAAGCCCGATGAAAAGCCCCGATGTTTTGCGGGGATCCGGGTTAGGTCGTCCATCGACGACCATTAATTAATCAGTGTCCGGGATGGCGGTGTAGCGGCCCGGTCAGCCCGAAATTTGTGACGCAGTATGGACGTGGATGCCGTGGATATCTTGTGATATCGGCTCGCATCGCTTCAGCTCGATGCCCGAAAACGTCGGTAATTACCGTGCGCGTCTGATAGCCGACGATCTGGCTCGACGGGGGAACGCTTCGATGACAATCATCCGTCCAACGTTCCCATCGTTCGCAATCGCGCGGCCTGTCCGTCGACCACGATCCTTCATCCTGTAAATCGATCGTGACCAGAGATCGTCCTCCGGAGCACTGTCCCTGGCCCCTCTCGGAGCTGCCAAACCACGCCCACTCGAAGACAATTTGAAGAAACAAGAATTGCAAAGTTAAGGTGTTCGATCCTTAGTCAATCCTGAATTTAAGCGGAATTGGCTCTGTAGAGAACAAGAGCTAAGAAACCACGCCCACTCCGGGCACAAAGGTATCAATAACACCACGCCTACTCGAACTACTCTGCTTAAGAAAGTTCAAGGATCATCGTCCTCGGAACTACATGTTTAATGTATACAGAGTCCGAGCTTTTCGGAAACAGAAATTGCTACGAGAGCATGAAAACCACGCCCACTCGAAGGCAATTGGAAGAAACAAGAATTGCAAAGTTAGAGAGTTGAATCCTAAGCCAATACTGAATTTAAGCGGAATTGGCTCTGTAGAGAACAAAAGCTAAGAAATCACGCCCACTTCAGGCACAAATATATCAATGACACCACGCCCACTCGAAGATAATTTGAAGAAACAAGAATTGCAAAGTTAAGGTGTTCAATCCTTAGCCAATACTGAATTTAAGCGGAATTGGCTCTGTAGAGAACAAGAGCTAAGAAACCACGCCCACTTCGGGCACAAAGATATCAATGAAACCACGCCTACTCGAAACACTCTGCTTGGAAAGATCAAGGATCATCGTCCTCGGAACCACATGTTTCATGTATGTAGAGTCCTAGCTTTTCGGAAACAGAAATTCCTGGACGACACACTGTCCAATAGCTCCGATAACGAGAGCATGAAAACCACGCCTACTTGGAAGTACAAAGAACAAAAGAGAAGCTCTGTCAAAACCAATCTGCACTTACGTAGCCATTAATTACGTTCGAGAGACTGTGTATGATCCGAGGCGGATCGTGGCCGGTTAGAGTTTACGCGTTCTGCCGTAAACCGAGTCTCCAAACCGCGTTGTTTAACTCGCGCCAACTTTCTGCCGTTTAATTAAACGATGAACAATCGGACCGACGACTCCGCGGTCGAAAGTCCTTTGTTATCAAACCAAACGCGTTAAGTGTACACGCCTGCGCCACGGTAGACGCGGTTCCGTGAATAAATCGCCGCGTTTTACGCGGTCTGCTTGCCTCGAAACAGCTTGCAGCGTTCTTCATCTTCTCGCGGGTCGGCTGCGGGTCCAATGAAATGTTTAACTACTTTCTTTATCGGCCAGCATTGTTTGAGAACCATCCAAATTGCGAGCAACGTGAAACACGAACGAATTGGATAATCTTTAGAATTATTATCGGTGCAACGATGTCATTAAAAATGTCTGCGCGTGTAGTTAAATATTAAAGGTGTCGCGTAAACAATTCTGGACAGAAACGAACAACGGTGGTGAGAAAATTGATCGAAGGCACCGTTGCTATTTTGGAGCGTGGCGTGGAAAGAGCCAGCGAAAGAATGGATTTTCTAACGCAAATATAATTAATCACGAAGCTCTCCTGCATCCTAAACATCGCATGCGAATGTCTGACGCGCCTCGAAGAGCTTCCAGAGCCACGAGCACATCGAAAACGATCGTTCGAGCCATCCTCTCGCACCAGGTATTTCACTCGGCGCGGCGCGGCGCGGCACGGCGGTTTGGGATTGAGGTAACCCGCGTGCCGAAATTAGCATAAGTAAAACGAAAACCGGGCCCGGAGCTCGTCGGCCACGACGGGAATCGAATCGCTGGGCTCTCGCGTAATGGAAAACTTGATCGTGAACCGATTAGCTTCGGAGCGTTAATGGAAATTTCATTGACGTTTAGTCGGTCGGCGTCGACCTCGTTAACCAGAGACGTACCCGAGCTGGTCGTTCTCTTGCTTACGGGGGACCTCGAACGTATCCCGGGATTAATTAATAAAAATACTCTGCGACGGCGAAATATCGCGCGGTGTTCTGCTCGGGAAAGATATCAACGCGGGAGAGCCTAGCCGGGGCGATTTCTTTCTAATTAAGGCTTTTAATTACACGGAGGTACGGTGGTGGTGGTCGGCCAACGGGATTTACGGAGAAACAAAAGCTGGGTCCTGGGGGGTAACGAATGGCCCGGACGAAGACGTTTCCATTAGGCAAAGCGAACGTGGGGGCACGCTCCACGAGTATTTGTCACGTCGTGTCGGAGGTCCGACCCGTTGCTTGGCCCGGTCGATATTAATTTTGTCTGCGGCTCGTGGCACTCGGTCGCTCGTGGCTCGTGGCCCGTGGCACTTGGTAGCTCATGAGCCGCAACAGCCGCCAAACGCGAGTTCGCTGCGCGTAGCCGCTTTAAGCCGGTTTAAGCCGCTTTCGAGAAGACACTTTCGACGTGTAATTTTTAGCAGCGCTGCTTAAAAGCTCCGGGCCCGTAAATGGAAAGCCGCGGCAAACTCGGAGGTTCCTGTGGCTTCGACCCGTAGCGTCGCGTCGCGTCGCGTCGACCCTAGGTGTACCAGCACAGCAGCGGGGCAAACCACCGCGTCCCAACACCGTCGCGTCGCGTTGCCGATGGTTAATCGATACTCGGGGCTAAACGCTCGAAACGCGACGAAAAATTGCGAACCGTCAAAAGGGTTTCCCCGATACACCGTGCACCCACCGTCCACCCTCTACCTCCTCGCCTCACCCCCGGCTAATTTTCCGGCCCGTTGCACTTTCATTCTCCGCCGGTTCAGCCGATGACGTATCGAAAACCCACCCACGCTCGGACAGCCGCTTCTCGTTCGCCTTCCGCGATCGGATAGCGTATCGACTCTACTCTCTCCGAACTGTGATTTTTTTTGCTCTCTCAAATTCCCCTAAAAATAATCGCCCCTTGAGAACCGACTAGCTTTTATCATTTAAATGTAGAGTGGAAGTGTTTTCTCAGGAGAGATCAAAAACGTAATACCGAAGATATGATTTATTTCTTTGTTACATGTATGCTCCGTCGAGTGTGAACGTTAACTGCTTCAAAAAGTCTTTATTCGCAATCGTGTCCTTCGAGCGCGAGTCGTCGTACGTCAGCTGTCGTCCTGTGACGAAATATAGGGCGACGACCGCGCGTCATAATATTGTTTAAGGAACGATACTAATTTAAAATTTAAGGAATTGATTTTACAAATCTCTTAATTTTCATTATTTGTTTATGAGACTTTCACTACCTTATTTCTGTCATTTTTCTCATTAAAATGACACCAAACACGATATAGTTTCAATTGTATTTAGTGGTTTAATCGACGGTGAAAGTTTCGGTCGCAAGGAAGGACAGCGCATCGGAAAGAAAGAGACGCGAACAGTCACGCGAACCGTATTTCATTCTGTCCTTCTCTATGTTCGGCTCTCTATTGAAGTCTCGCTCGGCGCGGTCGACGCGATATCTAGACGCAGTCATAAATCAAAAAGCACTTCTGGGCACGATTCTTGTCCATGAAAAACACGGCTGTTGGACAAGAATCAAGCGTTTACTGTATGTATATTCGGTATATGTCAGCACATGGTGTTTCTTTTATTTACATAAACAAGTCCGATATTTAATTGTTATTATTTCGACGAACCAGCAGACTCCCTCGCATCCAACTTTCTCGAAGAGCGTAGCCATCATCGAGAACTTATATCTCGCTTCTCCATACTTCGGAAGAGGTTCGAATCCATCTTCGCCGTTTCCCGACGGATATCTCACGTCTGACGCGCACCTTCGACGAACGTGCACAGTCCTTTCGAACAGCATGATCGTTCAAATTCGCGGTAAAGGATCTCAAAGATGCACACGCCTATCGACTCAAGAAGCATCTCAACTCTGATTTCCACGGGGACTGACAACGGCGTCGGACACCTATAGGACGATCGGCAAGGACGACGGAATAGAAATGCAAGAAAGATGCCCGGCGAGTGGGAATATCGCAATGCGACATCGACGAAGGCATTTCCAGCTGGTTATCTTTATTCATGAATGCTTTTGTCCCGCGGGACCAGCTGGATATCACACGCGCAAAGTCGCCGGCAAGCTGGAAGCCACTCGTGGACTCCGGGCTCCGTTTCCAATGCTCTCCGATAGGCCAGCGAACGTGATTCCGGTGTACCGAGCGTAATAATGGAATTGCAAATAAGGCCGAAACACGTTCGTTATGATCCGATCGATCACGCATCGGTCACAATACGTAGATCTTCTTCTTCTACTTCGTATTCGTTGTTCTAATCGATCGAGTCAATCTTCTATTCGTATTCGTCCTTCGGCAGCTTCAGGCAATGCTAAATCTATTCAGGATCTTGTAGGTATCTGTAAAGCTGCACAATTTTTCTGGAAATGTCGTAATACATATCGGTTCATCCGTACTTGTGTATTAGGGTGGACCTTATTGTTTGACCAACGAATTTTTTTCACGACGCCCCACGGAATTGTTCCTTTAGGCGAGAAAAAAATTTGTGCAAAGTTTGAGATCGATCGGATAAAAGGATCGTGTGGCGCATTTAAATTGAAAATTTTGAAATTCACCTTAACTATGGACACAACGTTGGATTTGTCTTTTTTTTCTGAATAGGAATATGCAAAAATTATATGACCTTCTTTGAATAAAAATAACGATGACCTCGAAATTTCGAAAATTCGATTTCCAAAAAATTTTTTATTTCACCATTCTATTGACCTTGTTGAACAGTGCAATTTTCTCCTCTGGCATATTTTCGTATAACCACAAATAACAGAGATATTTAAATACCTACATTGAAATGTAGAAAATTTTAATTGATGATAGGACATACGTATTATCCTGTATAAGTAAAATAACATATTAGCAGTTGTAGTTGTGTAACGAAGTCTATTTCTATTCGATCTATTTCTTATATTCTAAAGAACTTCCATATGCCATATTCCTATTCAGAAAAAAAGACAAATCCAACGATGTGTCATTCTCCATAGTTAAGGTGAATTTCAAAATTTTCAATTTAAACGCGCCACACGATTCTTTTATTCTATCGATCTCAAACTTTGCACAAATTTTTTTTGTCACCTAAAGGAACAATTCTGGGGGGCGTTATGAATTGTATAGCTTAAGTCCACCTTATTGTGTATGCACCCCTCCTGCACAATAAGATATTTAAAATCGGTTTACATAGCTGAATTCTTTATTGAAAGAATCACAAATTTTCCTGGTAAACGATCCCTCCAGCTTTCACAGTTCCCGAGATATACGACCGAATATCATTTCACCCCATACGTTGGGGCTGTTTTCACCCCTTCGATACGACCGATAAAAAGAAATATGGGTTTAATATTTTTGCAAGGACCAGGTCCTCGCAGAGTTTCATTAAGACCCGTAGACGTCAGTTCCGAGTGTTCCTCGTTAGTTTTGCGAATCAACTCGCAATAATAATCGCGTGTATCGGAATCCGTCGAACCAGCGGCGGCGGCGGCGGCGGCGGCGGCGACCACGCTGAAAATAAAGCGACCGGTGGTCGGACGCGTGATCGATAAACGTAATCGTGTGCCGTGTGTGCGCGGCTTTAAGGAAAATCAATTTTTCCCCGGCGCTCGCGACCGCATCGGCCAAGAAGCTATCGTGCTTCTGTTATCCGACGGCCGAATTCGACCGAGTCTCTAAAACGACGCCGACAACGACGACGACGACGACGTCGACGACGACGCGACGTTTACGCTCGCGGGTCACGTTCCATAGAATCCGGCGGCCTCGGGCTCGAAGAGAAGCCCGTAGTTAGATATCCGTGACAAATTCCTGACGGCGAAAAGACACACCGAGGCCAATGGGGAAAAACGAGAGAAACGACGCGCACCGTTTTCCTCGTCGCCCTTTTTCGCAGAGAGTTCGGCAAAAAAAATTCAGCCCGGTCCTTAGGGCCGGAAGATAGGATGAAAAACGCGGACGAGGCTCTCGGCTCGAATTTCGACTAATTAAAGCTCCTCCTCTTCGACAACCGCCGAAGGTCCCCCCACTCCGGAAACATCCTTCGATCTTAGATCCCGTCTATCGATCGTCTACAAGGCACGAGGAAAAGCAGAATCTCTACCTGCAGCATAAAGTTCCCTACGACGGGGCATAAAAAGACGGACGGGAAATAAAAGAATGATGTAAAAGAGAATCAGTTTTCTTAGATTTCATCCGTCGTGACGGCGCGATGAGTTCACGGATTTTCAGCTGGCGCGGGAGATTGCTCCGAAAAGACAGGGGGCTTTACTGCTGTCTTCAAAATGGTCTGTGCAGCCGCCGTTGTTTCGGCGATACCGCCGCGCGGGGCGCATTAATTAACCATGATTTTCTAGCGGTTTCTTCCCTGCCGCCCCCTGCAATTTCCAGTCTTTGAAATATCATCCTTTCATCTCGTTGAAGGGAATTAAATAAATTCGAAGAAGAAATTGTAAATCTGAAACAATTTTATTTCGTTACGAAACTTCAACCAGCTCGGTTCCGTTGCGTCCCGAGTCCGATGTGCCCCCAGTGGGCGGAGCTTCGTCGCTCCGGTGTCCCACAGGTATACGCGTAGCTCCTCCTCGGGGAATAATAGTGCGGTATGCGTTCTCTGTGAAATGTTCATAAACCAGGGAAGGTCCCAACAACGGAAACGGCATTGTCACTATTGAAACAAGCTCTTTGGTACAATCTCGTCCCGTTTCACCCGGAAGAACATGTTGAAGGGAATTAAATAAATTCAAAGAAGAAATTGTAAATCTGAAACAATTTTATTTCGTTACGAAACTTCAACCAGCTCGGTTCCGTTGCGTCCCGAGTCCGATGTGCCCCGAGTGGGCGGAGCTTCGTCGCTCCGGTGTCCCACAGGTATACGCATAGCTCCTCCTCGGGGAATAATAGTGCGGTATGCGTTCTCTGTGAAGTGTTCATAAATCAGGGAAGGTCCCAACAACGGAAACGACATTGTCGCTATTGAAACAAGCCCTTTGGTGCAATCTCGTCCCGTTTCACCCGGAAGAACGGCCGCAAGAAAGTAATTTTTCCGCGGGAACGTCGGTACACCGAATCCTTTGACTCGGGAACGGCTTTTGACGGTCCTCGCTCGAGACTCGGTCCGTAACGAGGCGCGCCGAATGTTTCGCTTTTTAGTCGGGTCCACGGTAAACCCCACGGATGCTGGCTAAAATCACGGGAACGAGACTGTTTGCGAGGACCTGGCGCGCAAACGGGCCGGGAATTGTCTTTCGGATTTCTTTGTCCGAGAGACTGGGAAAAGTGCTCGACTGCGTGACGCTCTTGCGAAAGTCTAATATTTGCGGACGCAATCGGGAAAAGCGGGAGAGGAAATCCGACGGAATCTCAACGCTGCGAACTTTCCTTATCGAATCGCCGCGCCGGCGGATTGGTCGGAGTTCGTGCCCGTAATCTCGAATTACAAGTTACGAACGGCGAAAGACGCCCCGCCCCCCTCGCCTCCCGACGACGAACGAACGAAAACGGGAAAGTTCTCGCGGAACAACGACGACGGGGCTCCGAACAAAACCGTCTTCTCCCCGTGAATACGAGCGTCGAATAAAGAAACCATTTCCCTCGAATAGACGGAGTTTTTTTAAGTTAACCTGGCGAAATTAGATTCGCGGCTCCGCTCGTTTATTTCACGGGGACCGCGGGCGCGGCGCGGCGGATTTTCCCCGGCGAACGCGTCGGGAACAGACAAGGGAACGTCGTCGTCTCATTGGATTCCACTTTCCGGCGTGTCAAGGGCTCGGCACTCGCCGGGAAACAGTTTGCAAACTGTTCGCAAATACTTTTGAAACTCGAGAGTGTGTCGCCTCCGACGAATAAGCTCTCCGGAACTCGCGTTTTCGGTGGTTGGCTGAAGATTTAAATTCCTAATCCGAAGTTCGGTGAAACTATAATTGCTCGAGTGTCACAATCCGGCGTGGTTTTAGTTCCTTCGACGACACGGAATGCCTCGATTAGGTCTGGTCTCGTTGCTTTTTGCGTCTAAAGTGCCTGAATGGACGTAAGTTCGTTACTGGGTGTGTACGGTGCTCCGAAGGGGCGTGGCTTCGTTGCTCTCCGCGTAGAGTGCTCTAAATGGGCGTGGTCTCACTGGCCCTCTCTAAGTAGACGTGGTTTTGACTTGTTTAGAGTGCCCTAAGTGGTTTTGGTTCCTTCGACGACACGGAATGCCTCGATTAGGTCTGGTCTCGTTGCTTTTTGCGTCCAAAGTGCCTGAATGGGCGTAACTTTGTTACTGGGCGTGTACGGTGCTCCGAATGGGCGTGGCTACGTTGCTCTCCGCGTAGAGTGCTCTATATGGGCGTGGTCTCACTGCCCCTCTCTAAGTAGACGTGGTTTTGACTTGGTTAGAGTGCCCTAAATGGTCGTGGTTTCTCGAGTCCGGTGCTCATTTGATTTCTGTGAATCTGTGGCGGGTATCATAGAAGCGAACACGATGCCCCGTCGTTATTCGCATGGGAAAACATTCGCAACACTTGAAACACTCTGCCGTTATTCGATTAAATCTCGAATCAGTCGAAACAGTCGATTGAAAACGTTCAAGCGTTCACCGTTCGTTTAATGGCACAATTATGCGCGCACTGTCCATTCGAAAGCCCGACTGTTCTTGGGGAATAGGGGACTTTTGACGGACGTTTCGTCCGTCGACGCAGCGATATACTGCGTCCGAGTGCAACCGCGGAATTAAAAGTTAATGTCCCGGCGAGAAAATCTCATGGAAATTCTCCAAGCGGGAAAATTTCACGAAAATGCTCCCGGCAGAGAAAGAACCCGTGACGTTGTTCGTACGGGGGAGGGGGGTCGGAACGAACAATGCACGGGCCCGGTAAATACGTATGTATAAATACATTCGAATGGTCCATTAAGACTGCATTATAAATCCACTGGCAGCGGAACTAGCGCTATTATTGTCAAACAAATATGTTGGGGGTGTTCGCGCGAGCGCCTCGTCCCGTAAATAAATGAACGATAACTGTAGCAACAACCGGGGGGGTAACGGGCGGGACAGCGTGAAAACGCGCGGCGGACAATAATTTTTCCGTTGCCCGAGAACCGGGGGACGCGACCATTGTTCGCCGTTTCGCGACTGCCCCGTCCAAATCGGGGCAGCGACGGTGATAATGGAGAATCAAATATTTATTTGGCGACCGTGCGCGATTCGTCGCCGCTCTGACGTTCATTTTTCACGCGCCGCGCGCGATAACTCGATTCCGGGAACCGACGGACGCGCGGCCCGTTTCCCGTGCTCCTATTGTTCCCCCCTTAGACCATATATACCTATAGACACGACGTAGATAATTTTCCGTGTCCGAAAGATGAAAACAGCTGAAAGACACTGTGACGTCACATTTTCAAAAGATGTGCAAGCTATGCCCATCGACAGTGCCTATATACGCTTGGCTTACATGGGGAGAGGGGGGTCAGTGGGACTGTGGTGAGATGACAAGAAGGTCCCCGGGGCAAGACTTGTGTCCACACTCTACCTTCCCCTTCTACGACGCTATTCCCCTACTCTGCAGCCCGGTCACGTGACGCGTTTCGTCTCTGCCGTGCATGCGTCACACAATCACGTGACTGATCCACTACTGGCAGTGGGAGGATAACTTTTTGCCTCAATTCGTGCCCCCTCCCCTCATCTGGCGACACTGCTGCCAGGGACCTTCTTGTCATCTCACCACAATACACAGTGCATGGAAAGAAATTATCTTAAGACTTGTCTTGTGACGTCACAGTGTCCCATCATCTTTCGGACACTGAATTCTCGGTTTTCCTATACACATACTATACCTATGCCGGGTCTATTAGTATTATATGGTCTAAGGTTCCCCCGGCCCGGCGCAGCGCGGCGGAGAAGTTCCCTCGAAAAGGTTTCCCCCGCCCTATTGCGCGAATCCCATCGCGCAATTTGCTCGGAACTTGTCGTTTCTTCGTGAAAAAGTCGGGACGGAAACCGCAAAGATCACCTCGGATTCGATTTCGTGGTCCTCAACAACGACGGACAGACGGAACGCGGGCTCGATAATTGTTACGGAGAAAAGCGGCGTCCGATTTCCATTTATACCGAAACTCGAGGCTCCGTTCTCCGCAACTCGGGCAAATCAGGAGAGAAGAGAGAGAGGAGAGAGAGAGAGAGACCGTGACCGAAACGTCGAGGCAAAGGAATCGAGTGTCCGGGATAGACGATCCCGATAATGAGAAACAAGAAACTCGGAATCGATTCGATCGGCGCAAAAATCGTGGAAACAATTAACCACGGACGACTAAGCTTTCGTAATAATTACGAGCGAAATATCCGATTCATGGAACATCGTATCGTGTTCTTACACGATTTGTAATTTTACTCCGGTTTCGAACCTCGTTATTATTATTATATTTATTATTTACGGATCGAAGTCATTTTATACAAATGTTTACAGTAGAAAATAAAGAAATGAAAAAACACAAAAAGAAAAAGATTGTCTTAGCGTAAAATTACCCAGGAATGGACATGCAAAATTTTCAGGAATACATTATATTAGGTACATATAATCATATAATCGCAACTTTTTCTTAAATGATTGTAACGAACCATTAAAAAAGTCAATGTTACGATATAAAATGTTAGAGTTAGCAGTAATGCGATTTAAAGGATTTATTAATCCATATGTGGATTTGGATCTAAATATTTGAAATCCTGCCCTAGTTCTCAAAACGCGTTTGGCTACATAGAAATTGATTTGCCTCAGTTATATTTTTATTTCTAATTAATCGATTTCATACAATTAGGAAGGTGCTATTCAAAAGAGTACAAAGATTGAACAAAAAGGGTACAAATGTACTGTTCTCAGCTTTTTGAAATTATCGAAGGAAAGAACCTTGGTACCGGTTTTTTGCAATTGACGCGACTGTGAAGTATCGGACCTCTGCTCAGATTTCGTGAAAACAATGGGACAAAGTAGGACTCTGGAGGAATTTCCCCGGGGATCCGATAACGCGGTGTTCAGCCGCGTCCAACGGAAATCGTCTGATTATGGTTGTTCTCCTCTCGTGATTCGCTGCAAGGTATACTCTGCGCCGAGGACAGAGACGGACGTGTTCGACTTCGATGCAACGTCCGTTGCTTCTCGGCGAGCGTATGTTAAATGCAGTACGTCGGAGCCTGAGAGAAAAGAGAATCGCATGGGTAATTGTTTGTTTAGTTATTTATTCTTTTACGAGAACGCCGTTTTTCAAGTTTGCGTCGCGACGTTGCAGCAGCAGCGCACGCAAACGAAAGGGAACAGAAGAGAAACCAGCTGCAAGAGAGCAATTCGAAGATGGCGCCGGGAACAGAAACGGAGATTAATATCCGACGAAGAAAGAAGTTTGCTGAGAGAACTCTCGTAGGTGGATACCTCATCCTGTTCGCGATACGCGAACGTTTTCTTCATTTCGTTTTGTTTCGTCGAAGAGAACACAAAAGCCATTATTATACGAGAGACGCTGCGCGATCGCGAATCTTGCGAGCGATTGCTTTCCCCGTAAAAATGGAAAACTCCCAGGCCATCGAGGGAAACACTAAGCACAAGAGAAAACGTTTAGAAGATGACAGATCGATCTACGGGGTTTCCCAAACGATTCTCCGGAACGCAAATTTCGCTTTCCCCCGCCGAAGATTAACGGGACGATCGGAGACAAGTTTCGATTTCTACGGACGCTCCGGGGACTCGATTATTCGAGCTAAACACGACCATAAATTTCTGCACTCCTGAATAGCCGGAATCCCCTCCCTCTCTCTCTCTCTCTCTCTCTCTCTCTCTCTGTCTCCTCGTGTGCACGCGAACAGCGGAAGTGGGTTTCGGTGATGGGAAGAAAGCGAACCGGAGAAAATTGGAAATTGTTCGTCGATTTCTATCTGCGACGATGATTCGCGGGTCGGACGAACCCTACGGACTTCGTGAACTGGAACTTCTTTTACTGCAAAACTAGCGTAGAATGCCCAGTAGCGAATCACTCCGTCGTTTTGCGACATTCTTGCCTGTGGACAAATTGAAACGTGTATTAGTGTTACTGTGTATTCGCTTCAAAAGAAGCTGTACTTTCCATTTACTAATTACCTGTGAACGAAATTCCCAAAGTTTGCCTATTCGCGAATACCACGGTGGGACCTCTTAATTGAAACTTATTAATGAAATTCTCCGAAAGCGACAGAAAACTTTCCCTTCGCACAATAAATCACCAATAAAAGTGATTTGACTAGTAGCCTATAAGGTTAATACATACAGGGTGTTCATTTGAAAACGTTCCAGTCGAATATCTCGAAAAATATGAAAGATAATAAAAAAGTGTAAAACACGTGTCCAAGGATATCGAGGGTGAAAGGGGAGAATAAAAAAATTGCGCGGATAAAAAAAAGTATCCTACGAAAATTATTGGTCTTTTTACGTACAATAAGATCCCATAATAAAAAATATAGGTTTCCATTTGAAAAAACAAAGTTGATCTTCAAATGACCTTGAAAACGCCACCCAAATAAAAAACTGATACTGCCCCCCTCTTTCCCCCTCGAAATCCTTGGACACGTGTTTTACACTTTTTTAATATCTTTCATATTTTTCGAGATATTCGGCTGGAATGTTTTCAAATGAACACCCGGTATATCCGTATAATTAATATATTATAATTATTTATATGTTGGCTCCAGGTTAAAATTTCTGAGAAATCCTTAGCTGCGTGCATCGCAGACCAGAACTATTAAATAATCGCCGATAGAGAAAGCGTTAAAGATCCGGTGATGAAATCGGTGGATCCCGATCGATGGAAGATTTATGTTTTCGAAAGCTTCCGGATAGGATGGGCGCGAGATCGACGCGGGAAACATAGGTGTAACACTGGAATGGGTTGCTCGGGCAGACGGCGCACCACGCGTCCGACAGGTGCTTGGAACGCGTGTCACCGTCTCTCGAATCTCATTAGCGTATGATAATGAGAGGAGAAAGCGAAATTCTAGAAACGATGCCTGGCCGACTCTATTCATAGATATTCCCTCCTGGCACCCTTCGCCTCGATATTTTTACGTGTCTTCGAGGCGAGATAGGACACGGCTTGACAGACAACGCGTTCAAGCGGAAGTAAAGAGCCTGTAAACCCAACGTCATCTTGGTCCGTCTGTACTATCGATTTTCCGTGAATACGAATCTCGAGAGTATTCCTGGGTGTATCTGCAGCTTTGCCGTGAAATATCGGGAAAATAACAGGAGAAAATAGAAGTATCCGAACGTGGAACGCGGGCATTCCGCCACACGCTATATACGTTATCCTCGCAGTCAGAAACCTCTGCCGCGTCGAAAATATTTTCGACAGGAAACACAAAACCCGCAGAAATATAATAAAACTGAACAGTGAACCCTCCTGTAACGCGATTAATTCGTACCGCGTTGCAAGAATCTCCGAATTAGGAGAAATCAGATGAAATTAAATTAAACTTGATAGAATTCGCAATTTTTTGATTATACTCCGGGTTTACCGTAATAATATATCAGCGAGCTCTCTTCGAAAGGTGAGCGAATAAAATAATTCGTTCTCGCCAACATCATTACATGTTTAATATTTCCACTGCTGTGCACGTTTAGTCCCTCGAAATGCACCTAAGTATACATTCGAACAGATCCACCAGAGCATGTTTACACAGCTTCGACCGTAGTACACCGCGAGACTCATTGTCCGTACGAAAAGAAGCAAACAGCGTTTCGATGACACACCGACCCGACGTTTTTCTTCTCTGTTCGCAGAATAATGTGACAGAAGGGGAAGAAGAAGATCTGCCTGAAGACGCTTTCTCGCTGTTGTCGGTGCTTCTAGTTGGTTCGCTAAACCTCCCATTTGATCGATCGCGACTCGCCCCTCAAAGACAACCCTCCGCGTGAGACCGAGGCGGTCACGAAAACGTTTGATCCGACCTTTTCCAATCTCCGTGTGTGCCTTCCATGTTTCTGCGCTCTTTCCAACTTATCGCGCCTTCGCTCCGCTCCGCGTGCAACCGGTTGCTTCACTCTCTTTTCAACCGTTCGAGCTTTCCTCTCAACCGTTCAAGCTTTCTTCTCAATCGAACCATGATACCGATACGGTCTAGTACACGTGAAATTTTTAGGGGTTTCTGTCATCGTTCCGATCACTTCGGTTTTGTTTGTGAAATACAACGCTCTGAATGTTCCAATGTCCATTTTTTACTAGTACACTAAACGCTTGATTCTTGTCCAGAGCGTGGGCACGATTCCTGTCCAGTGCCTACCCACTCTACTGCCTGTCAACGCCGAGTCGGCTCGGGTATATCGGTGTGAACACCACGACATTGACTCGAGTAATCGATTTTACAAATCTCTTAATTTTCATTATTTGTTTATGAGACTTTCACTACCTTATTTCTGGCATTTTTCTGATTAAAATGACACCAAACACGATATAGTTTCAATTGTATTTAGTGGTTTAATCGACGGTGAAAGTTTCGGTCGCAAGGAAGGACAGCGCATCGGAAAGAAAGAGACGCGGACAGTCACGCGAACCGTATTTCATTCTGTCCTTCTCTATGTTCGGCTCTCGATTGAAGTCTCGCTCGGCGCGGTCGGCGCGATATCTAGACGCAGTCATAAATTAAAAAGCACTTCTGGGCACGATTCTTGTCCATGAAAAACACGGCTGTTGGACAAGAATCAAGCGTTTACTGTACTTAGGAATTTTAAGTCTCCGATAACATTAAACAATCTTTTTCTCATCGTCACTGTATATGAGATTTTATACCAATCGAATTGCTACTCGTCGTAAAAGGATTCTTCTTTGGCTGGTTCTAAGGAGATTGGAAACTTTTTCGTATAAATCGTGACCCAGTTTGAAAGGCTATCTATCGGACACTACTAGTGGATCGTTAAGGATTTTAAGCGGGAACGCCCGGTCTATGGAGTCTATGTTACTTTCGCAGTTGTTCGAGGGGCGAGCGAGCCATTCACGCGAAATCCTGTCGATTCTATCCGAGTTGGTTCCGGGCTTATCTTTCAGGTTTCCTCTTCCTGATATTGATATTTTTATCCGTCGCGGGCAACATCCTCGTCTGCGTGGCAATTTACACGGACCGTGGGCTACGGAGGATAGGGAATCTGTTCCTGGCGTCCCTCGCGATCGCCGACCTGTTCGTCGGCTGTCTGGTCATGACGTTCGCCGGGGTCAACGATCTCCTCGGATATTGGATGTTCGGCCCGCGGTTCTGCGACACTTGGATCGCGTTCGATGTTATGTGCAGCACTGCCTCCATTTTGAATCTATGCGCGATATCCCTCGACCGTTACATCCATATCAAGGATCCCCTCAGGTGAGTTTTCTTTCTCTCCCAGCTAAAATTTAAAGACACCAATGATATAACATCGAGTCAGACTGGTCGCGAAGATTTTGAGATATTTGTTTGAAATTCTATTATTGTCGTCAAGGGGTAAATATAATCTTACCGCAAACTATTAAAATTATTCTGAACACTGAGTAAATGAAAAATGTCAACGCTCTTGGCCGAACGTTTTCTTTCAAGATTCGCAATCTTAAGATGCACTCGCTATTTTCTATAGTTGATATGCGCGACGATCACGATAAACACGAGGCTCCTACGATAAAATGATGGTGTTTCTGTCGAACAGATACGGTCGTTGGGTAACGAGGAGAGTGGCGGTCGCCGGGATCGTAATCGTGTGGCTGCTCGCAGCACTTATATCCTTTGTACCGATTAGCCTAGGCCTTCACCGGGCAGGAGAAGAACAAGCCATAGTTTACGACGACGGCCCTGAGGTACGCGTCGTAATCCCTGACTTTTAAAGATCGCGAGATAAAAAAAAAAAAAAAAAAAAAATGATTGGGTGGAAACGAGAATCGACGATGAGACACACGACAATGCGTCCACACTCCTCCATCGTTTTGTCTTTTAGGAAAACCCTACGTGCGCCTTAGACCTTACACCCACCTACGCGGTCGTCTCCTCTTCCATATCTTTTTACGTGCCCTGCATCGTAATGCTGGGAATTTATTGCAGGTGAGCGTTTGCCGAATCATATTTCGAATATAAAACCGAGAGCTGTACGGTTTTCCCTCGCTCGGTCGCTACAATCTGCAAATTTGCCTAACCGAGGTCGCCGGTGGCTGCAAACAAAGCCACTAAAGTAAAAACGCGACGCTAACGAGGAGAAACCGTGCTCTTCGAAAGAAACGACGCGACCGGTCGAAAGAACAAGACCGTTGTCGCCGTTTCGCGTGGTTTTTCGGCGTGAGAATTAATCGATCGTATTGTTCGCAGGCTCTATTGTTACGCGCAGAAACACGTGAAAAGCATCCGAGCAGTGACGAAGCTGTCGGACACGTCAATGGCCAAGAGCTTTCGCGGGAAGAGCGCTCGAAACAAGCCGCCGAAACCGCCGACAAAAACGAAGCCGACGAGCCCTTATCACGTGTCCGATCATAAGGCCGCCATTACCGTCGGCGTCATTATGGGTGTTTTCTTAATTTGCTGGGTACCCTTTTTCTGCGTCAACATCGTCGCCGCGTATTGCAAGACCTGCATATCAGTCCGAGCGTTCCAGGTACGACTCTCGCTCATCCCGCAATCTTTCCTCGATCCCTATAGGCAGAGTTGGGCAAAAAGTAATTTCAATTACAATTACAATCACTTACCAATTCCTGTAATTTGTAATTGCAAAAATAAAAGTACAATTACATGTAATTGTAATTGCAATTACTTTGGCTCAACCAGTAATTGTAATTGCGGACCAGAATTACAATTACAGTAATTGCAAGGAGTAATTGCAATTACCAATTACAATTACATGCAATTGTAATTGCGTCTAACAATTACAATCACAGTAATTGTTCTTTCAAACCACTATTTTGATGTTTTGGACCATTTTACTGTTTTCTTATTGGAAATGAAGGCCACTTTTGCTCATGTAATTGAAGATGTAATTAATTACTCATGCAATCAATTACTGCCCAACTCTGCCTATAGGGTCATTGTAGTTTTTCTACTTCGTGAAAAATTAATGCAATCACCTGCGGGCGAACAAGAATGAAATAAAGTGCAAAGGGTTTTAAGTAAAAATTCGTTTCAGGTACTCACTTGGCTCGGCTACAGCAACTCGGCCTTCAACCCGATCATCTACAGCATATTCAACACAGAGTTCCGGGAAGCGTTCAAGAGGATCCTGACGAAAGGTGCTCGCGCCCGAGGGAACCAACCGTCGACCAGCGAGTGCGGCGAGTTTCGATCGGTGGTGGTGCAGAAACGGAACGGATCCATGATCGAGTGTAACATTAGTCCGAGATCGAGCGCGGACAGCTGTCAGGTCGGGATCATGGCGCAAAAGCACCGCGACACTATCGTCAGCGCGATATAAATACTACTCGAGGCTCAGAGAAGTCTCTCTCTCTTCCGGATCAAATTGACATAGATCTTCCTATCGGACGCTGGTCGCGCTTCTTCGACGACGAAAGGACGCATACGCATACACACACACACACACACAAACAGAACACGCATTCATCTTCTCGGTTCACTTGTTTCTCTCTTGCCTCCTCCGAAATTAATTTCGCGGTCCCGACAGGTGATCGTGTGTTTCTTGAAATCCGTGATTGTACACGCCGGATCACTATCACGCTACCCTAAGCGACCCGCGACATTCCGATCATGGACGCACACGCGCCACCATCAACTGAAACATTCACCGGCAAATCAAATTAAATGTCAGTGCTAGACTGCGGGTCTTGATGGAAAATCAAAATTTTCTTTTATAATTATTATATACATAAAAAGAGACCCCTCGCATATTTCAATGATATTGAGGCACGTCTTCAAGGTCAACATCCCGAACAATTTTTCTCCGAGCATGGTTCACATTTTTCTAATCTTTCTCCAGTGACTCAATTTTTAGGATAAATGCATAAAATCCGCAGTCTAGTCGTTACACTTCGTATCGATCATTTTTCGCCTCGAACACTGTCGAGGATGTTGTGCAAAACAGAATCGTTCGTGTAACTGTAATATTTTTGAATTCACACGGTCCAAAATGGAACATTCGCTATCATAAAAAGAACCATAGATGATTCAATTGTTCAGTGAACATTGACTTTTTGTATATCCCTTTCAAAACTGTATAAAAGCGAACTGAACATTTCCGATTGATGGTGATAAAAATTCGTGAATGGAATATTTTCGGTAGACCGGGCAAACATTGTCGGAGGTCCGTCTTTTATAAACAAACACACTGCTCCATTTTGCACGAAATCCACTTCGACATTCGCGGCGAGAAGTGATCGATTCGACGGTGGAATGGCATTGAACAAACCGTGTAACAAATGGCAAACGGTACCTTCTCCCGTTATCGCATAAATTCGTGAAACGCGTGAGCGTGATTCGTTTGTGCTTGATCTGTTAACCGGATGGTTTCTGGACCGTGAACATATTCCCCTGTCCCCGACCCGCATGTACAATTACACACATACCACCGTGGAAAGAACAAAAGATCATTCTATAGCGACACTCGCCAGGCCGCGACACTCGTACACACCGAATATCAGTCTTCACAGTGCTACAGAACATAAACTCCGGTAGAATTTAGATCTTCGCAGTAGAATTCTGATCTTCCTTAAGAAGACACTCGCGCGAAATGGTTCTTGGGAAACGCCATAGTAATAACGAGTGAACTCGTCTTCCTGTTAACAGGTCAAATCTAAGAGACACCGGACACGCCAACAAACGAACAACGTTTGTCGTTTTAATCGATCGAACGAGACATTCGAAGATTTGCTATGATTCGTCGAAACGCGGGGAACGTTGTTGAACTTTTCCGAATACTCGAACGAGCTCTTATAGAAAACCCCGGAGCAAAAAATCCGCCGTCGGGGGAAGAAGAGGCTAGGAAAATGCGATGTTGCTCACACTGTGCGTAGAGAGAGAGAGAGAGAGTATAGTAGGCGTGGCCTGTGTGCTCCCGGAGGAGCCCCGGAGCCGGAGCAGTGGCCCCGCGCGCGAGGGTAACTCGCGGCGGCCGGGCCCCGTGCCTGCTCCGACGCAGCAAATAGCGCGCGAGACCAAGGTGTTTAGAGTTGATCGTGTGGTAGAGCTGTCGTGTCCGTAGACCGTGTCGTAAATCGATTTATTGGACATTTTTCTCTCTTTCTGTTTCTCAACATATAATTAGGAAAAGTTCGACGCGATCGATCTCTTCGTTTCGGCGGCGAAAACGAACCCGGCGCGAGAGTCATGGCACAGAACGCGAGGACGACGACCACGGCGCAAAGAATTGTCGATTTTTTTACTGGGTAATTTTTTAAGCGGAAACGGAAGCGAAACCCGACCAGTCACCGGACGGTGGTAGATGATTATTGGGGGGAGGGGGGAGAAAAGCAAAACAGAAGAAGAGAAAAGAGAGAAAGAGAACAATGAAAGACAATCACCAAAAGGTAGTTCAAAACATATCCACGAGACATAATCCACCCACGATATAAGAAAACAAAAAGTATAAATGGATATAAGCGCGGACTGGAGAGAGGACGTTGAAATTCCGACAAAAGAAACAGAAAAAGACGGGGGCTCGTTTGGTAGGGAGGAAATTCGAGCGTAGTATCTTTAGAAACGTACGTTCTCGTAAAGCAATTGTAATTAAACAAAAATCATGTTGATATAGAGCGTGTATATCTACGACCGTAAACAAACAAAAAAAGCTGGATGTTACGCGAAGCACTAAAAAAAAAATAGTGACGTCTGTCGATAACAAAAAAAAAACTCGTAGCTTATTAGTGTTAGGATCGCGGTGGAACCCGCACAGATTCATTTTCCATCTTGTAAATAGTCATTTATTTATTTTTCTATATTTGACGGGGGCGACACCAAGACGAGGGGTAGAGACGAGATCCGTCTCGCGTGTAATTTTATGCGTTCCAAGCGATGCTTCGTTTAGGTGCTAACGCGTCGCGAACACCGTGTCGCGAATAATCGTCGCGAAACAAAAACGGTACCCGTCGAATCTAAACTCGAATCTGCGTCTCGCGTATCCGAACGAACAAGGAAATCCTCGCGAAGATGATCGCGGCGAGCCTCTTCCACGCATCTAACTTATAGCAGCGACGCGAGGTGCACTGTATTCCGACTAGAGAGAGCGAGAGAGTCCCGATATCAATGAACGAGCGAACAATATTCAGGCTGCGGCATTTAAATCGAAACGTACAGGATGTGCCAAACAAAGCGACACAAGTTGTCTTCTTCATAACATAATGAACATATCGACTTCATTTTCTTCTAATAAATGGCGCAAGAGCAGCTAATCTGTAACTACTGTAGAGGCAAAGGGACCCAATATTTTTTTTTTAAATAGATGCAAATGAAAACTGAACATAACATATAATTAAACCATTTTTTGATCGTGTAAGAAAGCTAAGAAAACAAGCTTGCAACACTTTATTTGGCACATCCTGCGCATCTCCGTTATTTTTGCTTTCGGGAACAAAACGCTTAAAACGAATTTCTACTACATTCTTTTTCAAAAAATATCGGCTACCTTGAATTCACTTTAAAAAATCTCCATTAGAAAAATTCTCTATTCTGAAAATAGCAGACCCTTATCCCGAAGATTTCTCCATAGAACCAAAAATAACGAAGATTAATGGGTGCTCCCACTTTCAATACCGCACCCTGTGGCGTCTCTTGTATCTGTAATAAATTAGAAATGGCAAGAAGATTGGACAAAGTCTCCCTTGTCGGAGTGACACGTGCACGATGTTGATGTACACTTGATGATACATTTGAATGACCGTTCTCTGTAAATATATTAGCATAAGGACTTCCACGCGAGTGTTACAATTTAAAACGTTTTATTACTGCTACCTTCAAAATCATCCTGCACCGATCTCACGATTATCCAGAGCATTTGAGTCCGGCGAGTACGCGGTGGTTAATTTTTTAATATTTTCTTGAACAAGAACACGTTCTGCGGCACGGTGCGTCGTTGTCCACTGTCGAAGCAGTTGGTCAGATGAAGCGGTGTCGTGTCTTGCCACGTACGTCTCGCAACGGGTACCTCGAGCGAGTCCAACAGATTCGAGGTCGACGTTGGTATGATCGGGTACAGTATCAGCGCGGCGACCCGCACGCTCTCCAACGAGAGAGACAGCACGGCCTCCAACTCCTTGACAGAGTCCTCGGACGAGTCCTTGCACAACCGCCACGGCTGGTGCTCGTCGAACATCCTATTGGCAACGTGCAACATACTCATCACGGCGTCCACCACGTGGTGCAAATGGTGTTCCTCGTAATACTGCTTGGCGCTCTCGCCTATCTCCTCCAAAAGCTTTATGTTCTCGAGGGCCACGTCGCTCCTCAAAGTCTCCGCGTAGCTCGACGGATCGGGTATCGCTCTGCGAGGGTTGATCTGCTTGCCCAGACATCGGTTCAACAGATTCCCGAACGTGTTGGCGAGCTCTGCGTTCACTATGTTCTGAATCTTCTGTGCGTTGTAGTCTGTAAAAACGAGGATCGAGTAGAGAGCTGAACAACGGCATCATTCAGTCAATATGTCTTGAGCAACGCTGTCCAACGCAAATTTTCCGTTTCGATAACCGGTAGAAGAATCTTACAGACTTCAACAAGATCTACACGAATCGTCCACTGGGTGAACAAGGTAAAATTTGTTGGACAGTGTGATATGTACATAGTACACTGTATCATACGTGTTCTCTGCCTTACTTGCATCCGAATGCGGAACCGCCTGCCGTAACAGGAAGTACCTCAGACCTTCCGCCGTGAATTTGAGCATCGCGTCGAACGGCGAAATCACGTTCCCCTTAGACTTTGACATTTTCTGATCGTCGACGGTCCAGTGCCCGTGACACAGCAGTCTCTTCGGCGGCTCGAGACCGACCGCCATCAGAAACGCTGGCCAATATACGCCATGGAACTTCAATATGTCCTTCCCTACAACCTACGTTCGTAGACGTCTATCATCTCATCGGCTTTTCAAATACGAAGACAGTATTCGCTCCGGGGCTGTAAAAGTCATATTTTCTATGCCCCGCTACCATGATTAACACCAGGTTTACAAAACGCTAAAAGTGACTATTTTACATTACTTTATAATAATAACGAGAACGCGTCTATCCAAATTTTTAGCCATTTTTCTTATAATATATATCCAAAGAAATAAATTTGTTGAATAATTCCTCATGGATGCATCATTCGAATTATTAAAATCTAGTATTATATTTTAACATTTCCATACGCCTTTGGCATACCCGGAACGAACACTGTGTACTGCCTCGCACGGAATATTTACTTGAACAGTCGCCGGCCAAAATTGTTCGAAAGAGCTGTCCGGGTACCCTATCGAAGTCAAATAATTGACCAACGCGTCCAGCCACACGTACACCGTGTGGGTCTTGTCCGAAGGCGTGGGAATGGCCCACGGCACTCTGCCGATAGGTCTAGAAATACTTAAGTCTTGTAGACCTTCATCGATCCAGTTGAGCAAAATCTTATGGTATATCGCCGGTTGTACTGTATTTTCTGAATACAGTTTTGTATATTAAAACGACGAGTATTCTTCAATAAAAAGCAGATGCAGTAACTCAATCAAGTTGTATGTGGATATACCATTTTTCAGCCAGTATCGCAAATCGTCTTGGAAACTAGTCAGACGAAATTTATATGTGCATTCTTCCGTCCACTCCACAGGGTTCCCCGAGTCTGCGGTTAAACGAACATTTCCATCTTTGTCCTTTTGTTCTATCAAATCCGTGTCCGAGATAAACGCTTCATCCGACACGCTGTACCAGCCACAATATTTATCCATGTAAACATGCCCCTTCTCGTCTAAACGATTCTGAAAGTTATTATCCCTGTTTCCGTACGTGCGTTTACAATAAACGTAAGACTAGTTTTAATCTACTGATTTAACAACCCAAAAATGATGGACAGCTTTCACGTGTTGCTCCTCGGTTGTCCTAATAAACCGTGAATAATTCACGTTGAACGTGTCGCACATTCTTTGGAATTGCTGTGAAATGTCTGTACAATATAGAGACGTTGGCATGGCTGCCTTGTTTGCAGCTTTCTCAACTTTAGTGCCGTGTTCGTCGGTACCTGTGCACAGAACTACAGAATGTCCTAGCATAGAGTTAAATCTAGCTATACTGTCTGCCAACACTGCCGTGTAAAGGTGTCCGACGTGTGGCCCTAAAGATATAGAAACAAAAAACGTAAGATCAACAAGAAGTTCAGCTGAAATCATTTAAATCTGCATTCTAAAAATTGCCTACCAGCGTTAACGTAAAATATGGGCGTAGTAATATACACGTTTCTAGCCGCATGATCGCAAAAATTATTCTTTCTGACATGAACCCACAATGGTTGCGCTTTCGTTTCGAAAAGAGAATATGTCCTTAAGTATTGGCTACTAGGAGATCTTGCCCGGCGGACTGAAACTGTAATTCAAATCGACCTATCATTAGAATTATTTCAAATACGAGTACATAGTGCGCGAGAAGCGTGAAAGACACAGTTTCAAATAAGTAAGATTTTTCATTTTCTAGTCATTTATTTTTATCTATATACAGATTCCATTTAGAGTCTATACCAAATGAAACATAATTACAATTTTCACACATAAATGTTTAGTTAGCCTTCAGTTCTAATTGTATAGTCTCCAACTGTGCAACGAGATCCATGTGCTTGAACTCATCAGGTTTGCGCGTGAATTGCTCCAACAAGCGCAGTCTGTCAGGATTGTCTGTGCTGTAATACAATTGCAATTCGTTCGCCAAGCATTGAGCTTCTTGTACACCGATGCATTTCGTATCGAATTCACCCCTCATCAGCACAATGCCTTTGCTCTCTCTGAGCTCTGTGTAATACGCCATGGATAAACACTCTGGAGCGTTTTCCTTGTGCGCCTGGTACCATAAAAGCGGTGTCATATGGATTTCGTTTCCGTAAAACTGGATAACGATGAATTCATATCCGTGTTCTCTGGGCAGTGGTAGTAAAAATGTGGGGTACTGTTTTCCAAGTTCAAACATTTTGTCAAATTGCTCCGGCGTTAACACACCAGATATACAATCCTTTTGTTTATGATAATCTTTCCATATGTCCATGATCTCTTCCTTGGACTTGTCCTGAATCATATCCACCTTCATTATACTATTCAACTGCACTTGCCTAGGCTGGTTATTCTGACCCAATTGTGGTTTCGCTTGGCTCTGATAAAACTTATACTGTTGTTCTTGTTTGGCTTCAATGGAATAACACGTGATAAAAGAATATTAAATTCACTGGCAATACTTATGATTAATTTGAGCTTAATTCTAGTATACTTGTTCCTTCGAGATCAAATGCTAACGCCTACATACGATCTACACATGTGTAACGAAAAAAAAAATACATGCTACATCTTGACAGTTACATAATAGAAAACAGTAGTCATTTTGCAACCATAAAATGAAAAAATTGACTCAACTTTCATTCAATATTTAAAAAATAAACATCATTGTTCAAGCGCCGATATGCACGAGTGTAGGTTATATACCTTTCTTTTCTTGCAATTTCTTCTCCTTGTTATCGACTCGTTGCAAAAACTCGTCGGGACTAGTCTTCTGAAATTTTGCTATCTTTTCCGCATACTTGTCGAAATAAGGATTCTTTTGAAGATCTTCCAAAACCTTTTCGAGTCTTCTGGAGCTCGTCATGATGGATCGTTTATTACCACTACTTATATTCACACAAGTACGTTTTCTAAATGTCGACAGCGACGATAACCATACTAAGTTTCTTAATGGAATTGCCATCGATTATTTACAATTAAATAGAATGAACCGCTCACAACAATTGATCGTAAAAAAAAAGGAATTATTTTCCGCCATACCACAGTAGCCATACACAACTTTTGCAGATGTCGCTGCAGACTGTAGAAAATTGTAAACTGCCATACACGAATTTTTCTTGTCGCTCCTAAACGGTGAGTAATTTACACTACTTCTCATACGAATTTACTTCTCTGTTTCGAACAACACAGGCTTGAAACAGCGAAAATCGTCGTGCACGCACAGACGATATTTCATATCAATTTCTAGTATGTAAGTGGCACAAGGTTCCGGTATGGCAGTGCCGTATCTATAGAAAAGGACAAATGGCTTAAAACACGGTGACATGTTTGACCTATATCGATATCTTTCAAGTATAAATTACTTACAAACGCGTAAAATGAAAATTCTATTCATTTTCATCCAATATCCCACCACATATCTTACATGTACATCTAAATTTCTGTGTCCCGAGAATCGCGAATTTAGATAACCTCACAAACCACGAATAACGCAAGCATACATTCTATTCGAGTCATTTGGAACACTCCAAATAGTACCAAACGGAGAAAGAATTGAAACTTTTCAAACATTTGACTCCAAATTCCAGTAACTACCAATAACGTTACGTAAACTAACAAAAAAACAATTTAAACTCTTACCTGTGGCACCTGTAGTCCGAAAAATACTTCCGTGTCTTCGAATTCATTTCCAAACAAATAGTTGCAGCCATCGATGTTAAAAATTGCTTTTTATATAATTATAAATCATGTTTAAACAACAAACTTCATTAAATTGTCTTTCCAACGTCATCTTTGGTACACTCTTCGGCGTCGCATTTTCAATTCCCGCCATTTTACTGCGCAGCCAACTGTGCGCAGGTCTGGAAGCGAAAGGAAGAAAAGCGATTAGCGAGGGAAACAGAATGGAATTCGAAGTCATTCAATTTACTCAAAAGCTGTAGGTTTTCAATTATCATATCTGCAATTCATACATTTGATATTCACTTATCGACACAGATACTTATAGATATTGAAAATATCTATAAAGAATTCGAACATGAAGCTCTTCTTTTCCGAATTATTCGGCAATTATTTCAAACTATCCAATTAGATGAAAACTCATAATAGATTCCATCGAAGCTCTTGCTCGCTCAGCGCCATTTGTCTTCGTCTCTGTCCGCGATGGCGCAGCGCCATCATGGCGGCAGCGAACAATCAGCCAATCAGGAAGAAAGAAAATTTTCCCCGTGCCCTCCGCAGCGTGGCGCTGTGCTTACTGAATCGCGAGACGTTGCGGGGAGAAAACCTCTCGCGTACGTCGTCGTGTGAGATATCGTTTGTTCGAGGCGGACCCGAGCGACTATTGATACGGCCCTGAGGAAAACCTTAGCACCGCGAAACCCAAGCGAGTCACTTCAATTCGCTGGAAATATCGCGACGATGTTGAAAACCGTCGCCGTGATCGGGCAAAATTTAGCTGATTATTAAAACGGTAGATTTCCGGGCGGCTCGATCGATAATCCGTCTCGGCGAATTGTTGGCGATCGTTGGATAAAGACTCTGATTTGAACGCGGCCCGCCGTGACGCATCGTTTCCGCAACGTCAGTCGCTCTCGTGTTTCTAGCGAAAGGGAAAATGTCGGCGTGTTAGTGGGGTTTTGTTGTGCCAGCCAGAGAGTGCTACTTTTTGGCTACGGAGTTTCGTATGCATATTTTCTAACGGGAAGTCGATCCGGCCATCGGTACGGCTCCGAGAAGACGCACCGTCCTCGTGTTTACCAGTAAATGGCGTATTTGTCCAACCGGGTACGCTCAGTACTTTAAATCAGGTTTGAGTCCGACGTGAGCCAAAGTCGCAGAGGTCCGTCGTCGGTTCCAGGGAGGACGGATATTGGGAAGCCAAGAGTAATATGTCGTTGCAGTTGGCGATGTCAGTGGTCAAGAATGACTTCATCGTGGGCAGCAAGTACAGGCTGGTGAGGAAGATCGGCTCGGGATCCTTCGGCGACATATACCTCGGTATCAACATCTCTAATGGCGAGGTAAGGTGTACCGTTTCGTGCGAGACGAGCTGTGTCCCAGCACACGTCTTCCCGTTCTTATCCGTTCCTTCTCTTTCTTTCTCTCCCTCTCTCTATCTTTCTCTCTCTCCTTTGAAACGGACTTTTTAACCAGCACCTCGCCCGAGTTCGCTCTGTGACACGAACGAGTCCTTTTTTTTCCCCCCCGACAATGATATTCAACTTTCCCCCGAAATATGTTTTCCACGATTATCCTCCTGCGAAAAGATAATACCCGTTTTATTTCGGTCGAGTAGCGCACAACAAATACCGAAACCCTTTATTTTCCGACATAATGTTGCATATTCGCCCGGTCGTTTCGTTCGATTCGACGATTATTTTTATGGTTCCTTTGTGCAATCGTATTTATCGGGCTCTACTACGCGATACTGTTAACCTCTGCACAGAGGGGAGAAAAAACGACGTATTGTTTTAAACATTAATGCGTACGCGAGATAGCGGACGTTAGCGGATCGTGTACTGTGATATTCCGATCGAAATGTTTATAACGATCTTTATATAGCCATCGAAATCCGTGTCTATACAGTTACAATTTTTCTATTGTAAGCAACAGTTATATATGTGTCTGTATAGACATTGTTTGCATAAAAAATGCATACTATCAGATTGTGCTACCTTATATGCGTGGTTTCATAAGTTTCTTATTAAGATTTCAATGTGCAGAATATTGCGCTATTTAGTTCCGTGACGTGAGATAATTATTTTGTTTAAACGTTATTGTTTGCGCTCGTATATACAGGGTGTTATATTTAAACGCGAATGATGGAATAGCTTGTGAGAAATTGAAGCTATCACGAAAATGTTTCTACAAAAGTTGTTTAAAGTAAATGAACATAAGAAAATTAATCATCGTTTATGAATGTTATTAAAAAGTTTTCATTAACATTGGTTTGTAAATCACCAAATGGAATATCTTATAGCAGGTTATTGCCATTAAATAAAATTATTTTGGCCTCGAAGTCTCTTGCACTAGTTCGCTCACAAAAAAACGTGTATATCATACAATGCAGCTTTTTATACAAAACGATTTCACTGCGAACATTTTCTTGTAGCTTCAATCCCTCATGAGATATTGTATTGTTCGTGCTTAAATGTAACACCCTGTACATATATACATGTTACATTTTATTGCAGTAAGATGGTATTAAAGCTGGTATAAAAGTATGTAACTAGATTAGTAACGAAGAAAAAATGTTTGAAACGCTAACGTTATAGTTTCCTTACATTATTTATATCGGACAATGCGTATGTGTAGGTAAGTTATGCCTGCATAACTTTTATTAAAGTATTTTAGAATTTTTTTTTAAATGTGTGTGGTAGAAAAATATAATTTTTATCCGTATATTATATTACTGCAAATAAAATATCTTATATTCTGTGAATACATGGAAATAACTTTACAATTAATTTCTTTTGTAACATATCGAGTTACGTGAGTTTTCTGTTCTCTTAGGAAGTTGCTGTTAAGTTGGAGAACATGCGTGCTCGTCATCCGCAGCTCCTGTACGAATCGAAGTTATACAAAATTTTAAACGGGGGTGTAGGGATACCTCACATACGTTGGTAGGCTTCCATTTCGTATTTCTCTTTGACTCGTCTTCTGCATTTACCATGTATGGATCTCCTAAGACGCTGTTATTTTTTGTTGAATGTAGGTATGGACAAGAACGTGAATACAATGTACTTGTTATGGACCTCCTTGGCCCCTCCTTGGAAGACCTTTTCACATTCTGTTCGAGAAGGTTCACAATTAAAACGGTTTTAATGTTGGCAGACCAGATGATTGGTAGGATCGAATATGTTCACTGCAAACATTTTATCCATAGAGATATCAAGCCAGACAATTTTTTAATGGGTATCGGTCGTCACTGTAATAAGGTATTGTTCAAGATACGCTAGTAGTCGCCGTATTTATTTTTCCTTAACAACTAATACCAAGGAATTCCAATGTTTCAGCTGTTTCTTATCGATTTCGGATTAGCTAAAAAATATAGAGATACTCGCACAAGAATGCATATAATATATCGGGAAGACAAAAATTTAACAGGCACTGCGAGGTATGCTTCGATCAATGCACACCTTGGAATAGAACAGAGCCGTCGCGACGATATGGAATCCCTTGGCTACGTGCTTATGTATTTCAATCGTGGATCCTTGCCGTGGCAAGGGCTGAAAGCTGCTACTAAAAAGCAGAAGTACGAAAAGATCAGTGAAAAAAAGATGTCCACGCCTGTAGAAGTTTTATGTAAGGTATGTTTTTATTCCACGTTCTTCTCGCCTTACGTTTTCGTCCTGGAATCAGATGAAATATCGACAAGTCGATCGTCTATTTCAAATGTCTCATTTATAGGGATTCCCTGCCGAGTTCGCCATGTATTTAAATTACACTCGAGGTCTGCGCTTCGAAGAAAGTCCAGATTACATGTACCTTCGCCAACTTTTCCGTATACTTTTCCGCACGTTAAACCACCAATATGACTACACGTTTGATTGGACGATGTTAAAACAAAAATCAGCAACTAATAATCTATCTACTGGAATAATCCCGGGTACAGTTGCTGGACAGGTTGTTCAAGGACAAGGACAAGCCCTTGGCCAGACACCCGCCAAGGCCAACGATCCACCAGGTGTTTATTCATATTCATTGGATACTTACTAAATATTGGTTATGCTCTCCGATTACAATTTTGCGTTTCGTTTGGTCATTCTTGTAGATTTTGATACATCGAACACACTTTTGGAAAGTTGTTTTTCTCTGTAAACCTTTATTCAATTAGATTTTGCCTCAATTTTCAAAAAAAAATTTTTAAATAGTATACCTCTTACTGTTAAAGCAAAAAATTCTTAAGCTTGAAAAACGATTCTAAATAACAACGTTCATTGGTCATCGAAACGTAAAAGAAAGTGAAAATTTGTTGGACAGTGTTATCAATAGATTGCGGATCTTTATGCAAATTTCCATTGTTATACTCGATTTTTATGCGAGTCTAAAATAAGGGGAAAATTTAATTCGTTGACCAGCTTGTGATACAAATATGTATGTGTTGTAAGTGCGTAAAAATCTGCAGTCGAGTTATTGTCGTATTGTGTCTCATTAAAAAAAAAAGAAAATGCATACGCATTATGTAATGATTTCATAACGAATTATCACAAGTTTCCATTGAAGTCTAACAGATTATTAATAGTTAACGCAGCCGATATTAATAGCAATCTATCTGCTCGATGAGTTTTGTTAACATGTAATTTATATTTTGTTGCAGGAGCACGTTAAGACTATAATCATATGTCGTTGCATCAATCCTATTTTCAGTCGATAGTGTCCAAGATCAGGTACACGACTTTGTACGAAATGCCATGCAAAGAGTTAAATCAATCAACGCTCTAAGTTTATACATAATAAAGGAGGAGTTTTGCGATAACTAGCGTGTCGTACACAATAAAGAACAATGCCACGGATATACACATGTCTGAATTCACTTCCGAACAGTGAAAAAACTGAACTGGTGTGTATTCAATTCTCAGTGCTTAGAGTTTTGGTTGATCCACCTCTTTGGGCGTAAAAATCCAAGTGAGATCAGCCAGAGGTGGCTTGTTCTTATTTTGTTATTATCTATTTAATTCACCGTTGAAAAAATATTCGAAATAAAGGTTTTGATGCCCCGAAGACCTCTGTAAAGGAGTACACATAAACAGTGTAACGTGTGATTTAATCGAGAATTCGACATATATAATTTTCATAGAAAGAAAGAGAGACAACGTTGTTCTGACCAGTCTTACAACAATATTCGGGGTAATCAATTAAGTACATTATATAAAATTTTATATCTATTCTGCAAATAGAAAGGAAAGTATGCGTGAACGTGTGAGTGAGTGAGACGATGCGCGTGTGTGAAAGAGATTATATAAATAATTGTACTGAGAGTGATAAGTATAGTTTGTTGCTTCCCGATTTTTCGTTTCAATCTCAGTACAATGATAGTATAAATAGAATGTGTGTGCATCTATGAGAGAGAAATGTTAATATTTTTCTTACATAAGCTACCCGTGTCAACAGTATCAAAGATCTCACTTTGATATTATTGACTCTGATAACAACCTTTTTTTTTATATAAATATATATACATAACGTATACATAGACGCATGCATGCGTACATGTGAGTAAGTGACACTATCTTGGAAATTAATATTAAACTATGTTAATATTTAAGGCAGCAATTTCACTTTTAGATACGCTGTATCAATCAAGGAAATGAACAAATTTCGAGATGATTTCGTCCTGGTAATAAATTATACTTCTTCACTCTCTTTCTTTCTGTGGCTGTATTTAGTCGATTACGGTGAAAACAAAATAATAATAATAATTGAACAGACTTTTTTTGTACTGGAGATGGATTGCAGGATTATCTTTTAAACGAGTAACCGAGTCGTCCTGGAAAATAAAAAAGAAAATACCAGAGTAAGAAGTGATTGTGTGTCTCGATTGAAAAATAATACTGTAATAGGATCCAGCCAAAAGACTTCTTCCGTATAGTTTTAATAGCCGAGACTGTGCAATGGCATTTCCCGTGCTATTGCTTCGATGTTAAGATTAATAAGGCGTGACTTAAAAAAAAACAAAGAAAGAAAGATAAAACCTTAATCGATCGGTCGGTCGATTGTTAAATATGTATAATGAGTCGTCTAATGCGAAAGTCACGTGCGACGTACGCCGATTAGGAAGGAGTTCATGAAAACTCGCTTCTGTCATTGAAAGTTTTCGTTCACATTAACCATACAACTAGTAGTTACGTCAATATTCACGCGTCCATGTTCCACGCACTACTTCCAAAATGTTGTATAATCACAGTCATTGTTAACTCATCTCTTGTCCTGTTTCGTGGAGACATTCTAAAGGAAACGTCCGGTCAGCCTTAGTGGAATTTATTGATACAAGGATGATGAGCACGACTGGATTTTATGTTTACTACTATATTGTATTTCGAATGGACAACACATTGTTTTGATGAAGGTTTCTTGGACAGTGATCGAAACAAGGAGATATAATCATTAACGAGTGAATGTATGGTTAATTATTATTATTTTTATTATTATCATTATTATTAATATTATTGCAAAAGAGGGAAACGAAGAAACACAAAAACGAATGAGTAAAAATGTGTATTACCATGCAGCGAGAATGAGTGAACGAGTAAGTTAATGAATAATTAATGATATATGCACTTACTATCTGGTATGTGTATATGTATATATATACAGATAATACTATATATATATATGTGCATGTATGTATATGTGTCTGTGTGTATATATACATATGTACATGTGTGTATTTATAATAAAATTGTGACCGTAATTAAGGCATACGTTATTTCATAAATAATGAAAAATACGTCAACAGTTTATTGCTCCTTTTATCGCTGTAAATAAAAAATGAAACATTGTATTATATCCTCTATTTCATTAAGTGTCAATTTTTAATGGCAATACGCAAAGTTATTACCATTTTTCCTAGAATATGGTAATACAATTGTTCAAAGTAAATGATATATATATATATATATATAACAATTCCCAGAGAGATGATAGTTTCTATGCTACACAAGTATTCTCGACACGCGAGAAGAGGGAGTACATGTAAAGGATATTTATGTAAATATTTTTAAGCCGTGTATTTGACAAATTCGTAAAGATATTATACAAAAGCCCGTAAAGGCAACGAACGGTTACTGTTCTCAAATTGTTAGTAATAACGAAACTATTCGAATTTATAATACGACAAAAAACGCCTGCAGTCTACCAGCCGCGATGCGCCAGTCATCGTGCTGTAGTCAATCGGAAATAAATAAATTCGCACGCTCCAAAGTTACGTTCTCGCTAGAATTTAATTTGTTCCTTTCTTCGGATGCAAAAAGATTCTCCCTCAATCGTTCGACTCTCATATATATAAAATAGACCGAGTGTGCGCGAGTGCATGCGTTGCTCTACCACAGTCCCCGTGTGTAAGCGAGCATCAAAAACAAAAGTGTCTATCAAATCAATAATATATTCTTCAGTCGCATGAACACTTAGCATCATCTCTGCGGTAGTATATTCCGTCACACGCCGACGATATATAAATACGAAAATTAATAACATAACAAAGAATGAATTTTTCTAAGTTCTTGTGTTCCTACGTTGACGGTGAAAATTTGTTCGGGGCCATCGTGAGGAATCGAAATCTCCGCAGCGAACAACTGATTTTCTTGCATCGCCGCAGCCATCTCGCGATTTGGGAATACTGCGAAATTCGCTTCAGCCATTCCACCGGTTGTCCTCTTTATCATTTCCTCGCGGATTTCGCCCTAGAAACAATTATTTAAATTATCGACGATTCTACCAAAATAGTCAGCCAACGATTACTTACGACTAGTTTATCTACTCGTTGCTTCAGTTCTCTCATGATCATCTGACGCTGCATCAACTGATAAATTGGCATTGCCTTCTCCAACGTGGGCCCTTCCAAATCCTGCGTTTTCTTGCGTCTTAAATCAGGAACAGTGGGGAACGTCATAGCTTGCTTAATATCCTGTTAATCAAGAAATGAGAAAGTTAATCGCACGGATGATAGATAATCGCTAAATTATAGATCTTGAAACTGACTTTGGTAAGATCATTAGTCTTCTTCTTCAGCTCTTGTATCTTTGAGTCCGTAGGTCCCGGTTTGAGCACAGGCGTTATCGGATCCAGACGTTCCAACTTCTCGCGCAAAGCATCGGACATGAACTTCTTCTTCTGTCGGTTCTCGTTGTTCAGCGCTTCTTTGAGAGCGCTTATTTCTTGTATTAGGAATTTATTATCCATCGATTGGATTCCTGACGTTACTGCACCGGTTCCAGACATATTATCCGTACCGGACGAGGACATTATCGATTTCTTTCCGATAGATTTCAATTTTTCTTTAAGCTGACCTCTCTCGGTCTCTAAACTGTCGATATCCGTCTGGAGATGATCCATCGTTTCATCGAACTCTTTCTCTTTACGTTTCAATTGATTTTGAGCTTCGTCCAGCTTCCTCTTCAGCTTCTCAACATTCAGCTCGTGATCGTGCTGCTGCGTCGCAAGCTTCTTCTCCACAACGTCCTTTCTCAAAATCATTTCGCACAGTTCATTTTGTTTCTCCCTTAAAGCTAATTTCGCTTCGCGAATATCGCTATCTCTGGCTTCTAGTTTTCTACTGAGCACCTTGGTCTCTTCAGCCTCTTTTCGCGCTGAGTGCGCCCTTATGGTTATAGGCATCGTAGACTCCTTCTTGGTGTCTTGTGCTTGTCGCAGATGGCCGCTTATAGCCAATTCGTTCTCGCATTCGGCCATCTTCTGCGCTAGGTTCGCCGCCAATTGTTGAATCTCCGTCAAGCTCGCCTTAACAGTAGCCACGGGTCCTATATCCTCTGTGTCGTAAACTTTCTCGCACGCTAACGCGGCCATCTCCTTCAATTTCTCCGCGGTGAGCCCTGCGTCCAGATCTGTGTTCGATATAATTGCCTGCACAGCGTTCTTCAACAGCGTTTGGAATGTTTTCACAATCTTCACGGCATGCTGATAGCAACCGAACATCTGCTCGCTAGCATCCTTATCCAATCCCAAATTGAACCCAGCAGAATTAAGGGCGGTGGCATAGTCGGTCAGCACGCGTCTTCTAGCAGACTTTAGATGCTGCTGTATCACCTCGCAAGTTGTCTCCGCGTGCTGGCAAAGGAGGGCTATGTCTCCGCCGTCTCCATGGATCAACGTCTTGATAGCTGCCGCGTTGGTAGTGATCGCCTCGCAACAACTGTCCAGCATCCTCGTGCCGTTGACCACCATGCGACCTTGGTTGATGGTCTCGCCGAATAAAACGGAGTACATAGTACAGAAGTATCCGCAACACTTCTCAATTGCCTCCATAGGCAAATTCTCGTCCAGCTGATCCCTCTTGGCCAGTTCTATCAATGAGTCCAAGGACTTCTCCTGCGCGGCCATTTCCGGATAAGCTACTCCGGTCTTGAGCAACATGTCCGGCGTACAAACGCTCAACGCCGACTCGAAACAGCCGAGGAATGTCTGCAACGCGTACATGTACGAGCACAGGTGTGATCTGAACGTGTATTGTGCTACCGAGTGGCCCTTGATTACGGCCGTTCTGTCGATCTTGTCCAATGATCGATATTTATCCCGGACTTGGGATATAATTATTTCCGTCTTTTGGATTATTCTTGGTATCAGCAGAAGCGTTAGGATAGCGTCGTGATCTCCCCCGCGCGCCAAGAATACCGGTGGCATGAAGGATAACAGATAGGCGACGTGGTTTCGAGCCTCTTCAGCTTCCAGTCTTCGTAACTCGAGGTCGACGGCCTTCGTTTGTGCGCGAGTCTCGGCGAACGTCTTTTGGAAATCTAAGATCTCCGCCAATTGTTGTTCCGCACCGCCCATTCCAGGCTTCGAGGTTTCTGACGATTGCATCCGTTGTTGCAGTTGCAGACACTGGTCTTGCAGCTGGTGCGTCAGCTCGCGGAATTTCGCGATTGTTAGCTCACGATCTGCCAGCGTCTCCAGAGCTGCGTCGCGATGATGATAAGCGTCGCGAGCAGATCCAAGCGCCATGTCCAATTCCTCTCGCAGCTCCAACTCTAATTCTTTCGACGATTCGGCTAGTTGATCGGACATGTCCTGAAAAAAACGTCCGTGTAAAAATCTGTTTGCTACCGATCTTTGAAATATCGTTGCTCCGGATACCTGTAGAGCTTCTAAGTCCGCCACAGCTTCTTCCAATTCCGCAACTTTCTCTTCCAATGCCATCTTCTTTTCACCGAGAACTTCAACCATTTCTTCGGCACCTAACGCCGCGTCCACCTGACGGGCAATAGTTTCGTGTTTTACGTCATCGGTACAATCTTTTGCAAATAATTACCAAAAGAACATTCCCTACCTGTTCCTGCAAGTCCGCTATCTGGTGTTCCATTTCTTCTACTCGAGCAGATAATTTCTCCTTTGTGCGTCCCAGCTCCAGTATCTCGGACTTCTTCTGATCCAAGTCCTTTTGGAGCTTCTGGAACTCGTGCTTCTCATGGGCAGACAGATCACGCATTCTAACGAGAGTTTCGCGCAATCTATTATTTTGTTGTTCCAATTGTTTAATCTCATAGCTCGCAGTTCCTGTGGTCGTGCCACCTCCAGCAGCCTATAATCATTGTTGCAGATCAATACAAATTTCTCTCTGTGTTTCAAAGAATATTTATACATGTAAGGATACTTTACTCTCTCGGACATTTCTGTACGCAGTATTTCCAAGTCTAATGTTTGTTCTTCTAACTTCTCTTTGAGCTGTTCCAATTCGATTTGCAACGTCTCAGCCTTTTCTTCGGCCATCTCTTTGTCCAATGTAGCCATTTCTACAGTTTCCGCGAGGTCTGCCATTTCTTCTTGGAATTGTTCTCGAGCTGCATGCGCTTCCCTCGTTTCTTGGCGTGCTCGTTGAAGTTCTCTTTGAAGACTGGCCTTAGATCATATTTGAAAAATTAGTAAAGCGTATAAAAAGTTCTATTGAAAATGAATACTTAGGATCCGCTTATTACTTGACTCTCCATAACTTTCGTTTTGAATTCCACCAGCTGATCGAGTTGGAGCTTTGTTTTCTCGAAGTCTTTCATTCGCTCCTTGTCTTGCATTCTCTTCACCCGCAGAGTTTCCACTTTCTCGGTGAGGTCGCGAACCTTCGACAACACATTATTCGTTTGAACAAGCCGTTCTGCTTAAAACACGAGACCGGTTATTTATAAAAGCCATCTTACTTGAGATTTCAGATTTTCATTCTCTTGTTGTAGCTGCAAATGTGTCAGTTTCTCTTCTACCACATTTGCAGCTGCCGCGGAGCCTGCCATTACCTGGCCAGGTACGAATTGCGGCTTCAAAGTCTCCACAAAACCTGTCTGAATCGCAAAACAAACGACACATGAGTATCTGGCCGAACGAGGGCCGGGTGTTTTTTTAATTATCGCATCGAAAGAAAGCGTATTTGGCTGAAGAGCTTCTTCATCAAATCCTTCCGCATATAGCCAGGTATATCCTAAAATATTTCATATTTCCAACAGAACGTTTTATGAATGATGCAACCAAAAGACAAAATTTTGTTATCTGCGGTAATGAAAAAAACACCCTGTGTTTCCTGTACAAAAAGTATATTATGTTTTTAGAAGAATGTTGTTTTTGTATGTACATTCAGTAGAATTAGTCTATTTCAAAAGTGATTAATGAGATTAATTGTAATAAACGACACCAACAAGCTACACCGAATACTCTATTAGTTCTAATAAGTGTAGGAGATTCAGTCGATGAGTTGAATTGTGTTATATGATATTGGAATTTGCAGTATGCATATAATATCAACTAAGTGAACTATTGTATCCTAACCGTTTATATAAGTATTAACTGCGTTTATACCAGGGATATCTAAATTTGGTCAGTGATGAAAAATAAAAAGAAAAGATTGAAGTAGCACCTTTATACCACAATGCTGTTAAGTGCTTATTCTTACGGAAGTTGTTATTGCCACCTTGGTAGTACAACTGCTAGGGGAATTCAGCATCTAATTGTTAACGAAAGGAAAAAAAAAGAGAGAGAGAAAGAGAGAGAAAGAACTGTGTATCTGAATGCCCCTTTCTCTTGAAAAGTTTCAGGCTATCAAGCATCACAGAACTGAATGAACAAAGCAGATGCTTAACGCAACGGTGAATATGGTGGAGGATAAATTAATTAGATAATCCATTAAGAACAGGTAAAACCCATCAAAGTGCAATGATGCTGCTAGTTGTTATGAAGTCACGTGTTACAATGCTTATGATCGACAAACAACTAGAATGAGAGAGTTTTAAGGTCAGATGAGAAAATTTAGATATTACAATTAATGAGTATTAATTACATTATTGTGATCATCTTGGGCCTTTGGCTTTTTGCCGGGAGGCGAGCTCGTGCTAGGGGACTTCTGAAACACGTACGTGCATATTCCCATATGAATCATTCTGTGCCAAAGGATCTCTCTCTAACTTCTTCTCAAATTTTACAGTTTAGTTTGTTTTTTTTTTCGTTATCTCGCTGAACAGTTCCAAGAATCTCTCTGGCAATGAAACACATGCACTGGGAGGTACTTGTTATACACGATTACCATATGTCACAGATTAAAGATTCTTCGAACACATATAAGTAACAACAATTTTGCGAGTTACTTTGCAACAGTCTGGAGATTCGTAGATAACAAAATATATATCAATAATTTCCTGTTAATCGACTGTAATCATTTTTCACATGTACATATATTCCTTTGTTTCATTAAGAACATTATACCATATATTCATGCCTTGTCGAATCCTCAAAATAATTCACTGACTGACTGTGTTCACAGAAATAAATGGTACATCAACTTATTATAATCACAAACGTGAAAATCATTATTTTCGAAACAGAAAGACAATACCTCGATGAATGATGCTCTTTTAGTGGAGGTCGGTGCTGGTATGAGTGACTCCCCACCATCTTTGCGTTCATGTTGCGATCCAGACAAACTTTCTGTACTCGGAGCGCTTAAAAGCGTTCTACTGCCGGCCAGTGATAATCGTGAGCTGCAAAGATTATACTCTCTATAAATTATTTCTAGAAATAATCGTCAATTTCCATTAACAATCATTAACACGATACAGCATAAGATTTTGTATCAGTGCTATTATAGAGTTACACCTTGTTGCATCTAAATTACGTAAATTTTAAAAGCTAGAAGAATAATAATAAATTATGATACAACTTAGACATTACCACTAAATACATTGATTGTACTTTTCTTGATACTTAACGTTATTTGTCTATAAACAAAAATACATTGACGTGTATCTATATGCATATATATGTACTTTACGTATCTGTATATGTATACACATATACCTTCAACTGTATTTATTGTAACACCGCCCCATAAATAAAAGAATTGCTTATACATTACTTGATATTATGACGAGTACACGTTTACATTTTTCTTATGTTAATTATTTGTAAATCTACAATAAAGAAAGCTCGTGGTTGTGATATTGCACAAAACCATTAATATTCAGAGAAGCGATCACAATTGTTGCTGTTTGCATACACAGAAGCATTTAAACAAAATGCCGAGACACGTATCTTTCAACGATCGATTTACATAAAATCTTACCCAGAAAGCTTGTCAGATTGCTGCCGGGTAACATGCGCAAGAGATGTTTTTCTCCGTACTCTTTTATGACCAGCGTATGAATTTTAACAGTCTATTAATTCACTCGCCTAATTAAACCTATTCTTTCTTTCAATTGATTATTGTGGATATAGTAACATTAAGCATATCATTGTTATAATCATAACATTAAGAAAACATTCGTAGAAAGTAGACACTTACGCAGTGGGTTCGTTCCGTCGAGGTGTACTAAGGAGAGCATGAAATTTATGACAATGAAAAATTAATAACGGTTACAGAAAACACTGAAATTCTTTCTCTAACAAAAGTACTTATACACCGTATAGTTCAACTTTGGTGTACATATAGATTAGAAACTATAAATAAAAAGCATACCTATTCAATCGGCTTCTAGCTCTTGCGACACTGGTCTCGTCCGGAGTTGTGGCACTGCTGCCTGCCGAAGATGGACTAACAGGTTCTGTTCTATTACCTGTTTCGTCCAGCAGAACGAGCTGAGATTGTCGTACAAACATTCCATGGTTTTCAGGACACTGGTGTAATAAATATTTGAAAAGAAAAGTTGCAATTTAAATTTGAACTGTACGTAGAATGTCAGTTAAAAGTAACTGTGTGAAACGTACTTTGAAGTATGATTGACCCCTAATAGTACCGTTGTTTTTCCCTTTCGGTTCATCGAGTATAACTCCGATCCATTTTCCCGAAGCGAAACTTGGATGACCAATATACGCAATCACTCCTTGACAGTCCTTGCCAGGGACCTCAACCCGTTGTCCGATTTTGTACGACATTTTACCAGCTGCAGCGTACTATGTGCGATTTTCTACAAACACGCCCATCAGCTCGTCTATCCTAAGGAAATTTACATGAAATTTTTCTCAAATGTTACACATCTCTTCCTTTTTACGAAAACTTTCTATACAATGTAACGAAATTTATTGACACTGACGGAATATACTACAGCACCGACACCGACGTTACTGAAAGTGCCGTCATCTACACCAGTGGTTCATAATCTCGTTCCAATAGAAAATGCAATAACAATATCAACACTGTTCTTCATATTTTTGTCAAATAATTTCTTATTTTGTAGTCTCTTAGAGTATAGATTATCCAGAATTATAATTTTATTTTTTATAAATCTATTTCCGACCCGGAGATGTCATACATATATATATTTACTATTTTGAAATGAACGAACACTGCTATCTGTAGTGTGAACTTTTCACACAAAATTCGTCGTATTTATAAAAGAAACGTAATAATTAATGTAATTCATCGTATTACTTTTCTCTTCGTTCTGAGCATATCAAATGGTTTGTATATAGAGAGAGAAAAGGAAAATTCCTGTAACATCAAGTGTCAAATAAGAACATGGTCAGTATAGTTTTTCCTCCATAACGTCCCACAACACGGGAGACATAGCAAAATATTTGAAAGCCAATGAAGTGATTTTATCTTCGTCCTGATAGGCTAGCGATTCGTTGCAGCCTCGTGATTGGTAACGCCTCGAAATAGTAGGGGTGTAAACGCTACGTTTTAAAAGTTTCAAAGATGCGATGCTACGGAGGGAATACTTTATCAGGGCCGTAGTAAAGCATGGTCCTATGTGGTCCTATGTCCTATATTGTCCAACTCAATCAGATCTATATAAATACATTGAATTTTATACGATACTATAAGTAGAAACATGTTTTATTCGTTTTCTCGATAAAATAATTTTCAATTGAATTGTTAGCAATCATTGGATTCTCGAGGGTCTCGATTTGCAGAGCAAAATCAAAAAAAAAACTCGTAATTAAGAACGAAGTAGAACGCTATTCATCTATATATAATTTTGACGAGTGTATATGCACACGGCATCAAAATAACATTCTGCGTTATACTTTTCATGAAACAATTTCATTTTTAGGTGCACATATGCATTCGTCGGATGCGCCGTCGAGACGGTAAACGCTAATTAGCACATGGATCGTTAATAATTATACATTTACAAAAGATAGCTGCGAAACATTGTCATCGTTTGGTTAAGATGACATTCTGGCAACGCTGACATCGAATGTGTTTTGTTTCTACTTAACACTGTATATCCACTCGATATATAGTAAATTCTAACAAAGTGGTGATGGCTAATCATTATGAGGTGCCTAATTGGTACGTTTGAGAAATAAAACCTTTGTTATTCTTCGACGAACGTCTCGACACGTTTGTGACACCGTAATCGTATGCATTGAAATTTTAAGTTTGTGTTTACCAAATAGCATAACACAGGTTATGTTTTTTAGGGCAGGAAAACCACCAGTTGGGTTGCATCTAGATGTATTAAAAAATGACAAATTGATCCAGGTACAACACCCTTGAATTTCACTGAAAAATAACTAAAGCGTAACCCTTCGGAGATTGCGATGCAAGAACTGTTGTTCTGTTACAGAAACTAATGGTTGATGAAAAGAAATGCTACCTGTTTGGCCGTAATCAACAATTGAATGATTTTTGTATAGACCATGCCTCTTGTTCCCGTGTCCATGCAGCTCTTGTTTATCACAAACACCTGAATCGTGTGTTCCTTGTTGATTTGGGTAGCAGTAAGTGTTTTATATACAAAGATGATTATTACGTTATCAATGCGTGTACAAGGCATTCTGTAGCTTTCGATAGACAATTAATTCGATGCAATTAATTCTTCAGCACATGGAACGTTCATTGGCAATCTGAGACTAGAACCTCATAAACCCACACAGTTACCAATCGATAGTACATTTCATTTTGGAGCTTCGACTCGATATTACATAATTAGAGAAAGACCTCAAACAGGTACGAGACCGATCATAGAGGAGTTGGAGAAGTTGTCGGAAGACATAGACTCTGGTGGTTTATTGGGTTTGCCTGAAACAGAGACAGAACTCGATGTACGTATCACGCAATCATCTCTTTGAATCAGACATTCAGTAACAGTGGTACGTCTTACAGAATTTAACAGAATTTAACACTGCACACAATAGACGTATATCGATGTTGGGTATAACGGATGACGATATTCATAAACCGACGAGGAAACGGAAGAAGAAGGGGATTACTTTCAACGATGACGAAGAAGTAATCAATCCAGAAGATGTAGACCCGTCTGTCGGTAGATTTCGTAATCTTGTACAGACAACCGTCGTTCCCAGTAAAGTACGAACTTGAAATCATTTCTAATACGGTACAAGTTCTAATTCTATGGATTCGCGTCATTTAATGCATTCGTTGTTGTTGACTATTTTAGAGAATGCGTATGGAAGGAGGATTAATTTCTTTATCAGAAGACCACAATCCATTGAAGCATCTTCAACCTACGTCGACAGCGCCGCAGCTCTATCAGGATTTGCCACCGGAACAGTTCACTCCCTCGTCGTTGTCACTGAATCCATTCTCGAGCGCGTTGTCTTCGCTAACGTCTCGGCTTGGTATAGCCTTACCAAATCCAGCGCCCGAGGTGGAGATGACACCTACGCAAATACAAGCGGAAGCGCCACACGTACCGGAAATGTCTGGGCCTACCGAGACGCGAACTTTGGAACCAAAAAAGAAAAAATATGCCAAAGAAGCGTGGCCTGGGAAGAAGCCCATACCGACGCTTTTGGTGTAACAATCTCAGGAGATTATATTTTTCTTACATTTCTCTATGACGCAGATTTTAGATATTAAGTTGTATAAGGAATTTCTGTATAAATTCGCCCGGAAGCGGAAGTTTCGAGGAACACGTTTAGTTTACGTTGCATAAGTATATATTCGTACCTTAAAGCTTTCAGCTGAATCGGTTTTAATCATAATAATATTCAAATTGGTTCTTCAGAAGGTATGGAATTAATTTTTCTTTTATCAGATTCGAATTCGATGATTGGAATTTTACCATTATCGTTTACGCGCATAATCTTCCCGCAAAGATCAAAAAATTGTAAGTAAAAATTTCTTGTAAGATAAATGAACACGAATAAACAATGTTTTATCTTACTGTAGCGTTAAGTACGTTCGGACGGATTCTAAGGAAGGTAATAATAAGAACTTTCTTTTGTGATAAAATGCATATATTTTTGCTTCCAATTATTTAATTTTGCCGATCACGTGTAGCTTTTATAGTTTGAGAGAGTTTCGTTAGGCAACGCATGGCATCGCAGTAACATAATGTCCTCGAATACACGGTACAGTGATGCAGTTATATTTCTCGGTTGAGTTGAAAGATCACGGTCCAAGGAACATGGATAATGATTGTTATTTGTGTATTTAGTGCAATGATCTAATGAATTTACTATTGATTTAAGTTACGAGATTCTTGGATTTATCAATAAAACTTCGACTGCGAAAACAGAGTTACACAACACGCGGCGTTCCGGTTTTTTCTTTAAGAGCGTCGGCAAAGTGTGTAATGAAAGAGACGCGTGATCGAGGGTACATATTTTTTATTTCTACAATATACACGACTGTAATGAAAATGAATAATTTTATTACAAAAATAAAAACCTTATAAAACATGTAAACGAAAAGTATCAAAATATCTGTTTCTCACGGTACAATTTATCATCTCAACTTCGTTTTCCTTGGTTGGGTAGCCAGAAATAGCCGCCGTGCTCGAAGAAACAGGGTACGGGGAGGGGGGGAGGGGGTCCGGTTTTCTTTTAATATTCTAGGGATGCGTCCGGGGTACTCGATGACTCGAGGGCCACCTCTTCGTAATCACGCTCGAGAGCAGCAAGATCATCGCGAGCTTCCGCGAATTCGCCTTCCTCCATTCCTTCGCCGACGTACCAATGAACAAACGCTCGTTTATTGTACATCAGGTCGAACTTGTAATTCAACTTGGCCCACGCTTCTTCTATAGCTGTGGTGTTCGACAGCATCGACACTGCCCTTTGCACCTAAACGATCGTCGACTCTGTACCCTTTGGCTCGCGGATTCCAAAAAAAAATCATTAGCTTCCTTCATCTTGATACCCGAGATGAAACCATTATTCAATCGTATATCGTGTATTATACACCAAATTGATAAAAAAAAAATCAGCACGGAAAAGCGAAGTCACATTTCGAAACAAATGACATCAGAGAAAGATATTAAAAGAACATTATCCGTCACGATCTTTGCGTGTCTACGAGTAACACGGACCGTATATTTTATCATTTTCGATTAAAAAAAGCTTCACCTTGAGCTTTTAGATGAAGGTTAGCGTATCTCTGCCGATAAGATAGCGCAACTACAGCTCGGATCCCTTTATACGCGAGTTTAACCCTTTCTATTTAGTACTGTGTCGAGCTAGATACAACACTATAACTTTTGCATTAACAGGCAATAAAGCACGTACAGTCTTTACTTAGGGAACATTTTGAACTGCAATTGGGTTAAGTTAGCTAGAAAACCGAGGTTAAAAACTTAAAACCTCTTACGCCAGGCTACAAAGTTGATCAACGAACAAAGGATTGGACCACTTTGTTCCTTGATTGTGGCATATAGTTGCAGTGGTTGCAGTCCACGCGTTAATTGATACCTTGGCTAGGTCTCCACCGGGAACGACGGTGGGCGGCCGATAATTAATACCGACTTTGAAGCCGGTCGGGCACCAGTCGACGAAGCGGATGCAACTTTTGCCCTTCATCGCCGCGATGGCCGCGTTCACATCCTTCGGGACGACGTCGCCGCGATACAGCAGGCAACAGGCCATGTATTTCCCTTCGCGAGGGTCGCATTTCACCATCTGATTGGACGCCTCGAAGCATTCGGAAGTTATCTCCGCGACGGACATCCCCTCGTGGAAGGCTTTATCAGCGGACACCACCGGAGCGTAGGTGGCCAACGGAAAATGGATTCTAGGGTACGGAACCAAGTTCGTTTGGAACTCGGTTAGGTCCACGTTCAAGGCGCCGTCGAACCTCAACGAAGCCGTTATCGAGGACACCACTTGACTGATAAGCCGGTTGAGATTCGCGTAGGAAGGCCGTCCGATGCCGAGTTTCCGCCGACATATATCGTAAATCGCTTCGTTGTCAACCATAAACGCGCAGTCCGAATGCTCTATCGTTGTATGCGTCGTCAAGATTGCATTGTACGGCTCGACGACCGCCGTTGACACCTACATGTTAGTTTGCTTTTAACCAGGGCCCATTCTTATACGATATCCTGCCGGGCCTAGACTCTGTACCCTTCGAAAAATTTAGGTCTTCGCTACCGAAGACCATAACGACAATAGCGAATTTTTCTGTAACGTGTAGACTGCGAATCTTATGCAAAATCATTCAAAAAATTTAAAGAAATAAATGGCTATACAGGGTGGTCCACCTAAATGTGTACACCTAAATGTAGCCACCTAAATATCTCCTTTATTTGTGATGACATAACAAGTGTTTTTAATGCAATATAAATGGTATCACAAGGTGAATTTTTTGCAAATATTTTTTTTTCCTCAAGATTATCTTTTCCGGAGTGTTCACTTTCATTTTCAAAAAATTAAGGTCATTTGAAGGTCACGTTATTATACATATCTGATTGTATTTTTTGCTCAGCTACACGGTGCAATAAAAAACAAATGCAGTTATGTGTCAAAAAAACACCGATGACCTTGATAACTCCGAAAAAAATTACCTAGGTGGAAAAAATATTCGTGCCAAATGTTTGGTCCATTGACACCATGCACTTAACAAATAATTTTTGCATCACAATAACCTGAAGAGATATTTAGGTGTTCTTATTTAAACGGACCACCCTGTATAGAACCTGTATTATGCAATTAATCCAGACAATTGTTATTTTGTATGAGAATCCGCAGTCTAATAACGAGGATTCATTTAGTTCCCGTGGCAAGTCTAGATCGGGCAGGGTCCTCAACGCTTAGGGGGCAAATGACGTCAGAGAAAGTGATAGAAAAGACCAACGATTTTGCTCCCTCTATGCGCGAGTTCGTATTTACTTGAGGGGCTGGGTAAACGGCAAATTCTAGCTTGCTCTTCTTCCCATAGTCTTCGGACAATTTCTGCATTAGCAGGGAGGTGAATCCGGAGCCGGTGCCGCCTCCGAACGAGTGAAAGACGAAGAAACCCTGAAGACCGGTGCACTGGTCGGTCAGTCTTCGTACCCTGTCCATCACGGAATCGATCACCTCCCTGCCGATAGAATAGTGACCGCGGGCATAATTGTTCGCGGCATCCTCTTTCCCGGTGATCAGCTGCTCCGGATGATACAGTTGCTTGTACAATCCCATCCGTACCTCGTCTAAAGAGAGTTTCGGAAGTTTGGCTAAATAGAGTATCGCACGCAAGTAGCATACGATGCAGACGAGTTTTCGGTATTGTTGTCATTAAACTAACCGACGACCGTGGGCTCGAGGTCGACCATTACCGCGCGAGGTACCATTTTGCCGGAGCTCGTTTCGTTGAAAAACGTGTTGAAGCAATCGTTAGTTCCGCACACTTTGTCTGATGGCATCGTCCCATCCGGTTGAATCCCATGCTCCAGACAATACAGCTCCCAACAAGCGTTGCCCATTTGGACGCCAGCTTGGCCCACGTGCATCGAGATACATTCACGCTGCGGCGTAAACACACCTTACCATTAGTTGTCAAATTCGTTATCCATGTTTCCCCACATACGAGACTATTGCGACAACATCCTGCCACCTTAATTACTTGTTAACCGCAGAAAACGAGAATTCTTTGCGTCGTTCAAGGCAACGTAGTGCGGAACATAGCAATTCGTAGTAAGCAAAGAGCATATCGTTTAAAAGCAATCATGGCGAGAATGATGATGATGATGATGATGATGATGAACAATTTAATTCTAGTAGGCGCTCCGCGTCAACATACATTTGTTCATTGAATTTTAGATGGAAGATATGTCTTACCATTTTTAATGATTTTTCGAAGAACACTTCTCGTGATAAATATATTATTTTGAATTTGCTTGGTTTGTTCGGACAAAAGGGAAATTTAATGGTATTTCATTGAATCACAGAAAATTTTGGACGGCCTTCCTTCGCTACCCAGGAAGAAATGAATTGTCACGGTTTATAACAGTTGCCTGGACAACATAATCTCTAAAGTGAATTGAAGTTGAACGTAAGAAAAATTGAACAAACGCAATGTCGAATGTTGCGTGCTTGCGACAAGATGAGTAGCATCTTTCTCGTCTCTTTATGACGCAATAGCATGCAATTCCAGCGTTTAATCTTTATGGTGAGTTATCGATTTGTATCTTGAACGATAACCATGGTCCGTTATCTATTAATTGCCGACTGTGCGGTAAAAACAGTTCCTATATGGGCGTTACGTTGCAAAACACACGCTGAAACGATAGCAAATATATGAACGATAGGAAAAATGCGTTTTTTATTCAATTAAAAGAACAAATAAAAATAAACTGTTATCTACGCCTACATCGACGCGCGTAAGCGTAAAGAAAGCAAACTGGATTACTATTAATACATCGACGTAGGGCAGTAACCTTGACATTTTCGGACGATCCTATTTCATTGAGAACATCGTTGACGTATGTAAATAGGACCCACAGTATTATATAATTACATTTCGAATCGATCATGCGCGTGATTGTCCACGTGTTTGTCGGTATTGTTACGATTAGTATTGGTCCGTTGCTTGATAAGTGGTTTGCAATTCGTTCTCGACCAAGTACTATGTCCGAGTTCATTACTCGTGACTCTTCGATGATGACTCGAAAGATTCCGAGTTGTTAACGCGAGACTCGGGACTCGGCACGCTTCGGTTTCACGTTCCACTCGCCAGCCGCATTTTGCGAATATCCTCTGAGCGGTGCTGTGCTCTAGTACGATCCGGTTTTAGTGTACTTAATAAAATCGATAATGGACGCGAGTAAAAAGTACGAGAATCCTAATCCTAAGTTATCGGCGAACCCGCTTAGCAAATTAATATTCTGGTGAGTAGCGAACGTTGTCCAAGTGTCGTGACCGATTTTAACTGAGTTTAACATGCGTTTGATTCAAGGTGGTTGAAACCACTGTTCTGGTATGGGAAGAGCCATGATCTGGAACTCAAAGATATATACAACGTACTGCCAGAGGATGTCAGTCAACGTCTGGGAGATAAACTCGAGAGGTGAGTAAATATCAAACAATGTTGTAGACACAAGTTCAATATCAATCAAGCTGCACAAACAGAGATCGGACTGAAAATTTATTGTTCGCTGTCTGTTCCTTCAGGAATTGGCTGAGGGAAGTTAAAGAAGCAGAGGAATCTGGTAGAAAGCCTAAATTCTTTAGAGCTCTAAAGAAAACATTTGTATGGTCTTTCGCTTACTTTGGAATATGGCAATTCTTCTTGGCTGTTGGTGTAAAGTAAACATTCCTTGCTGCCGCATTATTACGTTAAAGCAAACAGAAGATTAGCCGGTGTTTAACGCTATTGTCATCTTGCAGAATTGTACAACCGTTTGTGCTGGGTCTACTTATTTGGCATTTCGATCCAAGATCAATATCCACTGTCACGGAAGCATATATTTATGCCTTCGCTGTTATAGTTTTAACTGTAGTCGGTGCTGTAATTGTGCACCATTCCAACTTAGGCTTGTTGGAAGTTGGAATGAGAATGAGAATAGCGTGTTCCTCGGTGATGTACAGAAAGGTATACAGTTATATTTATATGATTAACGCCAACCAATATTTTACATGCTTCGTGTTTGTTTTCAGATCTTGCGCTTATCAAAGTCGTCTACTAATGTCACAACCCCGGGTCAGATTATAAACTTAATGTCAAACGATGTAGCCAGATTCGAACAGCTGTTCTCAGCGTTGCATTACATTTGGATTCTACCGATTCAAGCTGTTCTAATTACCTACATGCTGTGGGGAAGCGTTCAAATCGCTTCTTTAGCTGGTGTCTTTCTAATAAGTGTTCAAACTATACCATTGCAAGGTGTGGTATCGATTTCTCTTACTGTTTATGACTTAAAACATTAGTAACATCGCTAAAGTAATTTCCTTCTGTGTAGGATACATGGGTAAATGGATTTCGAAACTACGGTTAAAAATCGCAGTGAAAACGGACGAAAGAGTGCGATTAATGTCAGAGATCATCAATGGAATCCAAGTGATTAAAATGTACACTTGGGAAATACCATTTGAAAAACTTGTTAGTGTTGTTAGAAGGTTTGTCTACTCTTTTTTTTTATTTTTTTTTGTAGAAACTATGTAAAGCTACCTATTATCGCATGTGTGTACACGCTTCGAATGATCTTTTCAGTCGCGAAGTGGACGTACTTACTATTTCATCGTACTTAAGAGGATTCACTCTAGCTACCTTTGTGTTCACCGAACGAACAACATTGTACTTCACGGTTATGGCATATGCACTTCTCGGAAATAGTATATCTGCCGACAAAGTATTCTCTATGGCTCAGTACTTTAATGTACTACAACTGACTATGGCCATATTCTACCCAATGGCCGTTTCGGCTGCCGCGGAAGCCTCTGTATCCATTAAAAGACTCGAGGTGAACTAGCATTTACCAGTATTTAACAGCCAGATAACTAGCATCGATTAATTAACTTTGAGCTTTGAATGATTTATTTTTAGCACTTCTTGCTGCTAAAAGAGAACAATATCGCTGTCGATGCCAAGCCAATTCACGGAGATGGCAGTATCTCGATGAAATGCATTACAGCATCTTGGGCGGACAATGCGATTACAAACACGTTACACGATGTCAGTATTCATATAAAACCTGGAAAACTGTATGCTATAGTTGGTTCGGTTGGCGCTGGAAAGGTATTGTCCAAAAAAAAAGAGAGAGAACGTTTTAACAATTAATCGAAGTAATATTATTCTTATGTCTCCTGTACACTTTGTTCAGAGCTCGTTCCTGCAACTAATTCTAAGAGAATTGCAACAGTCGCACGGCGATATTCAGGTGAACGGTAGTATGTCGTACGCTAGCCAGGAAGCATGGCTGTTCTCTGGCACGGTGCGCAACAACATACTTTTCGGACAGTCTTACGACCAAAAGAAGTACAACGAAGTTGTTAAAGTGTGCGCTCTGCAAAAAGATTTCCAACAGTTCAATCATAACGATAAAACTTTGGTCGGCGACAGGGGCGCGTCCCTTAGCGGAGGACAGCGCGCAAGAATTAATCTGGCTAGGTACTCTACACAGAGAATTTCTGTTACAATGATGCACAAATTGATTTAAAACTTAACACGGACGCTTGTTACCACAGGGCTGTGTACAGAGATACGGATATTTATTTGCTAGATGACCCGTTGTCCGCAGTGGACACGCACGTTGGAAAACACTTGTTCAAAGAATGCATCAAGGACTATCTCCACAATAAAACAAGAATTCTCGTGACGCATCAAGTACAATTTTTGAAAAATTGTGACTACATCATTGTATTGAATAACGTAAGTAACTGTGATTTAACAATCTGATTAGACCCCGTTGAGTCGATACAAGAGGGATCGTGATTCTTTCAGGGTAGAGTTGAATTCGAGGGCACGTTTACAGAGTTACAAGCGAAGAACTTAGATTTTCTAAGTATGCTCTCGACGGAAGAGCAAGGAACCGATACAGAGAGCGTGCAAATCGATGAACATCAAACGCCCGAGATATCTGTCAGTTCTCTCAACAACAGCAAAGACGAAGATGAATCAGAACCTCAAGAAACCGAGGAATTAATGGGCAAAGGAGGCATATCGAAATCGCTATACTGGAGATACTTCCGAGCCGGAGGATCGATTCTAATGATTCTAGGTTTCATACTCACTTTAATTCTAGGACAACTAGGAAGTAGTGGTAGCGATTATTTTGTTGCTTTCTGGTTAGCGTTTTGACACATTTTTTCGATGGTAACACGGACCGTTTGTACGAGGTTGTTTGTTTTACTTACCGTGTCTTTTTCAGGACTAAACAAGAAGAAATGCGCGTGAAAAACAATATTAATCATACGTTACAAATGTGGAAAGAATTCGACACTACCACGCCTTCTTCGATTCTAACAAATTCAAGCGAAACGATAAATGAAACGATTGCTTCGGCCGTAGATAACTTTAATGATATAACCCCGGAACTCCTAATGATGTCGGACAACAGCAGTTTAGATAACAATAATGTTGGTAATATAATTCGCTTGTTAAACAGCTCTCGACAAGCAACAATTACCGTCATTATATTTATCGCAGATGTGGACCGTTAACACTGGACCGCAAATGAAATATTTCCTTGACACCAACACTGCCTTATGGATTTATGGAATTCTCATTATCGCGAGTATAGTCATGACTACTGGCAGAAACATTATATTTTACAAGATATGTATGAACTCTAGCAAGAATCTCCATAACCTCATGTTTTCGTCGCTGCTTAAAGCGCCAATGCTATTTTTTGATACTCATCCATCTGGTAGGTATCAAAGCAATATTGTAAAACTGCCAATTGCTAACGAATTCGTAAAGACCGTATTAACAAAATTGTATAATATTTCAGGTCGTATTCTAAATCGTTTCTCGAAAGACGTTGGAGCGGTCGATGAAATTTTGCCGAGAACAATGATAGAATCTATACAGATATTCGCGGTGATGGTTGGGATTCTGGCCCAAGTACTTATTATTAATTGGTGGACAGTGTTTCCAATGCTCATCGTGGGCTTCTTATACTGGCAAATACGAAATATTTATCTAAAAACCGCACAGGACATGAAACGTTTCGAAGGAATGAGTAAGAACAATATATCTTCTAAATAATATGTATATACATATTGGGTCAGTGCAAAAAGTTCGTGCCCGAATCCTTGTTGTATTTTAATACAAACTTTTGCACTGACCTAATATATTATATTCTTTTATTACGTAACATCCTAACAATTTAAATTTTCAGCGAAGAGCCCCGTTTTCTCCCACGTCAGCTCTTCGTTGTTAGGATTAACTACGATTCGATCATCTGCCGCCCAAGATATGGTTCGCAAAGAATTCGATGTTCACCAAGATCTACACACTGGTGCTTATTACTTGACTATCGCAGCAAGTACCGCTTTTGGATTCTCATTGGACATAGTGTCCATTTGTTTCATCACCTTCGTCACATATAGCTTCATCATCCTGGACGATGGTAATTTGTTACTTGACAATTTCATGTAATTAATGATAATTCAATTTACGTTAATCTTATCAGGAAACACATTCGCTGGGAACGTCGGCTTGGCCATATCGCAAGTTCTAATTTTATGCGGCATGCTCCAACACGGAATGCGACAAACCGCGGAGACGATTGCGCAAATGACCAGCGTGGAGCGTATTTTGCAATTCACGCAGCTCGATAAGGAGGGGCCGTTCGACAGCGAGCCTAACAAGAAGCCGTCGGCACAGTGGCCTTCCAAGGGGGACATTAAGTTCGATCATCTGTATCTGCGCTACGATGAATCATCGCCTTCTGTTCTCAAGGACTTAAACATTCTTATCAAGCCCGGAGAAAAAGTAATTTCTCCATTGCCTGAAAATATCGAGAAACGAAACGAGAACAATAAAATTAATTTAATTGTTATTTTAGGTAGGAATAGTCGGTCGTACTGGCGCTGGAAAAACTTCTCTGATCTCAGCTCTGTTCAGGCTGGCCCAGCTGGAGGGTAGAATATGCATAGACGACTTGGACACTAAACAAATTGGCCTTCATGACTTGAGAAAGAAGATCTCTATTATTCCGCAAGAACCGATCTTGTTCTCGGCAACTCTCCGCGATAATCTGGATCCATTCCACAATTACGACGACGCCAGTCTTTGGGCGGCTCTGGAAGATGTAGAATTAAAATCGAGCGTCAAGTCCCTCGACTACGTTGTCGAGCAAGGAGGCACTAATTTCAGCGTTGGTCAGAGACAATTGCTCTGTTTGGCGAGGGCTATTCTACGAAACAATAAGATTCTCCTGCTCGACGAGGCTACAGCCAATGTAGATCCTACAACGGACGCTTTGATCCAGACTACCATTAGGCAAAATTTCAAACACTGCACGGTGTTAACTATAGCTCACAGATTGAACACGATAATGGACAGCGACAAGGTATTGGTTATGGATCGTGGGCAAGTGGCCGAGTTCGATCATCCGCATATTCTGCTTCAAAACGAACGAGGACATTTCACCAGCATGTTGAAAGAAACTGGGAAACTTATGTTTGAGCAACTGAGTAAAGTGTCTGAAAAGGTAGACGTCTGCTTAATTCGTTTATGAAGTAATTTGTCCTTAAGCTGTGTCCACACTGAAGCAACATCGAGCAACTTTTCGTCACCTTCTTTTATTCGGTAAAAAAAGAAGCGACAAAAATTTGCTCGATGTAGCTTCAGTGTGAACATAGCTTTAGATATTAGTGTTCTAAGAAAGTGGTGTTGCGTTTTCAGGCATACAATGATCATCCCGAGCATACCGAGGAAAAAAAAGTGCATTCGAAGTCTCTCAATGGCAACACCACAGCGGAAGATGCTTGAGAGAATGAATGTGCGCTTGACGCAAGAAAGTACTTAGCCTAACAACTACTTTTATAGTTAATTTTTGTTAGTACAGTATATAGTTCTCGCTGGAACGAGTATAAAATTTCAGCATACTATATGCAAAAATAACGGCACCAAAAACTTATGACAATAGATAATCTTATCTTTTATATAGTTTTGATAACTTCGTATATTGTTCCTACTCTTCATACAATACGGGTTTTTCCATATTGTGGTGCAGTAATGTTTTTACAAAGTGTGCAACAAGTAAAAAAATATCTTTAAGATATACAAATACTTTTACAAGTATGTTTCTAGCAACTAGTTATGAAAAGATACTTAGAATTTATTTGTTGAAGCTGCATAAGCAAAACTAAAAATAGTTTATCATTTTATGAATGCAGGAGAAAGTATTCATGAACAATGTAGAACTAAGCAGGCACAGTACTTTTATACACATGTTCGAATATTTTTTTAAAGATTTAGATTAAAATATAGTCTATATATACACGTTGCTTCAGAAAAAAATATGTCTACACAGATATTATAATGAATACCATTGTACAATGTAGCGAATAGATTTATTTGTATTATCTATGCTGTCCTGGAATTATTTCCAAGTTTTTTTAAATAAATTGTAATTTTTCTAATAAAATATCTTTTCTTATACAAAATTGTTCTCAGAACTTTATTAAAAATACCGTGTATAAAAATTTGGACATTACGTTCTATAGAATGTATCCTAAATGTTAAATTAATTGAACAGCACCGCTTTTAACTAAATTCGCGACAGCGTTGTACTGTATAATGTGTTGTGAGCCTTGCTCAAAATCTATTTCTTCGTCCAAGGACCCAGGCAATACGATTCCATCGACTCTTTGATTGGCCCTTAGAAACACGTACGCCTGCATGTTGGGCTTTACGCCCAGTTTATTAACTTCGAATGTTTGAAAGTTTCCAGGCATGTGCTGCAGAGCTACTGTTCTGAAGAGTGTTTCAATGCTGGCGAGAAACTCCTTGGCGAATTGCAATTCTGCAGGAGTTAGATAACACTCTTCCGGTGACCTGTTGGCTTCCTGCGAAAGTATGTGAATAGTATACTTCTCGATTTTCTCTAATCGAGCCCTGAGGTAGCTGGATATCACGAACTTGATTCTGTCCAGCTCCATTCTGTGAACCATTAACCTTAAATCCCCTTTGTCTAACCTCTTCATGTTGTCTTCCATATGAGTAATCTGTTGCAACATACAATCAACCAAGTCGGCTTGATGAGGAAGAATCTCGGGTGCAAATTTTTCATTCAACCAAGCTTCCTCGATCGCTATCAAAGCACTCTGAGCTGTTAGTTCCTCTTCCTCGTGCTCAACTTCGACCTCTAATTGTGCATCCGAATCGTCCATGTTGCACGTTCCTTTTAAACTAATTAAATATTGTCACGAAGATTGGTAATCCATTTAAACGTTACAAGAAGTCGTGGAAAGAATGCCCTTTAAAAACTTGTTAAAAACATTCCGCTGAGGACCATATCATGTGATGCAAATAATGACAAGAATCATTTGTATCTGTTTGTATCGCTTGATGAGTATTTAGCGCCCTTTATCGCAACGGCAAAACGCTCAAATAGGGGCGAGAGTAACGCCATTTACGGTGGCGGGTTTGCAAACTAATTTCCCTACTGGGCTACTGGGCATGCTCTGTCTCCGTCTATAGTATAGTATATGCATTCGAATAACCCAGCGAATAAAAAATTCTGAATAAATTTTTATTCGCTGGGTTATTCGAATGAATTTTTATTCGAATAATCCAGCGAATAAAGATTTATTCGAAAAGCCCAGCGAATAACATCGGTATTCCCGAAAATTCGCGGGAATCCCGGATGTTTTCGGGATTCCATCCCGATCTCGAGAAAAATGATTGATTACTACAATAAATTAAATAATTACACCATACTTTTTAAATATCATTTTACATTTATTCATTCACAATTATCAGTCAATAGAAAACTAGCGTACAGTAATTATCATCACATTTTTACAAAAATTATACAAGTATAATATAGAAAGTACAAAAATAAGATCTGCACTTTTTTAATAACAAATTTTAAATTAACTACAGGTTAAAAAATTTGTAGTTACGAGAATAAAATCGGTATACATTCGTTTTATTTTAAAACAATAAAAATTTTAAAAATACAAATATCTAAATATCCAAATCATTGGCCCAAATCGTGTATAACATGCAAAATAATTAGAAATATCCGTTTACAGAATCATTAAAAATTCCTGGACCTGTAATGACTGGGATTGAAGGGCAATCTGTGTATATATGGTGGCACAAATCTTGGTATTATTGTTTGTAATGACGTCATCGTACGAGACAATCTATTAGCTCCTAGTGGAACTTGTCCATGACTTGATATCAAAGGTGCCATCATTATTGGACTTGGCGGGAAATGCTGAAATATAATAAATTACTATTCCCCGTCTAATGAATTCGAAAATTTTCATCATCACTGATATACGTACGGTATAATAAATAGGAACAGGAATGTGTCCAAAATAATGTGGCGGAGAAACTTTTTGATTCCTGGATATATCTCTGTCCCTCCTATCTCGTGAGCGTTCTCTGGATCTCTCTCCATACTCTCGATAATACCTCTCATCCCTAAACAAAATATATTTATTAAATTTACTGTTCACAAATTGATTGTATATCATATCCATATTAAAATGGTGAAACCTTATCTTATCTTATAACTAAATGAAATGTTTAATAACAGTTAGCTGACACTAATCGTAACAACTTTGCTTTCTCACAAAGAAACATAGCAAATACAGGCACAAACCTGGAATCACGAGACAATGTATGTCGAGAACTGCGACTTCGGTTTCTGATTGGACTCAAAGATATTGAGCGTTTTTTAAACGTTTTCGACTTTCCTTCTAAAAATTAAAAATTATACACTTGTACAATGGAAATGCAGTCCAATACAAATATGTAATTTTTAATTCTTCAATAATCATACCTAAAGTGTCATTGTGTGCAGTAACAACAGTACGATGTACTTCAACTTCTTCTATATTTGTGACTACTTCTTTGATTTCTTCCCTCTCAAATATTGGTTTCGATCCTTCTCCTATAGTAACATAAATTTTTAATGAAGAAAACAATTTCATTATGTATGAAATAAGCAGTTAAGCAAAACTGGTAGCTATAAAATGTATAAAAAATAACTCACATTTAAATATTTATAATATAAATTAAATTCCTCTTCAATTCTAAATTTACATTATTATATTTAAATATGAATTTCAACTGACACCAATATTTTCTTTATACAAACCATAGCTCTTTTTCTATTTACATCGATTTTACTTTGTAAACTAGTCAAAGTATTTTTTTAAATTCTTAAATTTTGAAACATTTATCCAATAAAAAGAAACTATTTCCAATTTTAAAAAAATGGAATTAACTGAATCAGATACATCCTGCAGCTAAACATTCCAAGATGACTTATATCGTCAAGGATGATTAACAAATCTTCCGTATTGAAGTTTTTCTTTCAATCATGAAAATCGAAACTTATTAGTAGTAAATGAAAAGATTGAGAAAACTAAGACTAAAATATTCTGCCTGTTCAGTTGAAGAATTTTTCAATGTAAAAAATCTACATAGTAGATCTTCAAATTGTCGCCATTGTAGTAAATGAAGTAGTTTTAAAAAGTAAAGAGCACTATACATTAATCATCATGCACACATTCCCACACCAGAACATCAAGAGATACACAAAACTTAAATGTATAGATTTATAGGATCTATACTATTCTTTGGAAAATTAGCTTTTAACAACAAAACCGATGATGTTGTAAATACAGCTAAAGCATAATTCTTTGTGCAAAACCATAATTAAAAGTGTACATACAGAGACAAGCAAAGGATATGCGAAGCAAAGCATTAAACACTCTAAATAAAAAATATTGTGCTTACATATTGCACATTACGTGATCGCGACTGTGATCCAACGTTGCATTCCAAATTTGCTATTTCCTGGATAAATTAAAAAAGTTATTAACTTTGAAAATTAAAAGCATCCTTGGATAAATTCTTGAATATCATGGATGACATATTATAATATTGAAATCCATAATCTTCATAGTTGTAAAAGTTATCGGACAAAATTCTTCCATCTTCAAGTGATGTTAATCATGATGTTGAAATATTTATTTGTAGCTCAATAAAATATTGCAAGAAATAATCTAAGCAAATTGAAAATTATAAACTAATACAGGAATAATAATGAACTTAATTTTTACGTGAGAAAGGAGATATCCTTTCCAAAATACAAGTTCCCAATTGTGACTCGTAGGAAGTCTTAAAAATATTCATCTTCAGTGACGATGTTATTTTCCATTTCAAATCTTCATTGAATAACTAAAAGAATTGTTAAAAAGTTGTAGTGTGTAAACAATAATTTACCCGATCTTCTTTTGACTACTACATCTTCTGGATTGATAATATTCCGCTGAAGATCTGAATCAGTTGATTTTCCAGGAATATTTCGATGAATATCTACTTTAATTCTGCGTAGCTCAGCAGCAGTAATCTTTGTGCCTTCGGGTCCTTTACATAACGGTAATGTTCCATCTACTGATTCTAATCTGAAATACAACAAACCAATTTATAATGACTACATGTTAATCTTTTATAGGAAAATAAAGCATAGAATAAATTTTATATAGACTCTTGTTTTATTGTATTGTTATTAAAAAACAAATAGTTTTGCATTATTTTTTCTATAATAGATTTTCATTAAGTTTTATTTACCTTTCAGAGAGAATTGAAGTATTTGTTGAGCAAGAAGTACAAGGTCTTCTAGGTCGACCTCGTGGAGATTTACTTCGGCTCTTACCACAATTTGGAGGTTTCGGAGGGAGCAAATCTTTTTCACGGGCGCGTTGCATTTCATACTCGTAAATCTTCTTTTGTTTTAACCTCTCATGCTGCCGTTGTCGTTCTTGTTCGAGCTTCCATTCTTGTCTCCGTAGCATCTTCTCAGTAGCGTCGTTTCGGGACAATGAGTTTGGTTTCATTTCTGTAGCAGACAGTAAAAGAAGAATTATAAATATGGATATTCTTTATAAATTAATTGATTCTCAACCATTTTTTAAGGTTATGTACGTATCATGTTTGGATGTATTTAACGCCGCTTTAAATACAGAATAAGTGATTGCATTGAAAAACAATGGTAAGTACAATAAGGAAAATACAAAAATTTGCATGTGAAGGTGCAGATATTTAAAAATGTAAAAATCTCTCTTAGCATCTCTTAGGGTGTTTTGTATTCTTATAAATAGGAGTACTGGGAGTACTTACCTTGAACTTGAATTCGATGCTTGAGGTAGTGACAGGTAGTGATGGGAATGATGGGATATTGGGATTATGTGTTATGGGATATGGAATATTGCACAGTTCTTTTCGCGCATGCGCGACAGTTTTAGCGTCAGTAAAGTAAAAAGTTTGGATAAAATGGGGTAACACCATAAAAGGTGTTAGGTAGCGGCTAAGTTTGAATAATTTAGCCTTCCATGTAACTCTTTAAAAATTAAATAGCGTTCTTTTATACTAATTTTTACAAACGCTTTTTCCAGTATTGCAACAGGTATTTCTAAGCTAACGAACTTGGCCGTATTTTGTTTGATAGATTCTTTCTCATCACAGATGTGTCAAAATGATATTTTCCATGTGATGCATTTGTGAATTAAATTTTAAAAAATAAATACTGTTTAGGCATGAAGAGCTCTTATCGAGAGTATCTAGAGAGCGCTCTCGAGATAAATAGATCCCCATTCGGCATTTTCCGCTAGGAAACCCATGCATATGATGGCGTCATTACAAACAATAATACCAAGTTCTGTGCATATATACGCATTATATATTACGTAGAAGAGGGGGAAATATGTCTCTCGACCTAGGGCCCGCTATAGAGTACTTGTCGTTCATGTTATCTTACGAGCCCTGCCTTAAACAATAGTATATTGATAGCCGTTTGAGGACGGTATATGTAGAGATCAGTGACGGATCAGGTAGTAGCGAGAAAGATTTTTAACTCTTTGTCCATCTACTGGCGAGCGTAGGTTACCGCTTTCTAAATGTCGCCTCTTGTTGTATCCCTACCCCGTAGGGATAATTCTCGAAGAATCGAGAGATTTTGCAAGAATAGTAAGAACAAATTGTGCAATAAGATTGAATAGGATTCTTTCGTGTATCATTGATTCGGTTATTGCCGAGAATCGATTCTTTGCGCAACAATCGAACATCCCTATACAGTAGTCTATACTCTATACTCTATACTGACACAAGTGGTGGCAGAAAGGACCCCGACCCCGACCCCGATCAGGAGTATTTACGGATGGCGTTCAAAATCACTAACCGTGATTTATGACAGGGATCGCAGAATCTCAATCATGGTCGTGATTTTAACTTCATACACGCCGTGATCGTGATTTTTTAATCTAGAGTGAATTTGCTCGCTGTCATCCTAATTCAACATCTCGATTTTAATTATAACGTAAAAAAATGATATCACGTTTTCTGTTATTCAATTTTCTTTTCCGTATTTTATTTCAGTATTTTAAAAAATAAAATATTAATTCTTCCTCTCGATTTCGAAATCGTAATATTTATTTGGATCACGAGAAAATCACCGTGATTGGGAATGAACATGATCGAATCACGAGTGATCCAAAAGTTCACGCCATCCCTAAACAGGAGCATTGTCCTATTATGGTCCTATTATTATCACTGGTGATACCTCCTTTTGCTCGCCATGTTTTTCTAATACGTATCAGGGCATTCGAAGCGTCGCAGAAACGGAGGTGGCACGGGCCGACGGGACGGGCGTTATGTTCTCTGTCCTTGTCGCACGCTATCTCTGTCCTTGTCTTACGCACGGGGAAGATAGTGGTAATTAGTTCGCAATCCCGCCACCGTCGCGCCATTATCGCGCCAGTCGTGATGACTTTGTTCCACTTTGTTCGTACAATTTAGTTCAGACAGTTTATCACAGATGGCTCTGAACGAATATTTAAAATCATAGACGTGTTAATTGAAGAGAAAAATAAAAGAAATAGACAATAAAGTATAGTATATGATGTTTATTTAATTTCGAATAATGCAATGTTCTATAATAAAATATTAAAGTATAATTATTGGAAAACAATATTAAAATTCCTAGCATGCTACATTGGAATATTTGCATTTTTGTGTTGGATGGATTGTTAGTTCGCTGACTATCTTATATATATAGCTCGTGCCCGAATAGCTCGGGCTTGACTCGACGGATAACAGAATTTACAGAATTGTAATTCCGGTAGTGGCTTCAGTGGATTACCAGTTCTAAATAATCCGTTCTGTGACTGGAACAATAGAGTTGATATTGAAAGTTACTTAGCGTAGACGTAAGATACATAAAATGAATGTGATATCGTGCTTCTTATTTGTTGCAAGTGTTTGGCAGCTAGCAAATGCAGAATGGAACACAAAAGACTATATGAAACGGGAGCATTCTTTGGTCAGGCCGTATCAAGGTTTGTAAATTTTGGATCGGTTTACGGAAATTACGTTGAGTAACGTAAAATTCCGTGACGTGTAATGCGCTCTAATTCAAATTCAATTAATGCACGATACGTTGTACGGTTACATCGTAAAACTTCGCTATGATGACTAAGAGGTTATTTTATGAATAATAAAAGCTTTTTTACTGCTATTATTATGACTCAATAATGGCTTGTTTAGAACAAAGTTAAAGTAATCTCATCGGCTTGTTAAAGCGTGCAGAGAACCTATACGCATTCTCCCGCAAATTAGTATAAAATCATACATTTATGTTTAGGTTCTGGAATGACAATACCCGATTGGGATTTCTATGGTAGTACAATGGTAACAAATAATTATATCAGATTAACCCCAGACCTCCAAAGTAAACAAGGTGCCATATGGAATTCTGTTGTAAGTTTCAAATTCTTTCTGACCGTGTTTGTTTAATTAGTCATAGAGCATGTGTCAGAGATTACAATATCATGCTGGTACAATAGAGATTACCAAAAAAGAAGAATGATTAATTGGTTCTTCAAAGACAAAGGTTGGGATTGTGCAAGCTCAAAGCTAAATGTTCTTTGTATTGTTATCACAGCCATGCCATGCGAGGAATTGGGAACTACAAGTCCACTTTAAGGTTCATGGAAAAGCAAGGGATCTGTTTGGAGATGGTTTTGTCATTTGGTATGCCAAAGAAAGGATGCAGTATGGTCCAGTATTTGGAAATCAAGATTATTTCCAAGGATTGGCTATTATTTTAGACACGTACAGCAATCACAATGGTCCGCACAATGTATGTATTATGACCCCAGTTATGCAGGATTACAATTGAACTACTCTTTGTAATATAATTACATTAAATTATATTTAATTACACTTATGAACACAGTAATTAGTAATTGAATTGAATGAAAATGTTGAATTATGTAACTCAATTAGAATGTAATAATTGAATTACAACTATATTGCAATTTACATACAGATGAATTATTATACAATTGTGCAAATTAAATTACAGTATCAATTAGCACAATTGACAATAAACATATAGTATAACAATGAGAATCTATAATAAATTTATTGAATTTTTCAGCACCAACATCCATACATCTCTTCCATGGTTAACAATGGCTCCTTGCATTATGATCACGATCGTGATGGAACTCATACGCAACTTGCAGGCTGTGAAGCAAAATTTAGAAACTTAGATCATGATACACATATCGCTATTAGATACGAAAGAGATACATTAACGGGTAAGTAATCACGGTCTCGGGTTATTCTAAGTTTCAGAGCATGAGAAATATGTTGTTGCAACGTTCGTCATGGGATAAATGAAAAATACTCGAACATCCTGTTCATGTTCATTGTTCAAAGTAATTGCAAGGGTGTTCGAACATTTGTATATATATATGTGCATCCAGCCACTTGTAGTAGATCAAACATACTCATGGTATTGCTTTCCATGTATTTACATTGTTTTATATGGTGTTGTACAAATTAATATTACAGTAAGGTCTTACCCGAGGCCTCCTGGTTTACAACATGGAGTGCCTCAACTTCGGCAAGCGGTACATCTTCATCCTTCGTGCATTGCTTATTCTTTGCACTAGATTTTCATTATCGAGATTGCATGCTATCTCACGAACATGTAAAAGAAATCATTTCATTTATTTAATGTAGCATGAAATTATAGAACGTATTAAGAACACAGACTACATACGTTAATACATAAACCTGTGTAAGGTGTTCTCTAACAGACCTGTTTTTATTTAGTTTCCACGGACTTTGCGAATAAAGCAGCGTGGAAGGAATGTTTCTCGGTGAAGGAAATAAAACTTCCCACTGGTTACTACTTTGGACTTACCGCGACGACAGGAGATTTATCTGACAATCACGATATATTATCTATTCGTTTGTTCGAGTTAGATCTGCCAGATGATGTAAGCATTATCTTCGAACACTATAAAATCTCCTCGTATATTATTACTATCAGTAACGTGTATTGATTTTTAGCCAAAAGATCAGGAAGATAGGTCCAATATATTGCCTTCGGCAGCGTTTTACGAAGCTCCACGAGGTAACCTAATGATTAACAGATAACGAATATCTCGAATTTGGCGTTCTTGATCGCTAAGAAAATGATTTATTTCTCATTCCAGAGCACATAGAAGATCCGAAGCAATCTACGTTAAGTAGAGTAATGTTTTTCCTGTTAATGCTCGTGAGTGCGCTCGCGATAATCGCTTGCATCGTGATAGGCATCATGTGGTATCAGAAGCATCAAGAGAACAGTAGGAAACGGTTTTATTAAGCCAGCCGCGCGGCGACAGCCCACGAACTATTCCATTTTCGAATTTCTCGTTTATATCGGATGTTCATTCTAATGAGATAAAGTGTCGTTGTAAAGTGTTCATAAGACTGTTTATTTGGATATTTAGTGTAAAGAGAACGACGGTTACTGTATTAACCAATAGTCCCGTTTCCGAAAAACACGTCACTCTCGATGGATATTCGAACAGGAAGTTATACATAGCGACAACCAATTAAACAATAATTAAAATAACGTGTAAATTGTTGCAGCAGTTGTAAGGCGTGTCGAATTATGCTATTGCTACTCTGGTCCTAATAATCTTAATGCGTGTAGTGCACACAGTTCCTTTGCCAAAGTTTTCATGCCCTTAAGTTGCTGCAGTCAATCCCCATAGCTCTAAGTTTTCGGAACAATGTACACATTGTTACATTCTCTAACTCACGTAGAAACCGAAGCATCGATGATGTTTTTTTTTTTTTTAATGTAATCAGTTTAAATTAAGGGATACGATAATTTATTTTCAGTGAGTCTGGAACTTGCAAGATTTTTTAATGAGACATCATATACACACGTGGGTAGGATATCCGATCGAAGAAACGAGCTCCTTCTTTTAGGAATAATTGTCGATTTCAATGAGAGATCGCTCATTCTCGCTCTGACTTATCTTTACATGATCGAAAAGACTTTATTGATGTAGATTTTATATTTGTACATAAAACAAACGAAACCGTCGGTATGAAATGGTTGCAGAGTGATCTCGTACTATGCGACTCTTTTTTTTATACAAAAAGCACGAATAAAGGGAACCAAAATCTCTGAATAAACGATTGTCTTGTTAAAAAGAGAAAAAAACGTAATGTTATCATCCGTGGAAATAATGTACATCATCTGTTGCCAAATACGAAATAAAAGTATATTGAATTGTATAAAGAAATTAAATTTCTTGGAAAAACATAAACAATTTTATGTAAAAAAATAAAACAGCAATAATAAAAAAGAATGCGAAAAGACGCATTTCCCACGAATTCGTGAGATAGTTCATCTCGATGAGTCATTCAATCTAACAGTGATCGTACTTTTTAAAATATATTTTATTATAAATAATAAAATCATTTAATCGAACAGAAAACATCAAGGCACATCTATATTTGTCTTCTGTGTCGACTATACTCATCTTTTTGTCACTATTGTCCTGATATGACATGAAAATAACTGTCGTCGGTAACTTTGGACAGTTCACAAGACTTCTTTAATTGTTTATGTTTTCAAAGTCTAGACATTTGACATCGATTTAACAGTAACTTGTAACTCCTACGCAACATACATGTACATATATCTTTCCTATGTCTTCAAATACATGTAATATTCATGAGATTTACACGAGTAAAGATAGTTCAACAACTAAATTACAATTTTCCTCGTAATTCCATTGAATTTTCACAGATCTACAAGAACGTTTCGAAGATACAACGTCAATTTCTAAGAAACTGAATATCAATAATACATAGGTACTCGCATCACATTCGTTGTAGACACACCGATTTAAAAACGAGAATCGAATCTTCTCGGATGCGGACGATGTTCTCTTCGAAATTTTTTCATTACAAAAACTATGTAACCTTTCCGTTAAAATAAGATTAGAAGAGGTTTCACCCCTTTGAATTTCCGTACACGGAATAGAAAAATATTAAGCACATTTGTCTCTATAACTGGCAGTAAGGCTTACGAAAATATGTCAATCTTAAAATATACATACATACGATACATGTATGTATGTATACAAGTGTACACTCTGTGACATAGATATTTTCCGAGTTCTCGACCGAGACTCCTAATTGCCTGAGGCGTTGATAACATCAAAATATGCTTGTATCGTTCTATACATAGACTCGGGGTATATCGGTTAAAAAAAAGTTCCCTCGTTTAATCCATATCAGTTATCTAAACAACAATAATTTCCAATTCAACTGGTACCAATTGTATAACAACTTTACTATCAAAAGAAAAAAAAAACAGTAATACAGGAAAATCATGATAGCAAAGAGACTTCGACGATTCCGCGCCTTGACACATACACTCTCTCCGTAAAGAATAACTAGGATCTAAATTCTGTTTTGTTTGTAGATACATTGTTCGAAGACCTCCAGTAGACGATTCTAATTATAATGAACGTTCTGAGGAAACGTTGCGTCCCGATACGCCCTGCGTGTTCGTAAGATAGCACGATCACACGGCGCACGGTTACTTAAACATCACGATGGGGTTAAACAAAAAGTTTAAAACAGTCTTTATACTTAGACAAAGGTCGCTTAAAATCGAACTCAACGTTATGTGATACTTATAGCGTTTGTAGGACTTCAGATCGATAGAGTGGCACGCGAGACAACCGATCTCCTCCAGTTGAAGGTGCGGTTCAGAGCCGCCTAACAACGATTCCTCCTCCAAACCGTAGTTCAACAGGCTACCCGAGAACCAGATCTTGTCTCCCGGATAAATGTTCAAGCTAAAATTCGTAAACGAATGGTCGGCTATGAGTAGGATTTCCGCGTTGTTCCCCCACATGCCGCTTTTCATTTTCACGGAGATCTCGAACTCGTACCGGTTCCAAGCGGGAAAGTGGCATTTGCTTTTCCGCTTCTGAATGCTCGCGATATGCCTGCAATTCTTTTGTCGCGGCTGGTCGATCGAGTTGCAATTATTCGAATACGGTTCGCCGTACATACAGCCGATCGCGTTTCTAATACTGTCGGGTAACTTGTCAAAGACCGTCGCCACATTGTTCTTCAACGTTCTTAATTTAATATTGGTCACATAGCCTTCCCACGAGACCACTATTCCCTCCAGATCGGCGCACTGTATCTGTACCTGGGCCTTGGACGATAATTCCTCCCAGGCAGGCTGATGACAGTGATTCTGATACTGTTCCCAAGAGAGCGTCGATATCACCTTGAATCGGTCCGGTTCTTCTTTGTACTCCATGATCATCGGCCAGCACAGAAACATGCCGGCGCCAATGCCCAGAAACAGCTATAACAATTAAATCATCAGTCAGAGAACATGGAAAATCAGGTTTGATGGACGACATGTTACAGCACTTATTACCTGGACAGCGGTGATGATCCAGTTGAACCTAGGGGTTCTGGTTTTTCTCAAATACCAAGAGGCGAAAAACGGCATGCCTCCGAGTAAAGTGGTCACTGCTATCCTCATGGCTATGTCGCTCTCCGATAAGTATTTAGCAGCAGCTACTATTGGCAAGATAATGGAAGCTAGACCAGCCAGTGGCAGGAAGAGGACCATACCAACTAACGCGAGAGCACCTCTAATTAAACCGTACCAGGTCGCGCCTTGAGAACTGAAGATCGCTATTTGCCACCAGCTCAGTGTCACGCAATGAGGTATCAAAATCTGATACGTGCCTCGCCAATTGTCCTGAGCAGCCATTTTCGCGAAAACCGCTGGAATCAAGAGGTAGAAAACTGCGCGGAAATTGAGACAGAACTCGATACCGTTGCCCACAACGTACGAGGCGAACGTGGGCACTCTGATGTCCAGAAATCTCCATCCTTGAGCGACCACGATATCAGTTTCATACGGATATTTAGCTAGAACGTGAACGCTAAAGCTAAACAGCGCTAGGAAGTCTGGGAATTTCGAGGAGTCCTTCCACATGAAGTTCAACAGCGTTACCAGCGTCAACGCGACTGCTATGATAGTGAACTCCGACTGAGGCGTCCACTGGTGGGCGATGATAGGATAAATCATCAAGTTTAGAAGCAACGCGAGAAAGAAATGGGCGTAAGGTTTCAAGTTGTTACAGCAGTGCTGATACTCGGCCTCTTCGGGGTTCAGGTTGCCCCCCGAGTAACTGAGAAACAGACCCGACCAAACCCGGAAATGATTAAACTCGCGTTTCCGCTGTAGCATTTGGAAAGTGGCTATGACCATCACGATGAAAGACAGATAATAGAGAGCCATCGGTACGAAGAGTATCAAGCTCTCCGTGCCGACCAACGAATACAACAAAAGCAACAATAACACGTGAACGTTGGATGTGAAGAGAAACTTTCTGATCGACATCCCTCTTTGACCTAGCGTTTCTATCAACCAAATATAAAGTCGCTTTAAAGATGCGAGAGGATGTATCAAAGGTCTCTGTAGCAGCGGTATGGTGTCCAGAGCCATTTGCGACGTGTCTACCATACAGAGAGCATGCGAAACTATGGGAAGCATTCCTCTAGCGTAACTGGCAGCAGCAGCAACTAAAGCTGCCTCTGTGATCTTCTCTCCTTGACAATTTAACCAATCTGTGGAAAACCAAGTAATTAAACGGTTTTAATGGAATACAAAGCAGCGTGGCTATGAATGTTTGTCTACCGTGAACATCGTTCTCCCTTTCTTCTTCTTTTCTAGGTACCGACTCCTCGGGAGATCCATCTTTTGGAAAGTCGTCGTTCGGAACATCTGTCACATCCTTCTGTGTGTTATTCTGTGACATGTTATGCGAACGAGAGCAACTGGCATTATTGGTACAGTTTGATAGGTCCCTCATTCGCCTCTGTAGCTGCTCCGTCGTGATAAAATCTTCTCCATTCGAAAGACTACACAATACCAGGACATTAAAAAGAATGTTGCGTAATATGTTTTAACAAATTTAATTTCTCCTACCTAGTAAACATTTCTCTTGCCGCCCTCCTGGCCAGTTTTTCATCTTGAGTCATATCCAGACAGTTCTTTACATCGTAGTAATTGTGTTCGGTGATACCACGACCGGACGCTAGGCATTTTCTGAGAATATCCGTTGCTTCCAAGTTACCCTGCTCCGATGCTTTGGTCAGCCAATACACGCCCAACTTTGCGTTCTCCTCTTTATCGACGTCTAGATCTAAACATGTTGCATACTTATAAATCTCTAATGGAACTGCGTGCATGAAGTTTAATGAAAATATTAACATTACCACATCTTTCCTCTAATAGTTGCTTGGCTAAAACTACTTGGGATTCCGGGCATCCGTCCTCGGCGAGTTGCGATCGCAATCTTCTGAGAGATCCTCGCGGTCCATCTGGAATGATCAATATTTTGAAATGCTGTACGCCTACGATCTGTCAACTGTCGAGCGGACGCTCGTTCCGAGAGAACAACGTAACAGATGACTGACATTTCGTTCGCGGCAAGCGAATTTTTCATAATACGCCAGTCGTCGCAATAATCACGATTCCCTGGCGGCCGATTCGATCAGCTACCGGTGAAAATTGAATCGCGAAAAAAAAATTGAAACCGAACATTGTTATTATGTTACCGTGAAGTGTCCATTGTTTTCGACCAGATCTGCCGGACAATGGTACAATGCCAGCCATGATTTCGGAAAGTTTGACAAGAGCCTTCGAACCGGACAGTTATCTTTCTTATCAGTCCTGTCACACTAGTTAACCGTTCACCATAGGAAACTCCTAGCCGAAGACAAGTTCAAGACCGCTCGACGGTGCCACCGTTACAAAATCGCCGTGTTCAAGCATGGTTTGCTCAAAGCGCACGCGTGATTATAACAGATTGTAAACAGGTTAGGTTCTTGAGGAACCGTCAAGGCGTACCAGTAAGTAAGTAAAGTACATACCAGGTGGTTCATCGAGGAACTTGTTGAAAACTAATGATTTTCCCTCTCACGTTTTAAAATTTTTCTTAGCGCCCACGGCGTATGCAGATCTATACAGTCTATGTAAATAGTAATAACAGCGAAGATAAATTTAAATATAAAACAGGGAGAAAGAAACTTTTATAAAAGTATAGCAAATAAAATAATGGGTGATAACGGAGATTACCAAAGATGAAGAGAGCGACACGATGGAAAGTGAAAACAATTTCCAATTTGTTTTCATTTATTAAAATTCAGGGAATCGTTCGGTAATTGTATACAATTATGTAATTCGCAGAGATATACATAGGCATCGTTTATCGTTTATTATTGCGCATAAATATATCATTAGTAATTACTACTATCGTTACGTATAATTAACGTACATTTGTATAATTTCTGCGATTCATATGTACCTTAGTATGTTGCAATTAAGTACTAACTATACTGAACAAAAAAAAAACAGAAACGCCACGCTAACATCCTCGAATACCATCACTGAACAACATGCACACGCGGATTCGTTGTGAATAAGTTGCATTTAAATGCTAATTCGCTGCGTCGATAATCCGGCGCCGGACGTAGTATAAAAAGGATACTATCTGCAGGACTATACGTAATGTTAAGCTTCGTGTTTTTTTTTTTACGATTGTTAGAACCACGGTATAGAACGATTCCAAAAATAACTGTTATATAAAGATTCTCATTAAAAGTGTTACAAAGAACCTTTGTTCGGAAGAACTGTTACGAAATAGATAATAGTTGGAGATTTCGGTTCATTATAAATGGATTGCGGATCTTTATGTAAAATAAAAAAAATGTCTACATCAATTGCAAGGAACTGAACGCATATAGACTATTCTTTTCTTCTCTAACAATCTTAATAAGTCGAAGACAATTATATTGACATTCTTAAAATCCTTGAATGTTTCTACTGTTCTAAATTGCACGGACCCGTTTCTGTTATAAATGCATTATAGTCAGAAACGAATGTTCTTCATAATCGTTTTGGGAACAGAGATCGATATGACAACTAGATTGCGGATTTTTATGCAAAATAAAGATTTTCTGCGTCAATTGCAAGGCACAGGAGCTAAGTAAAAAGTTCTTCCTTGAATAATTATAATAACTTCAAAATACTATCTCAATGTCCCTTATATTTTTTACTACTTTAGATTGAACCTAGCCATTTTTGTCATAAATGCACACAATCCGCAGTCTTAATGATAACAGTTTTCAAGTCCTGGCCAGAACTAATTAATTACCAAAGATGATGAGTAACCCTGAAGAGTTAACAAACGATGCGGAGCCAGTTTCGACGGTTTTGCGATTCGCAGCGGATAAACAGCGGAGCTAATTTTTCGCTCAACAGAACCACGTCTTGGCTGGCTCCTCGTGTAGTCAGAAATCTGCTCGAAGTCCGGTCCTGAAGAATAAACGAACCGCATCAACAAAAACTGATGATAAAGTTAACAGAAAATATATCCATAGGACATCAAACTTACAAATTGCCTGGACCTGTATAGGGGGGCGGGTTTGGCCGAATGTACGGGTTGCACCGTTCGTCAGAGATCCTGGAACAGGAATTTATTACGAATTAGGAATCAAAGACGAATCATTAGAGCGTTTCAATGTGCCTACCTAGGACTTCTCATTAAAGAATCATTGGGGCTGGGCGGCTGGGCTGCGAGAGATTTCAAGGTACCCCTTTCGGTGGCAGCGTACTGAACCATTTGTATGTTGTTGCTGCCAATTCCTTCTGATCTGCTCTCCCTCTCCTCTCCGCTAGGAAACGAACAGGAAGAAAGATTTTTTCTAACCGCTGATTAATCCTTAATCAGTGTACGCACTTCCGTTAATCAGTCCTGGCTAATCTACGGACTGATTAGCTGAAGCGTGTGGCAAAAGTTAGGCGAACCACTTTACAACTATACACGACAACCGCAAACCGTCCACTGCTTGGCCGTTCCACCATACACTTTAAAGCAATATTTCTTTATTTTGCATCGATTTCACGAAATAGTAACCAAATAGAAAATCTTTTTGATCTATTATTATAAATTTCACTTTTTCAATGTTGTTAGAAATGTATAAAATCCGCTGCTCAATTATTATTAATTTGATACCAAACTTGCGGTCCGCGCATGTTTTTCCTGTTCAGGCAAAAAAACTCGATCCAGGAAAACAGTTAGAAACCGCAACAACCGGAGCGCGAATCGTCTCTTTAAATCGCGCTCGTTAAAATTCTTACGCACGCGGATGATTAGTAGCTCGTGTGAGTTAGAGAGGGATCGTCGTCAAAGTAATTAGTATACACGAGTTAATGGGTCTGTGTCGCGTGTACCTGGCTGCTCCCCGCGTTTCGTCGAGGAAAACGTTAAACAACTCGTCGAAGTAATCCTCGGACTCGGGATCGTCCCTATGGAATTGCAAAACGCACTGTTGTTCTTGTATACAGGGTGTTCATTTTAAAACTTTCCAGCCGAATATCTCTAAAAATATGAAAGATATTAAAAAAGTGTAAAACACGTGTCCAAGGATTTCGAGGGGGAAAGGGGGGGATAAAAAAAGTGCGCGGATAAAAAGAGTATCCTACGAAAATTATTGGTCTTTTTACGTACAATAAGATCCCATAATAAAAAATATAGGTTTCCATTTGAAAAAACAAAGTTGACCTTCAAATGACCTTGAAAACGCCACCCAAATAAAAAACTGATACTGCCCCCTCCTTTCCCCCTCGAAATCTTTGGACACGTGTGTTACACTTTTTTAATATCTTTCATATTTTTCGAGATATTCGGCTGGAAAGTTTTCAAATGAACACCCTGTATAGAATCGAACAGGGCGGGACAAGATCTGGCCGTGCTCATATCATTCAAAAGGATTCCGCTCGCGCGCGTTATCATTCGCGCTTTTTCTTCCGTGAGTCATAATCTGGTGACGTCCTATCCCTGCTGGCTTTTTTTTCTTTCGCGTAACCCGCATTATCTACGGCCCGATGGTGATTACCTTGATCGCGTGCGCGTAGATCACAAGCGGCGGCACCCTTGAACGGCAAGGTAACTTCGTATCGGACAAGGCTCGAAACATTTCCGAAGATAACTGTTCGAAACGATTATGTAAAGAGTATATAAAAACAGATGTGATTCAAACAGTTATTGAGTACACTGCGGATTTTCATGTAAAATAAACATTGTTTCTGTCAATAACAAATTTCTCAGGAATCAATTAGTAATTTATTACTCTTTTTAATAGTCCTATTAAGTTGCAAGTAATGTATCGATATTCTCAAATTCCTTTAACCCTTAGCACTCGAGTAGTGACTCTGAGGCGCCACTGAAAATTGCTGTATCATTATTCAAAATATTGTGTACATTATTAAATATGTTGTTATCTAATAAATTACTAAACATTTAAGTATCGTATAAGGTATTATATCAATCTCATATCCATAGAATGAAAAAAAATCAAATAGAATGCAATTAGTCTAGGTCGGAAGAAATGTTTAATTTTCGAGTTGAAATAGCCCGGAGTGCAAAGGGTTAATCTTTGTATCGTTTCAAGTTACAGCCTCCCAGTTTTCTCATAAATGCATGAAATCCGCAGTTTAGACAAGCTTTATCCTAAATAACTGTTGTTTCCAAGCTTCGATAGTATAATCTTGTACATTGTGTGATAAAATATCATTTCTAACAATAAAATTTTAGTTTTTAAGTCGGGACGGTCCCATTACGGCAACAAAAAAAACCTGTGCATCCTGCTATATTCTACCCCTTGCGAGTAGGCAACCAGACGCATGATCAAGTAATAAGCTTCACCATTCGCAATTTTCTACAAAAAGATTCGACTCGAACAACGTCGATCGACTTAACAGTACAAAGAAAATAAAATATGCAGAACAATTTCGCAATACCTTGACAAGAACATGGACAATTTTTAGCGGAATGTCGCAAACGTATATCTGGTTGCCTACGCAAGGGTTTAAATAGAAGCACTATGTCACTGACAAACTATTCTCCGGTCCGTTCCGCGCCTCTTCTATGCGGGTAATTGTAAATGAAACTCGCGCACGAATCGAGGCGTGCACGGATACACGGTCGATTAACGCTTTGAAGGACAACACCGGAAGTTTATCATTCCCATGGCCTTCCACGTGTTCCCCTAAGCCGTGTTCTATGCCTCTACGAGCCGCTGCTGTAAACTAGTGTTCGGCTACATCGGATGTCACGGCCACGCCTCGCGATTTTCTTAAATTCGAAACGGAGCTGGTAAAAGGTCGGAACCAATTGCGACAACAGGCGCGAATAATCGGTGACGCTATCGTCAGGCTCGTCTGCTTATAAATAGACAAATGTCAGCGTGTTCGGAGCGCCAGCTTCTGTCTGCCAGGCCGATACAGAGAGGCGTTATTAGACTCTGTTAGCGCGGCGCGAGTAATTAACAGGGATTAAAGCCGACGACGAGCACTCCGATCTGCTCTTCAACCGTCGCTACGAGGCTCAATTGATCCGCTGCGTCGCGTGACACTGGACACTGAAAGACCTCTCGCACATTTTTCGACGCCTACGCAACAACTCTTTGGCGCGTCGTTGTTTGTTAACCTCCTACAAGTTAGCCCCCCACTTTTAGTTGTTTGTTAATCCGACTGTGCGCTCTGGTGCCGCTAAACATGACCATACCATAATTCAATATAATTTTCACGTTACTATTTGTATTTAGTCAATCGCAAAACAGCGTCGAGAGTGCAAAGGGTTCATACTATTTTTCAAGAAGTTGCGATAGAAATCATAGTGCAACAGGTTGAATAAAATTATTCGAATCGATCGCTTATCGAGCAGAGCTAATTACGCCGACGACACACGCGAACGTTCCGGCTCGCCGGTTCTACATACTATTCGCGTCACATTGAATGATCCCGTGTCGCGGGTACACGATACACATGCGAGCGGTACGCTTCGCCGATAAGTACACTGAGCGGTAAGCAACGTCGAGGCGCACGGGTCGCGAAATGCCGAACCTCTAATCTATTAATACCCGCGATGGACGTACATACACGTGCACGTACAACGAAAAAATCGCTTATTTATTGCTGCTTCTAAACATCGTTACGCTCTCGCTTGCGTAAATCGTATTTAGTATACCAGCCGCGCGCAAAACATCCTTGTACGCTCGTACTCCACGAAAGCGCGTACGGTTCCACGCGGATGTTTTAAACATTTTGTTTTTTTGTTTAGAAAAGTTGCACTTCTCGACGAGCATGATCTCGGCGAAGGTGATCGATCGCGCGCGGCAAACTACAGGTTCTAAAGCCGGTTCCCGGATCGATCCGTGGCTGGCAATTACGACGCGGCGCATCGATTACGTTTATCGTGGAACGCGGCTCGCGGCACACACTCACGATCGTATTCAGCGATCGTGCATACGTACATACCGGCGCCGCCGCCGCCGCGTCACCGCTTGACCAGATATCGTGGCCGTTTATGAATGAAACCAGTCGTCGTAGTACCTAGCCCCCCTCTATCTGGTTCTTAGCGCCCCTACCACTTGTGCTTGTTCCTGCACACGCAGCTAGAAATCACACTCGGAATTCACTCCCCGAGCGCACGTGGTCCGTGGTAGAATGACAAATATTTCACGTCGCGACCCATCGTACAGTCAATCGTCTTTCACGATGGGTCTCCTCTCTTTGATTCGAACAAGCGCAATTTACACCTTGTTGGCCGTTTACATTCGCGGATATCGTCGAATGGGAGCGAATATAGCGCAAAGCAGGAATCCTGAAGACGGGGCTAGTGTTGAGGTAGATCTTAGACCATATATACTAATAGACCCGGCATAGGTATAGTATGAGTATAGGAAAACCGAGAATTCAGTGTCCGAAAGATGATGGGACCTCAGACCATATATACTTATAGACCCGGCATAGGTATAGTCACAGCCTACTCTAGTGCTAGCCATGCTGAAGGATGTGGCATATATATATATGATATACATAGATATATATATACAAATATAGATACAATAGGACTCTCGCCGTGTTGCCACATCCTTCAGCATGTCTAGCACTAGAGTAGGCTGTGGCTTTGTGGTATGTACTGCGATTTCTTAACATACTATAGCACTTTGCCCACATAAATCGTCTGCTAGCCGGTTTAATCTTGGAACTTGGCAGTGACTTATCTGCACCGGGTCTATAGGTATATATGGTCTAAGGATGGGACACTGTGACGTCACAAGATAAGTCTTAAGATAATTTCTTTCCATATACTCTCCCCATGTAAGCCAAGCGTATATAGGCACTGTCGATGAGCATAGCTTGTACATCTTTTGAAAATGTGACGTCACAGTGTCTTTCAGCTGATTTCATCTTTCGGACACACGGAAAATTATCTACGCCGTGTCTATAGGTATATATGGTCTAACAGAGGTAGATCGTCGAAACGGGCCCCAAGACCGGCCCACTTACATTTTCTCATGGTTCAGGCAGAGTACCGTGCTGAGCAACGCGGCCAGCACGAGAAGCAGCACGGTGGGCACGAAGATTGTAGTGGCGATCTCTTTGAAATAGCTCCTAGTTGGTATGCTGGCCTTCGTTGACCTAGCCCATCGCCACTCGGAATGTTCGAATACGTCTGCTCCAATTACGTTCATGCTAGGTCCTCGCCTGGCGCTCTCGTGCTGCAGGCTCTGCTGCTCTTGCTCCACCTGAGAGAAACAAAACAACGTCATTGCAGCATATTTCCATATAGCTAAGGAAAGAAGAGTATGTACCAGTCTGAAGGAACACCAATCCAGAGTGAATCGCGATTCCCTGAACAATCTCTCGACGCTGGTGCGTTTGAAGTTCCGGGGACAAGAAAGCAGCTTCCACAGGGGCTTCACTTCCTCTTGCAGTTCGTTCAGCTCTTGCGAGAAGGGCATCGAACTTCCTAGCCTCACCACGACCCTAATACAAAAGAAAAAGAACACTTACAGATAGAGAAGATACATTTTGGGGGGCGCGTTTCTGTTGGAGCTGCGATAACAGCTGGTCCTACCAATCAGTGGCGCACCCAGGATTTCATCTTAGAGGGGGACGAGTTGAACAAAATGACCTATTTTAGATTTTTTTAAACATAAAATTTATAGAATAAAATCTAGTTTTCTTTTCTTTTTACATAGCTCTTCAATTACTTCGGTTATAGTTACACGAATGTCGCTGTGTATGTATAACAAAGTCAACCCATTCAGTCGTGGTTGTGTCATTGTGGATCTTAAATATGTTTTCAAAATTCTTAATGTAGAAAATGATCTTTCACTGACGCACGTCGTTACCGGAAGCGTTGCAAATATTTTTAATAAATTATAAATATTAGGATATATCGTTTGATCACATTTCAAAATCGCATCAATGGCATTTTTGCATGGAGACCATGGACACCAATACTGAGACGCACACAGCCACAGACGCACAACAATAGGCAGAATTCAGTGTTCTAGTATCGGCAGTTTTTGCAAATACGTCGGAACCTAAGTGAGTGTATGCCTTATTTGTATAGAGAAAAGTTGTTCAAAATGTTTAGTTTTAGAAGTAACTATAATACGGTTTAGCTAATTTTCCAGTGTTTCGTTTCCTTTTTCTTTGGGGGGGGGGGGGGGGGGGACTTGGCCCCCTGGCCCCCCCCCCCCTGGGTGCGCCACTGCTACCAATAGTAGGAAGATTAACAGCATTTGAGAGTATGAAAATATTCTTTACAGCTTAATAAACCTACAAGAGAGAGAAATAATCTCCTGTTTGGTTCTTGTGCCCGGTAATTATTGAAATTATTCTTTTGCATATAGCTCCCCACTTATCATAAATGCATAAAATCCCGTAGTCTATTCGTCGCAAGCGAAATTGATCGTTTAAACTCGAAGCGGAACGTTATCAGAAGCAATTAATCAAACGGAGCGACGCTACGAAAGGAAGGAGAGAACTATTTACATACATACAGGGCACTGACATCGCCAAGTAATTTAGCTTGCAGATAACAAGCTCGCGGAGAACTACAAGACGCTTCGAGGGCGGTTTACTATATATTGACGATTTCGCAGGTGTTTTCGGGGGAAACACCTACGAGAACCGTCTACGTGGATCGCGTCACGTACTATTCGGCTTTCGAAGTGCGTCACGGCTTTCCTGCTTGCGTGTTGTTGCTTCCCGTTATCTCGGTCGAAAGTTAGGGAGAATCCCGGCGAGGTGTGTTTTCCGTTTTCCGCGTTACGCGGTCAACACCATCCGTTCGACTTACGCGCAACATCCGAACAACAACTACTACATATCATATAAAACACGATCGGGAAGGGATCTCTTCTCTTCATTGATTCACTTCGCAACTATGTTAAGAAATCAGCCTTAAGATGCGTCAAGAGAATACAGACTCATCGGAGCTGCAGATTCCTCGGAGGTGCCTCGATAATTGCTCGTTAGAATCATCGTGGGACTCTGCGCTCGTTTGCGTCATCCGACGCCACCGTCGAAAGTTGCATATGTGCGAAACACGCTGCGATGCGCAGTTCCGATAACGATCGCCGATTCTAGGAGAGGACGTTAGCCCTGTTTAGAGGATCGCTGAAGCTGGACTATACGGGGGGTTCACGCTATTACTAGTCAACGTGTTTCTTGTAAATAGTAAATATTAGGAAAAAATGAAAGATTCAAAAGTAGTTGTGTTTATACTATCCTGTTAGATATGAAGATGAACTTCAATTTTTTAAATGGAATGCTGTATATTTTTTTATATCACATACAAGCGCGTGTCCTAGACGAATTCATCCGTATACTGCACGGTGACCTTGAAGGTCATGCAAGGTCAGAAATGGAAGAAACATTTTGTATGCTTTCATACGAGAAATATTCAAAACTGTTCTTCCATTTCTGACCTTGTATGGCCTTCAAGGTCACTGTGCAGTATACGAATGAAATCGTCTAGGACACGCGCTTTCATGTGATATAAAAAAATACAGAATTCCATTTAAAAAATTGAAGGTCACCTTCATATCTAACAGAATAGTATAAACACAACAACTTTAACAACGTACTACTTTTTCCTCTTTCATTTTTTTTCTAATATTTACTGTTTACAAGAAACACGCTGGCTAATAATAGCGTGAACACCCTGTATAAGTACAGTCTGTCCAACGAAGCAAAGGACGTTTAGCAAAGGACGCACGCTGGTGCACCACTGCCACGTCTCGTTGGACAAACTACATACATATACATGGTCCTCGCGCGATATCGGAGAACAATAACGGGTCTTGTTCCGATTTAGCGAAACGAGCAGAAGCTGCAGCATCTGTAGCGTTTCCCTTTCGTTCTGTACTTCGTTTTCGTACCGATCTTTCCGTGCGCTCTGGATCGTCAATGATCCAACTGTTCTTTGAGAGCGTGTGCCGAGATGCATGTGTTTTAAGCGCCATTTATCTTATCAGGCGCATCAACGAATACTTTCACAGTCGCTGTGTAAAATAGAAGCAACGCTCGGTTTCCAGTATTGTTTGCGACGCGATCCAGATAAAGCGATCTTATCGGTCGATCGGCTATACCGGTTCGGGACTCGTGGATCGGTGTTGCGTATCGCTTAGGCCCGACGCGACGGGCTGGTTCTCCGAAATAGTATATCAGTATCGGTCCGGTCGCGCGCCGAAACGATCGTTTCCTCGTCGCGTTCACAGTTAACGATGTCAATGACAAACTTTCACCGACGGTGCATCGTCGCGTAATGCGGGAAGCGGTGACGTCTTCGGAGAGCATATACACCGAGATACGCGAACGTGCGTGCGTGCATATGCGTACGTGCGAGCGTGCGAGCGAGCCAGCCGGAAGCCATTCAGTCGGCCGACTCGTACCGAGAGCCCTCTGACAATGTCGCACTTACGTTAGCAACTTACTTATATGTGTAAGCTTATACAACATTCGGCTACGCGCGCGACTAATCTGCGTCGTTTCGCCGCGTTCTCCTTGCGACGCTAACTGTTTCGCGAGTCTCAACCATCGTTGCGATACCGATCGACGAAACGCTACATAGTTCGTATTTTCCACTCGTCCCGACGACGTACAAGTTGGTCTTGCGATTTAACACGTTCACTGCCGTCCTGAATCTCGCGGTCTGCACCTATAAAGTTCGTTCCATTGTCAGAATAAATATCTGTGTGCATTTCCCTCTTCTTGCAAAGAATCTGCGTAATGCAATGCTAAAAATGCGTCTGCCGTTAAATCACTTACAAGTTCTATGTGAATTGCCTTAGTTGAAAAACATACAAAAATTGCTACATAACATTTTATTTTCTTCGTGTTTCTTAACGTTTTCTCTTTTGTAAAAAAAAGGACCACAATAATCTATGCCTACTGTAAGAAAAGGTCTATTAATTTTGTCGTCCAGACTTGTACAGTCATCGTTGTGTGCTGGTGGAGAAACTATTTTTCTATAGACCCGCGAAACGCAGCGGCGCGAAGCTGAATCAGTAATTAACACGTTCGCGCCCGGTGCGTTTCCGATGCAGACACGTTGAAAGAAGTTTCCACAACTTCTTCAACTTTTTAATGTGTCCAGCTCTTGAAACATCTGTTAGAATATATCCCAGGAGGAATCGAACCGTTCACAACGTTTTAGATATATGCGTCACAGATCGGAACTGTACGTAGTTTTGTTTACAGTATGAATTGCTTCGATTGCTAATACATTAAATTCATACAATCCGCAGTACCAGTGGCGCACCCAGGGGGGGGAGCCAGGGGGCCAAGTGTCCCCCCCCCCCAACAAAAAGGAAACGAAACACTGGAAAATTAGCTAAACCGTATTACAGTTACTTCTAAAACTAAACATTTTGAACAACTTTTCTCTATACAAATAAGGCATACACTCACTTAGGTTCCGACGTATTTGCAAAAACTGCCGATACTAGAACACTGAATTCTGCCTATTGTTGTGCGTCTGTGGCTGTGTACGTGTCAGTATTGGTGTCCATGGTCTCCATGCAAAAATGCCATTGATGCGATTTTGAAATGTGATCAAACGATATATCCTAATATTTATAATTTATTAAAAATATTTGCAACGCTTCCGGTAACGACGTGCGTCAGTGAAAGATCATTTTCCACATTAAGAATTTTGAAAACATATTTAAGATCCACAATGACACAACCACGACTGAATGGGTTGGCTTTGCTATACATACACAGAAACATTCATGTAACTATAACCGAAGTAATTGAAGAGCTATGTAAAAAGAAAAGAAAACTAGATTTTATTCTATAAATTTTATGTTTAAAAAAATCTAAAATAGGTCATTTTGTTCAACTCGTGCCCCTCTAAGATGAAATCCTGGGTGCGCCACTGCGCAGTACAGTAATAAATTTTGAGTTTAACGCGTTTTTAATGGAAGTCCTCGGTGTACAACGACGCGGAGTACCAGATTGAACAGTTTTCCCGAGAAACGATAAATTTCGACATTCCCGCTTGATCCTATAGCGACCGCTGAGTCGGCAATGAACGCGCTAACGATTCGATTTAACTGGAAATAATTCGATGAACGATTCTAGTCAAGCGATCGACACTAGCATCGTGTGCGCATCGAGACGCCTTCTGTTCAGAATGACGAACCGATGATGGTCGCGCGTTGACGAGTCATTTCGTCGGAAATGAAGGTGTCCGCTGCTTGGTACCGTGACGACGAGTGCTGACACCGTTACTCATTCATGACTAGTGCAGCTGATAAGTGGATCGAACGTCTCCTCGACTTGGCGGGAAACCGAGAACGGTCACGCTTCCGACGGTTCCGATCGCTGTCGCGTAAGTATCTCGCGGATCCACCGTGGATCTCATAGATCCCGAAGATTCCAACCGCTTGATAAAAGTTTCAACCTGGCCTGAAACTGTCCGTCAGTTTCATAGAACGCATCAATGTAACCGTTCAGTTACACGAAGCCTCCCATTAAAGCAGCTACGAGGAATCTTTATACTCGGAATAAAAATTTATTCCGCGCAGGAAGCTTCGATTCGGAAAAAAGTTAAAGGAGCCGAAGGATGCGTGGGACGCGCGTCACTCCTGTTGTTTTCCGTTGATCGAACGAATAATGCGTCAGTGGTATATCGATGAAAACATTGAGTCACATTGAACCGTTCGATTGCTGCAACCACGCTAACGGAACCGCGATAACGACTTTCTTCATCGTCTGAACTTGCTACACTTGGGATAGCAAACTTCTCGTTTCACCTACTTTTCTTTATTGTTTGTTTCATTCCGTCCGGAAGGTGGCTGAAAGTATTTAACGAGCAACGAACTTGAAGAAACCTGTAAGTACATGGTGAAGTTTTTAAAATCGCAAAGACTCACCCTTCACCTTCGCTGGGTTTTAAGGGTAGACGAGCGCCCAACTCGATCGCAGAGGCGAGGAAAGTCACGTACAAATCGGTGGCTTCTTTCCACAGCTTTTTCCTATAAATATGAGGGATTAGCGCCGTCGGGCTCTCGTATCTGCCAAGGTTGCGCACACCTATAACGTTGCTTTTTTATCGACATACTTGCATACCTAAATATATCGAGGAGCTCCACGGTTCTGTTACGGTCGAACATGTCCTCCACGTTCAAATTATCGATTTTCAGATGGACCTCGTACTTGGTCAGGTTCTCTTTCTGCAGCACGTTCATGTCCAGTACTTTGTACCTGGTCTCGTACGTATGCTTGTTCAAGCCCACGATCCCCAGCTGAAATCATGCTTCTTCAATTGTCTACTCTTCTTGTTAATTGTCTATCTTTATATTATTCAAGGTAGACATAGATAGAGTAAGCCAATAGGGTGAGGCTCGGTCATGTTAATTGTCTATCTTTATATTATTCAAGGTAGACATAGATAGAGTAAGCCAATAGGGTGAGGCTCGGTCATGTTAATTGTCTATCTTCATATTATTCAAGATAGACATAGATAGAGTAAGCCAATAGGGTGAAGCTCGGTCATGTTAATTGTCTATCTTCATATTATTCAAGATAGACATAGATAGAGTAAGCCAATAGGGTGAGCCTCGGTCATGTTAATTGTCTATCTTCATATTATTCAAGATAGACATAGACAGAGTAAGCCAATAGGGTGAGGCTCGGTCATGTTGGGTCTAGCGCTTTAGCTACCGGTTGAAAAAAAGAGATTAATTGACGCTTTATCGACCGGGAACCGAATAATAGGATTTTCGTTAGTTGTACTGGTACCAAAAGGGAGCTTGGAATTTTTCTTCTACATTATAATCGGAAACGAAATTCTTAGATGGCACACGATTGAAATTGCTATCGAAGGATTCGGTAAAAATTTTTTAGGATCATTGGCTTTCAAAAATTATGGAATAATCTTCTTCAATTGTTTACTCTTCTTATTAATTGTCTATCTTCATATTATTCAAGATAAACATAGATAGAGTAAGCCAATAGGGTGAGGCTCGATCATGTTGGGTCTAGCGCTTCCGGTTGAAAAAAAAGGATTAATTGACGCTTTATCGACCGGGATCCGAATAATAGGATTTTCGTTAGTTGTACTGGTACCAAAAGGGAGTTTGGAATTTTTCTTTTACATTATAAACGAAATTCTTAGATGTCACACGATTGAAATTGCTATCGAAGGATTCGCTAAAAATTTTTTAGGATCATTGGCTTTTAAAAATTATGGAATAATCGGCGGTAGGGGCTGAACGGGACTTATGGGACCGAATGATCGAACCTGGAAGTACTTCTGGTCCTTGGGCGCAACGCCATACAAAAATCCCCGATGGTCCCTCTTGCTGTACGTGTAGTGAATCCATGGTGGGAGATCGGGCGCGTTCAACAAAGAGGGTTGATAGGAGAATTGATCGGCGCGTCCTAAAAAAAGAAACACCAAGAGACACGTACATCTCAGAATTAATAATCGAGACACACCCATCAGAGGACCAAGTCCTCGCGATAAATTCTGAGTCTTCACGATAAATTCTGATTAATCGAATTCCGCGTATCGCTTAGCTCGGTCGCGAGGATTTCACACATATTTCCGAGAAAGAAGCTACGACGATTCATGAACGGTTTGAGGAAATCGTATCGTGCGAGAGACAAGGAGAGACAAACAGAAAGAGAAAAACGAGAAGAGGCACGTCGTTTACGTTACTCGAATGACGTCGCGCTAGAAAGCATCGGTTACACGTGACATCGTCAGCTGTGAGAGGCCGAGACACAATGTTCGACAGTCCCGGCGATTGCTATTCGCGACGCGAGCCCCACGCTGCTCGATTTCGACGCGGTGAATACGACCGCGAATTTCTTCGGAATATGTACCATCCATTTCATTCATAACATTACTATAAATTATTCATAAGGACGCCCCTTGTTCTACATCGTTAACTATTGTATACAGGGTGTTCTATTACAGTTGGGAGAAAATTTAAGGAGTGGTTCTCCATGACTATGTAAGTCGAAAATGAAGAATAAAAAAATTGCGCTAAACTCTTGGCACTCGAGTGGCGACTCTGAGGTGCCACTAAAAATTGCTGTACCGTTATTCGAAATATTGTTTACATTATTAAATATGTTGGTATCTAATCAATAGACTCCGGATTTTATGCATTTATGGCAAAAATAAGTACGTGCAATTTAGAACAGTGAAAAAATTATAAGACTTTAAGAGTATTAATATATTATTTTCACTATATTAAAATTATTAGTGAAAAATATAAATTTATATTTAGCTCCTATGTCTTACAATTGTTGCACAAACTTTTTATTTTCCATATAGATCCGGAGTCTACTAATCAATTACTAAACATGTAAGTATTTATATTCTATGAAGTATTACATCAATTTCATAAAAAAAATCAGCGAAAATGGAAATATTCTAGGTCGGAAGAAATGTTTAACTTTCGTGTTAAAATAGCTCCGAGTGCAAAGGATTAACAATTAAAAATCCACCTAAAATGCGGCAACCCATAACTAAATGACGAAGCCGAAATCATAATTTGTTTATTCTTCATTTTCGACTTATATTGTCACTGAGAACCACCCCTTAAATTTTCTCCCACCTGTAGTCGAACACCCTGTATATTTGCATTGCGAAACGGTATTCAGCCTGTATTCGTTGCAGTCTTTTTTAATCCTCGTACTCTTCCTTTTTCTGTGCCAGAGCTTGATTATTCACGTAGTGACCCATAAATTATGAGACTGACATACTGTGTCCATTTCGATCTATCTCGATCAGTAGCTAACGAAAAGACCTCGTTTGATCCAATTCGACGATATGCAGTATATTTCGAATTAATTCCAGCTATTTTATAGAAACGTTCGAGTGTGGCGTCGCGGTCTCGACGCGTTCTCGGATTATTTCCGTTGCACGCGACGCCCACGCGATGCAACACGGTCATTGTTCGTGTGTCCGTTGTGGTCTTCGTTTTCTCGTCTTACCGTCGCCGCTGCTCCACTTGAACGTCTCCGGTCTGATGGGGATCACGAACACCTCGGTGGTCAGGATGTCCTCGGCGGTGGCGAGGACCATCGCCGCCGACAGAGACAGCATCACGACCGGGAGCATGGTTGCCGCGTGTCAATAAACAAACACGCTGTTACCAGCCGATCGTACCGTTTTCAGTGCGCGTTTTCCGAGCAGGATCGCGCGCAACCGCGAATCCTGGTCATCGATCCCGGGAGCAGCCGACGGATTTACCAAGTTGCTCTAGGACGTCGAACGCGATTCAACGATTCGAATCGCAAGACTCCTGAGATAAGGGGACACAGCGTATCGATAGCTATCCGGAGCTAGCGAGACACGGATTTGCTTTTCCCGATCGAGGGTGTCGCTGATCTGGATCACCGGTGACGCTTATCGATCCGATAACGGCCGGATAGCGAATCAAAGAAAAACAGGGAACGCTGTTTTCAAGGCTGTTTCGCCTGAGCACGATGCTTTATGGTGTCTATCGCGTTCCGACCGCGACACCCGCGAGCGAAACCGACAAGCTTACGATATCGGTTTACGAGAGAGTCAAACCGGTCCCGGTGAGCAGACGACGTAGCAGACGACGCGCGATGCACGAGAGTGCACGCCCCGGAAAAACTCAGCCGCACCGGTTCATCGTGCACTCCCGATGCCTTTGGCTAGATCGGAAGACGATGATCGACCACAAGAGAGATACCGGCGAGAAAGAGCCGTTGCTTAACGAGACTCTGTTTATCATGAACGTCTACGACGTCGCGACGACGATCGCACACCGTTCGGCGTCGTCGTCGTGCTCAACCGCCGAACCAGATTCGAGCTTGCCGAAAAAACAAATGCAAGGTGTATGTAATGGTAAACGGAGCAGAAGAGCGCGTGCGTTTCGCCCTTCTCATGCGCAGCTGGAACATCGTATCCGACAACGCTTCCCAGGAGCGTACCAGTCGAGAGAACGACGAACCAAATTTTCATATATACGAAAATATTATAACTGTAGACACCTGGAGATGTTACAATTTTATTGTACATGGCGCGCGTCTCGAGCGATCTCAAAAGACAATTGAGTTACAGGTTTCCGACGACGCGTATTGTACATTGTACAGCATCGTGTCGCAGCCGTGCACGTGCCCTTATCTTCGCAACACTTCCGTCCTGTTCATTATCGTGACGCCTTTAGTAATATCCGATAACTGGGCTACATGGTTCGCGAAGCAACGGGCCCGCGGGGAACGCGAAATCCTATTCAACCGAGTCGATGCACAGCGGACCGTTTCTGTATAATAAATATAATAAGTAGAATTAATTTGTCATTCTAGCATACTAGAAGTCGATTCTAAGACCCCTAAAGCCCCTAAAACCGTTCTATTTATAATTAACACTAAACCTACCGAGCACTAAAAGCAACTGCCTCGCGTTGCCTTGTATAAATGATGTTGGGTGTATTAAAAATTCCCGCGAATTCTTATTGCAATATATACTTGAATAAAAGAATGTATCTATAATAAATCTCCACGAAAAGTATTGTTAAGTAAAATGTATAAAGCCGGTCGTTTGATCGGTGACGGTAGATTTAGTGTTTAGTGTATAATTATCAGAATTTTGTTCAGTATTCTGCAATTCTAGCCCACTGTGCGACGATCTTGTTTATCCTTCAACACCTCGCCGACCACAATTTTCGCAATTTCGTCCGTGCTTAGGTATTCACAATCTCTTTTTACTCGACGTTGACTTTGTTGTTCGCATACTATTAAACTACATATAATTATAGTACCGCGGGAAGGATTCCTGGAATACACCAGCTTCGCTTTCAAAGTGTGCGATGTCGATATAGTACTTGTTATGCTTCAATATTTTCCTCAGCATGCTTCGAGAAGTGCTCCAGTGATTACACGATTCAGGAACGATCAGAAATAAAGAGTCCAGCCCGCGAACTGGAAATCCCTGGTAATATACAGGCTTCCCGGGGATTCCCGGAAAAGACTAGCGTTGCCCAAATGTGATCCGATTACACGTTATTAAGAGCGTTATTAAAAGTCGATTCGATTACGAGCTGCCTCTGTAATATTATTAAAAATGATCGAGCTAGTGCTAGAATGTAATCGAATCGACAATATCGCGTTACAATTATTCGAGTGGGCACGAAGGGCTGTTTCGGCGCTTGTACCGTGGCGGTTCGTTCGAATTGTTCGTTCAAAAGGAAACAAATTGATGTCTACTGTATTTGTTGTCAGAGATACCGTTTAGCTAAATACCATTTTCCAAGCAACTTGTTGTTCGGTCTCTGTCTGTCTTTTCTGTAAATAGCAGTGGATCAATGTCCTAATCATTTCTCGAGTATATCTGCTTTACATTACACCGACTTAACGGTGCCATAAGTGGTTTGTTTACACCGTTACACGTCGTATTAAGTCGTCTAAAATATTTATTATTTCTCGTGTACATCGTAGGAGTGTGACGACGAATCGAATAATCGTGGGGTAGTCGAGAAGCTTGTCGGGTAGATTGCAAGCTCGAGAGAACCCGGTGTGCGGTGGTTGGGTTCGTTTGGGCGGAGGTGTGCGTGGAGGTCGGGGGCCCCGGGATCTCCTCTCTCGGACGCGGCGCACGGCACTGCCTATTGACGTCTGCGGTAGGCGTGGTTTCGCTCTGCCCGATAGAGGGATTTGAGGGATATATTTACCGCACCGCACAACTTTTCTCTCTGGTGCGCGCGAACGAGCCTCGCGTTATTCGATTAATAATGTGTCGTATTCACAGTGCGAGGTTTGATGCGACCGGTGCACGCCGCGGAACCGTGGCCGCAGCTCGCCACAGGGATTGATCGCTCCCTAAGGACGCGCGGACCTTACTTCGGCCAGGGGTGAGACTTCGCCTCTTTCTCGGGAACCAATCCGGGAAACCTCTACTACTGGGAACCTGTACAACGGAGTGCCGAGAGTGCCGAGTGCTGCCAGTGCGCCCACGGGAACCTAATTCCCCGAGTGACGGTGCTCGCTCGCTCGCTCGTTCCTTCGTTCGTTCGTTCGTACGTTCGTTCGTTCGTTCGTTCGTTCGTTCGCTAGCTTTGCTTTGCTTTGCTCGCTAGCTGGCTGCCACTCTCGACACAGTTGCCAGTGGACAGTGTGCTCGTGACAAGCCTCGCGCGTCGCCCTGTCCCTCTTCTACGTCGTCGTGGGACGCGTTTAAACGTCTCTTCCCTTAGCCTCCTCGGAACCTAATCCTCTCTTTTCTTTCTCTCTTCCTTTCTTTTTCGTTTCCTCTTCTGTTCGAGACCCACGGGATCCGAGAGCATGGCGGGTGACAGTGTTCCGGTACTACTGGTCACCGCGAACGTGGGCAGCGTTTTCGAGGAGGTACGTACAGAAATACACGCGATTTTTCCGATCATTTTCTTCCGAGCCGACCGCACGCGACCCTGAGCGATCGATCGCACCTCACGATTTACACGTTCCTACGTGACACGACCTACTTCTTCTTTCTCTCTTCCTTTCTCCCCCTTCTTTGCACCATCCTTTTTCTGATCGCGGTTGTTGGCGCGAGTTTCGTACCTACGATGCAAAAAGCTTTCTTTAAGGTTTTTCTCTCGCATGAATCCCCATCTATTTCGATGGTAGAACTATATCGAAGCATCGAGACGCTATAGACATTTCTGATTTTTTCGATCGGAGGGTTCACGGGGAAAATCTATTTCTTCATCTATACACACCGTTTTACACCAGATATCCCACCATGCAACTGTACATCTCAATTAATTCTTAAAATTTATATTCCCCCGTTTTCCCGTGGACTCTCCGATTATTGAACAACTTTCATGGGAATTTATATACTCGGTACTTCTGGAATATTACTTTATTTCACCGTGATCCATTGGGGGGAAGTTATTCCGCGAAACTTTCACCTTACCTAAAGGGGTGGTTGTCTTTACTAACGAACGTGTCCAAAGGAATCTGTCAAGCATGATGAAAAATTAGGATAGTTACATCGTAACGCTAGTAAGAGAACCACACTTACACCACGAGTCTCCTCTTCCCTTCCTTCCTTCCTTCTTCAGTCAACTTTTGCCTTTTCTTTTTCTCATTGTCCGACACGTTGCTACGCGTGCGAAAGCAACGCCGAGTTCATCCAGATCCCACGTTGGTTAACGGCCCGCGTGAATCTGCACGGAACACGGAAATTATTAGGTGACAAGAATGTTCTTGCAGTCTTAATCACTATGGATAAATAACAGTATCGCCTTTCGCTTCTATTACCAATGATCCCACAATGATTTATTATAAAACGATCTCTTTCCGGTGTTCAAGAAGCGATTAATTTCGTAATCTGTTCAATTTCGCCGATTTTGTATATGATTATCCAGTTGAATAAATTAATAGATATTAGTTATATGAAATTTTGTTTTAGCATTGATATTAGAAGTGGCGGGAGCATTTTTGATTATCCGATATTTACCGGCTGTCGTTACCGACCCCGATCTTCCCCGATCGGTATAGAAATCGTGAAACTTCCTTTACCGGGCGTCGATACGTCGGTAACTAACAATCGGACCGATAAGAGCAAAGTTTTATTTTTATTTTCGCAGCCTAGCGTGATGTTGAAAATTTGGACGGAGGAATTTTTATCTGTAAGTATTACAAGATAAGATGCACTGTCATCGCGTAAACATTACAACGTATATTTACATTGACGGTGTGATCGTTTTTCGCAGACTATACTGAGGCTGGATCCAAAGTTTATTGCACTGCACTGCCAAGAAGTGGGTGGGAAAAATTATGAGAAAAGCATGAGGCACGTCGAGGACTTTGTTAGGTAATTGAACCGCCAGTAACACATAATTCTTTTGGGACCCGTGGAAAGGTTCTCTAGGAAATCCTATTAGAGACTCAGTCAAAGGGTTTCCGTTGACAGACCTATTTGAGAGCCTAACTGAATTAATGGGGTGGAAACTAATGCTTTGCGTTACACAAAAGATACGTCTTATTTTAAAGAATCTATGCATTAGAGGGCTTTGTACAAGTTTTTATAAACTGCACACGAAGACAAACAGGTTTCCTTGGTTACAATATTGAATGTGGTTTAACGCACAACTGGCAGAAAGGGATAAAAATAGCATGGTCACGCGTGTCTCTACAGTTGAGCGAGCCGCTTCAAAAGAAGAGTTTATTGAGTGATATTCATGGGGGAGCAATGTAAAAAAAGAATGAGAATATAGCTTGTCTTCTAGCTAGTTGGAAAAGTTCAAGATCTCTGCGGAGCACTGTTTAATTCCATGACTTTACAGGTTGCTTATGTCATCCGAAGAATTAAGACTGTTCGACAAAATCAGAGTATTCTTAGATGAGGATTACTCCTCCGCTGAACATTTTACGGTATGTAAATGGAAAGTAAATGAATGATTGCGCTTGTCAAGAAGTACGCATAAATTATTCGACCATTAATTATCTTCACAGGCACTTGGAAACTTCTACTTTGTGCACGAATCCTTAAAGGACGTTTTACTATGGGACTTCCAAGGTACCGTACACCCTCATTCTTCAAAGTATACCGGATTGTCCCACCTAACTTGAGCATTTACTTGTTAATGTTTGGTACTCAAGATCACAGGATCTAGGAGGTATTATATTATACTATAGGAGGTATTAAAAGTGCTCAAGTTAAGTGAGACACCCTGCGCACTATCTATAAATGCATCCATTTAGAACTGCATTTACAGAATGCACTTTTGTACCGGTAAGTGGGAAGGAAGTTCACTCGGGCAACATAGAGGCAGTCACGACCAAAGAGAAGGCAAAATTCCCGCAGGAGTTCTTTCCAGAATGCAAATGGTCCAGAAAAGGATTTCTGAGAACACGATGGAACATCAGTGGAACGGTTTTTGATCTCATAAATATACACTTGTTTCACGATGCCAGTAACTTTATCGCTATGGAAACGGTAAGAGCTCGGTGCTGCCGTCACCTAAAAAGCGAAATTCACGACAGACTCGTTGATCGTTCGATATAATTCGTTTACAGTTTCCATCCGTGTACAGTAAAACGCGCAGAAGAGCGCTGGAGCATACGTTAGATAGGTTTCATAACGACAAGTATCCAAATGTACCATACTTTTTATTCGGGGACTTTAATTTTAGAACAGACACAGCCGGTGTGATAAAAGTAAGCTAAAAACATTAAACAGCTCTTATCTACCTTGTTCAAACAAGCTAAGATTTCGTCTTCACTTTCGCAGAAACTCACGGAAGATACTCAAGAAAGAAGGCAGTCGAATAAGGGAAACATTTCGAAGCTGCAGTTTCACAATAAAGACGATGATCTCATTTTAACGTTAGGAAAGAAGGAGTTTTCTCACTGCAAGCATCAGAACGTGTTCATGCAGAACAGTGGAGAATGGGTAAGCGATTTGTCGTCGGTTCTTATATATCTGTTCTGTAATGTTGCTTACGGTGTTGTATCGACAATTAGGAAGACCATAATGAAATTACCGATATATTTATGTAGCTACGTGAATATGACAGAGAGCTGGAAGACTTTGACGGAAGATTATTTGAATTTCCAATTAAATTTGTGCCCAGTTACCCGTTTGAGGAAGATATCAATGAGGGCTCGCATTACATGCAAACACGGGTTCCGGCTTGGTGCGACCGAGTTTTACTGAGCACGACAGCGAAAATGCTGGTCCAAGATGTATGAAATACCATCGTTTAACTCATTCTAACTAATGGAACAGTGTTTCGAACAGACGATCTTATGTGTTTTCTCTGTTGTTTCTGTCTGCGTAGATATCGTCGCCGGACGCAATGGAATACGGGATAGTAGGTCCGATCACGTGCATGGGTGACCATAAGGTGCGAGAATTATTTTTTTACTATTTTAAAAAGCGAAATAGAAACTCTTTCCTTTCTATTTATTATATACTGGGTACATTATACTTACACACTTCCTAGTTCTTATTCTGATGATTCATTCTTTTAATTATTATGGTGCAGCCTGTTTTTCTGGAGTTTCGAATGAATCTTTAAGCACTAAGGTACCTATCTATGAACTGTCTGCCTGTTCTTATCTTGGTTTCCCGTATATCCTATATTTCTGCTAGCGTTCCACTATCTCTTGTTTCTATTCTACATTATAACTACATTATTATACATAGGGGCTTGCTCGGTGTAGTTGGTTCAGTGTAGTACCACTTTTCGATTCATCTCGGACCTCGCCGAGTCTCGATCTCACGAATTCTATGTGGAATCACGGACTATAATGTGTGTTTCCATACGATCATGAGCTCCCGAAAGCATTCGGTGATCCCTTCGATCAACAGAATAAAAAGAAGCCCGTTCGAGAAAAAATAAAAAAACGGGCCAAAAAGAACGATTTCACAGGTTCGGGTACCGTGCGTGACCATACATTTCACCGTGTTCAACAGTATATATCCGTTGGTATTACTCATAGTTCCCTTGAAATCACGTAAACCGTTAGCTAGAGACTTGGAGCCCGAACTACCACACGAGGAACGTTCCCCCGCTCCCGCCCATGCCCCCACCCCCACCGCCCTTCTTCACTTGTATCACCGAAACCAATGCACGATAATACATAAGGATCGTCCATGTGTTTTCTTCCCCTTTTGCAGCCAGTCTACTTGAGGGCTGATCTCGCCTTGGACGAAGGTATGATAAACTGCTGCAGCTTGCCGCGCGCACCCGAGCTTTGCTTTCGAGTGCCAGACCATTACGTGGAGTTGTTGTCCATGTTGCCTGATTACAATAGTAGTTGCGGAGCGGTCCGGATCGGTTATACAGACCGGTCGGCCAATTTGTTGCACGCGGCACCCTTGAAGCATGATCCCTACACCCCGGATAGCATGGACAGTCCGAGTCCGAACGCGATTATCATCGCCACGACCGAAACGCTGGACATAGACGCGGAGAACGAGCGGGAATCCTCTTTGCACGCCGTTCAGGCATCGCATACGTCGAGACGCGTCGACAGAGCAGTGTCGCCGGCTCTGCTAAAGTCCAAGTTGGAGCTGATCGTGCGAAACAAGAAGCAAGAGGCCGGTGATACGGATCAGGACCCGGGGACCGACATCAAGAGGAGTCCCAGCGATTGTTGCCTTCGCTCCTGGCCTAACAACGAGGACCGCCAATGGACAGCCAGGACTAACAGGTCGAACAGCGACGTGTCCTGGCAGAGGTCTCATCTGTTGACTCATGCTTGGGTCCAGGGCAAAGGAGAGCAGGCGTACCACACGTTCGGCGACGGATTCGTCGACAGAGGGTCCCTGACCTCCACTCCTCCCGACGGTATGGAAGGATTACCGCCTGACCTGATTATACCGAGAATATCCATCATAAATGCGAGCAACTTCGAGTCGAACGAGAGCTCCGTGTACCTGCACGACGACAAATACGTCGGCTACGCGGATAACAAGCTGAGCACATACTCGGACGGGCGAACGAAGAGTCTGAGCGGCGAGGCGATCAGCTCGGACAAGTCCGACGAGCTGTGCGAGAAACTGGACGATGAGAGCAACAGACTGAGGAGGAGGAGCGAGGAGGATCTGTTCTTGCAGAACCTCGACGAGCTGATAACGAGTCGCGTGGCTTACAACGAGGAGAAAGAACCACCCGATCGAGAGGTCAGGACTATCGATGTGAAGAGAGGCGAGCAAACGTTGTTCGAGTCCAGTATTAAAAGTGGAACTCTAGTATTAGCCGAAGACAGGGTCAAAGAGGAGGCGAGGCGCAGCGAGATAGAGGTATTCAACGAAACGGAGATTCTCAAACACGAAATCGTCGCCTCGAACGATCCCCCGAGGAGCAATCGGCCGCAGAGTCAGGACGATAACGCGGGGAACGCGAAGCTGAGGACGAAGGCGTACAAAGTGACGGAGCGGTGTAAGCACAACATCGTCGGGAAGAAGAACAGATGCCGGAAATGCTGCTGCATAGTGTCGTGAAAGGACACGTCCTGAACGTCGCTTTTCCACCCGCGTTTTATGTTCCTTATTTATTTAACACACCGTAGTCATCCGAACTTTCTTCGAACATCCTCGACGTTCGATCGAGGACGCGTAATTTATTGGCGGACAAGTCAATTACACCCGATGGTTTTGCAGAGCCACGCCTCCGCAAACATGTTCGGACACGCCCCTTTTTTCGCTTTGTTCCGTTATAAGTGCATGTCGCGAAACGTTTCCACCTTCGCAGTGTCGTCTCTGCATGCGCATGATACTCCTGCTGGACAGAGTTGGGCAACGAACCTCGGGACTTGGGTCCGTTTTGACCCAGGCTCGCAAACGATTGTTTTTTCATTCGCCCGGGTTAAAACGAACCGACGCACCGTGGTCTGAAGATTAATCGCCCGACTCTCCACACAAGCATCGTCGATGGAGCAGATATAAACTCTCGAGTTCGGTATCTTTTGAAAAAACATATAAATAAATTTTCTCCAATTTGATACGATTCTACTCTATTCTATTCCAAACGACTTTGAATGAAATGTAGATTAACATTTGCGAGAGATGTACTTGTTCCATGGACGCTAGTTGAATAATTAGTATATCGTTGTTGCATAGTGTTTCCATGTTATGTTGTGTAGAGTTTACAAAAACAGGGTACTCGAATACGACTGTGTCTATTACAGACCAGGCATGGGCAACGAGCGCTCTTTGCCCTGGGAGCGACTCGGATTGCCCCGAAGGGCCAGTGACGTTAGTGAAAGAGATAGTAGAGTCCCGAGTAGGCGTGGCTTGGGAGCAATCCGTGCGCATGCCTGGTACAGACCACTAACTAAGTACGATGTATTAGCGTTTACCAGTATATCTGACGGACTTGTAAGGAACTTTTCCTAATTTCCCGTTTCACCGGACCCCACATTGTGCAATTATCTGTTTCTAGACTTCACGTCGAGTCTTTTTCTCAGTCTCGATCGCATCATACCTCGCAGATTTCGCACCCTTTCGTCTTCAATCTTCTAGAAAGTATCTTTTCGTTCACGTTGCACTTTCAAATAACCCGCGCGCACGAGGCCGCTCGATCAGTCGTGACGTCATCGGAGCCGCCGACCGCGCGAAAATTCAAATTGAAAAATCGATCGGCGATTCTGACAACGACACGATTTGGCGCGAGCGACATCGCACGAAAAAAAAATTGATGCACTCTCGTGTGCATCGTATCCTTTTGCCAAGTTCACTGTGTCTACCGTAGCATGTTTAGCGCGATGCACATGTAGCCCGGTACTTGGACTCGACTGCCAAAGTTAGTTTCGTTCTAGCGGTAAGAAGAGAGAATGTATGCGTATATGTGTGTGTCTGAGAGAGAGAGAGAGAGAAACATTAATTTTATTTACGAGATAGTTTCTTTTACGTTACGTTCAGTTCTCGATGCTTGTTCCGTAGCTTATCTGCCTTTCCTCTTTTTTTTAATTAATTAACTCGAGACACCGTCGAGCAAACGCGATGACGATATTAACGATAGTGCCTTAATGAACAATGGGGCTCTCGTGTCCGTTCGAGTCTTCGCGGTATAGTTAGTGCCGTTAAAGTATAGTTAGCGCATAGACGAGCCCTATTCTTTCGAGTCTTGCCAAAAAAGAGTCGCTCTGTACTCGAAGTACAATCGGTCAAGGGATCGAGAACGTCACGTTTCCATAGGTACTTAGTCGAATCTTAATTTTGTAAGTTTCGTTCGATCGAGCCGACTCAAAAGATCTCCGACAACCGGGACCCAATAAACGATCGCAGATTCGAGCTGTTCAGTTATTACGCTTGATCCCCGACGTCCTGCTGCAATTACGTTCCCCTCTCCCACTCCCGTACGCTATCGATTACGTTTTCTCCCCCGTTTGTAAACACACGTTTATTTTTAATCCAATTCCCTTCTATTTATAACCTCGATGTGTATGCCGTTCGATGTTACGTGTTGCTGTTTTCTGCACGTTGCATCGCAGTGTACTTTCGGTGTTCCACGTGTTTACCCCGTCAACACTAAATAACCGTACGGTGGAGCAGATCGAAGTAAATTTGAATATTCGCGCGGTTGCTACTCTAATACCGCGTTCGAACGCGCGACAGTTTCCCGCGCGGCCTGTGCGCGCGCATCGCGTTCCAGCACGCGTGCGCGGTTCCCTTCACGGCGCAAAACAAATTTAAAATTCCATGTCGCGAACGTATCTAGATTGGCGGGAACAACGCGATCGAATCAACATTTACAGCGATATTGTCTAGAAAAAAATTAAATCATTGACAGATATATAATCGATGCACTGTGAATCTTTAATGCATGTGTGAAACCTCAACGTTTCAAAATAAGAACAGTAGGGGTGTGAGGGGGTACCCGAAATGGCAGTCGGGTCGAGTCGAGGTCCCGAAAGTTTGCAATTTTCGGGTACCCGAAGTTAAAGTTGGGGCAAGCCTGCGGTCAAATCAGCGATAAATAACTCTGTGCATATTAATATCTTCTGAAGAATATTAAATTTTACTATAAAATTAATTTCTTCATATAAATTCAATACCAACTCTCAATAATATTAAATTTTACTGTAAAATTAAAATATGCACAGAGTTATTTATCGCTGATTTGACCGCAGGCTTGCCCCAACTTTAACTTCGGGTACCCGAAAATTGCAAACTTTCGGGACCTCGACTCGACCCGACCCGAGTGCTATTTCGGGTACCCGAAATGGCGGGTACCCGAAGTTTATAATCTTTCGGGATCCCGACCCGACCCGAACCAGAAATTTCGGGTACCCGCACACCCCTAAAGAACAGTATTATTGTCACTGTTTCGAGAGAGAACTCTCTACAAATATAGGAGTTTGCATAAATATCCACAGTCTATTAACCGTTAGATGAATAAAATTGATTTTCATTTGCGAATTCGACCAATACCAAATTTATAGATCAAGATATGTTGCATTCTTGTTGTCCATTTTGAAAGTCCAGTTAAGCAGAGCCCCGGGTTGAAATCGTTTAGGATAATACGGTCCTACCTTGATCTGCTCTACTGTAGTCGAAAGACGATCCACCGAATGATTGATTCCTGACCGCAGACACGATGAACGATGGGTCCAAATCGGGTGTGATGTCCGGCTTGACCAGTCGCGAGATGCTCAACAATAACAACAACAATCACAGCGGCGGCGGCGGCGTCGGAGGCAGCAACAACAACAACAACGCCGCGTCTACGATCACCAGATACATTCACATCAAGCACGCGGACTCGTCGGTGAAGATATTTCGGGAGACGACGGTCTGATACTGCCGTGACCACAGTCCCTGTTCGATTCGAAACGCGTATTTACCGGTTGCTGCCGGTGCACGGTTGAACGGCCGATCGATAATCGTCGATCGTGCCCTCGAACCGTTTTTACGCACGGGTACGCGAGGAACAACCCCTCCTTCGCGTCAGCCATGTTTACACGGGATCCAATAATACACCGTTGGTGGATCGTTGACTGGATGATTTCGATTAATGTGACCAGATTGACGGAACTTCGTACCTGCTGCCATTATAATATGTACCTGCTTGTCCCCCTCCGACGAGACAAAAAAGAAAAACAACAATTCACCAACGGTACCCCATCTGTCAGTCGCATGCAAATATTGCAAATGTGGAGCCCGCGGTTCCACCGCGCTACCTATGTTCGATCGTACGAACTAATTAATCGGGTTACACTTTCCCCTGGTCCCGATCGACAGAATAATTGAAAAACTAATTAATGGGGATTCGAATGATATGCGAGAATAGAACAGTCACCCGATGTATTTTTTTACGCCCGTTTCTGCACCGATTCAGACCGGTTGTTCGGCGGCTTATTTAATAACGTCGCCGGCATTACGCCTCGTTAATTGACCGTTTATTTTCCGCGTTAACCGTCCGACTAAATTTTCAACGAAGTCGTTAAATTCCTCGAAACCCGGTTAACGATATCGGTGCATCGGTACATTCTCATGCGGCGATTGATCTAATCCCCATACATCTGGAATCAAGATTAACGGATGGCAAAATTGCGATCTAGCGGACAACTCTGGTCACGTTACTCTTAAATGTTACAGTAGAAAGGTTGTAAATGTTTTTCATAGAACGTTTGATGTATGTTATATCGAGGTGAGATTATTAACGACGTGAGGAAACGGATAAAAGGTATTTATCGTACTGTACCCCCTGTCGGTACAATCGCCGCGAGCGATATCGCTACGATCTTACTTTTTTTTTTAAGTGTTCGGTGTTCCTTACACGCTGTATTTCTTTCGACGAGATTTTTTGAAGTCCAAGACGAAACGGAGGATTTTACGATAGACGATGTTTCCGTTAAAGATCGTTCGACGTGATATTACCGTGGCACACCTCACTTTGACGGTCTTTGTTGTTGAAACTGTAAGAAGAGTATTGCGCTTATGCGTGCCGCCGGAACCGATCCATGCAACTTTTTTGCAACGACGACTCGACGTTTACGAATATTTCACGATCCTTCCGCTTGCACAAAAATTAGCCGTATTTCTCGTTCGGAACATAAAAAATGAAATAAAGACGAGACGGTTGGCAGCCTTCAACGCAATTTACTCCGAGGCGCTCGATCCACGATAGTATCTTAATCCGATCCAAGTGGACTCGAAATTCGCTGGTACATTCCATTAGTAACTGGTGGGTGAACTCGAGACCGATCAAACAAACTACAATATAATTATAGCAAGTAATCAGACATTTTAGAACAGTCCCATTCGGCAAGCTTGCGGCGGGCATATCTGAGGGCAATGCGACGTCAGCGGGAAAAATATCATTCGTGAAATGTCTCATTCGAATGCAAGCGGCTATACGGCCGCTCGTTCTATCCCACTCAGTCTCGCGATAATCTGCTGTCGATCGCCGTCACTGCCTTCGACCAATAACGACAATACGTGTGACAACACACATGCAACGTTGCCCGCCAAGTCGCTTATATCCGGGGAATCAAATTCTCTGCCCGCACCGGCGATAGCTAAACGGGACTGATCTAGAACCTAGATCGGAGTCTGGTTAGGTACGAGCGGGCTGACGCTCCGTCGTGGGCAACAAAGCCACGCCCACTTGGCCCCGAGACGTTGCTCCCGGGAGCGAAGAGCGTTCTCGGTGGTCGTGCCTGGCCTGGATTCTCCGTAGAGTGCATTGTTATTTGCACACGACATATCTGTATTTCTTCTCAACGTCCCAAAATGAATGTTCGTTAAGTTCTTCGCGGACGTCTGCTTTACTTAAGGGCTTCTGTAATCTTATTCGGATAAGACTCGCCGGACCATTATTTGCTCGCAATTTATGCTTCCAACTTGTTCTCAGTCGAGTCAGAAATGAATACCGTCCACGTCTCCTTCGAAATGATTTGCCGATTTCTCGATGTCCAATACCTGGAATTTGTTTACGACTCGACCGAGTACTGTCTTCGGTGCGACGAACGACGTTATCTTCTAAGAACGTTTACTCGTATGAATTAGGTAAACTCGGCAAATTTGCCCACGACTGCTATGAGATCCGTTCCATAGGGACGGAAGCGAACGCGACTGCCCGTCACAAATTTTTGAAAGTTCGCGTTCGACAATTCTGAGAAAGACGTCTTCGCTGATTCTCGAAGTGCTAAATTAAGTGAAAGCCTTGCCGCTCATTTCGCGACATACACACGACTCGTCCCGCGCTCCGTTTCTATCTTGAGAGATATATATATACCTATATATATATATATCCTTTGCCAATCGACGTGTGTGTCGATGATAATCGTGAGTCATTCCTTGAAAGGTAGCCGTAGGATTTGTTAGAGTTAAAGCGTATACTTCGACGATTAGAAGTACGTTTGGACGGAGTACCTGATTAGTTCAAGAAGAGCGCCGAGCTATGCCACAATCGATTTTATTTTGCAGAACTTGTTCTAGACGTGTCGTATAGTATAAAGCCACCGGTTCGCGATTCTCCCTCGTTACCGTCGCGCGAGAATGTTCGCCAATTCCTACGGATAGAGACGAGAGACGATTAACGAAAGAAAATCGCGAATTGTGTTTCGCGTGGCGCCGCAGAGATCGCGATAGAAACCGAGCTATACGCTTTATCTGTGACCTAATAATTGAACTCGATGTACGGTATTGATATATTCGTAGGATTAAGGATCTAAATGCTCCCAACAGACTGGTTTCCAATATCTTCCGCGCGGGCAAGTTTTTCGAGAAACTTCTTTCTCGGCGGGATCGTCGTTAGGTTGTTGCAAAAATTTCAAATCTATAGGTTTCGATGATCCCGTCTCGTATCGATTCACGAATCGGTTCGAACAAGGTGGAAATTTGGTGCTGGCTGGATCAGGCTTGGTCGCGGAAGACCCGCCCACTCGGTGTCTCCGCCCAGTTTCGCAAATGTTGTTATCCCCCGAGGGCAATTCTGGGCGCTATCTGGGTTGGATACATGATCTCCAAATCGATCGGATAACTGGATTTCTCTGTTTAATTTCACCGAAATTGGAATACCGCTATCGAAAGCCTTGCTTGCTCCGACGTTTTAAATGAAACATTATTTCTACCGTCTTCCGATGGCGGCTGAACGTTGTACTTTTATAAATATGGATGTACTTATATTTTGTACAGGCTGTACCTTACACGACCAGGATCTGTTGACATAAATGAGATTATATGTATATGTATAGTGTCGGTGTTGTAAGAATAAACGTTTTACGGTAGGGTTGTTACTTTTGTCCACGGAAGTGTTGAAGGGTGTCTCACGTTAAGTTTCTCCGGCCGGATTTAAAGATAAATTGTGATGCACTTATTTCATGTAAACAGCATATACAAGAGAAAATAAAGTTAATGTTCTGTCGCAGACACGGTCTACATTAATTAACCCCCGGTTTTATGCGTTGCTGCAACGGCTTACCGACTTACGGCAATGAAAACAGCTGTCACTTCGGTTCTGAATATTCTTTATAAGACGTCACAAAAATATCATAAAGAGTTTTTACAATTTGTAAATATAATATAAAATAACTAATATATGTATACGATCGCTATATGGAGGTCGCATGTAAAGTAATTAATCTCATTAATTTCAACGCGTAGCAAAATTTGTTGTATATTAAATGTGCTTCATACTTTCTTGACAGCGGAGGCCAATGTACATCTGTATATCTTATCCTCTACTGATAGGATATTCTGTTAGAGACATTAAATGCAAACATACCGAACAATAATCAACAACGATTATACACGTCAGATCCATAAGAAATCGTTCCACGAACGATTCTTTTTAAACGTTTATAAAAATAACTCATCAGATTCAAATATATTACACGTTCGAGTGTGATTCCCTGTAGTTAAAAAGTTTTACCGGGATCATTAACCATTAATATAGTAGAGCGTCTTGAACTGACCAGCATTGGGGGAACGCAATAAATTACTCACGAGCATACAATGATACCCCGTCTTATGAGAAACTATAAAATATGCAGACATCGACGAGTACGACGAATAGAAAAGCGCGATGCTTCGCATTCGAGTATGTATGTACATTGACAGCAAACATCCCGCATTGTCCAGCGCATAAAGTTTTACAGATTGTTATTGTTCTGTCCTTCGAAGTACATGAAGTCCTGAAACACAAGCGCATTAGTATATCCAAACAACAAATCGTTCCCGAAGACGAAACGATAAAAGGAAGCTCACAATTAGCAGGCAAGCACCAAGTAAAACGGCCTTCATCTTCACATCCAAATCTAGGGGGAAAGAGATGCCGAAATTGTCGGCATCCGTGAAAAATTCCCTACCGAATCCACTCCATTCTTTTTGAATGACTCCAACCGTGTGGTGGCCGTCGGCAGATTTCACCTACAGACAAACGCGAATTTTACAAGTTTCACACACGAGTTTCGTCTATTCCATTTATAGCAGTAATCAGCGTTATTAATAACAATTGTTCATTTACTTGATCAGGAAGTTCTCACTTTATACTATAATCTAGTTAACACCTATATTAATACATAGATTGATATTCAGTGGCATTCATTTTAAGCCGATCATTTTCAACCCTCCACGAGCACACTTATTTTTCGCACTTTCCGTAAGTACAGGGTGTAAAGAAATGTTTGGTCTTGGCAAGCATAGGCGTATTCTACATTTTCGGATCGATGAAGATCTGTAAAAAAAAGTTGCCGCAAAATTGTCCTTCATCTTGAATTTTAAGGTCAAATTTTCTTTATCGCATTGTATTCTATGCATCATGCAATTCAAAAAATATTTGACCTTGACATTCAAGGTCAAGGACAATTTTGCGGCAACTTTTTTTAACAGATCTTCATCGATCTGAAGATGTAGAATATGCCTATGGTAGTCAAGACCAAACATTTCTTTACACCTTGTACATTGGGTCGTTAATGCCCAAAGCTTTTTTCTACTGTTTTCGGCTTTTAAAAAATTTGAAAAAATTCTGGGACTCTTATTCGAGTCTCTACTTTAATAATAAGGGTCGACTGTCCTTTCCCTTTGAAATTTTCGCCTAGACGTAAACGACCCAGAGTGCCCACGGAGGGTTAAGTAATTCCATAGGGCCGGTCGCCGATGACCCTCGCCATGTTCTACCATTCAATATCCCTTCTTCCATGGGAACGGAGTTTTCCGAAATTGCCTACAAATTACCTTGAACGCTACTTCTACGCAAAATCGAAGCCATGGCCCTTTGATGGTCAATACGGTGTCCCCGGACGCATTGCGAATCGAAAACGACGGCCGCCATAAACTCCAATCTTGCGACACCGAGCCCAACAATGTGTCACCGGAATAGACCTCTAGCTCCTAAACAAACAAATCACTGGATAATTTCACGAAAACAATCGAAAAACACAGACTGTCCAAACAGACGTCTCTCTAGGCTGAACGTGTTTCGAACAATACGCCAGCAAGAAATCGTGGCCGGTGACCGGTCGGTCGGTGCTGTTCAAAGAATAAGCGATCGTGACCGGGCTTCCCTATGGGACGACTAACATTTTCGTCGAAGGTGATCGTCGCAGATGGTGCGCACGTGTGCAACCAAGTTCGCGCGCGTCATATGCGCGCCGCATGTTCGACAAAGCCGCTAACGGAAGGCGTTTTGCAAGAGCAATACTCGTTGGTCGCCATAAATAAGGGGGGCAATTACGGGACCCATGCGTCCTTCGTAAACCGATCGACCGTACCTATGCACAGCGGTCTGGAAACCCATTTCTCGTGGCCAAAATTGAATTTTTTCAAGTGTCGTATCTTGACAGATCAATCGATAACCCACCAAAGTTTCGAAATAAATAATATTAGCTATTTTAGATAATTATAAAGATTCTTCGCACGAGAAGAATCGGAAAGCAGCAACTTTCTGAAATTTTTTCTGCTTCAGCCCCTAAAAACTACATAAATGATTCTTAGATAGAACAATTCCATAGTGTGCCATATAGACCCTCCCAAATACAAATGTATATATTTTATTGTAACATTTAAACATATATCTTCAACTTTCAATACTTCCTAGAAAGATAATAAGAGTTCGGTATAACTGGACTTTCGCTGCAACAGAATTCCAGTAATGCGATAAATTCGTGCATCGAGCAGGATGCAGTGAGTCACGAAAAGCTGACGCACGCGTTTCTCAAAATGATATAGGTAGAAAATTCGCAGTTTCAAACCGAGCATCGTAGAAAACTGTATCGTTGAAAAGAAACAAGGATCTTTATCTCTTAGAATTAGAAGCAATGATAAACGGTAATTTCGTATGAGCGAATTAGAGCTTGAAATTGGAAATGTCTGCGTGTTAGTTGGAACGGGTAACACTGTAGTTAAATAGCCGTGATAAAAGTGGATGATAAATTGCAGGGAATTAAGGCGTTAACTTCGACGCACGAATTTATTGGTCGGTAGTTAGCATTTCCGGCACGATCGGTTCCCGTCAAGGACCCGGCTTTGTTTTCTTCAGACGGTGGAAAAAGATGATGTACATACCTGCAAACAGCAAGGACAACAACAGCTGGTGCACCTGCAGGGTCGAACCATTCGAAGGACTTCCCTTCTGGCACCGTCGATCACTTGAAATTCGCAGTTCCGATACGCGCCCAGACATAAACGTGCACATAACCCGGATTCCTCGGCAACATAGTACACCGGCTCGCCTCTGATGTTCACCACGCTGTACTTGTTTTTCGTCTCGATCCCGACGAAAGCTGTTTTTCGAATAAGCTCGATCAATTTTCATCCCCCCGCCGTACCACCGAAAACTATATTGTTCAACGTCAATTTTACATTTTTCAGCTTCGACAATTTTCTCCTGATTAAACCGTCGAAGCTATGCAAATGATTCTGTAGACCTTCTTAACCCCTTGCACTACGATTCATTTTACGGTTGCAGTGATTAGAACTTATTTGTCGTTTCTAATTTCATAGAAAAAAAGAAGTTTGTATGTAATTTATACCTATGCAGTCTCCAATGGTTTCAACAACAAGAAAATATAATTTTGTTTCAATTTAAAGTTTAAAGGAAATTAGTAGCATGAATATTTAGTAGACTATCTTCGAAATCTTCGTCACGAGTCCGACTCGTTATTATAGTGCAAGGGGTTAAACACGACAGTGTTATTTTTTTCTATATTAAGAATTAAGGGTCTGAAGGAAAATGAAGTAAAAATTTCTTGGACAATATTATTATTAAACAGTTCACTATTTTGTTTTTCGAGAAATGATTCAACCAAATGGAATGCGGACCACAGCTATGTTGACAATCGAAATGGTCTACATTTGTAGAAGCGACCAGCGTTTCGGACCCCAGATCTTTGGATCGATAGGCAAGGCAAGCTCTTGAACTAGCTAAGCTCGTTCGAATTGTGCACTCTAGGTTTAATGGACGGCCGGCTACTGTGCTGTAACGACCCATTTGCGACCCCGTTACACTCGATTCGAATGAACGACACGAAGACGAAAATTGACGATAACGTTATAGCGACATATACACGAACAACTAACCTTCGATCAGCTCGACTTTTTGACGGACGAAAAGATGATCAAGGGCCATAAGGTACTCCAAGCCGGGCGGACAATTCGTACTCGGTGGTAACCAGCCACCTGAAATCAAATTTACAGTCGTTTCTGAAAACAAATTATTTTCTTAATCCAATGGTTTTCGTCAAAAAGACAATTCCGACGAATGAACGCTATAAAAATGTTAACCCTTAGCACTCGAATGGCGACTCTCTATATAAACTGTCATACTGTTATTTAAAACGATTAAAGGTGATCAAAGTTTTGACGAAATTTCGTGTATAAGTTTGCTTTTATTGTGGCACCTCTTTTCCTCATCTGTGAGGAACCTGCTGTAGCCCTTCTTCCGTTTCGAGCGGTACCTCTCCAGCGTATCACGAAACAGAGTGCGGAGTCGCCTCCGTACTTGTTGCACCTTTATCTTCCAGGAGGTCTCGTAATATTCGGATTCCATCGCGCACAAATCATTTCACTCTTGACTTCTCATTATTTTCGGACGCGATCTCTCTGTGAAAAACTATTCGCGTTCAACGATACCCGACAACGAACTTTCAAACTTGTTGTACTCGCAGAATTTCTCATAATATAAATTTTATCCGTTAACGAGACCGTCTGCGATTAATCGGTGATATTGTATGAAATTGTTTTCGAGCTTGCGTCACATGACCGAATATCTCGCCAAGTTATTAACATTGCCGGGATTGTGTCCTTTGGTATCGACAGCGCTCAATGCACTAAATTAAGAGACAGTTATTTTTCGTCCGATCCCCCGACTCGGCGAAACGATAAAACTTTATGTACTTTTCCTAGGAGACATTTACTTCCTCGGGCTGCCTCGCTTCACGACGTTATCTTTGTAGATAAAGAAAACAATAAATACTTCTCCGCGCGATGAAGATTTTCCAACTGTTCGGTAGGGAGTATTTAGAGCAAACCACACTGTCCTCGTGTGTTTTCTCTTGCGTTACTATCGTACATACATACGCCACGACGATTCATGAAAAATGATTTATTTTTTCTACGAGAACTCGATTATCTGTTCAACTAGCCCATGAAAACAATTGCAATCCCGATATCGATAAAAGAGCGGTATCTTCGGTACATAAATACCTCTTCTCCGATTAGTAATTCGCTGTTCGTTCAATTACAGTTATTCGTACACAAGATACACTCCGACGACGTACGAGGCAAACGATTAAAAACATTATCTTATCTATTCGGACGAATTTAGATGTATGCGACTCGCAAAAATTACCGCTTCGACCAAGTATCGTTCTCCCAATCGGAGCGTAATTTTTAATTGCCGCGAGCACGGTGGCAAACATGCGGTACACGCTGGACAGCGCGTTTGCAAAAACGAAGGTCTGCCATGTCGTGCAACATGATTGCAGCCCTTCGACAGCAGCGAATTGCGAATCCGCCAACGCACGTCCGGCTGACCGCGCCGCGTCGTTTCGCAGATTGGCCGGGATATTATTTAATCTTCGTACACCGTTGATTAACCATGAATCACCTCAACCTGCAACCGGCCTCGTCCCCTCGATCTCTGTCCGCCATTATGCCAACGTTCTCTCGAAATTAACGCGATCTCTAAAACGCTTGGACACTTCTCCGACACGCGCTGCCTTAAAACAACAGAAGGATATTACGTAAAAAAATTATGCGATAACGAGGTGCAAATGCAATATGCAAATTTATAACCTTTTGTACCGCGAGCAATTAGGCCACACGCGTTGCTGGACGAGTACGCTAACGTGGGCGGTTCAGTTGGCCTCTAGAGTGCAAACGGTTAATACTGAACTATACTAATCAAATTCGCGGTTCTGTCAGAGAGTTTCTACTTATGTTTAACTAGAGTTCCACGGTTTATAGTCCATCCAACACTTCTCTCCTCGGTGAAACGGGATTTCTAATGATCCACGAGAGAATTTAACTATAGAAGATAGCCTGAAGAGAATCTACCTCCGTATAGGAGGGTTCATTTATCAGGACAATAACATAACCGGAACAATCGTCCAGCAACTCTGACCCTGACCACGAGTCTTCTTATTCGCCCGTCATACGTATGTAGAAACAGACTCGTATATCTGGAGACATAATTCACGGAGCTCCGATAGGCTCATCATTTATTTCGCAACGCGAGAGGTGTGCACTCGGTTATGAGAAACATACAATTATTTTCTGCTCGAACATTTGAATGGTCACTCTAATCGTTCATCTCCTCGTCCAATGGGTCGATTCGGTCAATTCGGTTCTGTTTATCATCCGGAGAGCCAACTGGTGCCTCGAGTTCATCTGTCTGTTCTTCCGGTGGAATTCCCACGTTCCAAGGAATTTGTGATGTCAACGACGATCATACGGCGTTGAAGAAGAATTCGATCGCTTCCGTTGGTCCATGGATCGAGAAGATCACGGTGGCACGTTGATCGATACGGTGCGATCGAGATCACGGAGAAAGGTGAATCCCAGGCATTAATCGGATCGGTTAATGTTAATTATTCCCTGCACTGAAGTCCCCAAGGAAAGAAGGCTACGGGCCCTCGGTCAAAGGGGCCCACCGTTCGCACGGAATGGCGCGGGTGTATTTACTGCCGATAAGAGGGCGAGCTGAGCCAACGGGAACACGAAACTGGATGTCACTTATCCCGCATACGTGACGCTTCCATCAACGAAGACGACTATTATCTACTTACTGATCGTCACTTGGCAAACAGCGAGACTGTATCGTGGCTCGTTTACGGCCTCTTTTCTCTTGCACTGCGGACCCCGATAATGCTAGTCGACAGATAAACTCGGACTCTCGAGGTAACTGCCCCGAGAGCATCCACCAATATTCGGGATCACGTTTAGCCTACTAACCCACGTTTCAGACCAAATCGAGCATTTATCCTCTGTTTTTATAGGAATTATAATTACAAAGTAATCCGATTACAGCTTGTTCATTTGTAATTCTGATATTTCAATTAAATTGCGATTAATAGACGTACAAATCGCTTCGCTTACAAACAAGCCAGATACGTTGAAATCTTGAGAATAATTCCCATATTATTTTTGCTAAAGATTTCCTTCATTTTACGACCGATAATAGCCGGCAACAAATTTCAATCTAACACAATACAGGGTGGTCCGTTTAAATAAGAACACCTAAATATCTCTTCAGGTTATTGTGATGCAAAAATTATTTGTTACGTAATGTGCATGGTGTCGATGGACCAAATATTTGGCACGAATATTTTTTCCACCTAGGTAATTTTTTTCGGAGTTATCAAGGTCATCGGTGTTTTTTCGACACATAACTGCATTTGTTTTTTATTGCACCGTGTAACTGAGCAAAAAATACAATCAGATATGTATAATAACGTGACCTTCAAATGACCTTAATCTTTGAAAATGAAAGTGAACACTCCGGAAAAGATAATCTTGAGAAAAAAAAATATTTGCAAAAAATTCACCTTGTGATACCATTTATATTGCATTAAAAACACTTGTTATGTCATCACAAATAAAGGAGATATTTAGGTGGCTACATTTAGGTGTACACATTTAGGTGGCCACCACCCTGTATAATTCATTGCGAGCGCTACGAACGAATTTTTACACCTAATGCAAAGTATGTACAATGCAAATGAATCGAAACGAATTTTCCTGGTGATAAGAAGAGGAAGGAACCACGTGAAGATTTCAAACACAACAAGATTGTTATCGGTAGACTGTGTACTGTTCGTACGCCGCAAGAAGTTCCTCCAGACGGCTGAGGGGCAATAGGGGTCCTCGCTCGCAGCCAATGGTTATCTTTGACGTCACACACTTTAGCCAATAATTCGGCTAGAACCGAAAGATCGTGTGGAATGACCCAATCGGACGGTTTGTTGTTGAGTTCCTGCCAGGAGACTTCTTGTGGCGTACGGACAGTAACTTAAAACAGCAGAAAAACTAAAAACATTGAAAGACTAACGGTATACTATTTTCAAGGTCAGCCTTTTCAAGGTTAACTGGTCTGGAGTGCGCAAACAGTGTCTAGTCGGTAAGGATGCGATTGTTTAAAAATACGAACCAAACGAAATCTGATACGAGGCGATAAGCGCGACGTAAACATGATTTTTATTACGTGCTGTAACTACGAGACAGTGATTCGGAACGATAAACGTAGTGCTTTAGATAACATAGCGAGCGTACATCGCATGAAATCATTGGTGAATTCATCGAGCAATGAAATTGAAGATAATTTCAAGAAAATGAGAACAGTACAATTTCAATTCGTGGATCTCACGGACCCAATCCCGTACACTGAAACGTTAATAAAATCTTTTTCGTCAATGTTTTACCTTGTGGTAACATCGGCATATCAGGCTGCTCCTTCATCATACCGGGTAGCTGCATCGGCATACCCGGTGGCTGCATCGGCATACCGGGTGGCTGCATGGGCATACCGGGTGGCTGCATCGGCATACCGGGCGGCTGCATCGGCATACCTGGTTGAGGCATCGCGAACCCGCCAGGCGCCGGTGCAGTTGCAATCGGTTGCATCGGCGAATATGGCGGCGGGGGTGGTTGCGTCGCATACGGGGAAGCCATATTTCACTTGAATTTCAAAGAAATTTCACTTGAAAAAGTCGTTCAAAATTCAAATATACCAATTAGAGGTGGCCGGGTATTCGAAAATTTCGGATTCGGGTATTTCCCCCGAGGTCGGGTCGGGACCCGAAGTCGAAATCGGTTCAGGACGGAAACCCGAAAATTTATAATGTTCGGGTACCCTAATGTCACAGATCTTCGGGTTCCCGACCCGACCCGGCCCGACTCAAGTCATCAAACGCCGAACCGAGACTCGGGTACCTGCCCACCCCTAATACCTATTTATACACCTAACTTTCAACCATTATTTTATATTATCTGTATCGTTGTTATTATACCAGAATTACTGTTTCATTATTCAAACTCAAACTGCATACAATCGAAATTACTAATTGATCTTTATTGGCAAATTCCAAATGTTACTGACAAGGAAGACTGACATATTTGACATTGTACACGATGCAATTGCCACGAACGTTCGTGATGCGCGTATCGCACTACGATGAAACAAATGACAGTCGAGAACAAGAATTGAACTTGCGGTAGGATGTACTAATTGTTAAGTATCCTGATAACACTTGAAAGTTGATTACTTGATATTGGTACTCTTTCCCGTTGTCTGGGCGTTGTTTTGATATTTAGGTTATGTTTATATAACCGCTCGGTCGGTAATGTTCTGCGTGCAGACAGCATCCTTACGGACGGAGTTAGTCACGGTGGTAATTAGTTACGAGAAGGATCACACGATGACACGAAATTCCTAATCGTGACAGTGTAATGTTATTGTATAGTCAGGTCATTGTCCCCTCGTAAAGGTCGTTGTAACTTTACGCGAGGACACGAGAACCATAGCCGATAACATGGCATTTTTTTATTGATAACAATCCTTTGTCTACCGAGCACGTCCATGATCGATAACTTTTTCGCTAAATTAACCACCTAATTCGAGCATCGTGGAAACTACATAAAGTATATATATATTATAATTAAAAATCGATAATCGGGCTACGGAACATATTAAAGGAACACACGCTTTTAGATTTTCAGTATTCTCATTGATGCCGTAATTAAAGCTTGTTCCTTTATCGTTTATTTCTATTATTATACAACGAATTATTCCTCCGGCGATGTCATGTGTTTATTTATAAAAATTCTATTCCAGCTGTTATATATATATTGACCAATAAGTCGGGTAAATGTTAAGATAGAATATAAACAAATCGATATACGCAGTACGTCTACGCGTACAGGTTTATGGATCGATCGGAATCAAGAATCGCATGTGTTGTGTTGAAAAGAAAAAGACTATGATGACACCTTAAACTAGATTCCGCCACGGCTGTTGCACTACTTTTTAACAGCCTTGAATTAGGTTTCATGGACCCTAATCGACAGTTTCCTCGTTTATTGTGTACAACCTCGATAACTTTTCGTTCGTGTTATTCTTTTTTCCGCGTACTGTCGATCACGCACTGATTACTCTCCGCACGGTGAACGAACCGTCAAGCAATCGGGATAATCAGTCTGAATTAGTCGTGAATCAATGAGACGTTCTAATTAGCGACATCGAAAATCATTGATAAGCGGAGCGATAAATATGCACGTGCATATCTCCAATGCCAGATGCATTGTGCTCGGTGACAGCTGATTCAGTACAGTGCAATGTGTAAATCGATTCGTTTGCCCTCTATGTACAACTCTACACAATTGCAACCGGCGCATACACATATATACTACGCTAAAAGAAAACAATGTACGCGCGCGTATTCCTAAACTAAAATTCCTAAATAAAATCAAGCTTTTCGAATGCGACGAATTCCATTTAAACTTTACAGATTTTGCTTTCGTTTAGGAGAAGCTATATATATATATAAGTATAAATGTTTCAACGTATATTTTCCTGCTCGTTCGATGGTCCATTCAGAATTGTCTCTCTCTCTCTCTCTTTCTCTCTCGCTGACTAATTATCGTCAATTCGTCACCGAACACAACGCCAAAGTGATGCATTGTTCAGTTATGTACACTTTCATCGGATGATGTCATCGTGTCTCACATGTGTCTGCGTTCGCATACCACAAGGTCGTCAGGGAGAGCTGAAATCACATATTTCTATGCGACATATATCGACACCGAAGAAGGGACACGACGCGGATTATATCGGAATGTTAGCGACCGCAAGATACGGCGACGATGCACGCTTCCTGTTTTACGGAAAACCAGGGTTACGCCCATCGGAAGAAAACTATCGAATATACGTTACTTATATATACAACATATATATCATACATACGATGCTCTCTCGGTCACCTTTATCGTCTTATCCTTCTTCTTTCTTTTCTCCGTTTCCGAACGCGATACCGAAAAAATAGAGAAGGAACACTCGGAGGGAAAAAGTGCGAGTATGTGTATATATATATATGGTTGAAAATCGAATTTCCTATTGTACGCATGTCTCTGCCCATCTCAATATGTACTCTTATATGTATCTTTTCCGAATCTATTTTAAGGAGCGGCAAGATTTATGCTGTGTTCTCATGTGATGAGCAATCTTCTGCACATCATCGACACGAACACGGACCGGCCGCGTTAGTTTTGTGCAATGCACACGATGACTCAATTAACTCTCTCGCGAGAACGTGTGCGTGTTCCTAACGTTATTCGGTACGTGGCGAACTGTTTACAAAATAATTTCGTACAGCGATCTTTACGCTAAATGTGTCCCTTTACTCTGGCAACGTAACAGCATCGCGCATAGCTATTAATAATTATTAATAAAAATAAAAATACTAATAATAATAATAATAATAAGAAGAAGAAGAAGACCGCAAACGATTGACTCATCGTTATTAATAAAAGCATCTGTTGCAAATAACCGGGAAACGTGTCCGAGCACGGCCGTGTTCGCACGAATACGAAGAGAATAGCTGTAAAATTGTGAATTCGTACATCTGAAAGGAACGTTTGGTAATATTAATAAAACTCACTGAACGCTCGGGAGCGTCGAGGTCGTGGATAATGCTGTCTGGAAGATAAGAGAATGACACTTGCATCCGGTAAAGGGAGTTTCCGTGATTCCTCTCTTACTATTTTCCTCGGGCACTGTTTTATATGCACGCAGAACTAGAGAAAGAGAAAGAGATAGGAACGGTACAGTGTTCCGGCGGAGCGCCGCTATTCGTCCGTGGTCGTTGTCCCGGTCGGTAACCGGCCAATAGGGATCCCGTGTCGAAAGGAAACCCGAGGTCCGTGCGACGCGGTTGGAAACGCGACTTAAGGGCCACGATTTCGGCTCGGTCGAGATAAGTGTCGGTGGGCCCGATATATCGTACACAATTGGCCAGGTTGTCTGTACTCGTACGAAACAGTAGGCAGTAGCGAGGAGGAAACGGAGGAGATAGATAGAAGAGGCATATAGTGCTCGATGCTCGAGTACCAGTCGGAGAGGTTCGAAGAAAATCCAAAGCGCGATAAGATGGCGTCGCGCACGTCAGAGCCAGGGAAGAAGTGAGGGGCAGAGGAAAGACAGAGAACAGGAAGAAAGAGGCAGGCAGCAGGCAGGCAGGCAGGCAAGGCAAGGCAGGCCAGGCGACTGCGACTGCGAACGTCGCCAGGGGACTGCGGTGTGTGACAGAGAGTGCGAAATTACGGTGCTGTCATGTCCTGTTCGGGCTTGAGGAACGGTTGCGTCTCGATTAAATATCTTCGTCGTCGTGGTCGTCGACTTAGTGAAAACGTAACGTGTTGATGATATACACATTGTATCGTGTCGTGTGCTTTAGTAGTACGTAGACGGTCGTATCGATGCCTTTGTTCGGCAATAAGAGCTGTTCTCGTTGGAGCGCGTTAGCTTCGAGCATACGAGGACGCAGTTAGTAGCGGGCAGCCACGGTTCGGCTCTCTCGACCGATACTGTTCGAGAAAGAAGAATCGGCAAATCGGCGGCGGTGTGGCTAGTGTGCAATCGTTCCGATCTACACACGGGGGAGGAGAGTACAGAGAGAGAGAGCAGAGAGCACTGAGAGCAGCAGCAGCACCATCACCAGCACCAGCAACAGCACCAGCACCAGCAGCCAGCCTTCCTCTCGGTCCTGGACACGTTGAGGAGGAGAAGGAGGAGGAGGAGGAGACGGAGGCGAACTGGCAAAGAGATGCGCGAGTTCAAGGTAGTCGTCCTCGGTTCGGGCGGGGTAGGCAAGAGCGCGCTCACCGTGCAATTCGTCTCGGGATGCTTCATGGAGAAATACGACCCGACGATCGAGGATTTCTACCGGAAGGAGATCGAGGTGGACAACTCGCCGTGCGTGCTCGAGATCCTCGACACCGCTGGCACCGAGCAGTTCGCCAGCATGCGGGACCTTTACATAAAGAACGGTCAGGGTTTCGTGGTCGTTTACAGTCTGACGAACCACCAGACCTTCCAGGACATCAAAGCCATGAAGGAATTGATAACCCGCGTGAAAGGTACCGAGCGCGTGCCGGTGTTGCTCGTCGCGAACAAACTCGACCTGGAGCACCAGCGCGAGGTGGACACGGCTGAGGGCACTGCACTGGCGCAGGTCTGGGGTTGCCCGTTCGTCGAGGCGTCCGCGAAGAACCGCACGAACGTCAACGACGTGTTCGCCGAGATCGTACGCGAGATGAACTTCAGCCCCGAGAAAGAGAAGAAGAGCTATTGCTGTTGCAGTGTCCTCTAATGATTAATCAAAATCCTGGCTGACACCGGGCTAGCCGAGCCACGTTAGGTAAAGGATATAATAGAATCTTCGTAGCCGGCAGACGCGACGCGATGCGACTCGACGAGACGGACACGACACGCTCTCTCGCAGTCCGCCGGAGTCGATTTCTCGCTGTTTCTATTCGGCTCAACAGTTTTTTGGGCATGTGCTGTGAATTCGCCAATCTGTAAGACTAACGTGTTACCTTGGATCCTTGTGAATTCGACTACGTCAAAGACTAACGCCGTCTCTTGGTTCTTTTTCTATCGGAAGATCACGCAGTCTGCCACGGGGCTCGCTGTTAAATATTTTAATATACATGGATAGTATTATATGTAATATTATTGTAATATATTATGATAGACGATAAGTGGGCAACGAACGAGGTAACTCCGTCAGCAAAGGACCAATACTCGACAGGAAGGGATTAGGAATGGACTCTCGAATGGGCATCGAGGACTGCCCTGCGACAGTTGTTAGGCTTGTCAACAGCGAAACCAAACTCGATACAATTCTAGCTTTCTGCTCAATTTCAACAAAAGCGTACATCGTGTGTTTCATCTGATCCATACGAAAAAGACCTGCGCCAGCTCTCACGCAAGCTAGATGCCAACTAACGCAGCATCCAGCATACTACTTTGCAGATATTTGAAGGAATCACTGTGGTGGTTAGCCGTTCAACGTAGCGGAAACAATTCTAATGACCGAGTAAACGTTCTCATTACGATGTATAGTCGGAAGTTCTATTAGAGAAGGCAAACGGTCTTGTGTACGCGTCGTGCAATGATATCCATTAAAGATATATTATCTATGCTCAAACGTCAGAGGCTGCGGTAAAGAATATTTCATATAAAAGAGTTTCGAAACGGTGTGTTGTTAATGTTTCCGGTAACGAGTGTGTACAGTTCTTATTAGTAAAAATACATGTTTTTATTAAGGGAAAAAGCGTAGAGTCTCTAAAAATTGTCTCCACGACTCGAATTTTATACCCGGATGATTGTGTTCTGATTTTAATACGATTCCTTTTGTACACCGGATATATTATTTTTGGCCGCATCGATTGGAATGGGAATTGGAAGCGTGGTATCTGGTGCTTTATTCGAGGGGAATGTATTGGATGTAAACTAAAGAGGAGCGAACGCCGACAGAAAGGAGAATCGTGGTAATCTAACAGTAAAAATATTAGTACATAATGTCAATCGTAAACGTAATTATAGGATTTATATGGTAAAGTCTGTACGATAGTAACAAAAAAAATAATACAAAGACTTTGTACAATTCCGATAAGTTTTTTAGTGAATTTTTCGAGCCAGCAAGAGAAAGCAAGGCTGCAAACACCTGTTTTTACGCAAAGGCTTGCTGGTACATTGATCCCTTCAACTGCAAGACACGTTATGTGGTTCTCGTAAGAATATCCGATATATCCGTTGCTTTATTCTGAACACAAAGAATTTCATTTGAATCTCCTCGAATCATATTAGCGACGCCGATTGCCATTCAGTTTAGCGCGAACGTAAACCGATGGATGTGAAAAAAAGAAAAAGAAGCAATGGACTCCCTTATAAGTAGCAGTAGGTCGTGTGTAATTTTTCTCGTGTGATCAAAAAAGGAAAAAAAAGAAAAAACAGCCGAAAAATCATATTTATAATACCATAACAGTCATTACATTAGCCTGATACGTTATTATTTAACACGCCACCATCAAGAACTCATTAATTTCTCCGTGTGTATGCGTGTGTGCGTGTGTGTGTATGTGTGGGTGTGTGTGTCATCGTCGCACGACGTACCGTTAAGCAAAATAAGGGTTGTTCGCTCGACTATCTTTTTTTTCTTTTTAAATCGAGTCTAATCGAAGTACGTTAACCCTCGCCAATACACCGAGAGACACTCGACAATTAACACGCACTACTGTGCCTGGGTCCACCTTGGCCCGTAGCATTTTTTTCACTTGTATAAACATTTTTACCGTCGAAACAATGAATTTTTGATAAACTTCTCTTGTCTCGAACGGTATAGTTCCGTCAAAGGCGGTAATTCCTATGGTCGTCGAATGACAAATTCATAAATGCTAGCCGCCTTCTGTGTGTAGATGGCTTTACATACGTATACACATAAAACACGTACATGTGCACGCGCGCGCGCGCACACATACAGATCCGTGTGTCGTTCAGCGAGGGTTAATACAGGACTTCTGAAGAGAGATGAAACAAAAACAAAAAAAATGTGTATTTATAGTTTGTATAATATCTACTCGTTCGTCTATAGATTTTACCAGTCTTTCGGATCGCATTGCGATGTTGAATGAAACGATATCGCTTCCCGGCAAACCGCAGTATCGGAGGACCCCGAAGTCGAACTGAAAAAGCTTCAAACGAACTGATGTACAGTATTTCTATCATGGGTAGTTAGAGGAGAGTCCGACGATACCCGTTCCGCGCGGGAAGAGCTATCGGATGTATCTATACGTTAATTCGTTTCTTTTCCAATTGTCGGTGCACTTTTCGTAACGGTCGTCTCGTGTCGAGTACGCGCGGCTCTGCAGCCCCACACACACACAGCGAGAGAAAGAGAGAGGACTTCAAAAGATAATTCCACGCAGCGCACAAACTACTAACTAATTTATTACGAGAACAAAAACATCCAAAGCCAGGTGAGAATCGACTTGAAACAGATTTGATTGTAACACCGCTCGAACGCTAATTACTAGATTGCGGACTTCATGTACTTATATATACTAAAAACAGTAGAAACTTCAGAAGAATTCGAGAATTTCTATTCGATGTGTCTATTTCTTGCAATCGCTTCGGAAAATCTAAATAATCCGCAGTTTACTAATTATTACCGGTTCGAGGACCGATAGAAACCAGAAAATATAGGAGACAGCCACGCGTATTCGACCGACAAAGGGTGCTAAATACGCCACTCGTCGGTTTAAGATTGGCGATGCGTATGTATACCGACACGTAGCGAATCGGCCATTCAATTTCGTTACTCTGTACTCAACTGAAGAAAAAAAAAAAAGAAAAATGGAAAACAGGCCAGGAGGAAAAGTGGATAGGTAGAGGGAGGGGGCGGGGTGGGAATGGGGAGTGGGGGAAGGGTATAGGGGGACAACAGATAATTATTCGTATCCTCTATTTTATCACTCGGAAAAAATTCATAGTCTCGCTGTGATCCCGTAGATGTAACCGCAGTTTTTCTATTAAAAACGACCGACGATAATAAACCGTCGCGTGTAAAAGCCATTCAACGGCGAATCAAAGGGCCTCTTTGTGAAACGTGTAATCGCCTCTCGCTCTATTATCGTTACGTTTTTTCCGCCCTCCTGGGTTTTTTGTGCTTCGCGAAAACCATGGATTGGCAAAAGGACTTAAAAAATGAGAGAGAAAGAGAGAGGAGAGGAAAAAGGGCTTATTAACTGACTGGGGATAGCCTTCCGAGTAGCTAGCCCTCCACGGAAACGAATAAGGAATAAAAAAGAGGTTTCTATATTTGTATCGCTTCTGTACACGCAATACACACATGCGCGTGCGGGCACACACGCGTAGGTACGCGTATCAATACGTGAATACGCGCATACATACACACAGAAAACACAAGCGTGTTTAAAACGGACACGAGATCGTGTTTAAGAATATTTTTCTAAAGAGTACGCGTTTTTCTGAGACTTTTGTACGAGACGAAATGAAATTTGTCCAATTATTCGGAAGGCTATCCGACACGTGAAAAGTCGAGCTATGTCCGAGTCAGCATATCAGTGTCAAGGACCAGTTTCGTTTTTTTTTTTTTTTTACTTGTGTTTGGCCAGCAAATCCTTCCGATTTTTCAAAAGACAGAGAAAGAAAGAGAGTGAGAGATAGGAGAAAGTGAGGGGTAGAAAGAGAGAATAAATTTTGGAAAACGATAATTTTAGGGAAAGAAAGCACAAGAATTCACCACCTAGAAAAAAGAACGATTCGCATACGATTTTATAATTAGATATAAATAAATGAATAAATAAATAAAATATATATATATATATATATATATACACACAATATATATATATATATATATGTATACATACAGATTTGTTACGCAACTGGGTCACATTAATTCGAAAAAACACCACGATTTAGATGTATATCGGCCTTTCAGTACTACCTGCGTATCGATATTGAGTACGAAATACGTTATATTTTTTACAATGTGAAGAATCTGTAAATATTATAGCGTCGAATTATATATATATATATACATATATATATAATATTAATAATAATAATAACGAAAAGGAATATACCGATAAATGATTATTTGACATCCGAGAAAAGACAACAATGAGAATGGCTAACAGTAAAAAAAAATGTGCATTTCCGTTAAGAAAGAAAAAAAACCTTGGTTTGTGTTTAATATTCGCGGGACGCGGTACGTTTTCTGAGTTTTTAGCGTTTTCTTTAATTTTTTTTTCTGTTTTTTTCGTTGACTATATCGTTAGCATGATCACTTGGGTAGACAGAGAACGGATACTCGAGACACTTACAAACGACACCATCTGCGAAAATAAGAGAAATTTTTATTCGCTGGTAATTTTAATCTCGCTCGTATGTTCGTTTATTCTGACTTGCGTCGAAAAGGGAAATACATGAAGGCAACACGCGTTATTTTTTACATGTAGTAACGACAGAATAAAAAAAGAAAAGAATGGAAAAGAAGTAGAAAGGTATACCAGAATGTATTATTTGTATATTTCTCTATTTAATGCGAGTGAAAATAAACGAATAAGCAATCCCGAAAACGCATTTTCTTTACGCGAAAGAATAGAACACTCAACGACAACAACGCGTGACAATGTTTCTTCTTTTTCTTTATAGTGCATTTGTTTTTACGTCGCATAATTGTATTGGCGCATTTAGCTATGATTACCAGCATAAGAATCTAGTCACTACAGAATTCTTGTAACTCAATGACATGGAAAAAGAAAAGTGCCAGCCAAAAAGCTTCAAAAAGGAACGTTTTTACAATTGTATTACCCTATCGTCCAATAAATTCTGTTCTAAATGATTTATAACACCTTGAAAAGTGGTTCTTTTTATTTTTAATTTAATGAATGAAATCAAATATTTTGTACGGTACATCGTTCTTATATTGTTACCGACATTGAGAGACTACGATTGGATTTCAGAAATGATAGGTGGATACGCAACCGAACTTTTCCGCTTTGTATCTGCGATGTCAATTTTTCCATGGAAGCATTGAGCTTATTGTTCAGCGATAGCTACCCAAATGATTTTACCCTGTCTGGAAAACTGGTGCACATTTTTTCTTTGTACGCAATTTTTTCACATTTTTTTTATTACTAACCATTGTACTGGCATTTTGGCAATATCGCACAAATATAATATAGAATAAAAATGAACAACATATGTGGTATCAATTAATCCTCATAAACAAAACATGAAAACCAGAATTCGATTTAACGTTGATCCACTAACATAAGAAACCATTACAAAAACGGACACGCCCATGTCTAGGAATAGAATCAGTCGCAACAGTCCATAAAAAAAGACTTTTAAATTAAGACTTAATAAAAAAAAAAATCACAATTCGTTATTAGTAACATAAGTATTTCTTAAAACGTATAGACAGTTTAACTTGAAACAAATAATTCATTCATTCGTTTGATACACTCGTACGCTTCTGTTGCAGGTACTTTCATACAGGCAGAAATGATTTCATGAATTACATAGAAATTAGAAATTTTTGGATTATGAGATCTCATAGGAAGTTCTTTATATATATCATTATAATCCCGCTCAAAGTTGAGACACTGATCACAAAACCGGCTACAATTGTTTACCAGCTCCATGAAATTATTACAATTGTCCTCCATGTGTCTGTCCAACTTTGTAAAGCAACTTTTATACAAATCCGCGTAATGAGTCTTACATATGATTTTTCCGAGTTGATGAAGATTTACAATCAATGATTCGTGTAGCTTTCTTCGATTTTTCGGACATTCACTTGGAAGCTTTTTCGCAAAGTCTGTAAAAGACTTGAATAAAGATGGAAATAGATCGATCCCACCAATGGCAGGATACTCCAGAGACAAACAACAGGCTTCTATCATCAACCGGGAGAAGTGATCGTATCCTTCGAAGTCGTTTTTCCATCCAAAACCATAATAGTATATTTCGATAATTTCTGTGCTCAGCCTGCGATACTCTTCTTCGGTCGACCGAGTAATTAAGTACCGCAAAAAGTCTTCCCTTAACAAACTCAAGTTCGACAAATAGTCCCGCAGCTTCTCCGGAGTCGTAGGATCTTCTTTCAATCTGTTTATCACATTGAAACAACGTCTTTCGTAATCTTCTATTATAGCAATTGCGCTCGGGTTCCTCTGCATTAGGAGCCAAAGAGGCGTGAAATGTAATTTGTCTATTGGTTCGATCACAGCTTGAACCTCATCGAATATCTCCCTCTTCGTAGAATCAGAAATTACGTGGCTCTTAGTTTCCAAGAAGTACGTCAATATTTTTGTTATTTGATGAAAAGTTTCGTTGCTCGCGTATTTCGAGTTATACTTATCTTTTCTCAGAAAAGACATTTTCTTAGCAAGAGCCATAATCAGATTCTTGAAGTTTGTGTTTTTGGTGCATTGAGCTTGCAATTTACGAATACTGTAGAGTACATAATTTAAGTTTGTTAGATTGACAGTGTCCTTCTCCAAGTATGGTATGAAGACATTGTTCATCAGATTATCCTCCTCTATTACAGAATGCTCCAATAGAACCATTATAAACTTCATGAATTTTTTTCCATCCCATTGTGCATCCTCTATGCAAATAGTTCTTAGGATACTAGTTAAAAGTATTTCATTATTGTCCCCTCTAATACCCATAAACGGAGATAGAAGAAGCGTATCATTGGCAGGAATCATTGTACCACCATAGTCTTGGTGGCCGATAGATATCTTTAAAATTATAGTCAATATTAATCTAAGATTCTTTAATAGGAATAGCAAAACAATTTTCAAATTCGTTGATGTCTGCAAATTGGAATTGCGTGTGATGAAATCATTAAATGCTTCCTCAGTGTGCGGAGATTCTAAGTAGTTTTTGCCATCGTACTTTGTCAGATACATCATTACGATTTCGTAAATATCTGGTATCACCTGAAGCGACAATATTTTCATGACTAAAGTGTAGCTGAGATTCTTAAATTCTTCGTCTGTCGACTGTTCAAGAACGAAAGTTAAATATTGTAATAGATTAAAGCAGTCTTTCTGTCCTAGTAAAGATCTGTTTGTAAAAACAAAATCAAGTATCGATCTGTCCCATTCTTTGTGTCGACATAACAATTCCTTCATAAGCTCCTTTTTACCTTCGGATATGGCACAACAAAGTTCTTGCAAACTTAAAACGAAACTCGACTCGTTGGGATCTGGTTTCGACGAGAAAACCTGAAAACATTCTATAAGATGTATATTCTGCGACAGCTCCTCGTTGTTCTTTATAAATTCTAGAAAATAGTAACATTCAATTCCAATAGAACGTTGCAACGAGATCATGCTATTGTCTTCGTCGTCTATCTCTGCCCAATTCAAATAGACATTACAGTTGATTTCTTTAATTTTAATTAACAACAATTCCATCAAATTTTGATTTAACGTTGTTACTGCGATTTTCATACGACTTTCTTCGCATTTTTCGTACGTTTCATTTCCAAACGTTATGTTGTATAATTTTTTTAAATCTCCAAACATAGAAATTGTTTGAAGTTTAAGCTCTAAGCAATTGTGTACTGTGGAAATTAATTTTTTCAGCATAATACCGCATCGTTCGCTTTTTTCCAAATTTAACGATGTTGCTGGAGGTATAATCTTTGGATTTGTTAATAGTATTAGGAACTCCTGAAGATTATTTTCATAGTTTTTTATACTTTCTTCGAGATTCTGAGACTGTATACCGACTTCGTTCAGTCTAACAAGTTTGGCATACGCAATCGATATTGTATCATATATAATGTTCATCGACTTTGGAAAAGGTAATTCTTCTATACACTTTGTCACTATAGCCAGTACTTCCGTGAAGAGATCGAAGGGCATATAATAAAAGGACTGTATTAAAACTTTTTCGTATTCTAGCTTCCACAATATCTGTATAAATAAATACGGAGATATCGGTGGGCACATATCAACTAGATGGCCACTGACAATGTCTTCTCCCAAACGCTCTTGGTTCTTGAACTTAGTATTTAATAATAAATACAAGTAAGATAGAGCACATTTCTCATTGTTGACCAGACTCTTTTCTTTTGTGGGTATGCTATAAGACTCGAATAAATTCAACATTGTTTCACACACTTCATTGATGTGACCGATACTTTCGTACGTTGCCCGTACAGTAAGAAATTGTAGACCCTCGCATTCCTGATTCTTCTTCATCAGGTATGTTTGAACCTTCTTATAAAATACATTTAGTTCGTCCATTGTCGCTACAATTATTAAACTACGATCAAATTTGTACTATTCTTTGAATTAGTACACAGCATGTGTCAGTTTTCCTGTATATATGAATTTATGTTTTCATATCTCTGAAAATTTATTACGATTGTTAATAGACGTGTATAGCGAAGTATAGAAATTCTATGTTAACAACTACATGCTGCTAACCAGAATGCTACACATTACAAAACTGAGTAAGTATATTATATAAAATACGGTAATTAAAAATGCATCAGAAATATCATTACCATGGATGTTGGTAATTTTGTTTTTATCATGTATCTCTGTGGTCCACGGAAAAAATATGCCGGTACTGCGTGATAAACTTTATCATGGAGGTTACGTCACTGGCCAATAACAGTCAGAAAAATTGCATGCTATCCGATTAAATCTCTTCATAAAGTGAAAATGGTTCGTGCATGGTACATGGACAACAGGGACGCCGATCAACGGCTAGAACACCATAAAGTACCACCAGAATTCGTTTCTCTCGATCACCTGTTCGAAAAGACAGGTGTTGAATATTTCAAGGTTAGGTTAACGTTCAAATATCTGATAAATATTTCGCAACTCAATTGTCGATCATTTCATAGATAACTGATACGTTTCATGCTTGATCATTATGCTTCTATTTACGTAGTTATTGCAAACAAATTCCAAAACGAATTACTTTAGAAATGCTTCCGATGTGTTATATCTAAATATACGCGCGTATCAAATGCAAAATGCGCAGTTGAAAATTGTGTTTGTTTCCAATACTAAAAAAATGATAATAGAAAATATTAACGTAGGTCAATCACGAGAACTATCAAAATGATAACATACTGACAGAATTGAGAGAGAAACGTGGTTACACGTACGAAGATGAAATTATATGTTCGAAAGAATGTTTACCAAATTATGAGGAGAAAGTAAGGGATTCGTGTAAACCATGCGGTGTAATAGCGTAATTAAATGATTAATAATCAAGTTTAAACTTTTAGTTGAAGAACTTCTTTACCGAACATCTTCATACGGATGAAGAAATAAGATTGGTTCTAGATGGATCGGGATATTTTGATGTAAGAGACAAGGATGACGAATGGATACGTATCAAAGTTGTAGCTGGAGATTTAATAATTATTCCCAGTGGTATATACCATAGATTCACTTTGGACATTAACGTAAGTATTTTATTTCTGTAGTAAGTCAAATAAATTTTCTGTGTGTCATTGTTTCGTTTTACAGAATTACATAAAAGCAAAACGCTACTTTGTGGGAGAACCCGTCTGGTTACCACATAATAGACCAGCTGATAATATGGAGTGCCGAAAAAATTATATCAATCGCTTGAACGAAGGTTTCAAAGCAGCTCAAACTGCTTAATATTTGTTTAAAAAATACTGTATTGGAAGTATTGTAATCTATTGTTTTCCATAGCGAAAATCTATATTTTATATAAAAAAATGTGTACCGAATTCAGCTAAATAGTAATTACTTATTCGTACGTTTAATAATATATTGTATAATGAAAACAAACTACTGTCTTTTGCATATCCAGCTTTTATAGTGATACATATATTTTTGTAATACGAATTTGTTATATGTACAGTTTTAGAATAAAAGTTATTTGATCCATAAGATTATCGCAAATTGTTAATTTTTATTAAATTATGTACATACAAAAGCCTTATCTAGGCGAATACTGAGTATTTTGTATATAAAGTTCAGACTGTAGATCATTAAATTTCCATACGGATTCTCATGACTTTTTATACAAGATTCAATTTATATCTACATTCATGTTACGAAGTTTTGAATTTCCATTCATTCCAAGTCCATCAGTTATTACTCGAATACTACTTACATTCGATGTTTCTTTAACGAGTAACACTACGCGAGATGGTGTCATAATTAATATATATATTATGTACATATAATTAGCTAGGTGTAACTTTAAAAGAAGCACACGTGAAAAATACATCCAAACGTTAATCAATAATAAATTTCATCGTCATGATGTAAAAAGATCAATTCAAAGTAAAATAAATACTATAATAATTTTTCGCTTATAAGTTTTAAAAAAGAAAAGCTAGTGCCTTAGTCCACACAAATATACACGTATAGACGAAGTGTCTCTACTAAATATATAAATACGATATTGGATATATACCATATACCCTGCCGTATTTGTTTTAGAACAAAAAATGTCTTCTCTAATATTTTTCTGTACTAAATTAAAAATCAGCGTTCACTGTGAAATTGGCTTCGAGTCTGTCCTGCATCACTCCCCATTTCTGATATTCTCCAACCTTTTTCTCGAAGAAATTCGTTTTACCCTCCAAGGATATTTGTTCCATAAAGTCAAATGGATTTTCGGACATATAAACCTGCATATTAAATAATAAAACAATGATACATTGATAACTCATGGTGAATTTATTTGATGTACACTGTACATCAAATAAATTCTAAAGTACCTTTTGAACGAGCCCAACTGGACTTCACATTACTAATAATTACCAACATTTTTACGCACCTTTTGACAACCCAGCTCAAGAAGCAGTCTGTCCGCAACAAACTCGATGTACTGACACATGAGCTTGCAGTTCATGCCTATCATTTCAACAGGCAACGCGTCTGTTAAGAATTCTTGTTCAACCGCGACAGCATCTTTGATAATGGATGTGACCCGTTCCTTCGATGGTTTTTGTACAATGTGTTTAAACATTAGGCATGCGAAGTCGCAATGCAAACCCTGGAAAATAGAATAAATTTGTACGGATGTTTTTGAACGGAATATTGTGTGTGCAAAAAATTTCTTTATTGCGCCAACCTCGTCTCTGGAAATGAGTTCGTTGCTAAATGTAAGGCCAGGCATGAGACCTCTTTTCTTCAACCAAAAGATAGCGGCGAAACTACCGCTGAAAAATATGCCTTCTACCGCAGCAAATGCGACTACTCGTTCGGGGAAAGTGGCAGACTCGTGGTTTATCCAATTCAATGCCCAGTTAGCTTTCTTAGCGACGCACGGCAGATTTTCGATTGCGTTAAATAAAAAGGTTCTACGAGAGAAATATTACGAGAATCATAAAGGATTTCTTAACGAACATAATTACACGAAATTTACCTTTCTTTAGCGTCCGCGATATATGTATCGATCAACAAAGAATACATTTCTGAGTGTACATTTTCCATAGCAACCTGGAAGCCATAAAAGCATCTTGCTTCCGTAACTTGCACCTCTTGGCTGAACCTCTCTACAAGATTCTCATTGACAATTCCATCAGATGCAGCAAAGAATGCTAACACGTGAGATATAAAATGCCTTTCGCTAGGAGTTAAACTGTTCCAGTCAATCATATCCTGTAAAGAGTACAAATGCAGTCAATGAAGATACTTGCAACATTTCTTTAGAATTTTAAAAATATATTAATGCTATACCTTAGAGAGATCCACTTCCTCCACAGTCCAGAAAGAAGCTTCCGCTTTCTTGTACATTTGCCAAATGTCGGGCCATTGGATGGGGAACACAACAAATCTACGAGGATTGTCTTTAAGCAGTGGTTCCAGTTCTTTGTTGAACTCGCTATCCTTAAGTTGTATTTTCCTGACTGCTTTTGTCTTAGTTACCTGACAAGAATAAAAAAAGTATTATTAATATAGAATATAGTTAATTTACCGATAATATAGTATACTATTTACCCCATTTTCCTGAGAGATTGTTGGTGAAACACATAACTTCTTCGGGGATGTCTGTAAACAAATGATTTAAAATTGCATAGTTGAAAATGCTAAAACTTTTCCATTGACACTTTCAGCACTCAACGTGTTTATATAGGTTTATAAAAACAGGAAAATAATATTTTATTAAGCTGCAATTCAACTTGCTACTTACAGAGGTAACAATTGAATTGCTTAACAGCATTATAAACGAGGAAAAAAAATGATAAAAACAAAAAGTTTGTTATTGCACAACTGCATGCAATATTATCATTCCATTATCAAGATCCTATATTAACTCATGACTATATCATAAGTAATTAAGTCTAATCTTCGAGTATATGAATCATCAGCATGTTGTATTTTAAAATCTATTAATTTTCCTTTCATTTCACACACATAGAAATTAAATATCAGTGTTATACACATCTATTTTTATTGAACTTAACCTTGTACAGTACATACCATATCACACGAACTTCATTCAACAAAACATGTTTCTAATATGTTCACCTAAGTCGTAAATATAATCGCTTGTTATCATAACTGTATACAATAATTTTATTAATTATGAAGATAAAAATTTCGATCACATGTTATACAGCAAGCACGTGTTTCAGCATACATATATTTATTCTTACAGTCATGAGCACAGCGAACAATTGCGAACAATATAAAACGCGACATTTACTTTGTATAATAATGAAGATACCATAACATTTCCATTTTATTGAAAGAATTGGGGATTCTAAATTTGTCTATAAAAGAAATTTAAAAGCTACTGAAAGTTCAATTAACAACAAGTTGATTCGTCTTCTTTGATTAGAATTAAATCATTTTTACTGGAAGTAATTATAAAAATAGCAAGCAAAATTTTTAATTTATTTTTCAGGACGCACGCAGTCTCCTTAACGTTTTAATAAATTTATATAATTAAATGCAATTAACGATTTGTCTTTCTCGGTGTTTAGCAATCAGGGTGGGGCATCTCCCGACAAACTATTAAACAATTTGTAAATAACATAAAATAAGGGAATAAAGCTAAACTTACCGTTTCTTTGAGTGAAACATCCTCGAAGTGTTTAAGGATATTTTCCTTCGTTGAGACTTGAAGTGGCATAGTGAATCTTCGGATTGCTTGAAACGATGATACTCTGATACACTCTGATACTAGTAAAGAATCTTGTTTAGAAAAGAACGATCTCTTCCGAGTCAGTTGCTTGAATGTCCAAAAGTCAATGCCGGAGGTACCCTCTCCTGGCATCAGTTTGCTCCTGTTCGCGCCAAATTGTCATTGACCAATCAGCTGGGTCGTCTTTTGGCGCGTAAAACTTCGCAACGCCGTAACAAACTAATATCCACACACATAATTGGTTCAACAATCTTTTAGAATAATTTACATAATTATGCAATTGAATTCAGGCTCAAAAATTGTAAAATGGAAATATTTTCCTTCCCGCGCGTTTAAAGAGCCTGCGCGTTGCAGTGGAAAAATACATTGCGACACGCACGCACGCACTATATAAACATAATCGCCAATAAATAGTTGGCGTCGATGTATATACAATAGATGTACCAGCGACGAAGATAAAGGAAATTTAACTTATTACAAAGTGCGTTTTTCTAGTTTTAATTAGAGCCATCAAAAAATTAAAACATTTAAACGGGCAGAGAGTATATGAGAGTGCTCACGCTCGGTTTTTGGCCGTGCCACTTTCGGCTTCGTTTCGACTTTAGCCTGGAACAGAACCGGTTTCGACTTCAGCCTGGAACATAACCGGTTTCGACTTTAACATGAAACAGAACCGGATTCAATTGGTATCGTCACCGACGAGATACGTGTCCTCACAGAAATTTTGCCGTTTTCTTACGCCCTCTAGGATATATTGTCGCAGGAGTAAGAAACAGAAAGCCACCGACGGCATCTCGTCGGTGTAGAAGACCACTGAGGAGGTTCTCGTCGGTGAAAAGGTGTATCACGGAACAATATCGGTTATCATGAAATGCTACAATTCTCCGACGAACGTATTCAAATATTTCAGACAATATTTTGGCGTTGATTATTAAAATATTAAAATCAAAACTAATATCAAGGACAAAAATTTCCAAGAAATATTGTACGTAATACTTCAAATTTCATATGAGATACCTCAATTTTTAATATAAAAATATTTCACAAACGAGCATTATTTCCTACGCTTGTTTTTATACATAATTGTTCCAAGAATCGATCTGTGGGAACGGAAATATGTTGAAAAACAGAGTAAGATCAAGAGTTAGATCAAGGCTTTACTATAAAAAATTACATGGAAAAAATGTCGAGGGAGTGCTTGTCGACATCGTTGGTAAAAGGAATTATTGTAAATATTAACCAGTTCGAAATAATAAATTTGTCAGTGTATTGTGTTGAATAAATTAATGCGTACGAATGCTCATGGTTTAAAAGTTATTCTGTACCTCGAGTTCTATTACCTACTTTTACTAAAAAATTAGATGGCAAGGGGGTCAAGAGGGTGCTTGTCGACATCGTTGGCAAAAGGAATTGTTATAAACATTAAACACCCAGAAATAATAAATTTATCAGTGTATTGTGTTCAATAAATTAATGCGTGCGAATATTCATGGATTAAAAGTTATTCTGTACATCGAATTCTATTACCTACTTTTACTAAAAAATTAGATGGCAAGGTGGTCAAAGGAGTGCTTGTCGACATCGTTGGCAAAATGAATTGTTATAAACATTAAACAGACAGAAATAATAAATTTATCAATAATTACTATCACGATGATCGAAATCGATCGATATTAGATGGAGCGGGGGGAGTTGCGCATCGCTACAAAGGTGCGCGCGCCTGAACTCGGCGAGTGCGCTCAGTCAGTCAGACGGGCCAGGGATTCCGGCAGGAGCGCTCGGGCGCCGGGACCAGGAGAGGACCTGGGGAGGACCAGAGCCTGACCAGAGACCGCCCTGGGAGTGACCAGTGACTGATCAGAGATTTACCAGTGCTTGATTTCCAAGTGAATTCCAAGTGAATTCCAAGTGAATTCCAAGTGAATTCCAAGTGAATTCCAAGTGAATTCCAAGTGAATTCCAAGTGAATTACAAGTGAATTACAAGTGAATTACAAGTGAATTACAAGTGAATTACAAGTGAATTACAAGTGAATTACAAGTGAATTACAAGTGAATTACAAGTGAATTACAAGTGAATTACAAGTGAATTACAAGTGAATTACAAGTGAATTACGAGTGTTTTACGAGTGATTTACGATGGATATACGAGTGATTTACGAGTGATTTGCGAGTGACTGACCACCCGGCTGACCCGTGATTTACCAGTGACTGACCACCTGGCTGACCAGTGACTAACCAGAGGCTGCCAAGTGTTTATTCGCCTTGCTGACTAGTCTACTCCACCTGCACCACTTTCAACAATGGTAAGTCTCAACAATTTTATTTTTATTTGTGAGTGTTATGTGCTTTACAGCACAGGGTGGGCCAAGGGTTCTAACATGCTTCTGTTAATTACCCTTGGCCCACCTTCAACAATTTTCTCCGTCAACTGTCAATTCAACGAACACCGTAGATTATTATTTCTCATAACCTAATTGAAATTTCCACCGGAACTTTCAATCTTCTAAAAATGTATATTTCTGATTTAAAATTGGTATTCCTTCGAATGGATATCCCTCAGGGGCTCACTCGCGGATAGTGAAACCGTAAGTGAGTACGGGGTGTCGCGTCCCCGGGGTCCCGAAACGCCTATAGGCCGCACTCGTGTGCGGGGTTAGTTTGGCTCTCGTGAGCTGGTTAGATTCGCACTCGTGTGCGAGGTATGTAGGCCGTACTCGTGTACGGGGTTTATAGTTACTTTTCATCGAATCTTCATTATCGTCATTTTTGTTACTCGATTTCTACTTGAAAGGTTCTGAACTTTTACAAGTTCGTCTTGGTATGCGGGGTTAATTTGGCTCTTGAGAGCTGGTTAGATTTGCACTCGTGTGCGAGGTATGTAGGCCGTACTCGTGTACGGGGTTCATAGTTTCATCCCGTCGCATCTTAATCATCGTCATTTTTATTTTTAACGTCGACGAACATACATCGAACGAAGAGGATACATCGAACGAAGAGGATAGATCGAATGAAGAGGATACATCGAATGAAGAGGACACACCCATGAAGACTACAGCGTATTTTTAGTTAATTATATTTGCTGAGCAATTATTGTCTTAGCGTCACCCCCGAACCAGAGCCTTCTGCTCTGGTTCATGTTTCTTCTTTGCTAATCAAAGCCTTCTGCTTTGATTCTTCCCTTTATTGCGATTTAGTTTATTTGCCGACAATAATTGCTCGATTTGCGTGCGTGCGTTAATTATTAAGATTGTATATCTTCGTTGTAAATATGTCGAGTAATTATTGCCGTAACTTCACTTTGCTCGGCTCGTTTGTTTGACTCCGACACAGCCTTCCGCTGTGTCGGACCTTGCTTGTATGTACCAGACCAGTTAGTACCGGTATTCGGCGTAGATGCATTGAGAGTGGGTGGTTGAAAGGCTGTGTTCATCGTGTTACACTGTTAAGTGAAAAATCCTCTCTTTTGTAATACCACCCGAGCCACCTCAACGTTTCGTTGTCTGGTGGCAGGTGGTTTTAGGAGTAAATGGGATATCGTTTGAACACGTCTCTTGGCCATCGCTCTTGGTGAGGACACGTCGGGTATCGTTGCTGGCTGGAGTTGGGCTGCAAGCATTGTACGCGTCACGTGATCCTCGAACCAGAGCCCTCTGCTCTGGTTCGCTCTTGTTTCTCTCTTTGAAAGAATCAGAGCCTTCTGCCTGATTCGCCTTTAGTCCCATGTGGATCGGAGACTTCTTCTCCGATTCACACCTTTTGCTCCGCAATAATTATTCGACATACTGCGTTAGTATAAGTTCCTCGTTGTTAGGAAAGGGAGCCAGAAGGAATATTGTATTCGTTCTGACTCCCTTTCCGGGTCTCTTGTGCAGCAACCTCCTCGTGGTGAGACCTGGGCAATCGGTATTTTCCTCTATTTGTAAGATACTAGAAGTTCTTACAAATAGAGGATAATATTGAGCTAATAGCTGCACATTTAGAATATTGTATTGTAGAATTTGAGATTTGCTAAATATAATAACTTGTGTATTGAAAGATTTTGAATAAAGATCTTGGAAAATCAATAACAATGACTGTTTCAAACATATTCCCTTCCATAACATTTTGCAATATCACCTTCCCTCAAAAGAAAATATATTATTCAAGCTGGTTCATTTGATTTTTGAATTAACGCGAATAAGATCACTTCGAGCTACTATTGTTCTGTCACTTTCCCCAAGTGCTCCTATATTCAAAGTATACCACCGCACAGTGCGGCCAAATCGAAAAATTTTTGACAAAATTCAAAATTCTTTCATAAATGTCAACATCTGTATATGTATTTACGGAATATAAAATTAATAATTAAAATTTTACAAATTTTTCAAAATTATTTTTAAGTTTCACGTCAACGAAATCAGAACAATCATTAATATTTAAGATTGTCTTTATCTTCATAATGATGTTTGATACAGCCTTGGATCTATCACTAGAAATCCAGACATCAAGTAAATCAGAATGCTTAATTTTGAGTTCCGAACCTAAACGAAAGGTTATACGGTCAGATACAACAAATTATATAAAACTGTATGTAGCAGTTTGTCGCAAAAAAACATGGGATTCTTAAAATATAACAAATAGTGAATCGAAAACTGGTGAAACCCCAGGATATTTTGCGTCAAAACTTCTATAGGCCAGTTTTTAGATTGACAATGATTAGAAGTTACGTTAAAACGCTATATAGATATAAAAAATGAATATATTTATACGAAACCATGTAAAATTAAATATACATACTCTGGTGACTATTTTCCATAGTAAAAAATTCTTATAATTACAACAAACGGCGAATATTATAGGCTAATAACAAATCACGACAAATATGACACGAACAGCAAGTTTCATAATTTAATGTACTAAAACATGGCCACCATTGATTTATTTGTGTTTTGAAACCCATTTCATATACCTGAAATTATCCAGTAACAAATTGGTAATGTTAAATATTCCATATAAATATTTTCATTTTTCATTTTTATCCACCTCGGCCGCACTGTGCACCGGTCTAGTTTTATTGAATATTAGCGGGACTAAATCCATTTACCTACGCTACTGACGCAGTCTTACGTAGTTCTTTGAGCAAACGTTCTATTATTTAGGTAGAGAGCGTGGAACCACTGACGAGTATCTCGTCGGTTTAGCGATGTGGTATTTCAGATCACTGTAAGTTCCACTTATCCCCGTGTCCACCTGTGCCCACTCAACTAAATAGTACCGACTTCTTCACTCAAGATGGCGCGACAATGTCGCTTTTGTGGGGTACAGCGTAATGGGTAGAGGGAGTAGAGTGAGAGTTCATCGAAACACCATTGGTGCGTGTTGTCAGAAAGTATATCTCCGGTTGTTGCCTTATCGTTAACATTAATGACGATTAACACAGTACTTATAATTCATAATATCACTTCTAAAGACTCTAATAAGAAACTTGCCACTGTTAGAATCAATTGTTAAGAACTTTAACTCTCGTACGAACGGTTTGAAATGAATTTAATCGATCGATCAAACGGCACATATTCAAATTTAAATAGCGCACGACTTCTCACTCGACCGAAACGTTTGATAACGGGTTTTCGCCTAGCGGAAAAGTGCAGTACTAACTTTGCGCAAGACAGAAGTGCATCAGAAACACACATTGCCAGTTTCCACCAATAACAACGCTCCATCAATCTAGAAGGGATACTCGTGTTTGTGTGAGTGGAACACGACACGAGTCTGTAGTACTACTCGCCGCTAATTCACGATTACGCTTTCGAAGAGATGTAAACAATAATTAAAGTTTTCGTTTGAGACGATCGCAAAGTGTCAGAGTCTGTGAGAAGGTCGAAGCAAGTGTCGTGGAGAGGAATGCTGATCGCAGGGACGATTTAGACGTTTAATCGCTCGCTTAGAGGTTTGTTACGCCAAACTGGATTATGTCCGTTCAGATAGCGTCGTAACCTCATTCACGAACCGTGTCTCCTTCGAATAAATCGCTGTACAACCGCGTGGACAGACAATGTTGAGTTCGCGCAGTGTTTGCGACCGGTCCCACTCGACGGAAACGAATCCCGGCGCGATGTGACAGCGCCCGGGACCGTTTACGCGAGATGACCAGGTACTAGTAGCTGGTGATTATGGATTATGAGCCGTCCGAGAGTCGTCTGAGAGATTTTGATGCTTCAGAGGATCTGTCTCGGCCGAGAGAGTCGCTCGCGAACGATAATCCTGTGTGCAGCTCGGGTTCCGCACCATGGCAGAGCCTGCGAGTGATGGCTTCGCAGCCAAAGCTGGGACTGGGCATGGTAAACAGAAGCCTCTCGTCACAGGTAATGGAATACTATCAGAAATACTCTCAGACCGCCAATCTGGATCAGTACTTTTCATTACCCACGACCAGCAGCTCACCAGAAGCAGTTAAATATTATTGCAGCGTGTACAAACTGAACCCTACGCTGGCCTCCGGCCGGCAGGACTGCATCGGAGAGGAGTACAGTTTGCGCTCTTGTGTGCCCAGAGAGAGAAGACGATGGGCAAGACCTCCGCTGATCGGACAGTCTTCCAACGCAGACTCTTCGGCTAGCTACGCTCACCAGCTCTCAAATTCAGAGTCCCCGTCTCCAGATTTGAGGCGTGACACTCCCGAGACCATTCTAGAGGAGAAGCACGAAACTCAGGAGATTCTAACAGAGTCCGTAGAGCGTAAAGTATCCTCCCCCACTTCTAGCATTGCTTCTCACAAGCCGCTCGAATGGGACAGCGGCGCGGACGTTGGTTACTACAACACTCTGCCGCTGCACAAGCAAGGTGACAAAAAATTAAGTACTATAGAGCGCATGGCTTTAGCTAGAGGTTGCTCGGCCGCTTTACGATTAGATCCCGAGGGTACCACTGAGTCCGGAATCTCTGGCAAGCTTGCAGGGCCGCAGAGCAGCGCGAAAACGCCTGCGCCCGACGCCAACTCCACTCCCCTGCTAGGGAACATTTCAGGCTCTGAGAGCGAGGTTGAGATCACGCCTATAGTGAAGAACCGTTTGCCGGGAATTATAGCCGGTGGTAATTTAAGCACCAATGAGAAATCGTTGCCCAGAGACCTGAAGCAACAGGATTCTCTGAGGAGTAATGACACGACACCGAAGCTGCCTTTCTTCAAGGTCCCTGCTGTGAAGCAGACGGAGCCGAGGAGGACGCTCAGCAAGCCGAACAAGGAGAACGTGTGTCCGCCGTTGTCGCCGCTGAAGAAGAGCACCTCGATGAACACGTTAGCGGTGTCAGCCTCGAAGTTGACGCTGAAGAGAAGCCAGAGCGAGCTGAACTTGTACGCGAGAGAGAGGAACCGTGCCGGGCTTCCGTTGATGTTTAATTCCTCGTCGTCGATCGCCACGATAGTGAACAAGCCCTCGACCTGCGACAAGCTGATACAGACCAGCCTGAATGCATGCAGCCAGGAGTCCGTCGGCGTCCAGGTCTCTGTCGTCGATGAAGAAAAGCCGCCGTTACCAAAGAGAGGAACTAGTTTGCAGAGGAGCATGACCGTGGCGACCAAGAGCTCCAGAGGCACCTACAAGGTTCCCAGTCCTAGGAAACAGAGGGCCGAGGAGTCTGGGGAAGCTAACCGGGTGACCAAAGCAAGAAGAAGCTGCTCGGAACCTTCCCAGAACGGCTCGGGGACGCACACCCCTCGAAACGAGGCCGAGAATGTAACTGGAAGAGCGAACAGCTTCGAATACTTCCCCGGTCATGTCTACGAAAATGTACCCAATGGCAGTGGCAGTCACGTGTCATCGACTGACACGGGAAGATCGCAGTCCACGTTGCCAAACACTAGCTCCAGTATTAACGAGAAACTGTGGGGAGACTCGGACAGCTTGGTCAGAGACTTGGAGCGGAGCGTGAACATACTGAAGAGCTTGGTGGACGCGAACAAGTGCGACAAGGACGTGAGGAAAAGACTGATTCATCATGTGGTAAAGAGACTCATCACTGCGAAGTATACCGATGATAAGATTGAGCATAATCTGGAGGACAATGTGCCTTGGAACCCGGACGACGCTAGGAATAAGGTGTACAGGACGGAGATCCTACAAGCTCTGACTAAGAAGCATACTACCAGTGATTCTTCAGGGGATTGGGGTCATCAGAAGAGCACTACTTGTGGACGCAAGGTAGCAGGGAGTGGGAGAGTCTTGGCTACGGAGGTTCTAGGTAGTAGCAGCGACAAAACAGATAAGAATACTGATAGAACTGAGACTGATGGGAGGAAAGCGAGGATGGGACTGAGATTGGACGATTGTCGACGAAGCAGCAACACTCCCACGGAGCCGGACAAGAGCGAGAGCTCTGAATGCTTCTTCCCGCAGAGGGGTCGCAAGGCCACCAAGCCGCAGGACATCTTCTGCGTGAAGGACAGGTGCAAGATTTCGAGAGAAGACTCCAGTCTATCGAATAGCACGCCAGCGGACCATAACAGGATGCTGCTGGATGCTGTGCTGAACAACAGGAGGTCCGGCAACGTGCGTTCGAGCAATACCGAGGAACAACTGGACTGGAGATTGCTAACGACTTTATCGGAAAGGCAGTTCGAGATGAAGAAGTGCGGGAATTCAGAGTCCGAAGACTCGAAGTTGCTCAGCTATGCGGAGATGGAGAAGAGGAACCAGCTAATCTGGATCACGAACGAGATCAGCCATTTGTCGAACCTGAAGAAGCTCCTCGAAGAGCCTCGCAGGGTCGAACGGCCTCGGATGTCGCCTAGAAAATCAAGATCCACGAATTTCAAGTCGAAACCGGTCCACGGTTGCGTCAGGGACGGCGATTACCTGCGTAGGACCGAGTCTGACGGTCAGGCGAACTCTATGGACGAACCTTGGTCCTCGCATTGCAACCTGGCAGCGTATCGACCGCATAGTAGAGCAAACAGCGTGGTGCAGCGCATCAGGAAGCGCAACAGCTGCGCTCAGACCGCGACCAACATCACCAGCGCACACTCAAAGACCGGCGGAGAGATTGTCTCCGCCTCGAACATGCACCGCTCGACCTTGAAGCTGGTGAACACCGGCGTCCAAACTGATCCTCAAGAGGCTGCCACGATCCCCACGCTGATTCAGTCGGAGATTGTGCACTATATCAAGTGTCCCGCGCACAACGCGATGCACTTTCAGAATAGCTATAAGGGCAACGTGGAGGCTGGACAGTGTCCGAAGCACTGCACCATTCAGAACGTTGTGTCTGCTTGCGTATACTGTTTGCAGGACCAGAAGGACCAGTCCAACGTGCAGACGGTGCAACCGAACGCTGATGTATGCAGAGAGGAGAGTCCCGTCGATTCGCAGAAGTTGGATCATGGTAACGACAACAGTGTCAGCCAGCTGAAGCAGAAGGAGACCAAGAATCAGATCAACGCCTCGAAGTCGAAGCATTCTTGCAACTGCAAGCGCCAGACCAAAAGGCCCATGTCCAAGGGCTGCCAGACCAGTTCCACGATTCAGACTTTGGAGGGCAGCAGCGTCTCGAAGTGCGACGACTGTCAGAAGAAGTATTGTGTTCAGGAGAGGGAGGATTTAAACGGTAAATCTTGCAGCTGCACGACACTCTGCGACTGCGACAGCAGTCAGCCGAAGAAGGGCCGGGTGCCCTTTAGACCTAACTCTAGGTACCATCAGGAGAGCAACGAGTGTGCCTCCGGTTTCGAGCAGAACGGTCATGCGAAGCTCTGCGAATGCTCCGCCGATTGTTCCTGCGAGAATAGAGCCGGTAGCAAAGTCATGCACAATGGGAATCATCATTGTGGCCGCTGGCCGGAAGCCGATGACCGACCAGTTCGCGGACGGCCACAGTATAAAGTACAAAAGAACCTGATGTGCGAGTGCGAAGAGGCATCTTATGGTAGGGCACAACACCCTGAAGCGGGTGACTCCGATCGGAGCTGTAAATACTGTAGGAAACACATTGCCACGACTACCCAGGCTACGAAGCAGAACAATTATTGTCAGACCTACCCGGAATCGGTCGCGTACGAGCTGTCGTTCACGAAGGAGAAAGTGCCATTAAAGAACCGTGCTGTTAATGGGAGCAAAATCGAGGGCTGCGTCTGTAACGTGGTGAATAGGACTGCGTCCAGCAAGAACTCGCCGAGGAAGGACACTCTGCAGGTATATATGGATCGTTCCGTTTCAAATCGCACGAGATTTGCCATTTAGCCATCGATTGTATCCGAACGTTGCTAAGTGCCAAGAAACTGATGACTGTGTGGCAAATTTTGTGTGATTTAAAGTGGAACAGGATGCTACTGAATGTTATCAGATTACCTACCGTTAGACACTTGACAATCTTTAAATAATTGATCATTAGATCATTCCTCATAGCTGAGGACTTAATTAATGGTTGTGTCGTACTGTTCAAGGACTACCTGACGAGGAACAAGGCGGATTTCGTCAGCCACGCAGAAACTCGTCGACAATACATGTCTGAGATATCTCACCTGCGGCAGTTGCGAAAGGAAAAGCGGATTCAACTACTCGCCATGGCCACCACATCCAACGTCCTGAAGTCGCCGAAGACCTCTTCGAAGCCGACAGGTGAGGACTGACCTCGCAATTAATAGGAGATCATTTGGACTTGAAAATTAATCGTTAAGAGGATTTCTCTGTTCAGTTTGCACGCAGAAGAGAGTGACCGACGAGGAGATCCGCGAGAGACTTCGCAAGCGTTATCTCCGTTTGAACGAGGTTCGCCAGAAGAAACGGCAGCAGGAGAAGGAAGAGGAGACCCGTCGCAACATGCTGATGGCCAAGATCTTCTGCAAGAAGCTGCAGCAGAAGGTGCTGCGGGGCCAGGTGGACCTGTCCCAAAGTGTCAGCGTGATATCCAATATGTAACATTGGGGAAGAATCGGCGCTCGTTCAGAGTCTGTCGTTATTTAGCGAATTGTAGTCCTCCGAGTCGACCAAGAATAGAGAAACGTACAAAGTAGTTCGCCTTTCGCCACAGCAAAGGCTAGATTAAATCTCGTTCTTAGGAGACACTTCTTTTCTTCGCGACAGTGCATACTACGTACTAGCATTTGCATACCGACCGTGGATCTTCATGCGTTTACGACGTTTTCAATCATCTTTGAAATATAAGGGATCGTTTAGATTGATCAGTAGCATCGTAATTTTCATGTTATTTTAACAAGACGATTTTATTTCTGACGAAATTGATTTTTTCTTTCTTTCTAGGTATTGCGATAAGTTCGCATTAAGATCTACAGTCTGTTAACGTTTGTTTTAATTTAAGCTCCGCCTCGGATCGTAAATGTTCACGATCGAAGCTGGACCTCGTGGTTCAGGAGGCACCCGTTTAGCATAGCTAAGAGTTGAAGTATTATATCGCGTTGTTCGACACGGTCTTCTGCCTAGATTCTGCCGATATTTATATATCAAATATAAAGAAGTTTGTCTTGCCAAGTTATTTTCGTACTAAGAATATATATTTAGCAGATATTGCACGCGCGTTAGATATGATACGATTGCGAGAAGCTATTCGAGCGAGAACGGGAGCTTCTTCGAGGCGTTTTACTGGTAAAACGGCCGCGAAGAACGAAGAACGCTCGACAGAACCGACTGCCGGTTCGATGGAAACAAAGATGCTTTAAAAACAACGAAAGTAGTTGTTAGTACCTGAATCACAGTACACTTCATTACTCGTAAGACTTTAGACGATATATATATACATATATAGCCCCTCTTGAATTTTTCTAATATTTTACCCTTTTTGTATGACGATTATACTCGTCCGGTTACTCAGAATAAAATGAACCCGTACAACAATATCCGTTCACCAGTGTTTTGCTCGACCTGTTCCGCTGCGATTGTGCAAAAAGGTCGGAAACTGCATCTTTTTGCGCAACTGATTTCTCTTTTGACATTCCGTTTTGTTGGCTTGCTTCGTTTAGCCTGTTTCAACGCTTCGAAACTTTTTAGAGGATTCTTTCCATTCTTATTTTCAACTCTTTGCACTCTCAAATTATTTTCCGCGATTCTGGGCTTGTTTCGGTTTCTGTTTCCACTTGCAGCACACCAATTTTCCTTAGAATTGCTTTAGAACAATAACGAGCTAAATATCGTACTCTTCTCTAAAAACAAAATTAAATTTTCAATCTCGAATTTTTCTTCCCCAAATATTTGATCGTCGAGAATTTCACAGTACTTGCTCTGCTTTCGTCGTCACCTAAAATTAATTAAGCACGAGCACACAGGTGCTCATTGTCAACATTAAATGGTTAAAATTGAAGAGATTGAAGAGCTTGTTTGCGCAGGGAGCGGCCAGCTCAAAGAAAAAAAGGCCACTAAACACCGGCCTCGCTCCACTAAAGCAGAAAGAAAAACCGCTTAACAATATTAGCTCGTTTCGTCTTAATCGCCGCACGTTGTATATAAGAACAACTGAGAATTTCCAGCCAGTTCGAACGAAGCAGAGAACGGGCCATGTTCAAACGAACAACAACAGAACAATCGGTGCTTTGAATGCCACGGTTCATTTTTGCGAAATCGGTTCTCGCGGCTCTGATCAACGATCATTACAAGTAGAAATCGATTTTTGCGTCGTTCGTGGCCCAAGGTACAGAAGAATGGCTCCCCAGGTCGAACCTGACGTTGATTTGGATCGGATTTTGCAAGAGAAGTTCACGAACGAGTTCAGGAAAGGCTACGTTACCGTGAACGGCGTCTGTTTGCCAAAGAGATACGAAGAGTTTGCAAAAGCGATCGAGGAATTCGAAGTCAGAGACGACGATGTGTGGGTCTGCAGTTTTCCCAAGACCGGTACTCGCTGTCTACATGTCACTAACATTTTAACTATCGGTAGACACTTGGAATGCACTAATTAATGTAGCAGGAAAGAGTAAACGTTGATTTGTGAAAAAATTGTGCAATAGTGAAAGGATTAATAGGTTTCCGGTAGCTGAAGTGTTAATTATCGATAACTAGACTGCGAACTTTATGCATTTATAATAAAACTGACTGGCCAGATAAAATGTTAAACGGTAGAAAGCTTAAAAGTATTCAAGACTATCATGAAAATCAATTGAATATTCGTATTTTGCATAAAGATCCACGGTCTGTTAACGACAAAAATGACGATAGAACCTACTGAACGTTAACTATGCAACTATAGGAACAACCTGGACGCAGGAAATGATCTGGTGCATTGCGAACAACATGGACTTCGCGGGAGCCAAGGTCCCCTTGCCGGAGAGGTTTCCTTTTCTAGAGTAAGTCCAGACCCCGAAGAGCTTTATGGACGAAATGGTAACGCGCATTCTCGACCAGGCACTCGATCCTGTTCGATTACACGACGATCATACCTCGGCATCCGGAAGTGCAACTCCATCAGCTGGTTTCCGACAGCGTGAGTTACGCCAGCAGCAAAACCAGTCCGAGATTCATCAAGACCCATCTGCCATTCCGGTTGCTTCCTCGTCAGCTACGGACAGGTGAGAAGAAGCCGAAGATCGTGTACGTCGCTAGGAACCCAAAGGACACCTGTGTCTCCTATTATCATCACTGCAGGCTGCTAGAAGGCTATCGAGGAGATTTCAACAGCTTCTGTCGACTCTTCTTGGGCGCGAAAGGTACGAAGCGAAGATGGCGATCAATCAACAGATTTAATCTTCCGTTTTCACTTAAACAGTGTGCTTCGCGCCCTTCTGGGACCAAGTTCTCGGATTCTGGAACAGAAGGTGCTATCCCAATGTGTTATTCTTGAAGTACGAAGACATGAAATCTGTAAGTAATCGAGTACACCTAATCCCCGATTTACACGATTTATCCCGAAGAACCGATCTTCCGTGTAAATCGGGGGTTGTATCAAAAATTTCGTTGGAAATGTTTGAAATTTAGGACCTGTCCACGGTGATTCGGCGATCGGCCACGTTTTTGGGAAACCCTATGTCCGACGATCAAGTGAAGACGCTGCTGGAGCATCTCAGTTTCGAGAATATGAAGTCGAATCCGTCGGTGAACTACGAAGAGGCGGTAGAGATGAATAGGAAGCTGAAGCTAATCGATGTCGATGGTGACTTCTATCGGAGCGGCAAAGTGAACCAGTGGCAGAGAGAGATGGCCGAGGATGTTGTCGATCGGTTCGATCGAGAAACGAAGGAACAGTTGTCTTCGCAGGACCTCTTCTTTTAGAGCTGCCCGATTGTCTTTCATTTCTTCGTGATCGACGTTGACCTGGACTTCGTATAAATAGCTAATAACGTACACTGGCTGCTAGGAAATTATTATACCTAATTTAGATAAGTTGTAAAATGTCTTTGATTTTAGAAATGCTGTAGTTTGCGCTACGGTGTTCTAGATTTTGGTTCGATGCATCGAAGAACTTTAGGCATGCTGGTTTTGCACAGTTCGCCGATCGAAGCTTTGGTTTTGGGAGTGAGCACGCCTCTATTGCTTCCTTTTTCCATTAAAATGACCGCTGCGTCCCTTTTTCGCGACAGAATGGCTAACTGAAGAGCAGTCAGGCCATTGTAGTCGGTAGTGTTAATTTCTGCACGATGATCCAATAAGAGCATCAGTATGTCCAAGTTTGAAAGGTAGACTGCACAAATACAATGAGATTGGTTCCCTAAAAGTGTTCCCTGAAAGGGCTGCAGATTTTTACGGAGGCTTTTAATCGTTTATATGTTCTACTATATTTCATTCGAAGTTCCAACTGTTTGTTATGTACTTCGTTTGACAAGATCCGTAAAAATCTGCAGCTTGGTAGGAATTTTTTCGATTTTATTTACTCGATGTCATCAGAGGCGTTCGGCCCTGCAAATCTCGCTGATTTATGGCAGCGCCAGAGTCCAGGAGAAGGGTTACGTTTTTCAAACGTACGCCAACTATGGCGTATTGAAGACAAGTCCAGCCTCTACTACATCATAAAATTATTTTTCTAAAATCAGTCGGGCTTATTGTATAAATAATTCAATGATTATTGTTTTAATAGTACGTTCTTACATATCCGTCTTCTGGAGGTCCGCGCCCTTTTTCAAAAGCACCTGCACCACTTCAGGGTCCCTCGAAACGTACGCAGCATACATCAAAGCGGTTCTTCCGCAAGGCTGTGCGATGGTCTCGTCCAAATCCGCAGAATTTTTCTCCAGAAGGAGAGACAAGATCTGTGGATCGTTGCGATCGATAGCCGCTGTCAGAGGCGTCTTCAAATCCTCCGTGGTGTACCGCAAATCGATCGATCGACTGCGATCACAATTAAACATACAATTCCCGGAAAAAATCCGCAGGACTTTAGACTACACTCACTTTTTCGAGAGGAAGTCTCTGATTTTTTTGAACCTGGCGAACTTGAGCAGCCACATGAACTGCTCCTCCACCGAATCTGCGCAAATAAAATACCAGGATAGCTCGATCAACACGGAACACAATTTTAAAATATCCTAAAACATCAAATCAACTTATTTGCTAAAACCGACGCAGGATTATTCCTTTAAATCTCTTCGTTTTTGTCATAAATCCATAAATATCATCGTTAATTATCGTGCTATCGATGGGACGTTAAAAAGCTTAATAAAAACAAGAAAAATTTGATAAATAAGATAAGCTCACCGTGTCGGTCCTCAACTCCGAAATCCGACATCGCAACAATGCCTCTCACGAAAGCTCAGCGACTTTACAACCGAGCTTAATCGATCAAACATTCCGCGCATGCTATTTTCCACATCGTGGCTCGCGTCCTCGAAAAATCGTTGCTTTTTAATCGTTCGAGGTCACTCGCGCTATGTTAAAAAGATCAAACTGTCTCGGGACCGATTCCAGTTAATTTTTTTACATATATACTATTGAACCGTTTCGTTCGAGTCATCGCGATGCAACTTCCCGATGTTCGATCATCTACTCGGAAACGAACGGAACGTCCAGGCCCTTAGTCACTCGTCCACTTCCTTCCCTGACACGCATTCCAAGTTAGTGACCACGGGAAGGACGGCAGTCCAGTGACACCGGCAGCGTTCCACACGTTCGTGGATCAGGATCGAGAACCGCCTATATCCGAGCACGCACACTTTCTCCCGGGCGACGATAGAACACGTGCCAAGGCAGCCGGAGAACGGTATACTAACCGTTCAAGACCCTGCCAAGTCGACTTTCTAGAAGACTGTAGCCGCTCATAGCCAGTCGGGCCCGCGTCCATTGCAGTCGCGACGTTGCATTCTTGACGTTGCATCCTCTCCAGCGACTTTCTAATCGGAATTCGGGGCCCAGCACGCGGGATTGGGTCCGGACGAACGGGAACGTGCACGAAGACGCGAGGAAGATAGTTCTCGAAGAGGTCGAGGTGACGCGAGGAAGATGAAGCGATGGCAGATGTTACGAGGCGATGGATAACAACCGCACTCGCCACTGTGCTGGCATGCTTGCTGTTCTCTGACTGCGGTACGTTCTTTCTGCTTGATTTCAACGATCTATGCTTACCGGAGGACAGTTCGTAGATCTTTCTGCGACTGTGCCGTGTCGGGAAGAACCGCGATCATTCTCCTTTTTGCTCGTATTCGCGAGAGAATTGAGCTGGCGAAGCTTAAAACGTTGGGGAGATTAAAATAACATCGATCTATTGTTTTGTAACTTGTTCGAATTATCGAAGGGAAAATTAATTGTTCCTACGCCTTCTGGCTCGCGATTATTTTTAACTTGCATGGAAATCCGCAGCGGTAACAATTAAATCGCGAATTTAATGGATTTTTGACAATATTAAATACTAAAGAGATTTTAACAGTATTATAATCATTAAAGAACGTTCTATGAGATTACTATGTCTTGCAATTGATGTAATATTTGTATTTTGCACAAAGATCCACAGTCTGTGAGATCCACAATTAACGATTGATGTAGATGAGGATTGGAAAGTTTATTAAGAAATTAAAAGATTAGTTGCGAATGATTGATTTGCTTGACTAGATAACTAGGTACGACAGAGTAATTAAGTGTCAATATAGAATATTGATTGTAAGATCGATAATGATCCAACGTCGAACGACAGCGCCGAACGATCTCGCCTAACCCAGCGTCGAAGTCTCCACGAGTCAGCAGTGGCTGTGACGGTTTTCGGAAATTTCCGAGTCAAAAATCACTTGTTTTGGACCAGTATTTGCGTCATATTCTAATTTTTTTTACGGTGACATTGTTCGAGCAATGACCATACCAGTCACGGCCTAGTTAACGCGATTTAATGCGTTCACACTTTTCTTTCCCTAGATAGTACAACATTTTTTGATCTAGTCGAGTCCTCGGTTTGGAAATTCTTGCAATAGCCATTCGATTAAAATTAATATTTGCTAGATTCTAAATTTATATTTTAGAGAAGCGTATGTTTCGAATGCACGGCTCCTACAACGAGGTTAACTCAGAAGTCAGTTTGCGTCTTTATTGGCGTGAAAATCGCATTCAGAGTGCAGCAATCCAGTTCTCACGATTGCTGCGCGAGTTTCTTTTTCATCTTTCTCTCCCGACCCTGGAGCGAGACAAAGAGCTCGCGTGATTTCACGGTCGTCGCTCGATCCCTGATAATTCTGGACGATATCTTTGCAAGCTCGGGAGTTGGCATAATTCGCTATTTAATTACAAATATTTAGTGCCTCGTTAATCAACACGAAGGACGCCGTGTGGCGAAAAAGAACGAAAGAAAAAGAAAATTTTTCGAGAGGGACTGAGTTTCTACTGACTATTGAGGCAATTTGGGACATAGGTCTAGCTTTCATATTTTTATACCATCTCTGGCCAACTCTCGAGCGTCCAACGATGAATGATCGTCGTCGTAGGATCCATGAGTCACGATCGATCGATCAGCAGGTTCCGCGGACGATGATGAGGTATACAGGGGCAAGTACCTCGGCAAGCTGAACGCGTACCATCACCAGGTGTCCGGTGACGTCTACGTTGTCGACGAGTACACGCTGCTGTTGACGTCCTTCAGCTACGATGGGAATGGGGCCGACACGTTCTTCTGGGCCGGAGCATCGAACCGACCCGGCCCGCAGGGATTTATCGTGCCCGACGAGTGGGGGAAGTTAGTTCAATCTCCGAATTATTTCATCACACCTTCGCTTCTTGGTAGATTAAACGAGAGTCTTTGTTTCAGGACGAATATCCTGGATCGATACTTCAACAAGGACTTCACCCTCACCTTGCCGGATAATAAGAAAGTGACGGACATAAAATGGTTCGCCGTCTACGATCTGGGGAGCCAGGTAAATGCACTTCTTCAAAAAATTATCTCCTTCAAAAATTAAATTTCTGTGTCCTGTCTCGATCAGAACACGTTTGGCGACGTCTACATTCCCGAAGAGTTCGATCCCCCAGCACCGCAGAAGATCTCGCAGCTGACGAAACGCTCTCACGGAGTGTCCTCGGAATCCATAGTGATCGTAGACTCCAAAACCATACAAATTCCCGAATTCACCTACGACGGGCAAGGAACGGACACCTACTTCTGGGTAGGAGTTGGTCCACAGCCTTCCAGCAAGGGCACGAAAGTTCCTGACGAATATGGCTAGTGAGTGTGCACTTAGTGATCATTAGATTACGCATCTTGTGGCGGTCTGTGGCGCTTATTGAAACGTTCTCCTTATCAAATGAATAATTCGTGTTGTCGGCGCTACAGGTTCGATCTTCTACTAAATTTAAGGAATTTTGCAATTAATTACTTCTCAACGTTTCGATCCCATTGTGGATCATGATTAGGGATGGTGTGAACTGCTACTTTTGGATCACTCGTGATTCGACCACGTTCGTTCCCATTCATGGTGATTTTTCACAGTGATTCGTGATTTTCGTGATCGCTTCCGATTGGTGGAGAGCATAACTGCTCTTCAATTTCTCATCAGAAAATTGAATATTTTTTATTTTTATCATTAAACTTTACGTTATTGTGTAACAGAAAACGTGATATAATTTTAATTGCAATGCAGATATTTTTATGCAAGCTAATTGATGTATTTAAAAAAAGAACTAATTTAATCGAGATGAAGAATTAGGACGACACTGAACAGATTCACTCTAGATTAAAAAATCACGATCACGGCGTGTATGAAGTTAAAATCACTACCGTGATCGTGATTCTGCGATCACTGTGATAAATCACGGTTAGTGATTTTGCACGCCATCACTAATCATGATCCAGCGCCGACAACACGAATTATTCATTTAACATCATTACGATCGATATAACGGAATGTTCTCCTTATCAGTCTAGATCCCATACGCGCGTACAAAGGCGACGACATAGTGATCCAGCTGCCGGGAGACATGACGGTCTTCAACATCGACTGGTTGAGCGTGTTCGACGTGAAGACCAAGTCCAATTACGGCTCCATGATCATTCCAGATGGCCTGAACGTGCCGCCCTCCCTTGTCAAAGTAACATACTCTTTTAATTCCTTATTGTCTCCGCGATTAAAGCGAACCGGCAGCATTGAATGTAACACAAAGTACAGGTGATCAAGCACACGCAGACCCTTCCGAACTGCATTCAGCTTCACAAGCGGTTTCAAGTCGGCTGGGAGATCTTCGGACCTCAAATTACTATTCAACTGGCGGGACAAGTCGGTGAGAACCATTTCAGCAGACAGCACAGTGGCGCACCCAGGATTTCATCTTAGAGGGGGACGAATTGAACAAAATGACCTATTTTAGATTCTTCTAAACATAAATTTATTCATAGAATAAAATCTAGTTTTCTTTTCTTTTTACATAGCTCTTCAATCACTTCGGTTATAGTTACATGAATGTCTCTGTGTATGTATAACAAAGCCAACCCATTCAGTCGTGGTTGTGTCATTGTGGATCTTAAATATGTTTTCAAAATTCTTAATGTAGAAAATGATCTTTCACTGACGCACGTCGTTACCGGAAGCGTTGCAAATATTTTTAATAAATTATAAATATTAGGATATATCGTTTTATCACATTTCAAAATCGCATCAATGGCATTTTTCCATGGAGACCATGGACACCAATACTGACACGTACACAGCCACAGACGCACAACAATAGGCAGAATTCAGTGTTCTAGTATCGGCAGTTTTTGCAAATACGTCGGAACCTAAGTGAGTGTATGCCTTATTTGTATAGAGAAAAGTTGTTCAAAATGTTTAGTTTTAGAAGTAACTATTCTACGGTTTAGCTAATTTTCCAGTGTTTCGTTTCCTTTTTCTTTGGGGGGGGGGGGGACTTGGCCCCCTGGCTCCCCCCCCCCTGGGTGCGCCACTGAGACAGCACGTAGCGACGACGTGGCTATTTGAATATTAAATGTTATACTAATTCATCTCCAGGCGAGGATGAGTACATGGCATTCGGACTCTCCGGTTCAGAAACCTCAAGTCAAATGGAAGGCTCGGACGTTGTTGTTGCTTACATGGACGGGACCAGAGGATACGCCGTTGATTACAACATCACTGCAAAAGCTCCGGTACGTTTTACCAAAAAAAAAAATAAAGATTCCCCAAGTAAAATAATTCTTTCTGTAATAGTGTGGCAAAGTTCTTGGACAGTACAGAGGAGTCTGCAGAGACGAAGTCGTCGGTGGCTTGGACAGCAATCAACTGTACACTGCTGTCAGAGAAGATGGGATCAACATCATTACGTACAGACGCACTCTAAATTCTTGTAAGTTGAGCATTGTCTATCAAAAACTTAGAAAGCAAGGATTGCACGAGGTTCATTTTTTATTTTAGCTGATGCAGGAGATAAAGAGTACCCTACGGATCGACCTGTGTACGTTATTTGGGCCCTGGGCAAGTTGGATGAGAATAAGGAGCCTACTTTCCATGATCAGTATCCTAAAGGCGACCTCAAGCTGGAGCTGGTTCGTCAGGAACCTGACAACACCTGTATGGACTTCACTGAAACTGACGAGGCCTTGATGTAAGCGATTAATTCACTTTTTACATTGTAGGGCTAAAATTTGTGACAGAAATAAAATTGATTGAGTGATTTGATAATTTGTTAGAGAGGTCTGGGAGAAGGCAGAAATATTCGACAGAAGTATCAGGACGTTCAAGGCCACCATTGGTCCATCCGGAGGGAAGAAGGGCTACCAAGGGATGACGGGACAAACGTCCACAGGCCTAGCTTGGTACATCGAAGGTCAACTGGTCCCTGAATTATACCTTCGTCGAGGACTGACCTACAACTTCCGCGTCCACGGTGGAAATAATCCCCATAGTCCCAACTTGTATCATCCATTGATCATCACCGATGAACCTCACGGTGGCTACGATAGATTGAGCGAAGCTGCACGAAGCAGAATCAGAGTACTCGCCGGTGTTGAGTTCACCAGACGTGGTCAACCAAGGCCAACTGCGGGTCAGTGACCTTTTTTGTTTCTGAAAATTAACTTAAGAAATGTTTATTTTCGGTAATGACCTGCTGACGAAGAATGTTTCTTTTAGTTGGTCCACTGTGTTTGAGCAAGCACAACGAGCGAGACAGAAGACTGGACGACGATTTTCCAACCTTTAGGCACTTCAACAGGACATTGTTGCACAAATGTGAACCAGGTAAAAAGCGATAAATTTTTTACCACTGAAGAGTACTTAAATGAAACGCTTGATGATAAAAATGATTTTCTAAGGACATGATTTTTTCGACAGGCGATGGTGGAGTCTTGGAAGTGACGCCGAACTCCACATGGCCAGACACCGTTTACTATAATTCGTTCACCCACGCCAACATGGGCTGGAAAATCCACGTGGTGGACGCATTCTCAAGAAGCAACGGTGTAGCGTTAAAACTGTCGTTGCTCGCAGGATTGACGGCTGTGTTTTTTCGTTTGTTTTAGAATTAAGTATAAGCTGTTGAGATTAATCGCTCCACCTCGCTATGCGAACTCATGTTGACTGAGAGGATAGGATTTCGATCGCGTAGATCGTTTAGTTCCTATATGAGAAACGCGGGAGGAATTTCATCTTTAGTAGAACAGAAAAAACAGAATGCTGCCGTCGTCGATCGTGCGTTTTGTTTCATCATCGAGTATTTAATGCTAGTTTATTTATCGTAGCTGCATTCATTAGCCGATACATCACGTGTTATCAACATGCACACACACACAAGTCACGATTACTATAATATCTTCTTAAAAATATTACGTACTTATGTACGACGTGTTTAATATTAATGGAACTGTTCTAATGGAAATAAATGATTTTTTTACTCGTAATAGGTTATTTACCTTGTGGACTCTCCTAGTTAAATTGACTGCTTTATCGAGCTAGCAATTAGATACTAATTAGAATGTCCTCTTTCTAATTTTTCTTCAATTTCTTCTTCCTGAAACTTCCTCAAATTTCCTCAGGCTTCCTCAGACAAATTAGGATTTATGTTAAGGTTTTAGCAATATTTCACTCCTCAATGTTCCAACTAAAACGATAATAAAAATCTCCTCGAAAAATCAGATCAACAGAATTTATTGAACGTTACGTCCACCGTGTCTCACTAATGATCAACTGATAAATTATGCGATTAGAAACCGGATTTTCCACCTCTACAATTTGAAATTCTAGGCGCGTGGCACTCGCCTAATTACCCATTTCGAAAATTCCTTTACTTCTACAAGAACTAACAACCACATAAATACATATACTAGTTCTCTATATCCTAAGTGTACCACGATTCCCAACGGAGATAATATTCGTATCGGTTGATTTCTCAGAACGCAACGACTTTCTCCAAAAGTGAAATCTCTCGCCTGAGCGAGAAAGTAAATAAGATCAGGATGCAAAGCGTTCGGATTTAACGTCCGATTCTGTTATCCGCCTTATTGATCCTTGAATAGTGCGTTCAATTGAGAATTGCACGTTGCAATGCGACGAACGCGATGATGTTTGCTATCTCCAAGTGCCAAGTTTAAACAATGTAAACTTTGAGAAGCTTTTTAAAAAAAAGGCTGCAATCGGCATGCATAGGACCTTTTCACTTGTATTTATATTTTATTTATTTTTATAGTTTACGAACATTTATGAATAATGCATATATGTATAATATACATTAATCATGTCCGTTACTTCGTCACGGTCATTACTCATGTTATTCCTATGGCATAATAGTACTATTAACACGATTTTTAAGACATTTCCTATGATCTGCCAAAAATACGTTTCCAACAAAAGACGATCAGTATTTATTTTTCTATAACTTTCAATATACGAAAATTTCAGAAAAAATTTTTTTTATCAAAAATGGAGATCACCTCGATTTTTTCAATATTACTATACATTTCTGACATCATATTATTATTGCTGACGTCGAAACGAATTCAATGACCTAGCACACTACAACCTTTAATTTTAAAATAACGCTAAAATACTTTGGGCCACAAAAAACGGGTTTCCAGATCATAAGTACTACATATCCCGTCTCGAACGCGTTCGTTCGAAACGAAAGTTGTGTCAACTAACGGGGAAAAAAGAAAGAAAGGAAAGGAAGAGCTCGGGCGACACGATTGCCGAGAGAAAATGCATTTGAACATTTCTACGGAAGCTGTAGTCGCGTGAACATCTTCTCTGTCTTCGGAAAAGATCTTGTGAACAGTCGATCCTATCAATCTTTACAAGTGCGTAATCGGTTTGCTCGATGTAACGATCCTATCGTTACGATTTTAATCTCGGAATTATTCCAGTGGAGAAGAAGCAGATCACACTTGCCACGGTCGAGGGAGACGTAGGAGCAAAATTGGATAAAATCTTTGGTGCGAAGCCAAGCTTCGTCCGGGTGCAACCTAGCAATTGTCTTCTGACTCCTCAATACGTCTTCTATGGGACCAGGATTAGGGACTTAGAGGTCTATGAGGATGACATTTGGATGGTAGCCCATCCACGAACTGGTAAATCGGAGACTTTACATTTACATGTATACTGTCCGAGCAGCAACATGTTAGTCTTTAAAAATGTTTCTGAAATTTAAGTAGAAATTACCCTGCGACACTAAGCAAGTGAGTAAGGTTTCATTAATTTTATTTTTTGTTATTTTTCTGATGGTGTTTTCACAATATATATATATATTGCTTTATTCATTGTTATTTTACAGACGCAATGATTTTATTATTCTCTTGATAATGATCTAAATGAAGATCGAAACGTTGAGGAATTATGTTGTGTTAATTTGCAAATATAGTGTTTTAGTATTAATTGATCGAACCAATGCGCCGAAAACATTCAAATTTTGCGTTAGCAACTTACGATCGACATTGATTTAACACTTTACATTTAAATCTGATCTAACATTAATTTTCAACATTAATATAAGAAACTTAGATTCTTTTGTACAATTTTCTTTCCGTGTTTGCGCATCGCAGGCAGCCACTGGGCGCAGGAAATGGTCTGGTGCATCGGTAACGATTTTAACTATGAAAGCGCACAAACCATGCTACTCGTCAGGAATCCTCTGCTCGAGTAAGTATCCGACTTCCCAATAATCTCTAAACGTTCTAAACTCGAATGCTGTCGACGGCTATACAGAATCGACTACGATAGGAATAAACAATAGCGAACGAACTTATTACTATACTCGATACATCGAATATAGATCGATTTTCTTTTTAAAAATCGCGGTGATCAATCGGAATGTTTGTTTAGGGGCTCGAGCCTAATGGTGACCGGGAACTACACCGAGTGGTTCGCGAAGTTAGGCGACTCGGTGACGAACGTGGAGAATATGCCTCGAACGAGATACATCAAGTCACATCTGCCTTTCGATCTTTTACCGCAACAGCTCCACGAGAAAAAGCCGAAGGTGTGTGCGATTAACCCTTTGCACTCGGGGAGCTATTTTAACTAAAAAACAAAAGATTTTTCCATTTCAGAATTTTCCATACAATTTTTATTCATTTTTTGCATATGAAACTGATATGATGTCTCATATAATATGTAAATGTCTGGTAGTTTATTAAATACGAACAAAAATAATAATGTTAACAATATTTTGAAGAATGGCATAGAAATTTTTAGTGGTGCCTCAGAGTCGCCATCCGAGTGCTAAGGGTTAATACGAAAAACAAAAGGTGTGATTGCACACTCACACACAGAATGATGCTTACAGATCGTCTACATCTCAAGGAACCCGAAAGACACCTGCGTCAGCTACTATCACTATTGCAGGACGTTCCACAACATAACTTGTAGCTTCGACGATTTCGCAGAATTGTTCCTGAAAGGCTGTCGTGAGTGCAGATTTTATGCATTTATGAAAAAAAATTGGTGAATGCAATTGTTCCAGAGCATGTTCTAGAGCAATTTATTCCTAGCGTCTCCATCTCGATTTGATCTATCGATCGTTGTATTGTCTCTGTTAAAGTGCCGATAGGCCCGTATTGGGATCACGTGCTGAAGTTCTGGTCGATGAGAGACAACGAAAACCTGTTGTTCCTAACGTACGAGGAGATGAAAAAGGTAAGAATTGTTCGCGGAAAGATCGATGACGAATAACCATACAGGTGTCCTTCGCAACATTATTCTGCTTTTAGAACCAACCGGAAGCGATTAGGCGGACTGCGAAATTCTTGGGAAAGACAGCGTCGGAGGAGCAGATCAAGGGCCTCTGCGAGCACCTGCAGTTCTCCAAAATGGCAGCTAACCCGGCGATCAATCTGGAGCTGATTATACCGCGGGACGTTCCCGAGAACAACAAACTCATCAGGAAGGGCAAGGTCGGCGATTGGAGGAACTACATGTCCCAGGAGCTGTCGCAGAGGTTCGACGAATGGACAGAAAGAAGCCTAAGTGGCAGCGGACTAGATTACGACAAGTACACAGTCTCCCCCGACGAGGAGTGAACGGCAGCAATATCGGAAACTGCGATATTCAACGTGAGCTGACCTTGCGTCGTGTGTGTGCGAGATAATTATATTTCTTTGACGCGCTGCGATCAATGTATAACAAATGTTGTATTATATAACGAATGCGTGTCTCGATGCGAACGCAACCTGCATAAATCGTGTACGCGTTCCGTTCCGAGCTGAGAAAAATGTGTATTATACTTAGACGATTAAGGGGAAGCGAGCGCGTGACGTGTCCGCGGTGCAAATTAATTAACGCCTCCTGATTCTTAATTACGGCCGGCAATGGAAACGTTTGTTCGTTTACGATGTAAGACCGGTTTTCTACGAATGGTTACTGGCCTCCGTCATTTTTTGACGCTCTATTCTTTATTGTTTAGCGCGAGGACTGACAATAAAGTTCGGAAATTGTATACCAAGACCATGAGATTATAGTCTTTCCAGATTGGAGATCATGGCGTTGACGCTGGATCAAGGTAATTGGTACACTTGATTTGTAGTTGGACGTTTATACAAAGAAGCAGAAAAAGTGCTGGAGGCGTGGTTTACAAGTAGACTAGCGGATCTTTATATGCAAAATAACAATTTTCTACCTGAATTGCAACAATCTGGAGTGAAATAAAAATTTATATGTTTAGCAGGTTGAAAATAATATAAGAGTATATTTAAATTCTTCTAATTTGTTCACAGTTTTAAATTACACCTACACATTTTTGTTATAATATCCGTTGTCTATTTATGAGGTAAAACGAATTAGTCTTTGCTAATTAGCATTGCAGATTTAAGTTGCAGTGATTTACAGCGGTGTTCCATAGATTGAGAAGACCTTTTCCGGACCACTATAAAATCATTATATTCGCAAATAAACGATTCGCTTATATTCTATGTTAATCTTTTAAAGCGAAACTAATGGACTTATCGACTTCTAATTAGACCAACGGGTTCATGAAACTTCCAAGATTCTAAATAAAATTGATTTCACTGAAAAACATTAAGTTCCCTCGAAGTTACAATTATTCGAAGTGAACGGTTCGATTTACAGCAGGCGTCGTAGTATAGAGGCCCCCCGATTTAATTAGAACAGGAGGAAGATAATTAATAGAGGGAGGAGGGACAGAATGGACGTTTAAAAGACGGGAACAAGGATTGTTTTGATCGATTAGTTGTCGTTCGCGGTCCGAGATACTACTCGCGGTCTCAAGTAATGTTTCAAGAGCGGCGCGGAGCCACATCCAACGTGCCCGACACGCGCGACGTTGGATCAGTGATGAGATATTGGCCAGGTTTTCTCGCGCATGCGCGTCCAAAACAGTGATGTATCTATATTACGAGGCAAAGGTAGTGGGGCAGTGATATTGGCGGGAAAGTACGGGAACAATCAAAGTTCCGGACAAAGAGACTTCGGGACGAAAGGCGCGACGCGACGCGACACAAGACGAGACGAGTATCCTACCAGTTACAGAATATACACAAATACGCATGTTATACATTCGTTTCTCAGGATCGAATGATATGAATTTTTCAAAAATTTTATAGGGTGACCAGGGTACCCTATTTTATCCAGAATTTTACTTTACTGACGGTAAAATGGCCGCGCATGCGCGCGAAAACCTGGCCAATATCTCATCACTGCGTTGGATGTCAAAGCAAAGATGGCGTTGATTCGTGTTGTGTCAGGTGTTTAAAGTTCCTTTAAAATCCCTCCGGAGTCTGACATTGCACGCGGCATTGACACTTCAGCCTGTAATTTACGGCAGCCGTGATCCCATTGCGTACCATCGGCTCTCGGAGAAGCGTAAACGCGTCTGTCAATAGTCACGTGTAACAGTGGCCGCAACTCGCAGCTCAGCGCTTAACCTCAGCAGTCGCAAAGTGTTACAGGATTGTTCTGAAATACCCGGATCGTTTCCCATAAACGGGCACCGATGTAATCTTCTCTCGCCGAAAGAAATCACTGTTTCTCGTCCGGTGGTGGAATTCGTTCTAGACCAAACGCGACGTCAACGACGATCTCCTTGGCTGTTTGTGATCACCCAAGACCACAGAGATCTCTCTTCTCAGTTTTAAATCATCAAGTGTTCTATCCCTTCCGAGCTGCTGATTATATTCGATTGAATGCTGGTTAACTTCACACCTGGGTGAAATGCCTAAGATAAGAACCAGGCAGCCAAACAGCCTGTGGTTAAGGCAGCGTGAACTTGGCATCAAGTTTCCCCTGGGACATGCGGATCGTTTTCACAAGACTCTGTACTCTTCGATACAGCCTGTCATCTCCTGGGACCATGCGCTTGCCTCCCCGCCACACGGGGGTGTCTTCAATTTGGAGTATTCTCCGGACGGGTCAGTATACTCTTCGTTCTTCGATCTACTCGAGCTGAAACTCCAGAGGATATTTCCGAAGGATTAAATGATTAATCCTTGTTTGTCAGGGATCTTGGACCAACGATGTTGTTATTATGTTTCAGTTCGCTTTTGCTGGCAGCATGCGAGAGAAAAGCGATTTTAATGTTTGACCCCCTCAGGAGGAGGCTGATCCATGCTATAGAAAATGCTCACGACGACTGTGTCAATTGCGTTAGGTGCGTACGATACACTTGAGAATGATATTTGCATCGATATATGATTATAATTGTTTTTTTAAATAGGTTTTTAGATCAACGTATGTTCGCAACATGCTCAGACGACAGCACCGTAGCTCTGTGGGATGCTAGGAATCTGAAGCAGCGAATTAGGACACTGTACGGACACTCGAATTGGGTGAAGAATATAGAATATAGTCCCAAGGACAGTCTGTTGCTGACCAGCGGTTTCGATGGCAGTATATACACATGGGACATCAACACGTTTACCGAAAATAGTATTCTTTACACTCGTGTCTTCCACACGAATGGACTGATGCGAACGAGACTTAGTCCGGACGCGAGTAAGATGTTGATTAGTACTACTTCTGGATACCTGATTATCATCCACAATCTCAAATTGAGGACATTGTCACAGGACCTGGCAGGATTCCGAGTGAGTTCAATTTCCTTGCCGATGAATAAACAGCGGACTTTTATGCAAGATAAAAATTTGTACGAGCTAGAAATTTATTTTTAGTTTGTATTGTTTTTGCATTTGATCTACTCATTTTTGTCATAAATGCATAAAATCCGCAGTCTATTAGCATTGTCTCTAAAATTATGTTACAATTGCAGCCAAACATATACCGGTTAATGCAGTCCTCTCAAACGACCATACCGTATGTGGCGAACTTCACACATCTGTTCTCCCATTCCCGAACACACAATAGAGTAGAATTTCTGACGGATTTCCCGTCGGGCGACGACGCGGAGATAATATCGAGCTTGCAGGTGCATCCTCAGGGATGGTGCGCCCTGTCGAGGAACGTCAGCAGCGGAGAGAAGTCAGAGGTTCGTCTACAATAAACATTTATTGCTCGTTTACCTCCCTGTGCTCCATCTAACGCTGTGCATTTTGGAACACAGTGGACTTGCATCCACGACATCCAAGAGCGCGACTCTTCTCCGAGCGAGGAGGGGAAAGATGGCGAGGAGACAGGCGGAGGAGCGCCGTTCAACGACGTAACGGTCGAGGAGTTCGACGACATCCAGCAGCCGTCGTCCTTCTTCATCGAAAGGCCTCAGCGGGTAAGTGAGATCTTTCTTTCATACGACTAACTGTCATGGCTGATCCGAAAACGTCGAACAGGTTCCCAGAGGGTCTAGAATGGACTGGATACTAGCTACGCATCGAGCGTCCCTGTATCAGGCTAGAAGCTCGCTCGCCGATAGAATTAACGCTGCGAGATCGAACCGTGGGATCGTGATGAGCTCGAGTTCGGGTTCCTCGGAGTCCAGGCCTGCGGGTGAGAGGGACAGGGAGAGGGATAGGGATAGGGACAGGGACAGGGACAGAGATAGGGATAGGGACAGGGACAGGGACAGGGAAAGGGATCGAGATAGGGACAGGGACAGGGAGAGGAACAGGGAAGAGGGGCGGCAGGAGGACAGGGACGTATACGACACGAGCGAGACCGAGAGTCTGCATGAGGAGGCCTCAACCGACACGGACAGGGACTTCGCGCTGGACTTCAGCACGTCCAGGCGAAGATTGTCCGACCTTGCCCGACCGAATATGATCGACAATTTCTCCACTGGGAACATAGAGCTCCACGTGAGCACGACGGACGTGTGGGAGGCGCACGTGGCCATCAGAGAGGCCAGGCTAAGACAGGAGAGGGAATGGCTCTCCCGGTCCAGCAACAACACCGTCGTGATCATCGGAGACAGGACCCGGGTCCAGAACCCGAACCGGCAAGGCCAGCAGACCATGTTCGCCATACCCAGAAACCGCCTGATCCATCAGAACAGACCCAGGCTAACTCACTATATCGAAGAGCCGAACGTAGGTTCCGGCTACATCAAAGAGCTCTGTTTCTCCGCCGACGGACGACTGATTTGCTCGCCCTTCGGCTACGGCGTGCGACTCCTAGCGTTCTCCGGCGACTGCTCAGAGCTGTCCAATTGTGTTCCTCCGTTCGAGTCCGTGCAGCTGCACGAGCTGGCCACGAACGTCAGTCATTCGGGCATCGTCGTCAGCACCAAGTTCTCCCCGAGGCACTGCCTGCTTGTTTCCGGCTGTCTCAGCGGGAAGATCGTGTGGCACGAACCGGTCGTACAGTAAGGTTCGTTAGGCATCCTTTTTCCTCGGAATGTCCAGCTCTAGGGAACAAGTCCTTGTACTAGGTTGTCGAAGAGATTCGACGAGCTCTAGTGAGAGTCAGACATCAGTTGATTTGATGGTCGCAAAACTTTGAATCCTTTTCGACGATCTAGTGGACTGTGGGCTCGGAGACTGGTGAGCGAGAGTCGAAAGGATGGTTCGAGGTGTGAGAATCGCGGAGGAAATATTGTGGTTTCGCAATCAGTTTTCGCATTTTAATCGGTTCGCCAATAGCCTGAGTGACTCTTTCATGTATTATTTGACTGTGGATTTTATGCACTCGGAAAATGGAAAATTGTGTCAAAGACTAGGCGATGATATAGTAAAAATATTGGTAATTTATTAAAATTGTTAAGAGAAGGAACAAATGCTGTTCCTGTCTCTTGCAGTCTTTGCACAACATTTTTATTCTGCGTAGAGGTCTGCAGTCTTGGTATTATACTACTGCCAGTACTCGCGATTGCTGTTGGTGGATTTTTAACCCTCGGACGGCGTCCATTTTGACCCGGGGTTAAAAAGTTCCCATCGATATTCTAATTTCCTAGCAGCCAAACTGAATAGCCAGTAATCTTGGATCCATTGGAAGGATCAACGTGAACATTTGATCTCAAAGAAGTAGGCTCGTACATGTGGCTGCCGATGAATGAGTATTCGCCTCGGTAATAGCGAAAAAATCGAAACCGCAGTATTTCTTCTCATACCATCATCAACAATCTCAGATCTTCTCTCATCAGTCTCCATCCAACCTGCAATCAGAATGTCCAGTTCAGCGCAGCCCATAAGAGGGTGGCTCCACGAAAAGTCTAAGTCGAAAGCATAGAGCAAAATCTTTTCGTGCACAAGTTCGAAAAACAAGTCCAACTTGAACGCTAGAAGAATTAATTTTCCGAAAGAGTCGACTTCTATATTTTTAGCTTACTTTTCTCGCAGAATCATCCCCTGTGTTTGTGTGTGTGTGTGTCACTGAACAATGGGACACCCTGCGCATGTATAGAAACGTGTACATGATTTGTCGTTTCGTCTTCTCCCTTCTGTTTTCGCTTTCTTCTTTCCGGAACAAAGTCGCTATAGCATGCTTTCCGAATTCCACCCCCCCCCCCCCCAATAGACGTTTTTCGAAATCCCGATCGCGAGAGCATAGTTGTTTTCCACGGATGATTCAAGTACACAACACAGACACACACGTGTATCTCGATGACAATTTTTTTCACGGCAGAGTACTTTGTCTTTTGTATCGCCGCGGAGCAAGCAATGAAAATTACTTGGAACTTGTATCTCAGAAACATTCCTCCCGCAGAATTGTACATACTTCTGGTGGAACACCATGGGGATCACGTGGATCCCTTAGATCCGGCTTGAGACTGACCCGTTCTCGTTTCTCCTCGAGAGATCTTGGCAGATTTCTCTTCTTCTCGATCGTAGCCCTCGATCCTGGGGCTTGCAAACTGTTGTAGTATCGATTTCGGTTCTTCGAGAACCTCCGTAGAATTGTTACGAGAAAGTACAATGTTCAACCATTATCTGGTTTTGATTGCGATTTCCATATCTGAATGGATTCTTGTGCCGATTTTTCTGTAATTGGTACCACTAATTATGGCAGCTGCAGATCATTGTGCATATATTTTAAATGAAATCATTATAGTAGAAGAAGAAGATAGATAGATTTCTACATGATATTGATTTGGAGTAAATAAAGCAGCTACATAGTTTTCACAATCCAAGCAGGCACAACGTTATCGAGGACAGGGAATTTTTACTTCGATTTCTTGTTTTCAATTTTTTATTTTATATTGTACTTAACATAGAAAACGTGAAATAATAATATACATAGCGAACTTAATGATATACGCGTTAAAATTCGTCAAATATTTCCCTGTGGTTTTTTATGCAAATGAATCGGTAGAGAATATCAGTGATGATTTCTGACTTTTCATTTAGCAACGGGAGCTGAGGATGAATTTCAAATGCAGGAAACGGACAAGAATCGATTCTAGAACAGATAGTGCTTGGAAATTTCGATTCTTTGTAACAGTTCTTCGCGGTAAAGGTTCTTCGCAACTATTTTAATCAGGACCTTCATAGAAGAGTTTTAAAATAGTCACTTTTGGAACCGTTTCAAGCCCTGCTTCGACCGCTCGTGCCGCTCGCGACGATCGCCGTGTTGAAACCGTGTATATCCACCTTGAAAACAGTGGCTCTTACTCAACCTCGCTGGAGAACGCATTGGCGTAATCTTAAGTATTAAAATTTCTTAGCTACCGCTAGGCTGTAAGCGCGCCGAGACGACAAAATAACCGTGCGATGACAATTCGGCGATGACAATTCGCCCCGATGGACTTTCCAGCGAAAATTGTTGAAACGGGAGAGCGAGAGTGCGAGAGAATTTACGAAAGATGCGAGTTGTGAGAGCGTGCCGAATGAAAAAAAGAGCGAAAATCAAGCGGCAACGATGCTCTTCCCCGGTAGCATCGAGGATCAGATCGAGGCGAATAGAGAAGTCGAATTACTAACGAGGAAGCGAGAATACGTGTCTCTATCGTTGTAATAATAATCGTCGGAGCGATCGTGAACGCTAAAATGTAATTGATTCGGAGCAGGATCGGGACGCGATCCTTTTCTCTCAAGACTCGTGACGCGTCGATGGTTTCAGCGAGTTTGTATCGTTAAGGCTGGGAAGAAGTGTCGTGTAACATATGTAAATACATCGTCGACTTAGATACATACGTGTAATAATATTATGTGTAATAAGGAACGGCGTTCGTAAGTGGGACTCTACTTTTAAAATGTAGAGGTAGTTAAAGAGAGAAAGAGAGAGAGATAGTGAGCATGTGGTTATGTGTGCATGTGAGATGAAGGGAGAGAGAGAGAGAGAGAGAGAAAGAGAGAAAGAGAGAGAGAGAGAGAGAGAGAGATATGGAGTTTGTCAATTTCAAGGAATATCGTGCAAGCATCGCAGTAACGTGCAATTGTTCATTGGAACGGTTTAACGTTATTTTTTCGACGAAGAACCAACGAGAGCACATCGGAGACCAGCCGATCAACGGACTCTTTTCCCAGGTATGGTGGATTCGTCGGCGACTTCCTGCCAGACCGGAAATAGAGCTCGATTCTCGCCCATCGCCAGTTCCAGTCGACAATTGCTTCCGGAGTAATTGACGAGGCTAGCTGATCGTCGTCGTCGTCGTCCCCGCGTCCTCTTACATGACATCTTACATGACAACGTACGATCGTGTACAGTAGTTAGTGTGCTGATTGTTTTGTAAGATTTGTTTGTTTTTTCTTTTTTTTTTTTCTATACAATAAAAACATTGCTTAACGTCTCGAAAGTCCTGAAAGGAGCCTTCGTGCTCTTCTACATTTTCTCGAACCCTTCGCAATGTTAACCATCGTACACGCTCCTCGAAAGCAGTTGCATGAGAAAGAGCCAAGGATAATATTTCAACCGTTCTTGATTTACGCTTTAAATCAACAAATTTTATGAAATACAGAGATCGATTGTTTTACGGTGAAAATAGTGAATGGGTGAATTTTCACCGTGCGAATCGTACGAGGGTTACAGGAAAAATTCTACGAAATCGGTGAACGTTGTTAAACATTTTTGCTGTCGGAGCGTAGATCGCAGATTTAATGCATTTACGCAAAAACGATCTCGGAGAAGCATAATCTGCTCTAGAATGATCGGAAGATTTTTGTCTGTGCGAGTTCTGTTTCTCGTTTTACAATCTTTATTAACAATGAACTTATCTACAAGTGTGTATACGCTAAAACGTCAACAAACTCTTGTCGTAGCACGTGGATCGATGGAATCCCCTCCGTGGTTGCACCTTCGAGACTTAGAACCTATCAATCCTTAACTTACGCGTTACTTTTTTTAGCTCTGTTTCGTTCTGCGGTCGGGCTCATTTTCTAACCGGCCGTGTTTTCTCAACGACTATCCGGCTAACTTTTCTCGGAATCCGATCCCCTATGGAAGAACAAGAACGTTCGATTATCAAATTTCGTGCACGACTCCCCGTCCGCGCGCAGAAACAATGGACGGTGTGGATCTCTTAATAAATAGCTGAATAAATAAGTAAAAAAAAAAAAGGAAAGAAAAATAAAATACATAGAAAGAAACGGAGAAACCAAAGTATCTAATATGGTTAGTTAATATTTCCTCCCCCGTGTGTGTTATCGCGCCCGATTACATTGTCCGTTTATCTACGAGTGGTGTCTCGCTCCGCGAATGATAAAGATCGAGCCCGCTAAAGAAATCTGATCGTTCCGCGGCCCGAGAGCGATCCTAGATCCCCGCGCGAACTTCCGGTCCGCGATCCTAAATCGCCCTTTTTCGTTTAAAGTTCGAGTTCTCTGACGAACTACCCTTGGAAATCCTGTCACCCCTAGATCGAAACCACCCCCTCAGATGACACGGTGAAGGACAACGGCCAGGAGAATGCACCCAAAGTTAGCCAAGACCGTTCCACCAGCGCCGGCAAGCATAGAATCGTTGGAATGATGATGATGATGACCGTGATGATCGTGGTAATCGAGCCCCGTTACGTTCCCGTGAACGTGACCCTCGTGCGGGGACCTCTTCTCGCGCGACACCAGCGTCAGCTTGGTGTTGATCCTGGGCCTAGGATCGGGCAAAGACAAATCCGTCGAAATCCGACGTTTATTAAACTCGGAACGGACCTCTTCGGGAACAGACACCGGAAGTTCACCCTTGAACCGTCCGAACTGTGGTGTTCTGCTTAGAACATCCGAAGGCGGTCTTCCACGGTAATCGTCGCTCGTGGAAATGGACCTGGCCAGGCTAGAGTCCTTCAATCTCTTGCCGTCGAAAGTGATCAGGACACCTGACGGTGATCCCGGTGGGTCCTTAGGCCCTGAATTGGCCACAGGTGGCAAATAGTACGCGTTCGTCCTGTCCGCTGCCATCTCCATGTCGTCCACGTCCCCGGGACGGAGTTTGGTCTTTTTCTTGGACTTCTTGGCAGTGTCCACGGTCGGGACAGGTGGAGAAGGTATGAACACTGGCTCGAAGGTGTCCACAGGTCTGTGGTTCAGTGGTTCTTGAACCGGAGGCTCCTTTTCCTCGGAGATCCTCTTCTCGGCATGGTCCTCCGGTCTGTCGACGCTCTTGATGATCGGTTTGAAGCCTCCCTCGATCACGATCGAATCAGGATTGAAGCCTGTGTTTCTAGCTGGCTTGAGTGGCCCAGGGAATAAATTGGACACGTCCACGTTGGAGACCTTGGGCTCGAGCTTCGTGGGTGGCTTCGGCTCGATCTTCTTCAGCTTGATGATCTGCGGCGCGGTGATTAGTTTCTCGGCTGCTCGCCTGTAAGTAGACGAGGCCGGTCGATAAACGGCCTTCTTCCTTTCTAAGAAGACCGGTCTGGGCATGCTCTGCTGAGGATGAGGGTTCTGGAGCATCGGGCGTCGCGTCATCATCGGCCGCTTGATCAGCATCAGCTGCGTCCGTTGCTCCGGTTGATGGTGCACATGGTGCATCGGCGCGTGATGATAAGGACTATGGTAGTTGCTGGCGTAATGGTAAGGCACGGGTCTCGAATAAACGATCTGGGGGACGTATTTGATCCCGTGGCTCATTGGTCGCGGCCCATCTGCAACGAGGTTAGACAATTGCTGGTTAGAGGACTGTTGGTGCAGATCCTGCTCGATCTCCACGATCTGTTGGCGGTTCGGTGGATAGGGGCCCGGCGGAGGGGCGTGTCTGTTTGGGCTCATCATCGGTTGTTCGCGATAGACCGGCGACAGTTGATGATGATGATGATGGTGATGGTGGTGGCTGTGATGCTTCTGCATGACGTCCTCGTCGAGATGACGGTGCTGCGTTGCGTACGACGACTTCGTGCCGAACTGGTCCTCGTACGATGATGATGATGATGATGAAGAAGACGACGGTGATTGCAAGCGCATGTAGTTGTTGTTGTTGTTGTTGTTGTTGTTGTTGTTATTATTGTTATTAGCGGTCGTTAGTAGCTGCGTGTATGATGCGCTTAGCTTGCCGTGGTTAGTCGATGGATGATACTGATAACGAAGCCCGGGTTCACCGTGATGAAGATGCTGCTGAAGAAACTCCGCCGTGGGCGTTACCTTGCTCGCGACGCGAATGCTGGAGCTCCCCTCAAGGTCGTCGCTCTGCTGCTGATCCGATGGAGCTACCCGGACCTCGTGGATTTCGCTGGCCGAGGATGCAGCCTCGTCGTCTGAGTCGCAACTGTCGTGCACGTTGATCTTCCAGCCCAGGTATCGGTGAGTGAAACACTGCGGGTGTACAAATTGTTAATTCCTAAGAATCTCTCTACTAGAAAATTAGCTTGACATGTTGGGGACGCTGAACGTATCGTCAGTTTCAGCGGAGATTGGATTGCGGATTCGGGGATCGTGTCCTCCCCAAAGTGTTCAATCAATTTTTCGTTATTTTCGACCAGCGATCCAATTATTTCATTGTACAGTATTCTCGCGATAAATGTCCCAAATGTCTGGACGATAATTGTTCCTGAACTATCCCCACTGCTGCGGGGTATACCCCGTTAGGGGCCATAAAACTCAAGAGGCCTCGGCTGCCGATAAGTGTAACATGATACGGGTCGGGTATATCGGTGTGAGACCAGGAGACCACTACTAATCCGATGACAAAACTTATTTATTTTTTTATGGAACTTTCACCAACATATTCCTGGCATTTTTCTAATGAAAATGATACCAAATATGATATAATTCCGATGATATTTACGTGTGTAATGGACGATAAAATTTTCGTACGCATGGAAGGACAGCGTATAGGAAAGAAAGAGACGCGGAGAGTCGCAGTCGCCGGCACAGTTCAAACGCCCGCCGGGTCCTCACAATGTAATCCCAATAAAAAACTTTTTTATTATTACTAATATTTTTATGAGACTTTCACCCATATATTTGTGACATTTTTCTGATTAAAATGATACCAAACACAATACAATTTGCATCATATTTACATTAATTGCCGTTCATATAATTTTAATGAGAAATTACGCGGGGTCGTCCATTACACACGCAAATATAATCGGAATTATATCATATTTGGTATAATTTTCATTAGAAAAATGCCAGGAATATGTTGGTGAAAGATGTATAAAAAAATAATGAAAAATAAAGAAGTTTTGTCATCGGATTAGTAGTGGTGTCACACCGATATACCCGACCCGTATTATGTTTACAATTCTCGGCGACCAAGGCCGCTCGAGCTTCCCAGTCCATTTCTACGTTCGGCACAAGTCAAAGAACAGTATCCCTGGACGATAATTGTCCCTGGCCGGACCGGTGGTTGGGACAATTATCGAATACTGTATTACATTCTTTTGGGTGTAACGAAAGGGTGTTAATTCGGGTACCTGGTAGTAAACGGTGTCCGGAGTGTTCTCGTCAGGGGTCCATTCCACAACGCCTGGCTCACCGTAATCGCACTCGAGCGTCAGAGTGCGTTGATACGCTCCGAACGAAGAAAACTTATCAGCAGGGGATTGTTCCGGGTCTGGCACCCAGTTGCACAGACGTCCTACACCTGTTGGTCGGTATTGACCTCGTTGGCGTTGGGCCCCGGCGAATATCTTCACTTTCTGCGAGCAGATAGCACATCGTTTTTCATGTCTATTTACGCATACCAAAAGTATGCACATTTTCGAACGAATATCTCACTGGTGAGAGTGGTGAGAAATGGTGAGAATATCTCACTTACAGCTTTTTCCTCGGGGGTCTTGTGCTGATATCCGCCAACAGGATCGTCAGTGATGTAGAAGGGATGGTAGCGAGCAGGTATTTCAGCGTTCTCTCCACCTTCCACATAGAAAGTATACTTCTTCCCACGGACCACGTTGATCTCCGGAATCAGGAGACCGTTTATGTACCAGCAGATTCCCCATCCAACGTGACCTAGAAGAAGCAACGTGCTAAATCAAACGCCTTCTTTCACTCATAGCGAACAATCTATTAGGTTGGCAACTAACTTCACGAGCTTTCGTTTCCATTGAAAAATTGGTCGAAATATAGCGAAAGAAATAATTGAAAATTTTAATAAATAATTCTGTCCAAGGTGGCGAACTTAGTTGCCAACCTAATAAAACGATGTAACACGCGTCACCGTGGGTTTCGTACCAGTGATAGCAGGATATCCGTGTTTACCACCAGTGGGACCCATCTGGGCGTAGAACACTCCGTTTTCAGGTTCGTCACATGGGATCGGAGGAATCGCCCAGGCGTCGCCCTTTGTCGCCGGTGCGGGGGTTGGCGGGACCCTTTGGGTTCTTTTCGTGGTTGCGGCCAATTCCTGTTTCGACAAATTCTCATTATAATTACTATAACATGGCCATTTATATGAAGCTTCTTATTTTCGCGTGTCCATCACCTGGTGCCCGCTGGCCTTATCGGCATTGTCACCGAGCAGCGTAGACTGTTCCTGATCCGGAACAGGACAGTTCCACAATGGCGGTCTTCCAAAATCGATGAACCGGTCGGTCTTCAGGTAGTCCGAGTGGAAACTGACCTCCTGTCTGTCGTTCAGGGGACCGATGGCCCAAATGATCGCCTGCGAGCCATTCGTCAGGATCTGACGATCCAGCTCGTCGGACGCCTTCAACGGCCTCTGGTACGTCACGATGCTGTACCCATCTACCAGTACCGCGTTGAGCAGTCGGATGGAATTCGTGTTCTCCTGTGAGACGACGTTCCATTTCGATTAAATCGAAAGACAATAAATTTTTATAGACAGCCTCTAAATAATAATTGATTTACCTGTATACGCGTGTCGGGGCAGCTGCCTCGTTCACCGGAGCACTGAGCCTTCGACTCGAGGAAGTAGTCGATAGCGTAACCCTGAAGAGACTGTTTGTCGACCCAGGCGACCGCGACGTCTCCGCCCACCATCTTGCTTCTTTCCGGATTCGCGGATATTCCGAAGGACATATACTGGCCGTTCTCTGCCGATCAAAACGACCAAAATCAAATTCGGGCACAGGGTCCGTAAGAGCAAAGAGCAACGAAGCCACGCCTTCTCAAAGGAGGCCACGCCTTCTTAAAGCAGGCCACGCCTTCTCAGAGCAGGCCACGCCTATTTTACACAGTACGAACAGGACGTTTGGAGCAATCCTTCGTTAAAATACCATTTTAGGAACCACTGATCAAAAACGTCATCTATTGCAACCGCTCGCAACCCCTAACTTCAATCTCATTTTTCTCGGCAAGTACGCGCGATATCCGAACGAACCAAAAACCAAACGACAGCTACTCGTCGACTCTACCTCGCGTATTTTTCTAGAAATTTTCGGTGGCGCTTAAGGGCTGTAAATTAATCGTGTAGGCATCAACGGACGGGCTTAATTAGACCGTGAAACGCGATGTTTCCGCTCTCCTTTTTTTCCGCGAGAACGATTACACGGTACACGTAGGGTGCAAACGGGTCTTTCGGTGACTCGTGTTTCTCGTTCCCGCAGGTGACCGGAGGGAGAGAGGGAGGCGATTGATCGTCTACAGTGGTGTCGCGCGGGACGTCGACACGCCTAAAAATACGTTATCTGCCGGACAGCAGCGTCGGGGTATTGTTAATTAAAAGTTCGGCGTCCGCCGGATCTTCGGTTTGTGCGGGTGGCCGGGCAGATTCACGGCGCTTTCAATAAAGCCGCGGCGCGCCGATAGAAGTTTCGCCCTTTTGTGGGACGGCAGAGAGCGGCCCGGACAGCTCGGGAATATATGTACTCACCAAGTTTTCCGACGAGTTGGGCGACTATGCTGTCTCCGGCCACGGCCCAACGCACCTCGAAGCCCAGCCTGTCCTCGAGAACTTCGCAGTTCAGTTTCGACTGAAATCAAACGACAAAACCGTTTACCATTCTCGTCTCGCACCCGTCCCGCCTCGTCTCATCATCGAACGAAAGCGAAACCGATCCACAGTCAGCTGGAAACCCATTTCTCGCGGTCAAATTTCTTCAAGTTCGCATACACATCAATCGATAACCCTTCGGAGCTTCAGAAGCCAAAATATTAGGCGATTTTAGGTAATTTTATGTGAAATACCGGTGAAGTAACTTTGACCAAAGAGAACGGGTTCCCAGTCAACACTGTGCGATCGATATGCGAAATGATATTCGACGAGGTTAGAAAAAGGACTCTCGATGGTTGCAAGAAAAATACGTTTGATTCGTTCAGACATTTATTTAGACGTTCATTCGTATACGTGCGCTCCCGTGGCTCGCGCGAAGTATCTGCACTTTTCTGGTCGACGGAGCTCCTCGTTACCCTAAACGCTCGTTCTCCGATGAGAACCGCTGAACCCTCGGTATCACAGTCATAATCGCATATTCCAGTCCCTCTCTCACGCTGTATTTACAAAAAGTAACGCTTCCGTTTGAAACGCCGCGTCGTCGTCGCCGTTCACTTTCGCTCTGGTCTCTCGCTCGGTCGCTGCCTCGCTTGCACGCTCCCTCCGATCGAGATCTACTCGATCGTTAATCGCGCAACGATTCTATCTATTTTGTTTTTCTCGCCTCGAACGCTCCCAAGGATTCCGAACGTTCTCGCCGCTGCGCTGGAAAGCTTCGTCGACCTACGCTTTCGATCGACAAACTTTCTGCAACTTCGTTAGAACTTTTTTTTTTTATAGCTAGACAGCGGATTTACTTTGTGTAAAATAAACATTTTCCACCGCAAACAAACCGGAGTCAAATCGATTCTCCTTCTTAACACTAGAAGCAGGATATATAGTATTTATTCAGATTTCGTAGGATTTATCATGGCAACGTCTGCATGGACTAAAGAAGTATGCTGAAAAATTTCTCACGAAAATATTATATGTCTAGCAATTCACGAATTGTCGAAAAATCTGAAATCCGTCGTTTTGACGGGCTCGGTGGTTCTAGTGTTAATATGTTTGACAGGTCGAAAATAATAAATATCACAGTGTTTTGTCAATTCTTCTAACGTTTTTACTGTATTAACCCTCATCCGTCCCTCATTTCACGAACTGGATCTGTCCCTCGGTGTCAAATTGACACAGTGGTAATAGATCGATTAAATAACAAGGTAAACAATTATTTTTCGATTTTTTAAATTAAAAATTGATGAGTTAACATTTACATCTAAGATAATTCGCTTATGAGTTTCGCATTAAAAAACTAAAAGTCACGAAGTTTCGGACTTTGCCTACAGATAACAGGACAGTGTAACTTATTTCGGAAAAACTGTGTCAAATTGACACGAGGGACGGACGAGGGTTAAATTACGCCTACTAGTTTTCGTCGTAAGCGCATAAAAGCCGCTGTCTACTTATAGCGATACTGCTGTCTAAATTAGTACTCTGAAGGTGGACCGGGTCGATGATTTAGGTGGCTGTGTTTAGCTCCATTTAGGCAGCTGTTCATCCCGACGACTCGTATTGTCCTAGGAGAACGCGAACGATGCACTTGCATCCCTATTAAAGGGTCTCTACCGTCAGTGGTACAAATCGATGCTTCTAATTCGCGATTTCTGTTGGGCTTCTACATTGTCCTAACGTAAAAGATTACCACCGTTTCGTTCTACACGTGGCTACTCTTTTCGTTCTACTTTACTTCTACAATAATGCCTGATAATTTGCTCCAGTTAGTATGCGTTTCTCGTGCGACATCATTTTCGTAGAATTTCAGCGGACTTCCGGTTATCGGACGCGTTTTCGGCGACCGGAAGTAGAAGCAGCTCGCGCGCGTCGTTGCACGTGCACATCCGTGTATCCCGGAGATTTCACTTCGGAACGGATGATGGCCGGCGGCGCACGGGGTAAAATAAATAAAGGGGTGGGGGGCCCCCCCCCGAACTTTGCGAAACGGCTGCCACGCGACCAGCTCCCCGACAACTTCGCGAACGATCCGCTCCGGCTAATATTATCGCAGCTGCGCCACCGGAGTTTTCCGCGACGGGAAATCGTCCGGCCCGGCCCGGCCCGGCCCGACCCGGCCCGGACCGGCTTACGGAACTTCCGTTAATTTCTCGAAACGCGATCGACTTCCGTGACCGAGGCCTGCGGGCCTGATTTACCGGCCAGGATTTCCCTGCCCCGGACGTTCGAATCGCTCGAGACAGCCTTCTCGAGTCGGTCCTCTTCGGGCCGGACGAGTTCTCCGCGAAATTTCCCGGCCAGGAACGATTTCGACGACTAACGAAGCGGTGACGGGTCGAGGATTTGTACATGGGCTCGTTCCGTTTGGTGAAGGTACTGCTTTCCCTCCGTTGGGGCGCGCTCGGCGATTTTTTGGAAAGTTCCTCCGTTAGGGCGCGCTCGGCGATTTTTTGGAAAGTTCCTCCGTTGTGTCGCAGTATTCAGTTGGTACGATGTTCAAGACTATTTGTCGGTTTAGAAGACGACGAGTCCATGGAGATATAGAATATATTAACCCGTTAGGCTAGGCTCTCTAATGGGAAACAGACAATATTGACCAGGGGTCCTGAAATGTGCTGGACACAATAGACCACTTAATTACCATACATATATTTTCCGAGGGGCGTTTTTCAAATCGTATGTTAACCCTTTGCACTCGGAGCTATTTTAACTCAAAAACGAAAGATTTTTCCACTCTAGAATATTTCCATTCGATACAATTTTTTTTTCATTTTTTGCATATGAAACTGATATAATATGTAAATGTCTAGTAGTTTATTAAATACGAACAATATTTTTAAGAATGTCAGCAATTTTCAGTGGTGCCTCAGAGTCGCCATTCGAGTGCTAAGGGTTAATCCTTCGTGGTCGAGGATTTTTTAAAATATAGGAAATATTGTTCTCAGGAAGCTGAATCCTATATTAAAGTTCCGGGGAGAAGATAATCATACACAATTGATCTCTTTTTACTGTAAATTAGTTGTTTTCAACTTCAAGAATCGAGCATTCTAAACCAACATATTGACGACTCTGCTGCTTTCGGAGGTCCCTAATAGCGACGCAATAGAGGAATAATTCAACTGTTACCGGACAAACGAAGGCTCTCGAAACGGTCGAGTTTCCAATCGCTAGGGAAAATCGCACGAGTCTCCTGTGCTACACCAGCAAACTGTACCTCCTAAGTTCTAACCTGCTTGCTCTAATCGCGACGCAACGGAGGGAGAACCTAATAAGCTCTAACTCGCTTTACACGCTCTCTACTCGCGACGCAACGGAGGGAAAAACTCCACAAGAAACAACCTCTCGTTTAATATCTAACGAAAGAGTCGAGTTTCCAGTCGCCCTGGAATCGCATGAGTCTCGCATAAGAATTCGCCTGTGGCTCGTCGGCGATCTGTCGCGATCTCGATCGTTCCGGGTTCCGGTGCGCGGCTCTGTTCGCTTGCGGCCTTGTTCTGCGGGATTGTTCCTGATACGCGGGGTCGTCAAGGTTCGTTGTGTCGTCGCCGTATCGCGTCGCCGATCTGCCGGTCTGGACCTTGTCTTCTCGGCGTAGGATCGGTCGGTACGTTGTCGGACGCAGATGTTGCTGCTGGGACAGCAACGCGTTCGCGAACACCGTCGACGACGACGGCGACGACGACGCGGAAGAAGGAGAAGAAGAAGAAGAAGACGACGAAGTTGACGGCTCGAACTGGTTCGCCAGACCGACCGTCTGTCCCTGCCCTCCGCGATGCACGTTCTGCAACACAAGGACAGAGACAGGGTGTTATGCATTTCTCTCTCTCTCTCTCTCTCTCTCTCTCTCTCTCTCTCTCTCTCTCTTTCTCTCGACTCGTTTCGATTGGTGGGCGGTACCCGAAAATGGCGGATCGGGGCGGGTCCGGAATTTTATTCGGGATCGGGACAGGTTCGCGAAAATTTCGGGGATTCTCGGATATATCGGGACTCCCGAGAATTTCTCGGATTCTAGAGAACATTAGGGATTCCCGAGCGTCAGAGTCGCCGGTTCAGGGGAATTGACTCGAATTGAGGGGAAATAGTTACCCTCTCTATGCCGGTACCGGATTAGCCGCGTGACGTCGCGACACATGGACGACGAAATACGTCACGTGACCAGGTGGTGTCGGAAGCGTGGGGGAATAGCGTCGTGGAAGGGGTAGCTGGAGTGGGGAGACAAGTCTTAATCTGACGACTCTACCGATCATATTCCGATTCTCGACATTTTGAGGGCTAACCTAACCTAACCCAGACACATGGACGACGGAATACGTCACGTGACCAGGTGGCGTCGGAAGCGTGGGGGAATAGCGTCGTGGAAGGGGTAGCAGGAGTGGGGAGACAAGTCTTAATCTGACGACTCTGCCGATCATATTCCGGTTCCCGACATTTTGAAGGCTAACCTAACCTAACCCAGACACATGGACGACGACATACGTCACGTGACCAGGTGGTGTCGGAAGCGTGGGGGAATAGCGTCGTGGTAGGGGTAGCTAGAATGGGGAGACAAGTTTTAATTTGACAACTCTGCCGATCATATTCCGGTTCTCGACATTTTGAGGGCTATTACCGAATATTCGCATCAGGGTTCCCGATGCATATCGGAATTATGAAATATTCTCGGTAATGCCGACACGTTCGAGAATCCCGAACTTGTCCGAACTCGCCTCGGCTCGATGCCATCCCGACCCGACCCGTCCCGGCCATCGGGATTCGACATTTTCGGGTTCTTGCACAGCTACTAGAGAGTCGATCGAGAACTCGCCGCGTTTACCTTGAATCATCGGGAGACACCTACGCGAAATCACCGCCGCGTCGCGTCGCGCCGCGCCGCCCCGGAGGAAAACAAACGGGGACCGGTTGCGCGGAAAATCGCGAGCCTGTCGAGCTCGACGACTTCCGTCGACGGATATCCATTCAAATATTGACGCAGACGCGCTCTCGTCGTCGAACAATGACGAGTTTGCGACTCTCTCTCTCTCTCTCTCTCTCTCTCTGCTGACTCGTTTGCACGCGCGTTTCCTACACGAACGAACGGCTTCGATTCCGACACGAAATCTCCCTCGCGATACTAGCCTCGCAATATTTCGGAAGAAAACTCTTCCGTCAGCCAATACAATTAATTCTATAGTCCATTTGTAGTTCTCAAATTTTTTGTTGAAATCTTTGGAACCTGGCGAAGCCGTGCAATTCTTCAAAAATCTCGTGTCACCGGATACCACGTGATTTAACTCTTTCATCCATTCAGGAAGGTCCTTACGTTTCAAAAAAAGTTTTATTAATCAATTGTCGATGTATCTTGTGTTTTAACCCTAGACTACCAAGCCCTCGTGAAAATGATGATTGGACATTTGGAAATTTTTAGGATGGATCATCGGGGGGTGGGGGGGGGGGGGGGCTGCGCTTTTATTTGGTTGTTTTAAGCTTGTGCGTGTTGGTAAAAATGTTTTCGGGAAAATTGTCGCTGGTTTACGTGTTTCTATTCGGTGTTTTCTCGCGTCGAAATTTTTGGGAGATCCGCCCAGCGAATTCTATAACGCATGGAGCAAGACGTGGAGCAAATCGTCTCGCGAAATGTCGCCGGAATATGAAACTACGTGGAAGTTGGTACCCAGCTCGGGAACTTGCGGGACGTGACACGCGGGAAGCATCGAGTCTTCGGGCTAAAGACGATGTAAATCGATCGGGAACGGGGTAAAAGCCTGCACGAATCCCTTTCCTTCTTGTCAGCTCGGACGTGATTGGCATCGGGATTCGGATCGGCAGTCGGAGAGAGCCCTACCCGTTCGAGTATGATAGTTGCCTACGCCTATGGTGCAGATACTTCGTGGCCGTGCGTCGCTGTACCGATTAATTGCGCGTTAGAATCTAGACAGTGTTCTATATTATCTACTTCTACATTGTCTTCTTCTAAGGTTTGTAATTGTCCTAATCCGGTTCTTCTAATGATTAGTATAGCCGCTTCTCTTTGTGGAGAGATGATAATGGAATGATGTTTTTGGTTGCGAACCGAGTCCATGAACGAAAGATTTCGTGGGTGATCATTGGTCTGCGGATTTTATGCATTCGTGGAAAATTATTTTCTTGAAATTATCGTATAAATTTATTTAGTTGAAATTTAACATTGTGGAATCTTTCTCGTCGATTGCAAGGTGTCAAATCTAAATAAAAAATAGTCTTTCTTCTATCGATAATCTTAATATGTAGATATAACATATTCTGAAATTCTTATAATCTTAATCTCTCTCCCTCTATCTCTCTATTTTACATTTTCATCAGAAATTCGTAAAATCCGCAGTCTGACGATGCAAGCTAAACGAATCCTATTCTCTCGGTGGCTAGCTTAGTGCAACTATTAATGTTCATTAGAAAAAACCTCGAGTCCCATTGTTATCCACGAACCCATGGTTCCATCTTCACCACCATGGACCAAGCGTGGATGTGGACCAGTTCTAATACTTAATTGGTGCATAAAATTGTTTTAAGGCTGAACGATCTAGAACCTCGTCGAGACGTTTCCCGAGACTCTGTTCGAAGGTGTTCGAAGGTGTTCGAGCCGGCGGCGTCTGTCCCCATAGCCATGCTCCAACTATGGGAAGGCTTTCCAGCTTACCTGCGGCGAGACTCCAAGCATCTTCAAAGATGGCGGCACGTTCACGTTCTGCGGTATTTGCACGTGGCCGAAATCCACGGTGAACGCCTCGCACCAGACACCGAAGTGGCCGATCTTTTGAACGGTTAGGTCACCTGGCAAGGTGAGAACAATGGTCTTGCGGTCGTAGAATCGCAGGGGCACTGTCCTGCCATTTTCGTCCGGTACTCTGATTCCTTGCGGCGATGGCGATGGTCCGGCGCCCACCCAGAACTTTGCGTCTGCAACATGATTTTTCAATCATTCGAAGAAATGTTTCGTTTCGACGTTAAAATAGTTTTTCCGAGTGCAAATGGTGAAACTTCACTCGAAGGAACCAGGAATTTTTAACTTTTTTTCTGTACAATCCTGCAGATTTTTACGAGAAAATGCCGAATATCCAAGCTTTAACCTTAGGAATCCATTGGTTCAAAAGTTATGCGTGTTCAAAGTTCAGCGATTTTCACAATTTTTTAGAGCTAAAGGCGGTGAGCGTCAACCTTAGACCATATATACCTGTAGACACGGCGTAGATAATTTTCCGTGTCCGAAAGATGAAATCAGCTGAAAGACACTGTGACGTCACATTTTCAAAAGATGTACAAGCTATGCTCATCGACAGTGCCTATATACGCTTGGCTTACATGGGGAGAGGGGGGTCAGCGGGTGCGCCACGTTACACAGTACTTGGAAAGAAATTATCTTAAGACTTATCTTGTGACGTCACAGTGTCCCACCATCTTTCGGACACTGAATTCTCGGTTTTCCTATACACATACTATACCTATGCCGGGTCTATTAGTATACATATATGGTCTAAGGCGTCAACTACGCTTGGAAATCTACGTTATCGACATCACCGCGTGCTTCTGGCGCTCACTACATACCAATATGGCGACGCCCTTACATTTCAAAAACTGTGAAAATCGCTGAACTTTAAGCACGCATAACTTTCGAACCAGTGGATTCCTAAGGTTAAAACTTGGATTTTCGGCATTTTCTCGTCAAAATCTACACGACTATATAATAGAAAGTTAAGAATTTCTGGTATCCTCAGGTGAAGTACAGCCACAGTTCCAACGAATTAAAAATATATAAAGACGAGACCAGGAAGAACGAGATTCTATCTGAACTTTCAAAAGTCTGTACAACATAATTAATTCAATAATAACGAGTACACACCTGGAGCTTCGCCATCGTAGCTGAAGCTAGGCACCAACAGGGTTTGACTGTCAACGACGACGATCGGCTCGGAACTGATGCCATGTACGCCGCTCAAAGCACCTATTTTCTGCGGCTTGGGGTAGTCGAATCCTCTGGGTATCCTAACATCCCCGAAACTCACCTGCAATAGCAACAACGCGTTGATTTACGGCCGTGCAAGTTTCATTGCTAAAGACTATTTAACGCCAAGGATCCACGATCGCCGTGGACAGAATTCATTTGCAGCTCGGAGAATGGGAATTCTAGCTCTCCACTCTGGTTGTGTCATGGTCGAGCTTATCATTCTGCGTACGCACGTACGCATGTATGTATGTGTACATAGAGGGTTGTGGTATCAGGACGGCTACGACTCGGTATAAATTTGCGTCGCGCCGGCAATATCGAGGACGTAAATCGACGATCCACGGCAGACTATGGATAAGCGGCCATCCCGAATGAGTGGCTCTATCGTGCTGCTCATTAAATCTGAAATTTCGCGGTGTACGTCACTCTGCCACCGTTTGCCAATCCCGTGTACACGGCCGGACATCGTGCTACCGGGAAACGTAATTTTTTGGACGTTAGCCTGGATATTAACCCTTTGCACTCGGAGCTATTTTAACTGAAAAACGAAAGATTTTTCCATTCTACAATATTTCCATTCTATAGAATTTTTTTTCATTTTTTTGCGTATGAAACTGATACAATATCTCATTTCATATGTTAATGTCTAGTAGTTTATTAAATACGAACAAAAATAGGGTAACTGCACCAGTGAATAAACGGGCACCAGTAAATGAACGCTTTTGTATTTTTGTATTTTTTGCTTTTCCATCATTGTTCAATTACTAGAATGTAGTGTTCATTGACTGGTATTTTTTATATTTTTTATTTAACGTTTAATAAAGACAAATAATAATAATTTCATTTTATTTGTGTTCATTTATTTTTGACAAATGAAGTATAGGGAGCCATTTGGCATACATGAGATTCCTTTAATTCATATATTTTTTGAAAAATAAAATCTTCCTGAACAATTTCTTAAATGTTCATTCACTGGTGCAGTTACCCCAATAATGTGAACAATATTTTTAAGAATGGCACAGCAATTTTCAGCGGTGCCTCAGAGTTAACATCCGAGTGCTAAGGGTTAACCTTTCGCGGACCGCATTCCTCTCTTTTCTTTCGAACTTGTAAACTCGTCTAAAAAATATAAAATCCGTAGAAATTAACGAAAAATGCATTCCGAATGGGAAAGTACGAGCAGAATATGCTCCGAATCGTGTGTTTGTCGAGGATCGAGAGATCCGGCTTTTCGTGTTTTTCATTGAGCGTAGAGGTTCGCTCGGCGTCGGGGACGATTAAATATAATTCGCGAGGACGTTCGTCGCGGTTATGGCAGTACGCCAACCGAACCGATGACTTTCTCGCGCGACTGGCACGCGCGGCGACAACCGGGAGCGTGAAAGTTGCGCCGCGAGGAAACGATATACCGGTTTCTTCTCCATGTTGTTCGACGGGGGATCGACGTGATCAACGAAGGTCACGAGCACGATGGATGGATTCGTTGTTACTCACTGAGAATCTGTCGCACCACACCGAGAACCACTTGATGTCGTTGAGCGTCTTGTTGTCCGGCAACGTCAGCGTGATGTCCTCCTTGCGGTACCGCCTAAGCGTCTGCGTTCTGGAAATCCGAGATAATCAGAGGAATCCATGAAACACTGATTTTTCACGGAAAAATATTCAAACTATCCAATATTCCAATATTCTCGATAGGTGTAAATGTTTATGTCGATCGTAGATTGTTGTAAAACGGAAATTCAAATGATTTCAGCGCACCGGTTCGATCAATTTTCAAATGAATACACGCAAATTACCCGAAATGATATTTTCAACGTTTCGATCTTGCTTTAGATCATTTTCAAGGAAAATTAGCAAAATTTCGTCCGTGTTCTGGAAATCCGAGATAATCGGTAGTTCAGAGGAATCCATGAAACACTGATTTTTCACGGGAAAAAATTAAAACTATCCAATATTCCAATATTCTTGATAGGTGTAAATGTTCACTTATGTCGATCGTAGATTGTTGTAACACAGAAATTCAAATGATTTCAGCGCACCGGTTCGATCAATTTTTAAACGAATACACTATTTGCAAATTACCCGAAATGATATTTTCAACGTTTCGATCTTACTTTAGATCATTTTCAAGGAAAATTATCAAAATTGCGTCTGTAAATTACCAAGAATTATTATTTTATAAAGATGAATTCTTCTCGATCAAAAATTAAATATATAATAAGTTTTATGATTTCGGCGCAAGGTTCGATCGTTTATAGAAAAGCAGCAAATGTGCAATTAATTAAACATGTTTCTCGACGTTTCGATCCTAACGTGGACCATTCTCAAAGAGACATTTTTTGCGTTTGCTGTGACAACATGGACCACATTTAAACGAATATTAACTCTGTTACATATCTGCCACCATGGAATAAAGTCCGGTTATTTGTAACTCTTTAATATTAGTTTAAATGTGGTCCCTGTTGTCACAGCAAACGCAAAAAATGTCTCTTTGAGAATGATCCACATTATTAGGATCGAAACGTCGAGAAACATGTCTAATTAATTGCACATTTGCTGCTTTTCTATAAATGATCGAACCTTGCGCCGAAATCATAAAACTTATTATATACAGGGTGTTCATTTGAAAACTTTCCAGCCGAATATCTCGAAAAATATGAAAGATATTAATATTAAAAAAGTGTAAAACACGTGTCCAAGGATTTCGAGGGGGAAAGGGGGGATAAAAAAAATATCCTACGAAAATTATTTGTCTTTTCACGTACAATAAGATCCCATAATAAAAAATATAGGTTTCCATTTGAAAAAACAAAGTTGACCTTCAAATGACCTTGAAAACGCCACCCAAATAAAAAACTGATACTGACCCCCCTTTCCTCCTCGAAATCCTTGGACACGTGTTTTACACTTTTTTTAATATCTTTCATATTTTTCGAGATATTCGGCTGGAAAGTTTTCAAATGAACACCCTGTATAATTATTTTATGTTCGTTGTGAGTTAAAATGTAAAAGTGGAGAAAAACCTGTTACCAACTTGCTGGAGTTTTAATTCTTGAAAGGAACGCGAAGCATTCGACGTGTACAGAAAAATTAGCAACGGGGCTTTTGAAATCAGATTTCCAACAACCGCGGCTTCTATTTTCATTTTCCTGGGAGATTGATTGATCCCATCATACAATATCCGCGAGGAACATATCTATATTTGCATGAATTCTCTACAAATAGTCGCGTATCCACTTAACCCGAGCCTCGACAGAGAAATATCGTGCAAGTTCGTGCTCGGTTAATTAAGATTCATACAAGAGCTCGGGGAATATTGGAATCGGGACTATCGATGAAGAATGAGCACTCACGCTCCTCGTTCGTCGCGCAGTCTGACTCCGTCTTCCCCGCTCACTCTATCCGTCGAACCCACGTAGAAGAAAGCCGCTGGAAGAAGATAATCTTCGTGATTACGGGTTCCGATGATTGCTGGTAATTACTTGATTAACGGCGCTCGGTCAACTAGTCGCTAGATCAACTTTTTCGCTGTTTCTAAGAGGACTGCTTTCGCAGGCTCGTTTGTTCGCGGTTTCATTTCTGATCCTTCGTGACGTGTCGCCGGCCGTGTCCTTCGCACACGCACGACTTCGATTTTATCTCGTGCCACGCCGCGCAGGAAAGTGAGAGTCGACTCGGAGAACCGGCAGAACCTTTTACGGCTGCGACTGGCTCGACTTTAACGCCGAGACTCGATTTCTCCGTGTCGAACTCTCGAACGGTTCTCACTCGGACAATTCCATTCGAAAATTCTGTTAGGTTGCTGCGTTACGAGAAATACTTATTATAGCCTGCAGGTTTATCAACCACGAAGCTGATGTTCAATTTTTTGATTAACCCCTTGGCCTACAATAACGTGTCAGACTCGTGATGAACGTTCTGAACATAGTCTAATAAATATGTATGTTGTTAATTTCCTTTAAATCGAGATGAAATTCTATTTTGGTTTTGTTAATGTACAGTTATTGGAGAGCATGTATAGAATAGATATAAATTTTCTCTTTTTTTTTTTTAAGTAAATTACGAACTACAAAAAAGTTCTAATCATTGATACCGTAAAATAAATCGTAGGGCAAGGGGTTAACCCTTAGCACTCGGATGGCGACTCTGAGGCGCCATTGAAAATTGCTATGCCATTTTTAAACATATTGTTCAGAATATTATTTTTGTTCGTATTTAATAAATTACTAGACAGTTACATATTACATGAGATATTATATCAGTTTCATATGGAAATAAATGAAAAGAAATTGTATAGAATGAAAATATTCTGGAATGGAACAATCTTTCGTTTTTCAGTTATAATAGCTCCGAGTGCAAAGGGTTAAATGTCGATTACTGTCGTGTGTGCTTTTTATACGAGTGGAAAAATAAGGTGAACGATCGATAAATTGAATTTCTACCGCAGTCAGGAAACTGGATGCAGTTCGTTGACAAGAATGATTTATGGAAAGAGTTATATAGAAATCGTACGTTCGCAGCAACCAAATAAAATTTTAGATCACAGTTTCCGGTTTTCCCCGGCGAACATTTGTCTCGGCAGGAGAAACCGCGAGACGCCAGGATTCGGCTGTTTTCCGCGGGAAAAGCGAACCGAGCGCGCGTGCCTCTCGTAATGGTAAAGTTCAGCCGCTTCTTGGTTACGAACTTGGCGCTTCGCCATCGTACACGAAGTCCTTGATGAACAGAGTTCGTCCATCCACGGCGTAAACTTCACCGCTGACGCTGTGGTGAAGTGTCGGCAGCTTGCCAATAAGCTTCCCATAATAAGACTCGCTGCATACTCCTGCAAAGAAATCGGGATCGATTAATCATGGATCGACGTGTTAAGCCGCGGTGAAAAGCGAGTCAACATTATACACTTGGAATCTTCCCGTTATATTAAAAGAACGTAGGAATTTTTCAATAGTGAAACATCGTATATGATAAGTAAATTTTATTAAAAAAAAAAAAAATAAATCATTATTATTTAATGATTATCAACGTTTCGAAAGCGGTGTTATTAACGAATACAATGTGAATCCGTGCAGTAAATTAGCCCTTAGCACTCGGATGGTGACTCTGAGGCACCAGTGAAAATTGCTGTGCTATTCTTAAAAATATTGTTCACATTATTATTTTTTTTCTTTTCTTTATTTTGTTGATCGTCAATGTTTTAATAAACTTGGAATAATATTATTGGCGCGCAGGTTCGATCAAATTCTACCCTATATATAGCTAATTTGTAGTAAACTCAAAGTTGTAGTTTACTACAAATTAGCTATACATAGGGTAGAATTTGATCGAACCTTCGCGCCAATAATATTATTTCAAGTTTATTATTATTTTTGTTCGTATTTAATAAACTACTAGACCTTTACATATGAAATGAGATATTGTATCAGTTTCATATGAAAAAAATGAAAAAAAATTGAATAGAATGGACATATCTTTCGTTTTTCAGTTAAAATAGCACCGAGTGCAAAGTGTTAATCCTTCGTGGTCAAGTATTTTTTAAAATATAGGAAATATTGTTCTCAGGAAGCCCTATATTAAAGTTCCGGGGAGAAGATAATCATACACAATTGATCTCTTGTTACGGTAGCGATGAAATTAGTTGTTTTCAACTTCAAGAATCGAGCATTCTAAACCAACATATCGACGACTCTGCTGCTTTCGGAGGTCCCCAGACATTTACATATTACATGAGATATTGTATCAGTTTCATACGCAAGAAAAATGAAAAAAAAATTCTATAGACTGGAAATATTCTAGAATGGAAAAATCTTTCGTTTTTCAGTTAAAATAGCTCCGAGTGCAAAGGGTTAATACCAGAGTCAACGACTCGATGTAAGACGCAAGTTATCGCCGTGTCTGTTATTATTACATATTTGGGAAAAGCAAAGAGGCGATCGAGCCTTGATAAACGATCGCCGGTGGATTCTCCAGACTCTCGAATAATTAAGCAACGGGACGCCGTCGGAGGATCTAGGACCGGAGAACCGGTCGCATGCATAACTAATCGCGTCCAGGATCGCGTTAGTTAGAATAATAAATTCCGTCGGACTCGGGTTACCGATCGGTTAACGGTAGTCGATGTCCACCGTGAAGCATCCATCGCGATGTAGACCGTGGATCGTTACGCCGTATGCAAAACCGAGTTCTGCGAACGCGTCTTTTTACGATCCATAGATCGAGACCACGCTGGACAGATCTATTAGGCCGTATCTACCACGAACCGTCCCATTTTTTTCACGCTTTCGATACCATACTGTTATACACCTGATATATGCAGGTATTTTATACATTTCCGTACACCTTTAACATACCGTGTCGTATAACATTCCATTTGTTTCTAATCGTTTTAACAAGTTCAAATTGATCTGTATACGTTCTACAATCGAATTTGTTTATCGTTTTAAATTGCACCTATTCATTTCTGTCGTAAATCCATAACACCTGCAGTATACACATGTTTCCTTCTGCACATACACACACACCTTCGAACAGAAATTATTAATCATACACCTTCTACACTTTCGTACACCTTTGAACAGAAATCCAAGAGATTAAAATAAAAACGTCAGACTTAATAAGAGACTTCCCTGAATGTCCTGAGAGGGGAAGAAGATTCTCTAGAAACATAGGCGAAACGAAATATCAAATAAATTGAAAATGAGAGAAACAGTGTCTTTTTCCGATTGAACAGAAATTTAGTAGAAAATGTCATTTCGAATGCTTCGAACAGGTTAGACCAAGAAGAGGCTTCTCTCGAGGATTCGAAATAGACGCAACAGGAAACGACTGAACTTATGGGGTGACCTAATAAATCGGCGCGGTCTGGGTTAGGTCTGGGTTAGGTTAACAAGTTGAAATTGATCTGTACACGTTCTACAATCGAATTTGTTTATTGTTTTAAATTGCACCTATTCATTTCTGTCGTGAATCCATAAAACCTGCAGTATACGCATGTTTCCATCTGCACATACACACACCTTCGAACAGAAATTATTTATTATACACGTTCGTACACCTTTGAACAGAAATCCAAGTGATTTAAATAAAACTGTCAGACTAATAAGAGACTTCCCTGAAAGTTCTGAGAGGGGAAGAAGCTTCTCTAGAAATATAGGCTGAATGAAATATCAAATAAATTGAAAATGAGAAAAACAGTGTCTTTTCTCGTTAGAACAGAAATTTAGTAGAAAATGTCATATCGAATGCTTCGAACAGGTTAGACCGAGAAGAGGCTTCTCTCGAGGATTCGAAATATACGCAACAGGAAACGACTGAACTTATGGGGTCACCTAATATAATTCGGCGCGGTCGCCGATCTCGAGAGCTCGCTCCTGTCTAAGAATCGTTTACGATCGTAGCCCGCGAGTTCCCATCGATCGCAGAGTCGGCCACGAGGAAACCAGGATCGCATAAATATGGATCGGACGTCAAGGCCGGGACCGTTCCGATCGATGCTAACGAATCGGGGGAACCGGTCCGACGATCGCTCGTCCATCTAGCCCTCGGATCGAGCGAGCTTTGTACCGTTACGGTTCTCCTGGTGGACAGGATATCGTCCATCGGACGAGATTGACGCGTGTCCCGGGCATAAATCCTCGGGATCGGATCAATCGTCCGCGATCGACGCGCCCGGAGGGGGCTGTGTGTTCCTCTATGATACGCAGGAAAAATCGGTGAGTCCGCTGGATCCCTGGAAAATTAGACGAGCCACGGAGATCGGTGCCGGCGTTTGTCGTCGTTTCGTTGCCGTTAACTGTCGTTTGTAATCGGTGATGTAACGTCGACTGGGAACCGGTGTACCACTTTGTTCCCTGGTATTTGATAATTGGAGAAAAATTCCCGCCGTTCGCGGATGCAGTTTGCGAGTGCATCCAGATGCACGCGCGGCCATCTCTCTCTCTCTTTCTCTATTTTCTCGATCTTCTATTTTTCCCAACTGTTTCCGAGCACTGGTGAAATTTATCTTGGGCCGGTTGCTTGATGGGAGTTGCGGAATGGTTTACGTGGGACAGCGACGATATTAAGCATGGGAAAACCGCTAAACGTCGCCGTGCGATCGATCGATCGATCGAAGACCGCGGCCACGGATCCAGTCTTCAAACCGTGATTCACGTTACGCGTGTTTACGCCGGCAGATTGGCCCGCTCGATCAATGACAAGACTACGGATCCCAGATTACGTCCCTGCGACTTAATGATCAATCCGCTCCATCGCGAGGCGATCGTAGGATCTGCTTGGTGCCGGTGGCTTTCCACGGATCTGTCCGCGCTCAGGATCTCGATCCTTCCCACCTTTCAATTTTTCTTCGGAGAATTCTTTCGGATCGAGAACGCAATGGTCTCTTCGCAAAATGATCTCTGGATCGTGATGGAAAAATTCGATCGATAGACTTTTAGAATAAAAATTGTCTCTGTTGCCAGCTACATTTGTTAGTGGATTGAAAATTATAGAACAGTATTTTTTTAAAATCGTTTCGATGAACAAATTCCATAAAATCGAAGCATTCGGCGGTGAAATAAAAATTGTTGCATTTTGCAACAATAAATGTCGATATAGCATAACCGCTTCGCAGAATGATCTCTGGATCGTGATGGAGAAACTCGATCGATAGACTTTTAGAATAAAAATTGTCTGCATTTGTTGCCAACTATATTAGTTAGTGGATTGAAAATTATAGAACAGTATTTTTTAAATCGTTTGTCGATGAACAAATCCCATAGAATCGAAGCATTCGGCGGTGAAATAAAAATTCTTGCACTTTGCAACAATAAATTTCGATATAGCATAACCGCGTGTTACCCACCAGGCGAATCAATCCTGATTGATAATTACAACATTTCCCGGCCATACCAGCTGCAAATAAAACACGATCCACTTCCCGATCGCGTAAGATCGAGGAAAGGATCGCGAAGAGAAAACGACCTGTAACACGTCTTCGAGCTTGAAACAACCGAGTTACATACAGTGTTACGTCGTCGGGCTCTCGTTAAGGGAACACCTTTTAATTTCCCCATGCACCGTGGGGTTTCGCGTTACAAACTGGTCCGTAACTCGTCTCTAACAGGTATCGGGTTCAAGGATCCAACTTATTTCTCTCGATCGGATTCTGTAGCCAGGATCTGAACCAGTTAACAGGCCGTTGCCAATCGAGACGAAACAGCAAATCGATAAAAATCGAGCGACTGGATATTAAATTGCATCTTAGAACACCTTTGTTGTTTAAGGGTTGCGGGCGAGCGCCACTTCTTTGTTAGAAAGATAATTATGAAAATCATATAATGGAGGAATTCAACTGTCGAAGGATGTCGGCTGTGTAATGGACCGAGTAAATTATGCCGAAGAAGATAATAAAATCTGAGCGTTTGTGGGAAGATCGTGAATCATCGAACCATTCGCAGAAGTCCGATAGAATCATTTTTATTGTTGCTCCTTTCTTGGAGTGAAGGTATATGTCTTCTGCTTTCCAGAAATAGACTATAACGGAGTAGAAACTCGACGGCAACCAGGAAACGCTCGGATTATTAAAATTAATTCTTCCAAGGCATGAAACAATGCTAACACGCTAGTAAAATAAGTAGGAAGTAAAAACGTGTTGGTATTTTCACTGGCAGCGTGTCTTTAGTGCTTCTTCTTCCGGGAAACGGACTGTGGTTCTATTTCTTCGCGACCTCGCCGACCGCGCCGAACGTAGAAAAGGACAAAGCACGTAAACACGGACCGCGCGGCCGAAGGCGCGCATCGCATACTATAGTACTGTTCGTACGCCATAAGAAGTCTCGTGGCAGGAATTCGACAACAAACCGTCCGATTGGGTCATTCCACACGAATCTTCGGTTCTAGCCGAATTATTGGCTGAAGTGTGTGACGCAGAATTTAAATGTTTTCGGCGCATTGGTTCGATCAATTATTACTAAACAACTATTTGCAAATTAACACAATATCCTTTCTCAACGTTTCGATCTTCATTTAGATCATTTTCAAGAGAATAACAAAAACATTGCGTCTGTAAAATAACAATGAATAATACAATATATACATTGTGAAAGCAACATCGGAAAAATAACCAAAAAAGAAAATTAAAGAAAACCTTCCTCGCTTGCTTAGTGTCGCAGGGTAATTTTTACTTAAAATTTAAAAACCTTTTAATGACACATATGTTGCTGTGACACACATTGATATTGTGTTAATTTGCAAATAGTTGTTTAGTAATAATCGATCGAACCAATGCGCCGAAAACATTTAAATTCTGCTTTAGCAACTTACGATCGACATTGTTCTAACATTTAAAGTGTGTGACGTCAAAGATAACCATTGGCTGCGAGCGAGGACCCCCTTTGCCCCTCAGCCGTCTCGAGGGACTTCTTGTGGCGTGCGGACAGTACAATACCGTCGACTGAACCAGTAAATACAGTTCGAATTGTATCGTGTTTAGTGTCATTTTAATCGGAAAAAAGCCACGAATATGTTGGTCAAAGTCCCATAAAAAAATAACGACAAATAAAGAAGTTTGGTAATTGAACTAGTAGTAGTTTACACCGATATACCCGACCCCGTATCGGATGACGCGGCATGTTTACACTTTACACTGCTCGACGATCGAAGTCCCGGAGGGGATATTCGTTTTTCTTAGATCAAGGCTTACCGTATAACAGAAAACTCAGCCTCCATACTTTGGAAAAATTAATCTGGACAATCTGAGGGTTTCCCGATGCTGTGAACGATCTTTGCACTGTCCTAAAATTAAACTTCGTTGATCGAAAAATTTTATTCGAAAAGGAATTAAAATTTGGCTTTAACATACCTACGTTGTTTTATTCTAAAGTAAACAGAGACGATACTGGACACTTTTATCATTGACACGGTACATTATAGCAGAAATTACACGCGTCTCCGTGTCATCGAGCTCCACTTCACCGAAGCAAAGGGTTAAAAGGCCGGTTCAAAGCGTCGTTCTCCCTTATGGTCGCGAAACTTTCCCGAAAAATTCATTTCCGCAAAACGTTTCGGCAGAATGGTTTCGCTCAAGAGCGGAGAATCAAAGGGTGGATCGGAGGGCGAGGGCGAGGACTATGTTCCACGGAAATCTGGGCCATCGTTCGGCCGGGTATCAATCGCTAATGAGAACCGGGGGCTTGTCAAAGCGGCTATGGTTTCGAGCTCGAAGAGGATGCATTAGGTCGTTCGGCCCGCGGGCCATTAGTGCGTAATTATTGTCGCGGTAACGACAGCTCGCGGGAACGTAGTTAAACGTTTACTCTCGGGGACGCGCGCGAAAAAGCCTCCGATCCATCCCGGATCCGCGGATCGAGCGATCGAATCGCGGTTCTAAATTTCCAAAAATATCTTGATTCACAAATCACTCGTAATGGGAGTGAATCATCGTTTACATTCGTAAATTGAATGGTTTTGAACAGTGTGCTGAGAAATCTTCTATTTTAGAAAAACCATTAAAAAATTGCCGGTGAATAAGTTGTTAAAAAAATGACGCCTGTGAAGAATCGCTGATCGAGTATACATTAGTCTGCACAATAGTAGGGTAACTGCACCAGTGAATGAACATTTAAGAAATTGTTCAGGAAGATATTTTATTTAAAAAAAAATATGTGAATTAAAGGAATCTCATATATGCCAAATGGCTCCCTGTACTTCATTTGTCAAAAATTAATGAACACAAATAAAATGAATTTATTATTATTTGTCTTTATTAAACGTTAAATAAAAAATACCTAGTCAATGAACACTACATTCTAGTAATTGAACAATGATGGAAAAGCAAAAAATACAAAAATACAAAAGCGTTCATTTACTGGTGCCAGTTTATTCACTGGTGCAGTTACCCTAATAGAATTATTGCCGAAACTGTGAATGACATGTGCGGAACCTTGTTGTGTCATGTTTTCATGCTATTTCACACTCGTAGCAGGTTCTCGCTTCTGCAATTATTTTAACGACTCGAAAATGAGTCGGATTAACAGCCGGTACTTTCAGCGTTAAACGGCATCAGCTGGACGGAGAGAAGCGGAGAAAGAGGAAGAGCGAGGGAGATAGAGATGTGTATTGGACCTATGACATTTCCATACGAAAGAGAAAGCAGAAGGCGGACAAGCGTAATTGCCGAGCCGCGTATAATACGACTCTCGCGGCTAATGTCGCAACCGGTGTATTCACAGCGGTCGGATCCGCGATAACGTGAAACCGGCTGCGAATCGCGATGAAATCCGCGAACAAAGATACACGCTCCTGAAGTGCCTGGACACCTTGCGGATTCGTAGAAATTTTGTTCGCGCTACTATTAAACGTGTCCAGTCCATAAAATCCATAATGTGTCTATATTATGCAATTATCGCCACTAAATAAAATATTTGAGATATTTCAAATCCTCCTGTTTTAAACACCACACGAAATGAATTCGACCAAGGAGTCCGATTATAGATTTAATTGAAACCAAGACTGACGGCAGAATGGGATTTATTCGAAATCACATTTAATATATAATAGCATGATTTTATCATTTTATTTTTTATATATTAAATGTGATTTCGAATAAATCCCATTTAATATATAAAAAATAAAATGACAAAATCATGCTATCCTATGGGAAGCATCGAACAAAGGAATACCACTGTATCCGAATCGATTGAACGTTATTAATAGACGGATCTTTATGCATTTATAGCAAAATTGAATAAATGAAATGCAAAATTTTTAAAATTGATGATGTCGATATAAGATTTTTCCTCTATTAAAATCGTTAAGCGAAGAAATAACATTCAATTTAGTCTGTATTTCTTGCAATCGATGTAGACAATTTTCATTTTGCATAAAGATCCGCAGCCTAGTTATGAAGTAACTTTAAAGAAAACTTTCATTCAACCAAAAATGGCTCGCGTCTTCGCGCAAAAAGCAGCACGACGAAATCGCATAAACTTCTACAAAGCGACAAATGGAAAAGTGGCGTTGTAGCCGCGAATATTAATATTGCCAGTAATTGTATATATACGATCGGAGGCTGGTCCGAAAATAATTCCCGGTTTCCGCGTTTGTTTCCTTAGTCGGAATATCGAGTTCCTCCTGGTTCGTTATAACATAATTCTATCAACGCCGGAATATCGAGAGGAGAGACCCGTCGGATTCCATTTGCGTTCGCCTACGGCTGGAATTACGTAAGAAATAGCCGACGAGCTGGTAAACAAACCAGGTGAGAGGAATAATTTCGAAGTGGTTTGAATGCCGAATGCCTGAACGCGAATGCGCGGCTATGCGAGTTACCGCCGCGAAATTTTGCTATCCATTGTGTGCGCGCTCGTGCACGCGCGGCCGACTACGCGAAGAGTAATTGTGCGTGCGACTATAAGGCCGTCAGAACCTTAGACCACATATACTAATAGACCCGGCATAGGTATAATATGTGTATAGGAAAACCAAGAATTCAGTGTCCGAAAGATGATGGGACACTGTGACGTCACAAGATAAGTCTTAACATTATTTCTTTCCATGTACTGTGTACATGGCGCACCCGCTGACCCCCCTCTCCCCATGTAAGCCAAGCGTATATAGGCACTGTCGATGAGCATAGCTTGTACATGTTTTGAAAATGTGACGTCACAAGATAAGTCTTAAGATTATTTCTTTCCATGTACTGCGTACATGGCGCACCCGCTGACCCCCTCTCCCCATATAAGCCAAGCGTATATAGGCACTGTTGATGAGCATAGCTTGTACATCTTTTGAAAATGTGACGTCACAAGATAAGTCTTAAGATTATTTCTTTCCATGTACTGTGTACATGGCGCACCCACTGACCCCCCTCTCCCTATGTAAGCCAAGCGTATATAGGCACTGTCGATGAGCATAGCTTGTACATGTTTTGAAAATGTGACGTCACAAGATAAGTCTTAAGATTATTTCTTTCCATGTACTGCGTACATGGCGCACCCGCTGACCCCCTCTCCCCATGTAAGCCAAGCGTATATAGGCACTGTTGATGAGCATAGCTTGTACATCTTTTGAAAATGTGACGTCACAGTGTGTTTCAGCTGATTTCATCTTTCGGACACGGAAAATTATCTACGCCGTGTCTATAGGTTTGTATGGTCTAAGGTCAGAACGACGACGACGCGCGTTCACTACACGGGGATTAGATTTCGGGGTTAGATTTAATAACAACGTTGCTTTTGCTTGAAACGCGCTGAATCTCGCCGGACCACCATTGTTACGCTCGTGAATATCGGTCGCGTTCCTTCTTCCGCGATCGTAACCTTCGTCCGATTCATTCTTTCCTGTCTACACTTCTTTATTTGGCATTTTTAAGGACACTGCTTGAAATGCATTCTTTCATCTCGAAGCTGTCCTTCTCAATTCGAAAGAATTTTTTTTTTATTTAAAGGTTTAACATCGCATCAACTGCATGGTGATTAGCGACGAGTATCATTATAGTATAATTTCCTGGATTTTAGATTCCTCAATGAATTCCAGTAGGTCTTGCATTTTATCTTCGTCAAGATTCTCTTTCAGTGTCTTTCCTATTTTGTATTTTTCTCGTAATGTATTATGTTTTGGACAGAATAATGGTTGTATGATGTCGGTATGTTTTCAGCCTTTTCAGGTTATTAAAGAAGGAAAGAAATTTCTGCCAGTTTCTTGCAATTTACGTAGACAATTTATGTATTTCCCATAAAAATCCCCGGTCTACCTACAGAAAAATAACCGTACGGTCCCGCGACCGGAAATTGCTCTCTCTCTCTCTGGTCCGTTCGATCCCTGGTCTCGATCGGGATCGAGGAAATCGCGATGCTAGGAGCGGGCACACGCGAGTTCTCGGCCGTACGGAAAGCGGACGAGGATTTGTCGGCTTGGCGACCGCGATACCGCGTTTTTCTCCCCCTGTCGTCGCTGGTCTCTCGCCTCGCCACGGAGGAAAAGCGTGGAGAGCGCGAAAGTCGCGAAACAGACCGGCAAATCGAGAGACGCGAACCCAGCCGAGAGTCGAACAACGAGCTTTGGCAGTTGCTTTTAGCGACTCGCTTTTAATTGGCTTCGCGCAATCAACGCGCTCGCGCTAGATCGATCCTCTGGGCCGAACCGCACGTTCGATCGTTTCTCGTTTTGCAATCCGACTGACTGGGCCGTCCAGGAGAACCGTTTCAATTTCTCTCGTGCTAACGGGCGACAGCGTGACACGCGAGTTCCGTAATCCCGCGAAATTCCGAAGCGATTTAACGCTGACCAGGTCCACTTTGGTCCACGATGCTGTGTGTCGCCTTTGCCGCTGTCAGAGGAACACAATTCGCACCTAGTCGGACCCAATTCTATTTTTCCTGCATGAATTTTTTCGACAGCTTTCGTTAATGGTTCCGGTGCTCGAAGACTGATTGGCCCTTTTTAATCACTGTGCTAGGTTTCGAAGGAGTTAAATAATTTTTTTGATAGGTCCATCAGTGCCATTGTCAGAGAATGAAAGCGTAAAAGTTTCGTTAAACAATTCCTCCTTTTAATCACTGTGCTAAGTCTTGAAGGAGTCGAATAATTTTTTTGATAGGTCTGGGTTAGGTTCCGGTGCTCGAAGGCTGATGGGCCCTATTTAATCACTGTGCTATGTCTCGAAGGAGTTGAATAATTTTTTTGATAGGTCCATCAGTGCCATTGTCAGAGAATTAAAGCGTAAAAGTTTCGTTAAACAATTTGTCCTTTTAATCACTGTGCTAGGTCTCGAAGGAGTTGAATAATTTTTTTGATAGGTCTGGGTTAGGTTCCGGTGCTCGAAGGCTGATGGGCCTTATTTAATCACTGTGCTATGTCTCGAAGGAGTTGAATAATTTTTTTGATAGGTCCATCAGTGCCATTGTCAGAGAATGAAAAGTTTCGTTAATCAATTCCTCCTTTTAATCACTGTGCTAGGTCTCGAAGGAGTTGAATAATTTTTTTGATAGGTCCATTAGTTGCCATTGTCAGAGAATGAAAGCGTAAAAGTTTCGTTAAACAATTCCTCCTTTTTAATCACTGTGCTAGGTCTCGAAGGAATTGAATAATTTTTTTGATAGGTCCATTAGTTGCCATTGTCAGAGAATGACAACGTAAAGGTTTCGTTAAACAATTCCTCCTTTTTAATCACTGTGCTAGGTCTGGAAGAAGTTGAATAATTTTTTCGATAATTGTTAGATCCATCAGTGCCATTTTCGAAACGATGAGTGGCATGGCGCTCGCATGGGGCTGTCTAGTGCACTGGTTCGACACACACCCTTTGCGAGCGCACTCTAACGCGCATAACTCCCGGAAACTTTGACAATAACGCGTCACGGTGGTTTCCAGAACCGTGGAATCAATTTAGGACGTTTCTAAAGGTTGGCTTCATAAATATCCAATCACTCGAGAATCATGTGTGTAATTTGTCTTGTCTTTGACACGACGGAGGAAATGGTACTCCAATCGGGAGCCCGTGTGCACTGTCATTTTGCAATCTCGTGTAAATAACAGTAGTTGTTCAAGTAAAAATGGTATTACAGGTTCGTCAAAATTTTTAATAACGTCACCGGATAAGAACAAGTTTGTTGAGAAGTCAGTGGAGCGAAATGGTATCGCGACTGGTTTCGTTATAATCCTGTGACTTTTAAATCCTTGTTAACTTGTATGTATATTTAGCCGCAGCAACTGTTGGATACAGTGTATCGACAATTAAATTGTAACTGGTCGCTGGTTGGTTCGAATTTCCACGGACTAGAAACTTGTTATCTACAGATAGAAGTCGCTGGACCTGGTGTACCGCGAATCTTTCCGATTTTCAAATCCTCCCGCGCTATTGGTCCACAATGTTCTAACTTTTCGAAAATCAACTGTACTGAACACAGAAGTCGGAATAAGCAAAACGGTACCCGAAATATTACGTTCCACCACGTTACACATGGGGAACAATTTGGTTCGATATATGGGTAAGTCTGTGGAACAAGATAGTCACTAGTTCGAATTTTATGAGATTGTTGAAAATCACTGTCAAAAGTAAGCGTACCAAAGGTAGAAGTTACTAGTGACAAAATGGTCCCACATATATATATACTTTAATCCCAAATTGAATCACTGGCAAGTGAAATTAAGAAAATGGTCCCACAAATATACTTTAATCCTAAATTGAATCACTGGCAAGTGAAATTAAGAAAATGGTCCCACAAATATATTTTAATCCGAAATTGAATCACTGGCAAGTGAAATTAAGAAAATGGTCCCACAAATATACTTTAATCCCAAATTGAATCACTGGCAAGTAAAATTAAGAAAATGGTCCCACGAATATACTTTAATCCCAAATTGAATCACTGGCAAGTGAAATTAAGAAAATGGTCCCACACATATATTTTAATCCCAAATTGAATCACTGGCAAGTGAAATTAAGAAAATGGTCCCACAAATATATTTTAATCCCAAATTGAATCACTGGCAAGTGAAATTAAGAAAATGGTCCCACAAATATATTTTAATCCCAAATTGAATCACTGGCAAGTGAAATTGAGAAAATGGTCCCACAAATATACTTTAATCCCAAATTGAAACACTGGCAAGTGAAATTAAGAAAATGGTCCCACAAATATATTTTAATCCCAAATTGAATCACTGGCAAGTGAAATTAAGAAAATGGTCCCACGAATATACTTTAATCCCAAATTGAATCACTGGCAAGTGAAATTAAGAAAATGGTCCCAAATATATTTTAATCCCAAATCGAATCACTGGCAAGTGAAATTGAGGAAATGGTCCCACAAATATACTTTAATCCCAAATTGAATCACTGGCAAGTGAAATTAAGAAAATGGTCCCGGGACCACTTGGTCCCCTAAGTCCAGTCGATCTTCTAAAAGGGATTTTTGTTTTCTGAAGCTAGGATGTTAGTTGTTGGTGCGGTATGTTCTCGCGAATTAGGTGCGAAGAAGGATCCTCTTAGGAGAACGCTCGGGGAAACTCACGTGCTGTCAGTAGAAAGAAGATCGCTCCAAGCAGACTGATAGTGGAGAGCCGCGGCGAGGACGATGTGGGTGATCGTGCCGTCATGGCGTCTTCGTGGTTACTGCCGTCGAAAGTGGCCGTCTTGGATCCAAATAGCTTTGTCGATCCCACTACGATCACCGGCTCGCCTTGCTTCACCTCGGTGTCTCTCTTTCTCTTCACCCCTCTCCTCTCTCTTCAGCTCGCTGTTCCGCCGCGCCGATTGGTCATTTCCTGTGGGCTCCTTATGGGCTTCTATGCGAGCTCGTAATCTTCCATTCAGTCCCAAGCGATTACACTTTGTTTGCGCCAACGATAACAACACGCCAACCATACGCACCCTTCGGAATCACTACAATTCCATATTCGAACGTTCACGCGTTTCGCTATCAGCATTTGCTTCGCAGTGGTTCCTTGTTAATCGGTTTGTAAAATGCAGCGTACCTCTATCAAATATTAAAACAATTTTCCAGAAGGAAGTCACGGACCCTCTGAACATCATGCGATGTACAACAATGAGTGTAAGTGCTCTGTAAATAATAAATATTTGTTATCGCGTTGAAAATTTTCGATTCTCAAGAAATTGCAAATATTTAAATTCTGAGCATTTCTGACAATTTTTTTCACTCATTTTAAGGGGTTGAAGGCTGAAAAAATTTGTAGAAATGGCTAATTTCACTTCAAAACGCTGCCATTTTGTAAATAATCAAGATTCAAAATTCCCTTCGGTTCGGAGCACAACTACACTCATACTGATCCATAAATAATTTCATTCTGTCGTTTCGGATCAGTAGAACTGGACAAAAAAATGCATAACTCGCGTCATTTTGATTATTTTTCCTCGAAAAAAATCACACATGTACTTTATATATCAATGAATACACATGCATCATCCTAATGCAGAAGGTTCGATAATTGTTTGGGAAAAAATTCGTGCGAAAACCAGTCGAAACCTACAACAACTTTTCTCTTCTTCGGAGAAGAAGTCCCGCGAAGAACGGGGCCCGTTACGGAGGGCCCGGGTCCCCGGGAAACTTCGTTTTCCCCGAGCCGGGGAAAACTTTCACGCGTCCGAGGCCGAGGAATTTTAATTCCGACGGCGGCAATTGCGTCGTCGTTTGCTCGGGCGAATTAAAATTCCACGGGAGCTCGAGTCGATTGAAAATCTGTTCGTTTTTCTTTTTTTCTTTCTTTTTCATTCGCGCCGTACACGGAAAAGACAGCCGGTGCTCCCCGGGCTGAATCACAGAAACGGCTTCGATGAATAATATTACCGGATCCCCCCCCCCGCCCCCCGCGGAGAAGACGAGGGAATTGCGCGCGAGGCGGAGAGAACGCGCAGCTGGGTATCGGAGTTGTCGCAGGTGCGATTCGAAGATACACCGACGACGATTACACGCGTCACTTGGTCATTGTCTTTCGCAACAATGGCTGGTACACGTTTGTTTAGGCCTCCCCTAGGCGGGATAATGGGTTGCACGTGCCACGGCGGCGCGGGATCTCTTTCTTCCTCGAGACTGCTCGGCTCGCGAGCACTCTCCGCGGTGCTGGCCTGCGATTAAGTTTAATCTCGCCTACATTGCGGCTAATAATTACGGGATAATTATGAGAAGCCCCGGTGTCTCTCCGCTCCTCGCCGTTTCTGTCCTACCCTACCACGGAAAGAATATATCGTTACGGAAACTGTGACTACGATTATGGAAACGTCGAAACTTTCTTCCCCGCTTTTGTTCCCGGACGAATTCGTTCAATGTCGCGGACAAGGAGCGGGGGTACTCCGCGATCCGCCGAGAAACACGCGGATTCTCCTCGTTTTGCACACGCGACTTTCTCGACGCCGCTCAACCGAGCAACCGTTCTCCATTTTGTCTTCAGAGTCCGGGATATGCGACTCTCCTTTTTACGTGGATCGAACGATGTTCAGGCGGTTTTTTAGACGTCGGATATACGGGCCAGGGAAATTGCCGGTTTCTAAGAAATTTATACGACGTTTTTATCGACCGAGTTGAGACGATCGAGAGACTAGGGTGTTCCCCGTGGGACGGTCCATTGGCCAGCAGAATGAATTTCTATGAACTTCTAAATACAGTAGACTGATATGATTCTTTTAATTTTGAAAATTCAAAGAAAATCGACTTTTCAGAGTGTTCGGCTTGGACCAGTCGCCATGCGAATTGAAAGCGATTATTATCGAGGTTATTATTTTCTTGGGCAATTACTACCGCGAAAAAGGCAGAGTTTTTGTGGTCGATCTGACAGTTGAATGTTTCGGAAACGTATTCACGAAAGGATTTCGTGTGATGCTGAGTCATTGAGCAAGTTGTCAGCCTTGAACTGAGGCTGCGGTCTGATAGAGACCCGGTTTGTGGGCCCCTCTGGAAAATCGTTGTAGCCTTCGACGTGAACAATATTTTTTACACCGAAAAAAATGTACATGTTCCTTTCATGCAAATACACATGGTACAATTTCAAATCGTTTTCCCCATGAAAAATCTCTGAACCCAGTTTCGAACTTACCACTGTTTCGGGCAACTGATTAAAAAATTCTCCTACTATGAAAAGTTCATCTTAAACTATAACACTTTAGAAGCATAATGCCAGGAGGATTTCACCTCCGTTGAATCATTGAAGAAGTTGTTAGCCTTGAACTGGAAGAGCATGCAGCTAAAGGCAGAAGGAAGAAGAAAATTGTTGTAACTTTGGACAAAAAAAATTTCAGGCATTTCCTAAATATGTATAAACAATTACAACTCGGTTCGAGATCGCTGCCTGTTGTAGTTTCCTCAAGAAAAATCCCGAAAGTTCGCCGAATTTCTCAGCGATGATAGGCTCTTGAAGTGTGAAGGAAACAAATGGAGGCAATTGCCGAAATTACCATAACAACCGCGAAGTGCGAATGAATGGAGGAAACAGCGCGAATAAATACAGGGAACTGCGTGTAGAAACGTAATTGTTGGGTGGAGATGATTCGTAAACGGGACCGGGCGTTGGTGGTCCGTCTCTCTCTCGATTCTAGAAAGCTTCTGTTCACAATCGGCCACGCGTTGATCCGCAAGGATTTCAAGGCAGAAGGCAGGCGTAGCATCGGCTCTGCTCTCCATTCTTTCATGGCTGGACTGGTATGCGGGCCGGTCGTGTACCAACAGAAACCAAGAGGTTTCTGTTCAACCTAGAAACCGCTTTCTGCGGCTCGTCGCCCGCTAAGACGCAGGGGAACGGCATAGCGCGGTATAGTAATTAGAGACGATTATTACTCACGCACGGATCTCGCTGAAGATCTTTTCCTTCAATACCGTAGCACGCCTTTCGTGATCGAGATTCGTTCGTGCGAGGCTCGTTTCCTTCTCTTTCGTTTTTTCCACCGGGGGATTCTTCGTCCGGTAACCCGAGAGAGACGATGTGTCTGTTTGTTGATGAGTCAATTAACGAACAGCTGGTGCCATTCAGGCTTATGTTTAATTATCTCAGATTGGATAGGATGTTTGTACACTGTTGAGTCTAATCACTGGCTTCGGATTGTTTGTTTTATGATCAGTGAAATTACAAAAATCATTTAATTGGACGTTGCCGAGCGCGTTCCTGAAGACGGGTGTGCGTTGCCGTGAAATTCGTATATGGTACTATTGTTTGTTTTTTTATTTTCAATGTTACGGCGAGAGCTTTCTAAAAATTGCCTGTAATAATTGTTTGAAGTACATTCGCGTACTCGCAGCGCAACAACGTTCAATTATAGACATTGTTCTATCACTGAAGAAAATTTCGAGATTATAAGCATTTCAGTGCCTTATGATTAGACTGCGGATTTTATGCAATTATGACAACATTGAGTAGGTGTGATTTAAAACTGTGAAAATATTAAAAGAATTTGAAAATACTGTTATATTAGTTTCAACCTATTAAACATATTAAAAAAGATTATTAATGTCTATTCCACTCTAGTTTGTTGTAATGTTGGTTATAAATTTTTATTTTGCATAAAGATCCGCAGTCTACTTATGATTGACTTACGAGTAACAGTTCGGTGAAATTTTTCTACGACATTCGATGGTGATTTGTTAAAAAATTTGATTAAAAAAGATTGCAAGGAATAAGCCGTATTTATTTGTAAAATTGACAGACGTGTTTGTCGCGGGCGCGCTCGTTTCGATCTGCCTTCTTTTTCAAATTCGTTGGCAATTGTAATTTTACAATTCTCCTGTTATTTGCGTTATGTATGTACACACGTACATACATCGTTAACCCTATAATATGTTAGCGCGTTGAAGGTATTACATGTACATTTTCGAGCCGAGAGTAACGCGCAAGGAAATCTGGCCGGAGGAAAGCGAAGATCGATTAGTTAGTCGACCCAGAGCATCTCGAAACCGGCGTCACAGTTGAAAAACCGTGCCGTGTATCACGGTCTTGTTTTCGTTCTGTTTGCTGTCGGTGCAGGCAAGGCAGGTAGGCGGTCTGAATTAGAAAATCAATTTCATAAGAACGAGCCTCGCGACCGATGGCGTAGGGGAGAAGGGATGAATGGCGCTGCGAGCTCGTCAAAACAATTTTCTCTCGTTAACTCATCGGCCGGACTCATTAACTTCCGCTAATAAGCATGGCCAAGTGCAAGTGAAACACGGACGAGCCGCGCGCGCGGTAATTGCCGCCGCCGTAATTATCCGTCCTTTAGCGGTTCGCGTCGAATGCTTACGGTCGCGCGCCCCTGAAAAGCGAGCCACGGGCTCCAATTTTCCCGTTGAAACGTCCGGGAAAAATGACAGCCGGCTATACCAACCGTTCTCTCTTCCTCTCTTCCTTTTGGGTGTTCTTGGGTTCTCTTGATCATCCACGATTTTCCTTGGCCACCGTAACCCTAACTACCGAGCAGCAGGTTTCTTCACGCCGCGATGAGTTTCACTTTCAACGCGGCGCGCCGTACCCTCCTTTTGTCGCGAGCGCAAAGAACAGGTACACACACGTTCGATGGTGTTTCAAACTGGTTCGTAAAGAGACCACGAGACCTCCTCGAGCGTGAACGTTCACTCGCGCGAGCGATGATGAATCACAATGATCCAACGCTACCTGCTCGATGATAATACCAGCTCGCTCGGGGCCTAGTTTGCTGCTCGCAACAGCTTCGATACATTAATATTTCTTGCTGATTAGCGGACCGAGTGTTCTTTGCGGATTTTTTGGGAAACAGTTTTTGTGGAATCGTTTTGCTGAATCTTTTTGTTTTTTTTTTAAGTTATTAAACGGTACTAGACGGCGGAGTTTTATTCGAGTTAAAAGATTTTCACAAATTGGAGCGAAATAGAAATGTCTTTCGTTCCTTATAGGTTGCAAACAATATTAGAATATTTTAAAACTCTAATGTTTTTACTATAAATGCATAAAAGTCTTTCCTTTCTTATAGGTTGCAAACAATATTAGAATATTTTAAAACTCTAATGTTTTTACTATAAATGCATAGAATGTGATGTCTGGTAATAATAATATTACATAAGATAGCTTATAATCTTTGAGAAAGGAGCGTGAATATACATATACGTGAACATTAGTTATGGAACATATGTATGTTTAGAACCAGTTGAAAGCGCAAGATTGCGCATTAGTTTATCTCTCTTTGAGTTAGGTGGTACTGCCAGATCACGTGGTTACTTCATTTACATTTACAGCGATTGATAATACCGACCCGTGCCAGGGGATCGGCTAGTCTCGATGAATCTTGTATTTCTGGATCGTTTTGATCTTCTTACTGCACCGCAAATTAAATAAATGGACCTGTAGTTTAAAAGGGTCGAAGCGACAGTAATTCGAGGATGTTTAGGGCAGATATATCACAGGTATCGAAGGAGTCTAATCAAACAAGTTTAGCAGCGAATACTAAATCCTTTTACTCATCCAGAAGGCGATTTAAATAAAATGCATAAAAGATCAGAGCTGAAGAGAAAATGGAATATATTTAATACTACACCGGTGATTTTCATGCATTTATGGCCTCTGTAAGCTTGTAAAATGTTAAACGTTTCCATTGGCAAGCATTCATTTCGTTTCTGCTGTATTTTCACCTGGCAGTATCTTTAAATCGGTAAATAAATTTCTCCTTCACGTTGGCTTTCATCTGCACGGTATTTTGCATGAGGACCAGCAGTTTATTAATTACAGGCAAAATTTTACCAGAACCAATAATATTTTGATGTACAAGTTAGAGACCGTTCAATAGGGTGGACCTTAGCTATACTTGGTGAAATTTTTTTTGCGAGATTTTTTTCACGGCCCCCTCCCCTAAAATTGTGCTATTGGGTAAGAAAATAATTCCTGCAAAAGTTGAAGTTGATCAGATAAGGGATAAGTTGCGAAAAACATGAAATTTTGTAAGAATAGGGATATTTGAAGGAAAGACTTTTTATTATGACTAAATGTTCTTCTTGTGTCAAAATATTGATTACAAAAGTACCAAAATGTAATATTTTCAATATTACACTTAACTAATTATCATATTTTTATAAATATTTACGCTAAATTTTATGTATTTTATTCAAAGTACCAATTCTTTTACTTGTAGTCTTATACTAATTTAAAAACTAGAGAAATTAACGTTCGACATAAATATGTTATATTTAATCAGAGCATAATATTTTTAACCGGATGTGCTTCGCGAAAACGGACTTGTTAGCGGGAAGGTGGCGGACAGAAATTAGACTAATTAATGTGAAATAATCTTAATTCGTACAAAGTACACTTGTACTTGAGCGCATGTAAGAAATTATAATATTTTTGGAGGTTTAAAATATTTAATTTGAATTTTCAGTATAGTCATCACATTGAGCGCGCAGTTACTTCTATTTCAAAACTTCGCGCTCGATTAGGCACGCCTTCCCGACGTCCGATTGATCTAAAATTTTGGATATATCATTTTTTCATAACATGGAACAATATTGGGGGAGGGGCATGCCCAAAATTTTTTGGTAGAAAAATAAAGTCCACCGTACTGTTCAACCTGATCTACTAAGCTTAACTGAGAGATCCTGAAAGAATATCATTCCGGAATCAGAGATTATACGTCACATAGTGATTTGCTCAGGAAAAGCGTCGCGTTAGCGTCCCGAAAAGGTAACAAAGAATTACTATCGACATCCGGATACTTCCACCAACAATTCACCTCTATAATAATGACAGAAGACCTCCAGGAAGCGCCTACGGACTCGCGCAACTTTCGAAAACGCATTCACAAGTATACGTACCTTCCCGCGGAAAGGTAATCAGGCTTCATAAAGACAGCGTTCAAGCGCTGACAATGAGGCGCAACATCGTTTTCCTCGTCGCCTCAAGTGCTCATAAAAGGTAAAGCTAAAATTTCTCCAAGTGCTTATAAAAAAAAACTGCTATCTATTTAAAAAATGATGACGCGATCTTGATGAATCTTCGATCGGAGGCGACGCGCGAAACAATCGGAGAATCGCGTTTTGAAAAACGAACGGGAGGGGACGAAAGAATTAGGACAACGAAAGCCTCGATCACGGAGAGGCGATTCGAGATCCTGGTCGCGAGGCGTCGATCATCGAGCGTGCTTCCGGCCAGCGAAGCGTCGCAATCTCCGCGAAATGACTCGATGAAATCGCCCGTCCGGCACTAAAACTTTGAGCTGCCTCGAGTCCCCGGCCCGAGTAGAGCTCAGAGCAGCCGAGGACGTTATTAAAGTCCCGCTTTAAGCAACTTTAACGCGTTATCGATCGTGCCCCGGGACAGCTGATGCGACTTTGCCGGAAGTTCCGCGACGAAAAGTCGCGTTTGTCGGGGATCATTACGAATATGCATCATCGGAATCTCAGGGGATAAGGACGGCATTGACCAGACCTGAAATCTCGAACAAGGATATTCCTGCTAGATCTTTGTGGGAGTTAAATGGATGTCGGACAACATTGACCAGAATGCACACCTGGCTTGCAATTAAACTGTTCTTTTAGCAGTCGAAATATTTTTAACAAATTTTCCTGAATCAACACTAAACCTACCGAGCCTTAAAAGTAACCAGCACATGTTCCCTTATGAAAATGACAAGATTGATTTTATTTAGACTTTGTGCGGCTCCTATTGTAATACGTGCTCTATTAAAGATATATATATACAATCATTTTTATTAATTCAAAAAATCGTAAAATAAAATATCTAGAATATATATTTTCAACTTTTCCTGAATCAACACTAAATCTACCGAGCCTTACAAGTAACTAGCACATGTTCCCTTATGAAAATGACAAGATTGATTTTATTTAGACTTTGTGCGGCTCCTATTGCAATACATGCTCCACTAAAGATATCTATACAATCATTTTTATTATTTCAATAATCGTACAATAAAAAATATATATTTTCAACTTTTCCTGAATCAACACTAAATCTACCGAACCTCAAAAGTATCTAGCACATATTTCCTTATGAAAATGACAAGACTGATTTTATTTAGACTTTGTGCGGCTCCTACTGCAATACATGCTCCACTAAAGATATCTATACAATCATTTTTATTAATTCAAAAAATCGTAAAATAAAAAAATCTAGAACCGTTTGACCGGCCGTGGAAGGTTTAGCGTTAAATTATTAGAAATTTGTTTCACTGCGAATTCAGGGGAAACAGACAACATTGGCCGGACGTTCCTAAATGTGCTATTGTCGAAAAGAGCGAGAACGCGACCCTGCTTTTGGTGAAACCATGCCGCGTGGGAACACGAAAATTGTTACCGCGGCGATTCTTGGCAACAGAGAAATTCCGAACGACAGAGAAAGTCTTCCTTCTTCTGCGGGTAGATGCCTCGCTCGACGCCACTTTCGCGTTATGTGTCGCGACGCTCATGAATACGGGATCCGCAATAACATTAGTGCCGGCGCGATCCAACACCGGGTTGCGTATCCCCGCAAAACGAGATGGACGTTATGCAACCTGCTCGCAGAAAGCATCGTTCTCTTTCTCCGTCGAATCTCTGCTGGTCGATCTTGACAGCAGTCAAATATTTTTGACACTTCGCATGAAATAATGTACATTTACTCGTATCGTATAAATGTTTATGACTAAATTTCAATATTACCAATATTATCAAATTTTACTATAAAATTAATTCTTCATATAAATTCAATGTTACCCCTCAACAATATTAAATTTTACTATAAAATTAATTCTACATATAAATTCAATATTACCCCTCAACAATATTAAATTTTACTGTAAAATTAATTCTTCATATAAATTCAATATTACCCCTCAATAATATTAAATTTTGTTATGAAATTAATTTTTCATATAAATATTACTCCCCAATAATATTAAATCTCAATGTAGAAATTGTTTATGATTATAGAATATTAATTTGTAGCGACCTCTAAAAATGAAGAATGAATATACGTTGCTGTCCTTTCTAGAAACTTATAGGGCTGAGATATGTTCTAATTATTGCAGAAGAATATCATCTGGTCGTATATTTTGTTAAATGAAAATTACTATATTTCAATGATCCTCGTGACGAACTTCACAGTGGTCACAAACGTTCATTTAAGAACGAAGGAAACGAATTTTCCGGGGTCACCGAAACTGCTGAACGATCAAGGATTAATAATTCCGCGCAAAGGCGCCGCCACGATTCGAGTAATCGCGGGACGAAAAATCTGGGTCGCTTTGACCCGCGGTACCGGCGTTCGCCGGTCAAAGGATTGCATAATTGATCGAGTGCATCGCTTCCCGGACGCATTTATTCGCTTAGCCGAGTGAAATTTCCCCGGGACCCGAGAAAGCCCGGAGAGCTCGGCAGAAAAACGAAGTTAATGCCGGTGTCCGGTGAGTTCGACAGACCTGGAAGTCGTTCGCGTATTAATTGGCGGGTCGCGTTTCCTGTCGACGAGTCTGCGTGCAACGAAACTGCACACGCGGCCGCGACAACGTGTCCGCACTGGCGCATAGTCGGCTCGAGCTAGCCTAAACTCGCCCGGGTCCCTTTTACCGGAGTATCCTGATCGGAAGAAAATTTTATAAGGACAGGTCAACGGTAGGCAAAATAAAAACTTTAAAATTCAATTTTGGGGAAGTAAAATTAATTAATTAGTGAAATTTGGCCAATGTGCAGTTTCGAGTCTGAATTGTTTTTTTCCCTCGTTTGGGGCCTCGAGACGACGTGCAGCGCGGTGCAGCGCGGTGCAGCTCGGTGCAGCGGACTGGTTGCACGCGAGTCCACGCGCAATTGTGCGCGGGTCAAGGAGTTCGAGTGAAAGTATTAAATATCAGGCGGCCTGGCCGCCTGCACCAATCCCGTGTGCGTCTTCCACGGCGTTTGTGCGGCGGATGCACGGTTCTTCACGGGTGCCGAGGAAACCCGCTCGATCGGCCAACTTCATTAAACTTCACGGTGGTCGGCTCCGCGATTCCGAAATTTCTGCAACCGTCGCGTCGGCTAATCCGCCGCTCGACGCTTGGAAAACTTCGGGGTCCAGAGTCTAGCCCCCGTCCATAATCATCCCGGAGACTTATGGAAATATTCGCCAGTTGCGAAAGAAGAACGCGAACACTCGCGAAACTTATCCCCGGAAAGTTTTACGAACTCGCCGTTAATAAAGATCACCGGATCGGAAATTATATCTGCGAGCGTTTCTGGTTTACTTACGGAGATTTCGAGCGATTTCAGGATTCCTCTGTATCGTCTCGTAGCTTGGGAGGGGCTGTGGGATGCACGGGAGCAGTGGGGGATGTTCTATTGTCGCTCCGATTGGGTGGCGATACGCCTTGATGCCTTTGGATTGGTGGGGATGCAAGTGGGCGGAGTCAGACGCGCGATGCTACGGGGAAGGTACTGTGCATTGGCGCGTAATTATTTGACTTTTAAGCGGTTTGTAGAAAATTATCTGCGAGCGTTTCTGGTTTACTTACGGAGATTTCGAGCGATTTCGGGATTCCTCTGTATCGTCTCGTAGTTTGGGAGGGTCTGTGGGATGCACGGCAGCAGTGGGGGATGTTCTACTGTCGCTCCGATTGGGTGGCGATACGCTAATGCCTTGGGATTGGTGGGGATGCAAGTAGGCGGAGTCAGACGCGCGATGCTACGGGGAAGGTACTGTGTATCGGCGCGTAATTATTGGACTTTTAAGCGGTTTGTAAAAAATCATGTATGTAGTTGAAACGTTTGTTAATAAGTCTGTACACTTTCGCGAAGATACCTTGTCCAGTTCAGTAGGAAAAAACATCCCAAAGTAGCACGACCCAGCCGAAACGCATGGTGCTCGTTCTCCAAGAAGCGACGTTACGGGAGAAGGACGAAATATATACGGTATTCTACAATAGCGTGGGAGATTTTGCAAAGTGTATATTTGGCGTGAAATGAAAGTAAGGTTGCTAACGATAGTAAACGTTGACAATTAACAGGCTGTTTCTCTTTCTTGAAAGTTTCCGGACAACCTGAATGAGCCCCGCGGTGGTGGGGATCGATCTGGGCCGTAATAGAGACTGTTAGGCGTGACATTAAGGGGGGCGAGGGAGGGGAAACGGTGAATAGAGAAGCGGCGGAGGTCTGTTCCGCTTTAGAGGTTGTCCCCTCGGCGGCGGCGGCGGTTGCATCAAGAGAGGCAGCCTCTTCATTGCGTAACGCAGTTTTTGCAACGCATCGCGACCCGCTCAACATTTTCCACTCTGTTTCGCGTAAATTGCGCACGCCTGGTCGTCTGGTCCCCGGGATCCTTTGTTCTCGACGGGACGAAAACGATCCCACGATCGATAGCCGCTCGTTACAATTAACGACAATCGCGGACGTTCATCTCGGGCTCTTTAATCTTCGAATATGTCGCAACGGATCGTTCGCGGAAAACCCGTTTATACATTCTCTGTCCCGAAACGTTGCCGGCAAGTGTTTAACTACAGCGACGCGTGCCTCTGCTCGTTCGAGATACAGCCCTCCAAACTAACCCTTGCACAGATTAAATTGATCCTTTTGCGAATCAACTATAGAGGTCGAGGAGAATTTTTGGCGCACACGACCTAACCCAGACCTAACCCAGACCTAACTCTTGCACAGATTAAATTGATCCTTTTGCGAATCAACTATAGAGGTCGAGGGGAATTTTTGGCGCACACGACCTAACCCAGACCTAACTCTTGCACAGATTAAATTGATCCTTTTGCGAATCAACTATAGAGGTCGAGGAGAATTTTTGGCGCACACGTAGCACGGCGCGCTGTTTTCGAACCCCGGTGGATATTTCGGTGTTTCGTGTTGCGATTTATGAAGAATTATAAATCCCGAGATTTTCCGGGGAGGGAAATGTGTGTCAGGAAGGCGCGTCCACGGGAACTTTCCGAGATCCTCGTAATTCAGCCGGAGATATATGGAGATATCGCAATCCATAAATAATCTTTCCCATTACTTCGCGGCTCCGTCGTGTTATCGTTCCGTGCGGCTGATTCTATGCATACTTAAGCGTCTTTTATGCAACAGGACTGGCACGCCTGACTCATACGCCGATAATCCAGCGGTTGAACGGCCGTGCACGGCACGCGAACGCTTTTCCCGGGCGACCGAGCCATTTTCGAGCCGTTAAGGGGGTTTTCCCATTTTCCGCTAACCAGCCAGGACTCGCTTTGGACATTTTTCCTTGCGAGATCACGTAAATCCACCTCCACGAAACTTTGCACACTTGTTCTCACATGTTTCAACCATGTTTATGAATTTTTCCACACTCCTGGCTGCAAAACTATAGTAATTATTCGCCGGGAATGCGGACCTATTACCCACACCTTGCTCAATTACATCTCTTAAAACTCGCGTTACTTTGGCGATTTTCTACTAATAACCTAGACGAGACGCCTTAATGAAACTTTGCAGGCTTGTTCGCACACCTGTGAGCTATGTCTATGATTTTTTGTAGATCGTCAGCGCAAAAATTCCAGTAATTATTCGCCGGGGGAAGCGAACAGTTCCCGTCGCGCAACTGACGGGGGGTGTACCTTCGACTTATTTTTTCCCGCTTACACACGGCAATTTATGTTTCCAACAAAAGTTGCACGACGTCCAGCAGTGGCTGGGGAATGTAATAATAATTTTCTTTAGCCGGCCGCGTATATTTTCGCGAAGGTGCGCGAAGATGAAGTCCCATCTGGGAAGAGCGGTCCGCGTCGAAGAAACTTGGTCCGGGGGCGACGCAGCTGGGTCGCGGTTGCGTTTCTCAAGTATGACGGTAACAAAACGTTTTACAGCGGCCCGAACCGTGTAACTCAGTTTACGATTTGCCGCGCGTCTACCGGCCGACGTAATTGCGCGTAAACGCCCGACCGTGCAAAACGAGCGAGAAAGAAAGAAAGAAAGAAAGAAAGAAAGACTGGGACTGGAGCCTCGCGAAAACTTCCAAGGGTAGCACAGTTCGGACACTCGGTGTCCGTGCAGTCACGCGCACACACACGCGCGCAGCACCGTGCAATTTCACGGCTGTAACCTCGAAACAACAATCGCTCGATAGAATTTACCGTTCCTGCTTTTCCACGGCGATTCATCGTTCTGCCCAGGCCACGAATAAATCGACAGGTTTTGCCGACGCTTTTTCTTCGTCCCCTTTCATTACTGCCGCCCCTCTCCCGCCGCTCGGCTTTTTTCGCGAACGCAAAACCTGCAAGCTCCAGATACCTCGTGTCGAGTCGACTCTGCGCGCCATTTTGTTATCGGCTCGAGTAACAAGTTCTTCGTAGAAAATTTCAGAAATAATCGTAACAATTACAAAAATTTAACCCTTAGCACTCGGATGGCGACTCTGAGGCACCACTGAATTTGCTATGCCATTCTTAAAATTATTGTTCACATTATTGTTTTTGTTCGTATTTAATAAACGACCAGACATGAAACGAACTAGAACTGCCAAATATTGTTGTTTGTGTTAGAATTAAGTGTTTATTTGTCATTTAATGTTTGTTTTGGTTTATTTTTTGAATTTATAGTCATGTCAACTCCAAGAAAATCGCCCACAAACAAAGAAATTCATTTTAATGCCGTGTTTAGTGCCGTTAAAGATCATTTGCTGGAGAAGAAAGGAAAACATTGTGACAGCGACTTGGATGACGAAGAGGAAGATGATTATTGAATCCTTCCATTCATTATATTTTTTTTTTACTTGTCTTCGCCATTCTTTGCTTTTTTTTCAATTCTTTGCCATTCTTTTTTAACTTCTTTGACCACTTAATGTCTTTAAAATAAATAAAAATTCATTTTTGCTTAAAGTTACATGGGTTTTACTTTATATTTTACCACTTTTAGTTGATTTTTTCGAGTGTCTCACAACTCAACCACTTTTTTCAGGAAGCCAAAAAACATGTCCTCGGAAAATTGGCCATAAAATTTTACTTGTTGATCAAATCACTAAACATTTTCGGTATAAAAGTTGCGTATTTCCTTCACCTTCCCAACGGTATATAAAACTCTTCGATATCTTCATCAAGCAAAAAGTTACAGCCCAAAAACAAAACCCGTCTCACAAACCAACCACCTCCCCTATAGAATGGAAATATTCTAGAATGGAAAAATCTTTCGTTTTTTAGTTAAAATAGCTCCGAGTGCAAAGGGTTAACATACGATTTGAAAAGTGCCCCTCGGAAAATATATGTATGGTACGTTTCAAATAGAAACATGTTAGAGATGGTGATTAAGTGGTCTGTTGTGTCCAGCACATTTCACGACACCTGGTCAATATTGTCTGTTTCCCCTTAGAGAGCCTAACTCGTTCCACAATTCCAATTCGCTGAAAAACATTCGCGGGAAGAAACCGCATTACATAGACCGCAACTCGATACGTGTTCGAACAAAGGCGAGTGAAATGTGTACGTACGTAGGAGAGGCTTGAGTTGCTTTAATCAACCGCTATTCGGATCAACGAGACACGGGAATCGTATCACCGGGCCGCTTCAAAGAGATCGGAATCATGGGGAATTACGGTTAATGCCGGGGGGGCCCCGTTACAGTTTTGTTTACGAATGCTTGTCGACGGGAAACGAGCGGCAATTTCGCGGGAAAAATATTGGGAGTGTGCCGCGCCGCGTCGCGTCGCGTCGCGTCGCGCGAATCCTCTTTCCCTTCTCGATTGCTTCGAGACAGGTTGGCTCACCCGTCGGGAAAGTTTCGCAACACTGTCGGGGAGACAAAATCGCCGATGGAAAAAACCATGCAGGAGTTATGGAGAGAGACTCGAACCAACAGTAAAAAGTCATATTATTCTTGGCAATTTTTCTTCGAACGATCAAACTTGCTAAAACTTCCACGGTTATAAACAGGCGAAAATGAAATAAATATATTTGTGTCCAGGCAATAGGATCAACACATTGTACTTGGAACTATTTTAATTTAATTGTAATCATAAAATTTAACCTAAGGGTTAAACCTTATGCTAAATTTTATTACGTTAACTAAGTTTTTACTAAGTTTTATTAAGTTAAATTTTATGCTAAGGCACTCGGATGGTGACTCTAAGGCACCACTGAAAATTGCTATGCCTTTCTTAAAAATATTATTCACATTATTATCTTTGTTCGTATTTGTTAAACTACTAGACATTTACACATTACATGAGATATTATATCAATTTTATATGCAAAAAATGAAAAAAAATTGTATAGAATGGAAAATCTGTCGTTTTTGAGTTAAAATAGCTCCGAGTGCAAAGGGTTAATGTAAAAAATATTTTGAATGGCGATACAGCAATTTTTAGTCGCCACTCGAGCGCTAGCCCTTTGCACTCGGAGCAATATTTTAACTCTTAAACATTTTTTTCGACCTAGAATAATTTCATTCTATATGATCTTTATTCATTTTGTGTATGTGAAATTGATACAATACCTCATACAATACTAAAATGTTTAGTGATTGATTACACAGCACCATATTGAATAATGTAAACAATATTGTGAATAATGGTAGAGCAAGTTTCAGTGGCGACTTTCGACAAGTAACCTTGAACGTCTCGAACCACTTTTTCAAGTTCGATGAATGAAAGATGCCACTTCTCGGAAGGATGATATTCCTGGCGCAGGCATTGTGATCTATGCATAGAGGAATTGATTTTTTTTGCGACTCGTTATACAGTCTGCGGGTTTAATTGGCAGTCGACCCGAGGAACGGTCTCTAGGCGCCACGGTATCCTTGGATCCTTGGATCGGTGATCCTTCATCCGCTCGAAGCGAAGGCGAGCGAGTCCTTCGAGGCGGCTGCATTGTCCATGCTCGGGCACGCTCGCCCACGCACATAGAGCTCTGTGGGAAACCTGGAAGGACGGGGGCAGGATGAATTTACACGGCTCGTTTCGTCCGTGCTCTACTAAGTGCACGGAATCCCCGCGATACCTTCTCGCACGCTACCGGGAACCAGCTGTTATGGCAACACCTCGCGTGCCACCGACACAGCTCAAAGAAAGTTGACGCAAGACAGCGCACGCCTGCTCCCGTTCGCGAAATTCTTCGCGAATCGCACGGCCGACACGTTTCTCCACTTCATTCGCACGTTTAGCAGTCCCTTAAACATATGTTCACGATTAGTGATAGGCGGTCTGTTGACAGGATTTTATTCTGTGTTACAATTGTGTAATTTTCATTTTAATATGTTCGTTCCAAAGATATTTTACTGTATTTAAAAATGTTTGTTGAATTCTTTGTTTTTAAGAAAATATTTAATGGCGCTACTTCAAATTATCCTCGAAGGTATTGACGAATGGATAAGCTAACGTGTGAGCTAACGTCTCTTACAAAACCATTGACAGTAAAAGTGATTGCAACGACATCGAAGACGTATAGTCGAAAGTGACAGCGGAGATGTTGACAATATTGTCGGCGAAGTGATAGTAATAAAACAGAAGACCATAATCATGTCACCACATCATCCACCATTCGACTGTGGATCTTTATGCAAAATAAAAAAATGTTCGCATCGATTGCAAGACACAGGAGTCAAGCGCAGCCACTCGACCTTCCAAGAGCGATGTGGAGGAACCACCAAATTATCGCGAGACAATTTCCCCGGGCAGGTTGCTAAAAATCCCCCCCCCCCCCCCCCCACCACTCGGGTTAAAAAGCTGCGTTTAGAGCGTCGCGCGGAGTTTCGCAGACGGCTGAAACAGGGCTCGCCGGTAATTTCAGTAATTACGGCGACCCAGTTGACGGCGAATCTCCTAACCCAGTTCCCGCAAATCGTGGATTACGAAAGTGGCTAGTCGTCGCGACACGCTGGTGTTTCCGCAAACAAGCCTGATCTCGCAAGAGTTCGCCGGCCGAACTATCCCGCGCTGGAGGCTGCCCCATTGCCCCTGCTTTGGCTTCGGAAGCTTTTCAGGCACGGCCATTTTGTGGTATATCGGTTACGTGTTTCTCAGATGTAAACCCATCATTGAAAAACTGAAAATATGAAGCAATTCTGGTCGGAGTGGGCGTGGTCTAGCCGAAAGGGGCGTGGCCTGTCTGTGTGGGCGTGGCTTTCCTGCTCTCGACACCACAATTTCACTTTTCATTCGAATCATTGGATTTGATCTTCCATGACTATTAATTGAACAGTCATCGAAGAGTCTAAAAGAGCCTAGAAATGAAAAGAAATTCTCAATCCAGTGAATTAGTCATTTCGCAGCTCGTTTAGAGTTCCCCGAGTGGGCGTGGCTTTCCTGCTCCCGACTCCACAATTTCACTTTTCATTTGAATCATTGGATTTGATCTTCCATGACTATTAATTGAACAGTCATCGAAGAGTCTAAAAGAGCCTAGAAATGAAAAGAAATTCTCAATCCAGTGAATTAGTCATTTCGCAGCTCGTTTAGAGTTCCCCGAGTGGGCGTGGCTTTCCTGCTCCCGACTCCACAATTTCACTTTTCATTTGAATCATTGGATTTGATCTTCCATGACTATTAATTGAACAGTCATCGAAGAGTCTAAAAGAGCCTAGAAATGAAAAGAAATTCTCAATCCAGTGAATTAGTCATTTCGCAGCTCGTTTAGAGTTCCCCGAGTGGGCGTGGCTTTCGTGCTCTCGACTCCACAATTTCACTTTTCATTTGAATCATTGGATTTGATCTTCCATGACTATTAATTGAACAGTCATCGAAGAGTCTAAAAGAGCCTAGAAAAGAAAAGAAATACTCAATCTAGTGAATTTGTCATTTCGCTTAGAGTTCCCCGAGTGGGCGTGGCATCCTCTGTCAATTCGATGGTAGCGTCGCTCCGTGGGGCTCCCTTCGCTTTCGCCTTAAAAATTCGTATCGGTCCGTGCGGAACGCGCAGGAGAGCCTAGAACCCGATCGCAGAATGCAATTAATACTTCTCGGGGCGAATTGGATCCGGAACGATCAGCGACCGCCAACCTAATATTCTACGCACTGATTACCGCTGTTTTGGTATCGCTGTATCAGCCCGATAATACCCTATCCCCCTGTCTGCCTCCCTGGTAAATTGCTCCGGCAAATTGCCTCGGACGAATCCGATATTCTCGGACCTTCGCGGAGGAATCGACCGCGATTAATAAAAGACTATTCAATTTTTCCATGCGCCGCGCCGTGCCGCGCCGCGCCGCGCGTCGGTGGGAAAGGTTGGCAAAGTGCGGCTACTATGGCAAAGCACGGGACGTCATGGCGAATCGCCGGGATGCCGATTAAACGCGCAATTCCTTGCAATTCCGCGCGATGCAATCTGCCGCTTGTTCCGCTGATGAGCCCGCGCGCACCCAACGGACTAATTTATAAGGCGGCGGGATATAATGGATCTCTTCGGCGGTACGGGGACGAGGAATAATTTCTAATAACTCGCGAGACGCTGGTCTTCCATGGAACAAGAGCTACCGGGTCCCCGAGGACTCGTAACGAATCGCTTCTGCAGTCTTTGGACCGTCGAACCCCTTCCGCTGTGCTTGTAAAACTGCTCCTGTCTCGGAATTTCCTTTTTTAAACAGTAAGTGAAACGAGTCCTCGAGCCTTTTAATTTAACAGCCGGATCGGCGAGGACCGACTAAATCGATGTCTTCAATCTCGGGGATCTGGAAAATCTTGAGATTCTGGAAATCCTGAAATATGCATGGAAGAAGTTAATATCAGAGAATCAGAAACGGAAGGGAAATTTCCAAATTGCTATCTCGAAGCTCAGAAATCTAAGAATCGTGGGAAATGACGAGGAATGTGTAAATTTTGAAAAAAAGAACAGTATTAAATATGTGAAAATTAATGGAAATTGCCAAATTGATATCTTGAAGCTCAGAAATCTAAGAATCGTGGGATATGACGAGGAATGTGTAAATTCTGAAAAAAAGAACAGTATTGAATAATACAGTATGTGAAAATTAATGGAAATTGTCAAATTGCTATCTTGAAGCTCAGAAATCTAAGAATCGTGGGAAATGACGAGGAATGTGTAAATTTTGAAAGAAAGAGCAGTATTTAATTTTTTTGAGAATAAAAAAGTGAAGGGCCGTCACGAAGCTCAGAGATCTGAAAATCTTAGGAAGCAAGATCAACTATCCGAAATTCGAATGACAGAGCAGCATCGAACAATGAAAATCGGGAAAGTCGAAAATGTAAGAGAAATTTCCAACTCTACAAAACTGGAGTGATCTTCGTAAAATATGACAAAAGAGCAGAAAATATCGAAAAGCAACGCGAAAAGAAGTGAAACTTGCAGTCGGAGAAGTGAGAAGAGTGTCAGTGATTTTGTCAGAGTTTTTACGACAGCGTCGAGCTCGTTGTCAGCGAGAAAGAAATCAGTCGGCGAGCGAAATAAATAAATAACGAGGCCCGTGCACGGTTCCCCTCTCGATCAAGGAGAAAGCAACCGGGTACGCCGCTGATTAATCGTGACGTAAAAACATCCAGCCGAGAGTGATTTATAGACGGAAAATATAATCGACAGAACGCCCGGTTGTTCTTCTGAACGGTTCTCAAGATTCTATCTATTAATTCTCTCTTACTAATTGGTTTCTCTAATCCGTATTACCGGGGCCCGATGCGAAGGCTGCGAGCAATTTGCTATCTCCTCGATTAACATTTAATCGTTCCGGGAGCGCGAGTACATGAAAGAATTAGTCTGTGAGAGGGGCGATCATAATTTTCACAGAATCGGTAATTCGAGGATCGTGAACATTTAAGTGGGTCGATGTTAATCAGTAGAAACGGCAAGTGATGATCGCACTTTGATCACTCTTGCCGAATGAAATTTAAACACAGTCTCGAACACTTCGTTTTTTGCATCGTAAGCAGCTGGGGGAAAATCGTCGAATTAATTTGTTGCAAAAGGTCTCGTTGCTTATTAATGACTTTGTAGTTCGAATCGGATGCCTGGCAATTTTCCACTGAATGGAATGAACATAAATATTGTTCTCTTGATTTGCAATTAGACTCTGCTGTATCTGATGTCAATATTTAATCTTTGAATTTATATAGGCTTGTAAAAAATATACGATAATCTCGTATCTTTTAATAAATAATCGACTCCTTCAGCTACAATCTCTTTCGCAGTCCAACACAACTATAGTTTCATTATCCTTAAACATATTCATAAAAGACAAACAGAATTTATATTGTGCGTTGACATTTATTCTAATTCGCACGTGTTAATTACTCGATAAATTTCATAAACCATTTCCCCTGGTAATAATTGCAGTATTAAATAAGCACGGTTCGACGAATTGATTTTAAGAGGACAATGGGGAGAGTACAGCGAAAGTTGGGCAGCTTTTCGATGGTCGATCGAGGATCGACGAAATCGAGTTGGTAGGGACAGGAGGGATCGTGTTCGATCGCCTTTCTCTCGTGCAGCACAGCTCAGGGCCTCGATCCTCGGATAAGCGTTGCTCGCCGACGCGATTGGACTCTTAGCAAACACAATTGACCACTTTTTAACTGCTCGTTGCGATATCGAAGCGTCGCACAGTGCGGCCGACGTGGACAAAAATGAAAAATGAAAATATTTATATGGAATATTTAACATTACTAAGTTGTCAGTGGATAGTTTCAGGTATATGAAATGGGTTTTGAAAAACAAATAAATCAATGGTAGCCATGTTTTAGTACATTTAATTATTTCTTGCTGTTCGTGTCATATTTGTCGCGAGTTGTTATTAGCCAGTAATATTCGTCGTATCTATATTTAATTTTACATGGTTTCCTATAAATATATTCATTTTTTATATCTGTATAGCGTTTTAACGTAACTTCTAATCATTGTCAATCTTAAAATTAGCCTATACAAATTTTGACGGAAAATATTCTGGAGTTTTAACAGTTTTCGATTCACTATTTGTTATATTTCAAGAATTCCATGTTATTTTTCTGCGACAAACTGCTACATACAGTTTTATATAATTTTTTGTATCTGACCATATAACCTTTCGTTTAGGTTCGGAGCTGAAAATTCAGCATTCTGATTTACTTGATGTCTGGATTTCTAGTGATAGATCCAAGGCTGTATCAAACGTCATTATGAAGATAAAGTCTTAAATATTAATCAACATTATGATCGAAACGTCGAGAAATTTGATGTATTAATTGCACATTCGCTGTTGGTTTAAAATGATCGAACTTTGCGTCGATATCATTATTATCATTATATATTAAATATTAATGATTGTACTGATTTCGTTGACGAGAAACTTAAGAATAATTTTTTGAAATTTATAAAATTTTAATCATTAATTTTATATTCCGTAAATACATATACAGATTTTCACATTTATGAAAGAATTTTGAATCTTGTCCAAAATTTTTCGATTTGGCCGCACTGTGCGTCGGTTTGAGTACCCCTGAACCCTTGCGCGTATACGTTCACGGATTTCTTTCTATGTGGGTGTAGTTACAGAGAGTCGCGAAGCCGCCTGCTTATCGAATTAATACGCGTTACAGCGCGACGAGATGCCTCGGCAACGCCAATGCCACTTGCAAACCGTGAGAGATCGGCCGATCCGCCGAGGAGATTCCATTCTCAGACGGACCGGCATCTCCATGAGAAGAAGAGAGGAGAGAGGAGAGAAGAGATTGAGAAGAGAAGAGAGTAGATCCTCGCCGAGCGTTGAAACACCGTGTCGCAACGCTTCAACGTTTCAGAGACTCTCCATTGAATCGCGGTAACGCGCCGCGTTACGGCATTGTAACGCCATTCCCGCGATCATTATTATTTAACGCCGCTCGTTTTGCTACCGTCGCCGGGCTACATCTCCCACCTAATTAAAACGCCGCGACGCGCTTTAACTGAAAACCACTGCCTCGTTTTGCTCGGAACACTAAATTAACACACTGGACTGTGATGTTTACGACATCTTTTTTTTTGGCCACGAATTTTTCGGAAATTGGGGAACGGTACTCTCCACATTTGGAAGATTGTGCAGATTTTTTAGCTAACGGGAAACAGACGACATCGACCTGACCTAGTTTGTTCTTTTGCTGATTTTTTCTGATCACGCTGCTAAATGGATATTAACACTCGAGGAATTTTTTGGTTAGAAATTTCCGGGTACGAGGACGGCGCTTTCTATATTCGGAATATAATTTTTCGAATTTAGAACAGTCTGATATTAACAGAACGAAATTCAGTAGAATTTGATATTGAACGATGTTTCGAGAATTTAATGAAGCGTAACATTAATATAAGAAGTTCGATAGAATTTGATACAGAACGATGTGTATAGAATTTTATACAGTACGGTGTTGAAAATAAAAAAAAGAAGTTCAGTAAAATTTGATACAGCACAACATTGAACTACGAAGTTCAATTGATACAATAAGAAGTGGATAGAATTTGATACAGTACGAAGTTTATAAAATTTGAATACAAAACGATGTGTATAGAATTTTATACAGTACGATGTTAAAAATAAAAAAACGAAGTTCAGTAAAATTTGATACAGTACAACATTGAACTACGAAGTTCAATTGCTACAATAAGAAGTGGATAGAATTTGATACAGTACGAAGTTTATAGAATTTGATACAGAACGATGTGTATAGAATTTTATACAGTACGATGTTAAAAAAAAAAATGAAGTTCAGTAAAATTTGATACAGTACAACATTGCACTACGAAGTTCAATTGATACAATAAGAAGTGGATAGAATTTGATACAGTACGAAGTTTATAGAATTTGATACAGAACGATGTGTATAGAATTTTATACAGTACGATGTTAAAAAAAAACGAAGTTCAGTAAAATTTGATACAGTACAACATTGAACTACGAAGTTCAATTGACATAATAAGAAGTGGATAGAATTTGATACAGAACGATGTGTATAGAATTTTATACAGTACGATGTTAAAAAAAAAAACGAAGGTCAGTAAAATTTGATACAGTACGACATTGAACTACGAAGTTCAATTGATACAATAAGAAGTGGATAGAATTCGATACAGTACGAAGTGTATAGAATTTGATACAGTGCCACCTTAAAACGTGTAATTTACTAGAATTTGATACAGAACGACGCTAAAATGCAAAGTTCAATCAAACTTTTAACATTAATTACTTCCCTTTGATCCACGAAAGGCGACCGTACAATAGGCTTCTATTACATCATACTTTACAGAACCAGTGCAGTTTAAAAAAAAAATAAGAAGTAATAAGAGGCACGAGGAATGTTCGTCCCGGGGAAATTGCTCGTCGAAGGGTAATTGGAGACGCGGAAAGTTTCCGCGGGTAATTGAAATTAAGGCGACGAAAAGGAAGTTCTCTCCCTCTCTCTCTCTCTCTCTCTGTTTCCTACTCGATTTCATGGTTTCCGGATCAACGAGCGTCTATACGCGAAGTTCTCGCGTTCATTCACGCCTTGGCCGTCGATCGATCCCTCAATTACGCGATCGTTTTGCGCGTCCTCGCTTATCGTAAAAATTGCGCGTGTGGAATGAGGCGATCTAACGGAGGGACGAGGCACGAGATCACGATCGGCCTTCACGGAGCCGAGAGTGCGTTCCCTCTCACCTGATACAGGTACGTCGAGGAAGTAAATGGCCGTCCTATTCGCCTTTACTCGCGATTGTTTCGCGCAGAAATTAATTCGACGCCCCTTCTCCAAGATATTACACTCCTTCTCAAAGTTCAGTTGAATGTATCGTAGTATCGCACGAAAATAATATTCAACATCGTTTTTACTGGTCCTATATTTTTGGAAATGACAGAGGAATGGTAGAGAATTTTTGTACATTTCACGTACAGTTGCAAGCGATAAAGTTTGGAGGCTAGTTAATTCGTACCGAAAATGTTTAACATGAATTTTAGTGGCAGTCCTATATTTTTATATATCGCAAGAAAATAATTAACATCATTTTGGGTGACTATATACGTATCTCTGGAAGTGACGAATTTTACAACTGCGTCGCGAAAAATATGAAAATTTTTACATTTCATGTATAGCTACAAGTTTCAAGGTGGTGTGAGAACATGCGTAGCGTGTCGCAATCAATTTGTTTCGTTTCCTACTTGGTTTTATATGTACGTCCAATTTATATGTCCATTTTATGATAGATGCAGTTTAGAGATGTGAAGCAAATTGGCCAAGGAAATGGTTTCAAGGGAAAACATCGCGAGGATGGGTGGGGAAAAGGAAATTTGAGAGGTGAACGGACCCGTTTCCACCTCTTCGGCGTCCTTTCTCCTGATTTGCGGAAACAGACGGAATTGAAAAATACCGCTGACCTTCCTGTGAACGCTGCGCGTCCCGTCTGTCGGTCTTGTCTGACCATGACACGCTTCATTCCACTTAGAGATTCCGTGGTTTCAGCAGGACGCTTTGAAACAGAAAAAAACTCGTCATCGTTTATTATCCATCTTGACATCGATCGCGGTGATGCTGAATTCCGAAGACAATAATTATCTCGAACACAGTCATCGTCGTATATCAAGCAAAAATTGAAAAATCACCTGACTACGATCCTATCTGAAATCTAACTAAATTGATGCAATAATTTGTAATATTCCATGAGCTCGTCTAGAATTATTTACACTGTACAGGGTTCGATTTAATTAACTGTACATTTAATCACATTGTTCAAAAGAATAACGTGAATTTTTCTCGATCGTAATTATAATACACAATGAATTTAATGATTTCGGCGCATGGTTCGATCATTCAAAAACAATGACAGATCACTTAAAAACAGTTACATATCTGCCACCATGGAATTAAAGTCCATTTTTGTGTAACTCAAATATTTTCTTCAATGTAGTTATTGTGTTCACAGCTAAGTATGTGTTATATTTTCTTTTCTTTTTTCCGTTTGGATTTGCACGACTGTGTCGCAATGTTCTTTCTAATTATGTTTACACATATTATACAAAAATTTATTTTTCACACGCAAAATATGTCTCTCTGAAAATGATCAACATTATGATCGAAACGTTGAGAAGCATGCTTTATTAATTGCACATTTGCTGATTGTTTTTGAATGATCGAACCTTGCGCCGAAATCGTTAAATTCATTATGTTCAAAAGAATGATTCATTATGATCCAAAGAATGATTCGAAGACACACATATTCTATACTCTCTTCTATCCCATTAGCGCAGGTGTTTCTGACATGTGAAACGAGCATTATGTAGGAAACGGTTCGCCACGAAATTGTCCGTACACGAAATTTTGGTTCTTCTGGAGGGTGGCGCTCGCGGCTTGTTTTGCGACGGTAAGGGCGTCGCGACACCGCGCCGAGACGCTCGTACGCGATGAAACGTAAACAGACGTTTACTTTACAAGGTCGCCGAGTGGAAAGTAAACGCGCGCAAAATGAAACTAGAAAATATAAAATCGCCGTCAGCGACCGCGGTGGTCTCTCCCCCCCCCCTCTCTCTTTCCCACTCCCGAAGAGCGCGTATGTGTCGGCGCGAGTGCTGATGCAACCTCGTGACGAAACCGAGCACGGTGACTGGCAGAAAAGGTTATTGCTCTTCTGCACGACCCGTGAATCGCCGATTTTTCGATCGGCCGCGAGACGAGCCCGGAGAAAGTGCCACGGTATTTTGGCGATTGCTATAAAGAGAACAGATATAATCTTGTTCCTCTTGACGGACATAATTGACACGTGAACTCAAACTTTGATTATGCAGAGAGATCGGAAGCTCCCAATCGAATGTTTGATCCTTTAAATAAGCCAAGGACTATTTATAGAATTTTTTAATCAATTTTTGCAAGTTCGTTTGCTCGATGGCAGGTAATATTATTATCAGATCTTCATGTTTTAATGTTTAAATCGTCCTGGAACAAAATTCAGGGCTAAATTCAAAGGGTGAATGAGCAAGGAATTTTTTAAAAGAATTTTTGAATGAATTCTGCAAAAAAGAATTGTGGGTAATCTTCTTGGAATAACGTTGAGGGTATCATAGAAGTTAGCACGGTCTTTTGTTAGCTCTTCTAATGCGCGAACATTATAGCCAGAGGAAAGGAACGATTATGCTAATATTCTCTTGCGATAAAGCCTCTCGAACTAATAGTGTTATTATACGAACGAATTTTAGTTAATGTACTCGCGTTTCCGGGCCCAGTTCCATCACTCCGGTTCACGAGTGATTAATTATTTTGCAGATAGTTAATAATAATTATTTGAAAGTTGATTTCCCTGATTATCTGTGATTGGCTTCCCAATCGAAATTCCGAATTATCTCATCTACCGGCGCGTCTGATCGGTGTCAGTAATTATTATAATTTCTGTCTACCGGGTGTCCAAAACTCGAATCATCCCTTCCGCTTCGATCTTCAAGAACGATATTGAAAAGAACATAAATTACTACAAACCGTCTCGTTTTAGGGGCTGATATTTCTAGTTTCGAAGCGTTTCAACATTTAATGTTAAATAATCACAAAGAAGCTAGAAAATTTTTATAACAAAAATAGAGAGCGTCGAGCGAGAGGAACTTTGAAAAGGGTCTGCTGCCACAAAGGGAAACTATGCAGAAAACGATCAACCCTTCAGAAAAAAGGGACGAATTCCCCAAACTCCAAGCCTGTTGCCCTTTTCAATTCCCCACCCCCCGGCGTTGGCAACCCTTGTCACATCCGCAGAGACCTAAATAAATAAATAAACGCTGTAATCGAAGCAATTCCTCCAACGTGCCTTGCGCGTCAGAATACAGGTTCCTCACTTATCAACTCCATTCTCCTCAGTTATCCATTCTTCTGACGGAGGTCGCCGTGACCACAATACGATTGCTCTCTACAACCCTTCGAGACTCACAGTAACGACCCTCCCAGACACATTTTCAAATTTCCCTTCCCATAAAAATGTGTTCGATCAATAAAAGATGAATGAAAATTTTTTTAACAACAATTTAGCATCGCACCTTACCGTTCAGACTCCCCTTGCCGAAAACAATTCCGCGCAAGGGGTTAAATGGCGGAACAACTGAAAAAATCACGAGCGTCGAGCCAGACGCGAAGTTCGCGCGCAAGTTCCACCCCATTTAAAAAAAAAAACCCCGGATGTTTAAAGCCCGGGGGGTAGAATTTCCAAATGATACCTCGCGTTAACGGCTCTCCCTCGTCGCAATTAAATCGTCGCCGCCATCCCGCCACCTACTCCCCCGCCCCCCTCCCCCCTCCGCACCCCCCGGCACACGTTTTAACGATACGGTTTTCGCGAGAAATCCAAACTGAAAGTCGTAACCGGTTTTCGAGAGGGGCCCAGCTGCGATCAACAAGTTCGTTTCCGGCCGGGGACCGCCCAGAAACGCGATCGCGGACGCATTGAAGCAATTAAAGTTTAATTAAGCCACTCACACGGCTGGCAGCAGCGTCGCGACGTTAATGGCTTCCTTCGCGACGCTCTCTCGGCGCGCTAAACGCGAAACGCGAAACGGCCCGGGATCTAATAATCGCGATCGACGCCTGCAACGATGCACCGACGCGACGCGCAGATGCACCCGGCACCCGCCCTTTATTAAATGGACCGCGCTGTTGTCGCGTCCCCTGCCATTTTTCATCGCCGAACTCCACTACACTGAGCGCCATCGTTGCATTTTTATTATTTCATGAAACTTTGAAATTTTCCCGTGGAACTTTTATTCATCCCTTGGAACCACTTCGACCCCCCTGGAAGTTTGCCCTTCGACCGGAGAGACAGAGAGGAATTTTTTTTATTGATTATTGCTTACCGGTTCGCAATTGAATTTTCTACGAGGTTTTTTTGTTGTGTTCTGTCGGATGTAACGCAATGAAAATTTTAGGAGCGTCGATGTTCGTAGACGAAGTGAAGTTTTGAGCGGATTATTTAATTCTGACTAATTTATTGTCGCGTGTCAACTACTTGCACGATGATGGTTCAAGTTTGAGCGTTAGTGTAGCGATAGCAGTTTCGGGGTGTTTATGTCGGTTTAAGGATAAAGCTGTGCAGTATAATCGTAATCTATTGCCCGTCGACTGCGTTAATTTTATTACCTCTCGGCAATGCAAGTGTCATACGGAGTCAATGGAAGTTTTGAGAGCGTTGACACAAACTTCCGAACTCGAAGGAGCGAACTTTTCAGTATAAAATGCCCGCTTATCATTCGCTAGCTGCCAGCCATCGATCGCTTAACAGCAACATAGAAATTCATATCCAAACAACATGCAGATGTCCGAGCACCGGAGTTTGATATTGTTTGACCCGGTTTTGAGCGTGCGAGCAGTCTCCCGGTGCTCAACGAGAAAAAGGTTCCGGTTCGTAGAGAGGACACCCGTATAGTTTCTCTCCGGTCGTTTCACCGAGCAGAGGAACGGTAAACATTTTCAATTTCGTTTTCGGCTCCATGCGACTCGCGACTTCTTCGGCCCGATTCGACGACGTTGCTCGTTAGTCGAACGCGGGACAACGTCGCGGGGCGAATCGTTAATGAATTAAATGCGACCGGATGCCGTGTAATTTTCCAGGTTGACGAGCACCACCTCCGTCTGACGTGCATACACAAGCGTGCCAGCCTCGGATTGAACGCCGAGTTCAATTTCGTTCCTTACACTTGATAGTCAAAGGCTGTTTACAATTTGCTTACGTCCGTTTGAACATCGCCGATCCACGTAAGAACCCCCGGAACGGCTCGACGTGTGTGTCCACACGCGCCGCTACCGACAGCCACCGTGAAATACCTCCCAGCTCGATTGTGCCCCTGTCTCGGACACTTCCACCCCTTCTTCTCAGAAAATCGCCCGAAGATCAACCCCTTGAGATCCATCCATTCACTGATTTTTCTGAATTTTATATAGCTGCTGCATCTTGGTTCATCGAACCTCTTTATTAACATTAAACCTACCATAAACATGTAAAAGAAATACGATAGAAGGTATTGTAATTTATCGTATTCCTTTTAAAACTCATGTTGAATTAGATACGTATTGCGCATGCCTGTAGAACAAGACAGCTGATAAGAGTAGAGGAAAGAGAGAAAAGCCACGTGTATGACAAAATCTAATTGATCAGGATTGTTTGAATAAAACGTGAATCTTTAACAGAAATCTTTGTGAAATAATAGCTTTTAATGTCGTTTCTTGTGTTTACAGGTAGGAATGTAAATAATGTAAATAATGTAAATAATTGTTGCAACCAGTGAATAAAATATTAATCTTGTGTTTACAGTGAAACTCATTTTGGTTATTATCTCCGTAAGATAAATTGAGGAACAAAAGGATAAACTTATTATAAACATATGCGAGAGACACACTGTACAAGAATAACACTTTGGTATATGTACAGTTGAGGTGTTGTGTGTTTGACTGTTCACGGTTTGAAATACCCGCCAAATATCGATTGGTTCATGTTCGATCCATTGATTCTGACTGGTTCTGATTGGTTCTGTTTCTGTAGCCTCGTGTCTGTGCCACAGTAACTTGTGTACCGGCATAGAAACAACACGTGTTTATATATCTCAATTTTGTTTTTAAAATTTTCATAAAGCAAGCGAGTAATTTAATACAGTATTTTGATATTGTATTCAAATCTGTTGGCTATTACAATGCTATAATAAAAAAATTATTAAAATTTTCAGACGCAGTTTTCTTCTTTCTTGAGAAAGATCCATATTAGGATCGAAACGTTGAAAGTTTAATCAAACTAGCAACATTGCTTTAATGTATTTACTTGATCGAACCGTTGCGCCGAGAACATTAATACATCTTTTGTTTTTAACAATTGCACGATCGATAACTGTAATAACATTTCTACTAGAATATTCGACTAAACCTACCGTAAACATATGCGAGAGGTACATTCCAGAAGAATATTCGACACATTTTGTTTCTTATCTGACGTCGTCCGCATCGAAGGGGTGAGAACCACCCCCATTCAGGGGTTGAAAACATATTTTCTGACGTATCTCAGGATTCAGAAGACACAGAACGGTTGAATTTCTTTTAAACCGAGCATTTTCGAACGGACAATATAGAAAATTGTTCAGAAAAATTTGTTTAAGAAATCTTTGTAAAACTTTCCATATTATCTGAGTTTTGTTTAAACTGCACATTTTCGAACGGAGACCGAAGCAGCACAAATCCCGAAAAACTCGTCTCTCTAAATAATTTGGATTTTTCTATTTTTCCGCTAATCGCTCGCTAATTATTGTCGCACAGAGCGGTAGAATTTCTTTTAAACCGAGCATTTTCGAACGGAGAATATAGAAAATTGTTCAGAAAAATTTATTTAAGAAATCTTTGTAAAACTTTCCATATTTTCTGAGCTAAACTGTACATTTTCGAACGGAGACCGAAGCGGTACAAGAAAATTTGCGAAAAACTCGTCTCTCTGAATAATTTGGATTTTTCTATTTTTCCGCTAATCGCTCGCTAATTATTGTCGCACGGCCAGCCCTCGCGTAATCTCCGCGAGCGGATTGAACACGGTTCGCGCGGATCAATAAATTACCGTTCACTTTGTAGCCTGTTTAAAGGGGACGTCCCGGGAGGTTGATTACCGCGGGAAAACCACGAGATGATCCGTCGGACGAGTCGCGATCGCGAACGGTGATCCACGCGGTCTTCTTTCGTTTTTTTTTTTTTCGGCACGCTTATCACGGGCCACATAATTCCGAGACTTATGCCGCGGCGTTATGCCACCAACATGGATTCGCACTTCGCCCGGCAGCACACCCGCTGCACGTGATTCCGTCGCAACGGATCCTCGAACCTAAGTCTGCCGGGCATTCCGCGAACACCGAGAATCCATACGCGAGCATGCTGCTCTGATATACGATGGTTCCGACACTTTTACCCGTAGATCGCTTCCTGGCGATCGAGCCGAGACACAGTGGATCTTTTCAGAGAATTCAGCGAGAATTTTCATTCCAATTTTTATTTTCGGAATTTGTCCCCGCGAATACCGCTGTTGTCGTTCGGAGATGTTTTCTTTCCGGAAAAATAAATTTCACACGAATTTCCGAATGAGAAATTCTGGAAAAAGTGAGGGATGAATTTCCCAATCGTCCGAAGCCAACCCGTGCATTAACACTTAGCACTCGAGTGGCGACTCAGAGTCTCCACAAAAATTGCTGTGCTATTATTCAAAATATTGTTTACATTATTAAACAAGTTTGGTAGGTTTACATTATTAAACAAGTTTGGTAGGTTTACATTATTAAACAAGTTTGGTAGGTTTACATTATTAAACAAGTTTGGTTTAAGTATTGTATGAGGTGTTATATTAATTTCATATCCATAAAATAAAAAGAAATCATATGGAATGGAATTATTGTAGGTCGGAAGAAATGTTTAATTTTCGAGTTAAAATAGCTCCGAGTGGAAAGGGTTAAAAAAGTTTAGGAAATTGAATGAAATCAAATTGAATGTCCGTTCTGAAAAATAGTTAGAAAACCTACAAGGCCGAAACAACGCGGAAGGAAAGCCTCGACGTTAAAAAGGCTCGAGAATCTTCGGAAAATTTCCAGCGGGGAACGTTCGCATCGGAATAAAAAAACCGTTCAAAGAGTAGGAGCGAGGCTGTAAGAGGTTACTTAGTCGCAGGCTCGTGTATTTTCCTCGTAGCTCGCGAGCACGCGTTTCCCTTTGCAGATACGTCTCGGATCTAACTTCCTGCTTTTGTGTCCCCTTTCTTCGTCGCTCGCAAAGGACAGACAGACGTTGTCGTCGACAACGGTCGGAAGAGTGGAGTAGGGAAAAGAAGAGAATAGAAGCGAAGGGAAACAGAAAGAGAGAGAGAGAGTGAGAGGGAGGAGGTAGCAAGGGGACGCGAAGAAGAAGGGAAAGAGAGACGTTGCCCGGCAAAGAAGCGTTTTCAATTCCTTTCCCTTTTGCGCGACGCGACGCGACGTCCCGTAATTATTGATTCGATTAGGAATTCGATATTCCGGGGAGACGCGGAGACCGGCTCCGTCGACTGTAAAGCGTTCAAACTGCTCGCAGAATGTAAGGAAATTACGTAATTTCCGGCTCGTCCGACGGCCGACTCTCTCTCTCTCTCTCTCTCTGCTGGCCCTCGTTTCACGGTGCTGCGTAAAGATTTCTGTCGTTCTCGGACCATGCGTTTCAACGGTGTCCAGTTTGTTCCAGCTGTCCGGGACATGTCCCTGTCTACCTCGGGCTAAAATATTTCACGATCCATCCGATGTATCGCTGGATCATCGAACGGGTCCTTCGTTGCCTCGGGGGAACGTCGGTGTACATCCTCTCTGCAGCTCTCAACTATTTGAACGCGCCTACTACTCTCGTAAGTGCGTGATCATTTTTCCTTAAAAATATGAATTCCTTTAATAATTCATCGGTAAACTGCAAAATTAGAAGACGTCTTCCAGTTAGCACAAGAAATTAGTTGCTTATTTATTACGACTTTGTCGTAAAAAGTTGTTTCATAATCGCAAATAATTTTTTACGACCAAGTCGTAATAAATAAGTAATACATCCTCTTTGCAGCTCTGAACTATTGGAACGCGCCTACTACTCTCGTAAGTGTGTGATCATTTTTCTTTCAAAAAATGAATTCCTTTATTAATTCATCGGTAAACAGCAAAATTAGAAGACGTCTTCCAGTTAGCACAAGACATTAGTTGCTTGTTTATTACGACTCCGTCGTAAAAAATTATGTGCGATTATGAAATAATTTCTTACGACGAAGTCGTAATAAATAAGCAACTAATTTCATGTGCTAACTGGAAGACGTCTTCTAATTTTGCTGTTTACCGATGAATTCTGAAAGGAATTCATTTTTTGAAGGAAAAATGGTCACGCACTTACGAGAGTAGTAGGCGCGTTCCAATAGTTCAGAGCTGCAAAGGGGATGCATTTTGAAAATGTGCGATTATGAAATTTTCAAAATATCTCAATTTTTCTCGCAGTAAGTCGTTCGCAGGATCTAATCGGTACAGCTGCTGAAAAAATCACGTGGCAAAGGTCAAGTTCGCCAAATAATACAATGAAACCTAAATGCACGCCTAGTGTGCGAATGGGTATACACGAGTGCGAAACAAAAAGCCATTAATGAGCCGTGAAATGAAATGGATTAAACGAAGGTTGAGGAGCGCGTAGGTTAGATAAACGAGAGGGCCCGGGGTTTATCCGGGTTTCATTTTATTAGGGAGAGGGGTTCGAACCCCGTGGATATCGAGCATGGGGTCTCCTCGTCGAGGCACTCAAAGTGTTAATGGAGTAGAGATTGCCTCCTCGTCTTTACTATATAAACAATCAACTCGACGCTGTAACCGGCTGCTATTAGTTAAGGCACAAATGAACCCGTTCCCTGTCCCCCTGGGTTTCTGATGGATTCCCCCTCCCCTCGTGTCTCCCCACTCCGAAGTATCATGTTTGGCTCACTTTCCGCTTACGGGGTTTCGGGCCGGTACGGCGCGGCGGCACGGCCCGATCGATTTATCGTCGGATCAGCCGTGATTCATCCCGACAACGCGAGATAAAGCTGAGCTATGTCACGCCATTAGCTCGGCAAGCGTCGAATAGCGTCTCCGAGCCCGATGCCAACCGGCGATTTCGAGACACTCGTAAAATTTTCATGATAATGTCGCCGCGTTATGGCCCGGAATGGTCAATGCACCGGCCCACGGTAGACAATCGTCAGTTGTTCGCGAACACCATGTGTTCCCCGTTGTTGCCACCCACGCTTTACGACGCCGAACCGAGCTAGATTCCGTTTCCCATATACAACAACCTCGCGATTTTTCTGCTTCGATTTCAGACGAGATTTTCGAGACAGCATCAACATGACCGCGCATGTCAGCCTTTCTATTTTACTCTAATTAATGCTATTGGCGCACTGGTACGATCATTTGTTGCTATTAACAATTTGTTCATTGGTATATGAACAACTAAAGTGGTGTTTGACTGTTCAAAACGTTCGTATTTGCCGCCTTTTATCGATTGGCCAATACATAGATCTATGTTCTTTGATTCGTTGGTGGTTTCAAATCATCACAGTTTACTCAGTTCACTTGTCACCGGAATGGAACCAACCTTACGAGTATATATTAAAATTTTTTTAGTTAAGCAAGAAAGTTTATTCTTTTTCTTTCTTTTTCTTTTTGTTTTCTGTTCCTACAATTTGGCTTGACTGTTTTAGTCAATCATATATTAATCAATGGGTAATAAAAAAAAAAAAATTTTTGTACAGACGCAATTACAACAAAATTATTTCTTGAAAATGATCTAAATTTAGATCGAAACGTCGAAAATTGGTTGATGTAACAATTTGTAAAAGTGCTTAATAGTAACAAATGATCGTATCAGTGCGCCAATAGCATTAATTAGATTTATTCAACATTGTCGATCGAAATAAGGAAAACCGTTTCTATTTTACTACACGTTTTAGGACGTAGAATCGTGATCAGTAGATTTTTATGTATCAACGAAGACATTAATTGGATGAAGTATTCAACATGTTGTGTGCAACGTAAAAACAATATTAAGGGGTGAAATAAATTGATATTCAACTACTGCTTTCCACAATCGATGCAGAATATTTTTATTTTGCATAAATATCCGCAGTCCAGCGATCAGTAATTAAAATCCCAGCACAGCCTCGGAGTCCGAGTCGACCCGAATTTCTCGATTGAACTTCCTTAAAATTGAGAAAGCCGAAATCACGAGTCATACAAACCGAATTTTACGAGAACCGGTGCGATTTTAACGGAAAAGTTGACGTCTCCGTCGAAGCGAAATTCCTCCGCCTCTTGAAACGTTCAGTCGACGAATTTGATTTTTTCGAACCGGCGGCTGCAGGGATGGCCTCCCGGTGAAAGAGAGTTTGAGGGGAGTTAGGGGATGAGAACGGGAAACACATCGCGCCACTTTGAGCCCGCGTTTTCATTTCATCGCCGGTGTTCCATCCGGAACAACGTTGACCCAGATTTACATTTTTCCAGCGGTCCCGGCTAAAAACGCCGCTCGCATGTGCGCGACAGCTCGAGGGTGGAACGGTGCGTTCGGTTAATGGATCTCAAGGCGATGCTGTACCGTCTTTTATCGTCGCGAATGTTGCAGCGAGGGAACAGAAAGGAGGGGGGGGGGGGAGAGGTGGGAGCGAGGGAGGGCGAGAGTGAGAGTAAGAAAGATGAGAGCCGCGAACGAATCGCGCCTCTGTATTAGGTATCGAGCCGGATGAGCGAAACAACGACCGCCGACTCGGCTTTTATCGATTCATAAAATACGCAACCGTCTATAGCGGGTTATTCGAATGAGGCATAACGGAGACGACGGAGGCCGCGCCGCGCTATATTTACATCGAACATTTTACGAGAGAAGCTTTAAGGCTAAAGCGTTTACGATAACGGCGAAATTTCTCATCTTATCCAAGCCAGAACGAGATGCAACGCTCCGGCCAAATTTTCATCATCCCTCCGCCCCCGACCTATTTTACCTACGTTTACTTTTTCGACGAGCGCGCGCCGGCAAACTTGTAACGGCACAGCTCGCTTCCGCGGTCCGTTGCACCTGCACTAATCCGGGGAAGGGCGGAGATTAACCCTTCGCGCGACCTTGCCGCAGGGAGCAGCGAAAACGCCCTTAGAACCTCGCTGCAGACACTAAACAATCCACTTTACTTTAATCAGTTGACTTCAGAGCAACCGGGACAATGATAGAATTAACAAAACTGTTCCAGATTTGCTACAAATTCAGACAGCACTGTCACACACACACCGATGTGGCAGTAAACGTGTGAACCCTGTTCACTCGTAGCTATTTTAACCGACACTTCAGTAATTGTTTAGAATTTTTTAGTTGCCCCTCAGAGTCGCGAGTCGAGTGCTCAAACATTGATCGGTGGGGATAGCTGGAAATAGCCGAACTTTCTGTCGCATTACCATTTTCTTCTCCAATTAACTTTTATTGCCGGAAACGCGCTCGGATTGCGCATTTAAAATACAAAATAACGTTCTGCATTACGTATCAGATCGATGAATCAAAAGTATTTTATTCCGCGTGTCAGATTATTCAAACAAAAAATATTTTATTGCGTGCTTCTGATCGCCGAAATAAAAGTATATCATGGGCTGTAATAAATAACAATGTACCCCATATACTGTAACAAATCAGCGATTTACCAGATCTGCCATGCCTGTGCAATTTGTTAAAATCAGTGTAAACCCCCGCTTCAAATTTCTTCAAATGTAAGATTGTTACTGCATACTTCGAAAATAAAATGCACCCTTGGTAGACGATCGACAAAAACCTTGATGCAAGGGAAAATCAAAATTCCTGCGTTCCGAACTCAACACACCCTGGGGCCTCGGTTGGCATCCGAGCATCGGCAACCGTTCATTAATATTCCCCAGCGGTCGCAGCCTTGCGCTTCTTTTCCAGCGTCGCAGGATCGCTTCTCAGAGGTCGTGGCAGCGACTCGGTAACAAGGTCAGGGGGTGTACGCGTGCACGGCGGCTGTCTTCGTCATCGGAACGGGCCGGGACAGTCAAAAAAGCACCGAAGGCCCGCTCCCTCTATACAGGAAGCCGGTGGAAGAACGAGGAAAGTGTGCGCGAAACACAGAGAGAGACACATTCTTCTATGGAGGAGGGTGGTTTAGCTGTGGGGGTGTAGGGGTTAGGAAAGATGCACGCGGTCCCCTCTCCCCTCTGTGGGTAAAAGCTGGCTGGCTCTCGAGCAAGAGAGCCGGGAGCACGTTCGCCCCGCCCTCTTTCCGACTCGGGCGCCGCTCCCCACCACTGGAACCACGGGAACGGCCGAACGGCCGACGCTCGGGTTCCGAGCGGTGCCCTCTCTCCTCCCCGAAGTCCCCGCTCCATCGGCCGGCCCCTCCTTGCCCCCCAACGCCCCACCCCCATCGGGAAAGCCGCGCAACCCATACCACTCTCGATGGATCGATGGTAACGCTGCAACCCTCCGCGTGGCGACGCGAGCGTCGGCTCTTCGGTGACTCTGCCGCCTCAGTCGGAACTCGGGTTCACTCAGTCCACGACCGTTTGCCACGAGACTTCGATCTCGTCGGTCTCAGCCCGTCTCGCTTCAGCCAGCCCTCTCCTCTCGCTCTTTCCAGAGAGGACGCGGAAAGGGTATCCACCACCACCACCACCACCACCACTACCACCACCGTTTCTACCACCACCACTACCGTCGATTTCCACCGCCGCCAAACTACCACCACCGGCTCGCCGTTTACCACCACCACCATCCGTTCAGCAACAGCGACGCCGACGCCGACGCCGTCGCCGACGCCGACGCCGACGCCGCCGCCGCCGCCGCCGCCGCCGTCGTCGTCGACGACCGGGGAGACGCACGTAGTCTAAACGTGAGACTCGTACGGACGTCGTCGTCGTCCTCCTCGCCGGTAGTACACTGTTTTCCGAGCGAGACCCTCCTCTCTCGATCCGGTTCCGACGAAGCCTCTTCTCTCCGTCCCGCGGAATCACCTGGCAGCCAAGGTGAGTCCTCTTCGAAGAATTGTCTTTTCTCTACCTCTTCTCTCGAACGCGGCAGCAGCGTTTCGTCGTCGGTGTCTCTGCACCCCTCTTTCTCTCCCCTTCCCTGCACCTCTGTCTACCCCTCTTGCACTTCGTTTTCCCAGACTCTCGTCCTCTTTCCCTACCGCGCGCGCGGGCGGCCTGTCGCTCGTTTCTTCCAGAGTCAACAACCTCGCACGTTTTTCCGCGGTGTTCTCGATCGATACCGACCCTGCCGCGACCCCTGTTATTTTTTTTTTTTCTCTCGGCGGTCGATTTTCACGCGGAAACGCGTGGCGAAAATACCGTCGGCATGCAACGAGAATCACACGCTTATCAACCCTTGCCCACTGTCTCTCTTGTCGTTTTTGCTGTTGATACATCTTTCTATCTTGCTCGCGCTCGTTTACTTCTGCTGTCGTCGTCGTCGTCGTCGTTGTCGCGACGGCTCGATAAAACGCAAGCAAGGGTTAGGCCGCTGCTTGCAGGCCTCCCTGATCGATCTCTCGGCTCGGTTTCCCGGCCCAGAACTCCTCGATGCACCCCTCGTCAAAGTCTCCCCGCGGCGATTCCTCCGCGAGGACGCTCCTCCAAGTGTGGCCCCGTGTCGGCGCCAACCCCCATGACCTTGCACTTCCCTCTCGATACTTTCTCCCTCCCGCGGCAACCCCCGGTCACACGGAATCTCTCCTCTCTTCTCCTCTCTTCTCCTCTCTCTCTCTCTCTCTCTCTCTCTCTCTCTCTCTCTCTCTATCTCTCTCTCTCTCAACCCCCTCCCGCAGAGCTGCGTTTCGAAACGCGCGAGCCTCGCTCCGCACGAGCGATTTTCATTTTCGAAACGCTCGCACGTACTTACTGTTGTTCTCCTCGACGTGGCTCTTTAATGCGTTTTTCGAACATCGCACGAGTCCCCGTGCTAACATACGGACAACAATTGCTGACCGATCATTTCTTTCGTTTCAATTTTGGAAAATGTCAGACTGTGCCTGTCTGAGCTGCTTTGGTTGCTTCATTCACGCTACGAGGTAGCTAGGAGGCCTATGACAGCACACGTTCTACGTTAGAAAATGTTAGACAGTGCCTCTGAGTTGCTTTGATTAATTGTTTTTGATTGAAGATCATGTCAGGCACCTCTGATTTCTCTGTGACACATGTAGAATTTTGTGTTCGAGAATACTTTTGAAAGTAAGTCCACTGGTGGCTTCTTTGCTTAACCCCTTGCCCTACAATAACGTGTCAGACTTGTAATGAAGATTCTGAATAGAGTCTAATAAATATGTGTGCTATTAATTTCCTTTAAATCGAGATGTAATTCTATTTTGGTTTTGTTAATGCACAGTTATTGGAGAGCATGTATAGGCATACAATAGATATAAATTTTCTCTTTTTTTTAGGAAATTGCGAACTACAAAGAAGTTTTAATCACTGAAACCGTAAAATAAATTGTAGGGCAAGGGGTTAATTAATTAATGTAGGTCCAACAGTAATTTATGAAATTACGAAACTCTATAGAAAATAAGACATCATTCTCATGGCTTGAATATGTTAGGATAATTTTTTAGTAGTTCTAGAGTTAATGAAATTTTATACCATATTAAGGTAAAAATTATTTCAATGGACAAATTTCTTTTCACCCTCCGCACCACGAGCCCCAGTATCACGGTCTCTGGTAGAGGGGAATTTTCATATCCCGACGCAGTAAATAGTCTATTAAGTGGTACGGGACACAGCGTAAACACCGTGCAAAACTCGGCGCTACGGTTCCTTCTCTTTCCTTTCTTTCTCTATTTCTCGCAAAGCGACTCTTTCTTTATGAGAGCCGTCGTCTCCAGCGTGTGCGCACTGTTTGCGAAAAACGGGGAACGGATACGGAAGGCTGAAATTGCATTTCCGGCCGTTTCAATATTATGCTAACGTATCCGGCGCCGTTGCCGTTGCCGTCCGTTCGACCGCTCCCAACCCCCTATCCCAGACCCCGTGGAAACTGGTTCCATTAGGTAAATGCACGTTCGGGAGGTTCTTAAATTGAGTGGCAGTTAAAAGGGAACCATTCCTCTGATGCACGAGCTTTGACGGGCCTCGTCGATGCGTCGGCGAGGACACGGGCTTCCGGATCATCCTCCTTCCCCGGCGTCCAATTTCATCATCGATTTCGATCAATGCAATCCTCACCTTGCGTTTCGTCATCTTCCAATCTGGCTCAAGGTCCCGCAATTTTTTCAATACCTCCAATATGCATGATTCTTGAACCATCAACGATCTTCAATAGCAACTTGAACAATTAAGAATAATTTTAGAATATTGGTTATGGAATATTTTCAGTATTTTTCCCGAACAATTTCCACGAGTCGAAAAACACCCAGAAACGAATAACAACATCGAAATTCTGCTCCGGTGTCCGTATTTACATCCCCCAGTTCGATTTCGCCCGGGAGGGTGTTAGGGTCTCGTCGATGAATGCACGAAGGGAGGGTGGCTCTGTAGGTTACGAAGGTCGGAGCAAGACGGACGAAGGTCAGCGAACTCCCACGATCGTGTTTCTTCTTTTCCTCCGGTTTCCCTGTTCCAAGCCCCGGCGTCTTCTTGTTCCATCCTAGTCGGTGGAACGTCTTCGAATTAATTATTCAAGGGCTCAGCCCTTATCTGCGTCTCTTGTAGCATATCAAGCGAGCCTGGTCGTTTATCTCGCATCGTGACGAACTACTGGAAACCTAAACTTTCCGTATCATTCTCTCTCTCGCTCTCTCTCTATCTGTTTCTATATCGTTGCAGCGGCAGCATGTTCCCTCGTAGTATGCAGATGCAAATTCGCCAAGTTCAATTGATATTTAAAGCCCGGAAAGTTGCCGCGCGAATTATTCGCGGTAGCTAGCTGGCTCGGCCAGAAGATCGGCGCGGCGGCGTCGGGCTTGCTCTGATACTCTTGGATCCCTGAAATTTCTTCGGCAAGGAGAAGTTTCTACTACCCCCGGGTCCCGGTTCTTAGCCGGTCGCCTCAAATTAATTTCCTGCGGGATCGAACCTCTCTTTTAATCTCCGCGCACCAACCCCCACCCACCCTCGACGTCTCTCTTTTCCCCGGGAACACCTTCTGCCACTAATCACCAGCGTAAACTACTTTCCTCCCTGATCGAAAACTCTTTTAACTCGCGGCGAGGCTGTCGAACTTTTTAAAGTCACGCATCCACTGTTTGCTACCTTCCAATCACGTTCCACATTTTTACGGGAATATTTCAATCGGAGATTTTATTGTTCCATCTGCTTTTTCGTGATTTGCGACTCTCATCATTGACGTTATTTTTTGGGCGAGACGATTCTTTAGCAGGGGTTGCAAATTTTTAAATTCTTTAATTAGCTTGTGGACAGGGTGATTTTTTAGGGGTGCAAATTTTTCAGCTTCGAACTTTTCAGACCTCCAATGAAAATCTTCTCTGGACAGGGTAATTATTTAGCTGGGGGTTGCAAATGTTCAGGATCTCCGATGAAAACCATTTTGTGCACAGGGTGATTCTTTAGGGATGTAAATTTTTCAACTTTGAACTTTTGAGACCTCCAATGAAAATCGTCTGTGACCACGATAATTATTTAGCTGGAGGTTGCAAATGTTTGTGATTTAAATGTTAGGGACCACCGATGAAAATCATTTTGTGCACAGGGTGATTCTTTAGGGTTGCAAATTTTTCAACTTTGAACTTTTGAGACCTCCAATGAAACTCGTCTGTGGGCACGATAATTATTTAGCTGGGGGTTGCAAAATTTTCTGATTGAAATGTTAGGGACCACCGATGAGAATCATGTGGACAGGGTGATTCTTTAGGGTTGCAAATTTTTCAACTTTGAACTTTTGAGACCTCCAATGAAACTCGTCTGTGGACACGATAATTATTTAGCTGGGGGTTGCAAAATTTTCTGATTGAAATGTTAGGGACCACCGATGAGAATCATGTGGACAGGGTGATTCTTAAGGGTTGAAAATTTTTCAGCTTTACATTTTTGAGACCTCCAATGAAAATCGTATGTGGACAGGGTAATTACTTAGCTGGGGGTTGCAAATGTTTGCGATTTAAATGTTCAGGACCTCCGATGAAAATTATTTTGTGCACAGGGTAATTCTTAAGGGTAGCAAATTTTTCAGCTTTGAACTTTTGAGACCTCCAATGAAAATCGTCTGCGGGCACGATAATTATTTAGCTGGGGGTTGCACATGTTTGTGCTTTAGGTTTGTCTGAAGAATTAGGCGAACAGATGTGTTTCAATGGCGAAGCCAGTGGCGCGGAAGACTTGGTTGTAATTTACGAAGGAAAATGTCAGATCTATCGGCGCCGCAAAATATACGGTGGTTGGAAGGGAGAGACGCGCCACTCGCAGGCGTCCATGATTCATTGCGTCGGGGCTAAGCCTATCCGCATAATCAGACAGCGACGTATCACCTCCGCCATTAATTACGGGGCCGCGCGGCACACGCATTTATCAAGCTGAGCAGTAAGGGAGAGAGCACGGGGGAAATGGGCACGGGCCTGGCAAATGATCGTGTCAACGATGACTCGGTAGTCCCGATCGGCTAAGGAAAAGTCAGAGCGAGCGATCGATCGAGCCTCGAAACCAGAGAATCGGGCCACCCGGTATCGAGTATGGCAACTTCACACGTGTAAACCCACCAGATGTTCGGTATTCAAATTATTAATCGAAGCAACAATACTTACGAAACAATACTGACCTAATACATTGAAATTCTTTATAGAACACGATTCAATGTCTTTTCCATTAACCCTTTGCACTCGGAGCTATTTTAACTCAAATACGAGAGATTTTTCCATTCTAGAATATTTCCATTCTATACAATTTTTTTTTGTTTTTTTTTTGCATATGAAACTGGTACAATATCTCGTGTAACAAGGGAACAAAAATAATAATGTGTACAATATTTTTAAGAATAGCATAGCAGTATTTAGTGGCGCCTCAGAGTCGCCATCCGATTGCTAAGGGTTAATATTGAACATTTTATTATTTGTATCATTGCTCCTGTTCTTGATATAAAAATCACATAATTTCTGTTTGTCTGAAAAATAGTTCGTACCCAGCGGTATTTAAACTTGAAATACGTCTGGACCGTTGAGGGTTAATTGCCCTTCGATTTACGAGCGAAACTCGTGCAGGAAATGGTTTCGCGATCGGCAATGGGTCAGCGAAAGAGTACCGGCGATATTTTCCGGGGGCACCAGTCGTGTGTCAGGGCAAAGTACGTTCCAGGGGGGTTTCGGTTCTCTATCAGCAAGGGATTTAACTGTGAAATTTCGGGTTGCACGTCGAACCGGTCTCGCATCATCGAGAAGATTCCGTCCGGCGGCGTGGAGTGGCCTCGTTTCGCATTCCGCCGGCACGTAGCATCGAAATTGAGACGTCCTTCCTGGGGAGGGAAGCCCTGGCTGCCGTTCTGCCCGACCGCATTACCATTTTTCGGCAATCGAACCGAATCGATAGCCTCGGCCTCGGCTTCGGCTTCGACAAACCGACTCGGCCCGAGGCGTCTCTCTCTCTCGCTCTCGAATCCACCGACACCGATTCCGAACGCATAAATCCCCGTGTAAACCGAGCTTTTCCACCTATTTCGACGTTTCCCAACCCGAAAACGCTATCAACCCGTTTCTTCATAATTTACGACCGCGACGAGTTGCTGATTTCAAATTCCGCCAAAGAAACCTCTTACGCGCCAGATCCCCGAATTGATTCCCCGGAAAATGTCCTGTTCGACTAGTTCCCATTGGCTTTTTCCTGGATGATAGCGATCATTTCGGATCGCTAGTTGCTATCTGTGCACCCTGATCTCCTTGTACTAACCGTTCGATTAAATGTCTGGGCGAGATTGTGTTCTCGAGAATCGATTTTTAATGTCCTTCCGATCCTATGGGAATCCTTGCGAAATGCTGTTCGAGTTGCTAGTCCGTTTAATGTTATCACTCTGAGATGGAAATTTGGTGAAGCTCAGCTCTGTTCTTCTTTTATCGAAAATGTCTGTTTGGTAATGTTAGCTAGATCAACACTTTGCGCGACACATCTCCGAGAAATGAAGATGCAAATATTTCTCTCAATATTAATATTAACCCTTTGCACTCGGAGCTATTTTAACTCGAAAATTAAACATTTCTTCCGACCTAGAATAATTCTATATGATTTTTTTTAATCTTATGGATATGAAATTGATATAACACCTCATACAATACTTAAAAGTTCAGTAATTGATTAGCTACTAGCTTATTTAATAATGTAAACAATATTTTGAATAACAGCACAGCAATTCTTGTGGTGACTCTGAGTCGCCACTCGAGTATTGAGGGTAACCCTATTCCCAGCAAATGGTTAGGATCTACTATTTGAGTCTCTTTAAATTTTTATTTCGCTAAATAAATGACTTTGATCGCATAGAATTTTTTCGGCTGCTAGTTCGGCATTCCAAGTGTAAGCTATCCAAGGATTTCCCACAAAATTTCCATTCTCGAAATAAAAATGTCCAAATATCTTGAACAGTGTACAACGGTTAATATGCACTGACGCAGCTATTTGTAGATTGCGATACACTTGATATCCTCGCGATATAAATGTCCAATGCGCATCGATGTACATAGCTGTTGAAAGATTTATAAAACCGCTGCATTATTAAAATAAGAATGTTCGAGTCTGTGCAAAACGTAAATTGCGCAATAATGCAGTCGTTCTGCAAGATTCAGCAAAACTTTTTGCTCCGAAAATACAAACGTCCCAGTTCCCCGGAGAACAGCGGATTAAAGCGGATGAGAAAGTTCGTCGTTGGGGAGAGCATCTTTAATATTCGATCGTTTCGCGCTAACTATAGAGAAGGAAGAGACGGAGTTATACTTTCTATAATGGACAGCCGAATCGATTCGGTTTGTCCACGGGACGATCCCCTAAGTGGTATCCTTTTAACCCGGTCACGGGGGCTTGTCGGGCGGAATGTACCGTGGACTGAAAACTTTCTTGCCACTCTGACCTAACCCAGGACACCCTCCATTATCCGGTTGTGTCGGAGAGAGAGAGAGATCCTCGCTCGATCTGGAAACCGAGCTGGCGATGCTTTCGCAAAGTCGTGTTAAACAATCGATAAGCCATCCTAAGACGCTGCCAGTAGTACTAGTCAAGATATTCTCAGCCAAAGAGCCTGCGCGTCTTTGATAACGCTATATTTGCTCCTGTTAACCGCGGAAACTCGCGTCTTAGAACCCCGAAGCTGCATTCTACTCTGATGCACCGGAAACTGCAAGTGCAACCGGCGACTCGGAGAACGCATTCCGACTTGTTCCGAAACGTACAGAAAAGATTCTTCAAAATTCAGAATCAAAATTTTCTTTATGATTCCGCTTTCAATCTAATAATTACATTGAAAGCAACTGATTAAAATATGTGACCTTATAAAAATTGTCAGATTAATATTATATTTACACCTCAGGCAATTTCTATATATTGCAATTTATTATAATTGGAATAATGGCGTAATAAAATATTTGAAACTGTACAGTGGATTTACAAATTGAATTCGTTTCTTAATAATTTCACCCCATAAAAATACAGTGAATTACCGAAAATAATCGACTCGGAGAACACGTTCCGACTTGTTCCGAAACGTACGGAAAAGATTCTTCAAAATTCAGAATCAAAATTTTCTTTATGATTCCGCTTTAAATCTAATAATTACATTGAAAGCAACTGATTAAAATATGTGATCATATAAAAATGGCCAGATTAATATTATATTTACACCTCGGGCAGTTTCTATATCTCGCAATTTATTTATAATTGGAATAATGGCGTAATAAAATATTTGAAACTGTACAGTGGATTTACAAATTGATTTCGTTTCTGAATAATTTCACCGCATAAAAATACAGTGAATTACCGAAAATAATCGACTAGAACTGAAACAATGAAATACCAATTTCATGAACGGTACCCGTTCACCGAAAACCTATTTTCCAATGAATAAATCCAAACGCAGCGTTCGTACAATTCTATCGCAGTTGATCCCGGCCAAGAATAACAGAGAGACAATCGAAGAGGTAGGACAACCACCAATATCAGACCCCCCGGATCCCCAGGACTCATTCACGATTTCCGTTGACTGGAAAGCCGAGCTCAGTCTTCCAAAATTATTCACGAACCGGTGGAGTCTCGGCTCGAAATTAGTTTCCGCGGAAGCCTCTCTTCCACCGTCAGAGAGATATGCACGGTTCCGAATTCGTTAAGAGGCGAAACTATTCGTCCCTTTTCCACCATCCGCGCTACCACCACACAGTCGCCAAACTCGTAGCTCAAAGGAGAGAAGGTTCTTTCATTGACTGGTTGCGCGTCCCGTTCCAGGCTCCTGGGTCCCCGAAAGTCCCTTGCGAAGAGTATCACCCGGCTTGAAATTGCGGGACGGTAACGAGGCCAATGCTACCTCTACCGGAAAACAGCCCTCCCCCGAGTGTTCGAGCTCTCATTTTTAGCAAGTCGTTTCCCCGGATAAGCGGCATAATTTCCCGTTTCGAATTGATGGCCCCTTAATTCGTTCCTTTACGCGCCGACGCCCCCCTTTATCACGTTTCTCCTTTTCTCCGGCCAAAAAACCAATTCAAACCGTCCCCGTCAAGCGAAATATTGATTCGTTTTATTTCATCTTCGGAAAGGAGAAACGTACGAGAAACAATTTTTTATAAATCGTCTTGGTACGTTCTGATCTTGTTAAGCACAAGAAGCAATTTTTAAAAAATTTTCTAGATATGTTCTACTCTAGTGAAGTTTAAGTTGTTCAGCTCAGGAAACAATTTTTTAAAAATTATTTTGGTATGATCCAATCCAGTCAGACTTAAGGTTGATCAACCAAAGAAACAATTTTTTTTAAATTGTCTTGGTATGATCCAATCCAAGGAACATATTGTCATTTCTAAATTCATTGAAACTTATGGTTGTGCAACCTACGAGACAATTTTTTAAAACTGTCTCATGCTCTAATCCAGTGAGTCTTAAGGTTGTTCAGCACAAGAAACAATTTTTCAAAAATATCATCGGTAATCATGGATCTCAAGTATGATCCAATACAAGGAACAGTTCTTAAAAAATCATATTGTCATTCCTAAATGCATTGAAACTTATGGTTGTGCAACCTAAGAGACAATTTTTAAAATATTGTCTTGTTATGTTCTAATCTAATGAAGATTAAAATTGTTCAGTCCAGGAAACAATTTTTTAAAAATTGTCTTGGTATGATCCAATCCAGTGAAGCTTAAGGTTTATCAACCCAAGGAACAGTTCTTAAAAAATCATATTGTTATTCACGAATTCATTAAAACTTATGGTTGTGCAACCCAAGAGATAATTCTTAAAATATTGTCTTGTTATGTTCTAATCTAATGAAGCTTAAAGTTGTTCAGCCCAGGAAACAATTTTTTAGAAATTGCCTTGGTATGATCCAATCCAGTGAGGCTTAAGGTTGATCAACCCAAGGAACAGTTCTTAAAAAATCATATTGTCATTCCTAAATTCATTGAAACTTATGGTTGTGCAACCCAAGAGATAATTTTTAAAATATTTTCTTATTATGTTCTAATCTAATGAAGCTTAAAGTTGTTCAGTCCAGGAAACAATTTTTAAAAAATCTCATCGTTAATCGTGGATCTCGTAAAGTTGAAGCTTGTGCAGCCGAGGAAACAATTTCTAAAATATCACGACCTAAGATGGTGCAGATTGAGAAACACTTACTAAAAATCGTCCACTGCTAATCCGGTGCAGCCGAGGAAACAATTTCTAAAATAGCACGTCCTAAGATGATGCAGATTGAGAAACACTTACTAAAAATCGTCCACTGCTAATCCGGCGCAGCCGAGGAAACAATTTCTAAAATAGCACGTCCTAAGATGGTGCAGATTGAGAAACACTTACTAAAAATCGTCCGCTGCTAATCCGGTGCAGCGCCAAGGTTGCAGCTCGAAGGCAGCCCAGCCCAAGTTTTTCTAAAAACTCTGGTAATCTCAGAATGGCTGTAGCCTTCGTCAATATCTGTCACGCGAGATCGGCGAATCAGCTGATGGTGTTTCCACGGTGTGTCTGTTGTTGGTATAGTAAAGAGGGCGGCTCGAGGACAACGGCGTCCTTCCCCTGAGTCGTGAGGGTAGGTCGGGGTGTACGAAAGAAAAGGTGGACGGATAAGGGAAGAAGGAAGAGGAGGGGTTGAGGGAGAGGGTGGGAGCGGTGGGTATAACATGTATTAGAAGGCTTCGTAACTTACCTCGAGATATCGATCGTGCTCGGTGCAAGGGCGACTCTCTGGTTCTCGGGGTACCGTTTCGTTTCTGTTCCTTTGGTTTTTCCTGTTTCATTCGTTGATCGTTTTTTAGCGTTCTCCAGCCTCCCCCCTCTCTCTCTCTCTCTCTCTCGGCCCTTTGATCGCGAAGCCAGAAAGATTCAAATTGAAATACTGCGAACGCGCAGTTCAATTCGGTTAATTAAATCGTTTCCATTCCAATATGTTCGACGCGTTTGCGCCGAATACTCTCTGGTACTCGCGTAGCCGTTGATTACCGCTTTGAGCGCGGCGCGTTCTGTTTGCCACTGCTTTGCGCCGTTGTTCTCCGATAATCCCGTTTTTCCACGTACGAGTAGAGAGAACTGTGCAACTCTCTTTTTCCCCACTCTCTCTTTCGTTCGCATTGCGGAGCATATATATATATATATTTTTTTTTTTCAAACCTACCAGAGGCATCAAGGGAAAGCCAATCCTTTCTTGCGGAACGAAAGTTTCTCTTGCAATCTCCAGCGGCGAGCTTTTTTCTTTTCTTCTCTTTCTCGCTTTCCACCCACCTTATCGAGAGCTTCTTTGCCGGTTCGATCGAGGCTACCGGATAGAGACACCCCGACTGAGAATTAACAGAAGCGAGAGAGAGAGAGAGAGAGAGAGAGAGAGAGAGAGAGGGAAACACACTGTAATTCTCGTTAGACGTCCATTGTGGCCGACGGCCTGTCAGAACGTTCCAGTTCGAGAACCAGAGTTTTTACAAGACGATAAAAAGATGAGGGAGCAATTTTTATTTCCACGGTACGAGAACAGAGCTCTCTTGGTCCCTCGCTCGATGCAGAAATTGACTGGAAAACCACTGCGGTTCTGGAAACCGGTGTTTCATTGATAATTCGGTTTCTGTGCTGCCAAGTCGAATTGTTCTTTCTAAACGTTTTATCTTGTTCCTCTGGTTAAAATGGACAGAGCGAAGAGGAAATTGTTAGGGGACTAGTCAGACACTGTTCATGTGTCTAGGCTTCAGTATAATGGATAGTTCAATAATTATACCAAAAGAAAAATAAATAATTTTTTACATAATAATCTTAAAAGAAATTATTAGATTACCGACTTGTTGATTCACGGATAAAATTGCTATTGCAACTAAAGGATCTACTAAAAAATCCACGGACTTTCAAAATGTGCCTAGGCTTCAGTATAATGGATAGTTCAATAATTATACCAAAAGAAAATGTATAAATAATTTTTTACATAACAATCTTAAAAGAAATTATTAGATTACCGACTTGTTGGTTCACGGATAAAATTGCTATTGCAACTAAAGGATCTACTAAAAAATCCACGGACTTTCAAAATGTGCCTAGGCTTCAGTATAATGGATAGTTCAATGATTATACCAAAAGAAAATTTATAAATAATTTTTTACATAATAATCTTAAAAGAAACGATTAGATTATCGACTTGTTGGTTCACGGATAAAATTGCTATTGCAACTAAAGGATCTACTAAAAAATCCACGGACTTTCAAAATGTGCCTAGGCTTCAGTATAATGGATAGTTCAATAATTATACCAAAAGAAAAATAAATAATTTTTTACATAATAATCTCAAAAGAAATGATTAGATTACTGACTTGTTGGTTGGCGGATAAAATTGCTATTGCAACTAAAGGATCTACTAAAAAATCCACGGACTTTCAAAATGTGCCTAGGCTTCAGTATAATGGATAGTTCAATAATTATACCAAAAGAAAAATAAATAATTTTTTACATAATAATCTCAAAAGAAATGATTAGATTACTGACTTGTTGGTTCACGGATAAAATTGCTATTGCAACTAAAGGATCTACTAAAAAATCCACGGACTTTGAAAAATGACGAAATAATTGATTTTCAGAAAATTATTCAAAATGATCTAATACAGTTTGCGGCAACATATAATACTCTGTGATTCGAGCCGAAAGTCTACCTTGAAACTGTGTAATCGTCTATTAATCGTTATCAGATTAGACAAACGGGCCCGCTCACCTTTTAATCGTGCGATTCAGGTGTTAACGGAGGACCTTCAGGTAGAATCTCTTTACTTGCTCGGGCGTGTTTGCTCTCGGCTCTCCCGTTTGTTTGTCGAAGGGCTCGATAAAGGATAATCGAAGCGATCGTCGACGATTTCGCAGGTGGTCCTCGCGATTCTCGCGAGGGCAATCGCGTTATCGCGATATAAGCATAATCGAGCTGACGGCGATGTACACGAGGCGATAGCCGATACACGCCGGGATAGGGCGACGGATAGCCAGGGCTATACCAGCAAACTGATAATCGGTGATAAGCCACAGCGGGTCGATAATCAACGGGGCTTGGCTTGAAAACGACTGATCGCGTGCGGAACGCTACCCTCCACGAATTATACTGCTCGACGAAATTCAACTCTGCTTTTTTTTTTTTGTCTTTTCGGAACCGACGGACCTGTCCCGTAGAAGTTCGCACACTGATTTCGAATCTGAGAATTGTTTCCACCGTTTACAATTTTTTAGGAATTTAATTTTTATATGAATATCGTATCTCCAAGGTTGAGAATTTTTACCTGTTCTAACCGTAAGAGATATACGGATGATTATTTATGTGGGATGATTATATAGCCTAATAAATAAAGTATAATTAGAATTGTTTAAATTTGTGTGAATATTGTTTTAAGACAGCATAAGGTCGCTAAAAGAGGTACAGTGGCGATCTTTAAAAATTACTTAATTTAATTACGTATGTAATTTACGTTTACGAATATAATATTGAATTAGTATGTAATTTACGTTAATAACAACAGATAAATAAAAAATTTAAAAACAATTTATAGCTAAACATTAAATAAATTGATATGGGTCCAAACGGACCCAAAACAACTTATTAAGTGCCTTTTTTTTAAGCGTAGCCGGGTTAAATATGTTTAAATGTTCGTAACGTTACAAAAATACATAGCTGCATTCGGGAGGGTCTACAGAATAATTCCACATAAAAATCGTCTGCAAGCAGAAAAAATTCTCAAACTTGAAAATGTCAAAATTGATGCAGTGCCCTGGTCTCTTAAAACATTTCTCAAACCAGTTCAAACGTTCGCAAACTTAAAAAAAAAATACTGTTGTATTCAGTACACTCTACAGAATAATTCTACAGAAAAATTGTTAAAATATCTGTTACGGTACAAGCGGGAAAAATTCTCAAACCTGAAACTGTTATTTCCACTTGAAAATTGAATTTCTCAAAAACAGAGAATGATAGAGTAATACTACTTGGGGCATCGGAAAGCTCGTAAGAGGCAGTTCGATTGTTTGTTGCGAGTAAAATTTCTGTTGACCGGGGGGGGGGGGGGGGTGGAGCCAGAAGCAGAGAGTAACGAAAAATAGCGACTGGCGGCCGAGAGAAATACTGAGGAATTAGGCCGCCTTTTCTCCGCGCCGGTTGAAAAGGGAACGTGGAAATGGAGGCGAACGGGACGCCGGGAAACAGTGGAAGGCTCGAACAAGGCCGCCGGAGGGACGGAGAAAGTCCCTGGGAAAGAAAAGGCTGCGGAACGCGTCGAGATTCGCGCCTACGGACACGACGTGGCTCCCCTGTTTGCGTTTCTACGGAAATATCGTGCTCCAGATACCGCCGCGACGGGTAAAAATTTAATTTTGTTTCAGAGAATGCACTGCCTCGCGCACACCTGCGTATATTCGTACCTTTCCTTTCGCTTTATCGCGAACGGCGAGTAGTCTTCCCGGTATCGGTTCAAAGAAGCTAAACGTTAAGGGGCTGTGCGCATCCAACTACCACCACCACCCTTACCACTCACACATCGATAGATCCGTATATACGTATACGAAATACAAGGGTTTACGGCAAAAAACACTGACGCCTCAATATTGCAATTAGAAATTGAGACCCGGTCGATTATGTTTCCTAAGAGTCCTGGCCAGGGTGGTTCAGAGCCGAAATTTCATATTTTTACGTTGTTGAAGAGTAATTTGTAATAATCGGCAGAATACTTTTTGTCACAAGTCAGCGCTGCCGATTATTGCAAATTACTCTTCAACAACGTAAAAATATGAAATTTGGGTCCTGAACCACCCTGGCCAGGACTCTTAGGAAACATAATCGACCGGGTCTGAACTTCTAATTGCAATATTGAGGCGTCAGTTTCTTTTTCCGTAAACCCTTGCATTTCGTATACGTATATGCGGATCTATCGATGTGTGAGTGGTAAGGGTGGTGGTAGTTGGGTGCGCACAGCCCCTTAAAAACTGTCCGCCATTTTCGCGCAGCTTTGAACGGAAAACAGTCTGGCAACACGGCTCTCCGGAGGATCGAGCATGTTCCCGCGGTGGATCAACAGCAGCAGGATCCACCGATCCCGCAAGGGGGAAAAAGATTAGCCGCGCGCCGCTTAATATCGAACAACAACGATGACCCAATTTCGAAAGATTAATAGGCTCACAGGCAGCGCGCGCGTGACCTTTGCTCCTTTACCAGATTGAAAGCAAATAGGCAAATGCGCGGCCGGATCGATGGTTCGAGTGTCTCCTCCAGCAATCCCAATTTATCTTTTTTTTTTTTATCGGGAAGTCCCTATCCCCGAAACTCGTCGATCGGATATAGAATCCGTTGAATAGTTAAAAGCCACGGGAACCAAACGGGGGATGATGATGATAATAATAAGAACAGGTTTCTTCGGTGAAAATAGAAATCGGATATTTCCGAGAATATACAGGGTGTCCCAAAATGTCTTCAACTCCCGGAAATGGGAGGTTCCTGAGGTCATTTCAAGCACCATTTTCCTTTTGCAAAATGTTGTCCGCGGCTTTGTTTGGGAGTTATTAACGAAAAACACGGACCAATCAGAGCGCGAGCTAGACGCTCGCTGGCACGTTCAGCGCGGCGAGCCGGCAGGCGGTTGGCTGTACATGCCAACGAGCGTCTAGCTCGTGCTCTGATTGGTCCGTGTTTCTCGTTAATAACTCCTAAACAAAGTTGCGGACAACATTTTGCAAAAGGAAAATGGCGCTTGAAATGACCTCAGGAAACTCCCATTTCCGGGAGTTGAAGACATTTTGGGATACCCTGTATGTAGAAAGTTGGATTCCGATCGTCGTCGGGCTTTTTAGAACGCCCCTCCAATATTTGCTAGTTACATTACATCATCCGGGGGACTAATGTCGGGTTAATGCAGCGTTTCATTTGCAACTTTATTACGGACCAATCTGCGTTATTGGTTCCCGCTCGCCGATATCGGGCTGGCCAGCTCGAAATTACGTCGACACGATTAATCAGTTTTTCGACGATATTTCTGCTTCGATTTCGGCCACGTAATTTTACGAATTCATTTAGCCAACGTCCGTCTACTTCGGACCGATTTGATTCTGATGGAGGCTGTACGGGACGGTGTAGTATTAGGATAAATAATTAATTTCAATTAACGTAAAATCCTCGGAATACCCACATTAGTAAGGTATATAAATGTGTAAGGTGGTAAATAAATAGCAAATGATTTTATAGAATTTTTAAACGAACTTCCAGCATGAAGAACGAACGATCGTGTGTGCCGCCCCCGGCTCAGGTAGGCCGATACACCTGCCGACTGTAATAATACCCGGCGTATTTTGCAGCTGCGATTGACCCAGATCGCCGGTGCCACCGAATTACAAATCTGGGTCAGCCGAATTATACATACGTGTCCGTTTAAAGTGGCTATTTGTGTCGGGTGTCCTTCTGTGCCTCTTTTCCGCGGGTGCGCGGGGCTTTACGAAGAAAGCTAAAAACACTCCTAAACCGCGAAACGACCTCGATCTCTATCGAGGGGAGTCCTGGAACGGCGCTATAGCCGGGTTATACACGGCTGATACAAGTGCCGCTTCTGTTGCCAAGGTCGATCAAGGTCGTCCAAGGTCAACTGCAACGGGCAATAAATTGTTCCAAAGCATTCTGCCAAAATACACACACATACCCACACACACACACACATAGTTGTACGTTACAGTCGCGAAGACCGAGTTAGGCCATTTCGAAGGGCGCAGCTTAGGGTCGAACGACCGTCGAACAGCGGAAAGAAAAGGGCGTCGGTGTCTGCGGTCGATCGTTGAACGATACCGCGAAAGGTCACGGCTTTTCTTGACAAATGGCGTCCTTGGGCCGGCGCGGCATACGGACTCCCGCCGGTATCTCGCCGGACACCCGAAGTGCATTATGAAAGCATTCGCAGCTTTCCGGCGAGCACCGAGCCCGCTGTCTCCGCCCCCCCCCACCTCCCCCTCCGGTACATAGAGAACACGAAAATACGCGAACAACCCGCCTTCGAAATCCTCTGTCCGAAGTTCTTCCGAGGGTCCCTCGAGGATCAGGACATCGCACGGGATCAGCGCCTCTCGGACCCGAATCGCATTCTCTCCTGGCGATCCGGCTGTGCTCGAGGTCCGAGCCTGATCAATAATTTATTTGTCTCGCAGCTCCCTTCGGAAAAACCCGATTCGGGGAAATACGATCTGTTCGAACGAGATGAAATATGACGTCGCCGTTGCGTCACCGGGTTGCCGATCTCGAATTTGTTTGGGAGATACAACCCTTCGAAGTTCGGAATTTTTGCATTTTTATTTTGTCGTGGAATTGGGGACTGGTATTGTGGGTACGATGTTAGGGCAGTTGCGGATGTTTCAGGATATTGGAATTAGGGTTGTATAATAGTGCGCAGTGAATTAGAGGGGGTTTAAGTTATCGTTTTGTTATATTAAATATTTTTTCGCGAGATATTTCGAAATTAGCTATTTTTCGTTTTAATGAAAACGAAATGAAATTTAATGATGATTTTGGAGATTCTTATACCGACTGGTATTATAAACGCGAATTTAGTAACTCAAATGTTATTAAAGTTATCGGTCGTACAATTGTTGACAACTAAAGATGTGTTAATGTTTTCGGCGCAAAGGTTCGATCTAGTAGAAACAATAAAGCTGTTTTGCTAGTTTGTTTAAACTTTCGACGTTTCAATCCAGATGTGAATCTTTTTCAAGAAAGAGGAAGAACTGCGTCTGAAAAATTTTCATAATTTTAATTACAGTATTGTAAAAACCAACGGATTCAAATACACTATCAAAATACTGTATTAAATTACTCACTTGCTTTATGACAATATTAAAAACAAAATTGATATATATATATATATATATAAACACATGTTGTTTCAATGCCGGTACACAAGTTACTGTGGCACATACACGAGGCTAACAGAAACCAAACCAATCAGAAATCAGTCAAAATCAATAGATCGAGCATGAACCAATCGATATTTGGCGGGTAATTGAAACCGTGAAACGTCAAACACCTAGGCTGCAGTAGAAGTAACTTACAAGGGAACATATTCAGATGAGAATAGCCGATATTGATGAAACTAATGTGAGCTATAGTTCTTCGAAAAATATTTCACACGTATTTTTTTTATCGGCAACCATCCACTTTGAAGGGGTGAAAACAGCCCTCAAAGTTGGGAGTCAAAACCATATTTTTTGAGATATCTCGGAAACCAGAGGTCGAAAAAATTTGAATTTTTTAAAAAATTGTGCGTTTTTCAATGGGAAATGTAGTCGCTCAAGAATTTTTTAAGAAACTTTTTCTCAAAAAATGTAGTTTGGACCCCTGACTTCGAGGGCTGTGTTCATCCCCTCAGAGTGGATGGTTGCCGATAAAAAAAATACGTGTCAAATATTTTTCGAAGAACTATAGCTCACATTAGTTTCATCAAAATCGGCCATTCTCATATGTTCCTTGTTAGTAACCGGCTTAGTAACTCAAAAATCATTTTTGAAAGTACCCTCTCAATTTTCGAACTAGGAGAAAATATCCCAGCATAAAGCAAGCTTTCCACTAAAAAATTAAAAAAGAATCGCCCCGATCGGACGAGCGGTTTTCAAGAGAAAAATTCGCAGGTGCAACCTGTTACTTGAACCCGTCGCGAGAACGTCTCGAAATGGCCGCGTGGTATCCAAAGAAATTCGAGGACAGCGTCTGGATGACACGGACACCCCCTGATTTGGTATGCGTCGCGTCACAGTGTATTTCGAGTAGAATGGCTGACAGCGGGAAGCCCTGTGGCGAAGCTCGCTCGCGTTCAAGTGGAACGTGTACGGTCAGACGCACGGGGGCAGCCGGACGACAAGGGGACAAGGCGAAGGGCCGGTGAAAAATAAGGGCATTTGCCGCCTCGAAGATGTCTCGGACGTATCCCGGGGCCGTAGATCACGCACGGTATCCCGTACGAGTTACGGGAGGCCATGATTTATTCGGGGGCGCAGCGGGGAAACTTTTAAAGTGGCTCAGCCCCGGTGCAATATATCGGTCAGGAGTGGTTCTCGTGGGGGTGGGAGGGGGTTGCAAGAAGGGGAACGAACATTCCCGCTTAGCACGCGTTCCCTCGATTTATGGGGGGTGGAGACTGGGGGAGAGAGGGACGGTGTGCAAAAGTAGAAGAAACGTTGCCGAACTTGCGTAAATCGCGGGGGCCGTTTAATATTCGCGGGCACAGCGCGCAACAATGCGCTAAAATATTCGTGGAACAATGGCCGGGTAATTGAATGAAACGGTACGTATCAATGCATTAAACGCCGCCGGGCGCAATATATTGTATTAAAGTTCGTAATGCAGTGTAATTTTGTTAGTCTCATTATGCCGCCATAATGGATATAGAAAGGACGCGTAATTTAATTTACGGGGGGGGGGGCGGGGCGGGGGCGCGTTGGCGGTGGCGCGACTGTAAAATTTCAGATCTGAGTTTCACGGGAAATTCGCCGGGCTTCCGGAGAGAGATTCGCGATGAAAAAAGAAAAAGAAGAGAGAGAGAGAGAGAGCGGGAGAGAGCCGTCCTCTCGTCGACTTATTACCGAAATGTACGATCCGCCGGCTGTGTAGCTTCCGGCCGCAGAAATTACGAAGTCAAATGGCCACCGGCCGGCCGCGTGCACGCGGATTTACGTGTTCCCTTCTTTTCCTCGTTTTTTTCCACATGCTCTCGTATTTTTTTTTCTCTCTATTTTTTCGGTGCTCCCCCACCCCATCGAAACCCGCCCGGACGAAACGTAAATTACCGTGTAATAGGATTTTGAATGGCGGTCGATGCTAATCCGCGCTTTAATAACGTGGCTCGGGCGGCAAAGATTTAGCGTGACGTCGACGATAACCCCGTCGACGACGGGACTCGCGACGTCGCTATTTCCCGCACGGCTACCGAACCCGAAATTATTATTATTACGCCGGTCGCGCGTCGGATCCCCGCGTATATTTTAAAGGACACACTCGTTATCAATTCGACCCTTGACATTACGACCCGCGAGCAATTTTAACGCGGCCCGCCCGCTTGAAAGATTAGGAATAATAAATGCAGCTATCAATTACCGCGCAACCGGCCCGGCCCGACCCGACCCGACCCGGCCCGACCCGGCCCGACGAACAACGCGCCACCGTGCGGGTATTCGGGTCGATCGAGATATATCGTTAACCCTGTGCCAGTTAACGAAACTGAAATTTTGCTGTTCGGCCGGGGCGGGGGTCTCTCTCTCTCTCGCTCACTCTTTCTGTTTACACCGCTCCGGACAGCCTCGGATCGATGCGGGAATGTCATGTGTCGTGACGCAAGAATATCGTGTTTAATTAAAATATTATAAATAAATTGTTTACAGCGCGATGCAGCCCGTGCAAATTTCGAGAGGGTTCGCCACGTCATCGTTTTAATCATTTCGAATTTCTTTACGAAATACCGGGAAGCTGGTGACCTTTACGCGAGGACGGATCGCAGCTGCGAATTTTTATCTCGTGATCTGGTTATCGGATCGACACGATTCTTGTTTCGTTTTAATCGGGAATGTTTGGTTTATTCGGGAATATTTTTGTTTAATTGGAAATATCGGTCGATATTTTTTTCCAACAATTCTGAAAGCTGGCCGTGACTTTAATTCCGTTGGTTTCTATGAATTGTATGTTTTATTATCTACAATAATCTAATCTAAATCATCGAATATCAATGATATCATAACAATTCTGAAAGCTGGCCGTGACTTCAATTCCGTTGGTTTCTATGAATTATATGTTTCATTATCTACAATAATCTAATCTAAATCATCGAATGTCAATGATATCATAAGAATTCTGAAAGCTGGCCGTGACTTCAATTCCGTTGGTTTCTAATAATTATATGTTTTATTATCTATAATAATCTAATCTAAATCATCGAATGTCAATGATATCATAAGAATTCTGAAAGCTGGTCGTGACTTCAATTCCGTTGGTTTCTATGAATTATATGTTTCATTATCTACAATAATCTAATCTAAATCATCGAATATCAATGATATCATAAAAATCGAAATTGTAGTGTTTCTGAAGCCACAGTATATAATCATTTCGCGATCTTCTAATTTCAACAGTGGCGTGCTAGAATAGAAGCTCGGAGCTTTCGAATACGAGTCCGGGTTTACTATTCCACGATGCGTTTTCACCAAATTACAACAGCTGAAACAACCACCAATTTCACGACACTGGCTTCGGTGCACGACAGGGTTTCGGAACGAGAGAAAAGTGCAAGTGCAACGGTGCAAGCATAGCGTCGCAGCAGGAGCCGGGAGCAATCTTGGTAGATTCGATCGTGGAATCGCAGGGCGAGATAAGGGCAGACCTCGGCGAACACAGCTCTCGCAGAAGTCGTTTGTATCCGATTAGAGGGGTTGGGGGAGCGACGAAGAGAGAGAGAGTATAGCTCTGGTTGGTTGTGCGGGAGCGAGAGAGGCACAGATAAGGATTTCATCAGGCGCGGATGCATTGTGCGGCAAGACAATTCGTCCTACATATGCCGGCTATCTATATGCACCGGGTGCATGCATCTCAAGTACGCTGCAGCAAGCCCAGCCATCCAGCCAGCCGCTCCTAGGATTAATCCGACTGGTAATTTGCCGTCCCGCGAATGAGTCTCGGCTGGGGAAACTCGGCCGGGCGCACATGCTGCCATCGTCGTCGTCGACGAATCCTAGAATATTTCCCGCATCCAGACACAACTTCGTCCCCGTGTTTACGCATTCGACGATGAACTGCTTCCTCGACGGTGCTCGACGAGCTCGCGGGACGCGTCGACGACTCGTCGACGGAGTCGCGTTCGTCGAAACGGAACAAGTCGACGGTGGAACACTCGTGACGCGAATTTTTCGAAATACAGACACGCGTCCTGCTTCCTCTCGCGCGTTTCTAGCGTCTGAGAATTTTTTGTAATTTTTTTCAACGATCAATTTGATTTTTTCAAATTACTCTTGTAATTTCGTACATTTCTCAATACGAAACTGCGTACGAAGCATAATCGGTGGAATTATTTATTATTATTATTTATTATTTATTATTATTTACGGACCGAAGTCCTTTTATACAAATGTTTACAATAGAAGATATTCATAAAAAAGAAGAAAAAGAAAGTCTTAGCATAAAGTTACATAGTAATGGACATGGTGACAGTTACAGGAATACATTATATCACATATAATCATATAATCGCATGGAACTTTTTCTTAAATGATAGTAACGAACCATTAAAGAAGTCAATATCACGATATAAAATGTTAGATTTAGCTGTGATGCGATTTAAAGGATTTATTAATCCATATGTGGATTTGGATTGAAATGTTTGAAATCCTGTCCTAGTTCTCAATACGCGTTCGGGTACGTAGAAATTGATTTGCCTCAGGAGAGAGGAACAATCAATATTGTTATTAATCGAATTAAAGATAAAGCTCTGGTCGGATACTGTTCTTAGAGCTTTCAATGTTTCTAAGTGGACTGTGCTTAATATTGTAGAGTAATCATGATCAAATAATGACATTGGGGTATTTATCCTATATGAACAGAATCTGAGAAATTTATGTTGCACTCTCTCGAGCATGATTTCATACTTGAAGCTTCGCGGAGACCATATCATTGAAGCATATTCTAACAGGGGACGGACAAGGGTAATATAAAGCAATCTAAGTGTGTGGAGAGAATGGAAATCAGTGGAAAAACGAAGTATGAAACCGAGCATTCTTGAAGCAGAGTTTACAATGCAATAAACGTGGTTTTTAAATTAGTAACATTACATTTTTTAACGTTAGACGAACGCCTCGCGATCGATGTTTCGGTGTACAATTGTTCAGAAAGTAGGTTCTTCGAAGCTAAAATAGCGATTTCACAACAGTTTGAATTTTTCTTTGCGCTCGCACTCATGGCGCCGACGAGCTCAAGAATCCTATGATTCTTCATTTCACCGGGACTTTATCTCGCCGACGTCAGTTCCCCGCAATCCTTTGCTTCATTTGAATGTACTAGCTCCATCGTTATTCCCAACTTTTCCTAATCCTTTTTAGTTAGCTTCTCCCACATTAAGCTCCACATTTCCGTGGTTCTACCTCGATTTCGCTACTCTAGCCGGGATATTTTATGGGATCCGGACCTGCATTTGCGATGAACTCTTATATGCGAGTATATATTACAGGATCGTGAGAAGATGTTAATGTTGTTAATCTTCGTTACTTTGTGCGGCTTTTCGCGCGGGGAAAATTCTTCTGTCTCAAAATTCATGGATGAAACGTTATGATACGATTTATCTCGAGATAATGGACAGTCGTGCGAAGTCGGTTAACCCTCGTCCGTCCCTCGTGTCAATTTCACACAGTTTTTCCGAAATAAGTTACACTGTCCTGTTATTTGTAGGTAAATTTGCCCGAAACTTCGTGACTTTTAGTTTTTTCAATGCGAAACTCATAAGCGCAAAATCTTAGATTTAAATGTTAACTCGTCAATTTTAATTTTAAAAAATCGAAAAATAAAAAATTGTTTACCTTGTTATTTAATCGATCTTTTACCATTGTGTCAATTTTACACCGAGGGACAGATTCAGTTAGTGAAATGAGGGACGGATGAAGGTTAAGAAATTGAAATAATTCCAAAAAATGGTCACTTTTTGCTAACTTCTGGATGGGAAGAAAAAGCTGCTCCGAACCAATACAAAGGGGGTCAGAATTTCCAAAGGGAATTTGACAGTGGGAATCCCGAGTGGGCAAACAGCACGCGTCGGCCCACCTGCATCGGACAGAGCCCGGGAAATCACTTGCCGTTAGAAGGCGCCGCAAGAATTACGGTTGCGCCTCTGGTCCCGGGAAGGATTAAATTGTACCGTTAGCAGAGATTGGGGGCGGAGGACATTACAGTATCTCACGAGTATAGGGGAGCAGCAGCAGCGTCGGGAGTAAATCTGCCCGTCAGGATTCGTCGGCCGGTCTGCCTTATCCGTGGCTGTGCACGAAATGCACCGTACCGTGGACCCGGGGACTGGCTTGTCGTTGCATAATGTACCCGAACTTGCGGCCGGCCTTTGCCAGGCTTTCGGGCGTAAAGCTTCGTCGGTCTCTTTTCCTCTCGAACGACTCGAGGGACCTTCTCTCCATTCTACCTTCTTTCTCGGCCGGTTCTCCCGCGATCGAGTCTCGTCTCTATCTTCCCCTTATCCTCTTCCTTTGTTTCCCTCCCCTCCCCACCCCTCCCCTCCCCTCCTGCTGTCTCTCTACGAGACTCGAGCGCAAACCCCGAGGACGATACCCTCTTCGAAAACGCTATACATTCGAACGCCTCTGGCAGCACTGGAGAATTTTTCTCGCGAATGAATCCTTCGCGGATTTCAAGATCGAAGCCTACCCTTTGTAACCAGACCTTAAAAATTGATCTGTGATTTTTTTTGCGCATTTTGTGAATCGGAATTGGGACTCTCTCTCTCCTTCCTAGAACATTTCAAGAATGGTACACATTCAAACGCCTCTAGAAGCACTGGACAATTTTTCTCGGGAATGAATCCTTCACGGATTTCAAGATCGAAGCCTTCCCTTTGTAACGAGACCTTAAAAATTGATCTACGATTTTTTTGCGCATTTTGTGAATCGGAATTGGGACCCTCTGTCTCTTTCTTAGAAGATTTCAAGAATGGTACACATTCAAACGCCTCTAGAAGCACTGGAAAATTTTTCTCGGGAATTAATCCTTCACGGATTTCAAGATCGAAGCCTTCCCTTTGTAACGAGACCTTAAAAATTGATCTACGATTTTTTTTGCCCATTTTGTGAATCGGAAATGGGACCCTCTGTCTCTTTCATAGAAGATTTCAAGAATGGCATACATTTAAACGCCTCTAGAAGCACTGGAAAATTTTTCTCGTGAATGAATCCCGGATTTGAAGACTGAAGCTTCCTCTTTTCAACGAGACCTTAAAACTTAACGCACGATTTTTCGTAGCTATTTAATTAACCAAAAACGAAGAGCAATTTCTTCCTCGTATCATTGTTAAATTGGGACGGCTTTCATTCAGAGTGCTACTGTTAAAAGAAAAATCGTGGAGCTAGTTTTAGGGTGTCGTCGTAAAGAGGAAACTTGGATGTTCGAGCCCGTAACAGATTCAGTCATAAAAAAATTCTCAGGCCCGGCAGACACTATCTCATCGTCTGTTTCCCTCTTCTTTCCAATTCCTTCTCGGCGTCTTTATCTACCTGTTCGCGATACCGCGGGTCTTTGTCTAAGTCTTTCTGTTCCAGTTCCTCTAGGTTTCTGCGTCTTTCTTGTCGAGCAGAGCGCAAGTCCCGTACCCTCCCACGTTTCCCGTGCTCGCCCTCCTGTGCCAGAGCTTTGTCTAGCCCCGGTGTACCTTGGTCGGCCGTAACGTGTCGCCTCCTCGTATCAAAATATGGCATCGAACGACGCGATATCTTCCCCTCGATAACTTCTCCTCGCACAGCTAACGCCATCCTTTGCCGGGCTTCTCTCCAGACTCCTCTGGACGACGACTCTATCCACCGGATAGTCTGCGCGGCGGCGGCTGAGATTGAATTTTACGATTTGGTTGCGAACCGATACTAGGTGTCTTCATGCTGTCTAGGCCCGTAGCTGGACTCCCCTGGGCTCGTTTTTACATTTTAAACTGAGCCAAAATTTGTTCGAACTGACAGAATTGTCAGAATAACAGTCCCCGGTAAATAAATTTAGAAAAGCTGTCAAGAAAGTAAAGTGGATGAAATATTAAAGTAAATAATGTGCAAACTAAAATAAATACTTTGGGAATAAAATAAAATGCACAGGTGGAAGAATAAGAAAGTGCATGTCTGACTATGGTGCACTTGTTCTACTTAATACCACAGAATAAATTCAGAGAAGCTGTCAAGAAAGTAAAGTGGATGAAATAGTAAAGTAAATAATGTGCAAACTAAAATAAATAGTTTCATGCTGTCTAGGCCCGTAGCTGAACTCCCATGGGCTCGTTTTTACATTTTAAACTGAGCCAAAATTTGTTCGAACTGACAGAATTGTCAGAATAACAGTCCCCGGTAAATAAATTTAGAAAAGCTGTCAAGAAAGTAAAGTGGATGAAATATTAAAGTAAATAATGTGCAAACTAAAATAAATACTTTGGGAATAAAATAAAATGCACAGGTGGAAGAATAAGAAAGTGCATGTCTGACTATGGTGCACTTGTTCTACTTAATACCACAGAATAAATTCAGAGAAGCTGTCAAGAAAGTAAAGTGGATGAAATAGTAAAGTAAATAATGTGCAAACTAAAATAAATAGTTTCATGCTGTCTAGGCCCGTAGCTGAACTCCCATGGGCTCGTTTTTACATTTTAAACTGATCCAAAATTTTTTCGAACTGACAGAATTGTCAGAATAACAGTCTCCAGTAAATAAATTTAGAAAAGCTGTCAAGAAAGTAAAGTGGACGAAATATTAAAGTAAATAACGTGCAAACTAAAATAAATAGTTTCATGCTGTCTAGGCCCGTAGCTGAACTCCCCTGGGCTCGTTTTTACATTTTAAACTGAGCCGAAATTTTTTTCGAACTGACAGAATTGTCAGAATAACAGTCCCCAGTAAATAAATTTAGAAAAGCTGTCAAGAAAGTAAAGTGGACGAAATATTAAAGTAAATAATGTGCAAACTAAAATAAATAGTTTCATGCTGTCTAGGCCCGTAGCTGGACTCCCATGGGCACGTTTTTACATTTTAAACTGAGCCAAAATTTTTTCGAACTGACAGAATTGTCAGAATAACAGTCTCCAGTAAATAAATTTAGAAAAGCTGTCAAGAAAGTAAAGTGGACGAAATATTAAAGTAAATAACGTGCAAACTAAAATAAATAGTTTGGGAATAAAATAAAATGCACAGGTAGAAGAATAGGAAAGTGCATGTCTGACTATGGTGCACTTGTTCTACTTAATGCCATAGAATCAGAGGCCATCGCAAGCTAAATACTTTTCCTGTACGCACATACATCATCAATAACGTCGGAACTACAAAGTAGAAAGAACAGAAAAGTAGCAAAAAGAACAAAAGAGTCTCTTTAACGGTCTCTCCTGCAAAAGAACTCTTTTTCCTCCTGAAGCATTTACGCATGCTCTCTCTAGTCGATCTACGAACATAGGATAAATCGTGGAAGATCCGTGGCAGTCACTCGCGATCATTTTGTCCTTGTTTCGAAAGACAAATTACTGACGGCGAAAAATTCGTCCTCCACCGGGCCTTTACGTTTTCCGAATAAGAGCCACTATCATTTTCTGTTATTAAGAGAGAGAGAGAGAGAGAGAGAGAGAGAGAGGGGGTGGGAAAAAAGATGAGAAAGTGGGCCAATTATTTCGCGTCAAGTGGCCGAGGCGGTTTCTTTCTGCTATACCGCGATTAAGAAGCTCCCTGGGGGCGGTTTCGACCGGAGGCGGTAGTCTATATTGTTCTTATTTCCAGCTAATAAACTCTCGGCCGCTGATGAGCTCATCAACCATCGAATACCTTTTGCGGAAACTTCTCCCGATATCTGCCACGATTTCACCCTGATTTTCCACGATTTTTCTGCGGTTTTCCCGCTGACAGATTATTTCCCTTCTATTGATAATTTTTTCACGAAATAAACTGATACGGTGAATATCAATAATATTCGGGCAATTTTTAATACTAAACGTGACACGTCTGTATTGCCTTATAAAAATAAAAATATTTGACTCATTCAGATTTTGTACTACAGTTTGGAAATATTTCCATAATTTCAATAATTTTAATTGCAGAACAAGGAATTGAAAATTCACCATGTTTGATTGATTCGGTATTAAAAAAGAAATTTCTCAAAATTGTACCAAATAACTTGCAATTATTTTCTGAAAACTAATCAACAGAACAATTAATCAACTATAGATGGACCGTACAAATCGAATTTGTCTGTAAATTGTGATTGCTCAGGATCACGTGGAAAATTTTCATGCTCGTACCTCTCTTGCCGCATTTCAAAGACACATTCATCTATGTTTGCGTCACCATAAATATTTATGGGCCTGTATTCGAGTCACGGAAATGGTAATGGCGCCCCAAGCGGGACAGCATCGAAGGTTAAATCGGGAACGATGTCTAATCAGCAAAAAGTTTCCGATTTCCTGGGGATCCTGTAAGCGTCCAAAGAGAGTCTTCTTCTGCTTCTTTCTCTTCCGATTCCCCATTGGTTTCTGTTTTCCCCGGACTTCTTTTTTTTTTGTTTTTTAACGGTATTAGAAAGAGAGACGTGGGATCGTGTACCGATCGATTTCACTCGGAACCGTGATTTATTACGTCGGTTTGCAGGTTTTTGCTCGGGGGCCCGGCACTTTCGCGATCAATCAGTCGTGCGAAGACCGTGATGTCCGATAAATAGCCAATCGATGCCTTCGGTCGAGCCCTGCGACCTAATGGCGTCTGACACCGGGAAAATTCGATTATGTTGTGGAATAGTTATTTTCCAGGCCTGGAAGGTGTTGATTGAAACAATAGGACCTTAGCTTTTTATTTGGGGCTGTTTAAAAATCGTAAAACGAAGAATTAATGTAAATGATTAATTTTTTTCTGCCCCTAACAGATGATTTAAAAATTTTAGAAAATTTTACACTGGCAAGCCAACATGTACCCAACCTAACCCCGACCTTAGCTTTTTATTTCAGGCTGTTTAAAAATCGTAAAACGAAGAATTAATGCAAACAATTAATTTTTTTCTGCCCACAACAGATGATTTAAAATTTTTAGAAAATTTCACACTGGGAAGCCAACATGTACCCAACCTAACCCAGACCTTAGCTTTTTATTTCAGGCTGTTTAAAAATCGTAAAACGAAGAATTAATGCAAACAATTAATTTTTTTCTGCCCACAACAGATGATTTAAAATTTTTAGAAAATTTCACACTGGGAAGCCAACATGTACCCAGACAACATGTACCCAACCTAACCCAGACCTTAGCTTTTTATTTCAGGCTGTTTAAAAATCGTAAAACGAAGAATTAATGCAAACAATTAATTTTTTTCTGCCCACAACAGATGATTTAAAATTTTTAGAAAATTTCACACTGGCAAGCCAACATGTACCCAGACATGTACCCAACCTAACCCAGACCTTAGCTTTTTATTTGAGGCTGTTTAAAAATCGTAAAACGAAGAATTAATGTAAATGATTAATTTTTTTCTGCCCCCAACAGATGATTTAAAATTTTTAGAAAATTTCACACTGCGAAGCCAACATGTACTTTTCACTTGCAATTGGTTTCACCCGAATATCGTGAACACTGCCAGAGAGAAGGGTTTCCACAGGTTTCGGTTCTCTCGAGATTGTATTTTGAACAAAGAATCCGTGTTCCAGTTTCTTTTTCGGGTATCCAGCCAGTCCCTTTTCGATTCCTCTGTGATTCCTCCGCGATTTCGATCGATTCCGCCCGATTCCTCCGGCAATTACCAAAGAATCGCGTCTAGGCCAGCAGTCGAAAGCTTCTCACGTATCGTCGTAATCGATCACGCGCCGCGGAGCCAAGTTTCGTGTAAACTCGTACCCGGCGAGCGAAGACGACGACGCGACGCGACGCCCTGAATTCCGTCGCAGGATTTATGGCGTTGGAAAGATTGGCTTTGCGTCCGTGCCATTCAACAAGAACAGGAAAATATTCTCTTTACCCGTTCCACGCATCAACGATTCTACTTTCTAAGAAGTTCAAACATATTTCCAATTTTCAGAGGAATTTTTCCAAAAAACATTTCTATTTTAAGCAGTACTTGAAATAGACTAACATCGTTCGTATGCTCTCCATCAAAAATCTCGGAAACATTTCCCGAGGAAAGTACAGCATTCATTCTCGACCCTAAAGGATGCGAACACGTCGTCGACAGCGCCGCCAAATTGAAACGAGTCGTGCCGGTATTCTCGCCGGGATTTCATCTGGTTTCCTCTGCGAAAGCGGCGATTTCCCGTATCCTCAACAGTTGGCAACCCTTCCGCACCCTGACCGTCCCAAAATTATCAAATCTTCTCTGAATCCGGTATGATAAACAGAAGCATGGAGGCTTTCTTCATGGAAACCCCTTGGTCTCATTATAAAGGAAATAGTGCAATTTTTAATTTAGTGTTGGTTTTATTCTCCTGAAAAAAATATTCCAGACTGCACAAAAATGTTTGAATTTGTGGAACTCTTCGGGAGGATGACCCATTTCTCTTGGTCACGCATGACTCTCGGCCCATTTCGAGTTGGTCACATAATAAACACAGTAGGATCCAGGGTTTCGTCGCGGATACTCCTTGGTCTCATTGTAAAGGAAATAGTGCAATTTTCAATTTCGTGTTGGTTTCACTCTCATGAAAAAAATATTCCAGACTGCACAAAAATGTTTGAATTTGTGGAACTCTTCGAGAGGATCACTCATTTCTCTTGGTCACGCATGACTCTCGGCCCATTTCGAGTTGGTCACATAATAAACACAGTAGGATCGAGGGTTTCGTCGCGGATACTCCTTGGTCTCATTGTAAAGGAAATAGTGCAATTTTCAATTTCGTGTTGGTTTCACTCCCATGAAAAAAATATTCCAGACTCCACAAAAATTTTTGAATTTATGGAACTCCTCGAGAGGATGATCCATTTTTCTTGGTCACGCATGACCCTTGGCCCATTTCTCTTGGTCACGTATGACCCTTGGCCCATTTCTCTTGGTCACGCATGACCCTTGGCCCATTTCTAGTTGGTTACAGAACACACAAATCCTCTGGGGATCCGGCATAATAAACACAGTAGGATCGAGGGTTTCGTCGCGGAAACCTCGTCCGCGGAATCGACTCGTTCCTGGTTTAAAATATCTCGGGAGCTTAACGAGGTCTCCATCGGCGAACGAAGCCGTAAATTTTCCATTATGGCGTCGGTGGGAGACGCGAGCCATCTGCCGGGCTTATTAGTCCGGCAACGATGAACGAGTATCCCTTAAACGGGGACCCGGGCATTGCTATTTTAATGGAATCCCGCTCGCGTTAATTAAGATTCTGTTCCGTGTCGCGTCTGCCCCGTGTTCCGGTGGGGGAGGGGAGGGGGGGGGGGGAGGGCGAACGAAGGATCGCGTAACTATTAGCGAAAATGCATTTAGCGTCTATTAGTGGCGCGTTTCCGCGTCACACCGGCGACTGCTAATAATCTTGGCTCGCGAGCAGAGCGGCGCAAAGTAGTGCAGAGCGGTGCAGAGCGGGGAGGAGTGTTCGAGCGCGTAAAAAGGGAGCCGAGAGCGTGATGGCCGAGCCTCGAAAGGCGTGAAGCATCGTAAAAGCATAGAAAATTGCGTTACCAATGCACAGAGGGTCCGTCGACGAGTGGGGGACAGAGATATAGAGAGAGAGAGTTTTAATGGACATTTTGATGTTCAATTACCGCGACCATTTCGCTTATAAATTAATTTGCTGCGAGCCGGCGCCCGCCTAAACGGCACTCGATCCGCCCGGACCGGATAGACACCTTTTGATTTCCGTTCGTTACGGACAGATGGACCAATTCAATTATTCAGAAACGACGCTCTTCGAACGAGAGAAGACGCCGTGCCACGCCGCGCCGTGCTGTCATCGGAATAAGGCGACGCAAATGGACGGACAGCTTTGAGAGCTCGCCCCGCGACGAGAACGCTCGACAACCTGACAGTCGAGGAGCCTAATCGAATATTCGCGGAAGTGGCCGTCCTTATCCTTCGACGGCGTCCTTACTTTCAGAAACGACGAATGCTGCAGCCGCGTTACATTTTATAATTACTATAAGCACCTCGCTTTCTACCTTACACTTTGTTCCGAGACTTTGTGCGTTTTGATTAGGTGAAATGGTACAGAAGAATCGTACGTTGAATTTTTCGGTCTCGTTGGAAAGAGGAGACTTCAATCCTTATAATCGCGGTGGTTTGGCTGGCGGAAAAAATTTTTTAAACTTGGGAGACGTTTTTGAATTTTTAAAATGTTTTTATGGGATGATGTCCTCTAATTGTTGTCCCTGGCTTCAAGCAGGGAATAATCGTGCAAAACGACTTAGAGGATGTGATAGTGGAGGTTTCACCCTTTCAAACAAATCAAGATTCATTGCTCTACGATTTTTTCCCCCGAAGTTACAACTTGTTCAGTACTTTGCGTTCTCACGTGATCTACTTGTCCACGATGCTTCACTATCTTCGAGTCGCTCTGATGCGTTGTATTTTTAGTTTCATTGTAAAGACTTCAATTTCGTGTTAGTTTCACTCATGAAACAAAAATTCTCTGGCCCTCCAGAAATTGTTGAATTTGCGATACACTTTCAGAAGACGTCTTCCTGTATTTCTCTCGGCCCATTTCGAACGGGACAATATTTTCAAAAGCGACCTGAACTACATCAAACTAGAGGTTTCAAGGTTTCAAACAAGCCTGGATACAATACGATCCGTCTGTTTCTTGCGAAGCTTATTACAGACACAATTTCTCCGCCCATCTCCGCCACTCTCTCATCCCGATCACTCGCTCCGGTACGAGGCAAGTACAGTCTTCGAAAATTGATATGTAACCCATACAAGCGTTCATACAGTTCATCCCTGAAATTTCTCTGGTATCGGCAGATTCAGAAGAAGCGTCGCGTCGTCTCGCAGCGTGCGTAGTGTATATAATAAACCGAACCGAGGAAACCAACGACGCTGCGTCGTTCTCCCGAGCAGAATTCGAAGCCCGTGGTACATACGTAGGGAACGTCGGGGTCAGGTGGAAGATAAGTAGCATAGAAGAGAGCAGTTTCAAAACGCGATCGGATCTACGCCCGTTGGGAGCCTCGACACGGCAAATAGAAGGTCGGAAAATTGTGTAGGGCAGAAATTCCAGTAAGTGAAAAATTGATCGGAGGTTTGGCGGTGTCGGTGGTCCTCCCTCGGGACGTTGCGCGTTTCTTTGCTTTTTCGTTCACGAGAATCTCTCTCTTGCTCTCGCTGGTTCTGCTGTTACAGCGCAGCTGCCTCGCCACGCGGGCACGAGGCGAGGCAGGCTCGTTTGTCCGCGTTATCGTCGGCTTGTACTACTTGAACAATGAAATTCATTCGATCACCTCCCAACGAAGCCATTCTATATTTTCGATGATTTTATTCGGCAACAAAAAGTGTGACGGGAGTAATTTTTCGGAAAATTGGACCGCAAATTTTTGCCCTGAGAAATTAGAAGAATTAATCGATCTGTAGAAAATTTTTTTGAAAAATTCCGAGTACTCAGGACACGTGGAAAAGGTTAGTAAAAGAACACGTTTGTCGGCGCGATCGTCGAGTTGTACTACTTGAACAATGAAATTCATTCGATCACCTCCCAACGAAGCCGTTCTATATTTTCGATGATTTTATTCGGCAACAAAAAGTGTGACGGGAGTAATTTTTCGGAAAATTGGACCGAAAATTTTTGCCCTGAGAAATTAGAATAAATTAATCGATCTGTAGAAAATTTTTTTGAAAAATTCCGAGGTCTCAGGACACGTGGATAAGGTTAGTAAAAGGACACGTTTGTCGGCGCGATCGTCGAGTTGTACTACTTGAACAATGAAATTCATTCGATCACCTCCCAACGAAGCCGTTCTATATTTTCGATGATTTTATTCAGCAACAAAAAGTGTGACGGGAGTAATTTTTCGGAAAATTGGACCGCAAATTTTTGCCCTGAGAAATTAGAAGAATTAATCGATCTGTAGAAAATTTTTTTGAAAAATTCCGAGTACTCAGGACACGTGGAAAAGGTTAGTAAAAGGACACGTTTGTCGGCGCGATCGTCGAGTTGTACTACTTGAACAATGAAATTCATTCGATCACCTCCCAACGAAGCCGTTCTATATTTTCGATGATTTTATTCAGCAACAACAAGTGTGACGGGAGTAATTTTTCGGATAATTGTACCGCAAATTTTTTCCCTGAGAAATTAGAATAAATTAATCGATCTGTAGAAAATTTTTTTGAAAAATTCCGAGGTGTCAGGACACGTGGATAAGGTTAGTAAAAGGACACGTTTGTCAGCGCGATCGTCGAGTTGTACTACTTGAACAATGAAATTCATTCGATCACCTCCCAACGAAGCCATTCTATATTTTCGATGGTTTTATTCGGCAACAAAGTGTGACTTGAGTAATTTTTCGGAAAATTGTACCAAAAATTTTTGCCCTGAGAAATTAGAAGAATTAATCGATCTGTACAAAATTATTTGAAAAATTGCGACACGTCTCAGGACACGTGGAAAAGGTTAGTAAAAGGACAGGTATGTCGGCGCGATCGTCGAGTTGTACTACTATCGATGTAGACATGATCGAGCTAACACGGTTCTTTTAATTCGGCGAGCTGCGCGATTGGTTGGTTCTCGGTTTATCCGTCGAGTGGCTCGTGAAAATATTATCGGTCCCCGCAAACGCGTCCCGACCGCAAACACGTCGCCGAGGATTTTCGGCGCCGTCAAAGGAGTCGTGAATTTTTTACTCCCCGCCGAAATGGAAGCCGTAAACGCACGGGACACAGCTCGCCCCCCACCCTAAACTTCCCTTACCAGCGCGCTCTCATGCCTCGTGTTTTATAGCGTTCTCGATACCTCGAATCTCTCGCGGCACCTCATCGATCAGCCCTGTCGCTGATAAAGCTAATTTAATGAACGTGTCCCGACATCGAGGAACCGCGCTAAGAACAAATTTCGTGACGAGCGTAAAAGTGCACGTGTTAGTCATAATGAATTCTCTAAGGATTAAGGTAGTCCCAGATAATCCCAGGTGTTCTCTATAGAGATGTTCCCGCACGTAGAATTGCTGTAGTTCGACTTGCCTGACCATATTCTAGCATTACCACTTGGTAACTTGCCCGTAGTCTACCATTTCTACTTATTATCGTGGCTCTTGGGTGTTCGGCTCTTCTACTGGTTAGCAGGTCTGTACTTTTCAGGTATATTCTAGTTAGTGATCTGACAGTTCGTTCCTTGACCATTACGGTCGTTAACGTGTCTGGTCTTTGCTTGCACTTTCTACTAACAAGTAGTAATGTCTCGAACGATTACTTTCGTACTTTTTCCCAGCGTTTGCTAGACGATTCCACTAGTTAACTGTCTTTTACTTGAATATTACACCGAACGATACGTCTGTTCATTACTTATTGTTCCTACTTATTAATAATACGCCACCTCTTCGCTTTCTCTTTGTGCTCCTTGGTAATATCCCCTGTCGATAGCTCGCGTTTCTACTTATTAACGCGTCCGTTCTTTATCGAACGATCGGTATTAATTAACCGGAGAGTTCTTTTGTGCTCAACATTTACAATTAGCCGTGCGTCTCTTCGTTGCTTGTTATTTCAACTTGTCAGTGTCTCTGTCCTTGCCCGGTATACTTTATTTATTAACGTGTCTGTGCATAAAAGAACCGAGCTTCACTTATTAACGAGCCTGCGCATGACATGCCGATTTAACGAGTCCGTCCATGGATTATTATTTCTACTTATTAATTTATCCGGCGAGCGAGATTAATGAGACAAATAAAATCCGGCCTGTCCAATGCCATCTCATTCTACTATTTTATGCTTTTCTGACAAAAATGAGTACGTATTATGGCAAACAGTATTAAAAGAATTCGAGATGTGCTTTTCAATTTTCTGTTTGAATTGTTAGAGAAAAAAATAGATTCTCACCCAGATAGCGCACGACGTCTTAAAGACGTCCATTTTCCGTTCATTTTAGATCTGAAAGTCTTAAAAAGACGTCTATGTGCTATCTGGGTAAGTGACTTCCATGTCTTGAAATTGACGCAGAAAATTTTTATTCTGCGCAAGATAACGAAACCAGCGCGGCCACTGTCTTCCCGCTTCGCTTACAAGCTGGAGGAAGAAATAAATAAGTCAAAAAATAAATCCTATGAAGTTTCTCAACAAAAGTAAATTGAATGTCAATTAATTCATTACCAACATCTTTGATTGGTATAAGAACAACTAAAGTGGTGTGCGACTGTTCAAAACGTTCGTATTTGCCGCCTTTTATCGATTTTTATCATATGATACATATCTATGTTTTTTGATTCGTTGGTGGTTTCAAATCATCACAGTTTACTCAGTTCACTTGTCACCGAAATGGGACCAACATGTGATTTAACGTCAACCAGCTATAGAGGACCTCAAATGAAACAACTTTCACCCCTAACACTTTTTTTGATTCGGTCTTGATTTTTAGATAATTGCAAAAACCCGTCATTTTTTGCGTTCACTTAAGATTAAATATATTAGGACTGCAATTATGTATCTTGATGATTTTTCTTTTGTTTGGTTTAAAATAAATAGGGGCATCTTTTTTATTTCGTCAACTTTTTTGTATGACCTTCGGATCTTGGTTTTTTTGACTCTATAGCTGGTTGACGTTTGGCCGTTTAAAAACGGATGACCCTGTATATTAAAATTTATTAGTTAAGCAAGTAAGTTCATTCTATTTCTTTCTTTTTCTTTTTGTTTTCTGTTCCTACAATTTGGATTGACTGTTTCAGTCAACCATATATTAATCAATGGGTAACATATAAAATAATTTTTTTACAGACGCAATTACAACAAAATTATTTCCCTGAAAATGATCTAAATTTAGATCGAAACGTCGAAAATTAGTTGACGTAACAATTTGCAAGTGCTTAACAGTAACAAATGATCGTACCAGTGCGCCAATAGCATTAATTAGATTTATTCAACATTGTCGATCGAAATAAGGAAAAAAGTTAAGCTGGAGGAACCACGTTCTCGCCGAAAATCACCAACAAACAATTTCTCTCTACGTCCCGGCCATATATTTTTCCACTGAACCGTGCAGCCAGCTACCAGGGATATCTCGTATGACAATTTATCGCGTGCCTCGAACGTTTCCCGGGGGCCGGATCGTCTTCGATTTATCGAAACAGCGATCGACGCCTCCGCCGACTCTGTCGGGAATGGCGAAAAACGAAAGAACGCGGCCGTTATTCGGGTTCAGTCACGCGGAACGCGCGGATAGGCGAAATCTACGACGTCGCCGCCGCCGCCGCGCCGTTTTCCGCCTCCACGAAGCGATTCCGCCGCGCGGAATTTCATCGGTCCTGCAAAACGGGGGGACGATAATTTCGAGTTCGTATCCCGAAGGCAGCCGGGAACTCGTGGAAGCCGTAACCGTGCGGAACGCGACAACGAACGGAACAGCAGCGCGGCGCGACCAGAGTTTAATATTTGGTTTCTCCACTCGCGGAATGGAACGTCGCGAATGGATATTGTACAAAATTTTCAGCGGCAGGCGGAGTAGGGGTAGGGGTAGGGGAGTGGAACAGTAAAATCGTGTGCCAGGTGAAAGGCGCGTTTAATTAAACGACTTTGCCAGGCCCGGGCCGAGTCGGGCCGGGTCGGGCCGGGTCCGGGCCGAGCGCGGCACGCGATAGCCTTTGTGCGCATGAAATTTAATATCTTCTCTGAGTCGTGCGATACCCGTGGCTCATGATAATTCAGCTTTCAAGAGGAAACTTCTTCAGTCGTTAGGGTTTTAGAATAATTCCGGGATAATCGTGCTCGTTGGCCTGCATCGTGGAAAGGACGCGGACGTCCCCCCCCCCCCCCCGACGTCCTTTCCCTTTTTAAGGATCCACCGTTTCATCAACGATCCTCCTTCTTTCGTCCTAACCTTCTCGGATACTAAGCTTTGCCGACCGTGTAATTAACGAAAGTAGAGCCGATTTTTTATTACCAGTTTACCGCAATTAGGAGATTATGAAGGATCGCGAGCGAGTGGAACACGTGAACACACGAAAAATCAATGTTTAATTAGGTACGTAACTTTGTTAAAAAACATCGCACACCAATGAACCTTTACTTGTTTCAAAGGGTAAGATCTATACTTTCATCTCCCCGAAGTCGTTTTTAAAGATTATTCCGTACTCGAAGCCAGGCACAAGAAATAGACGACATCATCCCTTAGAGGAGTTTTACACATTCAAAAATGTTTCCCCGAGATTAAAAATTTTTTTCCGGGATCTAAACCTAAGTGGTTATTAAGCTTGAAGCCTCCTCTTTGCAACGAGATCGAAAAATTCAGCGCACGATTTTTTTTAACCATTTTACGAGGTAGTAGAAGGTGAACCACCCCCTGATCACGTGCAACACGAGAACACACTAATAAATTGCAACTTCGCAAAAAAATATCGCAGAGCAATGAATCTTGGCTAGTTTGAAAGCTTAAAATCTCTAATTTGATATCGTGAAGGTGGTTTTTGAAAATTTTCTTCCGTTCGAAATGGGTCATGAAAAATGAAGGAGGCCATATCCTCTCGACTAGTTTTATAAATTCAAAAATTTCTATGGAACCGTAAAAATTTTTCCTGCGTCTCAAAATAAAATAGAATTGGATATTCGAGTCTCCCCTTTGTAATCGCAGCAAAAAAGATCGATGCACGATTTTTTCTTACCATTTGTGAGCGTCATTCCGACGATGCTCCTTCCTTCGTGCTCCCTTCGAGGATGCTAAGCTTCCTAGATGCTACGCGACGGTTTAATTAACGAAAGTGGAGACGCTGCACGGGACACCCCCGCACCGATACCATCGAAATATTTCCCGAACCCTGCAATTCAGCAACAGCCCGGCTAAAGCAACGCTCCACTGACATCGAAACTCCGTGAAACAGTAGCCAGCTCCGACATTGAGCTGTTCTCGTCGGTGTTTGTTCGCGACGCGATATTTTCCTCTTGTCGCTCTATCGAATTTCACGCACTCTGTTTCCGTTTCGCCCGGTTGTTCTTTGATGGCGAACGTGCGACGAACAAATGCGGGATTTTTCCCGTGAAATCGAGAGCCATATTTGCGACTGTTCTACGTTCCATCGACGATCTTCTTTGCAATTCCATAGTTTTCGATGGTTTCATGTGTAACGATTTAAACTCGAATGCCTTCATTTACATATTTTCATTGATTTAATATTCGCGGCGAGCGTTCCATTCCAATCGCGCTAGAGTGGCAAAAAATCGTACATATTCAAATTTTGGGTCTCGTTGTAAAGACACTTCAATATTCGCGGTGACAAAAATTTTCCGAACTCTCTGAAAATTTTAAAATTCATGCTTCGAGAGTGTTCCTATTTCTAGTGAATATAAATATTTCAAAACAACTTGATGGATGTCGAATTTGAGGCTGCACTCTTTCAAACGAGCCGAGCTAGAACGTTGTACGATTTTTTCCCCGCGAAGTTACATCGTTTTAAATATTTACAGCACTTTCCATCGCGTCCGCAATGTTTTACAATTCCGAAACCGCAACGAAATGGTGGGAAAAACATCGTACGCCAAATATTTTCGGTTCGTTGTAACCGGAAGGCTTCGATCTCCAATTTCCAGTTGGTTCGAGCTGTGAAAAACAGTTTTTTCAAGTATAAATTTTGAAAAATTTGTCAAGAAAATGTTCTTTATTTCTTTTTCTACCAAAAACATCCAAGCGATAAATCTCTTGCAACCAGCTCGAACGATTTTTCCCCGATCGCAGCAGCTTTGAAAAACACTAGTAGTCTCTTCAGCATGCTCTCTCTCTTGCGCGCAGAGAGAAGCGTTCTTCTTTGCGCCTGATCCGGCTCTTTTGTCGGCGTTATCCTTGTCTCTCTCCCCCTGGTCCGTCGGCGACGTTCTCACCCCCGATGTCACTCGAACGTAGGCAACTTCGTTATCTCCGGGTACGTCCGTCAACCCCGTCAAACGTTTCCGAGGCTTTGTGCGGGCCCGGAGCCGGCGAGTTTCGCTCGCGTCAAGTTCGGCGTGATCGGCGTCGCGGGGCGTGCGTCGCTTCACCAAGAGAGGATAGGAGAGAGTATAGGAGAGCAGAGAGAGTGAGAGAGCGAGAGCCGACGTCGTCGTCGACGTGGCCGTCCTCTGGTAGTCTCGACGGCTTATCCGTTTAATTAACGAGACAATGCCGGGGCTGGAGATTGCACGCGGCGGGTCCGCAGGGACTGAAAGCGAACAATATCGTTATTGTTTACTCCGCTCGCCTATCCGCGCCGATTCGAGCCGGCACGTACCTCTTCCGACCGCTTCCGGGATACCTGATAAACCGCTTTCGAAAAAAGTCCCATCGATTTCTCGCGAGATTCCACGAATAAGGGAACCGATCGGTGGTTACGTTCCGATTTCACGATTCGAGGTGTTAAGGTAGTACAGTAAACCCTCGTTCGTTGTCCTGAATCAGGGGCGCGCTCGTTGTCCTACCCACTCCAATGTTTGTCAACGCAGAGTCGCTCCGAAGGGCGGCGACGATTGATGTCGGCTCGGGTATATCGATGTGAACACCACACATTGACTCGAGGAATCGATTTTACAAATCTCTTAATTTTCATTATTCATTTATGAGACTTTCACTACCTTATTTCTGGCATTTTTCTGATTAAAATGACACCAAACACGATAAAGTTTCAATTGTATTTAGTGGTTTAATCGACGGTGAAAGTTTCGGTCGCAAGGAAGGACAGCGCATCGGAAAGAAAGAGACGCGGACAGTCACGCGAAACGTATTTCATTCTTTCCTTTTCTGTGTTCGGCTTTCTATTGAAGTCTCGCTTGGCGCAGTCATAAATCAAAAAGCATGTCGGGGCACGCTCGTTGTACGCTCAAACCCCCGACCTTTGGACAACGAACGAGCGTTTACTGTACTGCAAAATTGTCAGACGTTTTATTGCTGACGATTTTAAGGGAGGTATTCCAGTCAATTTTCGAATGTGTTCCCAGAGAAATTTTTGAACGTTCCAGGGCTTTAGCCGAAGCTGGATGATTGCATTTTATGGTAGGCTTACTTAGATTGAACGAGAATCCCTAAATCGTATTGAACAATTTACAGACCCCGACCCTTAGGGCTGACAAAATTGCCACGATTTCGGGGGGCTCATTCGAGTCGATTTTAAGGTGTGTTCCCGTAGGAATTTTTCAATGTTCGAAGGCTCGAATTGAAGGTAAAAGAACGTACTTTATGATAGAGTCAGCCAGGTTTTAAACAAATCACGAGATCGTATTAAAAAAAATTCAGCTCGTTGAAAATTGACCCGAATTTAGGGGTAACTTTCGCGTAAATTTTAAAATGTATTTTTTGTATGTTAATATAAAAAGATCGTACATTATAATAGAGTTACATAAGTTTGAAAAAATCACGACAACGAATTAGAAAAATTGATAAAACCCTCCTGTCAGCCGAGCAAAAATTGAAAATGTTTAAAATGTTTTCCCGCATGAATTTCTCTATGTCGGAGCACTGAAATGCAAAATTGCCGCTCCACGATAGGATCACTTATCCGACAAAAAAAGAACGACGAGATCGTATAAAAAATTCGACAAACTATGCGGGATTTTTCGTCCACGTTCCTCGTCATAGCAAACCCGCATCATAGCAAGCTTCCCGTCGATGGTACCGGTGTAGTGGTAATGATAGTAGAGAATACATCCTCCGCGATATCGAATGGTTTAAATCGACGAAGCCCTCCATTCGACGCATAAATAAGACACAAACACACCCCCTTACACGATCGCGAACCGCGAATAAGCCATTTCTCAAAACGTGCGAGCAATACGAAGAACCAAGTAGACGAGAAGATTTTGCGATACAACTTGGAGGGTGCGGGAGACCAACAACGCAAGCAACCAGAGCGGTGAATTTATGTAACAGGCACAGAAAAGACACTGAAGACATTCGCCAGAGCTCCGGCCCTTCGTTCCTCGAATAAACCAGTCCCTTATTCCGACGAACGACTGCACGCGGATGTGTTACGAATCTGCCGAGTACTCTGTTCTCGTTCCATCCGTGAAACAGTTGCTCCTATTTCATCTGTGAAACAGTTGCGTTCTCCTGGTTACAGGAAGCTTGCGAACACTATCGCCTAATCTTCCTGTAAATTATTTATTGGGATTTCTGTGGCCTAGAATGCTTACGGGTCAGAATGGAAACGAAAAGAGTGGAATAGCTGTTGCCTAAAAATTGGATTTTTTCTTTTAATATATGAGTGGTCCTTTTTCTGGATTGAGGTGTAACAATTATTCTCTTCTGAAATAACTGAACCCCTTATGGTGCAGGCAAGCATTTTTTCAATTGCAATTTGTTCAAATTCCTGTATTTGCTCGAAATACAGCCAACTTGCAAATACTATCGCCTAATTTTCCTGTAAATTATTTATTGGGATTTCTGTGGCCTAGAATACTTACGGGTCAGAATCGAAATGAAAAGAGTGGAATAGCTGTTGCCAAAAAATTTGATTTTTTCTTTTCATATATGATGAAAAAGTCCGTTTCCTGGATTCAGGTGTAACAATTTTTCTCTTCTGAAATAACTGAACCCCTAATGGTGCAGGCAAGCATTTTTCAATTGCAATTTTTTCGAATTGTAAATTCCTGTATTTTCTTGTAACACAGCCAACTCTCACACACTATCGCCTAATCTTCCTGTAAATTATTTATTGGGATTTCTGTGGCCTGGAATGCTTACGGGTCAGAATCGAAACGAAAAGAGTGGAATAGCTGTTGCCAAAAAATTGAATTTTTTCTTTTAATATATAAGTGGTCCTCTTTCTGGATTGATGTGTAACAATTTTTCTCTTCTAGAATCTGTTGCAATATTCGCAAATAACTGAACCTCTAATAGTGCAGGCAAGCAATTTTTCAATTGCAATTTTTTCAAATTGTAAGTTCCTGTATTTGCTCGAAATACAGCCAAATTGCAAATACTATCGCCTGATCTTCCTTTATTGAGATTTCTGTGGTCTGTAGAGAGTGGTTACTCTTCAAAATCGATACAAAAAGGGTGGAATAGCAGTCGCCAAAAAATTGGATTATGCTGTTGTATATGGGTGTTTCCGTATTTTTTCGAGAAAGGAATTTGTGGTCCTTTTTCCGGATTGATGTGCAACAATTCTTCTCTTCTAGAACCCGTGACAATAAAATGTTCGTAAACAACTGTACCCCTAATGTAGCAGGCAAGAATTTGTCAATTGCAATTTCTTCAAATTCCTGTATTTGCTCGAAATACAGCCAAGAAGTACATGCAAATTCAAAGCCCTCGGTCGAAGAATCGGGGCAAAAAAATGATCGCAGTGCGATCATCATGCGCGTGGGATCATTTTGCAAAAGCCGCTGTCGTTTCGCGTCTCTAATCATTAATGATAGCCAGGCGAACAATCGAAAACGCTGAACGCGTTGTCCATTAGAGGATTACGTGGAATATCGAATCGTCGACAGTTTCCGCGAGAATACAAAATCAGGTGAGCCTCTCCATCGAGATTAGCATGAATAGCGTCACGCGTAGAATGGTTCGAAGCATTGTCCACCGTATTTTATAATTCTTTCGACAACGAAGCAGGTACAACAAGCGTAAAGAAGCATGGGAGGGCTAAATGGTGTAAAAACGTGTAGAGGATTCCGCAAGTTTCGCGCTCGCGATTCAGGCTAATCCGATTCATTTCACCTTTCGCGAGTTTCAGCTGATACCGCGCGTAATTCCGTTAAGAAGTTGGCCGTGTCGGCGCCGCGTCGCGCCTGCACAAAAGCTCGGCGAGCTGCGCGCACTCACGGGCCAGCTTCGCACAGGTAATTAATCCCAATTTCCTGGCCGCAGGATACCTTTAGGAGCGTCGCGACGCCGCGGCCGCGTATTCGCCATTTTCGATGTTGTTGCACACCGTCGCGACGACGCACAGTGGGTTGAAACGCGAAAAACGCACAGAAAAATCATTTTTGAAGCTACTACTAAGTTTAAATTAATAAAAATGGTGCAGTTTTATAGATTTTGAGGTGCTGAATTCAAATTCACAATCAGATTTTACTTAATTCCAAAACCATAAAAGTTATGCCTCCGCTCCCATAGGCGAACAGGGGAAATCCGAAAATGTGCGTCACTGTCACGCTATAGGCGTCTAAAGCGTTTCGATGCATTTCTCAGTGCAGTTCAGAACGCGTGAAATGGTACAGAAAAATCGCACGTTGAAGCTTTTGATCTCGTTCGAAAGAGGAGAACTCCGGTCTCCAAATCCACGTTGGTTTTAGTCACGGAAAAAAGTTTTTAACCTCTGTAGACATTTTTTAATTCCGGCAGCCCTTCCCGGGTATGGTTTCCTCTAATTCTTGCGTCCGATTTCGAGCGCGAGAATATCGTTAAAAGCGACTTAAAGGGAACTAAAGTAGAGGGTTTACCCTTTCAAACAAGCCTAGGAACATTGCTCTGCGATTTTTTTTCGCCGAGTTGCAACATTTTGAACATTGATCTTGTGTGAGTTTTCGTACTGCGCGTGGTCACGATTCTTCGGTATCTTCTAATCGGTATAAAATGGTGAGAAAAAATCGCAGATCGATGTTTTTGGTCTCGCTGTAAACCGAACGCTTCTGTCTTCAATTTCGTGTTGGTTTGACTGGTGAAAAAAAATTTTCAAGCTCTGTAGACGTTTCCGAATTTGTGAAACTGTCTAAGGGTTCATCATGTCTCGTTTCCAATCTCTAACAGAATAAAATTTAAAAAAATGATGTCAGCTCTTGTAAAATTGAACCGGAATGGTATTCCATTCGAGAAAACGTCGGAACGAGATTACGGTACTTTAATTCAACGAAAATTCTAAAGATCCAGAGTATACAGGGAGCCACAATTCAAAGGATCTCGGGAATCCAGTTGGCAAGGTTCTTCTCATGCAAACGGCCTTAGTGTAAAGGTTGTCAGAGATTCTACATGTCCCAAAAAGTTTCCCAATATCGTCGATGGTTCTGCAAACAGCTCGATGGATGGTAATCCGAACAGAATTCCAACTGATTTCGAATTCCCGTGGAAAGAGTCGACCGACACTTCGATATTCCGCGGTAATCCTATAATGGACAACGGGTTCCGCGTTTTCGATTGTTCGCGCGGCTATCATTAACGATTAGGGGCGCGGAATGATACTAATTGTACAGCCGGCTCCGAAACTGCCTCTCGCAAACCGTGTTCCCCTAATCGCGTCCTAACTTCCCCGTACAAAAATTCAATGGGAACACTTTATTGATACTTTTCCTTATTTCTCTTTACTCGCAAATTTTGTGCATTTTCACGCGAAACAAAAATTGTTTCTATTAATTATAAGACGCTTTTAGCTCTTCGATATACGAAGTCTGGTCTATGCTCGGCCGGTGAAAAACGTTCAATTATAAACATTTACCGCTGCTGAAACAAAACTTAGATTAGGGGCGCGGAATGATACTAATTGTACAGCCGGCTCCGAAACTGCCTCTCGCAAACCGTGTTCCCCTAATCGCGTCCTAACTTCCCCGTACAAAAATACAACGGAAACACTACCCTTTATCGATACTTTTCCTTATTTCACTTTACTCGCAACCGTGCATTTTCACGCGAAATAAAAATTGTTTCTATTAATTATGAGACGGTTTTAGCTCTTCGATATACGAAGTTCGGTCTATGCTCGGCCGGTGAAAAACGTTCAATTATAAACATTTACCGCTGCTGAAACAAAACTGTCGAAAGTTCGCAGCTGTGTTGGTTCCCGCAATAAAAGCGGGCACGCCGTCGGCGACATTAGCGAGTTAGACGATAAATTTCGGGGCATTATGAGTCGGTATTTTATTGTGCGGGGGAGGCAGCTGCGTTCTTACGTTTTCCCGGTTGGCCGTTAATACGATCGTCGCGTCGCTGCGGAATATATATCGTTCGCGTGTTTTCGCAGTGAGCGCGCGATTTGTCCGGCGCGGTTTAAATACGGGGAACAGTTTGCCGGCGAATAATCGTTAAACACACGGGAACCGGGAACGATTTGCCAACCTATACATACACGCTTCTGCATACATACGCGCGTGTAGACGTGGTCGGTCCGGGAACGGTGTCCACGTATATATGAAGGTTATCGATATTCGAGCCGTTCGAGGATACAATTTTGGTTTCAATTCGCCCGGTTCCCCGACGAAATATTTGATCCCCGGTAATATAAATTTCCCCGGCCATTTGCTCGGCACACGCTCGTTATAGCGCGCACGATCGCGGCGGGAATGCGATCGTCCTCTTCCCGGTTCCGTCCGATGGAATTCCATAATTCATGGAATCGGCAAGATTCGTCCGCACCGGCCCGCGCCGGCCCGCGCCGGCTCATGGCTGCCTAGCGTAATCGTCCGCGAGGAGTCTCGATTAAACGTAAGCCGATTTACCGAACGAAACGAACTCCTTCGGACCATTATCGCGCACGCAATTCTCGCGACGCGCTCGTACCAAGCGAATTATGCGATTCCGGGCCGTTTGTTCGCGGGAATCCTGTAATGCGATCGTCACCCGGGCAGAATCGTGGGCTATTCCTCTTGCTATTTTCAACGCTGTTAGCTACCGAACATTTTTAGTAAAGGACTATCCGCTTTGTTCACAGGATACAGGTCTGGTTGCCGAAATTGATATTTTGGTTGCCAGTTTAATATTGGAGAATATTCCGTGGCGATTTTGAAACAGGATTTTGCGAACGTTGGCACAATGTAATCTGGGATATTTATTAATCCATTGTTTAGCGATAATTTTATTGCGCATGTTCGCAAAACTATTTTTAATGAGGCTGGTCCACTGTAATGAGACTGGGTTCATTTCGGACTATTATCCTGGACAGAAGTAAATATTGTGGACGACGTCTCTGAGAAATTTCTTGAATGATTATCGAACGATGATCTTACTGTATCTATTCGCAAAATAATTTTGAATGACGCCGTTCGCTGTAAAACAATTTTTAATGAGGTTGGTCCATTGTAATGACACTGGGTTGATTTCGGACAATTATCCTGGACAGAAGTAAATATTGTGGATGACGTCTGTGAGAAATTTCTGGAACGATTATCGGACGATGATTTTACTGTATCTATTCGTAAAATAATTTTTAATGACGCCATTCGCTGTAAAACAATTGTTAATGAGGTTGGTCCACTGTAATCTGGAGACTGGGTTGATTTCGGACACTTATCCTGGACAGAAGGAAATATTGTGGATGTAGATGACGTCTCTGAGAAATTTCTGGAATGATCATCGAACGATGATTTTATTGTATCTATTCGCAAAATAATTTTCAGTGACGCCGTTCGCTGTAAAGCAATTTTTAATGAGTTTGGTCCACTGTAATCTGGATACTGGGTTGATTTCGGACAATTATCCAGGACAGAAGTAAATATTGTGGATGTAGATGACGTCTCTGAGAAATTTCTGGAACGATTATCGAACAATGATTTTACTGTATCTATTCGCAAAATAATTGTTAATGCCACCGTTCGCTGTAAAACAATTGTTAATGAGGTTGGTCCACTGTAATCTGGAGACTGGGTTGATTTCGGACACTTATCCTGGACAGAAGGAAATATTGTGGATGTAGATGACGTCTCTGAGAAATTTCTGGAATGATCATCGAACGATGATTTTATTGTATCTATACGCAAAATAATTTTCAGTGACGCCGTTCGCTGTAAAGCAATTTTTAATGAGTTTGGTCCACTGTAATGAGACTGGGTTGATTTCGGACAATTATCCTGGACAGAAGTAAATATTGTGGACGACGTCTCTGAGAAATTTCTTGAATGATTATCGAACGATGATTTTACTATATTTATTTGCAAAATAATTTTTAATGACGCCGTTCGCTGTAAAACAATTTTTAATGATGTCGGTCCACTGTAATCTGGATACTGGGTTGATTTCGGACAATTATCCAGGACAGAAGTAAATATTGTGGATGTAGATGACGTCTCTGAGAAATTTCTGGAACGATTATCGAACAATGATTTTACTGTATCTATTCGCAAAATAATTGTTAATGCCACCGTTCGCTGTAAAACAATTTTTAATGAGGTTGGTCCACTGTAATGAGACTGGGTTGGTTTCGGACACTTATCCTGGACAGAAGTAAATATTGTGGATGTAGATGACGTCTCTGAGAAATTTCTGGAATGATCATTAAACGATGATTTTACTGTATTTATTTGCAAAAATAATTGTTAACGAGACCATTCACCGTAAAACAATTTTTAGGGGATTCGTTAGGAGACTTGAACGCATCATAAGGTTTCCGCTTAATTGCAATTAAGCGTGGGTTCAACGCAGAATATTTTCCAACGAAGTTGCTCGAAGAACGCTCGACAAGTACACACAAAACGCTCGAAACTTTTGCGTAGAGGCGGAGGATTATCAACTAATCTCACTGAAACGATATCGAAAGAAATTACGAGGGAACTTATAAAAAATCGATACTCGCCGAAGAATTGCGCCATTCTCGAGGGGGGGAAAGTATTGCTATTTTAATATCATTAACCGGCTAGTAAATTCTCGTCGAGCTCTCTCGACACAACAATGCGAATGAAATTCATTAGCGATTTTCGACGAGAGAAAAACCGTGGCGATTTGATAAACCGTGGGGGGAGATTAAGTCCGTTGAAAAGGTGACGTTGCACAGTGATTTCGGCTGTTTTAATGACCAAAATACGAATGGCAGCCCGGTGATATACTCTCTCGAGGCTTTAATCCGCGCGGTCGAACGGAAACGATAAAACGCCGATTATAAATCAACAGCTCGCCAATTATTTCCTACTGAATCGCGCGTAAAAGAGGAGTGGGGGAGTGAGTGAGAGAGAGAGAGAGAGAGGCAGAGAGTTAACCGTCGGGGAATATTTTTTAACAAAAGCACGGTCCTCGATTCCGCCGTCTATTAATGCGCAGAATTCTGAACCAGCAACGAGCTTCAGGAATTGATGGCAAGCAATTATTTTGGAGCTGTTAACCGAGCTCGTTCACGAAGAACGATTCCATCCCGGCCCGACCCGGCCCGACCCGGCCCGGCAGGCTCTGCTTGCTCGCACGGAGAAGCAACACGATCGAATCACGATTCGCGGTTTCGCGTGATGAACACCTGAAAAATTGAAACGAAAAGACTCGACGAGCAACCGCACAGAATATTTATGAATTTAATATGTCCAGGACCGAGGCCGCCGCTTCGAATCAATTTACCATTCGACGAGAGGCAACTGTCGATACATCGCACTGCATTTTTGTTGCAGACATTCGATTCCTCGAATTTACCTGTCGATTCCACTTCCGTGAATTTACCTCCGTGCGCGCGCGGAAAAATTGTTTTCTCGAAACCCGTGGCACCATTAAATATTCGCTTCTGGATAATTCACCCTTAATTTTTCTTTTTCCAAGAAAATGTATTTCATGGTTTTTCGTAGGTAACGGAAACATTGAAATGGTATAAAAATAAAGTGGAACAGTTGAGTACCAGGAACAGAAAGATAATAAACAACAATACCGAACGAGATAAAAATGAGCAGAAAAGTACAATATGGAAATATTAAAATACACGTCAAGATAGGCAGAAAGCGTTGATAAATCAATGAACGTTTAAACGTTTCGATGCGTCTCTGTGCATTTCTGTGAAACACGAGCACTGGGAAGCAAATAAAAAATAATAATGTACGACGAAATTTAATATTTTCGAAATTAAAACATATCGAAATCGCTGTCCCAATAAATAAACTTTATAATGAAATTTAATATTGCTTGCCTTGCAAAATTAAAATATATTAAAACGAAATGAACTCTCGCGATATAAATTAGTATTCTTCCACCAAAAAGTACATCCCCTTTTTTTTCGTACCTTGTATTAACCAATTGAAATCCGATAGAAATACATTCTATTTGCGTAATAATAAAAATATTACCTGTCCGAATAAACTGGACAGAATATAAACAACACAATAGCATTCACATATTCCCTCGTAATGCGTTCACTATTTACCGACAGTATGCAGTTCCATTTCGATATTTCTCGGAACACATTTCTACAGTAGAACGTCCCGAAGCAAAAGGAACAGTTCACGAAGAACCATTATCGACAAGTCGATATTTCGATCCTTTATCCAGACTGTTTTTAAGCCATGGTACAGGTGTCGCGGGAGGGGGGGAGGTGATTGCGGTTCGAGGAATCGATATGCCAATAACCGAGCCGGATCCCTTTCGTTTTTCTATTTGTTTTTAAAGGATATCCTTGCTGGTCCACTCGGATGCTTGCTCTCACCCTCTTCGGACGGTTTCTCGGCATTGTCGGCGCCGCCGCGGAGCCTCGTTACCAAGCGTCTCCGCGTCAATTTCACTCGTGAACTTTTCGTTTTACAGGCGAACGGGTTTTAATTAATTTTTACGGCACACGCTCAAAGGCTGCACCCCTTTCTCCGCGAACGCCATATTTCATCCTCGACGTGGAAATTTATTGCCGGATACGTTCGAACGGTGTCCTCTTTCTCCGGGAAAAGTCCTGTCGCGAATTCGCGCATTCGTTTAACTTCACCACTTCATTATCTGCTTCCCCACGCTTCCTGCCCAGGATACACTGTGTAATAATTATGAATTTATGCGAAAACTGGATGGGTCAAGCGAAACAAGAATTTCTAAAATACTGTTGCATCACGACTTAGGGTGCGGTTTTAGTGGAGCTGCGAGCAGCGATGATAGCGGAAACAAAAACATACTACTTTTTCTTTTTCATTTAATTACGTCGGTTTGTTTCCATCGCACTGCTCACCGCGCAGCTATCATCGCTGCTCGCCGCTCCACTATAACCGCACCCTTGTTAAAATTATTCAGAAATCAATGTGGTTCTTTGTATCTCAGGCTTCGTACAGACCTAAACGGTTTGGCGAACCGTTTGCCGAACCGCGCATTTCGCCAAACATTTCTCGAATTTGATGTCTTTAATGCTTCGTCCTGACCTGAACATTTCATTTATAAACTTTAATTCACTAAATAAACTACCAACATATTCTGTATTTCTTTGTGTAGTATATGCCGCTGCAGTTTCCATGGTTGTTCGCAAGAAATTCTGGAAATAGCACAAATCCGTTCCGTTCGCTGTTAGCCGATGCGCGCAGTTAGGCGCGACGAAATGTTTGGCGAAATGCGCGGTTCGTCAAACGGTTCGGCAAACCAGTGTTGGGCAAAAACTTAATCAACGATTGACGACTACATTTCTACTTCAATCGTTAATCGCAATTAACAATTAATCTCCTAGTTTAGTCGTTAATTGCGGTTAACGATTTTTCTACTTTAGTCGTTAGTTGCGATTAACGATTATTAATCGTCAATCGGATAATTGATTAATGATTATTGCTGAAATTTCGAAATGAAATACGTAATCAGAACTGTATGAAAACTGAAAAAAATGTAAACTCGATTTTTCGATGATTCCTTTTTTTAATCAACGATTGACGATTAAATCAATCAATTGAATCAATCGCCGATCGTTCGACGATTTCTTCATTTAATGAACGATTGACGATTAACTTCATCAATCGATTGAATCGATCGCCGATATTTCAACGATTTCTTGTTTTAATCGTATACATTAATCAATCAATCATGATTAAAATTTTAATCGATTAATGCCCAACTCTGCGGCAAACGGTTCGCCAAACCATTTAGGTCTGTACGAAGCCTCATAGGTAATTCAGACAATTTCGTAAAAGGAAGGGAATGTTCAGAAAATATTCAATTTTTCAGTGAAATAGCATCGACCCCTCAAAAATCGCTATTTCGAATTAGTTTAACAGATCGAGCTCCCAAGTACTTATTAATGGACTCCATGCCGCGCGCAGAAAAATAGTTGACAGCGATTTCGCAGTAATTGAAAAGCAAAGTTCGCAGGCAGTCGTGCCTCGCTCCGAGGAACGTTAAAACGGCATTCGTGATTCGCTTATGATGCCGGTTCCCGAGTTTCCCCAAGCGAGTTTTCATTGGAAACAGTTCGGAAGCAAGTCGGGGTGCTTTGTCATCGTTCAGGTTCTCTCTCACTCTCTCTCGCTCTCTCTTTCTCTCTTCGTGGAATCTCCGGGCGACATTCTTACGTCCCTGGCATTCGTGGCCCATAAATTGCGAACTTTCCTCGAATCGATGGTGATTTAAACACCGAGGGTAGGTTCTCCCATTGCCGGACAAGAGGGCAAGAGGCGCGAGGACCGATTTTTCCAACGAAAAAGCCGATTTCTACGCTCGAATCGTTATTCTTCCAACCGAAAGGGACACTGGGGAGAGCGTGCCAGTTTGTAACGATCGAATCGGAAACAAATCGCCGCTTTTCGCTACACTTTTGTCCTGGTTTCACGTGGATTCAAGTCTGTTCAGGTCGGTGTATCGTGAAAAGCCTCTATCCCGCGTGTCGCCGTTGTTTGCGGCATTCGAAACCGAGTGAACTCTGGCGAAACGAAATTGATTAACAATTGGACGGTGGACGCTTTTGAAAAAATTTGTTGAACGCAGACGAAAGTAGAGGTTTCGCCCTTTCAAACAAGCTAAACTTCAATGCGCTGCGATTTTTTTTCAGGAAGTTACAACTTGTTGAACATTGACAATTTATGCGACCACGTATTCCACGTTTTCACGACCCCCCGGCTGTATACGAATGCCTCTGAAACGGTAATAAAAAATCGTACATCAAAGTTCTTGGTCTCGTTATAAAGGCAAAGCTTCAATCTTCAATTTCCCGTTGGTTTTATCGGTGAAAAAAATTTTTACAGCTCTGTAGACATTTCCGAACTCGTAAAACTCTTCAGCAGGACGATATTGTTCATTTCTCGGTGTTGATTTCGAATGCGAAACGAGCTTCGAAAACGACTTCGAAGGGATGAAAGTGGAGGTTTCAGCCTTTCGAACCGGCCAAGATTCATTAGTCTCCGATTTTTTTTCACGGAGTTACAGCCAGTTGAACATCGATCGTTTGTCAAAACGACCACAATCGTGGCAGGCGAAGCATCGGTCATGTGTCCTTGCGAATGCAAGGAAAATCCGAGGACTGTCTGGTTAAATGCTGAATGGCGGAGAAGAGACGTCCGTGTACACGGAGGCTTTGTGCTCCGCGAGGCATCCGACGTCGCGTCATTGCGAGCAAGGAATTCCGCCGAAAACGAGACGCTGGAATTCGTTTGTTGGCCCCCGAAGAATGTAGGCGCAGCTTCCGGCCCGGCCGGCGAGCTTAGACGCCCCCGACGTTTAATTTGTTCCTTCGTGCAACGCGGAGCGTCGGGACGCGACGCCCTCAAGCTTTTGTTCTCTCGCTGACTGGACCAATCCGCGCGAAACAAGCGGCTTCCTTTCTGCACAACTCCGTACAAATCGCGCGAAATCCTCCTGAAAGCAACTCCCGTCCCGCCGCGCCTCACCGCGGCCCGTGATCGCTTCTTGCTTGTGCTATTATTATAAATTCTTCGCCGATGCGGGGCCGAACATTTTCTCACTTCCTTTGGCAATCCGGGGAATTTCTTAACCCGGCTTAAACAAAAAGGCACTTAATAAGTTGTTTTGGGTCCATTTGGACCCATATCAATTTATTTAATGTTTAGCTATAAATTGTTTTTAAATTTTTTATTTATCTGTTGTTCTTAACGTAAATTACATTCGTAAACGTTAATTAGATGAGTAATTAAATTAATTTATTCGGAGTCTCTTGTACAATCAATGCAAAGTGAGGCTCTGTGCTCTTTACAAATGAATTTTGAGCATTTGGCACAAGATACATCGTATTTGTGATCTTTTTTTATCGGTATCACTGCAAAAAGTACTCTGACCCTTTTTGATGCTTGTGCAATATCTTCAGGTCTTCTTCGTCGCTTGTCCTTATCACTTGATTTGATCAAATTTGATATTAAGCTCAGCCCTAATTTTTATTAGGAACCTGTTTTTGTGCGTTTGATGAAATTCAGGATCAATTGCATCATACAAAAGGTGTCGATAAAAAAAGGAAAGGTTCGCCAGGGCCTGACCGTGAACAGGCCCAAGCGAGACCTGGAAGAGACGGAAGAAAGATTTTAATAAATTATTCTCCGCCAAGAAATTTCAGACTCGTCGGTCATTTCGTTTAGAAGTTACAAGCGCGCAAAGAATGCTTCGGGTCCAAATGAACCCAATAAGCGTAGCCGGGTTAAGCTAATGATCGTTTCACTCCAGATAGAATACAATTTTCTTTGTATCTCCGGTTGAAACAGGATTTTTCGATAAATTGCAAAAAGCGACAATAGCATCACCGTCAAGGTCTGCAGATATAAAATACTTTCAGCAATAGCACGGAGAAAATTACGCTCCCGAATAAGCTTCGAAATTCGCCTAAAACGGCGGCGAATTAATTACCTGTGCACCGGCAGCGATTACCATCGACTTCGTGCGGTAATTAGAGGACGCGCAACGATCCAGTGGACTATTTCTAGATCCCACGGGAGGTTATTTCGCGAGATCCCTTGGTGTTTTCCCGTTTGGATCTTGTCACGTATCGCACGCTTTTAAGTCGAACACGCCAGCAAACATCCCACCCAGCCGCCACCCCCCCGGAAACCGATCGAACGCACGTGTTCGTTCGTGCTTACCCCTTTCCACCCCCTCGTCCTTGGTCCCGGGAGTTGCAAACGAGTCACGTCCCGGCTGGAAATTATGTAGCAAAGGGAACGGATTGGCCCGGAACGGGACCGAGTCTTTTCCTCGTCGTTCCTCGCCGTTTTCCCTGGTTTTCCCTGGTTTTCCTCTCCGCCCAACCACCACCCCTTTGGTTAATGAACAATCGCCGACTTAGTCGATCCCGTCCCCGGGACAGTGTGCCGGCCCGTTTCGTTCGAATGATTAGCTGGGATAACTTGCGAGCAGAGCGCGCAGTTCTAAATCTCCGAAAAAGAACGGGGACGTTGCGGAATCTCAATTAACGCGCGGAATTTCGATTAAATTCCCTGATTAAACTGCAACCTCGATTGATATTCGCTGCGGCCGGCTCACCGTGGAATTTCCGCCATATTTCTTCCCTCGTTGAACGCGAAGGCCGCGTTTAAATAAACACAAGCCCATGCGCGCGCGCTCCCGGAATTACTGTAACCGTGTTTGCTCGTTTGCGCCGCACACGGTCTTCCTCTGTAACGGGAATTATCCGGTAATCAAACACTATACCGGCAACTAATTATTACTCGTAAAACACGCGTTCAAGTGGTTGCGGATTTTACTGGGCTGGATAAAAGGCTGATTTGTAAAGAATTCTGCGGTTTTGTGATCGATGATACTCCGGTCGAAGTCACTGACCGGCTTATTCTGTGATCACTGACCTCATTCATTTTGTATATTTATGATCACTCGTGTACCTAAGATCATTAATCTTATGTATTCTATATACTTCTGATCACTGACCTTACGTATCGTGTACATTCATGGTCACTGACCTTACGTATCGTGTACATTCATGGTCACTGACCTTACGTACCGTGTACATTCATGGTCACTGACCGTACTTGCAGTCACTGACATTTTTCGAGGCACCGTGATAATTCACAGCAGATAACGCTACGATACGGCCTCGTCCCCTGATCCACGATAAATCGTCGCTTCCTCCGTGAGATCAGAGCAGAAAAAGGGCCACTCGGGTCTCCAACGACCCATCCATTTCCGCGTAAGAGCGATTCATCGCGAAATCTCGTCGGAACAGAAGAAGAGCAGAGGAACGAGCGGCGATAAAACAGCGGGAAAAATTGCCTTGTCCCCGAAAATCACGAGCGTCGCATAGATAACGACCTTCTATATTCCGAGCAATGCGCGTTGTCCTGCGATAGCGTCGCCCTCATTTTCCGTTTTTTCCCCCTCGTTGTTAAACAAATTCTTCCGGTTTACAGCCGGAACATCCGGTGCTACGATCACCGTGTACACTCTTTCTCGCTGTTGTTTATACGTAGAAAAAGCTTCATACAAAAGCTACATACAAAAGCTACATACAAAAAGATTAAACTGGTTCATAGGCGACAGGTATCAGAGAGGAGGCAGGGGTGTCTGTTAAACAACTCGAATTTCGCGCGCGTCCTCCGGTAAACTCCACCAGGAAATGAGGTCGTACGCTAACAAATTAAACTGTAATTCCCGAAGAACCGACTGCTAACTCATCCTCGAAAAACCTGGCCCTCCTCGGCGAGCCGCGCCGGCAGAACCACGGGAGAAAATTACAGGGCCACACCCTTCGCTGCACCGAACACGCACCGGCTCCCGAAAGCATAAAGCTTCACGATTAATAAAAGAGAATCATATTTTCCAACGGGCTGCCCGGGCGGCTGTGCCGCAAATTATTTCACCCCCTGCAAGATGCAGTTTTATTTCCGCTGTTTTCACTAAATTGAGGCAGGAACGTTCTTAAAATTTTTATACTTGTTCAACGATTCGGGAGAAAACGAGTGTTTTACAAATACAATTTTACCAAAAAGTTGACTATGCTCGTTTAACTTGCTTTTCGACGTCAAGGTCTTCGATTCTTCCCTCGTTCGAATTTGACAAAATAATTGATGAATATTAGGTTGTCCGTACTTTGGATGCACCAACGATGATTAATTGCTTCACCGAGAGACTTCGTCTTTTGTAAAATCAGCTGGCCTGAATATATATATCGGCGATATTAATTAATTACTTCGTTCTGAACCATGCCGATCATTTTCCTGCATCCGCAGTTTTACCGGGAATATTAACGCGGCAATTAGGTGAGTGGAGGGAAATGAGATTTTTGCAGGCTAATATTTCCCTTTTAGCTAATTGAGGGACACGGTTTCATACTTTCGGGTGTAGTTCTGTTCTCGGTTCGCGAGCATACGAACAATTTTGCGCGAAGAAAGTCTTGACCAACTACCGGAGTGGACCAGAAAGAGAGAGAGAAAGAGAGAGAGCGAGAGAGAGGACGAGAGACTAGCCGGAAGCGAGAGGATGCGCTCGCAGTCTCCAGCCATTATGAAATATGTTCGGAGCGTGGACGGATGGTACTCGAGGGATACAAACAAGCTTTTCATCAAACGTTACGGGGAAGGGCGAAAGCCCCTGGAACTTTCAACTAACGCGGAGCTTGTTAGTTCAATCCCTCACAAAAGGTGTCTCGCCGAGGCTTCCGTTACCATTTCGTCGTCTTGCCCTGTGGCTCTGCGACCCTGTTACGCTCGCGTTAACTCCGAAATGAAAAGATACGCGAACCAGGATCCCGAGTCCTTCCGGCTTTATGCGGGAATCGGGACACCGCGATCGTTAAGTTATTTTTCTGCTATCTCCCAGCAAAACCCTTCTCTTGGCTACGTAACTTTCTTTGCAGCTTGGATATTTATACGAATTTTCTGGACGCTGTCTAAAGTGAATTTAAATTTAATGGGCTTTTAACGACTAGGTCAGTGACCACAATTGTACAGAACGAATCGGGTCAGTGACCGCAATTGTACAGAACGAATCGGGTCAGTGACCAGAACTGTTCTGGGCAAACGAGGTCAGTGACCACAATTTCGCAGAATGAGTTTGAACAGTCCACCGAGAAGGGACTGTAAAAAGACTATTGCAACATCGTAAGTAAATAATTCCTCGAGACGTTCTCCATAGGAACTCCCGAAGAACAGTTGTCTTGAGTGTTTACCGACACGGAACAAAGGAAATCTTTCGAAAGACAGTCACTGACATTCGCGATGGGAAAGTTCGTAATGGATCGACGGCAGTGGGCGATGATAGAGGAAAAGGGGATAGGGTGCGGGGGTGGGTTGTGCGTCTTTTAAATCAGCCGGCAATTGGGTCACGGGGGCTGAAGGCTTGCGAAACGACAAAGGGAGCGCACAAAGTTCGGCACGCGGATCGTCGGATATCGGCTCGGCGTCGGATCACAGGCGGGCAATTTCTCCGCTAATTAGACCGATCCGATCGGCCTAGTTGCACGCTTTTGCTTAGGCGAGTGTGGCGCAAAGGCAAAAGCATTCGTCGTAGTGCGCGGCGGCGGCGACTTCGTTCGAACGGGAATCGGGGCATGCATTAAACATCCGGCCAGATCGAAGGGATTTAATAATGCAAAACGCTCGGCCACTCGATTACGCTGGCTACCATCGAGCTCGTCCCCTTGCACGCATAAGTTCACCTGATCTTGGCCTGTGGTCGTCGCTTGCAAAAAGAAAACAACCCAAATTAATTCGACAACTTTGCGAGATATTAACGAGGAACAATCGAAGCAGATATGAAAGGGGGATGAAAGATTGGTAGACTCGATAAATCCACGAAAGAAACAGAAGAAATAGAAGGGTGGCCGAACGACCCTAGCTGTTTTCGCACGCGGAAACAGCAAGTGTAGAAGGGAAAGGGATCAGAGCGGATCCACGGCGACGAACACTGGAAGTCTCTCAGCGAGCCGTCAATATTTCAGCAACTTTTTCAGCCCCGTTCCGCGTTCGCGCCTCGACAAATGCTTAGGCCACGCTTAGCCCTTCTTATCCTTGCCCAACCTTTTATCGAGGATTCCCGCCGCCTCCCTGGAGCCAGGGTTTACGACACGCGACCGGGAAAAATTGTGGGATCCTGGGAAATATTGGGAACGCGACGGCTAGGGACTGGGAATCTCTTCTTTTCCACTGACCAGGCTGAAACCAACCGACCTGAAACTCTTCTCCTACCGCAACGGTGATCACACTGCATCAGCGTCCGACTGTATTTCCTGTAAGATAGATTTCGAGTCCTGTGGGATTTTTATCCTGGGAGTCTTTGTGATCTGGGAAAAATTGAAATGTCGGCAAGGAGCTCCCAAAATATTTTTACTTCTTCTTTTGGATCGTCTCTGTTCGACCAGACGAGAGATAATTTCGTTCATCTTTTTACGCTTTATGCTTGCAACGATGCAAGACGGGTGCAGCAAGGTGCAAGCTTGCAAATTAGAAGCCGACAGACACGTCCCCGAACGAGGTACCCGGTTTTTGCAGATCGCATTCGTGAGAAATGACGTCGTTGCAACGTCCGGGGCACTCGTGTCGCCGCAACGTTATCGCGTTATTATGCGATTCCCTCGGTTGTTGTGTAATAGCTCGGACCTCTCGGCCGTTATGCGAGTCGTTCTACGATCGATACACCGTCTGCTCGGATGCACCCGCGTCCCCTGTATACTAACTAAACAGCTTCGGCGCTTGTCAACTACACCGACGTGTGATTTTCGCCGGTGAAAGAGAAAAATCTCACCCTTTAGCTTCATCGTTTCCTCTTCGTGTAGAAAATTCGCGGAGCTTATCAACCAAGTTTTATAGGTCGCCTCGATCTTCGGACCGCTTAAGCCGCGTCGGGGTTAAAGCCACTGGCAGACCGCGCTCTGCAATTTATCTTGTAAAGCGTTGCAGAAAACGCGAACTCGCGTCAGCGTAACCGGCGCCATCGCATATTGCGCTTCTTCGTAGGATGGGCTTCATGTTCCGCGGCCGCATCTGTGTGAGTCTGTGTAGCTGAAAGAAAACAGACCATATACTCGGGCTGCTGTATAGAAACAACGCGTACACCGTAATCATACTGTAAAGGCGTCTGAATTATGAAGAAGTTAGTCAATAGAACACAGGACAGTTTTATATATCGGATTCTTCATAAAGAAAGTCAAGAGTACATCATTCTTCGCAATTAGCTGGGTCAATGACCGCAAACAGCCTTGAACGATCGCGGTCAGTGACCGTATCATTGAGCGATCACGGTCCGTAGCCGTAATATTGAATGATCGCGGTCAGTGACCGTAACATTGAATGATCGTGGTCAGTGACCTACAACAAATTCATATAATTTAATCGCATTTCACAATTCAATTCGACGAAGTGAAATGCGCGTTTAAAGCTTGAAACGATAACGGAAAAGATCTTGCTCGACTCCGTTTGTTTCCAAGCTCTCCCAGACCAGATCCCGAATGGCTTTAAAATGGAATTTCAGGCTTCACATTAGAATAAATAAATGCGACAGCAGTCGCCGAGTAAAAATGGCGCGCGCGGTATCTCGATCTGGGTGCTAGCAGCTTAATTAAAATCACGAAAAATCTAGAGTGACGGTTCTTGCTCGCGCCCGAGAGAGAGAGAGAGAGAGAGAGAGAGAGAGAGAGGACGAGAGAGTCCCAGTTTACAGTTGCGAGATCCGGCTCCTCGGATAAACTGGAATAAGTCTCCGCACGCAAAGGACGCTGGCAAGATCCCGTCGGGGTTTACTGCAAATTGTATTCGCAGAAACAGGCGGCGGCGACCTGCTAGTTTTTACTCTCTCTTTTCTACTCTCCTCTTCTCTCTCTCCCTGGTTCCCTTTTTTTCCGTCGTGGGGGGGGGGGGGGGTCAGACGAGTATATCGTTGCAACGAGAGCGCAGCGCAACGCTGTGCAACATTTTCGGCAACGCCGAGCTTTGCGACTTCAAAGCGGCCGAAGTATGCCAACAATTGCTTTGTTCCCGACATCGTCAAACATTTCTTCCGTTACTCGGTTATACGAGTACACACGGCTGACAAAGAGCCACGCCACTCGCAGATTTCGCCGGAATTTGCAGGACCTCGAACAATGTTCGTGTCTGTTTTTTTCTAAACAATTAAAATTCTACACGGAAAACTGTCTCGACCCCGAGGATCCCCGTTTTAATCGTATGTTGCTCGCCCACCGCCGCGCCGCCAGGATACGGACTTAATTAAATTATTTAAATTGAATCATGCGAGTGACCGTCACTTCATAAAGCAAAAATGCGCCGGTGAAATTTTTACGAATTTTAAAGAGCCGCACGGGGAACACCGGTATGAATAATAATGCTTAATGCGCCTCACCCGGGTAATGCAGGGCTAATTGTGCTTCATTGGGGTTTACAACCGGACCCACAATTTGCGCAAACCACACCATGCAGTTTGTAAATAACATTCTTTTTCAGCTTCTCGCCGAGATAGTTTAAATTTCACTGGCGAAATAATTTCATGACGGTCCAAAAATTCATGTGTTACTTGAAAATCCGGAGAATTAGTTGCCAATTATTAGTAGAGATACCCATTTCACGTGTATTGAAAATACACGTGTACACGTGCAATTAATGTATCCGTGTAGAAGTCCGGATCCTATTTAATACACGGATACACGTGTTCACGTGTATCAAAATATACGGCTAATACATGTATAACCGTGAACTTGAATATACGGGTACACGTGTATTATCCGTGTATTTTGATACGCGTGTGAAAGAAAATGTATATTTTGTTAACAAAGTTACAGTGAATTAAAGTTTTTATATTAAAGGTAAACAAATTTACATGTTACACAACCGAATGTATTATTATTATTAATAAAATTAATATTGGTACCCGTGTATTATCCGTGTAGCTTGATACACGTGTACCCGTGTATTATCTGTGTGTTTCGATATGCGTGTACACGTTTACTTCAGTACCCGTGTATCCGTGTACAAAGATGTACACGGAAAAATACGGATATACAGGGTCATCCGTTTTTAAACGGCTAAACGTCAACCAGCTATAGAGGGCCCCAAATGGAACAACTTTCACCCCTAACACTTTTTTTGATTCGGTCTTGATTTTTAGATAATTGCAAAAACCCGTCATTTTTTGCGTTCACTTAAGATTAAATATATTAGGACTGCAATTATGTATCTTGATGATTTTTCCTTTGTTTGGTTTAAAATAAATAGGGGCATCTTTTTTATTGAGTCAACTTTTTTGTATGACCTTCGAATCTTGGTTTTTTTGACATGGGGCACGTTTGACGTTTGGCCGTTTAAAAACGGATGACCCTGTATATTAGTACACATGAACACGTGAATACGTGTATCCTCAATACACGTCCAAAACCGTGATTTCTAATTATTAGCAAGCAATTCTCTTCGGTTTAGAGATATTTTTGATGACGCCGCTTTGCGAAGGTTGCTAAATCGATTCTAAATCCTCGGTTCGGGACCACCTACTGTGCATTATTGCGAACGTTTCTTCGCGGATCTTGCAGCATCCGGATGCCGCAACGATCATTAACAGTCGCCGAGATTCTTATCCACCGCCGGCATATAGGTCAGAGCCGTTCATTTCCATAGTTTGATATTCGCGGCTCGGCTGGCTGCGAACTTTGTTCGGATTTATGACGGTAATGAGATTTACATATTAAATTATCCGCCGGCAGATAGTCGCGGCCAACAATTCCCATGCGTACAATACGTTTCCGCGCGCCTAATTAAAAGCAACTCGGCTCCGTGTCTGCATACGCACACGCGGAAACCGCTTCCTCTGACTGCACGTCGCGTCGCGTCGAGTAGAGTCGCGTCGCGTCGCGTCGTCTCTTTTGTCGTAACGTTGCCAGACAGAATAGTCTCTGTCGCGAATCTCTGCGCAGTTGATTAATCCAGCGTAGATCCCTACGATCGAGCGTCGATCGTCCTTTGACGGAGTACCCGAAGCTTCGCAGAACTTCGCTGCAGCGTAGATCCGTTATAGAGCCCTTTACACAGGATGAACGGAACTCTGCTATCTCGAACCACTCGGCAACCGTTCGCCGGATGAAAATGTTTTTTCCAAGGAAATTGTACCGTGTTCAGTGGAGAACATTAGCTGATAATTAGTTTTTTATTCCATCGTTTTATTGTTTATATATCGTACGAACCATTTTACACAATATAATAGGATTAAAAGATTTAAAAGAATGTTTCGACGAAGAAACGAACTATCGGAAAAACTGATTATCAGAATATTAATTCCATTTAACCCTTTGCACTCGGAGCCATTTTAATTAAAAAACGAAGGATTTTTCCATTCTAGAATATTTACATTTTTTTGCATATGAAACTGATATAATATCTCATGTAATGTGTAAATGTCTAGTAGTTTATTAAATACGAACAAAAATAATAATAAATAATGAATTTAATGATTTCGGCGCAAGGTTCGATCATTCAAAAACAATCAGCAAATGTGCAATTAATAAAGCATGCTTCTCGACGTTTCGATCATAATGTTGATCATTTTCAGAGAGACATATTTTGCGTTTGCTGTGAACACAATAACCACATTGAAGAAAAAATGTTGAGTTACAAAATGGACTTTATTCCATGGTGGCAGATATGTAACTGAGTTACATATCATCAGTTACATATCTGCCATGAAACGTCGCGTCGAGAAGCATGCTTTATTAATTGCACATTTGCTGATTGTTTTTGAATGATCGAACCTTGCGCCGAAATCATTAAATTCATTATATATTATAATTTCGATCGAGAAAAATTCACGTTAAAAATAATAATGAGAAGAATATTTTTAAGAATGGCATAGCAATTTTCAGTGGTGCCTCGGAGTCGCCATCTGAGTACTAAGGGTTGATAATCTACAACTTTTATCTGAAACATTATTTTCTACAACAATCATTGATTTTTAAGCAACACGTTGTGTTGTAAACAAAAAATTCGTAACTTCTTTATAGAAGCAACCTATGAGAAAAATTAATTACCAGAGTGTGGTGACTAAGCTTTCCACAAGCTGTGTTGGAAACATTATTTTCCAAGAACAAACAGTTGACGAGTAATTTCGAAGACCGTGCCACCTTGTAGATCTCTCGTGCGGTGTTCGCTGAGTCTGTCGTTCCGTGAGCTTCCATAGAAATTGAAGCAGCAGCGTCGTCGTCGTCCCGGATACCGGTAAGCAGCGGGTTGCGAGCGGGTCGCGGCGCGGGTTCTCGATAAGGTCGAAACAGCACAGCCTCCTCGCGTCTATCCTGTCTGTCCTTTGTGGTAGACCTCTTGATTCTCGTGGCCCTGATATTTTGCCAAGAGTTTCTCTCTCCATCGCGAAATAAGTTCCAGGCCTTGTCTGCCAGGGAAACCCTTCTTGTTACGTAACCGCAATATGTTTCGACGGTGTCGCGTCGCGAAAACACGAAAATCACCAATGAACAGGCCCCGATCGCGACACTTATCCTCGCATTTTTACGGAAATTTCCACTAACAAGTAACACTACCCAACTGATACTCACTGATTTTAATGAAATTTAACGTACCTATTAAACATCGAAAAATATTAAATACGTGTTTTTGGTTTCGGCTAAATATGCTTTTTAGGGGTAGAAAGCACCCCTCGGTAACACTACCCCTCAGTAACACTACCCATCTGATACTCACTGATTTGAGTGAAATTTAACGTACTTATTAAACATCGAAAAATATTAAATACGTGTTTTTTTGTTTCGGCTGAATACGCTTTTTAGGGGTAGAAAGCACCCCTCAACGTCTCAAGATGGAAACGTTTGGGGCTAATTATTTCTTAAAGGATACAGTTTCAAAAAAATGTGCCAGTACCAGAGTTGCACAGTTCAAGGTGATGAACTTGGTGGCGTCCTTGAAATCGACCTTGAGGTTTCCATGCTAAATCCGGCAAGTTCGGCTTATTATTTCCAAATTTAATTGATCTTAAAAATCGACCCCAAGGTCGATTTCAAGGACGCCATCAAGTGCATCACTCTGAATTGTACCTACTCTGGATCTAGCACATTTTTCAGAAACTGTATCCTTTAAGAAATAATTAGCCACAAACGTTTCCATCTTCAGACGTTGAGGCGTGCTTTCTACCCTTAAAAAGCGTATTTAGCCGAAACAAAAAAACACGTATTTAATATTTTTCGGCGTTTAATAAGTACGTTAAACTTCATTCAAATCAGTGAGTATCAGTGAGTACAGTTTCTGAAAAAAGTGCTACATCCAGAGTTGTACAATTCAGTCCTTGAAATCGACATTGGGGTCTATTTTCAAGGTCAATTAAATTTGGAAATAATAAACCGGACTTGCCGGATTTAGCATGGAAATCGACCTCAAGGTCGATTTCAAGGACGCCATCAAGTGCATCACTCTGAACTGTACATCTCTGGATCTGGCAATTTTTTCAGAAACTGTATCCTTTAAGAAATAATTAGCCACAAACGTTTCCATCTTCAGACGTTGAGGGGTGCTTTCTACCCCTAAAAAGCGTATTTAGCCAAAACAAAAAAACAGGTATTTAATATTTTTCGTTGTTTAATAACTACGTTAAATTTCATTCAAATCAGTGAGTATCAGTTGGGTAGTGTTACTTGTAAGTTGTGTTCAGAAACGTTAAAAATTATTTATTTCAGGCTATTATAGCGTCGAATTTGTCGTTTCCAAGTATCTGCAAGAGAGACTTGCTTTCCCGTGACAAAATTTATTCGAACGTCACTAAACTTCACGATGGACGTCGAACCCTTGGCGAACCAGTTCGGTACTGTGTTGAAAGCGACCGCCGGGTCCCCTGGGACCCAACCTAGCATCCTTCGGCCACGATTATTACTTAATCCCCGTCGGTCGATGTAATCGCGGACGATTCCGGCGAGCATCGACGGCCGACTCCGTAATCTGCCGCGCATCGATTATCGTTATTTATTCAATGAACGGGAGAAAATTCGCCGGTGCCGCCTCGTAGCCGTCGCGCCGCGCCGCCGCCATCGCGGTATGAATTACCGTGATAATAACGCGGCTGTAACCGGGAACAATGGATACGTATAATTTTCGCGAATTACAGATAGTCCAGGAACACAATCTGATTCGTTACCACGCATTGGAAACCGCGCTGCTATTCATTTTGTATCGGCGACCGACGTCGAATCCGGGACGAATTATCTCGTGCTGATTCTGTTTGCTCCGCGGCCTTTGTGGCAGCTTTTTATGGCTCTGTCGTTCGTTAGGACTGTTTTTAACCGGATTTCACCGTAATAATCGCGGTTCGTTGGATGCCAGCGTTGCGTTAGAAACACGATCGGATCGACTTCGGATCGAACGTGTAATAAAAAGGGGCATTCGTTACTGTTGGTAGTTGGCCGAAGTTATCGGTTAGCGAACTTTTCGCTTTGTTACCCCGCCAAGTTAATCTTGGGCAACTAGTTGAAATAATAGGATCGGATCGAGTGGAATTGATTTGAAGGAATCGCGTTTCTTCCCAGACTTGTCGAAGGATTCGTCGGTAAGGCTGATCCGACAAGTCCTGCCTTATACGTGCGCAGATCTTCGGTCGATCTGTATTTTACCACGTTTTTATTAGCTCGCTTTCATGTCTGTCTGTCTGTCTGTCTGTTCGGTACAAATTTTGCAATTGATTTTAAAATAACTTCCCGATGAACTAGAGACTTGAAATTTTTAACATAGCTCAGAACTGGATGACAATGCAATATTTAAAAAAATTTTTTAAAAAGCCTATGTTTCACTTCGACTTGCATGATAACGCTTGCAAGCAAGTAAGACACTCCGATGAGACTGGTAAAAGTATCACTTAAAGCACGTAATGTGATTTGCACGACAACGATTGCAAAAGAAGCATGAGCCGATACTAGTAGTGACCTTCTTTCCCACTTTTGGTACCAGTCTCCGATGAGGTCGTTTTTAGGCTCCTCGTGGATCGAGAGGTTGGCCTTAGGTAAGGAGAGGAACACATCGTCTATTGTAATGAGAGAGGGAGCTATTCGGATTGGTGCTGTCAACCTTTCATTCTCCAATCAGGATGCCCGTAATTGTTCAAACCTCCCTCCGTGCAGTGTTGCCAGGTCGAGAAAATCGAGGGGAATACAGGTACCCCCTCTCTGATGGCCAGAGTCGTAATATGTGACACGTTGCGCGTGCGCGACGGGGATTGAGTGGGACGTGGTACTGGAATGGGATAGTGGAAGGGGAAAAGTAGGGGAGTAAATGAGTCCGAATTCGGACTCATCTGGCGACACTGCCTCCGTGTGGTCTAGCGGATAGTCTAGTTGGAAGGAGGAGTGGTGCTATACCTGTGCTATACCTACAAAAACGCAACAAAATTTTTTGAAAATTTGACAAGTTATAATTCTTACTAGATTAATGCAATTACCAAAGTTTGGGTTCGATTCACTGCACCGTTTAAGAATTATAGCAACTTAAAGTTTGCACATTTTAACACGTCTTCTTATGGAGAATTCATAATATAAATATAACATGAAATTCACTAATTAAACGAAAGCTTTTTAAATTAATCTATTTTCATAATGCAAAATATACTCATGAATGGCTTTCATTGACAATATATTGATGGATTTCGAATTTCCTGTACTTTTGTCTCCCATTGTACCTCCAGAACATCCTTAACGAAAGCGAGGTTTCTTTAGGTTTAGGCGTTTATGATCGTGGACTGAGGGTCGATTGCTCCGAGGGTTACTAGCTACTTGAAGTTAATATTGTCTACATCTAGCAGCAGTGTAGAGAGCTAGCTTAATCCCTAAAACGGTTTGTTGGTCACGAATGTCTAATAAATAAATGCGGAAGACGACTCTCAGTGATTCTATTAATTCCGCGATGAAAACGTTTCTTTTCGAAAACTGCGGTTCTTGCGACGGAACAGTTTCGTTGAATTTAGATTCAGTTGGAGTTTCCGGAGCACTATTTTCGGAATTCACTCGGCTGATAGAGGCAAGATGGCCGGCAGCTTCGGTAACCGGATTACCCTGTCGCGGACAATTTGTTCGTCGACGAGGACCGGCGCCATCGCGTCGACGTCGACATCCTCGTCGTCTTCGTCGCGAGACACTCGATCCCCGATAATCGAGATTCTAGCCGTAATTTCGCTGTCCCCGGAGATATCCTCTCGTTGACTCGGTGCGCCGTAAAGAGCCGCGACCTACACGCCGAAGAGCGCTGCGAACGCCGTAACCGACAATTAACTCTAATTTCCGTGAGACCTAGCCGGCCCCGGTCCTTCCCCGGCTGAATTGCGACCCGTTTTCTTCCACCGTTCCCCTACCCCCTCACCTGGAAACCCTGGAACGGAGTGTAACTTCTCACAATTACCATGATACACCCCGGCCCGCCCGGTAATTCGATCAGAACTACGGGCCAAGTTGCCCGCCCCCGCAGGAAACCAGGTCCCAACCAGGAACCCCAGACGATCTTTACACGGTGCGCGAGATGTAAAGTGGTTTCTTGCGAGATAGAGGTTCGTCTTCCCTTCGAGAAACCCCTTCGTGCGTCTCGTCCCGTCCCGTCCCGTGCCGTCGCGTCCCGTCGCGTCGCGGGAACCCTTGAACTTCGCGAAGTCCCTTGATAATGAGCGAGAAACTGCCTTCCGAAGAATTTCTTGCAGAGACTGCGTAGGGTCGTGCTTTTAGGTGGCTTCGAGACGTTTACTTCGAGAGAGATTTCAGTTTCATGGTTGTGTAGAGGCTCGTATCGTCGTTTCTGAACGTCGAAATTCTGGTTTCGTACCTTCTAGTAACATTTTCGAACAATTTGTTGCGCACCGCGTTAAGGGGGAAGAGTAGTCACATGATTTTCCCTAGAATACCCTAGAATACTCTAGAATACCCTAGAATACCCTGAGTGAGGGCTCAATCTAAAGAGGAAGGTTCAGCGCATAGTCTGCAAAATAGGGAAAAAAGTCGAGAAAACAACCGCAGAATCCAATGTATTTTTCTGTCACAAAAATAGTTTTTTTGACTGCTATCATAAGCAAGGCACTATGAGCTGAACCTTCCTCTATCAAACGAGCCTTTATGCAGCTCTAAATTTGCTCGAAAAATCTAATCCTGCAAACCCAAATTTCGGCCAGATTTCTAGGGTATTCTAGAGTATTCTAGGGAAAGTCACGTGACTACCGTTCTCTCTTAAGACGTCGTCGCTTAAGCTCTTGTGATAACGCGATTCGAACCGATTCCCTACGATCTGATCGGGTGGTAAGGATGTTAATTTTTGAATTAGCAACACTGTTTAACAAATAACTCTTACATTTATTCAACAATTATTTACACTTTGAAGAAACGAATGGAAACGTATGAAAAATGAAAAACGAAATGAAGTGATTTAAATAGTTTAGAGTTGACGTTGTCGATTGAAAGACTGGAGATGAAGTGACGATGATGGTGAGCATGAGCAAAAAATCAAGGTTCGGAAAGGGCGTGACTTCGCTATGAGCCATGCGGATTTGTCGATTGGCATTTTTCCGAAATTGTTGAGGGAAGCGGCCGTCTCAGCTAATTGGTTAATGTTAGAATTAGTGGTTCGGAATATTCAGCCGGGATCAGGATCAGTCTTATTTAATTAAACACAGACTTGTAACTTGATATAGCACAGGTTTTATTTTAATAAGCGCGTACGTGTCGGTTGAGATACAGAGAATAGTGAGCATACAAAAAGAGAAAAGAATAGAAAGAGGGCGTGCGGACTATTTGAGTATCCGAGGTGAATTTAAAAATATAGAATTTATTTCTAATAATTAAAGAACATGCAATGGAAAGGGCAAGTGACCACCCCTCATTAACGTTCACTCGCAGGTACAGGTATACAGGTATAGCAAGCAATATATCAGAAAAGCGCGTGATTCGAACAAAGCATGGTTGAACAAAATGTGAAGATGGCTCGAATTTGGCCGTCAGATGCGCACCTAGGATCTACAGGGTGTCCCAGTATTGATGGTACAACCGTAGAAGGGGTGATTCTACACGAGAAAGTATGTCGAAAATACGGAATATATTTTGTTCGTTTGAGGCTTTGTTTTCGAGAAAATCGACTTTGAAAATCTGTCAAGTTTTCGTGGCTAGCATTTGTAAGAAGTAGAATCAGTAGGTCATGATCAGACACGCCAGACGATTCCTATTCAATAGCCCGCGTGTTCGTCGAATTTTCAAACTCAATTTTTCTCGAATACGAGGCGTCAAATGAAAAAAAACGCATTCCATATTTTCGACTTATTTTCTCATATTGAATCATCCCCTCCACGGTTGTACCATCAACGCCGGAACACCCTGTATAAAACACTAAATTCAGACGAGTAGTGATGGCTTTTCGGAAAAATTGCTGCTATGCTTGTTTTGATGCTACGTTTTCTTAACCCCTTTCACTACGATTCATTTTACGGTTGCAGTGATTAGAACGTATTTGTTGTTTCTAATTTCTTAGAAGAAAAGAAGTTTGTATGTAATTTATACCTATGCAGTCTCCAATGGTTTCAACAACAAGAAAATATAATTTTGTTTCAATTTAAAGTTTAAAGGAAATCAGTAGCATGAATATTTAGTAGACTATCTTCGAAATCTTCGTCACGAGTCCGACTCGGTATTATAGTGCAAGGGGTTAAAATGTACAAGGCAGATGGGGTTGTTTTATGAAAACTCAACTACCTGGTTTACAGTTTGATGTGAAAAAATATGAACGGTCGGAAGATCTTTAACTGCGCTGAACACAATTTAGTGTTGTATCTCATTGTTATTAACATGGTCGAGAAATGTTTCTCGAGAAAAATCGTCTCGCACCAGGACTCGTGGAAGACGAATTTGAAATTTGTCATGCTTCGCCTTTCGTCAACAATTTAAATTTGCCTCTCATTATTCTACCCTCTCTTCCTCGATGCGCTGTTAAACGAGTTTCGCTCGAATTAATAAACCATCCGGAATTGGAAGCAGAGGCTCGATCAGTCTCTTGTACAACAACGATGCAATTTCGCGAGTTTCGAGGGACCCTGCCATTTATGTCCCGAGATTGGCCCTTTTCCTCCGCCTATTGCATCTCGAGGAAAAGCGAATTTGCCGTAGAAAAGGCTCTTTCCTCGGTAACACAGCCTCGTTCCGTCCCCCACGTCCGTTGGCCAGAGGACCGTCAGCCGTCATTTCGACGAATCCTTGCCGTTTGCTCGTCTTTAGCCGATCGTCCGCGACGGACCGAATCGAGAATTGATTGCCTCCGGGCGATCGCGACACTAGAAATTGTCGAAATGGAAAAAAACCAACGAAGAAAGAGACAAGGCTCTTTGTCTAACCTTATCGAACTCCCATCGGAGCGTAATCGAGCCAATTTGCGGGATCGATCGGGTCCGCCGGAAATGGCCTCGCGAAATCGTTGCGAGAATACCACCCCCCGGGGCCGGCGAAAGTGCTCGATCGATGCCGCATACCACCTCTGTCATAAACAATTATTCGCGCACTCGGAAATATTTATTCCGCGGCCGGAATTGGAGAGAGCAGCACAAAACGGGCAAGCTCGCGAAAATAGCGAAAATTCGTTGCGGAATATTATAATATTTGGGGAAACACGACTGGAATTGTTACGGCATAATATTTATAATATTTTTAATGGATACGCTGTTATATGCGGCATACAATGCGTCGTTTCGTATGCGAGTTTTACCCCCGCTGTCCTTTTTCTGATACTGTTTCCGCATATTTTTGTTGCGGGTTCTTTTGTTTCGCTTCCGGTTGAACTCCGGCTGCAGTTTTTCCACACCGGAGTTTTTGCCAAACCGCCCCCGGGGGGCGGAACTCGTTCTTCTGCAGTTTCGCATAATTGTGTGCCCGTGATCGGGCTGGATCTTGCGTGCGTTTGCTGCTCGAAGTACTTAACACGGCTCGAGATCAACGAAACCTAACCTAACCTAACCCAGACTTAGTAGTAGTAGTAGTAGTAGTCATGCTTTTGCCGGGGAGTAACGAATCGGTCGTTCTCACTTCCTTAGGGCACACCGTTCTTTCATCATCGGTTTCACAATTGGCGCTGCCGGCCTCGGCCCTTTATTGGGTTGCAATTGTCCATTCATTTTTCGGTCTAGTCTCTGTTTTATATGGCCCGAGCCGCTTACAGAAGTGTCGACCTACTAAACGGGATGGTCATCATTGATGAGACGGCCATTCTACCTAAATTGATAGTTTTTGAGCTTTTTAGCAGGGTGTCTCGCCTGCCCATGTTTTGACTCCCCTCACTTCACCATAGTTACATGTTGAGAGCGTCAATTTATTATTCCCTTCCATACCCTATTTCTAGATATTCCAGAAATTTACCCTCTCCCACCCTTGGAATATATTCCATTCCTAATCTTTGATTCTAAATGGCATAAAAGTAAGGGATCGCGAAGTGTTCTGCATTGGGGAGAAGTTATAGCAAATCCACAGCTTCAAACCGACTTTATCGAAATTTTGACTGTGCCAAAATATCAATTCCATCGCGCTCTCCACTGCCGAGACTAGTCCGCGTGGGGTAACCCAGACCAAACCGCGGTGAAACATTCGAGGACGAAAAGGGAGGGAACTTGGAATTGCGAGACACTGTAGGGACAGAATATTCTTCAGAAATTATTTTCCACTAGCTGGAGTATCAATGAATATTAACGGTGTGTCTAGAAAGTATCAGTGAAGAAAGAATCGTCGAGTTTGGTCGGACAGGTTGGTTCCGGCGAGAAGGGCGATAGTTAATTGCCTGCCACAGGATTCCAGGATCGAAAAAATTGACGGGCGACGGACAAACGAGCAGGATCGCGGAACGATATCGTTTCTATATTTAAATAGCGGAGGTTTCGGTGGGAATTATACGTCATTAGATCGATCCGCGGCACTATTTTCGGATCAGGAAGTTGCACGAACTCGTTACAGCCAGCAGCCGGCGCCCGTTCCGCTGAAAGGTATAAGAAGCTTTGGCCGAAGAGAAATTTCCGGTCTCAGCCGGCAGGCAGCCGGAAACTTAGGTGGAGCTGATAAATTTGAACAGTTCCCGGCGTTCCCGGCGCCGAACTTTCTCTTTGCCGTGGGCTAATGGCGGAGGTCCGAGCGCTGGCTTCATTTCGACAAGTTCGGAACGTTGGCGAACGCGTTCCTGGTTGTCCACGGATCGTTTTAACCTTGTTAGCCACGTTTTTCCTGGTCCAACATATCATTACTTCGAATTCGAATTGTTCCTGTTCTTCCTGCGTTGACCGGAGCAAAGAAGCCACGCCTACTTCTGTTAAATACGGAAAGGTATTGAGGATCTTCGGTGCTAGATTTTTAGTGGATATAAAGTTCAAGGCATTGTACTGACTCTGTAGAAGTTGTGGGCAACAGTGCCACGCCCACTGGGGTAAGCCACGCCTATTTTTAACACGTTGACTGTCACGTGAAAAGCCAATTTAATTTTAATCATGTTATAATATTAAAAACTCTAATTATAGTACATAGTAATCATCAATGATTATATTTTCTATTCATTTATTAATCAATTTTTGTTCATGTAAGCCAACCTTGATTTTTTATTCTTCACCCTGAGGCTATCTATTCATATCGACACGAGTTATCGCGTAGTTGGCAGGCAACGTGTTAACAGAAGGATAATTAGACTTCTGTGAGGAAACAGACACATTCAAAAGTTTCTTTCACTTCGCTCTAGATCTGTTCGAATTGTATAGAAGCCGAGGGCAAAGAAGCCCCGCCCACTTGGAACAATCCACACTCACTCCACCCAGAAAAATAAGCACAGCCAGCCCTCTCCCGGCGTAGTTACCAAATTCGCAAGATTCAAGTTGCCATAATTGTTTCGACGGTTCCAAAGTCGCTTGCTCCGCGGGTTAATCGTTGCTCCGAGTGGCAGAGTAACGGGAGCGAGGAGCCCCCATCGCCTACCCATGCTGTACAAGCTCGTGGAACGCTCCATTTGCCGGGTAGTCGCTTACAATTTGAATATCTCGTGCTCAGCGCCATTGTAATTATTACACGGCGCGGCAGATGCGCAATTCGCTAATTGCGGCACGGGGCGGCTAGGTGTCGCGCGAACTGCTGCGTTATCTTGTGTCTTGGGATAATCGTGGAACACGGTGGATTCCGCGGATGAGAACGGCGAGGCATGAGCGGGAGTAGGCGTGTGCGAGAGTGTAGGTATAGTCGCCGGAACGGGCCACGGCGATTGTTCCGGCGCGGCTGATAAATGTTACTGGCATAGTTGTTCCCCCAATGTGTTGCGTATAATCCAGTTTAATCCGGGATTAGACGCATAAGCTACGGCTTAATCCGATGCCTCGAGAACGTGTGTCCGCCATTTGCATACGCAGAAGCTCGGCTGCTCCTCTTTGCCGTCGAGTGGCGTGTCTTTGAAGATAGCCTCGGGAGACGTCTTGCAGTTTCGTTGAGATAGCCGGTCTTCCGCTCAGAAATTGTAATTCAGTGGGTCCTGAGCAAGGTGCTCAGAGCTAGCCTGGGTCCCAAACGAGGGAGCGCAACTTGTACCGAGTTCAGAACCATGGGATCTAGGCCCAACCATTTTTATTTTATTTTTTTTTAACCAGGAGGAGGAATGCAGTTACGCATACCCCCAAATAGGGATAGTGTGAGACTCTAACGGTCTAGGTTAGGATCTAGGAGGAGGTTCAGTGGGGATTGCCGGTCCTTCTGACCTATCGAGTCCCACACTACCCCCTATTTGTGCGTAAATGCATTCATCCTCCTTGTTAAAGAAAAGAAGGCCTAACCTAGGTAAAAAAAGCGAAAAGAATTTTTGGGCCCGACCCGGCCCGACCATCGACTACCCGGTACTTTCGGTTTGTCGTACACCTGCTAGTCTCAGCAGGCGGTTCTCGGTTGTAGCCGGGTCTCGTTAGGCGTTTTACGGGATTGAGCGGGTTGATCGTCGATTAACGGACCCGGAAACACACTTTCCATGGAATTGATATTAACGGCGGGGGACGTCGCACGCCACGGGAACGTCCCGGGGACGTTCTCCGCGATAGCTTTACGGCCCGGCCAGGATCCATTTAACTTCCCTGAAAGCGTTATCGCGGTAACTCCGCGGGGAACGTTGTAACAGTTGAACGGGGGGAAGAGCTTATGATCCGGACGACGTAATTTACGCCGGGATACAGCCGGGGAACAGACGTCAGCCCAGCCTGAGATCGGTGTTAATCCCGCCGCCTTACGATTTTCCTCGTCGATGAACTAGTCAGAGTTACCACCACCACCACCACCACTACCACTACCCAAGCTGCGAGGAATTTGACGGGCGAGTACTGTGGCTTTCGGTTCTTCTGCAAATAGATTGTTTAGTTTAGTAGTTGTTGTTAAGAGAGTGGTTGTGCGAGCCTGCTCTCGGCGTTGATAATGGCGATTCATCGGTCGGTTTGGCTCGAGGGGTATAAATCAGGCTCATCTTCGTTAAGTTTAGTTCGGAATCTTCGTTACGAGCGTACTTTGCTGTTACGAGGCTCGGGTTTATGAGGACGTAACCGAGACTTAAGCGGGCTGGGGACTAAACCTAAGCCGGATCCAGGTCGAGTATTATTCTGACATGACCTAGATACCGGTTGGAAGCAAGACGATTCGACGATAGGACCGCGGAAACGGCATTCGGGCCTAAGTGAAATCCAAAGCAAGAGAATTCTCAGCCTCTAGGCCTAACCATTCGGATTTCACGTAGGTCCAGGTCCCTCGAGATCGATAGAAACAGCAATCAGGTAGGGTCCCTGTAATTAAATTCAGGCTCCTAGCAAGCCCAAGGAAAATGGATTCGACCATAACCTGGGTCCTAAATAAGGGACTCAGGCGTAACCTAAGACCTAAATAAGGGACTTAGGCCTAACCTATATCCTAGTAAGGGACTCCGGCCTAACCTAGGTCCTAAATAAGGGACTCAGGCCTAACCTAGGTCCTAAATAAGGGACTCAGACCTAACCTAGGTCCTAAATAAGGGACTCAGGCCTAACCTAGGACCTAAATAAGGGACTTAGGCCTAACCTATATCCTAGTAAGGGACTCCGGCCTAACCTAGGTCCTAAATAAGGGACTCAGGCCTAACCTAGGTCCTAAATAAGGGACTCAGGCCTAACCTAGGTCCTAAATAAGGGACTCAAGCCTAACCTAGGCCCTGAATAAGGGACTCAGGTTTAACCGAGGTCCTAAATAAGGGGCGCAGGCCTAACCTAGGTCCTAAATAAGGGACTGTGGCCTAACCTAGGTCCTAAATCATAGTAACCAGACCTGGTCCAGGACCTGTCCATCAATCCCTGTGAACTCGTCTCGTCACTCAGAGGATCAAAATGTACCTCGCGCCTGGTCTGATCCCAGCTCCTCGTTTTAGCACAAAGGCTGAATCCGGTCGGTTTAAATAGAAGAATTATGCAAATCGTGGGTGAAAGGACCGCGAGCAGGGTCGTTTAACGCGTTATCACTCCGTTGTAACGAGATAGCCGTTGTAATTCCGTTCTTTTACCGTGGACCGAGCGACGTGCTCCCGCGAACAGCTCCCGGTAACAGGATTAATACCTATCTCGTCGCGAGATAATGAACGAAACGCGGCACGCGGAACGACGACGCGACGCGACGTAGCAATCGCCGCGGGATATAAAGCTCGCTCCCCTTCTCGCAACTGGTACAGAGTTATTACAAGGTGTACAAGGTCTGTACAGGTGCCGAACAGCTGCGCCATGTAATGTCGCAACCGGGCCGCCGATCCACCCGGGAAAACGGCGCGGCGCAATCCGACGGTGATTATCACCGAGTAATCGGCCGTAGACAAGCGATAAAGCTGCCGGCGATTCCGGGAAAGTTGCCGAGAAGAATTGCCGGTATCCAACCGAGAAAATGGTGGGGAACGTTCCACGCCGATGAGTAACACCTGGTTTCCGAGACGTTTGGAGACCGGCCGCGATCGCTGGTCGTTAAAATGAAATACTGCGACGATTTTTAATGTCAGGGCTCACCGAAAGCTCCCGGAAGATGGTCCGGACTGTTATCTATCGAGGATGGTTCCTCGAATCCATCTTCTGGGTCCTTGAACTTTGCCAGTTTCGTCATTCGTGATATATTCCGAGTAAAAATGTGCACCACTTTCCAGTAGGTTTTATGCTCTGGCAATTAGTTGGAAATTGCGAGAGACTAATTTCTGTCGGTACTTGATCGAGCTTTGATCTACCGACGAGCGTTCGGCGGATGGAACTTTTTAATGAATTTCGAAGCGCTGTTCGCTTGAGCGAGGAGAATCACGAATCGCCATTAAACCCTTGGAAATATCGTGGCTGTCGGAACCGTTCGGTTCCCTAAATTTTTCAGCGCTCTCTCTCTCTCTGCTTGTCCTTTTTGGGTCAGCGTGGGAGGAACGCTTCGAAAATCAGTAGAAACGCTGACAGGCACCCATTTAGGTGATAAACGTTTAATGAGCTCGAGGGACGGAGAAACGTTCAGAGACGTCCGGCACATCCGGAGTGATCTTCAGCCGCAATTTATCTCCGGGAAATTAAGAATGTATTTTTTAACTGAACCAGACTTTTGCGTGCTGGTGGACAATTTATTAATTGAGTGGAATTTAATATGATGTTGTCGCAGATGTGTAGAATTAAACCTGTGTAATTAATTTTGTGCGTTCTACAACAATCTTAAAAAATAAGTCAATCTTTTAGCATCAACCAAGTGGTTTGGCGGTAGAATTAACAAAAATTGCAGATGTGGTCGATCGCGTTGGTTCGCGAGCAGCTCGATTCGTTCGGGGTGTGGGTCTAACTGGAAAGTTTCGCAAGTTCTCGCGTTAGGTCGCGACAACTCTGCGGCGGCCAGACTGCGCCGGCACGCCGATAAGGCTGGTTCGCAAATTTTACCGCTTTCCAAGTTTCCTGGGAAGATATAGGGGAGTACTGGTTCTGGATCGGAGACAATATACACGGGCGGTAAAATTGGCGAGCACGGAGGCGGCTTCACCCCCGCATCGATAAGCCGAAGTAGCCCCGGGCCAAGTTCCGCAAAGCCGATCAAACTGCACCGAGTTTGCAGCAACGTCGTCGTCGTCGTCGTCGACGTCGTAGTAGTAGTAGTCTTCGTCGTCCAGGGCCACGGCTATCCTCCTTCAATCTCGCCCCGATAACTTGTTAGCGGTGTTAACTGCTTCGTAAAATTGCTATCGGAAAGTACTTGCTGGATACCGACCGCCAGATACCTAATACTGGTGATCTGCCCTGGGATCGTCTTGTAACTGGCTCCAATCACACTGTCTTACTTGGAACTTCTCTTTAACGTTTTAGTAATCGCAGGGCGGGTCTTATTGATTTTGAACACGAACTCGAATGTCGTTCCTACCCATCACTGGATCTATCCAGCACGTCGATCATGTATGAATGATACTGTACTGTGTTCAGGAATAGAAATTAGTGTTCATTCTAAAGCTTTAGCACTTCTTTTAATTTGGTCATTTGGTCATTTGCTTCAACTCTGAGACCATTGCAACTCCTCCTCAACATCCTCTTCAACTCAATTTTCAACATCATCGTGAAAATCCTGCACGACATCCTCTTCAACATAATCGTGAACATCCTGTACGACATCCTCTTCAACATAATCGTGAACATCCTGTACGACATCCTCTTCAACATAATCATGAACATCCTGTACAATATACTCTTCAACATAATCGTGAACATCCTGTACGATATACTCTTCAACATAATCGTGAACATCTTGTACGACATCCTCTTTAATATAATCGTGAACATCTTGTACCACATCCTCTTCAACATAATCGTGAACATCCTGTACGACATTCTCTTCAACATAATCGTGAACATCCTGTACGACATCCTCTTCAACATAATCATGAACATCCTGTACAATATACTCTTCAACATAATCGTGAACATCCTGTACGATATACTCTTCAACATAATCGTGAACATCCTGTACGATATCCTCTTCAACATTCCATTAAACATCCTGTACAACATAATCGTGAACATCCTACACGAGACATCCTTTTCAGCATAATCTTCAACACAATCGTGAACATCCCGTAAGACATCCTCCTCAACATCCTATTAAACATCCCGAAGAAAATTATCTTGAACATCCTCTTCTACAATCTCTACAACATCCTCCTGGAAATCCTTTTTAGCGTTGTACCAACATTAGAACACCAAAAAACTGTAGAATCTTTGAGATGAATGATTCAGAATATCGATCTAACCAAGTTTCCCCTCTGTTCCAGGTACGTTCGCCGGGTTTCCGAGCTGTCCATCAGCGGTGTTCAACATCGGTGAGCTGTTTAACAATGCAAACACCGTCCGTTTTCGGAACAACGGCGACGGTTTCCGCGCGGTTAAACGTTCGCGCCACTTACCGTGCCCGGCTAATCGCCGGAATAATTCAGGGGCGCCCTCGGAAACTAGCGCCGGGAAAAATGATCGTTACGCGGAAAATTTAATTCGAAGCTTTGCCGGGTCGCGCGGGGATAATCCGTCGGGTCGACGAGCGGTTTCCTTGAACCCGTCCCAGGGCCGGGTACACCGGGGCACCCGAAAGAGCAGGATCTCCATCCGAGGGGACCCTTTATTTTTAATCCGGCCTCCTCGGCCTTCCATTATTCCAACCGGGGGTGGGGGGCATTTCCGCGAATCTTCCCCGAAAATCAAGTGTCGGCTTTTATTGGGAACCGGGAAGATTCAGGCTATAATACATAGCTACACTTACTGATTCGCGTTTTATACTTTATTTGATGCTCACAGCACTCGCAGGACATACTTTCGTAACGGACTGGCAGTCACACACACACGCACACTCTCGAACATCCACACTCGACGGTCATCGGCACACTTCGGGCGTCGTCGTTCGTACTCGCACACACAGACACCCTCATATTATACATGCAAACATTGTGACGAATCACATTCTCACATCAAGCTTCGAAATTAAAAATTAATCTAACAAGTACTATCAATATAAGAAAAAATTCAATACTTTTCATACCGCTCATTTTGAGGACCTAATTAAATTAGCAAGGGAGTAGGTTGATAGTGACAGTGGTCGCGGCACGAGGCGATGAAAAATGGCAGAGTTAACTCGAATTAGCGAATCGGCCGGAAGTCGAGATCGCGAGAGGATCTCGCCGGATCTTGCAACCGGTGCTGTGAGCAGCTGGCGGCTATTAATTAGAAGGTGTGTCGTCGATAACGGCGGCCGACGTTATCGAAACTGTGCCTCGGACAGAGAAAACTGTTCGCACCGCGTCCATCTATTAACCGCGGACAGGTATCACTAGATTAAGAGCTCTGCCTGTTTTTCCCTTGTCCCGTCGACGTTACGACGACGACGACGACGTCGACGACGAGGAGGACGGAAGGGCCTCGATCGTCGCTTCGACGCTCATTAATTGGCATTTATGACGGGGAGGCGACGTCGACGTCGATATAAACGCTTCTACCCAGGAAAAACACGCCTCGACAAGAGTAACCGCTCGTCTTCGTCTCGCCTCGCCTCGCCTCGATGCTCCGTATTTTATAAGACCTCGCTTTGATCGATTAACGCTGCAACTGCTTGACGCACTGTAACTCCGACACCGCCGGGAAAAATTAAAAATTAATTTTTAGACGACGACGACGGACAAAGTCGGAAAGCAGCGAGTTGATTTTATTCGAGAGAATATTGCTCCGCGAGCTTCGATGATTTTTATTATTTTTCGAGAGATACAGGGTGGGGCACTAACTGTGTCCAGTTTGTATATTGCCGTTATTTGTAATAATATGAAAAAATGTTATATAGAAAACTTACACGGTATAGAGGGGGACATATTGTGACACAAACATTTTCTGCGTGGGTGGAGGTATAGAGGAGATTTCAAGGTCATCTCTATTTTTTTAAATGGAATACTATGTTTTTTTTATCACGATGTGATAGCCAGTGTTGAGATGGATGTAGTAGTAAAATAAACTTTATTACATTACGGGAGATGCTCGAATTGATGACTGTTTGCGTCAATGCAAAGTTGCAATCTTCGTACGTGATGAAGGGATACGAAGATTGCAACTTTGCATTGACGCAAACGGTCACCAATTCGAGCATCTTCTGTAAGGTAATAAAGTTTACTTTACTACCATATTTGACCTTGTATGACCTTCAATGATAACTCGCTGAATTCGCCTCAACAGTGGCTATCGCATCGTGATAAAAAAACATAGTATTCCATTTAAAAAAATAGAGATGACCTTGAAATCTCCGCTATGCCTCCACCCACGCAGAAAATGTTTGTGTCACAATATGTCCCCCCCCCTATACCGTGCAAGTATTCTATATAACATTTTTTCATATTATTACAAATAACGGCAATATTCATACTGGACACAGTTGGTGCCCCACCCTGTATATTCGCGTAAATGTTGAATAGGCGTGTCTAACCGGTATATATGGTGTAAACAAATTTCCTAACAATTTTTGGCGAATGTGCTCTTGCGATTTGTATGTAAAATCGATAATAACCTGTTCTCTACTCCCATCTTGCGAATTTCCATCGATTGGGAAAAATTCAACATCAATTATTCCATCGAGGCACAGACTCGTGAAATCGCTTTCGCGAACTAAATAAATTCCCCCGTCGCGCTTTTGTAATTTCTGCGAGGGATAATAAAGCTAGTTGCTCCCCGGTACTTGGACAGTTAATTATCATTCGCGATCAGGAGCGTATCGGCGCGTCGTTTCAGCTGATGAAAATCTCGAGAAAGTTTCCGGGAACTTTTTCCCCATTCTTCCCTTGAGTTTCTTTCTTTTCGCTGGTTAATTCGGGCACGGTACGGAAAAGCAGCCGATTAAAAAGCAATCCCGTATTCCGAGATTCGTTGATCTTCGATTTTTCCCCGGGGCGAGGAGTCGAACTCGATCGAGACTCGACGGCGACGTTCGTCAAAAGCGAAGGAGCATCTGTAAGAGGCTCGAGAACTCGACGACCAAGTCCGGGATGGGAAAAATTTCGAGCTCATTAAGGGAACTTGAAGTTTCTTCGTTTTCCAAGCAGACCTAGAAAGAGAGAGGGAGCACAGAGTACGAGGGGAGGGAAAGGGAAGGAACTTCTTAAGGTGCTCGTCCCCGAACGGCAGCCACTTAAGCGTTTATGTAAATTCCTGGTCTATGGCCGTCGATCCATCTCGTTCGACTGAAAGAATGACCTGGAATTGAATCAGCTTCGACGATCAAATTTCTTTGAGCCCTCGACGTCTTGAACCGCGTCCTGCATCAGCATTTAAAAGTATTTTATCATTGATTTTTTATGCAAATTTATTTCCCCGTTGTTTGCCGACAGCGGAGTCTTAAAAATAGATTTTTGTCTTTTGTACTGGATAAAATCGACTGGGGCACTTGTATTGTTGTCACAATATTAAATACCTTTTCTTCTTGCTCAAAATATCGATGGTTGTTTTGCTGCTTATTTTACAATTTTTAGAAGCATTTTCATTTGCTTAAAATGTTGTACCGGATAAAATCGACTGGAGCACTTGTATTGTTGTCACAATATTAAATACCTTTCCATCTTGCTTAAAATATTGATGGTTGGGTTGCTGCTAAATTTTACAATTTATAGAAGCATTTTCATTTGCTTAAAATGTTGTACTGGATAAAATCGACTGGAGCACTTGTATTGTTGTCACAATATTAAATACCTTTTCTTCTTGCTTAAAATATCGATGGTTGTTTTGCTGCTTAATTTACAATTTATAGAAGCATTTTCATTTGCTTAAAATGTTCACGGTTGTTTCGAACGGTTAGAAAATATTGTTACTGTGTTTGTCGACTGTTTGACAATCAGCAAAATGGCTGGGAAACGTTGGCAACGATCATCCCGGTAAGTGAAGTCTGGCCCTTTGGTCTTCGTCGCGTTTTTAAGGTAACATGTCTGGCCACTTCCCACTACTTCCACTTTCTCTAATGGGCCGAACCTCGTTACTCATGGTTGTCGGTTGGCCAGCCAGGGAACAAGGAAAACTTTTCTAGAGCCGGATCCCTTAATTGCTCGGACCTTCGAGCACGAATCCTGCAGCTATCATCGGTACATTAACCCAGACACGTGTCTAGCATCCATCTGAAAGAACATTACGGGTAATTTTATCTTTCTGTTATTCAGTTTCCAATTTTTCTCCTTAAAAAAGAAAACGATTGGTTTGTTCGCTTTAAATTTCGTGAGCTCTCAAAATTAATATTCTGTGGATTTCGTGCATTTATGACTATACTTTATGCAAAATATAATATGTTTGCGTTGATTCCAAGACACAGAAGCTAAATAAAAATGTCTGAATTATTTTATTAAGCTGAAATTAATACGTTGATGTTCTTAAATATTTCAATAATGTCCACTGCTTTAAATTGTACGTACCAGTTATTGTTATGACTGCATAAAATCCGCAGCTGAAACTAATACACGTTGATATTCTTAAATATTTCAATAATGTCCACTGCTTTAAATTGTACGTACCAGTTATTGTTACGACTGCATAAAATCCGCAGTATATTTATGACAATAAGTGAAATGTGAAATGTCTTCTGAAGTATTTCTTACTGGCATTTTATTCCCAATTTCGAGACTCTTGCGATGAGAAATAAATTTCGAGAGAGATTTCAAAAAATTCCGAGGAAAAGTCAGAACGAAGTCAAGGAAAAAATCACAGTGCTCCCGCGACGAATTTCAATTTCCCGGTGGCAGACGTCTGGCGGAATTTATTCTGGGGCGTTTTTGAGGTAGATGTCGCGGAAGAGCGAGGATCCGGGAAAAGTGAGACGGGGGGATGGCTTATCAATATGGATGTGTTTAACTTGCTGCATAATGGAGGGGAGCCGTTCGGCGTTTCCTTGGACCGGAGCGATCATTAGAGCGCGGGACGTCCGAGAGCCGACTCGATTAACCGGAATCTCGACCGCGGCCCGAACTAATTGAAAGAATCCTCTCTCGGATGGCCTCCTTTCCCGTCCCGTCCCCTTTCCGTTTCAAGCTTTCTTGTCCGCTTTTCATGGAAAAATATCGAGGATGCTCTTCGGGGCCTGGCTGCCTCGTGGCTTTTAGTCTTCTCCTCTCTTTCTCTCTCTCTCTCTCTCTCTCTTTCTCTCTTCGAACTACTTGGACGGGTTCGAAAAGCAAAGACCGAGTGCCCTAGCCGAGAGCCCCGTCCTCTTCGAACTTGTTCCGAAGTAACTGGCTCGCTGGACTTTCGACGGGTACTCCGATAGATTAATGATCCCCTTTTCGGAGCTTCCGGGGATCTTTAAGAGCGATTTAAACGCTCCTGAACACCATCGTCAAGTATTTTGTTCTCCACTTGCGTGGGAGGTCTCACACTTTTGCTTCGAAAGCTGGAGAATTGTACGAACTATCTTGCTATGCATTGTTAGACAATCTTTTATATTTTAGATAGGTAGGAACATTTTTTTAACAGCGCGCAGGAAAGTCTAAAAATCAATTCCAATGCGTACAAATCGTCTTTTCAATTTTTCATTCTTAAGGGGTTACACCACCCTGGCGCTCGGAAAAATAGGTATAAAAATAAACTTTTTTTTTACGTTGCCATTAAGTGTATAAAATGATCTTTATTTTACACATGTATATAGTAGTTTTATGAACAATTTGCAATATTAACGATTAAAAAAAAATAAAAAATGGAGATATAAGCCGATAAGTAGGAACCTCTTTTGAAAATCCTTGCTGATGGTGTACATGGTTTCTCTGTTAGGCATCGTCCAAAAAAATAATAAATAAATTTTTGCTTATTTATAAGGGTATTAGCTACAATGTGACGTAGGGAAAATTTTTAAAAAATTTTTTTGTAGAAACGACAGCTGTTTGAAACAAAAAACTGGAATTTTCATCGAAATTTTGCGTTTAAAAAATTTATAACTTTCGAACATGGCACCCAATCACAAAAATCCTACGTCACGTTGTAGCTATTACTCTTATAAATAAGAATAAATTTATTTATTATTTTTTAGACGATGCCTAACATAGAAATCATGTACACCATCAGCAAGGATTTTCAAAAGAGGGTCTTACTTATCGGCTTATATATCCGCCATTTTTTATTTTTTTTTAATCGTTAATGTAAAATAAAGATCATTTTATACACTTAATGGCAACATAAAAAAAAAAGTTTATTTTTATACATATATTTTTCCGAGCGCCAGGGTGGTGTAACCCCTTAAATGATTCGATACGTTAATTTATACCATTCAGCATTTTTTTTTATATTGTAGATTGTTTTTTTAAATATTTTAGAGAGTCCAAAGACTCATTTTACTTTATTCGATTGGCGTTTGAAAGTTCCCGTTCGACAGTCTTTCAACCACGACGCAATAAAGCTGTGCGTATATGTACAGAATAACTCCAGGAATCTGAAACAACAGAGAGAAGATTCTCCACGTCAACAAAACGTGCAACAAAGTTTTCACATACAAGCTTTTATTTTTCGAGAAAAACCAGTTTGCAAATTCACTGTACGCTTCCGCCAATTTGCTCTTAATAGCTCACGTGTTCCATCAATATTCAAACACTTTTACGACGAAAAAGAAAAACTGGGACTTGATACAGGAAAATTTTATTCCGAACTTTTCACTGAAATTTTCCATGGGAAATCGAACAGTATAAATATCAAGAACTCTTCCGGTCGCTGAAGCAATTAAATCAATCTGCACAGTTTTACTCAACAAAACAATTCTACAAACTACATACATGTTAACTCGAACAATCATTGTTATTTGCACTTTTCTACAATATCGCTGAATATTTAACCAGCTTTACTACAGTAAACAGCACAGTATCTACAAATCGTAATAAATAATTGACACGCTAATTTAATTGCTAATTGCTGCAAACAGCGATGACAATGACGATCAAACTCAAAGTTAGGCACAAAAGGGAATTTCCAGACTCGGTCAAAGGGCATCCCTTGAACCTAACCTCGATCTTCCAGAATTCGAAGAACCGGAAGTCACGGACGAAGAAGGGGAATCCCATTAAGAGGATCTCAAATCTCACAGGTTCATCGTAGCTAAGCTAATCACTGTTGTCCGACAAATATTTGGCAAACAGTAGATCCAGAAACCAGGTCCGTCATCTCTAATTCACCTTCTCCTCGAGCCACTCTAATTGAAGGATGGTCCGACTAATTAGTAGCCAGACAGTCCAGGATCGAGCTCCTGTGACGGCGCGCGACGACGAACGAGTCGCAAACTGAAGCTCGTGGAAGCGTCATTCTCGATTGTTTGTCTTCCGGTTGATGGATCCTGAAGGCGCGTCTCTATTTGAGATTTGTGAGAGAGAGAGAGATCTTTCTCACATTGTGTATTTGTGTTAAAGGAATTTTAAAACATTTCAAAAAAGCAACGTAGAATTATTATTATTATTTACGGACCGAAGTCCTTTTATACAATTGTTTACAATAGAAGATATTCATAAAAAAAAGAAAGTCTTAGCATAAAGTTACATAGTAACGGACATGCTGACAGTTACAGGAATACATTATATCACATATAATCATATAATCGCACGCAACTTTTTCTTAAATGATAGTAACGAACCATTAAAAAAGTCAATATCACGATATGAAATGTTAGATTTAGCTGTGATGCGATTTAAAGGATTCATTAATCCATATGTGGATTTAAATGTTTGAAATCCTGTTCTCAATACGCGTTCGGGTACACAGAAATTGATTTGACTCAGGAGAGAGGAACAATCAATATTGTTATTAATCAAATTAAAGATAAAGCTCTGGTCGGATACTGTTCTTCGAGCTTTCAATGTTTCTAATGTGGACTGTGCTTAAGATTGTAGAGTAATCATGATCAAATAATGACATTGGGTTATTTATCCTATATGAACAAGAATCTGAGAAATTTATGTTGCACTCTCTCGAGCATGATTTCATACTTATGCATTTTTGATGCAGCATTCACGAAGAATTTCAGAAGATCAAATCGTATTGACAACGTGAGAACGTTCAAATGTGAAAGGGTTGTAATTAGAGAAAAAGCATTGAGAACAAGCGGGGCTTTTTCGACACAGCATATTGCTCGAATTTGCCAGAAAGGTTGCTATCCTGTGTCGAGCAATTAGTACAAAGGTGTGATGCTACGATAGAATGGAAATGGAATGGGTTGAGTGAAATTTGTTTGAGAGAAACATCGTTTTTCGACAGGGAAACGTGATTGTTCGCGTGTCTGACTATTGCTGGTCGATTCTACTGCGACGAACGTTTGTAGTGGATTGCACCGTGTATGGTGTATTACAACTGTGGCGATCCTGTACGCGTGTGTGCGTGTGTTTCTGGAATATGGCCAATGAAATAAAATTGAACAGTTTTTGTTAACAAGCTTCTTTCTATAAACTGTGGGAGCGAGGATTGCCCTGATAAACGATGAGTCTATCAATTTATACTTTTTTCTTTCGCGTTCTGTTTCGTCTCTGCATTTTCTGCAATATCGTTTAGGTGTGGTGAACGATTTTTTAATCTATTATTCACAAGTGATAATTGTTATGAAACGATTATTCTATAACTATATAGAAAATATTGAAAATATTCTACCAACTTCTAAAACATTCTACCACCGTCTCTAACGAAAATAAAATATTCCTCTAACATTTACAATTGATATAAAAAACTGTATCAAATTTTCCAATTCCTTTCGAATTTCACTGACGTTCAAGAATCATAAATTCCATAAACACAACAACGAACGAATGAAGAATAAACACAGTACATCGAAACGCTTTCATGCAGTAGAACAACCCAGCACAGATCAGACGTCCAGCATAATCACACTTCCACGAAGCAATCGCTCAAATTCGATTTCCTCTCTGCGGATGCCCTCCGGACGAAATCTTTCTCTCTACGTATACCACGCTATCAAAACAACTGACCATATTTTCCATCTTTAACAAACCGGCAACCTAATCGAGCGCACCGGTATCGTTCGGAATCGAACGATCGCGCGAGCCAACTCCATTTCACAGAGTGGCACGCTCGGCTCTCTGTTATCTCGATAGAAAATCGTTCCCGTTATCGCGCGAGATGAAAAATTTTTTCGTCGATGAAGTTTTTGGCGCCCGCGAGCCCGCTGGCCGGAAATAAATTCGAAAACGGAAATCGATGATCGAGGGCCGCGCTACAAATGTTGACCGGCTGCCCCGAACTTTTCTAATAAAACTGTATTTCGTCTAGCCCGTTCCCCCGACCCCCGAAACCGTCCGAAACTGTTTCAAGTACTTCTTTCTACCCTCCCACCAGACTACCGAAACGAATTATTTTCCTCGTGGCGAGATTAATGGCTGTTTCCAACGAATTATCGCATAGTTCCCTCGTCGACGTCCGGAAAGTAGTCCGACTCCATTTTGTTTGGCGGTTTGTCGCCATTTCAGTCGATGGTTTGGGTCGATGACGATTAATCCTGCGAAGGAATAATTTTTAAAAAATTCTGTGATTCTGTTGAAAAATGTCTATAATACAGGTTGTTCAACTACAGGTGGGAGAAAATTTAAGGGGTGGTTCACCATGACAATATAAGTTGAAAATGAAGAATAAAAAAATTACGAGTTCGACTTCGTTATTTAGTTACGGGTTGCAGCATTTTAGGTGGATTTTTAATTGTTAACCCTTTGCACTCGGAGCTATTTTAATTTTGGGTGGTCTTATGACGCACAGATTCAAATCCGAATCGAAAACGTTTGAGTTTACTACAAATTAGCTATGTATGTATAGGGTAGAATTTGATCGAACCGTAGCGCCGATATTAATATTCCAAGTTTATTTAAACACTTTACGATCGACAGAAATAAAATTTCTGATTTAATTTTAAAGTTAAACATTTCTTCCGACCTAGATATTCCCTCTGATTTTTTAAATTTGATGGATATGAAATTGATATAATACCTCATAGAACACTTAGATGTTTAGTAATTGATTAGATTCCAACATATTTAATAATGTAAACAATATTTCGAATAATGGTACAGCAATATTTAGAGTGCTATGGATTAATAACTAAATAACGAAGCCCGAATTGCAATTTTTTTATTCTTCATTTTCGACTTATATTATCATGGAGAACCACCCCTTAACTTTTCCCCCAACCGTAGTCGAACACCCTGTATATCTGGAATGAAACGTTCAACTATGATGGGTCTGGGAAAATAATACAAAGCAAATACACTGGAATGTAATTGGACTGATTTTTCGATGTATCACGATGACAACATCGAAGAGATGGGTCATCGAAATAGAACACTGGGCGTTAATGGGTTAATCCCACACAGACCACCCACACTGCTAACCTTCCATTCCAAGTGTTCCACTTCCAACCCCTCTACGATTTCACAAACCACCCCACTTTCCGACATTTAGTGGATTCGAAGAGCCAATAGTACCAGTCTGATTTTCTGTAACCCCGCCTACGCGGCACGGGAATCACGTAGGTGTAATTAAACATTGTTCTTGGGGAAACTGTTCACGTGATTCTAGAGTTCTGATTTCACAATCCGTATTGTATTCTACGTTTTCGTCCTTGAACCCTTTCATCGCGCACGAACAACAGAATATCAGACGATTTATTAAACTTTCCTCCGATACAGACATTTAACCACCTTGCAAAATCGATTTTTTCAAAAACTAGACTGCCGGGAAAATATCTAGCGTGATTGATTGATTAAATTTTAACGATCGAACAAAATAAAGCTCGATGAATTCAAGTTGTCAGAATTCCTGATACAACGGAAGACAACAAAAATTTGAGACTCGAGAGTCGAGGGGCATTGAAGAGGGTTGATTCACTTAGTTGAACAGAAATTAATTTCCGACCGCAGCATCGGGATCATAATGAGATAACTGAGGATTTTCCTAAATAGCGAAACAGTTGCATCAACGCGCATTAAATAATAATTAGTTTAAAATTACACAGGGACTCGGGCGGCTTCTATAATCCACTTAAGGGTGAAATTAGGGCAGAAAAACGTTCCAAAAATTGGCTAGACCACCGCCGGTACTATTCTCCACCCCCCCCCCTCCTCCAAGCAGTTCAAAATTAATTTTAATCCCTTTTCACCGGGCTAAACAATTTCCATTCCGGCCGGAACGCCGAATAATTCGCGGGGTAACTTTATTCGGATGTTTCCAACACATTCGAAACTATTAATTGGGGCTGAAAAATTAATTCTACAATCCCCGGGCTCTCGGGCGCTGTAAAGTTTACAATGCCGCGGTTACAAGCTCCGTAGATGGGCGTAGGGTTGGAATTTGTCGGCGGAGGGTGTGAAGGGCGGGGTAGAGGGACAGAGGTTCATCGTTTAACCCCCGATAAATGGCCGTCGCTCAGCCGATCGCTCGAATTTCCACCGGAGTTAATTAATACCGGGCTCTCGCATTGTTCTAAAACTCGTCCCACTGATAAAACGGCCCGGTTATTGTCGCAAGTGCGCCGGTTTATCGCGTTTAACCTCGATCCTATCAGCTCGTAATGCGATGCGCCCGCTGCTGTCCGGTTCTAATAGAAATTATCCTCGAATCCGGGTCTGGCGAATGCTGGGTCCGAATGGACCCGCGCCAACATCGAGAGAAATTGCGAACGTGCTCGCAGTAATCGTGGAACGCGGCGAACGAGGATTAAGGGTAGCGAAGAATTGTACGAATACACTAAATAAATTATAATAATAAATAGACTGCGGATCTTTATGAAAAATACAAATCTTCGGCGTCAGTTACGGAACAGGCGTCAGTTACGGAACAGGCGTCAAGTAAAAAGTTGTTTCTTTCTTTAAAATTTTTTATAAAAATCGTACAACCTCCAGGAAAATGTTTAAAACAGCACGGCCCGTATAAAAATCATTGCAAACACATTATGCAAGCGATTCGGTCTTTCCTGGCAATTTCTCCGCAGCGACGGTGGTCCATTTCGCGGATCAAGCGCGACGGTACGGAGGTCGAGCGAGCGCTCGATTCTTGGTGGCCCGCGATGAAACTGACCGTCTACGCGTGCAAATAGAAGGGAAGCGCAATTTGCATAGAATTTCCCTCTTCAACGCTTCATCTTGGCTGTGGCCGCAAACGACGGGGCTGTTTGTTTTCGGTCGAGACACACACCTCGATAGCGACGACGGCTGGCGCGGTTTGTATGCTTATACATACGCGTGTAGCATGAGCACGGGTGGTGCACCGGCTATGCCGCCGCCAGCGCACGAAGACGAGTCTCGAGGTTCCACCATCGCGCAACGGGTCCCTCCGGTGCGGTGTGCGTCTCTCACTCTCTTGGTTTTAGATTACAGTCTCGAGGCGGAGAGACCGACTGCATCCGAGACTCGCTCTTTGACTGGAAACGACCGGCGTCTGGGTTCTGGTGTCTCTTCGACGACGTACCAGCCGGAATTGTAAACAATTCCCGGCTCTTTGCGGCTCCTGCTAGACAAACCAACCGCAATAATCGCGATGGGTACGCTGTCACGCTAATTTTGCTGATTGGTGCTCCCACTTGTGAACTCCTAACGTGCTATTTCAATTAGAAAACCTGGGCAACCTAATTAGGGTGAAGTATATTTCAATTGTTAGACAGGCAAATTGGCTATACTATTGTCAAGGTGTCTGTCGTAGGAAATTCGATCAAAGCACACCTTTGTGCGTTTTAGTATCTCTAAATCTATTTTTGGTTCCATCGCAAGGAATTCAGTGGGAAATTTAAAACGTAATGTTGGAATACAACGATACCATAGAGTATAGAGTCTTAGGTATAAGGGTATATCTTAGGTATAAGGCGTAAGGGGCGGTTTAGCTCAAGGACGGAGGGGCCCAGGCGAGAGCATAAAGTCAGGACCGTCGTCAGTCCTGTAGAAACAGCTAACCTAAGCAGATCGCAACATTGTACAGTTCACTAAATGCAAGATACGCCGGAAACACTGTGGCGTTATTTGCATTAGCTTGTTTATATTAGTGATAAAGTATATACGGTATAAAGTGTAGTTGATTAAATAACATATCCACTTAAAGACACTTCCAACACGTAATATAATCGGGAAAATGGCGTCTTTAACATCCCTTGGAAAATCTATTGTTATCCAGTTCCCTCGTCGACTGGGAGCCTCGAATGATCGAATAAACATTTCGTTTTAAATCCAGCCAGCCAGATAGCCGGCTCCGCGGAAATTGTGCAATCGGGCAGAGGCCGCGCGCGTATCACGAAAGTCCCTCGGCATTTGGCGATTCCATTCCGGGTTTAACAGGGAGTTTGGAAACCGAGCGGCCCGTAATAGAATCCTCGAAAATTCCAGCAGTTTTCCAGACGTGTCGGGCTAACGCTGTTTATGGCCTTGAGCAGGATCATGCGAAGGATTCACGCGCTCCACTGAGCCCGCGGTGGTGCTCTTTTCATCTTCTCCTGTGTCTCTTTATATACCCACCATGTTCCTCCATTTCCGAGTAGGCGGGTTCTCTCTTTTTCGATGAATCACTCGGGCCATGAAAAATTGTGGATTTTTAGTTTTTCTTACCAGGCTGACTTTGTGAGTGAATTTCTCAGGCGCTACTGCGGATATTTGAATGAAACAAAATGGAAATAGTAGGCACATTTTTAGTGTATTGGACAGAATTTTTTTAAAATTTTCGCTCAACCATTAACACTAGGAAAAAATTTTGAATGGTGTCCCTGCTTCATCTCATGCGATCGATCGAAAACAACCCTTAACTTCGGAATCAATTTTCTCAGGTACTAATCGAAATATTTGAATGAAACAAAATGGAAATAGTAGGCACACTTTTAGTGAATTGGACAGAATTTTTTCAAAATTTTCGCTCAACCATTAACACTAGGAAAAAATTCTGTATGGTGTCGTGTCCCTGCTTCATTTCATGGGATCGATCGAGAACAACCCTTAACTTCGGAATCAATTTTCTCAGGTATTAATCGAAATATTTGAATGAAACAAAATGGAAATAGTAGGCACATTTTTAGTGTATTGAACAGAATTTTTTAAAAAATTGTCGCTCAACCATTAACACTAGTAAAAAATTCTGAATGGACTTGTATCCGTGCTCCGACTCATGAGAGCGACCGAAAACAACCCTTAACTCCGGAATCAATTTTCTCAGGTACTATTGAAGATATTTGAGTGAGACAAAATGGAGATAGTCGGCAAATGTTCACAGTATCGAATAGAATTTTTGCAGCATCCATCCGGACCAGTCGAGATAACCGAGCGGCCCGCGTATGGTCTTCAGGATGATGCAAAGGATCCGATCGCTCCACTGAGTCCGCCGCTCTCTCTCTGTTTATATACTAGCCACGTTCCGCGTTTTCCGCGCATCCGAATACCTTGTTATCTTTCTGAAACGCTTTGATATACGATCGCCATAACATCGGCCGCCAGGTTCATTCAGGAACGATGGTCTCTCGCCGAATCTTCTTCTCTCCATTGTGTCGGGATATCTCGCGGAATCGTCTCTCGTTTCTTCTCCACCGGATATTTGTATCGATCGTCGTCTAATGCTCGTGAACTTTAATTTCACGATTTTGCGCAGCCTGCACACGACCGTCTCTTAAAAGCATTCATTATGCTACTGCTCAGAAAATTCTTGGAGAAAGAAATTCTCTACAACATCAGCTTAATAAAGTTTCCGATGCCATATTCAATTTATTCAAATGGAGATAGAACAGTTCATTAAATTGTCTAAAATATTCGTGGATGAAAACAGTTCTTTTCGAAGAATACAATTGTCGAGTAGGATTACACGACAATGACTCAATTTATCCAATATTTTAGACGGCTTCGCACTGTTTCGTCCCCCATTCTCACCGTTCATGAAATACCGATTAAAAATAGTCCATGGACATTTTAAAATAACGTTTCACCAGTTAAATGTATCGCACATTTATTAATCGGCCATGATTAATTCTCATCGATTATGCATAACGTTCCATAAAAATGCCCGCGCACGACCCTCGAATTTATTCGGTACAATTTTATTGGCCATTTTAATAACGCGTTAACGCAAAATAATTCCGTCTAATTGCAGCGAAGTATTTAACCATCGAGCCCATTGAAATTAAATCGAATATGATTTAATAGAATTGCACAAATCGTACGTTTGTGCGCGACAATTAATACACCAAACATATTAATTCCCTCCGATAATTTGAAATCGCTGATTCGACAAAATAAAAACCCTTTGCTGCCGAACGCGGTCGCCGCGGCTGCGGAATAACTTCACGAGATAACGTTACACAAAATTGCAAAAATTAAAATTTATTGTATCGGCAACTGTATAGCTTGAAAAATAATTCCTTTTGTTTTCGAACGCAAAAATAATTACCTAACGATACCGTGCTTGCAATATATGAGCAAACATATATCTTTAAAATAATTCCTTTATTATTCCATTTACTATAATTCCTTTTAGAATGGAAAAATAGTTGGAAATGTGCAATTTGATAAATAAAAATAGAGGGTTGGAGATTCCCCTCGGCTGATCAACGGTGGGAAAAACAGGGTGTTTGCATAGCAAAGGCTGCAACCTATTCCGAAATTAGCGTGTTTGACTGGAGCGTGTATATCCACCGTCTAAACTGCGTGGAACTGCCTCGGTTGCGAAAGGTATGCAGAAATTCGCGGAAAAGTAGGGCAGAGTCGCTGAGACAGCGATCATTCCGACAGCGCAGCGCTTGGAGCGGTATCAAGCAGGCAGAGAAGCGTTTCTTCGGCCGGTCGTTTGTTTGTTTCGCGGAGTTGCGTCGTAATAACGCAAATATTATCGCGCTGCCAGGAACAATATCGCAGACAGGATTCCAGAGAACCGAGAGAGAGGGAGGGAGGGAGGGAGGGAGGGGGATAGAGAGTCAAACAATTCTGGAAGACGGTATCGCGCGCTTATGGCGTCTGCGAGGATCGTTCCCGAGAAGACTGAGGGATCGGGAGGCTGAATTTCTCCGCTGGGGAAGAAGCAGTTCTCCGTCATCGTTTCGGATTCGTTGAACTTTCCGGCAAGTTGCCGCGACAATATCGTCCCCGTTCCAAACAGACGACGAGGAAAACCTCGAATAAACTTGGCTTCCAGCCTCCGGTAAAAGCAGAGAGGCTCCGACAACGATCCGGGACGGTTTTCGATTTAATCCGCGGTTATTTTCGCATCGATCCCCGCTTTTCATACCCCCGAAGAGGTAGGTATTCTTCAGGGGGGTTCCTCGGAGAGGGCCGAAGGACGAGGAGGCAGCAGCGCCAGGTCGACAGCACTCCGGTTTTGCAATTCATGAATCACTAATTACTCCGTAGAACACTCGTTAACAACGAAACTAAAGGACCGCGGCAGTCGGGACTTATCGATTCAGACGGAAATTCGGGAGGGGAGCGAACCGTACCCCGGCAACGGCGGAATGTACAATTTAAAGGGAAACGACGACGGGCCAGCGGCGGAGAGTGCAAGACGTTTAAGTGAGTCATTAATTGCATTAAGTAAAGTGCCGACCCGGAGACAAGACCGGCTGTGCTCTCTCGGTTAGAGACGCCGCCCCCGCGCGGAAATTCGGCACCGGGAGAATTCGTCCGGGACGCGTCAAGAGTTTCGGTCCCGTTGAACGTCGCGTATCGGAGGAAACGTTTCTGCCGCTAAATTGAATCGTCCCTGACGACGGATGCCTCTTCGATGCCCTCAGGATCGCCCAACAACATTTTCTCTTGACGGGTAGAGAGGATCGAGCAATTCTTTGAACTTGTATTTTCAGATCGGAATCCTCACAGATAATCCTTCGATTTCGAAACGATTTTCTCTGGGACTACACGAGATATTCGTGCGAAGTAAAGGGCATGTTGTAGACACATCTTGGGACTATAGCACAGAATTATTTCAAAATTTTAGCTGCGTTATTGAGGTTAGAAAAAATTAGTACTAGGTCCTTGTTCCAATTTCTGTAGGTAATAAGACTACAAGCAACCCCTAACTTTACGAGTGAATTTTACAGGTAGTACTCGAGATATCCGAATGAAACGAACTGCATATGAAAGGTGCATCCAAACTGCACATTTCAGAATATTTTCAAAATTTTATCTCGAAGAATCATTTATTTGAAAAGTACATATTTGACGGGTCTCTGTTCGACGAAGATAATAAGGCGGTAACAACCCCTAACTTTAATAGTGAATTTCACAGGTAGTACTCGAGATATCCGAATGAAACGAACTGCATATGAAAGGTGCATCCAAGCTGCACATTTCAGAATATTTTCAAAATTTTATCTCAAAGAATCATTTATCTGAAAAGTACATCTTTGGCGGGTCACTGTTCCTCGATGGTAATAAGGCGGTAACAACCCCTAACTTTAAGAGCGAGTCTTTCAGGTACTACTCGAGATATCAGAATGAAACAAACTGCATATGAAAGGTGCATCCAAGCTGCACATCTCAGAATTATTTCAGAATATTTTCAAAATTTTATCTCAAAGAATCATTTATTTGAAAAGTACATCTTTGACGGGTCTCTGTTCGACGATGGTAATAAGGCGGTAACAACCCCTAACTTTAAGAGCGAGTCTCTCAGGTACTACTCGAGATATCCGAATGAATCAAACGGCATATATTACGTCCATATTTCCTAGACCTTCCACAATTTTTCTAAAATTTTCATTGTCCCGTTAATGTTTAAAAAAATTCTCTAAACTACACTCCACACGATCTTATAACTAGTAACAACAGGATTTTTTCTCCAGATCAGGGTCTGACCTAGATCGAGAGATCCAGCGTTTCAATCTAACTCAAACCCGGTCCTAAATGAAGTCCCATCAACGACCCAGCTATCCTAGCGCAGGATCTAGTGCAATGGAACCGGTCCAATGCTGACCCAGTCCAAACGAAACCATTTTCGCGAGAGTATTTTCCTATCATTTTCCCGAAAATTTTCTTATCATCCATCTCTCTCTCTCTCTCTCTCTCTCTCTCTCTCTCTCTCTCTCTCTCTCTGTGGAGAGATCTTTTCGCTCGAGTTCCTCGGGAATGAAGATCAATCCCTTGACCCGGCTGTGCGGCGTGGAAGCGTAAAATATTCGGCGTCGGCCAATCGAATATCCAGAGCGTGTCCTCGGCCGGAAATCGCGGGAGGAAAACGGAAATCTTCGGATCGAGGATCCGTTCATCTCGATCGCGGATGGAGATCGCGTCCCGGTTTTCCAGCAATCCGGGCTAAGATGTAGAACCGTGTTCGGGGTCGGAACGGTGTTCGCGACGGTGTGCGGTGTCAAGGGCGAGAATTCAATTTCCCGCTATCTGAACCGCAAGGCACATGGACGCGGACCGTACCCCACGTTTCCTCCGGACGCGTTCCGTCGCAGCCACGGAACCGAATCCCTCGACGAACGACGAGATAAGGCAAAAATTCCCGCAGAGACGAACGATTCGACCCACAAACACACGTTCCGCGGTTTCCGGGCACCGTGACGAGCTTCTGCAAGAACCTTCTTGCCACGGTTGGGATCCCATTCGGTTTAGTTTTTCGGGTATCCGCCGAAATCGTACCCGGAATTATAATGCACCGATGCGGACACGTAGATTTTATGCGTTTACGAGAGTTCCTCAGGTTCGAGGGTGGATCGAGCAGCTGTGCACAATGTTGGTCGAAATTAGTTCATATATTTAGATTTGACAAATAATACTGTTTCATTTCATCGTTTGGAATAGATTTCAGTCTGTGGTGCTTGTTGCGAGGGTGGTCGTGACAACCCTTAACTTCAGGAGTGAATTTCTCAAGTGCTACTAGAGATATCTGAATGAAACAAACTGAAAATAATGGGCACATGTTAGCAGTAGCTAGCAGAATATTTTCAAAATTTTATCTCGAAGAATCATTTATCTGAAAAGTACATCTTCGACGGGTCTCTGTTCGACGAAGGTAATAAGGCGGTAACAACCCCTAACTTTAAGAGCGAGTCTTTCAGGTACTACTCGAGATATCTGAATGAAACAAACTGCATATAAAAGGTGTATCTAAGAAGCATATCTCAGAATTATTTCAGAATATTTTCAAAATTTTATCTCGAAGAATCATTTATCTGAAAAGTACATCTTAGGCGGATCTCTGTTCGACGATGGTAATAAGGCGGTAACAACCCCTAACTTTAAGAGCGAGTCTCTCAGGTACTACTCGAGATATCTGAATGAAACAAACTGCATATGAAAGGCGCATCTAAGAAGCATATCTCAGAATTATTTCAGAATATTTTCAAAGTCTAATCTCAAAGAATCATTTATCTGAAAAGTACATCTTTGGTGGGTCTCTGTTCGACGAAGGTAATAAGACGGTAACAACCCCTAACTTTAAGAGCGAGTCTCTCAGGTACTGCTCGAGATATCCGAATGAAACAAACTGCATATGAATGGTGCATTCAAGCTTTATATCTGAGAATTATTTCAGAATTTTAACCGAACCGCTACGGGTTGAGGAAAATCATTTCTCACAGAGATGTTTCCGTCAGTCATCGCTGCCCCGGCAGAGTTAACTCGTCTTCTAGTTTGACAGTCGAGAGTACAGTCGTGGCTCGTTTCCCTGCGACAGTCTACATTAGTCGTGAACATGGCAGGACCGCGGAGAGTGTCGGCGTTGAATCGGTCTACTTATCGATCTCGGGGAGCCATTAATCACTCACGGATAGCCGGAGGCGATTAATCATTGAACGACACGAAATCCGTAGGAATTCAGCGGGCTGAGACGTCGGTAGCCGTGTCTCAGGCTGCGGAAACGTCTTGCCGCAACGTTGCACAGCTACTAAGACATCGTGGCAGACCTGGATTTCTCTCTCTCTCTCTCTCTCTCCCTCTTCCTCGAAGGGTTTCGGTTGGTTCTGGGCTTGTTCGGGAGAGAAGGGTTTGTTGCGACACGACGTCTGCCACAAGGTCCGACACTCCACCTCTCGGGCCCATCTTTGTTCCCCATTTCCATAGCTATTCCATTACCGGGCAGCTCGAGAGCCGGCCTTGTAATCTAATAACTAATCTCGCCTCGCGACGTGCTACCCTCGCCACGGTTATGTACATCCCGGGGAAGAATGACGGAAAGGGAGCCGCGAGGGCCGGTGTCAAATAAGCGGACAGGATATAATTGACTGCATCTGCATAAATGGAATTCTCACCATGCGTTTTATCACCGCCGTTTCCGCGCCGCTGTGCTGCTGAAATCGCCTGCTCGGTCCACAGTATAATTTCGTTTGTCTGTATCTATTTGGGGGCGAGGTCTTTGGATAATATCAGCTGTCTTCAGGTTGTTCCTGTTAGAATCGATAACATAATCGGGATACAAAAAATATCAGTTGCTTGATAATTTTGGGGACGTCGGTGCCGAATCCAAGACACGTATCTTCCGTGAAGACGCGGCGCAGGTGACCGAAGGAAATTAGCTTATCACCTCATGAATATGGACCGCTTGCTGACTCATCTGCGCCACGGCTCCCTATTGACCCTTACATTCGAGGCGTTTCGTGAGTGCTGTGTGTCTTTAGTTTAGCTTGCGCAGACTGGTATGCTTCGTACTGTTGGTCGCATTTCGTGGGGATGCTCGAATTTGTAGGAAAAGTAGGATCGTTGGGTTTGTACTGTTTGAGAATTTAGTGGATTTTTACTGGGCCTAACAGGACCTCGATTAATCGTGATGGGACTTGCATTACACCTGGCAGGACCCGAATTAGACCTAACAGGACCTCAATTAATCGTGATGGGACTTGCATTACACCTGGCAGGACCCGAATTAGACCTAACAGGACCTCAATTATTCGTGATGGGACTTGCATTACACCTGGCAGGACCCGAATTAGACCTAACAGGATCTCAATTAATCGTGATGGGACTTGCATCACACCTGACAGGACCCGAATTAGACCTAACAGGACCTCAGTTAATTGTGATGGGACTTGCATTACACCTGGCAGGACCCGAATTAGACCTAACAGGACCTCAATTAATCGTGATGGGACTTGCATTACACCTGGCAGGACCCGAATTAGACCTAACAGGACCTCAATTATTCGTGATGGGACTTGCATTACACCTGGCAGGACCCGAATTAGACCTAACAGGATCTCAATTAATCGTGATGGGACTTGCATCACACCTGACAGGACCCGAATTAGACCTAACAGGACCTTAGTTAATTGTGATGGGACTTGCATTACACGTGGCAGGACCCGAATTAGACCTAACAGGACCTCAATTAATCGTGATGGGACTTGCATTACACCTGGCAGGACCCGAATTAGACCTAACAGGACCTGAATTAATCGTGATGGGACTTTCATTACACCTGGCAGGACCCGAATTAGGCCTAACAGGACCTCAATTATTCGTGATGGGACTTGCATTACACCTGGCAGGACCCGAATTAGACCTAACAGGACCTCAATTATTCGTGATAGGACTTGCATCACACCTGACAGGACCCGAATTAGACCTAACAGGACCTCAGTTAATTGTGATGGGACTTGCATTACACCTGGCAGGACCCGAATTAGACCTAACAGGACCTGAATTAATCGTGATGGGACTTTCATTACACCTGGCAGGACCCGAATTAGGCCTAACAGGACCTCAATTATTCGTGATGGGACTTGCATTACACCTGGCAGGACCCGAATTAGACCTAACAGGACCTCAATTATTCGTGATAGGACTTGCATCACACCTGACAGGACCCGAATTAGACCTAACAGGACCTCAGTTAATTGTGATGGGACTTGCATTACACCTGGCAGGACCCGAATTAGACCTAACAGGACCTGAAGTAGTCCTAACAGATCTGAATTGGACCCAACAGGTCCTAAATTAGACTCCTAAGAGTGCTCCTTCTTAAAGTTCTAAATTCCCCATACTTTCTATCGGAATATTCCCCACGCTCTCGATCCAACCTTCGCTCTCGAATGAAATTTCCGAAGCGCCAACCGCTAACTCTCCGAAGACAACTCAAACACAATATCCCTCTGTTCGATGGATCCGCGAGAAATCTTGAAGGACGAGTTGTCAAACTTCTCCGAGGGATCTGCACGTTGGCAGAGGACTTCGTGGAAAAGTGGTATCCGCGGGGAAAATACCGCGTCGAGACCTGACAGTAATTCAGGATCGGCGTGATAGTCAAGTGTCTCGCGCGTCCACGGGGAAAGAAGGAGAGAGGGGAGCGATATCAGAAAAGAAGAAGAAAGACGCTTACCATTCAGGCTAACAGCAGAAATATAGAGCAGCGATGTAGCCCGAAGCTGTCGCTCGATACAATACCGCAACAGAGAACGACGAGGCGCGGCGCGGCGCGGCGCTGCGGGGAAGAAACGCGACGGGCGGCCTCGTTTATTTCGTTTTTGCCCGGCGCTGTAAATAACGACGGCCTCGATTCAGCCGAGGGAATCCCAATAAACCGATTGATAAAGAGTCATCGAGACACGGGCCGATCGATGCAAATTGCCTGGAAAAGACAGCGGCCGCCGTTTCCACGGAAAAATCGAGTCCTCGCGACAGCACAAGGTTGTCCCGCTCTCTCTCTCTCTCCCTCTCTCTTTCTCTCTCTCTCTCTCACTCTGGTTTTCAGCTCCCGCGGGGCTTCCCGCGATCCCTCTCGTTTCTACCCACTGTCTATCGTCGCGAGAGCTCTCTATAACTCGATCGCGGCGAGACACAACCGTTTCAAACTGGTTTCAAATCGTTCACGGCCCTCCCCGAGCCGCCCAACCCCGCAAACCCCGATGCACCGATGCACCGATGCACCCTGATGTCACGCCACGGTCATAATGGAACCCGTCCCGGCGCAGATGGAATTTTTGCGGTCCCTGCAACCTAGTAACAACCCTCCCACGACCACTATCAGAGTTCGTTGCCTCCTGTCAGGGGAGAATGGTAATATGGAGGCCGGTGCTTTCGGAAATTCTATGAATCTTATTTCGGGGAAAACACGTTTGGGCGGTTTCTTACTTGCTGGGATAAGAGATGTTTCTTGATGCTGAAAACAGGTCTAGACCACAGCTATGCATTCTTTAAGGCTACGCACCTCGGAGGAATGGATCCAATCATTTTGCAAATTCAACAGTCTCTGGGCAGCTCAATAAATTTTTTTCACGATCGAAACTAATGCGAACTTGTGGACTAGCGTGTCCCCTTTGAAATGACTCCTTAAAAATCATTCTACGATTTTTTTTACGATCTTGACATCGTTTCAACTGCAGGTGTCTATTGGCTTCAAATTCTTATCACTCGAGTTCGGCAACTATGCAAGTTTAAAATTGTCTGTGAGTCTTGAAAAGTTTTTTTCTGGTATAAAATTAAAATGAGCATGAAGCACGGAGATTCCTCTTTCCGACGACACCTTAAAAGTTGATCTACGATTTTTTTTACGATCTCGACGTCACTGAAACGACAGATATCTACTGGATCAATATTCTCATCACTCGATTTCGACAACTATGCAAGTTCAAAATGGTCTGGGAGCCTTGATAATTTTTTTCTGGTATAAAATTGCAATGAGCATTAAGAATGGAGTTTCCCTTTTCCAACGACACCTCAAAAATCCATCTTCGATTTTTTTTACGATCGCGTCGTCACTGAAACGACAGATATCTACTGGATCAAAATTCTCATCACTCAATTTCGGCAACTATGCAAGTTCAAAATGGTCTGGGAGCCTTGATAAATTTTTTTCTGCTATAAAATCACAGTGAACATTAAGAATGGAGTTTCCCTTTTCCAACGACATCTTAAAAATCGATCTACGATTTTTGTTACGATCTCGACAACACTTAAACGACAGATATCTCCTAGATCCAAATTCTCGTCACTCGATTTCGACAACTATGCAAGTTTAAAATTATCTGGGAGCCTTGATACATTTTTTTCTGGTATAAAATCGCAACGAGCTTTAAGAATGGAGTTTCCTTTTTCCAACGACACCTTAAAAATCGATCTACGATTTTTGTTACGATCTCGACAACACTTAAACGACAGATATCTCCTAGATCCAAATTCTCGTCACTCGATTTCGACAACTATGCAAGTTTAAAATTATCTGGGAGCCTTGATACATTTTTTTCTGGTATAAAATCGCAACGAGCATTAAGAATGGAGTCTCCTTTTTCCAACGACACCTTAAAAATCGATCTACAATTATTTTTACCATTCGAACACGATTTAAATGTGAATCGATGCAGCTTGCGTGAAATTCAACAGAACCGAAACCGATATATCTGCGAGCTAAATGAGACACAGTATTCAAAGCAGCACGAAGGACGCGCCACGGTGTAAGATTACGCGAGACAAGCACCCCGAACTTGGAGGCGGCCCCTTTAATTAGCGCTCGAACCTCTTCCCTGGAAAGTGGCGCGCGGGTCGAAACGCCGCGGAGCCTCGGCTTTAGAAAACCCGGGGCCACGGATATTCGACCCAGTTTCTTTTTTTTTTTTTCGAGCATCCGTACATCGCGAAAAACGCTCAGCCCACGGCGACCCGGATCCTCCTTCCGGCTCTCGCAGTTTTTCGCCCCTGGAAAACACCTACAGTCTCGCTTTAATTTTTTTTCTCTCTCTCCTGTAAACCCTTGGCCCGCGCCACGTCGAAACACACTCGAATAATAACGGAAGTGCATGTCGGGAGGGGGTGGCTGAGATACTCGCAATTAGGAGGTTCAGGAATTCGGGGAGCTGTGTATGTGCAACGTGCGTGGGCGGCGTGTCCTTGTCGCGAATTCGCTTCGATTCCCTCTTTCTGCCCATTTTCGAGGCTGTGGTTCGAGTATTTGGTGGTTTGGAAAGTTTAGGTGCTTCTCACACTTTCTGCTTAAATATGTCTGTTTTTCTCGATCGTATTATTGTTAATAATAAATGTATGATGCTATCGGCGATACGGTTCGATCATTTAATAATAAGAACTTTCAAAAGCAATTTTGCAACTTAGCAAAAAATCATCGACGTTTCGATTCTGATTTGAATCATTTTCAAGATTTATTTTGTATCGCGTTTGCTTTTGGTGTGATTCAATATTTTAATTTAATATGGACATTATGATACACATGTGTTACGTGTATCATCAGTGCTAGCTGTCAAGGCACCGGAAGGCTTTTTTCTGCTTAAATTTTTGTATTTTTAAATGTCTCCTAGGACGCCTTAATCCTTTGCATTCGGAGCTATTTTAACTAAAAAACGAAAGATTTTTCCATTCTAGAATATCTCCATGCTATACAATTTTTGTTCATTTTTTGCACATGAAACTAGGGTAACTGCACCAGTGAATGAACATTTAAGAAATTGTTCAGGAAGATATTTTATTTTTAAAAAAATATGTGAATTAAAGGAATCTCATATATGCCAAATGGCTCCCTATACTTCATTAAACAAATTATTATTATTTGTCTTTATTAAACGTTAAATAAAAAATATCAAAAAATACCAGTCAATGAACACTACATTCTAGTAATTGAACAATGATGGAAAAGCAAGAAATATAAAAATACAAAAGCGTTCATTTACTGGTGCCCGTTTATTCACTGGTGCAGTTGCCCTAATATAATATCTCATTTCATATGTAAATGTCTTGTAGTTTATTAAATACGAACAAAAATAATAATGCGAACAATATTTTTATGAATGGCACAGCAATTTTCAGTGGCGCCTCAGAGTCGCCATCGGAGTGCTAAGGGTTGATTTAAAACATTTTCGTTACATTTGACCTTTTCAGTATAATATAATAATTCGATATAATAACTTTTAGCGGTGCCTCAGAGCGGGCAGTCGAGTGCGAAGCGACGTTCAACCCTTTGACCTACGATTCAGTTCGCCGACAAAAATGAAAGAAGAAGTAGAGTTGGAATTGTATTCCCCCCCCCCCGAATTCCACGGAAAATGAAACGATGACGAACTTCGAACTGTCTCCAGTTTTTCGTGCTGCCGAAGTCCGAGGGTGTTTTCGTTGATCGTGAAAGGCGACGACAAAGTTACGAGGATCGTAAAAGCGAGCGAGATGTTTCGCGCTTTTGTTTCGAGAGTTTTGCGAATGGTGTAACAAGATAGTAGGAATAAAACGGGAGCGACGACGACGACGACGACGACGACACCGTTCTACGTTGTAACGAACGTCGCATCGAGAGGCGTCGAATTTCTCGTCGAGTCCGACTCCGACTCCGGCGTTGAAGAATTAGTGGAAGACTCGTTATCCTCCCGGCGTGCTTTACACAAGCACCGTGAGACCCGGTGCAACCAGGTAGCACCGTCGACACACACAAGCCGCCCCGTTGTCCTCGTTCCGAGCAGCTGCTTTCACACCCGACTCGCTCGACAACCCCTTTCCAACCCCCTCCTAACCCCCGTTCCCCCTAACAGCCCATCCCCACCGTCGATTCTTGCGGGTACTTGGGCGACTCTTCCACGGCCTTGCCAGAGATTCTCTTGAAATACATTTTCTACCGTGACCTTCGCGCCGGCGAGTACACGAAGAGAGAGCTTTCCATTTTTTTTTTCGCAACCCCCGATGATCGTCCAAGATCGATCGTTCCTCCATCGGAATTGTGGTTGTTGCACACACGCGCACACACTGTGGTTTGCACGCAAATCACTGGATTAATTGGACCGAGGTTTTCGCGGACTTACGGTAGATGTAATTTGTAATTAATAGACTGCGGATTTTATGCATTTATGACAATAATGGGTACGTACAATTTAAAGGACAACCCTTTGCACTCGGAGCTATTTTAACTGAAAAACGAAAGATTTTTTCATTCTATATTTCCATTCTATATAATTTTTTATCATATTTTGCATATGAATACTGATATGATATCTCATGTAATATGTAAATGTCTAGTAGTTTATGAAATACGAACAAAAATAATAATGTGAACAATATTTTTAGTAATGGCATAGCAATTTTCATTGGCGCCTCAGAGTCGCCATCTGAGTGCTAAGGGTTAAAAAGATTTAAGGACGCCGCAGTATATTAGTTTGAACTGAATAAGATAATTTTATGAAATTTTTATTCTGTGTCTTGTAATAAATGCAAACAATTTTTATGTTGCATAAAGATCCGCAGTCTAGTGATTACAGAATATGCTCTGTCAATATTTAGATTAGATAGACGCTATTTCAAGTTCTGAGCACAGGTGGCTATTTATTAAAAATTCGTGCAAACACTGTGGACATTTATTGACTGTACTGGATTGACGTCATTTACAATTCCGAAAGCTGTCCTGGTAACTTTTGTGTAGACTTTTAATTTTCAGAAAATTGATGTCATGTTCTGAAATTGTTCTGTCCACCTCCGAGGACGTTTTTGGATCTCCAGGACAGACCGGTGTTCCGTCTACTAGCAAAAATTGCTCCCGTCAATCTGACGTTTGTTCACCTCCACCAATCCCGGAAATAAACTGAAGCCATCCTATTAGATTATTCCGGAAATAATTCGAAAGTTAAAAGTGAACAAATCAGTATTGGTTTACTGGGAAGCGGGATCTAGGATCTTAAATGAAAAACGCGTTAGTGAAATTTATTCTTACAAGTGTTCTCTGCGTTTCAACAACACATGGATTTTGGGTGTTTTATTACCGATGTCCTTCGGGTCTAAGAGGCCTGGGTTAGGAAATAAACAATTGACCCTCGGTATCTACTTTAACATAATATAACCGATGTGACGCAGCATTCATTTTTGCCCTTATACCAATAATCAGCGACGAATTCGAGTCTTCTTTACGCTATACGATACAGCTATACGAGCCGGACGAAACTGTACAAAACTAAACGAAAACAATTATAATTATTTACGACCAGAGAACCCCACCGAACCAGAAACAATTCTGGCAATCTCAACAGCCATTCCTAATCTCCCCGGACAATCCCCCAGTTCGGTTCCGACTCGACCAATCATCGGGCACCCAACAAGCCAGTTATTCCTGCAGAGTCCACTAAAGGGATCAGAGCATCCGGCGTTGATCAAGATCAATCAAGAAAAATTGATAGCCGTGGATCTGAATGGGGGTGCTGCGCCGCCTACATGAAGTCATCAATAACGTCCGGCTCCGGAGGGTTAAGCATACTAGAATCCGGCCCGGTCCGGCCCGCCCCGGCCCGTCTTATCCCCTAAACACGAGACGTTCTCTCCTTCGGCCGAGAATGCGCGCAGTTTCGTCGTTTCTCCCCGTTTCCATTCGGGGCTATTAATTACCCGCTCGTTCGCCTGACTGCCGATCGGCGAACGGTCCAGCGGACAGATAAATGTGTAGGTCGTGTTTAGAGAGAAGCACGATGAAGAGAGAGAGAGGGGGTGCGAGGAGAGGAGAGGAGAGAGAACAGCCAGGGATAGAGAAAGCCTGGGGACTGGGAAATAGGTCCGGTCGATTCCAACTGTAATTGGAAGAATCGATTTGTTGCGATGCCCCGGCACGACGCGAGGCAACGCGACGCGACGCTCCAGATTCTCTCGCGCGCCTTCTAATGAATTTTCATGCCGGGAATGCCTGGCCTGCTCCGGCCTGCTCTTGCCTGGCCCCGAAGCCGCGCGCCGTTTGTCGTTCGTATTTCATGCCAGCCAGGAAGGAAGAGTATCCCCTTTCCGATCGCAGATAGAGGAACGCCTCGAGCCACCCCTCTGCTTCCAACCCCCCCGCACACCACCCCCGCGTCGCCCTTTTGTCCAGGGAAGTATGGAACGGCCGGCTCGTTTTGTTTCGCGGTAACGATCGAATTTCCCGAATCACTCACCGGCGATCCTCTATTGCTTTCTTCATTATTCAACGGACGGGTCATTATCTTTCCGCTCTTTTCACTCGGCAGGAATTGTGGCCCACGGGGGGCCGGCGAACGTGTCCACTGGAATTTAAATTGAAGCACCGGAACAGAGATGCTCATGACAATGTTAAAGGATCTTCGGGCGGGGATCCATAAATTATACCCTGACGTGCGATTTTAGTGAAATTTGAAAATGCAGACAATAAAAGAATTTGACAGATAATAAGACGGTAACAACCCCTAACTTTAAGAGCGAGTCTTTCAGGTATTACTCGAGTTATCTGAATGAAACAAACTGCATATAAAAGGCGCATCTAAGAAGCATATCTCAGAATTATTATCAGAATATTTTCAAAATTTTATCTCAAAGAATCATTTATCTGAAAAGTACATCTTTGGAGGGTCTCTGTTCGACGAAGATAATAAGGCGGTAACAACCCCTAACTTTAAGAGCGAGTCTCTCAGGTACTACTCGAGATATCCGAATGAAACAAACTGCATATAAAAGGTGCATCTAAGAAGCATATCTCAGAATTATTTCAGAATATTTTCAAAATTTTATCTCAAAGAATCATTTATCTGAAAAGTACATCTTCGACGGGTCCCTGTTTGACGAAGATAATAAGACGGTAACAACCCCTAACTTTAAGAGCGAGTCTCTCAGGTATTACTCGAGATATCCGAATGAAACAAACTGCATATGAAAGGTGCATTCAAGATGCACGACTCAGAATTATTTCAGAATATTTTCAAAATTTTATCTCAAAGAATCATTTATCTGAAAAGTACATCTTTAGAGGGTCTCTGTTCGACGAAGGTAATAAGACGGTAACAACCCCTAACTTTAAGAGCGAGTCTTTCAGGTATTACTCGAGTTATCTGAATGAAACAAACTGCATATAAAAGGCGCATCTAAGAAGCATATCTCAGAATTATTATCAGAATATTTTCAAAATTTTATCTCAAAGAATCATTTATCTGAAAAGTACATCTTTGGAGGGTCTCTGTTCGACGAAGATAATAAGGCGGTAACAACCCCTAACTTTAAGAGCGAGTCTCTCAGGTACTACTCGAGATATCCGAATGAAACAAACTGCATATAAAAGGTGCATCTAAGAAGCATATCTCAGAATTATTTCAGAATATTTTCAAAATTTTATCTCAAAGAATCATTTATCTGAAAAGTACATCTTCGACGGGTCCCTGTTTGACGAAGATAATAAGACGGTAACAACCCCTAACTTTAAGAGCGAGTCTCTCAGGTATTACTCGAGATATCCGAATGAAACAAACTGCATATAAAAGGTGCATCTAAGAAGCATATCTCAGAATTATTTCAGAATATTTTCAAAATTTTATCTCAAAGAATCATTTATCTGAAAAGTACATCTTCGACGGGTCCCTGTTTGACGAAGGTAATAAGACGGTAACAACCCCTAACTTTAAGAGCGAGTCTTTCAGGTATTACTCGAGTTATCTGAATGAAACAAACTGCATATAAAAGGCGCATCTAAGAAGCATATCTCAGAATTATTATCAGAATATTTTCAAAATTTTATCTCAAAGAATCATTTATCTGAAAAGTACATCTTTGGAGGGTCTCTGTTCGACGAAGATAATAAGGCGGTAACAACCCCTAACTTTAAGAGCGAGTCTCTCAGGTACTACTCGAGATATCCGAATGAAACAAACTGCATATGAAAGGCGCATCTAAGAAGCATATCTCAGAATTATTTCAGAATATTTTCAAAGTCTAATCTCAAAGAATCATTTATCTGAAAAGTACATCTTTGGTGGGTCTCTGTTCGACGAAGGTAATAAGACGGTAACAACCCCTAACTTTAAGAGCGAGTCTCTCAGGTATTACTCGAGATATCCGAATGAAACAAACTGCATATGAAAGGTGCATTCAAGATGCACGTCTCAGAATTATTTCAGAATTTTCGGCAGGAATTGTGGCCCACGGGGGCGGCGAACGTGTCCACTGGAATTTAAATTGAAGCACCGGAACAGAGATGCTCTCGACAATGTTAAAGGATGTTCGGGCCGGATCCATAAATTATATCGTGACGTGCGGTTTTAGTGAAATTCGAAAATGCAGACAATAAAAGAATTTGAAAACATTGTTAAAATTATTCGAGGAAGAAATACAAGTTTATTTCACTTCTTGCTCTTGCAACGAACATTTTTATTTTTCATAAACATCCGCAGTTTGCTTATCACCGGACTGCAGATCTCTATGCATTTATGGCTACTAAAAATTTGCAGAAAATGCCTGAACATAAAATTTCACAAAATTTCATACGATTTTTATTTATTTCAGATCTATAAAGGCTACTATCACTGAAAATAAGATTCTATTTGTTCCCACTTTGTTGAGAGTTGCCTACAAAAATTAAAAATTGCATTCAGATCCGCTTATCAGCCTTAAAACCATAAAAACTGGTTACCGACCAAACAATAAAATAAAACATATTAACGAAAATTTTCCCAACTATCGCCACAAGAATAAGAGAACCCAAGCATCAAAGACAAGGTCCGAGGAACCCTAATTCCGCTGATATCGTCCAGCAAGGTAAAGCAGTAGTATATACCGTGGCACGGTCAGACGGACGGCGCCGAAGTTATCCTAAGTTGATACGACAGGTATTTCCAGGTGTTTCATGGTTCCAGAGGTCCATGGCGCGGGGATCGAGCACTATGTTCCCTACCGAACGGGACTGCGGGACGTTTGATGGAATTACGTGTCGGGTAGCCGCGTAAAACCCGCCGCGGGAGGGTCCGTCGGGTCGCGGCGGGTCCTGTCACGTTCATCGTAAAAGCCCTGGTCCGTGGACACCGCGATTCCAAGGCTTGTCCGCGTTTAATTAAGCGCACTGCGAGAAGCTTTTATTGCGAATTAGCTGAACGCCGGTCTGCTTCATTGATCGCGGGAGTGCTCGGACCCCCGTTTATGGCTCGCGTTCTTCTGGACGCACGAAAATTACGCGATCCCTACCTTTATTCCGTTGCCTCGGGGACTCGATGGACGGAAAATCCTGTGACGCGAATTCGCGTCCTGCGGGCTGCTCTCGTTCGAATGGCGTTCAAATGGTTGGGAAAAATCGTACGTCGAGTTTTAATGCGGATGCTGATTCGAGATCCGGGAAAAATTATTTAAGCGTCCCGAAATCTTTTGGAAACGATTTAATTCGGTGATACAATGTAGGATTCATTGCAAATTGAAATGCTGTCTGAATTTTTGAGTCGTCTTTGGAAAGAGAAGACTCCATTCTTGAAGTCCAATGTGATTTGAGTCACGAAAAAAATGTTTTGAGTGCACCACAGTTTTTTGAATGTGTAAAATGATTTAATTCAGTGGTATTTGCATATCAGTCTTTTAAATGATGCCAAGATGGTAAAAAAAAATCGTAGAACGATTTACAAGGTACCGTTGGAAAGAGGAGACTGCGATTTGAGTGATTTGAGTTCGGAAAAAAATTTTTTAGCCCACAGAGGCTTTACCGAACTGTTAAAAAAAATGTCCAGAAATAAATGCAGATTTCCAAAACCGTGGTGCGAAAACTAATCTATCGGGACGGTTGAAACGAAGGCTCTCCGTTCGGCAATTAATTCCAGCGTCCATCAGGACAATGGGTTTCGCAGACACTATCATCCCATGGCGGATCAGCGCAGCGGCAACGCGCGATTGATTAGCAATTATTCCGCGGCCGCGGTCTTCCATCGCTAATCGAGTTCCGAACAGTCGATTTCGTCTCGATTCGACGCACTTAAACGACCCGTGGATCGAAAACCACTGTCGTCGACAGACGTGTCCTCTCCACGGGCCGAAGTACCCGAGATCCCTTTTGCGGAATAGCGACGCGTATGCAAGCGGGTCGCGTCTTGTACCCGCGCGACCCGCATTCGCGCGTTGATGCGCCGCGCCGCAGAAACGTTCGCGCGTTTCGACCTCAAAACCGAAGTAACAGCACAGGATTCCGTTGGAAAACCAGCCTCCCAACGGAACGACTTCAATCAACTCGTAAAAATAGCTTTTACGAGGATTTACGGGTTTTACTCGAAGGGCTCCGTAAAAGGGATAGGCTCGGCAAAACCAGCGCGAGGAGAGGATCTAAGAAATACGAGGTCTCCGCGGTGCACTATAACACCCGGCCTTGCTCGACAAACAGGTCCGGGCACGAGAGTTTCTCTTCATTTGCGCGGCACCGTTGTTTACCCGACCACGAATCAGGCGGACCTCTTGTGGACCCGACCTGGCTACAGATTTCCGGTTAACCTCGTTAATCTAAAAAAGAATGATGTACTGAAAAAATCACCACGCGGCGGTATCAATTTTCGTCGCGATTTAAATCACTGTGCATTTCAAGACTGGAGTCTTCCCTTTACAATCGTACCTTGAAAATTGATGTACGATTTTTTTTACCGTCGTGACATCATTTAGAAGACAGTAGCGCGGGTGTGTATCACTGGATCCAATTTCACGGATTCGCAAGACTGTGAGGAGCTCAAAACATTTTTTCCGTGACAGAAATCACCGAGGATTCGAAGAATGGAGCGTCCACTTTCTAACGAGACCTTGAAAATTATCGTACGATTTTTTTTACTATCTCGGCACCGTTTTGCCTGCACAGGTGCACTGGGTCCAAATTTCTATCTCTGGACTCAATCATTCTACAACTTTAAAAATCTCTGGGGACCTTGAAAATTTTTCTTCTGTTCTAAAACCACCTAGGACTCGAAGAATGGAGTCTCTCCTCTCCAACAAGACTTTGAAAATCATCGTACGATTTTTTTTTACTATCTCGGCACCGTTTTACCTGCACAGGTGCACTGGGTCCAAATTTCTACCTCTGGACTCAATCATTCTACAACTTTAAAAATCAACGAGGACCTTGAAAATTTTTCTTCTGTTCTAAAACCACCTAGGACTCGAAGAATGGAGTATCCTCTTTCCAACGAGACCTTGAAAATCATCGTACGATTTTTTTTACTATCACGGCACCGTTTTACCTGCACAGGTGCATTGGGTCCAAATTTCTATCTCTGGACTCAATCATTCTACAACTTTAAAAATCAACGAGGACCTTGACAATTTTTTTTCTGCAAAAAAAGGACTCGAAGAATGGAGTATCCTCTTTCCAACGAGACCTTGAAAATCATCGTACGATTTTTTTTACTATCACGGCACCGTTTTACCTGCACAGGTGCATTGGGTCCAAATTTCTATCTCTGGACTCAATCATTCTACAACTTTAAAAATCCCTGAGGACCTTGAAAATTTTTTTTCTGCAAAAAAAGGACTCGAAGAATGGAGTATCCTCTTTCCAACGAGACTTTGAAAATCATCGTACGATTTTTTTTACTACCTCGGCACCGTTTTACCTGCACAGGTGCACTGGGTCCAAATTTCTACCTCTGGACTCAATCATTCTACAACTTTAAAAATCAACGAGGACCTTGAAAATTTTTCTTCTGTTCTAAAACCACCTAGGACTCGAAGAATGGAGTATCCTCTTTCCAACGAGACTTTGAAAATCATCGTACGATTTTTTTTTACTACCTTGGCACCGTTTTACCTGCACAGGTGCACTAGCTCCTTCTACCTCTGGACTTAATAATTCTAAAACTTTAAAAATCCCTGAGGATCTTGAAAATTTCTCTCCTCATCTAAAACCACCGAGGACTCGAAGAATGGTGTCTCCTCTTTCCAACGAGACCTTAAAACTCATCGTATGATTTTGTTTACTATCTTGGCGCGGTTTTAACCGCAGAGGCTTCTATCACTCTATTCAATCATTTCGCGAGTTTAAAGTTCTGTGTGGACTTTCAACGATGTTTTCGCGTTCACGAATCACTGCGGACACGTAGTCCGTAGCCTGCCTAATCCAGGAATCCCCGAAAAATCGATATGAAGCTAGTACTACTTAGGCGACCGGCGCTTTCATCGTCGCCTATAAACTACGCAATCCGGGGCGGTTCGTTTCGAGGTTTCTGACAGTTCTGGCGTTAAAGAACCCGGGTTTTACGGGGCAAGCCATTCGGCAGGTGGTGGCTGGTACGCGCCCGAAGAAATACTTCCGGCGGTCGAGTTCCGGTCACGGTTGCCCATCTGTCGCCGTAACAGCTTCGCAAAGTCCCGCGGTCTACATCCGCGGCACGTAACAAAGTTTCGGGTGTGGGTGTAGCTCGGTCGGCAGAACAAATATTCGGTGGACATGACAGGTGTGTGGTGGTGGTGGTGGTGGTTACATTGTGTCGGATCTGGAGTGGGGGACGGGTGGTCCATCTAAAGAGAAACGACGGAAAAGCACGTTCCATTTCGAATCGCTGGGATTATATCGTGTATTTATTGCGTCGTTTCCAGTTGCCCGGGAGTTGTCCGAAGTTGGCCAGTGGATCGTTCCTACGAATCGTATATTCACCGGAGCGAGAGATAGAGTGCGAGTGTGTGTATGATAGAGAGAGTGTAAGAGAGATAGAGAGAGAGAGTTATATAATATACTGGTGGCCGCGTAAAGTTGAGCCAGGCCGGCCGCCACTATTTGCTTAACTATCCGAACTTCGGAAAACGAAGGTCGACGCTGCTGGATTCCGGACGTTTTGATTCCCGATTCAGCGCACGAACAGTCCGCGCAAACTTCCACGCGATAGCCTGGCCCTTCGATTTGGTCCTGGGACCTCGAAAAACAGCCCGAAAAGGGCCGTCGATCGTACATCCCCCAATTTTAACCCTTAGCACTCGGATGACGACTGTGAGGCGCTATTGAAAATTGCTGTGCCATTCTTAAAAATATTGTTCACATTATTATTTTCTGTTCGTATTTAATAAACTACTAGACATTTACATATTACATTATATTATAGTAGTGCGAGTCAACGATTTTGACGTCGGTTTAAAGAAAATCATTGAATTATGAAATATTCTAGTAGTGCGAGTCAACGATTATGAACTTGAAATAGCGTCTATCTAATATAAATATTGACAGAGCAATATTCTGTAATCACTAGACTGCGGATCTTTATGCAAAATGAACATTGTTGGCATTTATTGCAAGACTGCGGCGTCCTTAAATCTTTTTAATAGAAGTAGACTGCGAATCTTCACGCAACATAAAAATGTTCGGCATCAATTGTGAGAAAGTGTATATTTTTCTCTTTTTCTCATATATTTTTTATTATCAGGATCTGTTGGCATTCGTTTCTTTTTCTGTCCCATTTCTGATGAACTTAATAGTTCATTTCGGAAAAAGACGTCGGACGTTGACCTTCCTTCATCGTTTCTTCGCGTGGACCGAGATCTTTATGACCGTGGAGTGAAATTGCTCGTAGAACGTCGGCGAAAGGTTGTAGATTGCAACGACGATTGCTTCGTTCAATAAAGTTGTTCCTGAACCGAGTTATCGCCTTTTGAAGCTACACACGAGAAACCTTAATTACTTTTTCCACTAGAATCCGAAAGAACGTGTCTGTACAACGTTGTAAAAAAAAATTGTTACACAATATTAAACGTTCTCCTAATATCTATACAATCATTAAATAGTTATCGTCAAGTTTACATACAGTATGTTACGATTAATTAGACGCGCGTAAATCGGTCGAATATAAAGTTCCATGTAGAACAACCCGAAATTGGTCAGACAGGAGTGCTCCAGCTCGATATAGACTACCTACGGGAAATTTATCGCATTGACCTAACAGAATACATAATTCACAATGTAGATTACACCGCTGTGTACCATTCTCTCCGAAATATTCATTACTATTGTTAATATTCGCTATGTTTCATTGTTTCTAACTTCGTAAAATAACTCCATAAAATCCGCAGCTCGCTGATAGCATCCGTCAATTTCCTTTTCGTAATGAACTAACTTTTAATGCTATTTACTGTGTGAAATCTGTTTCAACGAGAAGATTTTACGCGGCCAGCGGCGTGACCGTGTGCAGAAATGACAGGATATAATGGAACACGAATGGTTAATAAGCGCTGGTGTGTAATTTCGTATTAAACTTTAAAAAGTGAAATGATTAGAACGGATAGCTTTGCATAAAAAGTTGATTGCTCGCCGGAGCGTTTCATATTACAACTATATTCATTACTCTCCTCGTTTGTTCCTGTCTGTTTCGTTAAATTATATTAACAACTAGTCTGCGAATCTTCGTGCAAAATAAAAATACTCCTCATTAATTTCATGATTCACGAGCTACGTAGACATTTAATTCTTCGTTAAATAAGCGACAGCGGAGCTCGGGTCAATTTTGACCCAGGTTATCAAAATCGTCATACGCTTGTTCAGTTTCTGGCGAGTGAATAAACAGCGGCTGCATTATATACGAAGGATCAACGCGTCTACAAGAAGTATCTTAAAAAAAAATGTATGAATAAAGAAAGGTACTAAAATCCGATAAAATCGGAGCAGCTCGTTTCTGCCAAAGGGACATAAAATCTGCAATCTTCTGATAACATTTGGCAATTTTCTTTTTATTATAGAGGAGCTGTTCTCTTTGGGGGAAGAAGGTCCAAGAAGGGCGAAGGGGCGTCGATTTGATAAACGACCGTCGGCAAAAGGGCCGCTAAAATGATCCATCAAACGAGCGATCGACGCCCCATTCGCGAGAGTACATCGCCCGGACGAGTGGCCGTGCGATACTCGAACGATTCGCGGTTAATCCAGCGATACGATGTTTTCAGACCGGCGATTAATTAGCTCGGGGCAAAACCGGCGCGCTCGCCGAGAGCCCCGGGGCCACTTGAATTTTTAATCCCCGCGCGACGTTCCAATTTCTCGGCTGCTGAATCCGTCGGGTTTCGAAACCCGCGGAGACTTAGATTGTCGGTTAACCTTTCGCGCCCACGCGATACCTAATTTTACGGTCCGACTGCCGCGCCCCCATTAACGAGTCCCACGATGATCTTTCATAGCCCGACTGTCGCCGAGGACGTTTTACGATCTCTCGAAAATTTTTTTCTGCGGTTGAAACGTGCCAACGTGTAGTAAACAGACCAGTTAAGAATCCTGACCCGGTCCAAAATGTAGAGGATCCAGTGATCGAGGAGTCCTTGTTCCTCCTGTGACCGGCAATTCCATAATATTCCGCAATATGCTAGCGGTCATGCTCTCCTTAGTGGGTTAGTAGTATGTGTCGAGCATTGACGCGACATCGATCTCTCGGAAATTTTTTTCTGCGGTTGAAACGTGCCATCGTGTACTAAACAGACCAGTTAAGAATCCTGACCCGGTCCAGAATGTAGAGGATCCAGTGATCGAGGAGTCCTCGTTCCTCCAGTGACCAGCAATTCCATGATACTCTGCAATATGCTAGCGGTCATGCTCTCCTTAGTGGGTTAGTAGTATGTGTCGAGCATTGACGCGGCATCTCGCGAACGCGTCGCATAAGTCGAGCCGACCTCTGTCCTTTATCCAGCTTATCCACCTTGGTTCCTTGACCTCCACAATGGCGCAGGCCACGTGGGAACCCCCGCAAGCTCGCAATCCGCAACTACCCGTCCGAGCATAAATTCGCAAACACGCATACCGTTTCTCCCGGTTCGCGAATTAAGAATCGATAAGCCGTAGGACGCGCTCGATGTACGCCGGCGAAAATCGAAAATTTTATTCCCGGGGCTCTTTATCGTTTCGTTCCGCAGCATGCAAGATTATCGCCGGAATCGCTCCCCTCTCTTCTCTCTCTCGCCCCCCCCCCCCCCAAGTCGTCCCGGTTTTATACGCTGTAAACGTTTATTCGCGGCCCTGTAAACGCTTCTTGCCGCCGAGTTGCGAGGACAATCGAGCGGAGCGCGCCTGATACCCGGGGTAATATCGTTCCCGAGGAATTTCTTTGCTCTCGCGAGAGACCGAGCTCTCTTCCCCGCCGAACTATGCTCCATTTTTCTCCCCCTGTCGCTGTAATCGACTTTGCGAGACCCCGCGTCGTCTATTTCTCGTGTCATCTACGTCGATATCTGCATGTTTCTCGAGGACGTTCACGCTTTTTGCCAGCCGCGACCGAGGGGAACCTATTCAAACCGCGCGAGACGCTCTCGAACTATGCTTCTTAGACGTCCGGGCACTGTGTGTCATTTCATTTTTATTACTGTGCCAGACAGTGGTCGAGGATTTTTAATGCACACGGGAATCGTTTCGAACGCACAACCAAGGGAAACGTCGAAAATATTCCAGTAGTTCGGATCAATGATTTACTCGGCAGATTCGAAAGGACTGCAAGCAGGAATGTTCTTTTTCCTATTTTGTAGTCGATTTACTGAAGAATTGAATTTTCAAAAAGTAACATGATTTTCTCAGCCAGTCGAGCGTCGAATAATTCATTGACAATACTGTACTATAAATTGAGACGTTGTCCGTTGATACGGAAAACATTTCAGTAGTACGAGTCAACGATTTGGACGTCGATTTAAAGATGATCGTTAAATTATGAAATATTCTAGTAGTGCGAGTCAACGATTTGGACGTCGGTATAAAGAAAATCATTGAATTATGAAACATTCTAGTAGTGCGAGTCAACGATTTTGACGTCGGTATAAAGAATATCATTGATTTATGAAATATTCTAGTAGTACGAGTCAACGATTTTGACGTCGGTATAAAGAATATCATTGATTTATGAAATATTCTAGTAGTACGAGTCAACGATTTTGACGTCGGTATAAAGAATATCATTGATTTATGAAATATTCTAGTAGTGAGAGTCAACGATTCGGTCGACAGCTCTTTACCGCTGTTCCAGCGTCTGCGAACGTAGAAAAATGATTAAGCTCTGAACGGACCGTGGAGTTTCGTGAATGAACAATCTGTTCCGGAGAACTTTTGCCCGCTGGAATTCAGATTTCCCATGAAGGGCCGGGTCTCGTTCCGATCGATTTCCAGGCGGCCGGCTTACCGATCTTCCGGCGGTGAAAGCTGCGCGTCTGAAAGGAGTCTCGCGGCTCAAAGACTCGTCCGTCTCTGCTGCGATCGATCGGCCGAGAAGAAAGAATGCGAGAGACCCGTCTTTCTAGGGTCCCGAGGCTGCATTTGACTCGAACGATTCGCCTCGATCCACCGTATCAGCCCCGGCAACGATTCGTTTTCCGGACGAATTCTCTCTCTCTCTCTCTCTGTCTCTCTTTCTCTTTCTCTTTCGTAGCACACGCGGCCGAGCTTTGGCAACCGAACACCCCCGATATTCCCACTCCCTTCGATTGATAATCGATCCGGCGACGTCGATGCCGTCGCGAAACGTTTTCATTACTCCAGATAGGATTCAGAGCGATATGGGGCCAAAGGGAACGTGTACGTGTGCGCCTGGCAGAGTCGTGTCCGTGCGTGTACGTGTGTGTGTGTGTGTGTGTGTCGCCACGGGAATTTCCGGCGTATCGTGTTCGTTTCGCGGAAGGCTAGACACGCGGAAGGCCGATACCCGATCGATAACGAACGATCATTTCCCCGTGAATAAAAGAGAAGTCGCCGACCAATACCGAAATGGAATTGTTTATGCCGCGACGCGGATCCCGCGAGCCAGCCGAACCGTCGCGTCGCGTCGCGAGAAGCGCGAGGCAGCCATTATTGCATGCTGTTCTTCCGATTTCCTTCTGCGACAGTAATGCCTTGCCTAGAGCGATTGGGGATATTCGAGTAGTACAGGTCAATGATATATATGGTTCATAGATTCGAAAGGTTTAAACATTTTTCTGTATTTTAACCAGTTGTGGTGTATTTGCCTATTTAGAATAATGAATTTTTAAGAACTGAAACTTGGTTAAAAATTTGTGCCAATAGTTGTGCACTATCAAAGTGTTCATTCTATCCACTGAATGGTGTACATTCAATGATTCAGTAAATATACCAGTGATGTAAGTCGACGATTAGGTCGGCGATGTTGAAAAAAAAAATATATTGTTCCTATCACTGCCGCAAATGTCTCTAAATATTAAAGAAGTATCAAGTTTTCCGAGAACGATACAGGCTTGTGCACTATCCATGTGTTTTATGGTTATTTGACCATTTCTGCACATTACGAATGTATGAAACTCCGCAATCCACTTACTGTTCGGAGCATATTCAGCCATTCTGAAAATACCCCAGTAGTACAGGTCAATGTTCTACTCCCCGGTTTCAACAAGAAATATTAAAACCACACCAATTTGGTAGAATTCCTACTTTCTCAATGTTCCCATGCATTAGAAATAGTTTTACTACTATTCATCAATTATTTGACAAGTTGAGCGCACTATAAATTCTGAACACCCTCGCAAAACAGACCTCAGCCGTTTCAGAGATTCCAATATTCCGGGGACCTTACATCACCCACAAAATCCCGAGCATCTCGCCACTTGCCAGGCAGAACAATTCGAAAATAGGGGTCGGAGATCTCTGAAATGGAATTGTTTAGCCCGCCGAGCGAGGCTAGATTCGGTCGCCGTTGGTTTTTATCGGTCATCGTGCCTCGGCCAAGCGGGTCCTGGAGCGCAGGATATTAAGAGGAGACAAAGGACCCAGGTTTTCGCCTCGTTTCCACGTCGTGCCGGGCCGTCCCACGGCGAAACTATTCCAATTATTAAAGGCCATTCCGTCGCGCAAATGTCCCGGCAACTCTGATTGCCAATCTTGGTCCTCGGGCCGATCCCCGTGCCCACCATGGCACGAAAAGTGTTCTTCTCTCTCGCGCGAAAACGTTCAACGCGGCTTTTCCGTTCGTTTAGGGGTACAAGTCGCCGGTTTCAACGCTTTTTGTTTCTGCGGAGGACGGACGTGACTGCGGCTCGGATTCCAGGTTTATAGAGACGTCGAACCGGAGAGGACGATCGAGTTTTACGAAACGTTTTATGTCGCGCCGAGCACAGCCGAGCCGAGCCGAGCCGGCCAGCTGAAAATCTGGCGACGCGTCCTCTCGGTGAAAACGGCTCGGCAAATATTTGCACCGTACACTGCCACCGCCGCCGCTGCTCATGCGTTTCCGGTCGCCGAAGTTCGCTTTCGCGGAAACAGGTCACAGATAAAGAGCCCACCCTTCACCCAGGAAACGTCTTATTTATTTCTCCACTCTTTATTGACTTTCGCCCCGTTCGCCCCCTCCGTTCGTTCTTCTTCTTTTTCTTTCGATTTCTGTCGCTTTTTCGATATGTTCCCGGACATTTCGCAGGTTCGTTTTGTGCTCGTCCGTTAGATTCCGCGAATCTGGGAAATTTTTGTTGGCTCGAAATCAGCAAACGCCGATTGGCAGACCGGCGCAAAAACGAATCGAGAACTGTGCTCTGAATCGTAATCGCACTGCGGAGTTTGATGCCCCCTAATATTTGTCGGATGGATTTTCGGACAGGTTCGAATGGACATTTTTCGAATTTCGTACCTGCTCTTTTTCGAATGAAATTCTTTGCATTTCACGGAAATGTCCCCGGGGACCCGATAAAATTCATGATTGCTAAGTGGGCTGAATATCTTTGCAAATATTAATGAAATTCTGCGGATACGTGCACCGAAACTGGAATAAAATTAAAATTTCGCGTTCTGTTGATTTATTAAAATGTTCATTGCGATATACACGAGAATTTTGTTAATCGTTCTTGCAGACTCGACGTGAGAAATATGTATATGGAGTATTTAATTATTTGTAACGATGTTTTATCAAAATGTATTCGTAAACGCGAATCACATTCCGCGGACCGGTCCCGCGGATAAAATAAAAATGCACGTTGCCGAAGGTGCATCTGCTTTATCGAAATATTCGAATAATACAAAATCGTGTCAATCATTCTAGCAGACTGAACTTGAAAAATTGTATAAAGCTTTCGTCAAATGTAATTACTAGAGGCGCGTTTTATCGACGCTTTTACAAATACAAATGAAATCCCACAGATGTATCCACCGAACGAAATAAAAATTCAGTTTCTCTGCCGAGGGCTTTCGCTTTATCGAAATGTTCAAATAATACACATAGAACAGCGGCATGCAACGCAGCAAATTAATTCGGCAGCTGTAGAATTTGTTGAAGGATATGATCGGAGCGGAGTTCCTTTATTTAATAAAAATGACAACTCAGTGAAATAAGTCCCTTTTGAACAAATTTAAAACTTTATTAAAATGCAATAGACTATGAACCAGGTATGTCCTGCCGATACCGAATCTTTCATCGAACTGAACAACTGCGGAGCGACGTACAAACCACGTCCTACCCGCTCGTGCCTCGTGCCGATCGTCATCCTATGCCGATCATCACCCTCGATACATTGTATCTGAGTTTTTCTTACAAAAATGTGTTTTACTTTAACAGAATTTCTCTCGATTGCTGCGGAATATTTCGGTCTCGATTGTGCCCAAAAAGAAAAGTCGACGTCCGACCAGCGAGGGATCGATTTCGAGAAAGTGGGGGGGAGCGTTGGATGAGATCACAAAATTTCCGTGGGCGTGGGAGGGCACTCAGCTCAATGAAACTTCGACGGCCGTCATTACCGGGCATCGAGGCCGCGTTTCTGTTCGCCGAGACGTCACTTTCCGGTCTCGTCGATCCTACGAGGATGGGGGGGGGGGACGTTCTCCCCGTTATCATCGCTCGACCGCGATAAAACGTGACGTTGAGTTACACTAGCATCCCCCTCCCTTCTCGATCTCCTCATGTAAAATTCCCGTCGACCCTGTCTGCGACGCGTGCTGCTCCATTTTTCATATTTTTTTCTCCCGTCTCCTTCCTGGGAAAGACGAGAGGGGGGGGGGGAGAGATCAGCCGAGGGACAAGCGGCGAAAGACCTTGTTACACTTAGTACCCGGTGCCCTAGGATCTTTCCCCGGGCGAAGTTTAACGGTTTGTTTGCTCGGGAAATATCCGGCTTCGGGCAATTGTTCGTGACACGCCTCATCCCTTATTCACGCACTCCCCAGAAGGGATAATAAAAGTGGAGCGGCTGTTAAGGGTGCGTGCCATCGCCGGGAATAGCCGATTTATCATGGCTCTGGCTTCCTGATCCTGTCCGCACGCAGAAATCCCCCTTTACCTCGAAGATCGAACGCTGAGTCAATCGTCCGCCCCTCGATAATGCGTCCCTTCACCCCTTCTGTTGGCCAATCTTTGATAGAATCGCTCGTGTTCGCTGTATTTAATTAATCAGATACAGGGCGGACCGTTAGAGTGGTTCATTTGTATCGAATAAGTAGCCCGGATGCTGTAAATAAATAGGGCAATCACGTAGGACAATTTTTTAGATCCACATTCGTACTGGATATACCAGAAACGATCGTACCGTAGTCGCGACGTAAAGTGGATGGATCGTCAAGTGTTCGGCCACCTGGTGTTTCAGGTTAAGTGAGCTACGGTCGGCGGCACTGACCAGGATGGGTGACCGCAGGGATTTTTCTTCGCATCTAGTAGTACATTTCACATTACATTTTATTACCATGTTTCGACCAGTTTTCTTGTACGGCCGTATATCCAAGAGAAGTTTACACGGCCCAACCCATATATGTAATTACTACTACAACGTTTACTGAATTTAAATCAACGTCGTAATGCAAATAGCTCTTCTACCACGAACACTATATTAACACAGGAAATGTATAAGGAAGCAGCTGCATCGGTCAGCATGCTCTCCACACTAACTATGCAAACGTAAAAACGAAGGAGACCCCAATTTACATTCGCGTCTCCTAGTACAGCAAACACCACCCACCTAACAACTCGAAATTGCTTATTTAAAGTCACACACTATTACGATTAATTAACCCATAATATAGACGAAGCAACCTTGTAATATTACAATCTGTATAAAAACTCCCCAAAACCCTTTCTACTCCCGGGATTAATTTCGACTTCCGAAAGGAAAATCTCAGAGTCGCTTCGATTCGGCCCCGGGCTCTCTGTCAAAGCTAGAATAATCGCATTCGGCGATGGTTTCGCGGACAGAATCTCTAATCTCGGATCGCCGATTGCCCAGGAAAATCGTGGTGTGGCGATCGATCGATCGTCGGCGAAAAGGGCGTCCGCTAATTTCGAAGGTTGTGAATTTGATGGGTCGACGAATGGTTTCCGGTCTGGTGGGCCTTGGATCGGCTTTTCCTCGCAATCGTGACCAAGCAGTCGCGCTTATTATAAGGCTGCCTTGTCCTCCGATTGATAGCTCGATTCTTGTGATCGTCGACCAATTCCTTCGCGAGTCAGACCATCGTCCATTCAGTCTCTCGAATTAATGTAACGCGACTCCTAATTTGTTACAAGTTGGCATTTCCAACATTCCTATGCAAGTATTTCCAACATTCTCAAGTTGCTATTCCCAACATTCTCAAGGTGCTATTCCCAACATTCTCAAGTTGCTATTCCCAACATTCCCAAGCAAGTATTCTCAAGTTGGTGTTCCCAACATTCCCAAGGTAGTATTCTCAACATTCTCAAGTTGCTATTCCCAACATTCTCAAGTTGCTATTCCCAACATTCCCAAGCAAGTATTCTCAAGTTGGTGTTCCCAACATTCCCAAGGTAGTATTCTCAACATTCTCAAGTTGCTATTCGCAACATTCTCAAGTTGCTATTCCCAACATTCCCAAGCAAGTATTCCCAACATTCCCAAGTTGCTATTACCAAGTTGGCATTTCCAACATTCCTATGCAAGTATTCCCAACATTCTCAAGTTGCTATTCCCAACATTCTCAAGTTGCCATTCCCAACATTCTCAAGTTGCTATTCCCAACATTCCCAAGTTGCTATTACCAAGTTGGCATTTCCAACATTCCTATGCAAGTATTCCCAATATTCTCAAGTTGCTATTCCCAACATTACCAAATTGGTATTCCAAACATTCCCAAGGTAGTATTCTCAACATTCTCAGAAATGTAAGAGGCCAGTATTCCCAAAGTTCTCACCAATCTGAAAGCCAATATCCCCGAAGTATTCCCGAAGGTCTCAATAACAATAGGAGGTAGTATTTCAAGTGTTTAAGAAAGCAAAGGGTTGTTCACACCGTTTGACAATGGCGACTCTGTAGAGTTTTCCAAGGGAGTATTGGATATGGTACTACTACCGGACGCATGACGGGGCAGTTTCCATAGAATTTCGCAGTGGTATGGGGACGCAGCCGGTCGTTAAGGGTGTCGTTATCATCGGCCGCGATTACGGGGTCGAAAGTTTCGCTCGATTCTTGTGATCGTCGGCCAATTCCTTCGCGAGCCAGGCCATCGTCCATTCTGTCTCTCGAATTAATGTAACGCAACTCCTAATTTGTTACGCAAGGATAATTGAGAAGCTTCTTTTCGAGAGCGGGCCCACGAACGCCTTAATTCTGAATGCTGCAGCTAGGAGGATTAGAAAGTTTCCCCGAGACTCAAGCTTGTTACAGCAAATTCGGGCTTGCTGATCCTATTACCATGCTGTGCAACCTTGCAAATATAATACATCACAGAGTTGATCCCGTCGCCGCGCGCCGCGCCGCGCCGGCACGGCACCGGCTACCGCCACGCTAATCTTTCCGTACACAGCTATACACGTAGTTATCGACAGTAGCCGGTGATTTAGTTCCCGGCGCCAACAGACCCGTCTTCCAGAGTGTGCCTTGCCTCCTCCGCTTCGGGATTACGTCCCTGCAAATGAGAAACACAAACCTCGATCGAAGAGACGCACCTCGAGCTTTTCATCCAATTAAAATATCTCGGTGTCTGTGTAGTTGCCGTGTCATGGAATTCATAAAATTTTTATTTTTCACGAATATACAGGTCCTAAGGGAAGAAAAATATTTCCTAAAATTCTTCAGGGATGATTTATCAAAAATGATAGTAATAATGGGGACAATCTCCTAGACCCCCTAAAATTGTTCCCCAACGAAATCCAAGACAAAAGCGAAACAGGAGACTTTCGAGCACCGTTTCTCCAGCAGACTCGCTACCCGTTCCTCAGGAGGCTGCTTTAACGATCGCTGGAGCACCGTTAATAACGGTAAACAAAGAAGCCCACAAAAATATACTCCCGTTCGCAAGTTACCTTCGCAATGGACCCGCGAAGAGCTGTTCCGGATTCGTGGCACGCGAACCAAGAGGCCGGAATTCTTCTACGGTCCTCGTTCCCGAGGGTAATTCATAAACAGAGAGGCACAGCGCGACGTCCCGGCGAATTAAACCGTCGTCTGGAATGATAATTCGCCGGCTGATGGTACCCGTGACCGTTTCTGGGAAACCTCTTCGCGGTCTGTTCCGAAATTCTTCAATTACTCTGCGCCGAGTCGCTGGTAACGATGTCGATTAATCCCAGCACTATAATTCATATGAAATTCATTCGAAAGCTCTGCTGTGTAATCCCAAAAATTTTCAGCTTTGTTTCTCAATCGTTCCTGAAGAGTGCATCTACGTCGTTGCACGCTTAACAGTAATATTAGTATTAGCGGAGGAAAAAGCTCCACTGTATTTTAATTCCTCCACGTTTCTCACGTTCGCCGGTTTAACAAAAAACAACGCCTCTGCGAAAACAATTGAATCCAAACGAAGCTACAGCATTCAGCAGGCCTCTCGCAAATTTTCCCCTAGTGAAAAGGAAGAAACTGACTACGTACGAACCGGAGCGTTGTCCATTGTTGCCAGGGCGATTCTTTCTTCTCTAAAGATACGAATTACCTCTCGGACGATGCTCTGCCCTCTCTCCTCCACTCTCGCGAAATTTATTATTCGATCCGGCGAATTTTTACCCTGGCCCACTTTCCCGAGCGCCGACGCTGCTATCTCCCATTTTCCTGGCTTTTCCGCGCTTTCAACATCTTCCTCGGAATGAAATCGCGAGCAGTCCCATCTCGAGGCATTATCCGGGTGCGCCCTTCGTCCCCTGCCCCTCCCCCCCCCCCCTCATTCGCTTTTAATCGCCACTATTGAGAGAACACAGGCATCCCCACAGGCGAACGGAACTTTAATTCTCTAAAGTCCCCTTCATCCTCGTCGGCAATTTTTTTCGTCTCTTCTTCTCTGCTCGTTACCACCCGCCCCCCAAAGAGTGGGGGCGGTAAGGGGACGATTAATCCTCCGGGGAGGGATTGCGAGAAGAATCTCTCCGGTTCCCCATGGAGTCTCTGGTTTCGTCTTGGGAATACCACTTCGGTTCGTTATCAGCCGCGACGCCGAGTCCTCGGCGACGTTCGACGTTGGCTAATTGAAGTTTAACAAGGAGGAGTCGTCTTCCTGTCTCGTCTTGCAACGGGTCCCGAGGGCGACCGGTTTTAACGGTACTGAGCAGCTCCTCTGGGAGACTGAGATGTGGAGAGATTCTTTGGGGCCTAGAACAATGCGAGGAAAACCCTAATGGGGTGTAGGCGAGGTTACGGCGGAGATAGAAGTGAAAGAATGAAGAAGGAGAAGGAATAGACACAGTTGGGGATACTTGGTACATGGGTTGAGAACATTTAGGAAGCTTGAGAATGTGTCTTGGAAGCTGTGACAGTCTGTAGGAAGGGATCGTTGAGAATAAAAATACGTGGAAAGATTCCCAAGTTAGTATTCCCAACATTCTCAAGTTGCTATTCCCAACATTCCCAAGCAAGTATTCCCAAAATTACCAAGTTGCTATTTCCAACATTCCCATGCAAATATTCCCAACATTTCCAAGTCGGTATTCTCAACATTCCCAAGTTGCTATTCCCAAAATTCCCATGTTGGCATTTCCAACATTTCTATGCAAGTATTCCCAACATTCTCAAGTTGCTATTCCCAACATTCCCAAGCAAGTATTTCCAACATTCCCAAGTTGCTATTCCCAAGTAGGCATTTCCAACATTCCTATGCAAGTATTCCCAACATTCTCAAGTTGCTATTCCCAACATTCCCAAGCAAGTATTCCCAACATTCGCAAGCAAGTATTCCCAACATTCCCATGTTGGCATTTCCAACATTCCTATGCAAGTATTCCCAACATTCTCAAGTTGCTATTCTCAACATTCCCAAGTTGGTATTCCCAACATTCCCAAGCTAGTATTCTCAACATTCTCAGAAATGTAAGAGGCCAGTATTCCGAAAGTTTTCACCAATCTGAAAGCCAATATCCCCGAAGTATTCCCGAAGGTCTCAATAACAATAGCAGGTAGTATTTCAAGTGTTTAAAAAAGCAAAGGGTTGTTCACACCGTTTGACAATGGCGACTCTGTAGAGTTTTCTAAGGGAGTATTGGATATGGTACTACTACCGGACGCATGACGGGGCAGTTTCCATAGAATTTCGCAGCGGTATGGGGACGCAGCCGGTCGTTAAGGGTGTCGTTATCATCGGCCGCGATTACGGGGTCGAAAGTTTCGCCGCGGCGATATTAATATCGGCCAAAGACCGTCCTTTCAATTAAGCGGCCGCAGTTTAATATTGCCACGGGCCACGAATTGACCCGATTCGTAAGGCCTCTCCTCCTCTCCCTCTCTCACGCCCTTCTCTCTCCTCGTTACGAAGTCATTAAGGCTGGTCCGGAAACTTCCGAGCAAGATATCGCCGCGCTCTACGCCAGTCCGACGACTATCAGAGATGAAAGTATTTCGCGCGGCCGCCTCCCTGGAATCGCCGATAATTTCCTTTGGAATTAATGCGCTTTATCGGTGTCCTCCCACGTCTTAATCGACCCATCGCCACGTCGCGTCGGTCGATCAAAGGCGAATTAACGCGGCAATGTGAAAATAATTCAGTCTATTTGGAAAAGTATACTACATTCACCGTATTATCTCTATTCTTGTATCTGCTTGCTCTACGTTCTCACGCCCATTAGAATCGTTAACGATTTCAGCGCGGAGTTAGCTATGAATATGTATCAAACGCGCTGTCATAACAGGCCTTGCGGGACTCTTTACAAATTACGTCTATCGCGGGCTTATCTATTGTATGGAAAACGCTTTTCAACATGTTCTCCATCGCTCTTATGAATATGCACGTGAACTTCCTGCTGACAAACTTTAATTCTTTTTTTTTGCCATTAGCATAAACACGGTAATGAAACATTGTTAATCCTCCGCGACTGTTTAAAAGTAACATACAATATTATTATCAGGCACGAATATCAAATCGAAAAATTATTTTTTCCGCTGTGTGCGCGAGAGGGACAGGGAAAATTTGCAACGTTCCATTATGCGTGGTGAAACGCCGCGTGTGTACCATCGCGGCGTGTAGAATTAATTCGCGGTCGTCCAGTCAATACAACGGTTATAGAGCTGCTATAGCCGCGTGTGGGAAATCATGGCTGACCGATCTAATAAATTTAGATTCTCCGCCGGATCAAATTTCCCGTTGGGGGGGGGGGGGGGGGGGGCGAGCATTCGATTTCCAGCGCCTGGGGCCATCTCTGATCTGCGCGTCATCGAATCTACCCGCTCAATTAGCGGGGCCGATGAATCGGCGATGAAGCACGACCGCGAAAATAATTCATCGCTCGCCCGGGACGGCTGACGCCATTAACCGGGAACACCGAAAAAGGAAAACGGTTCCTTCTGTGAGTAACGACGAGCCCGTTATCTTCCTATCCAGTCTCATTCACGGCTCAATTTCTGCTCCGAAGTGCCCCTAAACGATTTTTTTTCACGAAAGTGAACGAATGCTTCGCAGCGATCTTTTGCACATATATTCGCTCATTATTCAGAGCATACGTTGTATTTTTTTCGGGTCGAAATTCTTAAAATCGTACGAGCCCGTTATCTTTCTATCCAGTCTCATTCACGGCTCAATTTCTGCTCCCAAGTGCTCCTAAACGATTTTTTTTCGCGAAAATGAACGAATGCTTTGCAGCGATCTTTTGCACATACATTCGCTCATTATTTAGAGCACACGTTGTATTTTTTTCGGGTCGAAATTCTTAAAATCGTACGAGCTGCACTTTCTTGAAACACCCTTTCTGGGTTAGGGATAGAAAAAGATTATAAACAATCGAGATATCTCAACTATTGTTATTCACGCTACAGCACAAAGCCCACCGAAGGTTCCACGAAAATTTTTTAAAAGAAAAAGCGCGTTTGAAATATTTCCTGCCAGCTGCATGTCGAGTACACTTGCTTCAGACACATGTATAGCTTCGTTATTTTTACGGGTAGAAATAAATCCTTTTGCAAACACGTACCCGGAGATACGTACTTTAAGAAAGTACAATGATGGAAAATCGATCTTTTTTCTAGACCAGAATACCCCCTTAACGAAGACTAAGACTCTTCGGTTTTTCCCGGAGAGCAAGCCAATCGGCTGCAGCCCTGTTCCCAGGGAGTTTCGTAAGCTTTCGAAAGGAGGAGTAGGGTGGCGTTGTTCGAGCACCGTGACTGGTAACGAGGCCAATTATCCATTAGAATCCGATGCTGATTTCAGTAATTCTTCCGGCACGGTGCCCCCGCCGCCGTGCCGCGCCGTCCGCGAACATTGTTAAGTAATTCTTGCCACAAAGAAATCTGCTGGAATTTCTTCTCAGCTGGCTCTCTCCACGGTTCTCTGTCCCGCGTCGAGCCGGGAGAGATCGAAAGAGAGATTCCTCGAGGGTGGTTTTACACCCCGTGATCCATAGTTCTTACCGCTGAAGCGTCTCTCGCTTTGTGCCGTGGAAAAGTTATCCTCCTTTTTCTTGCAGATAATTCTTCTCTAGCGAAGATTAACCCGACGTTTTGCTTGCGCTGCGGCTCTTCCGTCCAAGGGCCGCGAACGAGAATTTTTCATTCTTTGTCACGGTTTCGTGCTTCTGAAATATGGGCACCCACGCATTTTCCACCAATTCGAGAAATTGGCAACCCCGCAGCCGTACAAACAGAGTACGCCTTTTGTAATCTCGGGAGTGCTGTTTGAATTTTTATCTGGGAAACCAATGGTCCGTTTTACTTGAAACTTTACGGATATGTTTATTAGATGTTCGCTCGTAATTCGGATTAATTTTGAGTCGGTACGTGCAAAATTGTTGCTAATTAAACAAGAAGTGACAAACGTTCCTCGGGCATGGAAACTTCAAAAGATGTAATGTATATCAATGTATCCTTCATCGCGTTATTTAATTTGCTTACAATGAGCAAACGTCTAGTTTGAGACTCATCTCGTTGTAAATCTACCAACAATCTGCTCACATCACTTAGGGTAGTAATTAGCGACAGCTTATTTGATATGTTACCTTTCAGTACATCACCTAGCATTGGGCCCAATGCTGTCAAACAAACAGATACTTAATACAATTATTTTTTAACGATTTTATTGTTTAATGTAGAACCAGAATTTCCTCGGTTCGTTCATTTCGTTCCACAACAAGAAGGCACAATCAGTCCACGAATCCCACAGGGCAATTTTTTCCGAAACTTCCCGAAAGAACTTGCAGAGGAACTTCGCGACGAGTGAACATTCTCGCTTCAAAAAATTCCCGCACGTCCTCAAAGAACGCGTGCTTAAGCCGGCAAAGTTCGGAATCGATACGTACAGCGGTTCTCTTTTAGAAAATTCGTGAAGATCGCCGTTCTTCCTTTTACTCGCGGAACGATTGAAGTCTTCGAGAAAGAACTTCGCCCGGAGGGAGGAAGTCTGGCTCGCCAGATGCGTTTCGCTGAACAGCGTGAAAGCTCTCGCTTTTCATCCGGCAACGAGGTTCGGAACTGAGGGAATGCGGTGGAACACGCTCGCTCCCCGTTCCAAGACGCTGCGCGAAACACACCGTTTACACAGACGACGCGACGCTCGCGCGGAAACGCTTCGTCGATCCTCGTCGTCGTCGACGCGACGGGTCGTTCGATCGCCCTCCTTTTCACCTTGTCGAGTGGAATTCTGCGACGGGATCGTCGTCGAGGAACTTCCCTTCGACCGTCTTAGTCGGTTTCACGGCTTCCCGCGAAGAGAAGGAGAGCTGATTCGCGAAGAAGCCGTCCTCCGCTCCGCTCCGAACGATCAGCAGGCGTGATTTGTCACGCGCGATCTCTGAACTCGCTCCTGAACCACGGAGAAGGGTGGTCGATGCGTTTTATATTGGCTCGATGATGCTGGAAAACATGACATAGTTCTATATAATTCTAGGGATACGCAAACGTGTGCAAACCAGAATTAAAGAATCCAGGGGATCACTTTTGGAGGCTCAAACATCGTCACACTCACTCAAACCTACGTATCGGTGTTTCTATATTCTACCCATGATTGTCTAGTGGAAAGTCTTAGGGAAAGATGCGAATACTTTTTTCTAGCACTGCTTCAAACATCTCCAAACCGCTGGAAGAGTATCGGACCATAATACAGTAAAATAATGGATAATAAAGATGACGAGCATTTCAGAAATGCTAGAATATCCTCGATAAAAAAAGGATGCGTAAACTTTGTTCTACTACTGCCTTAAACATCTCCAAACCCCTGCAATAAAAATATCGGACATATACATAATACAGTACATAACCAATAAAGGTAGTGAGCATTTCAGAAATGGTAGAATACTCTTGTCAAAAAGAAGTGTGAGCATACTTTGTTGTACCTTTGCTTCAAACATCTCCAAACCACTGGAAAATATTTGACCTATACATAATACAGTACAAATTTCATAATGAATAAAGGTAGTGAGCATTTCAGAAACGCTAGAATACTCTCGACAAAAAGATGTATGCCCAAACGTTGTTCCAGCTTTGCTTCAAACATCTCCAAACCACTGGAAAATATCTGACCTATACATAATACAGTACTTTCATAATGGATAATAAAGATGAGCATTCCAGAAATGCTAGAATATCCTCGGCAAAGATGTTTGCGCAAATTTTGTTCCAGCACTACTTCAAACATCTCCGAATCCCTGCAATCAAAATATCGGACTGATACAAAATGCAGTAAAAATTTCATAATGGATAATAGAGATGAGCATTTCACAAATGCTAGAATACCTTCGACAAGTATGAGCAAACTTTGTTCTACTTCAAACATCTCCAAACTCCTGCAATCAAAGTATCCAGACACATACGACATATGAACCCTTTTCCAGGGTTCGAAAGTAATGGAGGCGGAAAGATGTTTAGCGCCGGAAGGATCGCAGCCAGGATTCAAACCTTATGCAGGGCTCAACCATTTCGAACGTAGGGCTTACGCGGGTATCCTCTGGCTTAGGTGGTTCATCCATACCGCCGCGGAGAACAGAGAGAGAGAGACCGAACAATTTCACCGGTCCATTCGTAAATAAAGGGAATCTCGACTCATTAGGAAGCCACCGTTGCGGACGCTTAAAATTCAAGTAAAATTCGGTCCCTCGGAATTCTTTCCTCGATAGGATGCTGCACGCTGACCGGATCACGGTTATGACACCGGGATTTGCATACTCGATGGATATTATGCTAACGTTTCGGGCCGCGACCGAGTTTCAATTCCCGTGAGACATTAACGGAACGACGTTCTTGATCACTGGTTCTTTAGAACGGCCGGAATGGCCTCGAAATTTCGCGGTGGAGATCTTGGAAATGTGAAATGGACTTCCACTAGTCTGAATTAATTATCAGGAACACTGGGAGCCGTGCTTAAAGCGCAGTCAAAGAAAGATTTTCATAAAATTTAGCGCCGGCTACCTCGGTTTTCCTCTCGGAGAAACTAGCGTCTTAAATTGTGGGATTATACAGAAATTATTCATCGTGCAATTTTTACTGTTATTCCCTAATTAACTACGAATTTCGTATGCTGACATAAAGCTGGATAAAATCGTTTCGAAGCGATGTTCCTCGATAAAAATTCGTGTATTCTAGAGTTTATTAGTTCTTCGTCTAATGAACTAATAAAATCTGCAATACCATTACTGTAGAATAATTTTCTGAAGTTTTCACTATTTTCATAATTTATTTTTTCACTTATTTTCTCAATGATAATACGAAATAGTTTAGTATAATATAAATTTGTTCGTCGAGGAACATTGTGAATGCAAAAAGTCTGTAATCTCTGTATTAATTGCTGCGTATTAATGTTTCAAAGGTTCTTGCAGTTCTTGCAGTCTGTTTTACGTAATATAATGAATTTTAGGGGGTTTCTTTGGTGGACTAGATTATAGTGACTCAAAGTGAAGAGACTGTAGGTCGGTCCAGCATTGTTCCGAGGCGGCGGCGGCTTGGAGCATTAATTCGCGCAGAAGTATCAGGAGTGCTCGCCGGAGATCCGTTAATCCCGTTCCCCGACATTAACAGTCCATTTATTTAACTGGACGCGATCGCCGCGGGCTAATTGTTACTCTGTCCCGTAATTGTAATTTCCTATCTGCCGGTGGCGCGACCACTGATTACATAATTTCAGTGAACTCTGCGGTAATTGGCTCCGGGCGATCAAACGGGACGGGCCTGTCCTGATTGTATCAATCAGCGAACGAGAGATAAAAAAGGACTGTCTTTCGTCCAATCAGGATTAAAGATTAACAGCGTGTACCGTGAAACTGTTTTCAAAAGTCACCGTGACTATAATGAAAGGGCATTATACATTTTATACAGGATGTCCTAGACCACCCGTCCACTCCTATTAAAATGGTAGAGAGTGATTTTTATTGAAAACTAAAAAAAATTTAATAACTAATTCGGGTACGCTCTATCGAATGATGGTAGTTGCAATTTCCGGTGCTAACCGGAAATAGGATTTTCAGACCGGAAGTCGTTTTTTTAAAAATGGGACCCGGTATTTTTCACTGCATATTCAGATTGTATGAAAAAAATAATAAAAGTTTTGTCTCATACGTTTTTCTCGAAAATGCCTACATTGGGTAGAAAATGAACTCAATTTCTGATGAACTTTATTTCTGTTAAGTTGTTTATTAATCTATTTCAGAGCAGGTATTGTCCTTTACTGTTGTGTAAATTCATTATTAAAAATTAAATCTTTAATTTCAAAAATGTGAATTCATACATTGGAGTTCATTTTCTGTCAATGTAGGCATTTTCGAGAAAAACATATGAGACAAAACTTTTATTATTTTTTTCATACAATCTGAATATGCAGTGAAAAATACCGGGTCTCATTTTAAAAAAAACGACTTCCGGTCTGGAAATCCTATTTCCGGTTAGTACCGGAAATTGCAACTACCATCATTCGATAAAGCGTACCCGAATTAGTTATTAAATTTTTTTTAGTTTTCAATAAAAATCACTCTCCACCATTTTAATAGGGGTGGACGGGTGGTCTAGGACACCCTATATATTTATTTTTTTATATATACATTAACTTTGTTGTACATTATTTTATATATTTCTGATTGCACAGTGTTGTAGATGTCAAGGTGATTTCAATGACGTACTGTGTATGCGCTGACCGAGAAATGATCTTGAACACAGAAATGTCGAGTAAAACAAGGAAAACAGTATTAGAAATTTATTATCAGCAACTTTTTTCATTTAAATGAATTTACAAATTCAAAATGACGTTCAACATTTTTTGTTCCTTTTTGTTAGTATGTAGGAACTGACTCGAAAAATTATGGTCGCTGTTATGTTTATGTTACACCTTGCATATACATCGTCCAGGTTGGGAGGATTAAACCTTAGTGCAAACATTAACACAGGAGCTTAATATGATTGCCTAAACTTATGCGGTAATAAAGATCGTGTTCAACATCCTTGAAACCACAGTTCTGCTTCTCTTGTTCTCTACGGCTGCTATTAATCCTGTTTATTTGTTCGTCTTTGTTCCTCTTTCACGAAAATTGCAACAAACATATATATTATTAATCCTGTTTATTTGTTCATCCTTGTTCTTCTTTCACAACAATTGCAACAAACATATATATTATTAATCCTGTTTGTTTGTTCATCCTTTTTCTTCTTTCACAATAATTGCAACAAACATATATATTATTAATCCTGTTTATTTGTTCATCCTTGTTCTTCTTTCACAACAATTGCAACAAACATATATATTATTAATCCTGTTTGTTTGTTCATCCTTTTTCTTCTTTCACAATAATTGCAACAAACATATTTATTATTAATCCTGTTCATTCATCCGTTCTTGACCCTCTCTGTCTCTCTTTTGTTGTTTCATAACAAAATCGTATTGTCAGTGGTGAACGAAAATTGGATGAAATCAACAGCTGAATGTTCGCTTATTTATTTACCAGTTAACGAATTCGACGTGCAAAATCAACAGTCCAACTGTTGCTTATTTATTGTTAAATAATACCGGTAAAATTTTATATTTCGTTATACCGGATTCACGGGGCTTGCCAAACATAATAAAACCGTGATTCTCGTTGAATCTATTTCACTTTGAAAATGGTTGGAAATTTGTGCGAGAAGCGGATTCATCAATTTTTGCAATTTTTTTTTGAGCTCGGTAAAATCGAAAATCGATTGTTCGAATTTCGGTCGATTCCATACCTGTCATTAAAATGGTGTGTCGATCGTAAAACAAATCATACGCCACTGCAAAGGGGAGTTTAATCACGAAATAAATTTTTTAAGCTCCCCAGAGGCTTTCAAAATTGTAAAATAATTGAACCAAAACTCGACTAAATCCGATCGTATTATTTCTCCTAGAGCCACGGAAATCGGTCATTTTTCTTAGATTTAACGTCAAAATAAATCGGTTCAGACCCGGATCGATGAATGGCTAGTAAAAAAGATGGAGAGCAGTCGGAAGACGAACGTTAGATATCGGATTTAGGGATTAACTTCCGATCGAGGGTCCGTTTAACCGGTTAAAACGCAATTATCGCAGCCGTTATTTACAGGGTGCTGGCGAGCACGAAGAGAGAGAGAGAGAGAGAGAGATAGAGTCGACGACGACGACGTAGCAGAGCGTTTCCTGCAGATTTTACGAGTGCAGGGTCGATCGAATTTCTTCGAGGGTTATAGTGCTCGCCGCCATCTGTCGCGGCTGTAAACCTCCGTGCACTGGCTAGCTGCAGAACGGTCACGTTGCACAATCCCGGAGAGGGATTAATATCGCGGACGGTCTTCGCGTCCGGATCGCTAATTGCCCGTTCGATAAATACGGGAGAGGGAAAACAATTTCGACTCGGGCTTGCCCGTAAATAAACCGCGACTCGGTTGCCGGGATAATCGTCCCTTGGGCGGCGTTAATTCGACGATCTATTTGCATCCTGGGCCGCAGCTTGCGAAACGCTTCGTTTGATTTCCGATTTCCACCCCCGAAAGCACCACCGTAAAGATTTTCCTAATTCGACCTTCTCATGGTGGGAATCATTTTTGAGAAGATTTTTTTCACTTTGGAACTTTCGTTTTATTGTCGATCTCGAGAGCACACCCTCGATTTTACTTTAGAACATCCCCGATTATACAGGGTGTCCCAGCTAACTTGACCACCTTGAATATCTCGCTTAGTGTTAGTAATAGAAAAAAACGTTATAGGACAATATTAACCTAACCGAAGGGGCAATATAATGATTGGGAAAAAACTTTTATCAAGGTCATTTTTTTCTAGATATTAAGGTCATCAATTTTTAAAAAAATGGAACTATATATTTTTTTTATCGTGATGTAATAGTAGGGCCTCTTCAATGACATATTGTACAATGACCTTCGTGTGACCTTTGGTATGAAAAAACCAAAAAGCATTACAGGTATTATCAGTGATTAATTTACTAGACTAATTTGATTGGTTGAACTACTTTATTTCAATAAATGTTCGAAATGATGACCATTGTTTTGAATACATTGTTGTATACGGAAAATAAATGATTCTCTGGCTCTTCTAATAGTTTCATTGCTAATATTGGTCAATAATAATAATAATATGGTCAAGTTAGCTGGGACACCGTGTATATTCACCCTTAGATTGTCGTGTGATGTGTGAAAATTATTTTTAGGGCGTGTTTGTTTTGCTGTGCAGATTGTTTACATTGGAAGCTTTGCTTGAATGTCGAGAGTTATTTATTTTTAGTAATATTGGATTTCAATGGGAAATTGAAATCAACTTGAATACAGTTTAACGTTTAAAATGACTTTATTTGACGGACTGAACGTCTTTCCTTGAAGAGGATCTGCAGTGAACTAACTGAACACTGACCTGAACGATAGTAGACCGTCGAAAAAGGAAACGGGGTCTTAGCATATCTACGGGCCGCTTTCTTATTTTAGTGGCCTTGGTGCGTCAAGGGTTTCCCAAGCAAGATCCCTCTATAACGAGGATATGAATCGCCTGTGGCAAGTGTCTAATTTGTCCCTCTCCGTAACCCAATAATGACCAAAAAAAATAACAAATTTTAATGTAACAAGTTAAATTTTACTAAATGCAATATATTAAATACTATTAACCTCATCAAAATGAGTTGCCTGTATATAAAATTTTGATGTGCGCCCCAAACCCAGTTGCGCCCGTGGCAGGCGCCTCTTTACTATCCTTGTTTACTACAAGGACATTTTAAAAATAAAAACGTGGTAAAATCGAGGCAATTTTGAAATTGTCGGTATATCCAACAAGTAATTTCGAATTTCACTCGGCCAACATCTTTAGTGCTATACAAAGGCGGATTCGCTTAATTCGAGCCCCTTATCGTGCCTCGCGGACGCAAAAACAGCTTCCAGGCAGTAGCACGTCAAATTTAAGAGAACGCGGCGAGCTTCCGTGTAATTTCGGCTGCACATACACGGTGCATTAAAATGTAAAATTCGCTCGCGTGAGCAGAACGGAGCAGCGCAGCGGCGAGAACGCGATCCGAGCCCCGCGATCACTGGTAATATTTCCGAAAATGGGCGTGGATTCGAAAGTTCCGCAGTTTCCTATTTCACGGTAACGTCCGCGGAAGCGATAAACGAGCCCGCTGTTAAACGGGCCGGGAGTTTTCGTTGAACACTTCGGTGTTCCCCTCCTCTGGAAACTCGGGCGCGACACGGTTGAATTCGTTTCTAACTGACTCTATCTGGAAAAGCAGAATTTCGTGTGGTATAAGGCGGCACACTTCTTCGTCTTCTTCTTGTTCGGTGTGTATACCGTGTTCAACTTTAACGGACGGTATCTTCGGCTAAAACCAGCGTCCAGCTTTCACAAGACCCGTGACGAGGGTAGCGTCCGGAGGCGAGAAAAAATTTTAATCCCCGACAGATGAAACGCGCCCGCTCGTGCGCGACACTAAAAGTCGGACAGAGTGTGTGCGTTCGACTAGGAAATGGCGGACTAATATGACACGACGATCTCGTCATAATTTTCAAACTGATGTAGAAAAATTTCGGCAAAGAAATTCGCTCCATAACTGCTCCATAAATTAGTAGCGTCTATTTCCTGGCTGGAAAAATGACTTTGAACAACATTCGAAAATATTATAAGGTTAAAACATATTATCGTGATTATTCTGATAGGGAGAATCTATCGGAAAATGTGCATCACCTCAGAAATTTTGTTTTAATTTCTTAACACTAAATCTACCAAGCCTTAAAAGTAACTGGTACAAGTTCCCTTATAAAAATTACAAGATTAACCCTTAGCACTCGAGTGGCTAAGAGTCGCCACTAAAACTTGCTCTACCATTATTCACAATATTGTTTACATTATTAAATATGGTGCTATCTAATCAATTACTAAACATTTAAGTATGAGGTATTGTATCAATTTTTCATATCCATAAAATTAAAAAAAGTCATATAGAATGGAATTATTCTAGGATGGAAGAAATGTTTAATTTTCAAGTTAAAATAGCTCCGAGTGCAAAGGGTTAATTTTATTTAGACATTGCGTGGCTCTATACGATCTATATCTATAATGCTCTATAACGTGGCTCTATAACGCTCTATAATGATCTATACGATCATTTCGTATGAAATCAGTTTTATTATTTCAATAATTGTAAAATAAAAATTATGGAACTGTTCATTTTGACCGGTGGTTGTAGGTTTACTGTTAACCCTAATTTCGGCTCTCACTAGAAATGATTTCCACGAGTCGCGATTGTCGCGGTGCAACGCTCTCACACTTCAGATTGAGAAAAGATTTCCAAGCAGCTGCTAACAATCCAGGAAGCAAAATCCAACTTCCCCAGTCGACCGGAACCTCTGTACAGTAGAACCGCAAATTTGCGGTCACCTAATAAGTAATAAGTCGACGGAACGCTGTCCATCTCGAGCAGGAAAAATTGTCTCGTGAATAATCGAGAGGAGGCACATGGAAGTTAGCCGTGCATCTTGAACAAACCTGTTTCTATTATTAACCGGGTTGTACGGTGTACAAAGAGACGTAGAAACTCTGGCTGCATTCAATACTATACCTGTCTGACTCGTTCTGGATAGTTTCCACCGTCAATCATCGAGTCGTGATTCGTAGCCGAGACTACCGTGGCTCGATCCGTTACTATTTCGAGATCGTTTCGATCGATCGGTTGGGGATCCCAGAAGCTAAACCATCGTTGCCGGTGTAGAGGCACATTCGTGCCCGGTTGAACAGAGAGGAGAGAGAGAGAGAGGAGAGAGAGAGACAGGGACTGGGACTAGCTGGCGAGTATCGATCCCCTCTATTATTAGTCCTCGTCGGCGACGACCCCCATTAGAATCGTCAGAAGCGACGCTCGTAACTCTTTTCAGACTTCGTTATCGGGTGTTACACGCCGGATAACGCCTTTGACGCGACTGTCGCCGATATACCCCCACCCCTCCCCCCGCCCCCGCACACCTTGTCCACCGGCTTCCTCGCAAGGTTTCTCCCCCAGCGAAACCTGGCAGCTGGAAAACAAGCTGTCTACCTGCACCTAACGGCCATCGCGCACCTGTCCTTCTAGGCCCAGAAGGGAAACCGGCCAGCGAAAGAGACGCGGACATTTTTAATGGGATCTGTCTGAAACGTGGACTCCGCAACCTTTTTCAAAAGGTCCTGAAACTATAAATTCCGACGGGGATGAATACGGAAACTGTTCTTGAAAGTTTCAGCTCGAATGGAACGTGCAAAGCATAGAAATATAACTATTGTTCAGCCAGATTAACACTGAACCTACCGAGGACTAAAAGCGATTTAAATGTTTCAGCTTATAAAAATGATCTGTTTATTTTTATTATAATATGTGTACGGATAAAGAAATTTATCGAATCGATGTAAGCAACTTCATCGTTTCAATAATTGTAAAATGACAAATATAAAACCAGTGGTAGGTTTAAATAATTATTACTGTTAAATTGATGTCCTAATGTCTTATTTACTTGCAATAATGGTGTAGATAATTCACAGTTCTCGCCCTGTTTGTATTTCTCTTGTTAAGACTGCGTCTTTTGCCAAGTAATACGATTTCAGTAGTATAGTCAATGTTTGGTCAGACGTTCCAGGTAAATTTTGATATTCCGGCCAGCTCCACGCCATAAAACCAATGGTAGGTTTAGTGTTGAATAATTAGTACTGTTAAATTGATGTCCGAATGTCTTATTTATTTGCAATAATCGTGTAGATAATTCACTCGCCCTGTTTGTATTTCTCTTGTTAAGACTGCGTTTTTTTCCAAGTAGTACGATTTCAGTAGTATGGTCAATGTTTGGTCAGACGTTCCAAGTAAATTTTGATATTACGGCCAGCTCCACGACGATGGTACGATTTCTACTTCCAGCAGAGGCTCTGTTCATACTACTTCAATAGTTTTTTGCATAAACAATATGCTAGAACAGAATGATCGCGACGTGATCATCGACGCGCCTCGGTTATCGATTCTGTGCATACTTTGCCTCCCGCGATGGCTTCGAGTATCGGTGCACGGTGCATATGGTGCACGGGTGCAGGATGCATCTGGTCGCAGGGATTCGGCGTGTTCCGTGGAGGTTAAACCGAAGACGTCGGTGGTTCCATTTCGGTCGATATTGCTTCGGTTAGCTGCACCGTGGCCGGCACACCGTGTCCCGTGTAATTCAGGGAATGCAGAGCAAGAGATGAACCGTAAAGGGGGATCGGTGTTCGTTGCATGCCGATCAGAATTTCGCCGAGCCCACCAGCCGGTTCGGGATCGCGACACACCGTCGAACAATGGGCTGCGGAGCCGGCGAACAAAATTCATGAGATCCGGCTTTGTTCCGTCTGTCCGGGAACCTGGATCAGGATCCGAGGATCCTGGACCGCCTACACGGCAGCTGGTCCGAAGAAAACACGTTGCAATATCTTGGAGAACCGGCCCCATTGTTCCGCACTGTCCCGCCGCGGCAAACCTTGCAACAAAACTGCAAGCGGTTTTCGAGAGGGTTGCAATCAGCCTCGAGGAGCTGCTGTCTTCGGAGTGGGCGGTAACCGTGCCCTTACAGGGATAACGTCACTGAAGTACTTCTGACTATTAGAAAAATAATTAATCCTTTGCAGCTTGAAATTATTCGATGTGAAGGTCTGACTATTAGGAAAATAATTATCCCTTTGCAGCTTGAAATTATTCGATGTGAAGGTCTTCTGACTATTAGGAAAATAATTAACCCTTTGCAACTTGAAATTATTTGATGTGAAGATGAAAGTCTTCTGACTATTAGGAAAATAATTATCCCTTTGCAGCTTGAAATTATTCGATGGGAAGGTCTTCTGACTGTTAGAAAAATAATTATCCCTTTGCAGCTTGAAATTATTCGATGTGAAGGTCTGACTATTAGGAAAATAATTATCCCTTTGCAGCTTGAAATTATTCGATGTGAAAGTCTTCCAACTATTAGAAAAATAATTAACCCTTTGCAACTTGAAATTATTAGATGTGAAGATGAGAGTCTTCTGACTATTAGAAAAATAATGAACCTTTTGCAGCTTGACATTATTCGATGTGAAGATGAGAGTCTTCTGATTATTAGAAAAATAATTAACCCTTTGCAACTTGAAATTATTTGGTACGAAGATGAAGATCCTTTGGAAAAGAAAGTGTGAATAAATTGAATCTTGTGGATTCAGACAGTGGTCGTTGAGGCACTTATGGTAGGAGTGAATGTTTGAAGTGCTAATGTTCGAGTGGATGTATTTAGAAAATTTAGTAGCATTTTTATTCAGCGTTCATCGAAAGTTTGATAAAATTGTTTCCCTTGGAGCAGGTGTGACATTTTCACAGAATTCTAGTTGAAAGAAGGTTCCCTTTGATTGTTACAGAATCACTTGCAGATATTGAGATTTGTATGGAGAGAGATCCGCAGTCCAGTTGCATCATTGTAATCAAATCAGCAGGAACAGTTGAAAGCCAGCTGGTACCGGTAATTTAATTTCGAGTCGCTCGAAAGTTCTACGGCTAATTTTGTAATACTGTTTTGTTTGAATTCTACGGGAATTATAGTCAAGAGAGAGGGTTGGCGGTTTATTTGATTTCGGTCTCCATGAATCTGAAAATAATTTAATTTGCCTGACCATCTTCGGTCTCGACGACGACTACTTTCTTTCCGCGACTTGTTAATTCATTTCCCTTTAATTGAACAGAATGTAGTATGAAGGATAGTTCGGTAGAAAGTTCAAAGAAATGTGGAAGTTCCAGTGAACCGGAAGGTTGCCGTTTCTATTATACGATAACGGTCGACTAAATTTTCTGTAAAATTCACAAATGGACCGGTAAAAGTTGTACGAATTGAAATATTAAGCCCTCTCCCCTCCCCCTTTCCTCATATTCGCTGAACTTTCGACTCGATTTCCATTCATTTGGAAGTTCGTATAACTTATTAAACTGGCAGAAGTGCAGAATGAAAGGAACATAGGAAGTGCATTCCGGGAATTCGTCCCTGCATAAATGAACATTTAGACGAGTTACTTTAAAAACTGTGTACACAAGAGCAAGAAAACAGTTTCGAGTAAAATAATACAGCAATCCACTTATCGTTCGAAGATTATAAGTTTTCGATGCAAGATTTTTCTCGAAATAATTACATCTTTTCGATGCAAGATTTCTCTCGAAATAATTACATCTTTTCGATGCAAGATTTTTCTCGAAATAATTACATCTTTTCGATGCAAGATTTTTCTCGAAATAATTACATCTTTTCGATGCAAGATTTTTCTCGAAATAATTACATCTTTTCGATGCAAGATTTTTCTCGAAATAATTACATCAAGCAATATTCATATTTTTAAAATTCAACGTTCTTTATGTCTTTTCTTTTCGCTTCCTCAACGCGGAATGTTTAACTATCTTCGTTTTCCAATCATCCTACACTCGTGATTACTCTCTGGTATCTGGCTCGGCAGTGTTTTTTTCTCTCCATTTAGAATGATGAAATCTCTTTCATCGAGCTCCACTCTGTTTTCTCATCTGCTGTACCATCCGGTGTAATCATTTTCCTGGCAGTATTTAAAACCTCTTCGCGATCCGGAATTATTTAAACGTATCCCGTTTCAGCTTAGAGTATCGCCGGGAGAGGAATGTTTAATACTCATTGAAATCGGAAAAGGTTCCAACAAAAATCGGATGTTTTATGAATTCTTGAAACATTATGGAAATGGGCAGAAAATGTACAGGCAATTCGGACATTATATTTAAAAAATAAAATTCGACCACACACACATACACACGTTTCAGCGAAAATGAAACCAATGTCCCGTTCGAATTGAGAGCGCACGGGAGAGATAACATCCGCAGCTTCCTCGGTCCACAGAAGTCACTCAAATGCCAATAATTAAAAACCTCGCTGAAAGAGAAAACAGCGGAATGGATCCGGGGAAACAATCGAAGCGGGTTCCGGAACAGTCCCCGGAAGTGCTCGAAAATATAATATCGAGCCCAGGAAAGAATCCACTTGTGAAGAGAATCGAATGATGGCAGAGTCGAGCTGTAATTCACCGGTGCCGGCATGCGGCAATTAAAAACTTTCCGCGTGCTTGTTCCGTTCGAAAAAAAAAACACAAAAATCCATAAAAACGAAGCTCCGGGGAAAATGCTGCGCGTTCGATTCGTCGGAGAAAAACCGCGGCACGTCGCGACAGAGAGCGCGCGAGAGAGAGTGAAAATTCAAGAGAAAGGACGGAAGAACAGTTTATCCCCGCGTGACAGTGAATTTTTCGCACGCTCCTCTCTTCTGTTCTCGCAATTTTCGTCGGCCAGGCACTCGTTACGAGTAGATACGAGCGGACGACGGCCGCTCGTTACTCGCAAAACACGCGACTCCGCGTTATACACCGCCTTTTGCGAATATAGCCACAGCAACAACACAAAGGCTCTCACAGTCGCCGAGGAATTCCGAGGCGTGTGGCGAGAACGCTCGATTCCCACGGAAATCGACGCCCCTCTTAACCCAGTTCTGCCAGTCATTCGAGGAATCTCTGTTGAATTCGTTCCCCTGGAATTTTTTATTTATTCTAGTCATTTAGTTGCCACGGAAATATCCCCTCCATAAACACGAAAGTGTACGTGACAGGAGTGGCGGGTTATGAAAATATAATGCCTCGATGGAAATACGTATTTATGATGGCGTGTGCAGAAGCCACCGGCTCTGTCAATTTATCTACCACGTTCATCATTATTATTATTAGTTACTGGTCGGAGGATTTTATGCGTTCCTTATGCGTTTGTTTCATGGCAGTGAACAATGAGCAAAATTATAATAATTACGATAAAGCACTTTCATCTTTTAACCCATCGACTGAATCCCTGCACTCGCGGAAGCGAGATTCGCCCAACAAAGTGTTAGCCCCTGAGAATCGGCAGCACTTGGAGCGAAATTGGAAAAGATTGTAAACATATCTAGGTTAACGGCGCCCTTCGTTTTCCGGTGGCCTTTGTATCCTTGGTTCCCGTTCGAGGAATTCTGGAGATCGATGTCGTTGCTGGGGGAAGGATACGGGGATCGAGATCGAGATCCAGAGGAAGGGTGGCACGAGGTACAGGAGAAATCGCACGCGACAAGAGAAACGAGCCGATCGTTACCGGAAAATAGGAATACCGGGACGGCGCGGCGTCTATAGGAATATCGGGTCGGAGGAGCGTTTGCCGGAGCGTTTCATTGGAACAAATCGCGGCCGATCTCTCCCGCAGGATCTCTAATACGGGGAGTGCAACCCTTAATATTTCTCCGTTTCCGCGTCTCGTCTCGACTCGGCTCGGCACTGCTTCGGCTCTGCTCGTTTATCGGCGTCCCGTCGTCCTTTATCCCTCGGGGGGAAACCGTCTGCGAGACAATGGCCGCGATGCGTCTTTGCCGTCCGTGCCTCTGCATCACCCTCCCTCTTCCGTCTTTATTTCGCCGTTGATCTTCGTCCTGGATCGTATCCGGCCCTCGTCGACCCAATTTCTCACGGGTCACGGGATTCCCGTCGTTCTTTAATCCGCCAGGAACGCGGGCCTCGGGATTCCGCGAGAGAATGCTTCCGCCGCGAGCCTGACATTTTTCATTCCCCTTTCCTGCCCCTTCCGCTCCTTCGATTCCGAGTGCATTAGACCCAATCGTACCCGAACACATTCTTCGGAATGTCTGTCTGCCACTTGAGTCCTTCGCTCGTTCAATTCTTCCAAACCGAAATCCCGGAAACTTCGCAATCATTCATTCGTAATCAAAACTTGTAAATTCTCCGTGCAATTTATAAATAATCCGCAAAATACCCACCTTATAATCTCAATTAAACCTTAATCCAACACCGTACATCGTTATTCAATCGATACAATCACCGCATCACTCAGCAAAATTTATTTCGTCTTTGACGCGCTATGGCGTCATCGGTCTTCACCGCGCAATTCCGATGATCAATGATGATGACAGCAACGGTGTCGTATAGAGTTCAGGATCGCGAACACGTCTGCAACGTCCTCCGAAGGACTATCATCGAAATCGGAGGGAAAATCGTCGGAAATTTATCGCTGGTTCGATCGATCGAGCGATTTCTTTTCCCGTGGACGGGTATATTACATTAGAGGCGCAGCCGACGATAAACAACACCGGATCGAGAGGGTTTTTCTCCGTTTCGCGAGGAATCCGTGCGCGCCTCCCGCGGGCTTCGAGTTATTACATTCCCCGACAAGGCAGAAGCGGCACGGACAAAAGGATGTGCAAGAAAACCGCCGTAACGCGCCGCCCGACGGAAAATATGGCGCGCCGAGTGTATCGGGGAAATTGTAGCACGTGTCGCGACACGGATCCGACACGGTTAAATGAAAATTGAACCGACACGCCAGCCGTCGTCGTCGTCGTCGTCGTCGTCTCGTTCGACCGATTCCGCGGAGAATTCGACGCGAGAACACCGACACCCGACGCCCACCGACTGCAATCTACACGATTGCACTGAATCACGGGTGCTCTCGGACCCGCCGTTCGTCTTCCCGGCCCCCTGCATCCTTCAAGACAGAAAGGATTTATGCTCGCCCCGGGGAAGCGCCGAAACGAAGCTATACCGATGCCTATCGCGACCATTACTCTCGAGTTTCGACGATTTTAGAACCCTACTTAACTACCGAGTGGCTCCTCCGCTGAAGAGTCCACAATTTTCTACCTGCAGAGGCTGTGCAATATCCAATTTTTCTGTAATTAGGTTCGTCGAGTGACGTCGACAATGAGAATATTTAAATATCTTTATACTGACGATTTAAATTAATAGATCTACGATTTATAAAGTTAAAATTGTCTCGAAATGGTGTTGGTTAGAATGTCACTTCACGAAGTCGAGGTAAAGCCAACTTCAAGATCTATTAATTTTTGTTTAACTACCGAGTGCTCCTCCACCGAAGAGTCCACAATTTTCTACCTGCAGAGGCTGTGCAATATCCAATTTTTCTGTAATTAGGTTCGTCGAGTGACGTCGAGAATGAGAATATTTAAATATCTCACCTTTATACTGACGATTTAAAAAATAGATGTACGATTTTAAAAAATTAAAATTGTCTCGAGACGGTTAGAATGTCACTTCACGAAGTCGAGGTAAAGCCAACTTCAAGATCTATTAATTTTTGTCGAACGTTATATACGACTGCTTGCTGGAATTTTATGAGAGTTACAAGTTCCCGAAACCCTCCGGGGAACGACTAAAATACAAACTTTATTAAAATTCACTACCCGTGCCCCACTTTCGGTTTACCGAGGCCATTCATCAAGTAAATTGAATTTTATTTACTGTCTGCGCCTTTTCCCGGGGCAGTGCGCGTTTTGCACGAGCCCCTGCGGTTCGATAGTCACAAGTAGAATCTGCGAGCAATGGTCAGACACGTCCAGCGATTCTAATCGATAACATATACGATCCACAAATCACCGTAGCCCATTTACATCGAAAACGAACTTATCCTGGGGGATGATAAAAGACAATTCATGTTGCAGTCACTTAACAATTATTTTTCGTATCAGCTTTTCTTGATAGACGCGAACGAATGACTATCGGATACTGTTGAGAATGGCATTTTCTATGGAGAAAATACTACCTTCTAGTTGGGCATGTAAATTAACTCCACCGAATATCAATTTATTAATGCTGAAATTAAATGAAATTAAATTAAATCGTGACAGTGAATGCGCTGAAGGTAACGCAGAAGAATGTTCGACAGAAATGGGGAACGGGTACGGGAACTTCGCGATGGAGTTTTCTGAAAACACAGTCACCCGGTGACACACAGTGACCCGTCCGCTTGGGTCGCGGGACCGAGCGTATCCGTCGATCGATTAGAAAAATCGAATCCCGGCTACGTCAAAGCTTTTCACGCAGTGGATTCCAAAGGATTCGCGCAGTAGCCGGTGGCCGTAGCGCGCGCGCGTCAGGAAAACAGTAATCTCGAAAATAGAGCCGCTTTACTATCGGCCAGGTATATCTGTCCGGGACACGGAGGGGAAAAAGGTCTCGTCCGAGCGATAAAACTGAAAATAAAAATACAAAAACACAGAGACAAGGATGGAAAACCGGGAGGAAAACAGAAAACCTGGCCGGAGGGAGCCTTTGTGTAGCGCCGACCGGCGAAACTATCTCTCGGCCCGGGCCGATTAGAAAAGTTCGCGTGGATTTTCCCGGGCCGGGGGACGTTTCGAAAAAATTTTCCGAATCTCCCCAGCATTGTCTCGCGGCGGTTTATCGCCGCGCCATTGTCCTCGGCGCTTAATGAAATTCGCAGGCCGCGTTTCGCGTCGAGGATCCACGAGGATTGCGAAATACGCGTGAGAAATGTGGCTGCAGCTGAGCAAAAATGCAACGGTGCAACCGTGTCCGATCTCCGGCGAGATACCGAGAATAATTTCGGAAGACGGTCAGCCTACGAAAATAAAAATAATCGCAAAATAATGCGGGTAAACTTTTCCTCCCGAACCCACAGATTTTCGATTGTTACATATCTTATCCTATACATTTCGTCGAGAAAATACTAAATACGATGTCCCAGACCGCGGACACCACTCGTTTTTGAGTTATGAGCACGTAAAGTGGAGTTATATAACATTAATTTTCATTGTTTCACCTCGGAAAGTGACAGGTATGGGCGCCGCCATATTGGTAAGTAGGGAGCTCTCCCGTGACTCAGTGGCGCCCTCATATCGCACACGTTACTGGCAATGCCGATAACATACATATTCACACAATCAAGATATCTAAATTTTTCATGCTTACAATTATAAAACCGATAGAAAATCTAACCAGAACTAACCCAGACCTAACCCAGACACAATCTCAAACAACTACAACTAAAACTACTCTCTTTCCCAATTCTATAATTCACCGAGTCACTACAAATAAGGAGCACCCTACTTACCAATATGGCGGCGCCCGTACCTGTCACTCTCCGACGTGAAACAATGAAAATTAATGTTAAATTACTGCACTTTACGTGCTTATAACTCAAAAACGAGTGGTGTCCGCGGTCTGGGACATCGTATTTAGTATTTTCTCGACGAAATGTACAGGATAAGATGTGTAACAATCGAAAATCTGTGGGTTCGGTAGGAAAAGTTCAGCCAATAATAGCAAGAGGACCGTCAAAGACGAACCGGCCGTTGCTCGTCGACGCAAAAAGGAATCCGACGGCGACACCATCGTTTAATTAACCTCGATAAAGGTGTTCGAGGCCCCCCAGGCACGATCCACGACCATTCCGCTCGCTCGTCCCCCAAATTTCAGTTTACTTTCCACTCGAACCGCGAGTTATTTCGCCCGGCGACGCTGACGGCTGCCGTAATTCCACCGGTGCGCGCCGGTTGCATACTTCCGGGCGCATAACATACCGCGGTTATGGTCCCGCCGCTGTCTACCTTGAATTTACCAATCTTAGGGGAGACGGGACCGCGATGCCTGACATTCTGGATGTTAATAAAGCACTTTGCCCGGCGCGTCGGAGCCCGCAACGAATTTCTCCGCTGAAACTTAACTTTGATGGAAACTAAACAACTTATAGTGTTCCATTTTTATGCATTGACGACCGCACGTTTGGATAATGTTATTAGCAGACTGCGAATCTTTCCGCAAAATCATGATTGTCTGCTTTAATCATTTTAATACGTTGAAAATTTTCATACCTTTAATATGTCGACAATAGTATAATATTATTATTTACGGACCGAAGTCCTTTTATATAAATGTTTGCAATAGAAGATATTCATAAAAAAAAGAAAAAGAAAGTCTTAGCACAAAGTTACATAGTAATGGACCTGCTGACAGTTACAGGAATACATTACATCACATATAATCATATAATCGCACGACACTTTTTCTTAAATGATAGTAACGAACCATAAAAAAGGCAATATCACGATATAAAATGTTAGATTTAGCTGTGATGCGATTTAAAGGATTTATTAATCAATATGTGGATTTGGATTTAAATGTTTGAAATCCTGTCCTAGTTCTCAATACGCGTTCGGGTACGTAGAAATTGATTTGCCTCAGGAGAGAGGAACAATCAATATTGTTATTAATCAAATTAAAGATAAAGCTCTGGTCGGATACTGTTCTTCGAGTTTTCAATGTTTCTAAGTGGACTGTGCTTAATACTGTAGAGAAATCATGATCAAATAATGACATTGGGTTGTTTATCCTATATGAACAGAATTTGAGAAATTTATGTTGCACTCTCTCGAGCATGATTTCATACTTGAAGCTTCGCGGATACCATATAATTGAAGCATATTCTAACAGTGGACGGACAAGGGTAATATAAATCAATCTAAGTGTGTGGAGAGAATGGAAATCAGTGGAAAAACGAAGTATGAAACCGAGCATTCTTGAAGCAGAGTTTACAATGCAATAAACGTGGTTGGATTATTGTTCTTGAACTTTCCGAATGCGTTCACAGTTTGATATTTCACCTGGCCATTTTCACCATAAACGCATAAAATCTGCAGTCTAGTATTTGACGTTTTGATTGTCAGTGGGAATTAAATAGCGAATGAAGGAACACGTTGTTTTTGGGTCAAGACTGTTATTAGAAAGATGGTAGGGAAATGATTAATGGAAGCAGGGAAATTCGGGAGCCGAGACTATCGTTTTTGATGGATCGACTGATCTCGTTGATGGATCGCGGCATTACACGACTTCTTACTTACCATCCGGTGCGGCTAATCCCCGGATCCCGCGAGCGTGCCGCGAATTTGTTCCAACTCGGAGTTTGATCGAGCGCTCGGTTGATCCTCCCGTCAATTATCCGAGAGAGAGAGAGAGGCTTTTTACTTATGGCGTGTACGGTGTTATTAGATAACTTGCCGGTGCTCGGGAAATATTAGCGTTTATCACAAAACTTGGAGAATATTCTTTACTTTTAGCAAGTAGCGTAGCACGGAACGATCGGCTTTGTATAAATTGAAAATTGACACGTTAGACGCTGGAGAATAACATGAAATACCGACTGGGGAGAAAAGACTGTGAGACTGGAAAGCCTACTCTAGATTAATTAAAGGGACAGCACAGTCTTTCTCACCCTCTTGCGACAAGCACAAGGGTCTGAAGGGTTGACAGTCTCGCCTAATTGCTTTCGCACTTGGTCCAAAAATTGTGTCGCCTCCCACTTTGATTCCGCCACTAACAGAATTCATTTTTATTTTAAACAATTTGATATATTAAATATTCAAATGTCAAGCTTATCTCACGTGCGAACCTCCTATTGATCATCCGAGCAGGGGTTGATGGAAATATATCGCAAGAACAAGGTTCATTAATTAGACTAATGGACAGATTGTATCAGCGTTGAAGTTAGTAGACTTTGAAGCACGAATTTAATATACTCCGTCGTTCAACAAATATGTCCTCTGAAAAACATGAAGGTGTATTTATTACGTATTCGTGCCGCGGAGAATTCGTGAGTCCCGAGCGTTCTCTGGCGGTTCGGTCGAAGAATAGCCTCTCAGCTAGAAAAGCAACGCGGTTTACCGAGAACCGTTCCCATCCGGCATATCTGGTCGACCGATTCGAGGGAAACCACCGAAATTCGAGACCCTAGCCATCTCGAGCATCGAACTTGTCCATTAGCGACGACTCCGTTTCCGTTAACAAGCTTGCAGGAACCTCTCGGTTGGAGATCGTGGAAGAAAGGGGTGCGAAGGAGCCGTGTCGGGGCTAGGTCCATCGCGAGAAATCCTCGAGTACACGCGGAAGCACTTGTGGCCCACGGCTCGCCGTTCTACCGACGAGGGGAACAATGTTCCCCTCGTTCCCTCTCGCTCGCAACATTGTTCCCGCCTCTATCCCGCGAGCCACGTCGCTTCCGTTTCTTTTCCCCCGCCGGGAATTCCGCTTTCTTGAGTCCCGTGGGCAATATACTGGGTGTTCCCCACTGACTTCGTGTCCTATTTATTATACTATTTATTATTTATTTATTAAACACTTTACCTCACTATTCAAATTCAATCATTTTGCGACGCTCCCCAGAATCAATGGGGAGGGATTTATTAAATAGTCCATGCCCCTTCTGAGCTAGCCACGCCCCTCGCGAGGCAGCCACGCCTTCAATATGTTTGCACAAGGCCTAATTTGACGAAGCCTGGCATTTTTCAAGGCGAAGTTTATATCTTGCTTGTTTAATACTTCATGGACGGATTGGCTCCGTGTCGGCACCACGGGCTTCCCAGAATCAATGGGGAGGGATTTATTAAACAGTCCATGCCCCTTCTGAGCTAGCCACGCCTTCAATATTTTTGCACAAGGCCTAATTCGACGAAGCCTGGCATTTTTCAAGGCGAAGTTTATATCTTGCTTGTTTAATACTTCATGGACGGATTGGCTCCTTGTCGGCACCACGGGCTTCCCAGAATCAATGGGGAGGGATTTATTAAACAGTCCATGCCCCCTTTGAGCTAGCCACGCCCCTCGCGAGGCAGCCACGCCTCCAATATTATTGCACAAGGCCTAATTTGACGAAGCCTGGCATTTTTCAAGGCGAAGTTTATATCTTGTTTGTTTAATACTTCATGGTCGGATTGGCTCCTTGTCGGCACCACGGGCTTTCTAAATTCTCCGCCAGCTTTCGGAAAGCTCTTGAAACATCGAACGGCGGCGGAGCCTTCGCGAGATTCTTAATTTCGCGGGCACCTAGCCCGCCTCTAGAAGCGTCACGTTCGACCTCGTTCCAGCCGAGTGTTTCCCACGATCACGTACCATCTTCTCCGAACGGCCGGCCATTTTCGCCGGACACTAGGATCCTTAGAATGCCGGCAATAATCGGGTTTACAGCGGGCCTCGGTGAATTTGCAGTTCAGCTAATTGACGGTGGGCCACCTAATGGAATTTTTTACATCTCCGTACCTCGATTACTCTTCCCGAGTCTCCATAAAACGCAGGAACATATATTTTATAGGAGAATTCGAGATGAACGAAACGGCGACTTAAACTGCCCCTAATTTCGCACACTCTACCACATACGCGACATCCTGCCTCGCCTTGCTTCCACGAAGTAGCCCAGAAACCATCTCGCACCGCGCGTGCACAAAGCTTTGAATGCATCGCGTAGCGGGGGTAGGCGGCGATTCCAAACAAAAACTCGCATCTGTGGGAAACTTTAAACGAAACTTCTCTGGAGAGAGATCCTCAGAGGAAACGGGGACACTGTCAACGAAAAAAAAAAATAAAAACGGGCCAACAAAAAGCGCGTCGCCCTGGGAAGAAGGATAAGGACGAGGAAATCGTCGGGCGAAAGGACGTCGGTAATTAACCTCCGTTAAATGGAGATCGGGAGAAAGAGAGACGAACGGTTGATTCGAGACTTTCGCGGGAGAACGCCAAATCCACTCGTCTCTATTTAATTAGTGCGCGGGGATCGAGGGCCAAGAATGGCCCGGGGTGGTCGTCGCCCTAACGAGGCGGCCGTGCTCTCCTCTCTCCGAGGAGAGAGTGCTTCAGAGAGTCTTCTCTCCTCGACTGGAAGGTCCTCGGTAGGGCGCGAGGGCACGAGGCTCGTTTCGTTGCTCGAACACCGGCGAAATAATTCCGGCGAAGACTCGTGCGAGGAATCTGTCAGTTTCAAGAGAGAGCGACAGACACCTGGATAACAGTGTTCCGGATCGTTGTTCGTCGGCGTTCGCTGTTGCTTCGCGCGAATCGCCGCGTCAACGGAGCTTCTCGGATTCCCCGCGAGCCAAATTGCTCCGGCGCGGTAGCTTCTTCGGTGACGGCAAACAGCTATCTCCACCGGAGAGGCCGCTGAGTGGTTGTTTATCAAGCTGACGTAGAACGCGACACCACCAGGAAGAATTGTCTCGAGCTGCAAGGCTCGGTTTCGCGTGTGCGATGTTTGCTTTGCCTCGGTTTCGAACCCTTAAGATAAAATTTCTGCAGCCCTTTGCTCGAGATTGACGATACAGTTTGTGTAAGTTGATAATCTTTTGGTTCGAGCGAGGTTTGAGGGATCAGGTTCCAAGAGCGGAAGGGCGGGTGCTAGTCACGCCCACTGGGAGCAAGCCACGCCTCCGGTAGCCGGAGAATCTGTGGTGGGGGAACGTCTGAGTGGGAGGCTAGCCACTAGCGGTGCCGCGTGGCCTCTGTTGGACACTCCCACCACTGTTCTGGGATCACTAGCTCCTCCCACTTCGCGGCTCTGGCTCCCAAATTGGCCCCCGAGCGTCGGACACGGCTCATGTTCTGTGGGTTCACACAGTTATCAAGATGGGAAATCGATTAGTGAAGTTCTCGTAATTTTGACATGATATATTTTTGCAATCCCTCATGTGCGATAAAACACAACGGGACGTCGTAATAAAAAATTGACGGAATCAGTTTAAAAGAACTGTCCCGCCCGTTTCAACTTTTATAAAACAATCTACAATAATGACAGTCTGTATAAGAGTCCGTAGACGACTAAAAGCGTCTGCACGGGATCATCGAGACAACTCACTCAATTTCCCGAGTATTCCCCGGAAGATGCCAGGTGTTCAGGCGGCCGCCCATCAAAAACTTGGTTCCCGGGTGCAGCATGACGCACTTAGGAGCCGAACAAACAATCATTTGATAAAGTCCCCCGCGCCCGGTGGAGCGGCAGAGGGTTTCACGGGAGTAGGATCCGGGGGAGGATCTCCAGGATTCTCGCGTGGGAGAGTAGCGCGTCGCGTCGCGTCTCGATCGCTTATGTGTCGACGGTGGGTCCATCAGCGTCGCTTATCTGGCGTCTAGCGTAGGAGAGTGGCTCGTAGTCGAAGAGACAGCGAACGGAGGGAGAGGATCGATAGAGAAATAGCGAGGATGGGACGAGAGAGAGGGAGAGGCAGAGAGAAGAGAGGACAGCGGTGGCGACTGCGAGAAGACGACGCCGATAAACCGGCGGTAAACCGGCGTCGAGACGTCTCGGCGCCTCTCTCGCTATTCTCCCACTCTTTCTTCCTCCCGTGATTTTCCAACAAGCCCCGCGACAACTTTATCCCGGCGACAATGGACAAAATGAGGCTCGCTTCCTCCAACGATATTACGTGTTTTTTCCTTCCACCGCGGAAATTCACCTCCGCCGGAGGTAACAACGGACGAGCTTTCCGATCGACACTCTAATCCTGGCGAGCTTAAACCCGCCCGCGCTTATGCATATGGAACAGCGGCTCTAGTTTATCCCCGATTTTTCTTGCGACGCGAACTTCTCGATCGGATGACTTCCTTCGCATTTCTGCGGACCACACTAGATAGATCGAATATCACCAATTCCTTGATGCTACTGTGTTTATATTCCTTGTTGCTCGTATTGTATATGCATCGTGGTGGCGAGGCAGTAAGTCGCTCTCAAGCCTATCGAGCCGTAGATGCTGCTGTCCCAGCATGGCCGTTCGAAGAAGAAGTGGTGGCCACACTAGGAGAGGGATTACCTATTCTCGGCGTATATAAATTAATGCCCACTCGATTGATGCGTTTAGTAGTATCCCCCGTAAAAATCCTCCTAGGCTCTTTGTCCTCCGTGTTGCGTTTTGTGTTCTAAGTCGCGGGTCACCAATGTGGGAGCATGAAATAAATGAAAGAGAGGAGAAAAAAGGAAGGAGCTTTTCGTCCTAGACCCGCTAGAGGACTCATCAGTAAGGCTACCTAGCGGGCCCTGCCTTAGACGGTTGGAAGGCGTTTGAGGACGGTATATATACAAATCATTGAGGAGTTGAATACTAGGGGGAAAGGTCTTTCTTTCAACTGCGTGTCCCTCTTGTGGCGTGTGTAGGAAGTTAGGCCGCCACACTACCTCAGAGTTTCCAGGAAAAGTGTTCTAATCTCGGGTCGCGCGTGTTCAAACTGGCTCGCCGCGTGGCAGAATAATTTAACGCCGCGTCGGGTGTTTTCCGTTTCGCTTTTTGCTCCGCGCGCGCGGGAGAACGCAGTAGTTTCCCCGAGATCGGATTAGACCTTCGGCACGGTTCACAGGAGTGCAACGAGATTTCGGAAGCATTCAAGACACGGTGCTCCGTCTGCTTCTCGAGCTTCTCTGAATAGACGTTCGTTCCCAACGCGTTATCGCGTTGTGATTTTCATTGCGCGAACGAACGGTGATTAACCGATGTTCTTCAAGCGACGCTTTTCAACTCGTTTTATGCCCCAGGGTGCAAGCTGTGGAAATCAAGGGCACCGTTGGAGGGAGCAGACGGTTTGTTTATTAACATTAACGAGAATCTCGCGACAGAGAATTCTAATTACATTTCGGGGCTCGTTGCGCGTGGACCGGACAGGAATTTCATTTTCTTGGGCACGATGCGTTAACGCGGGCACGCCCATGGGAAATGCCCCTGTTAGGCGAATCAACGAGTGGCTGCTCCGCGATGTCGCTTCTCTGCCCGTGCTAGACGCAAAAATTCGAGAGAATCGTCGCGTAAGAGACGCTACAGTTTTTTGTAAAAGAGAGTAACAGTTTCTGGAGTACCAGTTTGCATCAAAGTTTTATACTGTGAAAAGAATGCGAGTGATAGCATGCGATTCCACAATTCTATCCCATTACTGTAAAATGAACCGCTAGGTTCGTGATTTTCGTTGCTCATTAAGTGGTACGAGCAGAAAATGGTCAGACCTGACACAATTCTACAATCTCGAAATAAACTACATGTTTCGTGGATTTTCGTCATCTATTAAGTAGAACAAACAGGAAATTTCGACCAAAAATTCGAGAGAATCGTCGCATAAGAGACGCTACAGTTTTTGTAAAATAGAGTAACAGTTTCTGGAGTACCAGTTTGCATCAAAGTTTTAAACTGTGAAAAGAATATGAGTGATAGCATGCGATTCCACAATTCTGTCCCATTACTGTAAAATAAACCACTCGGTTAGTGATTTTTGTTGCTCATTAAGTAGTACGAGCAGAAAATGGTCAAACCTGACACAATTCTACAATCTCGAAATAAACTACATGTTTCGTGGATTTTCGTCATCTATTAAGTAGAACAAACAGGAGATGGTCTGGCGTGGCTCAATTCAATTTCTAACACACTTAACATTTAATTTTCGGCGACCTGGACAATGCAGTCTAATAGAAAAGCATGCGAATCTACAATTCTAACCTACTGTCTTAAAATGAATGACCTGATCCATGATTTACCTCGACCACTTAGTAGAACAAATCGAGACTGGTCAGGCGTGGCCCAATTACATTACTACCCCACTTGACGTTTAATTTCGACGTCCTAGGACATCGCAATATAATATAAAAGCATGTGATCTTCAAGAAAATTTATTTTCTCTAACAGTTCATGACAGTTTCATAAAAATCGGATTACCGAAAATAATTATGATTCATATTCAATGGAATTCGATCGGATTGATCAGATTCCAGTTTGGCGAGGATCATTAAGTAGAACAAATCGAGACTGGTCAGGCGTGGCCCAATTAAGTTACTACCCCACTTAACGTTTAATTTCGACATCCTAGGACATCGCAATATAATAGAAAAGCATGTGATCTTCAAGAAAATTTATTTTCTCTAACAGTTCATCACAGTTTCATAAAAATCGAGTTACCGAAAATAATTATGATTCATGTTCAATTGAATTCGATCGGATTGATCAGATTCCAGTTTGGCGAGGATCATTAAGTAGAATAAATCGAGACTGGTCAGGCGTGGCCCAATTAAGTTACTACCCCACTTAACGTTTAATTTCGACATCCTAGGACATCGCAATATAATATAAAAGCATGTGATCTTCAAGAAAATTTATTTTCTCTAACAGTTCATGACAGTTTCATAAAAATCGGATTACCGAAAATAATTATGATTCATATTCAATGGAATTCGATCGGATTGATCAGATTCCAGTTTAGCGAGGATATTATACATTGGATTCGGACGAACTCGAACGAGTCCCGTATAAATTTGCTGTCTCCCAGGGATCATCGGGCGCGCACGCAGCGTGGTGTGCTCGCATCGCACCGCATCGGTTTTTATACGGTGTCCGTGAATCTCTTTCGCCGGTGGAAATAACCGTTTCGGATAATAACGTTATACGGTTCTCAGCCCGTAAATTCCGTTTACGACGTCGTGAAAAGTAATACCGGGCGTTCGATCCGATTTGAAGTTATCCGAAGTGGCCGGCTCGTATACGAGGACCGGGAACGATTCCGCTCGGCGAGCCCGAGCGTGTATCTCTCTGCTCGCAAGCGTGCAAGCAGAGCGAAGCGGATCCGAAGCCGGTTTATTAGAGCAAACGAACCGGTCCCACCAAGGATAAAACCACTCGGCCCGGAACAGAACGAAACAGCGAGCATGTTTCTGCTCGGCGCCCTCGATCCCTCCACTCGATCTCTTCTCGCGATCCAGAACCTGTTTTTCGAATCATTCTCAGCGGCCTGGAACCGACGCCGGATCGGGTGCGATTATCGTAAAAGTAAACATCCGTCGGGATTGCACCGGGGAAACCGAAACATCCTCCTCGACGTTTGCTATGCTGCTACATGCCGGTATTAATAGTACTTTCTGCGCAGCAGCCCCTTCGATCGAGCTGTCGTAGGATATTGCCAGGATCGTTGGTTCTGTGGATCGTTCGTTGGATTTTTCGGAACTTTCATCGTGGAATTTGAGTCTATAGACATTTTGTGGAAGCGAGAGAAATTAGGGTCTAGGGAATTAGGGTGTGTTTAAATAATTGACGAAGATTCGTGTGGAATTTATTGTTCTTATTTAAAATTTTGGTGTTAGCATTTCCGGAGGGCTACAATCCGGAAAGTGGCGCTCCCAGCTGCAAAAGTGGGTTAAAAGCAGATTAAAAAAAGCCTCTCCCTTTTCTTTTATTTTGCCTAGGTTTTATTTTATTTGTTACAGTACAAAGCCGGACGAGTGGCACTCCTGATTTTCCCTGCACATATACTTTTGCACGCGTTGCCCCATTTTCTAATTTTATACAGTCACTTTTAAGTGAATTACACGCCCTGTCGTAGAAGAAAGACAGATGATAACAATAGTTACGGAAATAACAATGAGAGTGTAGAATTCAGTTTCGCAGTAAGCGACTTTGTGTGCGAAAAGTTCGGGTCGAGGGATATCTGGCGCGTCTGACCATTGTCTGTACTTTCTACTTAACAGAGAAGCAGCCAAATGTGATCTGAATTCGATTCTATGGAATCCTCATTTCGCTCTGTTCCAATGCAGTGTGATTTATAAATCATAATAAATGATAATTTTGCTGGTTATTATACCAAACTTTGAATCAGCTATTTTAATTATCCGCCATGCGGATTTAATAATCAGAATGTGCTTTACATTAATTTGTAGAAATTACGAAAACCGAATGAATTATACTCATTTGGCTTGTGGAATTGTTTTACAGGTCCATCGAGGTTCGGTCCGTGAGCGTTGAACAACCAGCGGCAAAATGGCAGCGTTCGTGGCGAAGCAGATGGTCGGGAACAAGCTGAACGCGGTTAAAGGTGAGTCTCGACGAAAGTTCAACTAATATTAACTCCGATATTAACCACCGAACAACGAGAGACAGAAGCACGTTCAAAATTTTGCCACACAGGAATATGCGATACAATAAAACTCCCATGAAACATTGCATTATCCTTTAGCCTGTATATTCTGCAGTCTTATGGCAATTTAAATCAAATTTAATAAAAACGAGGGATGATTACTCAACTCCAGCGATCAGATTCAGTGGAATAAACTGAAAATAGTCAGACGAGTCCGAATGCCATTTGTAATATATTTCATTTCGACGTTTTAGAAGAATGATAAAAATAAGTCCACATTCTAGAATTCTAATCTAGAATCTCGGTTCACAATTTTCATTCTCGAGTAAGTAGAACGAGTAAAATATGATCATACGAGCCTCCATTGAATTTCCAGTCACACGAACCCTTTGAATTTCAAACTTGCTCGAAAAGGAAGGCCGGTAGAAACGGACTCAATTCCAGAATTCCAGCCTGCGTTCTCAAAACGAGCCACCCTGTCCACGATCTTATCTCTCGGACGAATAAGACACCCGGTAGATCGTGTCCGAAACGAGCTCGGAACGAATTCGCGACGAGTCACGTCCCGGTGGAACGTGCAGTCGAACGGTTTCGAAGGGAATTCCACAGCGGATCCAGCGACGGCCCTTTTCTCCGGTTGCTCTCGCGGAGAATAATTGCACGGGGGCGGCTCACGGCGAATAGGTTTCGCGAGAGGTTCGTCCTATTTTTATCGTCCTGAGAAAAAGTTTGTTTCGCGAGCACGAGAACGAGAGAGAGAGAGAGAGAGAGAGAGAGAGAGAGAGAGAGAGAGAGAGAGAGAGAGAGAGAGAGAGAGAGAGAGAGAGAGATGATCCCGCTCGGCGGAGTTTAATCTGGGAAGATCGCGCGATTGAATCGAGAATGGAATCTGTGACCGACAAGGCGTTTCGATCAGCGAGAGGCTCTCGCCCTTAAACTCTTCTTTTCAACTTTTTCAACCTCGGCTCAGGGAGAGAGAGAGAGAGAGAGACAGAGAGAGCCGAGAAGAGATCCGATCCATCCGGGAACTACGCTCAGCTCTCTCGCAATCCGGAATCGAGCAGCCGCGAAATCGAGCCTCGGAACTTCCTCAAAAACGAATCCCCTCCACGCGCCGCCGAGAAAAGACCGATTCAATTTTTTTATTCCCCGTTGCTATCGCGACACGTAAATCTCGGCTCGCGATAAATCCCGACGCGTTGTTTGGGGATACGATCTCGCAACGTCGCGTTATTGCCACGCTCGTCCTCGAATGTTTATGGAAATTCTGACTTTTATGAAGTCGAAACAGACTCACGCCGCGCCGCGACGACACTTACGCTCGTCAGTTTAGGAATTCGTTTTGAACGCGGTCCATTCGAGAGCAGATCAAATTTTATTCGAATTTTTAGGGCGTTCTAAGACGTACTCGATTGTGACATTTATTGAGGCTGTACTTCAACAACTAGATTAATAAGTCGACAGATTAATTATGTAGACAGACTACTTTCTAGCAATAGTAAAACAAAATCTCTCGAATAGTTCAAAACTGTCAACTCACTTTTGTCAGTAACGTTGGAACCTCCCTTTTTATAGCATTCAAACATAAAGAAGTAATCAATTGTGTCAGTTGTCAAGTTAATTATATATACTGACTACTTTATAGCAATATTAAAACAAAATCTCCCGAATAGTTCAAAACTGTCAACTCACATTTATCAGTAACGCTTGAACCTCCCTTTTTATGGTGTTCAAAGATAAAGAAGTAATCAATTGTGTCAATTATCGAGACTATACTTCAACAATTATATTAATAAGTTGTCAGGTTAATTCTATACACAGACTACTTTCTAGCAATATTAAAACAAAATTTCTCGAATGCTTCAAAATTGTCAACTCACTTTTGTGAGTAACGCTTGAACTTCCCTGTTTATAGCGTTCAAAGATAAAGAAGTAATCAATTGTGTCAGTTATTCAGACTGTACTTCAACAACTGAATTAATGAGTCGACAGATTAATTATATATACAGACTACTTTCTAGCAATATTAAAACAAAATTTCTCGAATGCTTCAAAATTGTCAACTCACTTTTGTGAGTAACGCTTGAACTTCCCTGTTTATAGCGTTCAAAGATAAAGAAGTACTCAATTGTTTCATTTATTGAGACTGTACTTCAACAATTAAATTAATAAGTCGACAGATTAGTTATATATACAGACTACTTTCTAGCATTATTAAAACAAAATCTCTCGAAAAGTTGAATACTGTCAACTCACTTTTGTCAGTAACGCTTGTACGCTCGTCTCGCTGGAACTACTGCAACCGATTGGAACTTCACGGGAGCGATTAAACTTCGCTTTGAAAAGACTTTTCTGCCGGCCCCGAATTGCAATTTTATACGGAGCAACGGGTCCAGCGAGCGGATAAAAATCGACGGCCGAGGATGATGAATGCGCAAAGTATTATCGAAGCTACTGTGTTGTCTATACAGGCGGCAGCTTACTCCCCGGGACGATCATCGTATTTATATTACGAAGTACGAATAATGAAACCGCGATGGATCGGCGATGTTTGCCTCGTTACGCGCGCCGCACCGATCCGTGCCGTGCTCGCCGGAGTTGGATTAATGGCAGAAAGCTGCCGTTTCATCGTCGCCGGCGCGGACGAGAACGATAGAAAAGCCACGTTTCACCGTGTCTTAATATATTTCTTCGGGGAGGGAGAGGGGGGGCTGGGAAGATCGGTCTCTCGGTTGGTAATTCGCGAGCGGAATTAAGATTGATCGCTCCGCGCGCCGAGCCCCGCAACGAAGAAAGCATTAGTCCAAATGACGGAGCACCGTTCGCTTGACTTCCGTGATGGAAAAAAGACGAGAAACCCATTGTTAATGTATCTTGCTGGTTACGCGCAGCCACGTGGTTCGATCTGCGAAACATTCCATGGATGCTCACCTTTAAACTCCTGGAGAATTCACAGAAATTGGAGAAACCGAAAAAATCTTGTCCTGATATTAATATTCGTTTTATATGCCACAGAATATTTTTCTCGAGTTGGAAGACGTTCGGGATGTTTTCTCTGCAGTATTTTAATATTTCTATTGTCGTAGATAATTGTATAGCACTCAGTCCTGCGATATTAATCGTTTATATCAAACTAAGTGGTATAAAGAGAAAATGGTCGGACGTAACCCAATTCAATTTCGCAGATAACATTCAATTCCTACTTCCTGGACAACGAAGGGTAACAGAATAGCATGTGATTCTACGGTTCTAACCTACCACGAAATAAACTACCTGATTCGCGATTTCCGTTCTCCATTAAGTAGAACAAGCAGAGAAATGATCAGAAAAATTCCAATCCAATTTCCAATGTCTGGAACGTGTAATTCCAAGAATAAATAAAGTATGTACGCAACATCCTTGCTGTTGCAGGTGCACTCCAATCAATTTTCCAAAATATTACCACCCCACCGAAACACCAAAAATCGAAGTAAAAATTCTCTACAGTTTCCAACAATGTAAACCTGCAAAATTACTCTCTGGAAGCATGGCAGGCAATCGTCGCCTCGTTCCGCAGGATTTTCCGGGGACCGCGCGCGATTATGGTTGGCAGTAGAGCAGACTGTCGTTGTGCGGCCGGACACTTAATCATTGTTATTCAAGTTACAATTACAAGTTAGCCGGTTAGAGCGGGAATTGAAGGGAAAGAGTCGCGCGGGAGACCGGCTTGTCGGCTTGCTGGCAGTTTGAACGATGGCCCGCAATAAAACTTCTGTCATTAAGGGAAAGTTTCGCCCCGCTTCCCGGCAGCCACCGCGAGGTACTCCATCCCCTCTCTCCGGCCGGTTCCAAGAGGTACACGGGAACCGAGAGTATCGCGGGGAATCCGTAATGGGGAAACGGGGACCTTCGTCAAGCCCTGAGAGAAGACCTCGAATCTTTCTTCGTGTCGGCCCTTAACTCACTCGGACACCATCAATCCATCCTACACCATCGCGAGAGCCTCTCTCTCCCAGCAGCCACTGCGCTCTCCGGATGTCCTCCATTATGTACATTGACCGAGGAATCGTCCGAAGCTTAGAACTCGATCGTTCCCACAGACGCCTCCGTGCCGCCTCCACGACTCGAACCGACCCACCTTTCTTACGTAACTTTCAAATGGCCCGCCATTCTTCACGACCACCAACACACCCGCGCGTCATTCGCGAGCGGTTTGTTCCCGCGTCGTTCCAGGATTTCCGTGATTTGTCCGAGTTTGCCGGAGTTTGCTCAACTTGCTCCCTACGCGCCACAAAGAAAATCCCCGTGATTCCGTAAAGAATCCATCACCTTTCGCGGACGATTTGTCAGGGAGGGTGAACTACATGGGAAATTAGGGGCAGTTTAAGTCGTCGCTTTAATGCCTACGCGATTATTTAGAAAATACGCCGCTACGAATTTTTTCTTGTCAACCTCGGGGACACGTGCGAAATTAGGGGATGAAGTAAGAGGAGGGGAGAAATTTAGATCTCTTGAATTATTTATTAAAAATTTTTGAAAAAGTATCATCTCATACCTTGAACTCTCGCCGCCTACGAAACAAACCGTGATTCGAGCCACTACCTCTAAAATTAACACCGCAACGAGCCCCTAAATGCAACAATACCCAAACACCGTAGTTTGAAACTTCGCGCATTCGCATCCCGCAAAAGTTCTTCGACAACGTTAAACTAAAGAGCTAAACAGAATCAAACAAATATTAGAACTATGCTGCAACTATACTACGAGCTAAATAGTTTCCCCAAGGAGCAGCTATCACATAACCCACTCGTTCCACTGTACAGAACCGTCTGACCATCGCTGGCCTTTTCTACTGTCCAGAAAAGCTGTCCACTTGAAACTCAATTTCCTCGGAAATGCAGCCACGTACTAACAAATATTATTCTACATTTTCGACTCATTTTGCAGAATTCGTCGCACCTTATTTTCCATTCACACACTATAACACAGAAATGCCTCCCTGAAAGCGACAGAATGTCCTATATACAATGGAAAGCTACGATGCTCGTCGAGCTTTTTCGCGACGATTGCTCGGACAATGTATTTCCAAATATTCCAGACGATTGGCCGGGATCGTTTGACGGTCGATAGACAGCCGGTGTTTCGTGGCAAAGGACGATCCGTAAGGTTTTATCGCCGAGAGAGAGAGCGAGAGAGAGAGAGAGAGAGAGAGAACGATCTATCGATAGAGTAAGCACTCGCGGTAAATTGATTCGCCTCGATTAGAGTACCGTCGAGGACCATCGAGACCACGACTCCTGCTCGAATACATCCCTCTAGTACAGAGTCAATTATATCATTCGCGGGCAACTTTGCCTGTTGGTCGATAATCGCGCGCGAATCCGATCAGATCGAATTGCCGCGAAACCAAATCGTCGTAATTGGATCAGTCTAATCGGCCACTGCTGCTTGCGAGGGAACACCGTTTCCGGTTTTGACTCGGATAGACCCCTCTAATACACCTCTAACAACAACCGCGCGAACCTCCGGAACAATTTCACGAAAAAAATGAAAGTCAAGGAAGTTTTTGTTCTACAACTAAATAATAGTGAAGGTTTCAAATAAATATTGCACTCTGTAGTAAAATTTTAAATATTATTCAACTTCAAACTAAATCTCAGCTGAAACCAGTGAATCTTAAAATAACTATGTGTGATGATTTCGGCGCACGGTTCGATCTAATATATTAGATTTAATATATAGATTTAATATATAGATCTAATAAATCAGATCTAATATATTAGATCGAACCGTGCGCCGACATCATCACACATAGTTATTTCAACAATTATACGATCGAAAACTTTAATAACATTTCCAGTGAATCTTAGATCGAGAAAAAGTAAAAATTGTTTAACGGCTTCTTGCGTTTGCCAAATATTCAGAGGATGTAAATTCGAGGGAATCTGCAATGTAGATAGTCGTCCAAATATTTTTAGATCGTTACCGTGCCCCGGTTCGATTTTCGAAAACCGTCGAAATTGTTTCCCGGAGCAATTATCACGGTTTGTCCGTCGCGATGTAAATTGGTGGAGGTAGAGTAGAAGTCGGAAGTTCCCAGAGCCGGAAACCAGCGGTTTGTCTGAGGGCGGGACTGGGATTTTGGCGGGGAATGCGGTCGGGAAACTTTCGCGAGGCTCGAAGAGTGGACGAATCGAATGGCAATTAGTTTCGGGGTGACCTGGATGCGTGCTTTCTCCTTTCTCTCTCTTTCGCTCTCTCTCTCTCGTTCTCCTGCACCCTATATATCTGTGTTCTGATCTTCCAAAAAGCTTCCGCTTCAACCCTCCGAACTCGGGGGTGGCTGGGGATCGCGAAAACAAAAGGGATGAGCGAATGTGGGTGACCGAAAGAAAGCTCTCTCTGTGTTTGTGTATGTGTGTGCGTCTGTGTGCACACCCACGCCCTGGATCTTGCCTTTAGATTGCTGATGCTACGAAGGGTGCAGTTCATCCCTCTATAGCACGATATCCGTGCGAATTTGCGTTTTGCATCGATTGCAATTTATGCAGATTTTATGCAGCTCCTTAAAAATGGGCGGGTCTAAAAGCGGGTAGAACACGGAAGAATTTATTGGATTTGTTAAAGAGAGAGACATGCATTTTTGTTTTTATTAGATTTATCAAGGGACGAGTTATATTTTTATTCAACTCGTCACGATTTATTATCTTCGTTTTAGTAAATATTGCGAGGAAGGAAGTAAATTTTTATTCAACACAGTAGGATTTATTATCATCAGTTCGTTAAAGCTCTTATTGAAAGACATGTATTTTCATTCAACCTGGTGGAATTTATCATTTTATGAAATTTCGCAAAGGATGAAACATATACATTCGTGTAATTTCTGGTTCGTGTAATTCATTCGGAAAATTCTTGTTTCGACATTACCGCGAGTTTCAGAATTGGTGAAAGAGAATATTTAATTCACGTAATTGGCTCAAAGAATTTTTTTTTTAAATTGTTAAAAGAAATACGAGTATACTAGCTTCTTAACCTAGGTCCTTCCCAGTCAGAAAAATGTTAATCTACATAAAGATGCTCCAGTAATAAACTTGCCTCACTGGTTTGCAGCGTTGAATATTTAACTTTTACTCTAAATGCACAGGCTGTAATGCCGGCGCGGTTCCCTTTGCTGTTGGGAAATTGTTAATTCTCCGACAAAAGCGTTCACTAGTTCGTTTATTTAACGTTACTTCGCTAAACGCGAATAATAAACCGTGCGGAGACCAACAAGCGAACATTAAAAGAGACTTTCTCTTCTACAAGCTTCGAGTTCTTTGAAAGCTCCAACCGAAAACCGTGAAACAAACTCGATGAAATACAGAGATCGGAGTAGCTATGTTCGCAGCAGCAGTTTAACGACTAACAATTAACGATCAACAATTAGCAAGATTACAGCGATAAATATTCGGTTAAAAAGTGGAACGAGGTTTTTGGGGAGCAGCGTTCGTATAAACAGCTCACCGAATGATTTCATCGACGCTCGGTTCGCAGAGAAGCGACGTGCAAAAATAAGTGATAAATCGACGGGAAATTACGTGCGCGAAACTGGAACGCGTTTTCGCGATACCGATGACCGTGAGGGGGCGGTGATGGGGGGAAGGGAAAGCTTGCAGAAACGAAGCTAGCAAATTTCAGGAGGGGCGGAGCATAGGGGCGGGTGAATTAATGCGACGAACGTTTCACCGAGAGTTATTGTAAATAAACAACAGGCTGGTTACGGTAAGAGGGAGGAGGGCGGCGGACACGAGGTCCGCGATATTTACGCCGGCTGGCTGCGAAGATAATTATCTCGCGTATTATAAATCACGCAAATGGTATGCAAATGTCGCGACATTGTTTCGATTCGCGGAACGAGTCGCGGCAGTCGTCATTATTGATGGTTTATTCGGGGCCGCGTTAATGTTAGCCCCCGCACCGGTTATCGCGATTCCGACCGGCCCGTCCGACGCGACACTAAATTCTTCGACGTATAAAATCGCGATTATGCTCCGCTGCATTCGATACTGCACGCTGATAAACTCCGCGCTGGCCGGCGAATGTTTCCTTTCGCCTATCTACGAGAATTTCCGAGTTTGTTCCGTTCGGTGTTGCTTCGTGCATCGTGATTTAATCGTAAATTTAGGGAGTAATGAAACTGGCATCCTTGCGTTTCGGTAAAATTGACAATATTGAATTTATTTCAGAAGGAAATTGTTGTGCGATTGCTCTAAAGGGCGAAATAAATACATTCCAACGTCATGGACTTGTTTGTATTTTATACAAGAGACTTTTGTAATTGAAAAACTGAATTAAAATAATAGTGGAATTGGAAAATCGTTGAAAACAAAATTTCTATAACAACATTTAAATTGGGGGTTGAAGCAGCAGGGAGAACTTTCGGAGCTTTCGTAAATTTAGGGAGTAATGAAACTGGCATCTGTTTCGGTAAAATTGACAATATTGAATTTATTTTTGAAGGAAATTGTTGTGCGATTGCTCTAAATGACGAAATAAATACATTCCAACGTCATGGACTTGTTTGTATTTTATACAAGAGACTTTTGTAATTGAAAAACTGAATTAAAATAATAGTGGAATTGGAAAATCGTTGAAAACAAAATTTCTATAACAACATTGAAATTGAGGGTTGAAGCAGCAGGGAGAACTTTCGGAGCTTTCATCGCGGAACCGTTTCCTCTCTGAAAGAATCGGCACATAAGCTAGCGTGTGCGTTCGATGAAGTTCAGGTCCGGCAACGAAGTCGCTAATGGAGCTCAAAGGATTTGCGGAGGATTAAAGCTGCCGTGGTTCACGGGGCGCGACGAAGTTTCGCCGACCCCAAACACAACAAACTTCTTTCCTCCACTTATCTCCGTCGACGATTCCGACGGCTGCAGAGTGCACGGCGTGTCCTCTCTTTTTCTTTTTTTTTTTTTGAAGCTCGGCTCGTCCATTCTCTTTCTCTCTCACTGCGATCGACCGTTGGAGAAAATAAACGTGTGCAACGGCGTCGAGGAGTTTTAATCTCGCCACCGAGTGATTTCCTGACCGCGAATACACCCGAGAGTTGCGGGGGACGTTGACGGTTTTCTGACGATTTAGCCGGCGATAAATTCCGTTATCGCATTATTTACAACGTCCACGTTTATTGATTGATCTTTGATGTTTATTAATGCCATGGAATACTGTTAAAATTATTCTCTTCTCTCAAAATTGAGGGAATTTCCTTTTTTCAGTGGTTAACGACTTGTTCGCTGTCCTCTCTTCAAGGTTTCTATTGATTTAATAATTGCCAGATTCTATAAATAAATTTTTCTCGGTTGACAAATTTCTTTTCGTTTCACCAAAATTAAAAATCCAACATTTAATTGTTTAGGGCTCTGTCCACTTTCGAGATTACTGTTCATTTACTCATTATTATTATTTATAAATAAACTCGAGCCACTCGAGAAACAACATTATTCTGTTCTTATGAAAATATTCTTCTTATACAAACTGACTGTTTAATTACTCAGAACTGTCTAATGTCCACTTTCACGATCACTCCCTCGCTCTCTCAAATTGAATATAGGTGCTACCAGTCAAAAGTGAAAAGCAGAAACGTGCCCAAAAGAGGGCGAAAAAGTCATCTTTGATCTAACTAATGACGTCACAACTTTTGAACGAATGGACTTCTTCGAATGCGGTTTGCTCTAAAACCTTCCCGAAGAAACGCTGTGTCTAATGGTTCAAACCCCAGCTTTTTACGTTCTCAGTTGAGCCCTTTAGTTGACAAGTGGCATAAGTCCAAAATTACGAAAAATGGGCTTTTTACAGAAATAGTATTAAGGCGAGTGAGCTGATCAGTGCTAGCTATTGGAGCTAGCCAGTTCGAAATGCGTCGCTGGGGCAATTATCTGACTGGATCGAGGATCGCATTCGGGCCTGAACTATAGCCCGAACTATGGCGGGTCCGGGCTGCGGTCGGAATTGGTCAGCGGGTAGCTGCAACGCTGGTTGGCCGATGTGCCCCCGCGTGGTTCGCGGCAAACCCGACAGAGAACCCAATCCTCCTGCAATTTAAATGAACTTCTGCGTTCTGGTCTATTTACGACGCGTCCCGGATAGAGAGGGACGGAGAGACCGAGACTCCTTTTCCTGGAACAAAGGCTTCGGCAGAGACAAAAGCCCGCGGCGCAGCGCGTCCAGGAACCAAAGTTTTTCCAGGACTTATCCCGTCCCGCTCGAAATTATTCGACTTTCCTCGAGACGCTCCTCTTTCACCGTGGATCTGCCGGGGAGGTCTTCCAAAAGTCTGCTGTGGTAGTATTACTTGGAATTATTACGCGTCTACATTGCGTTGGGGATTCGGTTGATTTGCCGAAGGCTCTGCGAGGAACAATTGTTTAAGGTATTCTGATGATAAAATAGTTCTTGTGCGGAGGAATATGAAAGCTCTGCATCAGAGGAATGATGAAGCTCTATTTTATTAGGGAATGTTATAGTTCTTTGATAATAGAATAGAATGCTGCTTGAGTCTAGGAATATAAATGCTCTCTATCATAGGAATCGAATGATTCTCTTGAAGGAAGGAATATTAAAGCTCCGAGAGGATCAATGTAGCTCGCTAAGGCATTTTGTAGCACTCCACCAAAGAAGTATAATAGCATCCCTGTAACGAAACAGAGAGTAACTCTTGCATGAAGGAACGTACTAGCTCCCTAACAAAGGAATGTTTGTCGGAGAGTTTGTTCCAGAGGAGTGTAATAGCTGTTGCGTGAAGTGAATAAACAATTCTTCGGCGAATATTGCAGCAAAGGAGTATTATAGTTCGGAAACAAAGGAATGCGGTAGTTTAGGAATTCTTCTGGCGGAGGAATGTAGCGGCTCTCTCACAGAAAACTGGAATCACTCTTATACGAAGGAATGTCGTTGCTCTGTACGGAAGGAATGTATTGGCTCTCCGAAAGAGAAATATAGAGTAGTTCTTTTCTGTAGGAATACAATGGCTCTAGCGTGGAGGAATATAACAGCTACGTCACAGAGGAATGTAATAGCTCTCTCGTTTCGGAGCACAGGGGATCTCTCATTTAGAAAGACGGGGGCTCTATCTCCAAAGAATATTCCCTGCCGGAGGAATGTACCGGCTCTCTCGCGACGGAATCTAATAATCTCTCTGGCTAATGAATTAGATAGCTTCTCTCTCTCTCTCTCTCTCTCTCTCTCTCTCTCTCTCTCTGTCTCTCTCTCTAACTCGCAGTCGAAAAGAGTAGCTCTGTAACGAAGAAACGTGACCCTCGTGAAGGAATGTAAGTTTTCCGCATGGTAATTATTCAACGAATTGGGAAAATTAATTTCGCTACGACACTAATTTATGAATGACCGAAGTGGAGAAGGAAGAGTTGACGTCGCAGCTGTTGACACGATTTTTAAGTCTCCACGGTGATCCATTCTGGATCGAGTGTCAGCGTCGACCACCGGTTTCCCGCGACGGGTTCCCGGGTTGAATGGGACACGCGTGCGGTCGCGCATCATACATTGTTTTCCCGAAGTCCATTCGTGTCAGCGGCAGGGAGACAGCTGCGCGGCGTCACGGCTCGTTGAAATGCCTGGGCCGGCCCTCAAATAAATCACAGGCCGCATAATTAATCGGGACGATTGTTTGTCACGCGGCGGTATCGATGAACAGGCCGTCGGCCGAACGTTATGAGCGCCGTTGCCTACGCTCCACGTTTGGCCGAACGTTATGAGCGCCGTTGCCTCTGCTCCACAAAGAAGGGTGGCTCTCTCTCTCTCACTCTCTCTCTCTCTCTCTCTCTCTTAACCCCCTCGGTATAGGCTCGCCTACCTTTTTTTTATGGCCACTCCACCCCGGAGTAATTACCCTAATAAAAACGATCCAGCGCCGCGGGCTAATTCGAAAATTAGTTTCGACGCCGTTCGATTTGCCCCGCGGGAAATAGGGGCTGTATAAATTAAATGCAAACATCGTTTTGGCACTCGAGGAAGTCGAAAATGATCGCCGTACGTAGCAAGAACTGTTTAATAATTTAATTGAATGTGCACAACTGTGCGTGTGTATAAAACGAAATTTGTTCAGTATAGAGAAATAGTATCCAATTTTCTTTCTCTCAAAAAAAAACGAGACCAGAAAAAATTTCAATATTCATTTTCGATTCATCTGTTCACACGTTGAATCACTGTGACGCTGCCTTTTCGCATCGCTATTTCTGGAACACCTTGTGTCAAGCACGCAGTACACGAGTCGCGTTCGCCTTTTCAGCGTCCAATTTTTTCGAAATAATTCCGGGTTCGGATGTTATGAAAAATCCCATCGTTCCCCACGCGTCCAGCAAACCCCGGACCCATCCATTCTCTTGTTGCCTTCGCAACAAATTCGTAGCGGTGTTCCTGGTGTGCTGGCGGACCTGCCACCAGTGTTCTCCAGTGTCGCGTGACTGTATTTAATGGTAATAATAAACGTCTTCATTACACGCCAGTGAATTATGAATACGGAACGGTGTAAAGGCGAGGGACCAACGCCAACCGCCGCATATCGCGTCGCCTTGCCGGTAATAAGCTCGGAAGACGGAATTTCAGAGCTCTGTTCTCCACGGGAGTTTCGAGCCGAGCTAAATCTTCAACACTTTGAATTCTCCGGCTCGGCGTTATAGGTAATGTACACCGTGGAGTGCGCGCGCAACCATTAACACCCTCGGTGCACCAGGAACACCATAAAATCCACACAACGTTGGAACTATATACTTTCGACAAAATATTACTGCCTTACTGTTTATTACAGATCACGTTCCTTCAACTTTCCGTGGATTTTCTGCATTAAATTCGTCTCTCTTTATATTCATAAATGTTCATGGTTTTGTAATTGGACTATAAAGTATGTCGAGAGGTAGTGAACAAAATGGTACTGCTTTACTGTTTATTACAGATCACGTTCGTTCAACTTTCCCATGCATTTTTGCATTAAATCCTTTATGTACCATATGATCCATTTAAATAAGGCCACCTAAATATCTAGTCAGGATATTGTGATGCAAATGTGAAGATATTGTGTTGTCAAGAACATTTTTCATCACGGTAATTTTTTTCGGAGTTGTCAAGGTCATCGGTGTTCTTTCATACATAACTTCATTTTTTTATTGCATCGTGTAGCTGAACAAAGAATATATTCAGATATGTACAATAACATGACCTTCAAATGACCTTGATCTTTCAAAATTAAAGTGAACACTCCGGATAAAAATAAGCTTGTGAAACAAATAACATTTTGCAAAGAATTCACCTTGTCATATCATTTATATTGCATTGACAACATTTGTTATCACTAATAAAGGAGACATTTAGGTGGCTACATTTTACATTTCCACATTTAGGTGGACCATCCTGTATTCATAAATGTTCATGATTTTGTAATTGCACATAAAGTATGTCAAGAGGTAGTAGTACAAGTCAGGGTTTTATCCGACAGTGATTCAGAAATTGGTGATAGTGATACAAGTCAATGATTGATGTGGAAATGGTTCAGGAACGAAACCCAGTAGAGTAAATCAACGATTAATCGGACAGCATTTCAGATTAACGAGAATATTTGCACAGGTGGCACATAAATTCGTTGAGCGCGTGAACGGACTTTTTCGCGTAGTGTCGAGAATAGCGATCGTCGACGCACCGACGTCGACGGTTCCGTTTCTGCCGTCGCGACGGGACGAGCTCAGCGTCGTCGCCTGGACGCTCGCGGAATTATCCCAGCCGCGGCGTATTGTGCGCCCGTGACCCTTATCTCGGGGATTGTGCCGCGTTAAATAAGAACAAAGGCTTGCGCTTTTGTGTCGACCGTCCGCTTTGTCTCGGCGCGACGCTCGAGACTTCTGAATTAATCACGCGGATACTCTGTCCGCGTGGTTTCCCCGTCGCCGAGAATTCCCGCGGATCTTCGAGAGCTGAGAGACATAAAGAGAGTGGGAGAGAGAGAGAGAGAGAGAGAGAGAGAGAGAGAGAGAGAGAGAGAGAGCTTCTTCTTTCCAGTTCGGGCTCTTCCGCGGGTAATTAGACGGGTTTTGCTTCAATTACAAGCTAGCCGCCCCGTCCGGAAGTGGATACCGGCTTTGCTTGTTCAACCGGTTGCTTCGCAATTAGACGGTCGCTTGTTATCGCTCGCAACTTCTTAATTCTTCGACTAACGACCATCCGATTGCTCTCGCCCGGTGCCGCTAGAACTTCCCCTGACAACGGCGCGGCCTGATTAATTGGAAAAGAAAGCGCTAAACCGCGCGTTGTTGATCCGGCGAGAGGTCCCTTGAACTTGCAAAACACCCCGGAGAGAAGGTATTACAATACTGTTTTCGCAGAGAAACCGCAAAAGAACTTCCCGTCGAAACAATCAAGCAAGCTCGATTCACGTTTTAATGTCCGGTACGATATATATCAAGTTCTCTGTGAAATATATAGGGTGTCCCGGTATTGATGGAACACCCGAGGAGGGGATGATTTTACATGAGAAACTAAGTCGAAAGTATACAATAAAATTTGTTCATCCGAAGCTTCGTTTGCGAGAAAATCGAGTTTGAAAATGCAGCGAGTATGCGTATTATTCGATAGTTTGACGCGTCTGATCATGGCCAACCAATTCTACTTCCTGCGTATACTATAGCACGCGAACCCGACATATTTAAACTCGATTTTCTCGAAAACAAAGCGTCAAACGAAAAAAATTTATTCCGTATTTTCGACTTATCTTCTCATGTAGAATCACCCCCTCCACGGTTGTACCCTCAATGCTGGGACACCCTGTATTATCGTATCACTTTTGATCAGTTAACGCAGTGTTTGCAAAAGCTCGCGTAAACGTCGGTGAAATAAAGTTACGTTTACGCGTTTCATTTTTTTACTGCTCGCCGGTGACTAGATTATAACGAAGTTCTCTGCTCGAAAGAAAATTCCAGTGGTACGAACAATCGTTTAATTTAAAAAATTCAAATCGACCCTGCCCTTGATTGCAGACTCGATTAAAACCCGCCGAACCCAGGGCTGAATGCTTCGGCAATAAAATTATGATTACGTGATGCATTTTTTAATACACGCCGAGAACATATGATTTTGTAGCACGGGACCATGGGTCGCACGAACGAAAGGAATAAATAATTTAATACGAATCTAGACGAAGTTACGTGCCCCCTGGAAATTAAGCTCGACGCGACACATGCCGTAGCGAGTCGCGCGCAGTCCGCAAGTTAATAAATCCTGTCCCTTCGTTGACCAACATTCCCGGGGTGTGTATCCTCTTACAAGCTCGCCGAGAGGGTAGAGGTGCGCTTCTCTAAGGGTCGGTATTTACATCGAGCACACCGTGATTTAAAACGTGCGGAAACTGTTTGCGGAGATCGACGATTAGCGGCAACACTGTTGCAACGGGTGCAAACAAGTGGATGAGATTGATGATAAACTCGACGCCCGTTCCAACGAGTGGGTAATCAGTAGAAGAACTCGGCGATTAACGCGTCGGTGTCACGAACCGGGAGGCTAGTGGTACGAGTCGAGAATTAAACCGATCGTTTTTTCAGGGGAACGAGAGAGAGAGAGAGTGTTAGTGGTTCGAGCCGGCGATTGGTCAGGCGGGCTTGTAACGGACGAGAACTAGTAGTTCAAGTCAAAGCCGACACCGTTTTACCGGGAAAAATTAGTGGCACGAGCTCGCTGATAAAGTCTGCAATGTTATGAAGACGGAAATAGTAGTTCGAGTCGACGAATGGGCTTGCGGGCGCTTTAAGAAAGAAATTCAGGTGGAAATTAGTAGTACGAGACGGAAATTAAGACGCCAGTAGTTACAACCAACGATTCAGCTACTGGAATAATGTGCTATATTTAAATGAAACTTTATCATTCTTTTTTAGACAAATTCAGTGGTCCAGGTCAGTCATTTACGAGTTCATTTCACTGTGCAAAGTCAGTAATCAAGTAGAAATTTTCGCAGGGAAACAAGGCGCGGTTCGCAGATTAACGATACGCTCGACCGAGCGGGATCGAGTAGTATAGGTCAACGGATGGCGCGACACTGTGTTTTATTTCGCGCGATCGCCACCAATTAAATCGCTTGTTATCGCCGCGACTGAGTTCCTCGACTAACGATCACTCGACGGCATTCTCTCCCGTCGTGCGAGCCTCGGCGGGTCCTTATTCCCATTCGATCCGCGCCCTACGAAACCCAAGTCAGCTCTTCTTCGTTTGTTTCCGAGGCCGGAGATCATATTTCTCGTCTCGGAAGCCGCACGGACACGCAATCTGTCGGCGGAACGGTGGAAGCCGGCCTAAAAAGCCGGCCCGATATTTCGAGGCTGAGTTTTTGCGGTTGAACGCGCACACCGAGCATATCGATCGTGCTTCAGAGGCGGCGGGGATACAGTGCAGCCTCGTTGTAAGGTGGTGCACGAGCTAAAAATAAGCGAGCGACCAACGGAGCCGCGAAACGACCGTCGACGAGTCATCTCTCATTTTCGTTTTGAATTCTGTCATCAGGAACGGAGAATAAAGCGAGGAAAAACAAGTGTGTTCTCGCGATAGAAAACGCTCGAAAAATGACAAACCCGAATGTACACCGAAACCTCAGCGATTTTTATCTGAACGGATGCTTCAGCCCTAGACGAGGATTTTTTTAAAACACTTGGAATATGTTCCTCGAGAAGGAACTGTTTTATCATAGTCTAAAATAATGTGCATAATCAAATTGAAAGTCAAGTATTACCCGGGCAGGATCGTAAGGAATATATAAAAATACAGTGGTTCGAGTCAACGATAAATCAGTCGTGATTTTAAGCAACGTATAAGAATATAGTGGTTCGAGTCAGCTATTATTCCGACAGGATTTTAAGGAATATATAAAAATACAGAAGTTCGAGTCAGCAATAGATCAGTCGTGATTTTAAGCAACGTATAAGAATATAGTGGTTCGAGTCAGCTATTATTCCGACAGGATTTTAAGGAATATATAAAAATACAGAAGTTCGAGTCAGCAATAGATCAGTCGAGATTTTGAGGGACGTATAACGATACGGTGTTTCAAGTGGACGATCTATAAGACATGATTGACGAACGGCACGGTCGAACGCGGCGAATACAGGCGTTAAATTGCAAACCGCTCGAAAATTTCTACCAACGCCATACCATCAAAACTGCCGGCATATTTCCATCGGGATCGGCATTGCAAACAGCGATAAAAGTAAAGCGATATACGCGGTAGACGTTGCCGGCAATTTGGCGGCCGGCCGCCGGCGGGAGAGTTCAATTCTCGCCAATTACTCGGTCTCGACGGTGAAAATTATATCCCGTCGATAGGAAGATATACGACGCGATTAACCGTACCGATCGGTCGTCGATCCGATTGTCAATTTGGCAATAACGTAATCTGTTAGCGAGAAAATCCTGGGCCCCGATCGAGTTTCCGCGGGTTTCGAGTCGGTGTAGCCTGAATTACAGTCGTCCGGTTTCGACCGCCTACAATTGACGCCGGGGATCGATGTAATCTGGAAACTATGCCCGCGGAAATTATCAATTAACGACATGCCTATATATACATATATATATACATATATATACGACCGACCCCATCCCCCCCACCGTCTGTGTCTTTGCATCGCGCGCGATAATTTATCCTGCATTGATCGAATGCCGATAATCAACGTCGACTCGCTGGTTCGTATCGCGATAATTATTCCGGTGGAATTTATGGAACGTTCCACCGAGGTGAATGGTGGAGGCAAAGAATTTCTATTGTGTCTTGAAACTGTGCTTTCATATAGGAGCGAGTGCTTGATTGAGGTCAGGTGAATTTCCTGGCTAGTCATGCACGGTGGATTTCATGCATACACAGAAATAGTGAAAAGATTAAAAGAATTGAATGTAACGCTTCCAACCTGAATTGATCGCCGAGCTGCAGAATGTTGCTGTTAGGAATTCGGTGGGAATGAACGTTTACGCGACACGGGTGTTTTCGTTCGGCAAAAGGAACAGGAAGAAGCTGACTGTGAGATCCAGTTTCGTTCGCCAGCAATTTTTCGGCTGTTCCGTAAACGCGGCTCGTTTATCTTGCGACTTTAATTTCGGCGGAGGGCGGCGCGGCGCGGCGCGGCGCGACGCGGCCGTCCGCGGATATTGCTGCCGCGAAGACGGAAGAGCGGAATAAAACCAGACGACTTCCATTTATAAAATTTCCCCGGGACGCTACCCGGCGATCGGTCACCCGGAATTTTTGGATTAACGCGGACAGTTGATTTTCCAACCTCGGCGACCACGCTAAAACTTTGCTTTCGGGATTTCTGTTTTAACGATAGCGATCGCGCGCTGGAAGGGACGGTTCCATTAAAGTTGTCCGGACACGTCACTGGCTTGCGCAATCTGCGCTCCATATACGGAACAGTGCACGCTGCAACACTGCTTTCGGAAAGTTTCGCGAATAGGTAGAGGGTCAGTAGCAATTATTAAAATTTACTGGAATATTTAGATCACTGGGGGAGAATTAAAATGATTTATCTGCTATGAATTCGACGCTAACCTTAGTAGACTGACAATGGAGCGAGTCAACTATTACGCAGGCGGACTTTATTCAAGTCTAGCTAGAACCTCGACGGTTGTTTTATCTAAGGACTAGTATATACACAGGCTCACGAAAGTATTCGAACGATTATATATTCATACTTGAAAGGGACACAGACTGTACAGTATACAAAATATTTTGAAATTATCGTATGTATTGTGTATGGGGAATATGTGTGGATAACGTGTATTTTATATACGTGTATTTAAATATTACGTGAAAGTTAGTATTTTCTATGGAAAACCGTCTTAGGGCTGTAATAACGACAAAAGGAGGGTCAACTTCATATTAAAGTTCGATTAGTCCAATTAATGTTGCTAATAATTAATGTTAAATGTACAATTCGAATACCTTTGTGACTTACAATGTGTTATTAAATCTAATAAAGTCTTTCTAACTCGGATATGTGTTTATATGATTTCAATGAAATTTATACACGTTATCCACACATATTCCCCATACACAATACATACGATAATTTCAAAATATTTTGTATACTGTACAGTCTGTGTCCTTTTCAAGTATGAATATATCATCGTTCGAATACTTTCGTGAGCCTGTGTATACAGAGTGGTCCAACTAAATGTGTACACCTAAATGTAGCCACCTAAATATCTCCTTTATTTGTGATGACATAACAAGTGTTTTTAATGCAATATAAATGGTATCACAAGGTGAATTTTTTGCAAATATTTTTTTTTCTCAAGATTATCTTTTCCGGAGTGTTCATTTTCATTTTCAAAGATTAAGGTCATTTGAAGGTCACGTTATTATACATATCTGATTGTATTTTTTGCTCGGCTACACGGTGCAATAAAAAACAAATGCAGTTATGTGTCAAAAAAAAAACACCGATGACCTTGATAACTCCGAAAAATATTACCTAGGTGGAAAAAATATTCGTGCCAAATATTTGGTCCATTGACACCATGCACATTACGTAACAAATAATCTTTGCATCACAATAACCCGAAGAGATATTTAGGTGTTCTTATTTAAACGGACCACCCTGTATAGGTGTAATCTAATAATCCAAGGTTCGAATTAAACCTAGCCGAATCCGAAGGCTACCCAGCTCCAAACAAACCCTTAATTTTGCTCGATCTTGACCTAACTTTAATTTATTTACATCAAGCCTGAACCACCTTGATCAATTTCTGATCTGAATCAAACCCCGGAACATCCCGTGGCTCAATCTTGCCCGGCTAACTCGATTCCACCAATTACCCAGCGCAGATCTAACGCAATCAGGATTGTAAAGCGACCGGCAGCGTGGGTCCTGACTGTTTCAAGAAGCTTTCAGGACACGGTTCCCGGATTCCTGGCACGAGTTCAGGCGTCCACGGTCGATATCGGGCCGGCGTTTTCCGTAAAACTCGCGGGCACGGAGGGTTGCATTATAGGGTGTGCGGCGTGTTTCGCGATATTTAATTAAATCCCGGGGTTCTCTCTCGCGGGTTAGAAAGTTCTGTCGATAGTTCAGCAGCAGTTAGCAACCGCCGTTCCACGTCGAGCGTCGGACATTTCGCGGACACAATCCACGTGGCCGTTTTCCCAGCATCGGAACGCCGCAACGTTCCGCGAACCAATTCCGTCGGTTGACGCTACGGCGAGCCTGCAGAATCTACCCTTCGAGTTCGAGATCATCCGTGGATACATTATAAATCTCAACAAATTAAGCAACTTTTTCCTTCGCCTGAAATTTTCATACCTGACTAGTTTCGAAATTTTCAAAATTCGACCAGATAAAAAAGTTGTGAAAAGCAACCTTTATTTTCTACACGATTCTGTCCAATTTGTCAAACAAATTTTTTTCTAACTCGGCTAAATAATTGTTCTGCAGTTTCACCGATGCTGCACACTGCGAGCCGATTGGGTTTCCCAGCTAGCTGTCTTCGAGTTCGATCATCTGTGGATACATTATAAATCTCAACAAATTGAGCAACTTTTTCCTTCGCCTGGAATTTTAATATCTGACACATATAACATTTTATATCGTGATATTGACTTTTTTAATGGTTCGTTACTATCATTTAAGAAAAAGTTGCGTGCGATTGTATGATTATATGTGATATAATGTATTCCTGTAACTGTCAGCATGTCCATTACTATGTAACTTTATGCTAACACTTTCTTTTTCTTTTTTTTTATGAATATCTTCTATTATAAACATTTGTATAAAAGGACTTCGGTCCGTAAATAATAATAAAATACTATAGTTTCTAAATTTTCAAAATTCGACCAGAAGAAGCAACCTTTAAAATTTTCTACACGATTCTGACCAATTTTTCAAACATATTTTTTTTTAACTCGGCTAAATAATTGTTCCGCAGTTTCACCGATGCTGCACACTGCGAGCCGATTGGTTTCCCCAGCTAGCTGTCTTTCGTGTTGAAATTAATGTTTCCTCGAGACGCGTGTCCACTTGGAACAAGCCAATGTATTACACAGTAAACGGGGAAAAGCGTTGCGCCTCGCAACGGGAAAACGGTTCGACGCGTTTTTCACAGGCTTTCCGGTGGAAAGGTAATTGAACAATGCCGGAAAACAAATTCTCCGGCAGGGTATAGAGGTGGAACCGCGTCAGCACGCTCCGAAAATCGCCGGGAAACCGATCGAGGCGTCGAAGAATGCACTGGGTCCGCTCCGTTATCCCGTCGAGGATATCTCCGGGTTATATTTCAACCCCGGACCGCGGCGACACGCTATCGCCACGATCGTTTCTACCTCGGGAAACCCTTTTTCTTGGCATTGTACGCGAAAAACCGACGTTTTCATCCTGGCTCCCGTTTTTCCGCGACTCGGATCGCTTTTACCGCCTCTGGATCTCCCGATGATCTCGCTTCAATTGACCGGAATCGCAAAAATTTCAAACCGAAAATCCCATCTCCGTACTCGAACGCATAATCGACTAATGTAACAGTACGAAATGTTAATTTTTCTTTAACCCCTTGCCCTACAATAACGTGTCAGACTCGTGATGAAGATTCTGAACAGAGTCTAATAAATATGTATGCTATTAATTTCCTTTAAATCGAGATGAAATTCTATTTTGGTTTTGTTAATGTACAGTTATTGGAGAGCATTTATAGGCATACAATAGATATAAATTTTCTCTTTTTTTAGGAAATTGCGAACTACAAAAAAGTTCTAATCACTGAAACCGTAAAATAAATCGTAGGGCAAGGGGTTAATTCTAGAGACTACATTAAAAAGCGTCAAATACGTGACTCTATTTTCTGTATAATTCTATTTGTATTTGCTTCAACAAAGTTCTGTTTATTTCTGGAGAGACTTTAACTTTCTGATGATTCAGATGTATCAGGGGGATTTCTTTTGGACGTCCGAGTTGATCTTTGATCGCATTTCAATAGAAATTCAATGTTATCGCGACGTCCAAAGCGGAATTAGAGCGGACGGTTCAAAGGCGACGGGAAAAAAGCGTTTTGTCCCGGTTCCGCTCGCGGAAGCATTTCCGCGTCGACGGAGACGGCCGTCGTTGATCCACTTTTTCGCTGACCAACTTCATCCGTCCGTGTATTGACGCACCAGCTTGTTAGGGGATAGCGAAACGCGTTTTGAGCATCGAGTTTATCTGGTTTTTCGAATACTGCACACACCGGGCCACTCCTGGCGCAATCGTTAGTTGAGATCGATGCTACCCTGCAGAGGAACTAGGAGAGAAGATCTCGACGATTACCAGGACGAGAAAGAGCCAGTGGTGCGAGTCAACGATTATTGCGACGCTCGGAGTCCGTGGAGAGAGTCCGAGATTAATACTACGTACTGGGAGACAGAGTGGAAGTGGTTAAGATCGACCATTAATGCGAATGGGGTTCATTAGGTGGGAGTTAGTGGTGTGGATCAAGGAATAATGATACATTTATGGATTATTGCATTCAATCGATTTTTACGAGGATTATTCAATGTATTTTTATACCTTTCATTCATTTCATTATCGCCATTATCATTGTCTTGTTGATGTTCTTCTTGGTTAGGTCTGGTCAGTTTTTGGATATTTTCAGAATGTAAGAGGGATTATTAATCAAGATCGATGATCACCACGATTCCGTCGGAGGTAGATGAGATCGTTGATAAACGCGACGCGAGAGCGAGGCGCAGTAGTACAAGTCAACGATTAATGCGAACGTGTCACGAAATAGAGCTAGTAGTTCGAGTCAGAGATTAACGGTGGCGCTCTAGAGAGCGAATGGAAGTGGTCAAAATGATCCATTAACGCAACGACGGTTCACCGAACGGGAACGAGTAGTATGAGTCAACGAATAAAGCGACATTTGCGGTATCGTCCGTCCTAACCTTGTTATACACCTATACTTAAATGTCTGTCAAATGCATAAACCACCTCTTTATATTAAACATCGAGCAATTATTCAAAGCTCTCAAATATAATTCTGTAGGACAAATTAACCAAATCGTGGCTCTAAATGAGATCCAACGAAGAACCAGAAGATCAGTAGTAAAACTAAACGAAGAGCGTGACGAAGAGCAAACGGGCGACCCTTGGAGCCGCGTGGCAATTCCAGCGAATATTGCGCAACAATTCCAGAGGTTTTCACCGTGCAGTCGTTGTCTGTTTTGCCTCATAGGTTCGGCGATCCTTACTGGGGGACGAAACAGGCGATGGACGGTTAAATAGTTTCCAGGAAGCGTTCCATCGGCGGGCCGCGTGCGGAACAGGCAATTCCCGGTCCCGGAATCAGCGAAACAAGGAGCGAACCAGCACACGTTTTCGCGAACGCATTTTCGCGAACGCGCCGCGCCGCTGGATCTGCAATCACGAATAGAATATTCGATGGGCAGAACGCGGCGGGCCGTCCGCAGACAGCAAACGGCGGTTAATAATTTTTTAATTATGTTAATGCGCCCCTCGATGAACGATTCATACCTGCTCATCGATTCCCTCGCAGATATCGAGAGCTCGGGGTCCCGTTGAATTTCATTGGGAACAATCGTAATTGCCCGGTGTGTAATTACGAATGCGAGGCCAGCGGTTCGCCCGAACTTCGCGCGCCATAATTGGCCCTCTTTATTCCGTAGCCGCGAAACTTTACCGCTCGAATACCGATCGTTTCGATTAATAATAACACTTTTATTTCGCCACCACCGTCGCGGCGCGCGTCGGTTTGAATAACGATTCCGCGCGCGCCGTGATTAATCAGATACCTCGCGAACTCGGCCGGGCAACTTCCAATCAATCCGCAACTTTGCATTCCGAGGTTCGCTGAAACTTGAACTTTGTTAGCGCAGATGTATCGGTCTCGATTACACGGAATGATCGCGGCAATTAGTATAATTACGGAAGCCCGATACCACTCAGATTAGATAAAATCTGACCGATTTGTTTGCGAGAACGTGCACATAGATCATCCACGCTAATGGTAGATCCACTGCCGGCTATTTCGTCATTATCGAAATTCTAGGAATCATTCGAAATCTATTCATCGGTGCATGTATTTAATAGTGATCACACGAACTTCGTACAAATCTCGTGTAAATTAGATTTATTTAACACCCAGAAGGCTGAATTGATGATTGTACAGACGGAAATGTTCGATTCCATTTAGACAATTGTTCTCCGATTTTTATAAAAATAATTCTAATGGTATTTTATCTAGATGCAAAAATTAATTTTCCAAGTCTAGATAAATAATAAGTCTAGATCGCTGGAAAATCATGCGAATCCGTTTTTCGACCAATCCCAGATCGTCGGGCACGATCATCGAGAAGTTTCGATGGTTCGGGCTCGTAATAGGCAAACATCGGAGATAATTGGTCCGAATTGTTATCGAATGCAACAAAGAACCATGTTACGTTCGCGAAACACCGATCCTCTCAGTGTGTTTGTTCCCTTCGGAACTAGCAGCGTTCGCATAACAGCGCAACTGTTAGCGCGTGCAGAAGTTAGGACATGCTGCTCGCCGTTAATGGCAGCGTTCAGCAAGTTCATGTAATTTTCCCAGTGAAAACGACTCAATTTCCCATAGAGGTATCGATCTGATGGAGGAAACCTTTGGATCCTATTTTTGATTCAAATCCAATTTATTATTTAGATACAATCACGTTTTTCACGAAGAAGAGATATGGCATAGTAGGACATAGTGATTTTTTAATGTACAAGTCGATCAAGTTCTGTGAATCAGGATTGCCAACAAATTCGTTGAGTTGTACTACTTTGTTTGTGCTTGGAAAGCTGTTCTTTTGTGAACTGCTCGTTTTTGTCTGGATTTTTCAATGGGATCGATTAATTAAATCATGCATAAAGAAACTGGAGCGTCACAATTGTCGAAGTGTTCGTTGCGTTGTACTACTTGTTTCAACTTCGAAAACTGTTCTCGAGTGAATGGCTCATTCTTGTCTCGATTTTTCAATTGGGTCAATTAACTGATTGGTATGCGAGGAAATTGGAGCGTTTGATTGCGGAATACAGCATCGAACTAACCTGATTTTCATTTAGAGGTGAGTGGGAGAGACGTGCATTTATAGTTCCCCGGAAAGAAGCGCAAGATGGGTGCAATTTCATATATTGCTGAATTTGAATTCTAGATTTTCCACAAAGGAACTTAACCGTGGGAAAAAAGGAAACGAGAATGGAACGCATGATGAATTTATGATATTTCTATGATGAAGACGCGGGGGGAGATTCAATATCGTGGAATTTAGCATTGCAAAATTTAATACGAAAAACCTGTACTCCGCAAAGAGCGACGAAGCGATTTGAAGAAGGGAAAGAAAGAGAAGATACGTATAAAAATGATCGACAAAGAGAATTCTATATCGACGAATTCCAAAAGGAAATGAATGTTACGAGTATGAAATGATCGACAAAGAGAATTCTGTTTTGACGAATATATTTTTAATGTATAAGTCACTACGAAATCCGAATAGTTTTTAATTCATCGAGAGCACTGTCAGACCGAAGGAAATTTTTTCGAGCTTCAATCTTCATAAATCTATGATAGCATAAATCCGCGCAAACTCTGCTAACCTACTAATGAATCACTCGACGAGTCTACAGTGCAGGAAGTTGATTCGTCATTGTCAATACTGCGTTGCCATCACTGACCACAGGAAACTCGACCATGTAGCTCGCAGCTGTCAGGGGAATGATCCGTCATAGTACAGACACTGTTCAAACATCATCAAACCGAATACCATTAAAAAATCCAATTAACACACTTACAAAATCTAACAAATTTCACGAACAACATATATATATATATTCACAGACTCTCCGGTTGCAATATTTTATTCCGGTGACAAGGATCCCGCTGCAATTATATCTGCGAATGCAAATGATCCAACCGAACTAGCAGCGACCGATTAATTAGGGTTGCTGTAGCCGGTACCGCGGCGTCGCATCTGCAGATCCTTGCCGAATCGATCGACGAATCATGAGAGCGAGAGAGGGACGAGATGCAGCCTGCTGTCACGCCGAGTGATTGCAGCTGCAGCAATTAGCATAATCGCGACGGAGACACGCGCTTGCACGCGCGTCCCATAGACAGAGGGAGAGAGACGGCGAGCATTTTCGTTTGCGTGAAGCCGCATCCTCATTACCGACGTGCCACGAAACGATCATCGATCAGAGATCGCAGACGGATCCGATCGGGATTAGGACAAAGAAGTCATTGGCCGGGGGTATCGGCTTACCGAGATCCGCTAAACCTCATCGATCTGCATTGTTTCGACAGCGAACGTTCCCCGGCGGGACCTAATTTTTGCTTCCGGTGTCCCGTCAAGGGAAATCGAAAGTGCCACGTCGACTAACATACCTGACAGTCGGAAACACATGGTTCGAAATTTAATATCAAATTTTACATCACAATTATACACTACTGAACAACCAAAAATGAAAGAATCGGTCCAAAAAATCCGAGAATGTTGAACATCCTTTATTCAATCAGGGAATAATATTTTTGATCAAAAGGAACGTACTTGATTTTTCTAAATAACCAAAAATGAAAGAATCGTTCCAAAAAATCCGAGAATGTTGAACACCCTTTATTCAATCTGGGAATAAAATTTTTGATCAAAAGGAACGTACTTGATGATTTTTTGAAATAACCAAAAATGAAAGAATCGTTCCAAAAAATCCGAGAATATTGAACACCCTTTATTCAGTCAGGGAATAATATTTTTGATCAAAAGGAACGTACTTGATGAGTTTTCTAAATAACCAAAAATTAAAGGATTATTCCAAAAAATCCACGAATGTTGAACATCCTATACTGAACCTGAGAGAAATATTTTTGATCAAACATTAAAGAGTGAAATGCTCGAGAAAATTTTGCACATTTATTTCTTCTATTTGTTGTTCGAAATTACTTCAAGGTAAGAAACACTGCTTTATTCGCTGCAGGTTGCTATCACATTTTCAGTCGGTCATCCTAATTAACGTTTCGCCTTATCTAGACACTGGCGAGCAACTCCGCGATTCCCGTGTTCCCGGTTCTCGCCAGTACTGGAAAACGGACTAATCCTCTGCGAAACGGACAATGGGAACGCGCGCATCGATCGCTCGGGACAATTACATTAACGGGCGGCATAATGACACGCTTTCAGCCTGGCGATCATTTTATAGGAAGATCGGCCGCGTTTACGAGCCGTTCTTTTGTCCGGAAATTGCGAGCTCTTGTTTCCCCTAATGTCGTGGACACCCGTGAAACGCTGGTGAACGTGACAGTGGAACGATACGTCACTGCACCGACACGATAGCGCTGTTCATTCTGAGAAGTTGCCGCATTCATTTGCGATTATGTATGATGAGATCTGGTTTTACGCTGCCGACGATTATTTGCTCGCGTTCCTCGCTATCTCTGGGCATAAATGTGCGCCTCTAAAGTGCAAGATTTAATGTACTGTTGCAACTTTAAAAAAAAAAAAGATAGTATCTGATGTAGATAAGAGAACAGTACAAACATTAGAAGAATATAAAAATACTGTTATATTATTTTGATTAAACACATTTCTATTTCATTTCAGTTTGTTGCAATTCAGGTAAAAAATGTTTATTTTACATAAACATCAGCTGTCTAGAAATTACAACTATTTGTAATTACATAATGAATTTAATGATTTCGGCGCAAGGTTCGATGATTCAAAACCAAACAGCAAATGTGCTATTAATAAATCATGCTTCTCGACGTTTCATAATGTTAATCATTTTCAAAGAAACATATTTTGCGTCTGAAAAATAAATTTTTGTATAGTATATGTAAACATATTTGGAAGGAACATTGCGACACAGCCGTGTAAATCCAAAACACATACTTGCTGTGAAAACAATAACCACATTGAAGAAAAAATTTTTTGAGTTACACAAATTGGACTTTATTCCATGGTGGCAGATATGTAACTGAAGCAAGTGCTAGCTGATTTCGATATAGAATTATATAGAATAGATATAATTTCGATCGAGAAAAATTCACGTTATTTGTAACTACCTTATCTACCGGCTAAAATATACTGCACACAGTGAAAATTTTCCACCGCATAGATCTCGATCGAATGAAGCACCGGAACGAATCCTAAAAAGTCGAATCTTGAAAAATTGGGACGAATACGAAAAAAATTGAATGGTTCGGCCGGCCTAATCTCAATCGATAGGTCGTTCGAGTGTGTAGCCGGGGGCCGGAAGTTCGTTTCCTTGTTCACGGGTCAGGGAGCAGGAGCGAAGGCCCCCCGGCATGCATAATCCGAATTTCCAGCTGGGATCCCGATCTAATGACATGATTAATGGGACCATTGTCTCGAAGCCGCGCACCGATTTCGACAGAACACACCGCCACTACGGCAACGCGTAGTCAGCCCCCCCGGAAATCGTTCGGTTCTACGTTTCTGCATTGTAGTCGCGGAACGCGCATTCGGAAAGTTTTGCCACGGGTATTAATCGCGGCAAAACCAAAATAAGATCGATGGTTCTCCGAAACAAAATTACCGAGTGAGTCGAGAATCAAATCATTGTCAGCTGTTCTAGGAGCGTGATTATAATTTTCATAGATATTATACAATATTATACAATAACGTGTCGGACTCGTGATGAACATTCTGAACAGAGTCTAATGAATATGTATGTTATTTATTTTCCTTTAAATCGAGATGAAATTCTATTTTGGTTTTGTTAATGTACAGTTATTGGAGAATATGTATAGGGACACAATAGATATAAATTTTCTCTTTCCTTAGGAAATTGCGAACTACAAAAAAGTTCTAATCACCGAAACCGTAAAATAAATCGTAGGGCAAAGGGTTAACCCTTAGCACTCGAGTGGCGACTCCGAGTCACCACGAAAATTGCTGTGCTGTTAATCAAAATATTGTTTACATTATTAAATAAATTGGTATCGAATCAATTACTGAACATTTAAGTATTGTATGAGGTGTTATATCAATTTTATATCCATAAAATAAACAAAATCATATGGAATGGAATTATTCTAGGTCGGAAGAAATGTTTAATTTTCGAGTTAAAATAGCTCCGAGTGCAAAGGGTTAATATGATTATTTTACTATGATATTAATTTTGTAGGATTCGTTGAAGTTGTTTTTCTACACGATGTACAAAGCAGAAAATTGTAAATTAATTATTCCTATGGCTATAAATAAATTAATTATTCGGCTACAGTAATTCAATGATACTGTAAAAAGAAAACTGTCCACGTGTAGGAGGACCCGTGCTCAATAATCCATTCAAGGGAAACGGATAGCGGAAGTTCTAAATGGAGCCAAGCACCTCCAATTGCGCAATCCTCGGCGTTTTAATTCTCGCCGGTCTTATCCACGGAATTAGTCGTTCTAATTAGAGTCTAGCGGCGAGTTAAAAAGGGTCTCGAGGAAGCCGGAAGTGTTCTGGAAGCGAGGGTGCCAGGGAGGACCGTTGGGCAAACGATAGTCTATTATGCGCGGCGGGCGGAAAGAATTACCATGTTGATGAATGGATTTCCATTTCCGAGGGGACGCGGCACGTGGCGGTTCTCAAGTGGCGACACGGTCGCGAGCCTGTCGTAATCTACGCTATACTTCAACGGAATCGACCAGAATTCTTCTCGCAACGTGCTCTAAATCACCAACGATCGATCTTCCAACGATCCTTGGAAATCTTAACAAATTAACGGAAGATTGAAAAAAAATACCATAATATTGTTGCACCTTTGTTTAAACAGAGGAAAATAATTTTCATGAAAAGTCGACGAGTCAGATAGTTAAAAAATATTTTAGAATATTGAGAAAGTGTTCGATGGTGCTACAATTTTTCTAAACAAAAACGAATGGAGAAATCATTCTATAAAAATCCAAGAATGTTGTTCAATCTATATTAACAAATAAACGGAAGATTGAAAAAAAATACCATAATATTGTTGCACCTTTGTTTAAACAGAGGAAAATAATTTTCATGAAAAGTCGACGAGTCAGATAGTTAAAAAATATTTTAGAATATTGAAAACGATGGTGCTACAATTTTTCTAAACAACAACGAATGGAGAAATCGTTCCATAAAAATCCAAGAATGTTGTTCAACCTATATTCGACCATAGGAAAATATTTTTTATCGAAAATCGAAGAGCGAGAAGCCGAAGAAAATTGCGAAAGATGAGATCGACGCGGCATCTCGCCGCAAGAATTCAATCATGGATCAATAGAGGTTGTTCTGCGCGTCGGGACAGCCCTTATTGCATCGGAATGATCTCTCGTGCTGGCGCAGGGATCGTATATCCTCGCTCATCAGCAGGTTCCGATGCCTATTTCCCTTGGATCGCGATCGTGGTGCTTGTAGATCGCGCTCGGCACGTAATTTTCCCCAGTGGCGAGACATCATCCCTCTCGCGTGCCATTCCCACCCCTTTGCCAGGAACTATATTAAGGATTCCAGGATGCTGCCGTATCCAGGCTCCAGGATCCTTTGGTCCTTCGAGCAGGAGGATAGAAACGGGGAGCAGACGACGCCGTCGCCGCCGCCGCCTGGTGGCGTTAAATGAGCATTCGCCGCATTCAATTCGTCCGTGTTCGCTGTGGAAAAATGCCTGACGGTGTGCATGACGCTTTATTAAGTCTGAATTGGCCCGGGCGCGTCCTCACGGAATAGAATTTCCCCCGGCGGCCCGGAATTAAAAGGCCCTCGAACGATCCTGCGGGAAGAGAGATAGCGTGGGAGGAGAGGAGAGAGAGAGAGAGAGGACTCGAGCCGGACCTATTCACAGGCCTCGCCCCCGCAAATTGCTTCGCGCCTCGCAAGGAACAATCGCTGACAACGCCTGCACCGATCGAAAGTAATCTCGATCGCCATCTCACCGTTCCTTCGACTCTCAACAGCTGCGCTCGTCCGCAGAACACGCCAAAGAAAAATTCCTGGCTCGATCTACTTGTAAATGATTGCTCGATCTTCTAAGAATCCATATTTTGCTGCCAACGTCTACGCAAAAAGACGATCACTTTTTTAATATTGGACCATACGACTTAAACGTTTTTTGAGAAGTTAGAGAAAAAAATTTTCAAAAAGTTGCAATTTGTCGGAATTGTAGAGAAAATTGTTGTATTTTGCAATTTTTGAAGTGAAACTTCTTTTGCCGGGGTGTAAGCCTATTCGCGTCACGGAATTCGCGACACGAAAATGCGTAACGGAAGTGGTGGGGATGGTGAGTAAGGCCAGCGCGTTACCAACACCATCTATAGGCCAGTGATGGGCATTTTTGACTGCCGCAGTCAAGAAGGATCCGCGGAGCTTCCCCCACCAACCACTCTTTTGCAATGTATATAGTATATAGCTCAAATGCTATGAACTATGTCTCTTTCTTTCCCATACGGTCTTCTTTGCGTCGCAAATTTTGATCGTTCATTATTTTTTCTACGATATTCTATGATTCTATCATTGAAACAATTGGCTTCTGATAGCAATTTTTTTTGTATTAGTTGTTCCTGTTCTTGTTGTCGCTTCATTAGGATTATTTACCATTTCCAATCTCAATTTACTTCTAAACATTACTAGACTGCAAGAAGTTTCACTTCTGCCACGCGTATGTTTTTTTTTATGTGGACGCATATTGAGAATTTGAAAAGTATGTGTTGTAGATTTTCTTGAAAAAATTAAAAAGACTTCTAAGAACGATTAACTCTTCGCGTCTCTCTGTTCAATATTCAGACCGATCGACAAAACGAGTAAAACGTGAAATCTATTAGGACGAAGGGGCGTAATCCATAAAATAAAGTACATCGGGCAAGAATTCTCGTGCTGAAAATTCGCGAGTATATTCCGAGCAACGTGGTGCTTGAAAGCTCATTGGTAAATCGGTCGCGTCTCGGCGCCTAATTGGTTGGCCGATACGAAATAAAATGGTCGCATAAATTAATCGCGGCGGAATGGAATCCGCGGCCGCTCGTTTCGCCGGAAGTGGCTCGCGGCTTGGCCATTTGCTCGGCCGTTTTCTCTCTTTCGCCGGGGCATTTTTCTCGGGTTCTCACGACTCCATTCCGCGGCGTCATCGGAATAAAACGCGGAGTTTTAAGCACGCCGACGGCCATTGTTTCTTTCCTCCGACGGGGGTGGAGAACTCGCGGACAGACATTAGCATAAGACGGAACGGGCTTGAACACTTAACGAGATTTTAACGAGCATCCAGCGCGGCCGGCGTTAATGCTCGCTGGATCGAGCTCGTCGCGGTTCCCGGCCGCGTCGAATGCGCAAAAATCATCCCTTAACGATATTAATTATCTGTCAAACCCCTGGCCACGCCCTGTTAACCCTTGACAAGCCCCCAGCCTCCGTTAAAATCATTTCCAAATTGATTTACAGCGGAGCCGAAAGGTGTTTGAGAATTTTGTTGAAAAAAAATAGAACAACGATGAATCTGAACTCATTTTGAAGTTCGAAACTTTCACACCAGTTGTTCTTTTTTTTGAGAAACTCCAAATTCATTTGTGCATCATTTTTTTAAAAACGAAATTATCATAATTTAACGAGGAACTTTGGTGCTGTTTGAGAAAGTAGGGAGATTGGAAAAATTGCAGAACATTGATAAATTACGTTTTATCGATTAAAGTGATTATAAAATTTGGTTCTAATTTGCATGCTTTGGAATAACAGAAAATAATGCTGGATTGTTGAGCGTCCAAACTTTCCAGCGCGGAATTAATTGAAAAAAAATTGTGAAGAGCAGCAGTAGGGGTGAGGGCTTCCAGAAACTTTCTTTTTCAATTTCTCTGGTCTTTCTCCCAGCAGCGATCCGATCGAGGGGTCCGGAGGGGGCACAGGTTAGAAGTTAATTCGAAGTTCCGTGGACACGCTTCGCGACAGTCTGTTGAATTCGAAACGAAGGGGGAGAGAATCGTCGGGCATTTGCATTCCGGTGATCCTCGCCCTCCACTCGACTCGACGATTCGATGGATCGACGCATAATCGAGTGTTCTCGAGATTCCCCTAAACTCGATCGTTTATTCTCGCGGGCTTCATAATTCGGCTGATTATCGCGCTCTCGATCAACTCGGCGAGCATTCGCAAGTTCGAAGCTTCGCCCTGGAAGAGGAAAATACAAGACTGAATAGAAAATGTTTATAAATCGAATTCCAGGTCCAAGTAAAAAAACTTTCATTGTTATCTCGACGGATTGTAAACGAGGAAGCCAACAGTCTCTATATTTTCCTAGTATACACCGTGTGTATTTTGCGCAAGCTGTCATCCGTTAACAAACAAATAAATAAGCTGTCTTACACGGAGGTACGTTTCGATTTTTCGCCGACGAAACTTTCTCGGGGATCGCGTTATCGGAGATTGGAAAAATATCACCGAAACAGAGCGGAAGTTTTCTCGAGCTGATAGTCTTGAGCGAGAGAGAGACGCGGGAGAGGAGAGAGAAAAAGAGAAAGGATACGTAACGACACAGACACGAATGGAAAAGTTGCGAAGGGCCGAGAGCCCGATTCATAATACAGGCTGGTAATAGAGGCGCGGGCATTGTTCCCCGGCGAAGAAAAGTTTCTCGGCGAAACGTTGAAACATTCAGGGAACGGCTGACAAGTATCTCCGGGCCCGCGGAGCCGATTCGATGGCATTAATAATGCAGGAATGGCCGAAAGGTCGGGGGTTCGCGGAACAATTTTTCGCCCCGGCTACTTTTGCTGCGTTTCGTTCGAATTAAATAATCAGGCTCGTTCTCCGAACGTGCCGCGCAACTTTACCCGAAAGAGCTTTAACCGGGTTCCGCCGTCGCTTTTATCGGCGCGACGACGTCGAGCAAAAGAACCGCTCGATGGAAAATACGCTTTCTCGCGTATTAAACAAGCAGTTTTCCTCGGTGCCGATTATAATGAGAAGCGAACCTTCCGCAAGCTTCTCTTCCTTTCACCATTTTATTTTGTTTAGATGGATTCTGTATCTTTAGCTGCTTATCGACGCTCGCAGTTTTGCTATCAGCCCCGGAAATGTCAGAAATGTACATGGCTCAATAGTATAGCACGATCGTTTAGCAACTTTAAGAATTTTTTAACTTTAGAAGGCTTAAATTCAAGCCCACTTCGCGATAGATTCACTTAACTCAGGCCTGGGCAACTTACGGCTCGCGAGCCGCAGACGACTCCTACCCCCACTCATGGGACCTCCCTACCGAACTCCTGTGGAGTGCAATTTTGCTAATGTTATACCGAATTTTTCTACAAACTTAAATGGCTGAATCATATATAGCACGATCGTTTAGTAACTTTAAGAATTTTTTAACTTTAGAAGGCTTAAATTCAAGCCTGAAAATCCCACTTCGCGATAGATTCACTTAAGTCAGGCCTGGGCAACTTACGGCTCGCGAGCAGCAGACGACTCCTACCCCCACTCATGGGACCTCCCCACCAAACTCCTGTGGAGTGCAGAAGGAGGTTGGGGGGACTAGGAGTATACAGGGTGTTCGACTACGGGTAGGAGAAAATTTAAGGGGTGGTTCTCCATGATAATATAAGTCGAAAATGAAGAATAACAAAATTGCGATTCCGGCTTCGTTATTTAGTTATTAACCTATAGCACTATAGGGGCGACTCTGCGGCGCCACTAACAATTGCTGTGCCATTATTCAAAATATTGTTCACATTATTAAATATGTTGGTATCTATAGCAAAACTATAAGTACGTGCAATTTAGAAGAGTGAAAAAATTACAACACTTTTAGAGTATTAATATATTATTTTCACTATATTAAAATTATTAGTGAAAAATATAAATTTATATTTAGCTCTTGTGTCTTGCAATTGATGCACAAACTTTTTATTTTGCATTAAGATCCGGAGTCTACTTAGCAATTACTAAACATGTCAGTATTCTATGAAGTATTATATCAATTTCAAATCCATCAAATTTAAAAAATCAGAGGGAATATCTAGGTCGGAAGAAATGTTTAACTTTCGAATTAAAATAGCTCCGAGTGCAAAGGGTTAACAATTAAAAATCCACCTAAAATGCGGCAACCCATAACTAAATAACGTAGTCGAAATCGCAATTTTTTTATTCTTCATTTTCGACTTATATTGTCATGGAGAACCACCCCTTAAATTTTCTCCCACCCGTAGTCGAACACCCTGTATATGTAGTAGATAGTGGGGGACCGGTACGCTGGTAGTGGGGGAACCGGTACTTGTAGTGGGAGAACCGGTACTGGTAGTGGAGGAACCGGTACTGGTAGTAGGGGAACCGGTACTGGTAGTGGGGATGAAGCGCCAGAAAAAATTGCCGGGCCTCGCTCGGGTTCGCAGAAAAATTCGCAGCCATGTTAAAAAAATCCGGAATCTCGATATTCGGCTCCACAAAATGGCGCAGAACCACAAGAAAGGGAAAGAGAACATAGAGACGAAAGAAACCCAGAATAGTGTGCATAGGAAATAACACGAATCCGAAGGACCAAGCGTTATCCCGTGGCGTAAAAACGCGTCGACCACAATATCGACGGGTAGCGTAGTTGGCGTTTCCGGGATAAAAGCGCGTTACTAGCCGTTCCAGGGCCGCGATAATCGATGTCACCGACGCGAGAACGCGCTGTAAACCCCGATGCACCGAATGCACCGAATGCACCGGCTATAACGAGACGCGGGTCCGCGCCGGATCGGAAACACAGGGATCCGTAATGGCCGCACGGTGGGGATTCGCAAAGCGATCGGGCGCCGATTTTCGGGGATCGATTCGGGCAAGATAATCCCGGCGATATACCGTGCGCCAGTTTTCCACGGAATTTTCTTGGTCGCGGTGCTCTGGTTCCATCGGTGCGAGTCCAACGATATTATTGATTCCGACTGATTTATTTGCTCGGCAGATATGTTATCCATTTCGGCTGCTTTGCGTTCCGCGTGCACGCCCACGATCGCACAAATGCAGTTTACTTGTCGTTGGTGACGTACATCCGTTCGGATATGTAGACGGCGTTTCCGAAGATTAAATCAATTATTTGCTGCAGGATGTATGTTCGTTCTATTTCTATTAGTGGCTTTCTGAAATACAGAGAAACATGTAGGGTAACTGCACCAGTGAATAAAGGGGCACCAGTGAATAAACGGGCACCAGTAAATGAACGCTTTTGTATATTTCAACAAATTAGTAGTAGTGTTGTAAATTGTAGTGTTCATTGACTGGTATTTTTTATATTTTTTATTTAACGTTTAATAAAGACAAATAATAATAATTTCATTTTATTTGTGTTCATTTATTTTTGACAAATGTAGTATAGGGAGCCATTTGGCATATATGAGATTCCTTCAATTCACATATTTTTTTTTTAATAAAACATCTTCTTGAACAATTTCTTAAATGTTCATTCACTGGTGCAGTTACCCTAGCCTGTTTTTGGAAAATCAGGTTGACGTGTGCATCGATTCGTAAATCTACCGAATCAAGTTTTTAAAAATCTTTTATATTTATTAATAGGATACGAGTTTGCCGATTAAGAAATTCGTGACCGGGAAAAATGAGATTGCGGCGTGCTTCGGAAATCTGATGGATCAATTTATCCAGCGTTGTTCTTTTAATTTTATTAAACCCAGTCGGGCAACCACTTTAAAATCGAGTGAATATCGTCATTAAAAAATCTAGCGAGCTAATAAAAACGTGGTAATAATAGATCCTATATTAGAGCGTCTAAAATAATTTCCGATCAACACGAAACACAGTCAAGCCCATATTTAATGCAAGATAAACATTTCTACAGGTTCTCAAAACGCATTCAGGTAAACATTACCAAGCAAGACACTTTTCTACTTCTTCCAAGAGAAACGAAGCGTGAAAGCGTAAATTCTGCAGGAGAAATTCTGGCGAACGCAGATTGCCGTGGGGTTTATGAACACACACATACACACACACACAGTGCAGTAGTCAAAGGCTGGCAATTTATTCGAAGAGCAAGGTCGCCGGGAAAAGTATGCGAATTCGCTACGGATCGATCGCGAGGTCGTGTATCTTTCGGTCGGGCAGCGGCGCATTGCCGTAAAATTCCTGACGTGGACTTTTAACGCAGCCAGTGGCGATGCTATGTCATTGGAGGCGGCCCGATATCGGACATTTAATAACGCCGGTACTCGAAAAATGCTTACACGGAATGTTGCGCCAGGAATTTCATGAAAATCGGTTTAGAGAAGTTGGCCCGATAGCGTGCGAGAGAGTATCTGCGCGCTGCTCGCTTGCCCGCCACGATTTTCCAATAACGAGGCTCGAATTTTATCGCGTAGGCATCTCGTCCGGCAATATCGACCTGTCACTTTGCGCTACAGGATTAGTTAACGGCAATAACAATAATAACCCCGTGCCAAAACCGCGCCGCACGGTTTACGCGAACCATTGCGCGGGTACCGAGCTGCTGTCCCGTTGTAAGCAACTTTTCAGCTTTCCTATGCAATATTTAAATGTGCAGAAACGGACGGTGGATTTTATTCGATTAATAATGGATTTTCCAAATACAAAACGGAAAAGAGAAATTTTTAAATAAATGTTCTGTTATTATTATCGACTTATTAAAATTCATCATCATTTCTGTTTGTTACAATCTACTTGGACAATTTTCCATAAATTTAGTCTACTTATTAATTGATCAATTTTTATTTTCTGTTAATTAACAATCCAGATAGTTTATAAATGTGCTCTGCTAATTTTTACTGTTTTCAATATTTATTAATATAGATACAGTAGAACGTTTGATATTTATATATGGAAATAATTCGATCCAGAACGATTTATTATTGATGAATTCTAGTCGGTTAACGAACGTTGTTCTTAATTATGGATATATTGTGGATTACACATTTTATAATATTACGCTCACCATCGTCCTGGTCGCGATTCAACGCTCTCGATCGATCGCTCTGGATCGATTGGATTCTCGCGGAGGTCCGTAGATGGCGTTGCCTTCGTTGGCGCATAGAACACGATCGCGCATCGTTATGGGCGATTTCTATTAATTTTGTAACTTACTGTGGATTCGGTTTAATATAATGGTTAATGGAAAATTAAGGCAATGTGAGAATTTGTATAATTGACTTCGAGAAACCTCGTAGCGAAAATACAATATATATATATATATATATTTGTCCGAATTACGGTAATATTATTACTAGAGGAATTGTAATGGATGAGGGGTTCGACAAGAAATTAACCCTTTGCACTCGGAGCTATTTTAACTCAAAAACGAAAGATTTTTCCATTCGAGAATATTTTCATTCTACACAATTTCTTTTCATTTTTTGCATATGACTGATATAATATCTCATGTAATATGTAAATGTCTAGTAATTTATTAAATACGAACAAAAATAATAATCTGAACAATATGTTTAAAAATGGCATAGCAATTTTCAATGGCGCTTCAGAGTCGCCGTTCGAGTGCTAAGGGTTAACATAAAACTAAAAGAACGAAGGAGAACAGCTTACCAAAATTGCTGAATGCGCAGAATCACCTGCAGTCGTCCCGCGACCCGCTCACGGTCACCGCAAACCAAACACTAATCTCGGTTCTCGACCTGCTGTTTACCTGGTCCCCTCATTGCTCTTCCCCCACCATAATACTTATTCATCCGTTCAATTGACCGATGCCTGTCACACCGTCACGGACCACAAACAGTCGCGGAAGTCATACAGAGCAGAGATTCACGTAAACAACGTGTAGCCAACATGAACGGGAACTGCGAACAGAAAAAGAGCGACGTCAATTCGGTGAATACCTCCTTCTATTTATAAACAAGTACATATTGATTTTATAAATGAATTTCTTGGCTCTCGCGATTAATCGTATTATAATACGTCGACGCGATACGTAATGAGCAGACTGCGAATTTCCATGCAAAACAAAATGTTTCCAATCCTTTTTTAAGTAATTTTAATGAGTCGGAAACGACGTAAAATGATCCTTAATCTTTTCTAATAATCTTATAATTTCGTAATTCCTCTACTTATTTTTCCTATAAATGCATAAAATCCGCAGCCTAATAACGAGCAACAATTTCTTTAGTATTTTCACTGACTTGTTATTGTTGATATTGTTGTCACGATTCACGAGAAACGGAACACCTAAATACCTCTGTTAGGCATGAACTTAGAAGAAATTGTTAGAGAGGAAACTTGCACTGTTAAAGGAGGCAAACATGGTGACATCAAAAAATGTTCCGATTGTTGTCGTTTTCAAGGTCTTTCGAAGGTCATCGATGATTTTCAAATGGCACCATATATTTTTAACTTCGGTATGTTATACCTGATGTCAAGACGAGTTCAATGATGTGGTACACTATGACCTTCGAATGACCTTCGAACTAGAAAATTTACGATAAAGCAATGCTAACTGCGGGAAACATTTTATTTGAATTAAAATTAAATGTTCGAAATTATAATCTTGAGCAGAAATACAAACATTTAAACGTTCTGGGAGGCGCTCGACTAGAACAAACGGTAATGTCCTTTCGCAAGGATCCGGCAGATTCGAGTGCAGAAAATTCGCGGATACGATCGTGATCGTCCGGATCGGGAATAATAAATCTCTTGGCGCTCGTTGAACACGCTCGTTGTCGCCGGCAGAGGATCATGCCGCTTCTCCGGGGACGTGGAACATTTTGTTAGCCGGCTGCTCGTGTAAAATGTAAATTACGACAGGCCGTATAATCGTGTTGATTTTATCGCGGACCCCGACTCGAGATCAGCCGCGCGATGAGAGCTTTCTCTCTCTCTCTCCCTCTCTCTCACTCTCTCTCTCTTTCTCTCTCTCTCTCTCTCTCTCTCTCTCTCTCTCTCTCTCTCTCTCTCTCGGTCTCAACCGAGCATAAATTCCGAGAGGCGAAGTCATCTTGTAACGGCACCGGGAAATCCATGTAATACCCGGAAAATCTGATCGTTCGGCTACGGAATTACGTGAACGGTAATTCCACCGTCCTGCGGACGATTCCCCGTGTCAGCCAGCTCTGCTCGATCCGCGTGCATCCGTCGTGATAACGCGGCCCAATCAGTTAGATAAGACGCGATATCGGGGCCGAGCGACTTATCGAGATTTCTTGCTGCGAATCCTGGCCGGTCTCGAGATGGTCCAACGATTTTTGCCACGCTGTGATTCCCCAGTTTTTCTCCTGATCTTCATTGTCGATCCTGTTTAATGCCGATGTTTGTGTTTTATAATTTAATCATTATAATTATGTATTTACAAGTTCTCTACATTCGACAATTTTGTTCAGTCAGAATTCTACATCTCGAACTAAAAAATCTTGGATTATTATAATCTAATAATCTTCGATAATTTATCTAATGAAATATTGTACCAATTTATTTCTACCGTCCGAAAATTTTATTTCTAAAGAATGGCAGTTCGTTGGTTGTAAATTATGGTAGATCGTTGTACAAGATATACAAGTTGTTGAACTTTTATGTGACCTAATACGGTTGGAGAAATATTGTAAATAATAAAGGATGAAGTAGTACAGAGGTGTAATAAAATGAAACCGAGCCATGTTATCTCTGGTTTCTAAGTTTTAATCTATACGAGTTGGGTATTATCGCAGCAGTATAACGCTGTCGCGAACAATAAACTGTGGATTTTTATGCATTGCTTCTTATGAAAGCTTCCAGAAAACAATAAAACACAGTTTTAATAGAATTTCATAAACCTTTATCTTATTCTTAACCGGTTGGAACCGGCAGCACATAAAATAACGCTCCTATTTCACTCCCACTGAGTTTGCGTATCGCTTTTCTCTGGCACACCGTCCCGGCCGAATGCAAAATCTTTTCAATCCGATTTTATTGTTTGCTAAACGATCGTGTCTGAGCGACAGAGTATTTTAACAACGACAAACTATTCGGAAAAATTGCTCTCATAAATTTCATTCGGGTGGATAATAGTTTTGCGAACCACGCTTTTATTAGCAAGATCCTCAAAATTTCAATAGTCATAGAAATAGATCCTGAAATTGCCTCGAAGCAACCACTTAAAATTTTTTACCGTTCATAAATTCTTTTTTGTGATTCCGAATTTTCCTACGAGCCTAAACGACTTTATCATAATGTACGATTTTCCAGCTTTAATTCGAAAAGTTTGAAAGTTCCCACGGGAACAGATTTTAACTCTCCATCTGAATTTTTAAATTTTTCGTCAGCCGACCGAATTTTCCCGGAAACCTAATTAACTTTATCCAAAACAGCGAGCTTCCATCTCTAATTAGCACTCTCGAAACTTCACAAAATTTTCCCCCAACATGACAAACATGTCGCCGAAAGTCTCTCTTAACTTCGTTCGACCCCGAGACAAGAATCCCGACCCTCCAATCATAGTTCGCCGTTCATCGCCATAACTAAACAAAGATGCTCCATCAACAAGGAATCAGGATACCCTGAAGAAGGGTGTGTTAAAGGTATCCTACCCAAAAGGGTCCGAGATATACCGAGTACAAGGATCGAGGTCGTGTCGATATCCAAGGGTGTTCGAGTAACGAGCACGATAAATTACTCGGCTGTCGTAAAGCACCGGGCAACGACGAAAATATAAATCGATCGTAAACGAGATGCATCGAGACGAGCTGGTTCTGCTTGTACATCGGACCGAGGCTGGCACGTAATATCCGAATAATGGGTCACGAACGATCCGCTGGCCGCCATTAAGACGTCGGAATTATAACGTCCCTAAGGATCTAGCCTACTTGATAGCCGATAAATGGTGTACGGTGGTTTGCGAGGCTCTTTGAAGCGATCACAATCGATTAGGATGGAAATGGACATGTTACGCTGATTAGGGTGTCCGGAGAAATTAGAGTTTATTCTGGAAGGTGGACAATATTAATCCCTTGCATTACGATTAATTTTACGGTTGCAGTGATTAGAACTTATTTGTCGTTTCTAATTTTATAGAAAAAAAGGAATTTATACCTAGGCAGTCCTAGGTTTCAACAACAAGAAAATATAATTTTGTTTCAATTTAAAATTTAAAGGAAATTAGTAGCATGAATATTTAGTAAAAGATTTCATCTTTCGGACACGGAAAATTATCTACGCCGTGTCTCTAGGTACACAGGCTGTTCATTTGAAAACTTTCCAGCCGAATATCTCGAAAAATATGAAAGATATTAAAAAAGCGTAAAACACGTGTCCAAGGATTTCGAGGGGGAAAAGGGGGGCAGTATCAGTTTTTTATTTGGGTGGCGTTTTCAAGGTCATTTGAAGGTCAACTTTGTTTTTTCAAATGGAAACCTATATTTTTTATGGGATCTTATTGTACGTAAAAAGACCAATAATTTTCGTAGGATACTTTTTTTTTATCCGCGCACTTTTTTTATCCCCCCCTTTCCCCCTCGAAATCCTTGGACACGTGTTTTCCACTTTTTTAATATCTTTCATATTTTTCGAGATATTCGGCTGGAAAGTTTTCAAATGAACACCCTGTATATGGTCTAAGCTCTCTACCGTATGATCGGTCTATTCCGGTCATTGCTCCCTACAATATGAACCTGATGTATAATAGAAACGATATGAATTACTGTGGACGCGGTTAGGTTCGTTCAGATTGATTGAATTTTTTGGACTGAATCACTTTGATTCCTTAAAAATAGCACTAGACTGCATCATGCAAGCACATTTCTAAGCTTTCCCTGATCAACTACGTCATCAGTTGGACCGAGTATAATTTTTAATGAAAGACAGCAAAGACGTGCACGTTCGCTAAAAGTGTCTCGTAACGCGAGCGACCATCAAAGGTAAAGGGAACAAGGGCCCCCTCTCTCTCTCTCTCTCTCTCTCTCGCTTGTCGGGGCTGGTTTACAAGGAGCTGGAAACGTAGATACGGGCTCGCGCTGTGGGTCAAAGGCCGACTCTGTTGCGACCAATGGTCAGATTCCGAGGTCCTGTTCGCAGCCGCGAAACTTCCCCGTTAACAGGGACATTCGATACGTGACTCTCTGACGGACAGCATTCACGAGCAAACCTAACTCCGAGAGTGGGGAGACAAAGCTGCCGGGGAGTCGTTTCTGTCAAGACAAACATAATCGCCCTCTAAACTGCGGGAGTACGGCAAATTGAACGACAGCGAGTCGCTCGAGTCGAATGCCACGAAATTGAAACTGTATTCTTCTTCTGTGTGCGAATACTATGGGTGCTGCCTGGATATTAGCAAGGTTCGGGGAAATATATATATATATATATATATATATATATATATATATATATATATATCGGGGTGTACGTGTGAGGAGCTTTGAGAAACTCTACTCTAGTGGAGACCAGGAGCTGGCTCGTGCTATAATCTTCTCGACAAAAGCCGCCGGCCGACGCCGCAATCCGAAATCAATAGCTCGCGGTCTGTTGCCGCTATCCGTTTCGATGACTGCGAAGGTTCCGGCTAAATACCCTGCCGACCTGTGGACCGACCATGACGAATCATTTCTGCAGGTTCTTCGAAATTGATATGGTTTGATTTTTGGGTTTCCCATGTATTTCTAGTAGCGCCTGTGGTCTTCATTAGTAGATATTGTTGGAATTTATATTTAAGAAAGAAATTCACAAAAATTGATGTTTTATTATTTATTAGAATATTCTATTGTGTTTGTCTTTCGAAAGTTCTCGAAGATTATATCGTATCTATGTATGTTGTCCACGTCATGGGACCGCCGACTCTCAATTGTTTATCAGATCGTCGTCCGTTTATTCCAGAAAGATGCTCATTCGCGTTATATTTATAATATCGTCCTGTGGACCGACCATGACGAATCATTTCTGCAGGTTCTTCGAAATTGATATGGTTTGATTTTTGGGTTTCCCATGTATTTCTAGTAGCGCCTGTGGTCTTCATTAGTAGATATTGTTGGAATTTATATTTAAGAAAGAAATTGACAAAAATTGATGTTTTATTATTTAGTAGAATATTCTATTGTTTTTGTCTTTCGAAAGTTCTCGAAGATTATATCGTATCTATGTATGTTGTCCACGTCATGGGACCGTCGACTCTCAATTGTTTATCAGATCGTCGTCCGTTTATTCCAGAAAGATGCTCATTCGCGTTCCATTTATAATATCGTCCTGTGGACCGACCATGACCAATCATTTCTGCAGGTTCTTCGAAATTGATATGGTTTGATTTTTGGGTTTCTCGTGTATTTCTAGTAGCGCCTGTGGTCTTCATTAGTAGATATTGTTGGAATTTATATTTAAGAAAGAAATTGACAAAAATTGATGTTTTATTATTTAGTAGAATATTCTATTGTTTTTGTCTTTCGAAAGTTCTCGAAGATTATATCGTATCTATGTATGTTGTCCACGTCATGTGACCGTCGACTCTCAATTGTTTATCAGATCGTCGTCCGTTTATTCCAGAACGATGCTCATTCGCGTTCTATTTATAATATCGTCCTGTGGACCGACCATGACGAATCATTTCTGCAGGTTCTTCGAAATTGATATGGTTTGATTTTTGGGTTTCCCATGTATTTCTAGTAGCGCCTATGGTCTTCATTAGTAGATATTGTTGGAATTTATATTTAAGAAAGAAATTCACAAAAATTGATGTTTTATTATTTAGTAGAATATTCTATTGTTTTTGTCTTTCGAAAGTTCTCGAAGATTATATCGTATCTATGTATGTTGTCCACGTCATGGGACCGTCGACTCTCAATTGTTTATCAGATCGTCGTCCGTTTATTCCAGAACGATGCTCATTCGCGTTCTATTTATAATATCGTCCTGTGGACCGACCATGACGAATCATTTCTGCAGGTTCTTCGAAATTGATATGGTTTGATTTTTGGGTTTCCCGTGTATTTCTAGTAGCGCCTGTGGTCTTCATTAGTAGATATTGTTGGAATTTATATTTATCCCTTAGCACTCGAGTGGCGACTCAGAGTCGCCATTAAAACTTGCTCTACCATTATTCACAATATTGTTTACATTATTAAATATGGTGCTACCTAATCAGTTACTAAACATTTAAGTATTGTATGAGGTGTTATATCAATTTCATATCGATAAAATAAAAAAAAATCTTATGGAATGGAATTATTCTATGTCAGAAGAAATGTTTAATTTTTCTAGTTAAAGTAGCTCCGAGTGCAAAGGGTTAAGGTACTTGGGTCCAAAATTGATTAGCTTTAGAAGTTAATAATTTTTGTCCCGAATGTCCATTCACATGCCACACGAAAATGTCTACTACCTTGATCAAAAAGTTCTAGGACCGTCCACCGCGTGGCGCTGTCAGTCACCCGATTAGTTTTTTCTTTTTTTGTTGGATTACCATATCTGTCATTGACACTTCCTTCCAAATTTCAGCGTCATAGCTTGATATTTGTAAAAGTTACGCTGCACCGAGCACATCTACCTTTGTGGGTGTTTTCGATTTTATACAAGTTTGAAAATGGAATAACGATAACGCACCGTCGCACGATGCGATCCTTATCCGTGAGTTTTTGACCAAAAACAACACGAATACACTATCCAGCAGCCATCGAATTCACCTGATCTGGCTCCCTGCGATTTTTTCCTGTTCAACCGACTTAAAAAACCGCTTCGCGGAACGCGTTACAGCACCCGAGAAGAGGTCGTGAAAAAATCGAAGACGGCTCCGATGGATGTACCGAAAATTGAGTACCAGCGTTGTTTCAAGGATTGGATCAAGCACTGGCGTAAGTGCGTTGCACTCGATGGGAAGTACTTTGAAAGGGACCATATCGATTTTGATGAATAAACTTGTATTTTTGATTTTATGAATAAAGTCCTAAAACTTTTTGATCAAGATAGTATTTACCGTCTTCGTTAATTTGTACAGAATAAAAGAGAAATTGTGGCCGACATTCGGGTCACGAAATCTTTTACGAAAAATCAGATCCCCATCAAAGCGCAGGGTTCTGGCCGCGCGGAGTTCTCCCGCGACAAAGCCCGTACAAATACTTTTTCGACCCGCGTAGGTTCGCCACAAAGGTTCGCGCGCCGGTGGTGGCAGGAGTGTATTTTCTCGCGCGCGTCCTGGGGAAGTCTCTTTAATCGGCGTCGCGCTGGTCAAACACGCTTTTCACGCGGTCTTTGACGCCGAGGAACCCGAGCAGACGGAATTAGCTCCGCGCCGCCGCGCCGGTCCTTTCTCGGAATCCTCGTCGAAAGAAAACCGGGTTTCCAGAGAGGGTCCTGGATTTTTTACGGCGCGGCAATTCCGTGCATGTATCCGCGGCGGAGATACCACTGTCGCGCGTGTATCCGTGCGCGTCCGTGTGGTTCGACCGGGTGTCGTGCGGGCATTCGAAATCGGAGGGTCAGCAATCGGCGAGTGCGTGCCGCTCGACGCGCAATGAACAAACAGGCTGCGCAAACACGGACCCGGCCGTTCACCGCGAACCGGTGTAAACGAAAACCGAGAGCAAACAGAGCGCGTCCTGGCCCCGGTGTCCTGCGATCCCGCGCAAGCCTTCTCGTTCGTCGCGTGTTTGCCGACCGGCACGATAAATATATCCGTCGAAGCCTCGCAGGCGACTCACCGGAGGCCGCTTCGAGATTATTAAAAAGCTGCGGGCACAGAGGCCTGGCCCTTCCAAGACCCCAACTACAGAAAATTCTCCCTTTCCCCCTCTAACGTCGCACCGCTCTCTGCGACGTAAAATAGGCAACTGCCAAATAGCAATATCTATTGGATTATTAGGCAAGAAAACTCTAAAGACTATTGAAAATGAAAGTAGAATTTAACTTAACTTTATCTTTGAATACACGTCTCTACACTTTTATAAATAGGACGCGAATTAGCATCGTTCTGAAATAAACGGACGACGATCTGGTAAAGAGAACTTTCGGAAGACAAAAACAATAGAATATTCTACTAAATAATAAACCATCAAGTTTTGTTAATTTGTTTCTCAAATATAAATTCCAACAATATGGATCACCGGTGGCCGCTTCGAGATTATTAAAAAGCTGCGGGCACAGAGGCCTGGCCCTTCCAAGACCCTAAGTACAGAAAATTCTCCCTTTCCCCCTCTAACGGCGCACCGCTCTCTTCCCGATTACTTGTTATTGCAATTTTTTGTCAACTGTATACTGTCCAACTTTTCTTCGAAATTATTTTTTAATTATATGGTTAAATTTCATCATATTTACTATAATGCTTAAATAGGCGACGTCGATTTCGGTAACTGTCTCTCCACTTTCTTGCAAGTGCCACACAAAAAGCTTTCATTCTCTTTTCCACTTCATCTGATATTACGTTCACGTTTAATAGAGAACAAAATCGCGATTTCGAATGCATTTCTCTAACGAAAATTAAATAACATTGAGTGTTGCAATTTATCGCAGAAAAAAATTATATAGCAATATACTATAACATCTTGTTGATACGAAACAGCGAAAATTACAGGATGTTTTGAACCGTTTTTTTTTTTTGTAAATTGCATTTTAAGGAAAAGACGGTATTTCTAAATTGCCAGTTAAAATTATGAATACCTCTGGTCAAATTCTCCGTACTTAAATTGTAACAAACAGTTTAAAACAAAAACCAGCCTAAAAGAATCATTAGGGCACGAGTAATCTAACTTTTTAGCATTTAAACTACAATAAACTCTTGGCTGTTATTGACCCCGTATTGATTTTTTCGGATACTAGTTTTTACATATACATTCCTTAGTTACCGACTGATGATTTTATTGGATAATTAGATTAGAATCGAACCATGATTATTTTGATTATTGTCCATTCCGCCCTATGCGACGAAGGGAATTACAATTGTACCAGTTTTCCACTGCGAAAGAATCGAAAGAATCTGTTTTCGTGGATCTAGTCAGGACTCTCGGAAAATGTCGACAATTTGTCATTTTCTGTAATCTGCATGTCACGTGGCGCGTCTCCGTTTTGGCAGGCGCGATCCATTTTCCGCTAGTGTAATTCGAGGCGAGTACGAGAAGGAGGGGGCCGTAAAACGTGCAACATATGCACCGTAGCCAGAGCGATGCTGTTTGATGAGCGGCGTGCAGGCCCCGGGACGTTAACGTCGCCGTTAAGACGACTTATCCTCTAAGGATCAGCAGTAAAAGAGCGGCGGGATGCTGTGCCGCGCGTGATTTCGCTGTTTATGTCTTTGGGCCGCGCCGCGCCGGTGTCTCCGAGTCCTGGAAACTCGGAATTCCGACGGTGATTCGATGACTTTCGGGGAATCGAATTGAAATCCCGCTACACCGGAACACAAATTCCGCGAGATCCTGAGATTCAGACCTTAATCTCGCGCTTTCGCTGATTTAGCGCTCCGAGAAACGGATAAACCCGACACTATTTAATTCTGGCCTAGATTATACACATTCTTAAATTTGCAAAACCTTTAATATGTGATAGAAAAGAATACATCTTCGTAGTCTCGAGAAAATATTTATAAAAAAAAATAAACGTCGTGTAGTGTTTCTCTCACGGCAGAGTAACAACTGATTGTCGGCCAGTGCCAGAGTCACGTGGCAGCGTTAATTTTCCTCGACTGCTGACCTAAACTTCCCCGGGAGTAGAAACTTTTCTGTCAAGAGAGTCTCGGCGACCGAGTTGCCGCGGCCAGTTTCGCGCAAATATATTTGTAGAAATTAATTTACGGAAACCGTGGATCCCGCAGCCGTCTCCATAAAGGTTTCGCAGTGAATCATGCTCGTCCACAACGGCTCCCGGAGAAATTCCAGGAAGTTCGCGGGGGGTTCCTTATTCCGTATTCACCCTCGTATCTTCAATTACCGTGTAGCGTCTACGGTTAAACTTATTCCATAGAATCACCGTACCCGATACTCCGGCCCGGCGGAGTCTACAACTCGGCTTCATTGTTCTTCCGTTTCCCATTGTGATCGTCGCGTCGCGAGCGTTACTTTCTAACCTCGTGCACGAGGACCTCCGTTCACTCTATTGCTGAACCCTTTCGCCCTTTTCTCCTAGGGAATCTTTGAAATCGAAAGCTACGGGGTTCCTTGACACATAGGAAGAAATACTGTTGTCCGAAAAAAATGCACTTGAAAGAGGCGATTCCCGAGGTCATTTGAAGTAACTTTGTCCTTTGCGAAAATCTTCTCCGCGGCTTCGTTAAGGAGTTGTTAACGAATAAGTACCGGCCAATCGGAGCGCAGCGGGTCCTGACGAGTAGGCGTGGCTAATCTCCGATTGGTTCGGTGTTTTCGTTAATAACTTCGGAACGGAGCCTCCGAGAGCATTTTCGCAAAGGAAACATTCGCTTGAAATGATCTCAGGAATCCGAAATACATTTTCGCGACATCCTGTGTATTTTTGCTTTTGGTGATCTAACAATCGGCGTCGCGTAGGCGTGACCAATCTTCGATTGGTCCGGTGTTTTTCGGTTAATAACTTCGGAACGGAGCCTCCGAGAGCATTTTCGCAAAGGAAACAGTTGCTTGAAATGATCTCAGTAATCCGAAATACATTTTCGCGACACCCTGTGTATTTTTGCTTTTGGTGATATAACGATCGGCGTCGCTGGAAGTGGGATAGGAAACGAGGTCACGAGGAATCGTCCGCGGGCATTGTTCGAGGAAATTTCTTTCCGAACGGAGGGGAAGAGTAATCTTGGGGCGATTGATGGGACGATTCATATAGCTCTGCGGCCGATTCATAGGTTGCAGCAGCACACACCGCCAGATGCAACCGGCGCGGCGGCGTGCCGTCTGCGATTGAATTATCGGGCCAATGCATTTTACATCGCGCGGATTCGATTGTGATCGATCGGCCGTCGCGGCTCTGCTCCTTTCGCTCCGGTTCCTGGGGCGAACCGCGAGAAACAGACGCGCGAACCGGGAGGATATGATTGATCGGTCAGGCTTGAATTATTCCGGCTGGATGTGCCGATTTCCCGAATAACATTAGCCGGGGGGGATCCGTTGCTATCCGCGTTGATTCGCGAACCGGACCGTAATAGCAGCGCCGTAGAGGGATGAATTAAAGCGGATAGTTGATGGCCACCGGGTTTAAAGGATCGCGGGGTATCGTTGTTACGGATCTCTGACACAGTTTTGTGACCCAGAATCGGGCGCACCGTGGACCGTGTGGCTCCGGGAATAATGCGATTTTTATACGGTGGGGGATTATTTTTATTTGGCCACTATACTTTTGCTGGCTCCGCGGAATTTATTCTGTCTGGTAAGGTGCCGTGTTAGTAGGATACTTAAGGGTATTACGGGTTCTTTGCATTCGTACAACAACTTATGCATTCATGGAGTACCTCTCTTAAGAATACTGATTGCCATTGTTGCTAACATCAGTATTTTCTAACGAAGTTATTATCTACGCATAAACGAGCAGTTTCGAATTCTGCTGGCGAGAGGAGCGTGGAATTGCGGATTGCGCGAGGCGTGCACAGTTCTCCGCGGGGGAGCCGCGAGCCGGTCACCTGCCGTTATTTTCATTCCCGGTTTCCGAAATCTGATTGTAACGCGAGGCCCGCCGGAAAATACCGCGGGCGCGCACACAGCGGGCAGATTGATCGGCGAACGTTTACGCTCGCTTTCACTGGGACCGCGCCGTTTTTCCAGCGGATTCCTGGCCGCCGCCGCGCCGGCCGATTTACGATACACACCACGCCCGACAAGATATACGCGATTTCCACGGAAATGAAATTCCACTTCCGTCCCGCGATAGTAATTGGATTTTCGGGTTCCGATACGGAATCTCGGACACCGTTGGGACACGGATCGAGAGCGAGCTAGAGGTGCAAGAGAGAGAGAGAGAGAAGAGAGGGGGAGAAAAATAGTGGGAAAAAAGAGGCTCGATCCTATCGACCCGCCATCGAGGATCACGCTCCAATTCCTGTCCCCCCGGTTGACTTTTTCGCGGTGGCGTTTTACATCGACGACACCGGCTCTTGGCACCGGCCCGTTAATTAATCTTCGGAACAAAGCCCGATCCCGGAACGATTCGAGACCGTTACGAGCTTTAATGGAAAACCAGTGAAAGCTATCGGAAAGAAAAGCCGCCGGATGGCCGGAGACCCTGGCCTCCTGGCAGTCCACCAAACTCCTCGATCACCGAGGAACCGTTTTTCTGGCGCACGATGCTGCTGGGACACCTTATACTTCGCCCCCCCCCCCCTCCCCCACTCGGTGAACACGATCGGCTAACCGGCCCTGTTGCGGGCTCGTTACACGGGCCAGACTTGTTGAGAGATTTTTCATTTGCGGCCTGGAAACACCTTCGGCTGGGAAACCAGTAAGAATTCCCTGAAGCCAGAAGAGTGGAATCAATTCCTGGAATTTCCACGGAAGTAGTTAATATTTTTACTTGGAAAAAATCGAACATATTCTTGGAACCTACATTAACGAACTTGTACAGTTTGGAACTCATAGGTCCAATATTTTTCGTTCAGGAAATTTCGAAAGTCCACCTATTTGTCGTAACTGTAGGGAACTCTTTAAGTGATACAACCACGAATTTCTCTGGCAATATTTTTACTTGAAAAAAAATCGAACACATTCTTGGAACCTACATTAACGAACTCGTATAGTTTGGAACTCGTAAGTCCAATATTTTTCGTTGAGGAAATTTTAGAAGTCCACCTATTTGTCGTAACTGTAGGGAACTCTTTAAGTGATACAACCAGGAATTTCTCAGGCAATATTTTTACTTGAAAAAAATCGAACACATACTTTGAACCTACATTAACGAACTGGTAATGTTTGGAACTCATAGGTCTAATATTTTTCGTTCAGGAAATTTTAGAAGTCCCCCGATTTGTCGTGACTGTAGGAAACTCTTTAAGTGGTACAACCTGGAATTTCTCCGACAATATTTTTACTTGAAACAAAATTTCTCAGACGTACAAGTATAAATCTACAAAATACGTCTCTGTATCACCTTCTATTTCGAATATCCTCTACAAAAGATTCTCCAGAATTCTGATAGTAATCAGTTAATTTTAACCGCAAACGTCACAGCTAAATATATTAAAAATTTCATTACGAAGGAAACGAACGACGATATGAAAACCATTAACAGCTAAAATCCTCTGCGACGCTTATCTTCATTTTCATTACTAAAATTTTCATGTTAAAAGTTCGCAGTTAATTCTCTATTGCACTGAATCACTGTGTTACATCTTTAGTGACAGTGGTACGTTCAAAGAGCCATTAGCTGAATGTATGCAACGGAAGCGGGTCAAAATTGTCTCTGGATCGACGTGGAAAGGGTTAACGCGCGCACAAAGAGAGAGATAGAGAGAGAGAGAGAGAGAGAGAGCGTTAATCTCGCGGACGGGCGTACCGCGGAAAGTATTTTCGCCTGAATTTCCGAAATGGATCCTAATCTTCAAAGGGACGAACCGGCGAAATACATAATGGAACGAAATCCCGGTGTCGATAAGCACTCGGGCCACGAGCTCTCGGTGGCGGACCTGCATGGCGCTCCAGTCAAATTAACCGTGTCTTATCTGGGCCATGCATGTCGCACAGCCTGAAACATCTTGTCCCTTCCTATATTGTATATGTGTCTATATACATATGTATATATCCCTGTATACATACACAGATACGTGTAGAGGTGTATGTGGCACGGCCCTATTCACTCGGCCCCTATACACACCCGTCACCGACCTCCCGTTTGATACTGGAATTAGAGCATTATGCGTGTTTCGGCAAACGCGAGACCAACTATTTGGGGGGAGGGGACTGGGAATCGGCCATAATTGCGAGCAGTTTTCAGCCCGATACAGCTTTGCCCCAGGATCCGACGCCATTTTCTGATCTAACAACGATCCGAGAATTATCTGCTTGCGGCCCCATGACCACTTGGACCTGTCGCATCGCCGTGAAATTAATGTGATGAATTTCCGTGCAATATTTCACTTCTTTTTGCACGGACTCGTAAATCGCGATCGTGCATTTGCCGGCAGAATAATTCATCATGCTCGAACAATCCGGTAAATGACGATAAAACGTTGCAGATAATGGTTAATGCATAATTGATTAAGATAGAATGCAAATGATTTTGTAATTCCATACATAATGTTCCACGAAATTGAAGCATCGTTAAATTATATGGGCAAAAATTAGTTGACATTTGAAATTCTGCCGCTTCGCGTGAAAATATGTTACGGGAATCTACCTACGGTCATTTTAAAGTGCGAAGTCTCTACTTTCGCATCCCCCCGAGTTAGATGTCTCCGAGACGCTTCTTTATTTTATTACGAGTTTTACTGCCGTTACGTGCCGAACACCGAAGTTGAAATTTTAGGAAAATTCAGAGTACTTACGATAAAAATAAAACAAGATGCCGCTCTCCAATTCGCGGGTCTCGAGCATGTTCCATAAACGGGTAGAACGAAGACGTAAAAGACAGATCAAAGGCGAGGAAAAGCGAAAGAAACAAAATGAGAAACCGAAGTTCCGGGGGGGGAGGGAGGGGGGGAAGTTATTAAACTGGCGGGGAATTGTTCGCACGTTGTCGCGGGGCGGGGCATCGTAAAACGTGCTCGACTAAACGAGGGGGGGGGGGGGGGGTAGAACGTAGAAGAAAAAGGTGGAAGGAAACGCGCGGATAGCAATAACAGCGTCTGTAGAGCAGCCCGCGGATGTTACGTATCGCGATACAATATCGAGTCCCCCGTATCCGGTCGAGCGATTCGATGAAATCCGGCTCCGGTAACGATAAGTGATCGAGCGGACAGAGGTTAATGCGGCGTGGTGGGTCGGGCCGCGCGCCGCGCCGGTTCCATATAAATTTGCGTTTACCCTGTTTATTACACGAGTATTTTATCGAGTTCCTGTCACAGCCAGGCACCGCTAGATACAAGGGGCCGACGATAAATCTCGGCCCCCGGGCCAGCCATAAAGATTTTTCTCTTTATAACGACGCGACGCCGCCGCGCCGACCCGCACCGGAAACGAGAGCTAATAGCAGCCTGATTAATCCCGAGTCGACTCGATCGACGCACCTTTCCAATTCTATCCCATAACCTCGCCTTATGCTCCGAATCTTTGAGCCCGTCGCACTTTAACCCCTTTTGCACTCGGAGCAATTTCACTCAAAAACGACAGATTTTTCCAATGCAGAATATTTCCATTCTATACAATTTTTTTCTGATACAATATCTCATGTAATATCTAAATGTCTAGTAGTTTATTGAATACGAACAAAAATAATACTGTGAACAATATTTTTATGAATGACACAGCAATATTCAGTGGTGCCTCAGAGTCGCCACCCGAGTGCTAAGGGTTAATATTATAGGGTTAAAGTACGAATTATGTATGTATGTACGTGTGTGTATTAACAGACAACCCTATGTATAGGTAAATTTATAAAATAGAGAATCGCAAAGAACAGAAGAATTGTAAAATTACAATCGCCAACGAATTGTAAAAAGAAGGCAGATCGAAACGAGCGCCCGCGACAAACACGTCTGTCAACCATTGGTTATCCGTGCGTCTTACGGTTTAACAAATAAATACGGCTTATTCCACGGTTTTACAAATAAATACGGGTTATACCTTACAATATCGAACCCATTCATTTGGAAAAAGGACACTTTTTAAGCGAAACTTGGCCTGTATCTGTACTAATATGCTGTTTATGAAATAAGGATTATGAACTGAGGAATTTTGTTCTCATTTATCATCAAGTCCCTGATACGTCATTCTGTGGTCTTGTAATTGCAATGTATAATACTGTCTTGAGTATTTCGAGCAGATTCATGGGAAGAATCTGTCTCCCGGTTGTTTTTCCGCCAGCTTCTTCCTCCTAGCAGTGCCTCGCCGCAATTCCATCGCTATCGCGGTTTTTCTTGGTCGGATCTGTTATTTTTGCCGATTCCACCCCGCGGAATCCATTATTTCGCTCAAGTTTTTCCTGCTCGGCCGATCGACTCCGCTTTTCGAGGATCCGGCTGCTCGTTCGACTGTTTCTTCCTCGCTTTAGCGGCTTCTGGAAAGTTTATCCTGCCGGCATTCGCTATTTTCGCGATGGAACACTTTCTTCCCGCTGTCTTGCGAATATCTGCCACGGTTCCTCGAAAAGAATTGCTACCATTTCCATCGTCCATCGTATCCTCTTTCTTTAACTCCTAAGAGGATTTCGGAAGATGCAACAACTCCATTAACAGATTTAATGTAAACTTCGCAGTACACGAACCAGAGTAAATGGCTAAAACAATGCTCACTCTTCTTTAAAAGCGTATTTAATCGTTCAGTCTCGAAATTTTTATAGTTACGTGACAGAAGATGATTCCCAATTTTTTAGCAGGTGGTCATGGGAAAAAATTTCTTTCCAACCCTTAACTGATTTAAAATTCTGAAAAAAAATCTCCCAAACAGAGTCAGATCGTAGCCTCATGTTCGCTTTTATTTCATTGAAATATCTCGATTAATAACTGAGAAAATAAAAGGTCTAGGCATTTCACCCCCGTGTTAGACGAAAGGGTACAGATTTGAAAATTTCCAGAATAGTATTTCAGGCAAAGAACATTGTTTAGCAGCCGGAAGAAATGAAAAATCGCATGGTTACCCACGCATATCCTGCTAGACCTTTTGAAGTTGCTCCATTTCAATCCATTTTTTAGCGAGCACACCGCACCTCGATTCGTCACAAGAAAATAACAGCGATAAATCCTGCGGAAAGTTTGGATCTTTCTCGGCGATTTAACGCGGCGTGGGTGGCGTTGATTTTTCGAATTATGCGAGGCTCGCAACAGGCGAGGTCGTTAAAACTTTCGTCGGCGCGCTGTCTTATCTGCTCGTCTTAACGACGACGAGATCGCTGACGCGGATTCTCGCGCGAAAAAAAGTAGACGCGTTTATATTCGGCGCCCCTGAACGACAGCGATAACGAAACGCGAGGATCGTGCCGCGAAAAGTATTCTGCCACTTTCCACGAAACTCGTTTGCATCGGACTTTCCGCGAACGTTCTCGCTGTTCGCGAGAAGACGAAGCCAATACAACGGCGATTGAGCAGTTCGTCTTCGAACGAACGCAATCGATGCTTCCGACGAGCGATTGCTCGGCCGTGAACGTGATTTGCGAACGCACGACCGAGTTAGGCGAACGATCCCACTCCCCGACTCCGTCCCGTTTCGATGGTAAGCGTGCCGCGTGACGGAAAACTCGGTTTATCGCGAGAACTGTTAAGTCGATTCCACCCCGTGCAGCGCGTGCAATTGTCGGATATACTGGGAAAACGCGAGTCTGACTCTGGCCGACCGATTCCACTGAAAACGTTCAGTGCACTGTCTGGGGGAGATTCAAAATTCTCAAACTTCCCCTTTTCATCCACGCGTTACGAATTTTATTAAACAAACGATTTGGAATTGCAGGAAAAATTAACACTATCACTTTGAAAAGTGACGGAAAACTCGGTTTATCGCGAGAACTGTTAAGTCGATTCCACCCCGTGCAGCGCGTGCAATTGTCGGATATACTGGGAAAACGCGAGTCTGACTCTGGCCGACCGATTCCACTGAAAACGTTCAGTGCACTGTCTGGGGGTGATTCAAAATTCTCAAACTTCCCCTTTTCATCCTCGCGTTACGAATTTTTTTAAACGATTTGGAATTGCAGGAAAAATTAACACTATCACTTTGAAAAAATTGCAGTACATTTTCGAAAGATACGCTAACAATGAGTTGTTGTGTGTTTGTCTGTTCACGGTTTGAAATATCCGCCAAATATCGATTGGTTCATGTTCGATCCATTGATTCTGACTGGTTCTGATTCTGATTGGTTCTGTTTCTGTTAGCCTCGTGTCTGTGCCACAGTAACTTGTGTACCGACATAGAAACAACACGTGTTTATATATCTCAATTCCGTTTTTAAAATGTTCATAAAGCAAGTGAGTAATTGAATACAGTATTTTGACATTGTATTTAAATCTGCTGGTTATTACAATATTATAATAAAAAATTATTAAAATTTTCAGACGCTGTTTTCTTCTTTCTTGAGAAGGATCCATATTAGGATCGAAACGTTGAAAGTTTAATCAAACTAGTTGCGAACCGTTGCGCCGAGAACATTAATACATCTTTTGTTTTTAACAATTTTACGATCGATAACTGAAATAACATATACGCTAACAATCCCACAAAATATAAAGTCGCAATACATTCTACTTCTCCCACAAAAAAATCCGCAAAGATCACGTATTGTCACTTCCCCAGAAAATCCGGAAACAAGCAGAAATTATTCGCGCCAAAAGGACAATTTTCCCGGAAACACGAATTTCCCGTGGTCGGACTCGTCGTTTCCAAGCATTCCTACGTCTGACCGTGGTCGACCAATACCACTGTGGGATCGGGAGAAAGCAAACGATGGCCGAAGCTGCTTTCCGATTTCTCAAAGCACAGGATCAGCGTAAAATGGCGACGCCGGAACTTGTCGACGGGACTCTCCACATAGATTTCGAGCTTCGAAGGAAAACAATCTGGAGCGGTTCCGGGTGGCTCGCGCGCGCGCGGGGTTTGCCAGTCCCACGGAAATTCGAATTTCCCGTGGACTCTCCGCGCCGCGCCGGCAGAAAAGCTTTTCCCGGGCACGGTGCCCTCGCGCTGAAACGATTTCCTCGGGCGCAAAGTCGGGCTAGCATGCTTCCCCCGAGTGTCTGAGAAGTTCGACTCGCATCTTAGGCGCAAGTTTCGGCGTTACCCGAACGGTGCCTCTGGCCGGGCCGCAACTTTTCATTGCGATCGTTAACCCTGGGCTACGACGGAGTTCGGACTATCAGCAACTTGCCCGATAATCGCTTATGGCTGACGCCAAGCATCGGCAGTTCCCTCGGAACACGGTGCCAAGTAACAACAAGTTCGCGAGTACAGTGATACACTTCGAAATCAATGATGCACTTCTTGGATAAAAGTGTGTAATAATTCTCACCGTTTCCAAGCTGAAAAATGATGAGAAATTCTTCGAAAAAAAAAGAAATTGTCCTGATAAGATCACTTAAAATACAATATTGAACAATTTGTAGGACATTCCGGGAACAAGAATATCATCCACCAGTCTGTGAACAACTTATGTCAGCTAGATCGTTAAGCAGAGAAATTGTTCAGATGAAAATTGCAGAATAATATTTATCAGTTGGTTCAGGACAATCCAGAACGGTCCAGGGTGTGGAGCGTTAATTTCATGTCGGAGGATCGGCGAGGAGCGCGTCCGCAGAGCATCATGGGACATCTGGATTAGGTCTGGGTTAGGTGATACACTTCGAAATCAATGATGCACTTCCTGGAGAAAAATGTCTAATAATTCTCACCGTTTCCAAGGTGAAAAATGATGAGAAATTCTTCGAAAAAAAACAGAAATTGTCCTGACAAGATCATTTAAAATAAAATCCCCAGAGAAATGTTGAACAATTTGTAGGACATTCCGGGAACAAGAATATCATCCACCAGTCTGTGAACAACTTATGTCAGCTAGATCGTTAAGCAGAGAAATTGTTCAGATGAAAATTGCAGAATAATATTTATCAGTTGGTTCAGGACAGTCCAGAACGGTCCAGGGTGTGGAGCGTTAATTTCATGTCGGAGGATCGGCGAGGAGCGCGTCCGCAGAGCATCATGGGACATCTGGATTAGGTCTGGGTTAGGTGATACACTTCGAAATCAATGATGCACTTCCTGGAGAAAAATGTCTAATAATTCTCACCGTTTCCAAGGTGAAAAATGATGAGAAATTCTTCGAAAAAAAAAACAGAAATTGTCCTGACAAGATCATTTAAAATAAAATCCCCAGAGAAATGTTGAACAATTTGTAGGACATTCCGGGAACAAGAATATCATCCACCAGTCTGTGAACAACTTATGTCAGCTAGATCGTTAAGCAGAGAAATTGTTCAGATGAAAATTGCAGAATAATATTTATCAGTTGGTTCAGGACAGTCCAGAACGGTCCAGGGTGTGGAGCGTTAATTTCATGTCGGAGGATCGGCGAGGAGCGCGTCCGCAGAGCATCATGGGACATCTGGAGCGCTCGTACCGAATCCCAGGGTAGAATTTATGATCCTGGTTGCTGCCTGGCTCCGAGCGGACGACGTAACGGGGACAAACGTCGGTAGGCGGGGTCCTGGTTCAAAATCGTTCGGCGTCGAAACATTCGTTCTCAAAGAGTGAGAGAGAGGGAGAGAGAGGAAAGAGAAGAGGGAGGAAGAAGGACGCCTCTCGATGCTCGCAGCTTCCATCGGCGCTGGCTCGTCGCCAGCTGCCTGGGCGCGCGATCAAACGAATCCATTGAATTCCAGCCCGGCACGAAGCTCATAAAGCACAGATATTAAATTTACAAGCAATTCCGTTTAAAGCGGACTCGGATCCGAGAGCCGATGCGCTCTAAATAGGTCGCGCGATCCCCTCGCCTGTTTGCGAGTGTACGATGACGATCGGGAATCGCGTGATGCGTGTTTTCAATCATTGGTAGATCGGCTCTCTCGCTCTTCTTAGGAAAATCGGTTCGTCTTTCTAACGTTCAGTTCTTGTAGGATCGATTGTACCTTCCGTAAAAAAAAAGTTACTGCCTCGTAAGCGTCGCGGCACTGCTCGGAATAGCTGTGGAAATCTTGCTCGACGTCGGAAAGAGAGAGAGACACGGAGTTTATGCGAACGCTGGAAGCAGTTTATGCGATCGCTAAGTCACTCGGATAACGGAGAACGGTTTCGTGCTTTTAGTGTTTAGACTGTCGATGCAGCTGTTCGGTGGCTGCTGCCGAACACTGTGTATCGTTCGAAATAAAATTTGTTCGAATTTATTCTTTATTCTCAACCGACACGTACACTTTTTTCTATTCTTTTCCAAGTTACCGCAGTCCTCAACTTTAGTCCAGCGATAGGGTATTCCGTAGAAAAAAGCTTATTGGAGCCGCTTGTGCCCTTACTCCAGCGATCATAATGCGATTTCGAGGCTGGAGACACCGTGCTCCCAGGGACGCAATCCGATTCCGGAATCGCTTCAATTCCGGCCGCATTGCTCGGGACCGTTACGCCAGTCTCCCGCGTGTCTGCTCGCGACAAAGGCTGAGATTGGATCGCGACCATCTACTCTCCCTGCGTCTCGATCTTCACTGCGATCTAAGGACCCGGGGATCTTATCTTTGTTTGCATCTGCTTGGTCGCATGGGACTGTGGAGTCTGGATGGAACAGTCTTCCGCAACGGTTTAGCCGCTGTGGAGGCAATTTCGTGGACAACGGTGCGCGCGATCGTCGTCGATCGACGACAGCGCAGCGTCATGGATCGATGGCTATCGACAGAAGTATATAGAGGTGCGCTGCCGAAAATTGTCAGTCCCTCGCGAGCTGCCGGGGACGAAGGACTTATGTTTCGAGTGAACCTTAACGGACCCGGTTGGACCTCTTTCCTTCCCTGAATGCCATAACCTCTGAAGGGTCCTCTTTGGAGTCCACTGGGTCCTCTCTGGAGTCCACTGGGTCCTCTCTAGAGTCCACTGGGTCCTCTCTGGAGTCCGCGGGATCCTCTCTGGAGTCCACTGGGTCCTCTCTGGAGTCCACTGGGTCCTCTCTGGAGTCCACTTGGTCCCTCGAATGGATCTAGAAGTCCCGGAGGATCCCATAGTGTCCCCAACGATTGCTTTTCCAAGGATGCAATTCTTTTCAACAAGGACCTGCTGCCCTCCGATCTCGGACAAGTGGAATTCCTGCGGGGATTGATGGATCCAAGCGCGTCTATCGAATGAAAGCTACCGAGAGTCGAACGGTCCGGGTCGATGTCGAGGAGTTCGATGTAAAATCGAGGCAGACAACGGAGAGGAGGCTCGAGGACTCTGCACGTCGTTGCCCCAATTACAAAGGTATCGGGTATTGCGTCTCCGTAATCGGTGGCGTCGAGTACACCGCCGCAGCAGCCCTCTGAATACGTCGATTCCCGCGAGGGCTAATCGAATCGACCATCGCACTTGTTACGACGCGCGGAATAGTACTCCTCCTCTGCTGTCTCCTCTTCCTGCTCGCGTACCACACTCTAGCTCTATCTACCTAGCGTCGGTGTTAGGTCGATTCGGGTTAACGATGCCAACGGCGGCCATGGGGAATCGTCTTATTGACGAGCTCGCGATCCGATTTCCGCCTCGATTACGCCGAAGAATTCGAGACGACTCCGAGCAGCTTTCCGCGTGGACATACTAGCTTCTCGTGTGAGCTACTTGACTGACAATGTTGCCTCAGGAATTCCAATTAATCCTCTGCTGTTTTCGATGCTGACACTTTGTTGGTGTACTCCTGAAAATCCTGCAGGACCTCTAAAATAGTTCAACAGATTTTTTGTGGACCCTAAGATCCCTCATCCAATGTACCCTAAGATCCCTCATCCAGTGGACCCTAAGATCCCTCATCCAATGGACCCTAAGATCCCTCATCCAATGGACCCTAAGATCCCTCATCCAATGGACCCTAAGATCCCTCATCCAGTGGACCCTAAGATCCCTCATCCAATGGACCCTAAGATCCCTCATCCAATGGACCCTAGGATCCCTCATCCAATGGACCCTAAGATCCCTCATCCAGTGGACCCTAAGATCCCTCATCCAATGGACCCTAAGATCCCTCATCCAATGGAACCTTTAGAGTTGTCGAGGTTTCGTGAAATTAAGCATCTCCTAGAGACCTCGGTATCCTCTCCTCGCGAATTTCCTCGACGTAACGCATCGGAACAGCAGTCACACAAAACTATGCACAAACCACACAGATGTCTGACACACAAAGCTCCGCAGATCTCGTGGTGAACAAGGAACATATATCCAACCGAATGACATACAGAAGCCACCGACACGAGTCTCTGCCGGCCCGACTGTCCACGATATCGCTGTTGCGGGCGAAAACTTTGGCGCCAGCTGCTGCCACCGGCTTCAATAAATTCGATCAGCTTCGGCCGCTTCTTCCATATCAACGTGACACACCGAATCAACCACAGCATTCGTCTGATAAATCCTACCCTCGCCGCCAAGCAAACCGAAAACAATTATATCCGTCGAACTTCGAGCTGCGAACTCTTCGATCGTTTATTCGATGATGTACATCTGATCCTCGGGGTTCTGCACGATTAAACGAATGCGGTATAATAAAAGGAATCATAGCTGCTTGCGACAATTATTAACAAAAGAAAAGAATGTTTGTGTTGCTCTTCGAGTTTGAAATTAAGGCAGACAATTTTATTTTATTCGTCTCAGGAAAAATTAGTTCACAGTATAATTGTCTTTCCCCAGTCCTACGATTTCATGGTTATTTCTATGCAGAGCTGGGGAAAATAGTATTTGAAATAGTAAATAATCCTATTTATTTTAGAGTATGCGCACAATTTAAAAAATAAAATATTTTATTTGGTGCAGTAATTTTTGAAAATAGTATTTTATTCGAATAATATTGATAATATTTGTATTTTGTCTCTCTCTTTATTTTCCATTTCAATGATAAATATTATTGCTGAAAATAATGGTTCGAATTCAATGCATTTATGAGTGTAAATCGTTTCTTAACGATAAGATACAGTGTATGTTTATGCGCTTTCTCAGAGTATTATAACAATCCAGAAGTGTTTCAGATCGTTAAAGAAGAAATTGTTGAAATAGAAATATTTTATTTTCTGGATCAGATTGTTGCAATAGAAATATTTTATGTTCTGAATCAAATTGTTGAATTAGAAATATTTTATTTTGAGGTTCAGATTGTACAAATAAAATACTATTTTCTTTAAGCAAATTAAAATCTAAAATATTAAATAGTATTTGAAATATCTGTTTCGCCAAACAATGCCCACCTCTGTTTCCATGGCGGTATTTTATGGGAATAATTTCGAGGAAAAATTCTGTCCGTTGGCCAGACTCGGTTTCCCGAAGGATTGTCCAGGGAGACAGGGTTTCCGGTTGGCTAACGAGGAATCGCGTGTTTTACCGCGGGAACGGATTAATATCTGGCCGCGGTTGCCAGCCAGACGACTGTAAAAACGTTGTCTTAACCCGGCCAACGAAAAACCCGACGTCTCCTTAACTCCTTTGTTTGTTCAGGTCGAACGTTCAGCTCGCCGCCCCGCCGAGAGAAAACGCTCGCGGCGAATCCGCTCGTGCGAGCTGTTTCCACGCGACGATCACGTTCCGCGCCTCGTTATAGCGAGCGCGCAACGGCATCTTCGTTCATTGTCCGCGTCCTCGTAGAATTTGCACCGTGGAAATTAACGTCGCCGACGCGACGCGACGCGACGCGACGCGACGCACCGCGGCGAACGATTAAATTTATAGTCTGTCTGAGAAGAAGAATCGCACCGTGAAACGCGAGCGTCCGTCTCTCTCCCCCCGCGGTAACTAGTGTCCATTGTTCGACGAAGAAAGACGACAGAATGCCACTGATTTTACTCTTCCCTCTTTTTTCCCTTCTACACTGTCCTTCGAGCCTGCGGAACTCTTCCTTGGATTTTCAAGACGATTAAAATTTTCCGGGATGCTTCGAAGAGAGCTTCTCGGATTTTTCTGGAAGATCCCAAGGACTCTAGAAGATGCATTGGATTGTTTGAAATCCGTCTAAGGACTCTTCAAGGATTTGGACCACCTAAAAAAATATTGCGAGCCCTGCATAAAATCCATTGGATCCTTCGGACGACATTAAAAGCTCTTGCGGATCTCCCATGGCTCTTTCGCAGCATTTCTCAGCATCCTTGGATCCCTGGAAGGATCTCCGAGGAAATCTCCAGCGGAACTCTTCCTTGGACTTTCGGGACGATTAAAATTTTCCGGGATGCTTCGAAGAGAACTTCTCGGATTTTTCTGGAGGATCCCAAGGACTCTAGAAGATGCATTGGATTATTTGAAATCCGTCCAAGGACTCTTCAAGAATTTGGACCACAAGGACCCTAAAAAATATTCCGAGCCCTGCATAAAATCCATCGGATCCTTCGGACGACATTAAAAGCTCTTGTGGATCTCCCATGGCTCTTTCGCAGCATTTCTCAGCATCCTTGGATCCCTGGAAGGATCTCCGAGGAAATCTCCAGCGGAACTCTTCCTTGGACTTTCGGGAGGATTAAAATTGTCAGGATGCTTCGAAGAGAGCTTCTCGGATTTTTCTGGAGGATCCCAAGGACTCTAGAAGATGCATTGGATTATTTGAAATCCGTCCAAGGACTCTTCAAGAATTTGGACCACAAGGACCCTAAAAAATATTCCGAGCCCTGCATAAAATCCATCGGATCCTTCGGACGACATTAAAAGCTCTTGTGGATCTCCCGTGGCTCCTTCGCAGCATTTCTCAGCATCCTTGGATCCCTGGGAGGGATCTCCGAGGAAATCTCCAGCGGAACTCTTCCTTGGACTTTCGGGAGGATTAAAATTGTCGGGATACTTCGAAGAGAGCTGGGATTTTTCTGGAGGATCCTGAGGACTCTAGAAGATGCATTGGATTATTAGAAATCCGTCTAAGGACTCTTCAAGGATTTGGACCACCAGGACGCTAAAAAAATATTCCGAGCCCTGCATAAAATCCATTGCATCCTTCGGACGACATTAAAAGCTCTTGTGGATCTCCCATGGCTCTTTCGCAGCATTTCTCGGCATCCTTGGATCCCTGGGAGGATCTCCGGAGGAAATCTCCAGTGGATCCTGTCGACAGTCCGTAAACACCGAATTCGCTTCCCAACGTCTCCAGCAATTTTCTCACGGGAAACAGAGGGGCTGATAACGAATCGCTATCCTGTCTCGGAGTAGCGTTATCATTTATCGCGTGACGGATGCGCGAGGGCGTCCCGTTGAAGGGTTAAATCCTCGGAAGGACAGGGAAACCGATCGCGAGGCTCGGAAACTCGCGAACACGAGTCCCAGTCGCTCGATCCCACGAGGCTGTGCGAAGATACGGGAGGACCGGGCGAGATTTATGGACGGTAGCCAACCGAATGCGCAAAACACGGACGCCGCAGCATAGATTTATCGTTCCGTAGCGTTCCGTTCCGTTCCGTTCCGTACCACACCCCCTCCTCATGCTTGGCCGAGAGAGTCCTTCGAAGGTGTTCCCATCAGCTCCTTCTCTATCCACGACCCTGCTATCTACCTTCGCCGGTATCCGGATACCGTTAGCAGACGCGTGGGAGGCAGTAATAGCTGCACAACCCCTCGACGTGTTTCGGCCCATTCGTCTCTTTGCACCACCCCCTTTTCTTGAGATGCGGATAATGCAGCTCCGAACAGCAGGATTCCTCTCCTAACGGAACCCACGTTCGTTTATTCGATGCGACACTCGATTTTTTCAAGTGCCATTTTCATCCCCTAGCTTATTCGATTTAATTGGTCGTGGATCAACCCTTCATTGGGAATATGCTCCTATATTTGCTAATAAATACAACTATTATTATAAAAACTTGGACTTTATTGTGGGATTGCGAGTGCACGACGTAGGACCCAAAGTGGTCCCTGTTTATGGTAGGGCCTCTTGAAGTCAGGTAGACCGAGGGACAAATGACACGATGCAGGCCTGTGCCTGGTTCGTCTCCAACGACATTGTTCAATTCTATTATTTTATTTATTTAAACAATATCTACTATAACTTATTGATTACTTGAAACTGCTTTAACATTGCTATCCTTAACTAAATAATACTCTTCATGCTTCACACTCCATACAACCTCATTCGTACACCGTTCAACCGCAAGAGACCGCGCTTCATTCGTTTCCTGCTTACCGATCATGCCGCACACTCTTACAAACCTTATTCCGCACGCTCAAACCTTTTACCACACTCATACCAACATTCAACCTTCTCTCTCTCACTCATTCACATCAACAGACAGTTTAGTTTTAAAGGTGTGAATGAGTAAGAGAGAGAGGAAGAATGAAGTCGAGGGTACAAGGACTGTTGTACGGAAAGGGAGAGTCAGTTTAGTTCATGCAGCGATAGAAGACAATCGTAGACACCGAAACGTAGAATAGTCACGTAGATCAGTTATCTTTAATATAGTTGTAGTTTCTAATAAATAGATTTTAAACGCGTACGGTTTATCGCCAAAAATTTCCAATCCCACATTATTAACCCTTACCACTCGGATGGCGACTCTGAGGCACCACTGAAATTTGCTATGCCATTCTTAAAAATATTGTTCACGTTATTATTATTGTTCGTATTGAATAAACTACTAGAGATTCATATCCAAAAAATGAAAAAAAATTGTATACAATGGAAATATTCTTGAATGGAAAAATCATTCGTTTTTGAGTTAAAATAGCTCCGAGTGCAAAGGGTTAAAAGATTGATGCCAGATGGAAAGGACCCGAAGTCTTTCCCCTAGAAGTCGTTCAAAACGAAAGAACACTCTGGAGGCTATTGGCCCAGTATCGGTGGACATTTTGCAACAAAACAGTCTCTCCTATATTCCTGAACGCCCGACTATGTTTCGATTATTCCTACACAGTTTCGTACTGCGTGTTGATACATTCTTGCCAGAATAAAATATACGAAATACCCAACACCCTTTGCGTGCAAATACACAATTACAGTAATAGAATTATTCTACTAAATTAGGAAGAAATAGTGTTTTCGAAGATCCTCAAAGGGGGTTGAATTACTATACTTAGTCTACCAGGATCTGAGAATGTTCCCCACAGTTCACGCGCAATCTCGACCATAATTTCCAGCCGGTTGGCCGCGAAACCGGAACCAAAGGAGACTCGCCCCCGAAAGCATCAGCTCCGAGGAACCCGAGGGTGGTGTCATAGCGGCTTGGGGTAGTTTAGGTGAAAAAAAAACAAGGGTATTCCGGTCGGTTAGCGGACGCACTCAATAATCGTTGACCTATATCGCTTAACGGCCGATGGAGAACCGGGTCACGAGGGACGGGGGTGTATCCTCCTCGATTAATTTCCGAGGCCGGTTTGATGGGGCAGGATTGAAATTACCGTCGGGCCGTGTGCCGTCGACAGAGAGAAGAGGCAAGAACCCCTCGAAAACCCCGTGACTGGACACGTCACCGGTCCCCGTCGCGCAGGGTGCCGATCTTCTCTCGTTTCGACGAGAACGAGTGAGGAGCAGCACACACACATATGTGCGTCGCACATATAACGTCGCGACGCGCGACGTGCCGTCGAGCTCGACGGACGTCGAGGGTCGTCCTCGTAAATTTATCGAGTGTCATATCGAGTGCTGTCACCCCTCGGACCTATCGCGTCGATCTCGGCCGAAGTGGGCCAAGATAATCGCGCGGATAAACCGGCCAGACCCTGACACCGGCCTGCCTGTGCGTGTCCACCCCCACTCGAAACCTACCCTCCACCTCGCACGACTTTACGCCCACGCCAACTGCGAACCCGATATTAGAACCGCGATCGATGCACACAGTCGATGGAGTCCTGATGAATTTCGTTCCGAAACCGAATTGCGGTTTCGAGAGACCGCTGTGTCTATTCGGGACCGCGAAAGAAAATAATATTGCGCTCGCAATCTTGTTTTCGGGAACGGGCGAATGGAGACTGGGTCGTGGGTTTGCGCAATTTTTTTTTCAGGAAAAATTTCGAAAAATTCGTGAATACGCTCTTTCAATGTTCGTAGAACGTCATCCAATAAATTTTATTTATACATGTCACCCTTGTTTGTTTCAGGTAAGCAGAATGTGGAGGGAATGAAGAGTTACTGAAACGTCCATTTCCATGCTAGTAAGTTTTTAAAATTTTCCTTTTATGTGGGTTTCGAAATATTCGTAAAATATCCTGTATACCCTTACATATTTATACAACACCCTCAAATGATTTTTATTCACCGATATTATTTTAATTTCAATTTTAATAATATGTTACGATTATATACACTTTTTAGAGTCTCCTTTTCTTGCTATCCTTTTATGTCTCTGGGTTTCGAAACATTCGTAAAATATCCTGTATACCCTTACATATTTATAGAACACCCCCAAATAATTTTTATTCACCGATATTATTTTAATTTCAATTTTAATAATATATTACGATTATATACACTTTTTAGAGTCTCCATTTCTTGCTATTCTTATAGCATGGCTAGATAATCGTCTTGGTCAAATAAATAAATATATATTTGTTTATAAGATGGGATATCTGCGGCCTGAAAATTCCGCCGCTGGAACGCTAGTTTAATTTCGCACGGAAAGATTGCGAGCGGATCAGAGGGGTGGATATTTTCTCTCTTTCTCTCGCGTGCTCTAGCTGCCCTAAATTCTCCTGTTTGTTTTCGTTTCCCTTGATCCCGAGGGTAGCCGGGGGCGCGTTCGATTTATTCCGTTTCCGCTTCGAGTTCGCCGAGGACAAACAAAATGGCGAACGGTTCGCGGGGACAATGGACAGGTAACCTTTTGGCTCGCGTGCCGCCTGCTGTCAACCCGTCAACTGTCCAGTGCTGGTGTTGGAAAACACCTTGGATCATCTAACGTGCGTGCAAACAGAAATCATTTTGCGCGTAAAAATGGTCAGAAAAATTATAAAACGAGCACTTCAATATTATAGAATTAAACCATGAAATTTTGCGGGGTCTGAAAATCCACTTACGCGGGAAGTTTAAACTACAGTCGGTGTGAAAAGTATTCGTACACCTTTTAAAAACGAATAACTTTTTCAAAATTCGACCCAACAGCTTGAGTTTTTTTGAGACGTTAGAAGGATTAGTTTACTAGCTAATATGTAAATAATTTTTTTTTATTGTTATTGGTCGTAATTGCGAAAGAAAAAGTAAAGGTCACGATTTTTAAATTTTTTATCTGTGCCTGTAGTGAAAATTTATAAGGTGCATTTGGTAGGTATAAGTAAGTTATATACATGTACAAAGTTTCATCGAAATCGATCGAGGTTTAAATCCGCGATTTAAATGATTCGAAAACCCTAAATTCAAAGATTTTTACATGTTACAATGCCCATAGCTTTTTTATGCGTCAACCGATTTCAATGAATTTTCACTACATTCACAGATAAAGAATTTAAAAATCGTGACCTTTAATTTTTCTTTCGCAATTACGACCAATAACAATAAAAAAAGAATCATTTACATATAATTAGTAAACTAATCCTTCTAACGTCTCAAAAAAACTCAAGCTGTTGGGTCGAATTTTGAAAAAGTTAGTCGTTGTTAAAAGGTGTACGAATACTTTTCACACCGACTGTAGAATATTTAAAAACTCCCATCAAACAATTTACACCCTTCAGATAAAACTCTGCGAAGCAGGATGATCCAAGATTGTACAGGCTGACAAGTAAACAAATACAGTTCGTACCATCGGAAATAAAATCATAGGTGCACCGCTGTCCAGTATTTTATCATCTTCGCCAATGTGAACCACAGTGTGTCAACGATCAAACTTCAGTATGATAATACTTGTCTTGGCTCAGGGTGCACTCGTGCGGCCGCAATTTTCACTTAACCGAGCACAGCTGCGTCCTTGGATCGATGGACAGGCAAAGAAAATCCAAGCAAGGATTCTTCGAGTTCCCACGGAGGATCTGGGACACGAAGGGCCGGAAGGGCACGTGCGGCTGGCTTTCATGAATAATGAATGAGGTCCTGCGCGCGGGAAAAATCGCGCGTGCACAAAAACGGTAGAGCGGAGAGTCTCGCGATTTTCCGCGCGACGTAACACGATTCCTGGACCCTTTCGTCCTACCGAGTGGCATAATGGAGGGAATTAAAAGCGGAAGAGGCTCTCGCTTCCGGTCCGAGAGGAAAAAGCAAACCAATTAGTCGCTCGCCACTCGACTCTCGAGCCTTTCCGTTTGCTGGAACGTTGTCTGAACGACCACGCGCTCTCGAAGATCGCGATCTTTGTCCACCGGCGATTAAATTCTTCCATCGAGCCTTTGTGCTCCTCGAAATCCCACCGTGGGGGGAAATCGAGATTTCGCTCGGGGGATGCTGGTCTTAGGGTTTCGAGGCTTCCGTAATTAGGTGGCTGATGGAGTGGTTTCGTTCTTTTCTGCGTTAGATCGTTCGGTATGTTTGTTAGCGGTCTCCTTTGAGAATTGTTATTGAAGCTAGAATTCAGGAAATTGCTATTGAGGGAAATGGAACAGTCATTGTTCTGAAAAAATGCATATTCTCATAAAAGTATTGGAGACACCGGTTTCATGAACATTTACCAGTGAGATATCGTCGAGAACAATGTTCTTGATTTTTTCAGATTTTTTTACAACGTGCGTCGCAGTTAATAAAATAAAAAATCGTGTTAAGGTATATATATATATATATATATATTAATAAAATAGTATTAAATAATTCGGCAAAAATTATATTCACCTGTTTAACAAAAACATGTCTTTTAGAATTATTATTTAAAGTCTCCCCTGCTCCATGAAATTTTAAATAGCTGCAGTATCCTGACTGTACAAAGGTAGCATATAATCATTTGTCTTTTAATTGAGGGCTGGAATGACAGGGGGAATGAAATATAAACTGTTTCAATATTAAAAAATAAATTTAAATATTAAGTAAAAATGCTTAAATAGTTCAGTGTTAAAAATTTAAAAAAAAAACTAAACCTAATTAACAATTATGTGTAGGACCAAAATCACTTGGGAAGGTGTCCTTAACAATATCAAGCTCGTAGTTTTGCAATTTTTAGCAATTTCTTGAAGATTGCAGCTAGGCACGAAACGATGAATTTCTTGTTGGACATATTTGCGTGATAAAAATTCTCGTGGCGCAGGAACGTTCTTCAGGAATGTTCAGGGTCTCTCGAGAAAGAGAGACTGGCGTCTCGACGAATAGGATACACGTCGCAGGATCCGAATCCTGCCGCTCGTTATCCCATTTCCGCGACAGCTACCGACACGCGTTTCCAATTGGCGGTGTGTCGCGGATTCTCGGCGACACAGCCGGCAAGCAACTTGTGCATAATTCACGGATAAGAAACGGGATAGCATCTCTCGAGGCGGTTGAATACTCTCTCGCGCGCCCGCGCGCGGGAATATTCGTCGCGAGGAATAACATTTGTGTCCTGGAATTTCTGCGAGTCGAGCGACAGCGATCGCTGGATGCATTTTCCTCGATGTATTTGCTGAACCGTTCCCCCCTACCGTATACTACGCGTGCTCCATTCTCTCTCTCTCACTCTCTCTGTCTCTCTCTCTCTGGATTACACACGCAATATTGTCTTCGCCGTTTCATTTGCGCCGCTCGTTCGCTAATTAACACACGCTCGCTGACGGTTTACTTCCGATCCGGTCGCTCATGTAAATACGCAATATTTTATTGGCAGCGGTGTATTTAATAAGCGGTAATTGGACTGCGGATTTTACGGGAACGAGCAGAAATTTTTCAGACATACTTTTGGCCAGTTGGGATTCTCTTGGTTATCGGAGGGATGGGAGCGTGGGGAAATGAAATTGGTGGCTGAGTTGGGAATAATTCTTTTATTGTTTTCTCGTCCGGGTTCTATGGTTTTGTTTCGTAGATTGTTGAAATTGAGATAGAAGCTGCTAGTGCACAAAATTATTATGCTTCTCAATTTCAGATCTTCCAATTTCTTATTTTATTCCTCGTTTAATCGACAACTACAAAATGTACTAAAAGCTGCACTGAATCGTGTGCAACGTTATTCTGTTTATACTAAGTTTTATGATTTCGGCGCAAGGTTCGATCATTTATAGAAAAACAGCAAATGTGCAATTAATTAAACGTGTTTCTCGACGTTTCGATCTTGCTTCAGTTACATATCTGCCACCATGGAATAATGTCCGGTTATTTGTAACTCTTTAATATTCGTTTAAATGTGGTCCCTGTTGTCACAGCAAGTATGTGTTATATATTTTTCTTTTTTCCGTTGGATTTTCACGGCTGTGTTGCAACTTTTGTTCAAATTATATTATACATATATGAAAAAAATTTTTTTTCATACGCAAAAAAGTGTCTCTTTGAGAATGATCCACATTAGGATCGAAACGTCGAGAAACATGTTTAATTAATTGCACATTTGCTGTTTTTCTATAAACGATCGAACCTTGCGCCGAAATCATAAAACTTAGTATATATTTAATTTTCAATCGAGAAGAATTCACCTTTATTATTCTGTTTCTCAATTTCGGGTCTCAAAATGAATTTTTTTTTCAACCAGTGTGGAAACGCGACAATATTTTCGTAGCACGCCACTATCAAACCAGCCGAGTATGGTAATCCGCCGCAATAAATTAGCAAGATACACAGTCGCGTATGAGGACGACTTCTCCGTGCGAGCTATAAAATTGCGGTCACGTATACGTGAGAGCGGCCCCTCGCGAGAAATCGGGGAGCTGGATTAAATTTATTAGACAACCTCCGGGTTCCCGCTGCCTTCTCCATAACAAGAACAAACATGAGCTAAAGTATAGTATCTTGTTCTCGCTTCGAGCGGAAAGCTGGCAGACTAGTTCGACTTAACTTCCGACGCAGGCATTGAAAAATTAACAAACATGAACTTGGCAATAATAGCGAGAATAATCACGCGGAATAGCAATTACTAACTTTAATCACAATTCGGAGCAGGTTGGTTCGTCGAAAATAATTCAATTAAATTCTATAGAGCAGCGCATACATTCTCAGCAGAAACTGTGTCAAACGAGAATTCAACGGAGAAATAATTTCTCTCCATTGAATCTCTAGCAGTTTCGAGTGAATCGGTATCCTAAAAAAAATCGGGCCGTTTCAGCGCAACCAGGTAAACGCTTTCCACGATTCCAGGGCAAGCTTCTTCGCGATCGTGGATCCGCAGTTTCGCCAGCGGGGAGCCCTTTGGCAGGGTGCAAGAGTGGCAGCCAGCAAGCTGCGCTCTGTTGGCCAGCTGCCAAGCAACGGCCAGAATGGCTGCCCTGTTTCGTTCCCACGGATCGAAGCAGCGGAATCGGGCATGACGTCGTCGTAACGTCACGAACGAGCTCGCAAATCTGCCCGGAGCCGAATTTTACTGTCCGCGGAGCCGCGCTGCCCGGCCAAAATTCGCAGCTCCGCTTGATGCAGCTTCCCTTCTTGCTCCGGGAAAGGATCCTTGCGGTACAGGACCTCTGGGAACCGGTTCGAGGAATTTCTGCTAGAACCTCTCGGTAGCCGAATTTTACTACCCTGGAATTGCTTGGGAAGTCAAAACTATGCAACTCCGCGTGATTCGGTGTATTTTTTTTTCTCGGGTTAGGATTGCGGGTCCTCGCGGTACAGGACCTCTGGGAACCGGTTCGGGAACTTCGAACGAGAGTTTGTGTGCGTTTACGCGGCTCCCGCTGCAGTTTTACGGTCAAGTGGTACGAGTCAATAATTCTTGTTACGGCGAGTCGTACGCTGCGAGAGATCGTCGGTTCTGCTCTCGGATGAGACTAGCCGGCCGATGGTTGCGTGCACCAATCGTTCGGCCACTCGTAAAACCAACAATCTGGGCCGAGAGTCCTCGGAAAGTCGAAATAATAACTGTTAGTATTTCGTGGCCGCGAGCGAGAGTTCTGCATCGAGCGCGAGGCTGCGAAAATGATTAATATAATAAACGGAGACCGGCTCGTTGGCATCGGCTTCAAACAATCAAGAGTAGAGGATTTTTCATTATATTTTTAGGATTTCAGGATCTTTATTATTAGAATTTTTCTGAAATGCATTTTAACATCGTGTTCTCTTCGAGTACAATTTTTCCATCGTTGGGGAATTAACCCTTAGCACTCGGATGGCGACTCTGAGGCACCAATGAAAATTGCTGTGCCATTTTTGAAAATATTGTTCACTTTATTATTTTTGTTCGCATTTAATAAACTATTAGACATTTACATATTATACATGAGATATTATATCAGTTTCATAAGCAAAAAATGAAAAAAAAATTGTATACAATGGAAATATTCTAGAATGGAAGAATCTTTCGTTTTTTAATTGAAAAAGCTCCGAGTGCAAAGGGTTAAAGCACATTGGGCTTGTTTTTCCAAGAAATTTCCCATGGAAATAATTGTTACATTCCAAATTGTATGGAATGGAAATATTCTAGAATGGAAAAATCTTTCGTTTTTGAATTAAAAAAGCTCCGAGTGCAAAAAGGTTAAAGCACATTGGGCTTGTTTTCCCAAGAAATGTCCAATGTAAATAATTGTTACATTCTAAATTGTATAGAATGGAAATATTCTAGAATGGAAAAATCTTTCGTTTTTTAATTGAAAAAGCTCCGAGTGCAAAGGGTTAAAGCACATTGGGCTTGTTTTCCCAAGAAATTTCCCATGTAAATAATTGTTACATTCTAAATTGTATAGAATGGAAATATTCTAGAATGGAAAAATCTTTCGTTTTTTAATTGAAATAGCTCCGAGTGCAAAGGGTTACATTGGGCTTGTTTTCCCAAGAAATTTCCCATGGAAATCGCTATGGGGATAGGACCGGGTCTCCTCCACACCACGGAAATGGAATTCCCAGGTCGGTCGATATTAAAAATTCCTGGGGGAGACGGACAGGGGTGTTAATTACGCGGTGGTGAAAAGCAAAACGGGCTAATTGATACCGTGGGAGACGACGGCTCCGGCGACGGCGACGACGATAAATATTGGCCGGCTCTTATTGCGGATCTTCTTGTCGTCCCGTCAACGTCCATTTCTCTTAATCCCAGTCTCCTCTGTCTCTCTCTCTCTTTCTCTCACTCTCCCTATTCCTCTCCTCCTTCGGGACACGCCCGTATCCATTAACCGCGCGTTAGGAGCATGATATCTCACCGTTAGAACCGGGACACGCCGGTATTACGCTCATCGGGAGAAAGAAGATCGTTTCGAGATCGTTATCGATGCTCCCCGGGGAACACTCGAACCCTCTGCCAACCCCCCCCCCCCCTCCCCGAAATTTACAAGTTCCGTGTCTCGTCGGCCAGCGTACCGACGCCGGAACTTCCGCCGGAGCAGATCCTCCGGCAGTTTCGACGCTGATGGCCCGCCAATTACGCTAAAACTTGCGTTTCGACCATGCCTTCGGTTTTCGAGAGTGTCGCACCACTTTGCCCTACCTCCCCTTACGCCTCGCGATCGATTCTCGAAATATTCTGCTCTAAGATGGTTGCCCATCTTGACTAAAAGTGTGCTATGTTTTCCAGAATTTCTTTTAGGAACAATTAGTCAATGCAAAATTCTGGTCTTTTGCAGTGAGATTAACTCTTAACTTTATTCTCAATTTTTCTCAGAAGAGAATATTAAAAATCCACTCCAAGCTGAACCCTTCGCCTAACCGTAAATTGCAATGTTCTTTCCCGAAATAAATTCAATATCAACGGTGTCTATGCACATAAATTAACAACATTGATAACAAGACGACTAGATGAAAATTAAAATAGTTTAAAAATACGGATGTATCAATTAAAATTTAATTTCAATTAGGTAGTTGAATCCTAGCAAAGTTGATGTAAAGTAGTTGTAAGTTAGATATTAAGGCATATTGTAATGTATTCATAAATTGTACAATTTTCAATGTATATGCTATATAAACTCTATATGGTTTAAAGCAATAAAAAATAATAATAATAATTTTCATCTTGTTGGAACGGTTAAAAAAAGCATGACAATTTGATCTGGCTACAGTTTCTCACAATTTTTCCGTCGCATAAAAATCCCGCAGTGACCGCCGAACGAAATTCTCAAAAATCCGAAATCAGTCCGAATTCCGCGAGGCCAAGTCCGTTCCGGCAGACCTGCAGAATCGATAATCGAGACTGGACGTATCCACACAATCCCTCGCAGAAATACGTAACGTCCGGGACGGAGAGAATATCACGGGGCAAAAAAAAAAAAAGGAAGAGGCCGTGTACTCGATAATTCCGGATAGACAAGAGAAACGGTATAACCGGATCTAACCGTGAAGCGAAACGATTATACTTCGGGGCTCCGGGAGTAGTATAAAAATTCGCGCTTCCGGCACGCGTCCCCGGGAACAAAAACCGTAGGCGAACGGGTAAAGTCCGCGGAAAAGAGCTCGATGGATTTATCGGCGAGTCGGTTGATAAACGAGCGGCTCGTAAAGCAAACCAGGCTCTCGTTCTTCCATTTGCTCGTCTCGTTCCGAGTTAATATCGAGCGACGTTAATGCGTATTCCTTCTATGCTGCTGCTGCTACTGCGACGAGAGAGAGAGAGAGAGAGAGAGAGAGAGAGAGAGAGAGAGAGAGAGAAAGAGAGAGAGAGAGAGTATCGACGTCTCGAGCCGTGTCCCCCGTGATGATTATTGTTGCTATCGTCGGGTCAGGGCTGCGACTAATGGCCCTTGAACCTTTCCCTTGATGAGCGCTACGTGATAAGTAGGCTAAAGGGGAACGGTCCGGATTTTCGAGCACCGATTTAGGCCGGGGACTATCAAAAAGGAATTTCGTTCGTTAAATTGAAGAGTCTTTATCTAAACCAACCACGAAACATTTCAAGATGATTTATGCAAAATGAAAATTGTCTCAATTAACTGTGCGACTTGAATCAGTTGGAAACAATGTGGTAGTAAGAAATAGTAATATTAAAAAATCTAAACGAACCACGAAACATTTGAAGATGATTATTGCGAAATAAAAATTGTATGAATTGACTGTGCGACTTGAATCAGTTGGAAACAATGTGGTAGTAAGAAATAGTAATATTAAAAAATCTAAACGAACCACGAAACATTTGAAGATGATTTATGCGAAATAAAAATTGTCTGAATTAACTGTGCGACTTGAATCAGTTGGAAACAAGGTGGTAGTAAGAAATAGTAATATTAAAAAATCTAAACCAACCACGAAACATTTGAAGATGATTTATGCAAAATAAAAATTGTATGAATTGACTGTGTGACTTGAATCTGTTGGAAACAACGTGGTAGTAAGAAATAGTAATATTAAAAAATCTAAACCAACCACGAAACATTTGAAGATGACTTATGCAAAATGAAAATTATCTGAATTAACTGTGTGACTTGAATCAGTTGGAAACAAGGTGGTAGTAAGAAATAGTAATATTAAAAAATCTAAACCAACCACGAAACATTTGAAGATGATTTATGCAAAATAAAAATTGTATGAATTGACTGTGTGACTTGAATCAGTTGGAAACAACGTGGTAGTAAGAAATAGTAATATTAAAAAATCTAAACCAACCACGAAACATTTGAAGATGACTTATGCAAAATGAAAATTATCTGAATTAACTGTGTGACTTGAATCAGTTGGAAAGAACGTGGTAACAAATAGTAATATTAAAAAATAATACCAGCGCGAAATAAAAATTTTCTAATTCGATGCAGAGGAACAGAAACGAGATAAGAATGTATTGCTTCGTTTAAGAATTTTAAGAACGATCGAATAATATTGTAAAAACGTTTGAATGTCCAATGACACCTCCAGCGACGAAATGGTAGAAGATGATCTTCGACGATCTACGAGCATCTTTGAAAGAATGGGATCCACAGCGCCGGATTCGGAACGCTTGTAATTCCCGTCGGGGATCCGATGGGTTCACGGCTCGATAAAATTTTTACTATTATTGTATGATACCGTTTCATCGAATCTCGAAAGGAAGATCCACTTTCGAGGGACATTGTCGTGGAAAGGAAGCAGCTTCGATTCGCGGGAGGACGAGGGCCCGCCCTTGCCGCGTTCGCTCCCGTCCCTCTTCGCCGATTTGCTTTCGCCGTTCGTGCGCGTAACCGAATTTCGCCGTGTGTTCTTGAAAATTTATGCCCTTAGTTTTTCCAGGAGAGAGAGAGATAGAGATAGAGAGCGAGACCTTATCCCTCCCTTGGCTAGTTCGCGTTTTACGAGCACGAAGAAGGTCCTCTGTTCCCCGTACGTCAGGGACACTGTGATGCGAGCAATCGTTGGAAATATTGGATTCGCGTCGAAACTCCCTTTCGTCCAACCATTGTTCCAATATAATATGTCTTCGAAAAAAATCGGAGCACCGTTCATCATCCCTGAATCCGTTCTGGCTTACTGTTTCCTTCGATGCGAGAAAATTTAATCCGTGTTAACGACAGTGCAGTAAAAATGAGTGAGATATAGTCGGTAGTTGAAAAGAAATTTGTCATTGATTTAAAAAAAAGCCATTCCCACATTTTGTTGAGATGACGAGGTTGGAAGATTAAACAGAACTTGTTATTTTAGTAATTTATTTAAACTCCACCGCACATGGAAAAACTGTAGTCAGATTGTGAATAGCACATAACACAATATTTTACTTTATTCCGAAGAACAATTAAAAAGAAAGACGAGTTGTTTATGAGCTGTGACTTGATCGCAGGGCTGAGGAACTTGCCTTTCTTCTTGGGCCCTTTAGCTCGAAAAAATGGCGACGCTGGAAAAGCCATAAATTGCAGGTGAAAAAAATCTTTCCTCCTCCGAGTGTCCCGTGCATTACGGTGTATACTCCAACACATTTTTATTATTAACACGAAAACTATCTCGATCAATTTTATATTTCAGAATTATTTGAATTATAAAAATATTACGGAAAATAATGGAATAAATGTCCTTTCATCTTTTTCCATAGAATCTCAAATATCCAGCTCAATGAAAAGTCACGGTAGAATGAAAAATGAATAAGGAACAGTATTATACGGCTACGCTATTATTCTTGCTATTACAATAATTTTTTTTTCCATTCTTTTATCCATCACGAACCGCGCGTCAGGTCTCCGGATTTGAAAAAATGCAATCCTCCGGTGGATAAATGAACGAAAATTGGTGAAAGGGTTGGACAGTGATTAAAGGGACTCGATCGAGAGCACGTAGAATTTCGAGAGTCCTCTTTCCGGGGCACGCACGCGAATTATCGAGGCTCAACTAGCCGGCTTCGTGCGTCGAGCAGAGCGCCGGAGCCCCGAACAATGGAAAATCGGCTGGTTTTATTGTGTTCGCAGGCTCGCGGGCCGCCGAGTTGGAAAACTGCGGGTTATCAGAGCTGATTGTTTCGGAATTTCACCGGGCCGGCTGCGGGCCGTCGCTAAAACACGGCCATTAGACACCCCCCTCGTTTGCAACCCGCTCTCTCTCGCTCTCTCCCCCTCTCTCTCTCTCCCTCTCTCTCTTTCTGCGTAGAATTTTGCTACAAGCCTCCGCGGAAACTCGACTGCGAATTGCCGGTTCGCGTGCTCGTTCGAGAATCTCTCCTCTCGCGTGAATTCCTATTGCGAAAACTGGAGCAACCGAGGGAAAATTTTACAGGTAATTTTTTTTTTTTTTGAATTTTCGGAGCTTGAAAATCCCGTATCCGGATTTGCTCCAGGATTTTATAGGACCAGGTGATTGACGTGATAATTCATTTCGTAATTCGTCAGGGAAGTGGAGAAGAATTTTCATTTCTAATAACAACTTTTTTACAGCTTTTCTGATCCATCAGCTCTCCATTGACCCACAAAAAATCGCCCAACCGGCCAAATAATAAAAATTGAAATCCTAACCAGGGACCAAGGGGTTGAACAAAATTCAGATCTTGATAAACGATGTTCTGGTACTTAGAGATAAAAACGCGTTTAGATCCTGGTAAAGCAATTTTTGTACAGCTTCCCTGATCCATCAGCACTCCATTGACCCCACAAAAAATCGCCCAAACGACCAAATAATAAAAATTGAAATCCTAAACAGAGACCAAGGGGTTGAACAAGATTCAGACCACGATAAACGATCTTCTGGTACTTGGAGATAAAAAACGCGTTTAGATCCTGGTAAAGCAATTTTTGTACAGCTTCCCTGATCCATCAGCTCTCCATTGACCCCACAAAAAATCGCCCAAACGACCAAATAATAAAAATTGAAATCCTAAACAGGGACCAAGGGGTTGAACAAGATTCAGACCATGATAAACGATCTTCTGGTACTTCGAGATAAAAAACGCGTTTAGATCCTGGTACAGCAATTTTTGTACAGCTTCTCTGATCCATCAGCTCTCCATTGACCCCATAAAAAATCACCCAACCGACCAAATAATAAAAATTGAAGTCCTAACCAGGGACCAAGGGGTTGAACAAGATTCAGACCATGATAAACGATCTTCTGGTACCTTGAGATAAAAAACGCGTTTAGATCCTGGTACAGCAATTTTTGTACAGCTTCTCTGATCCATCAGCTCTCCATTGACCCCACAGAAAATCGCCCAACCGACCAAATAATAAAAATGGAAATCCTAACCAGGGACCAAGGGGTTGAACAAGATTCAGACCATGATAAACGATCTTCTGGTACCTTGAGATAAAAAACGCGTTTAGATCCTGGTACAGCAATTTTTGTACAGCTTCTCTGATCCATCAGCTCTTCATTGATCCCACAAAAAATCGCCCAACCGACCAAATAATAAAAATTGAAGTCCTAACCAGGGACCAAGGGGTTGAACAAGATTCAGACCTTGATAAACGATCTTCTGGTACAAAAACACGTTTAGATCCTGGTACAGCAATTTTTGTAGAGCTTCTCTGATCCATCAGCTCTCCATTGACCCTACAAAAAATCGCCCAAACGACCAAATAATAAAAATTGAAATCCTAAACAGGGACCAAGGGGTTGAACAAGATTCAGACCTTGATAAACGATCTTCTGGTACTTCGAGATAAAAAACGCGTTTAGATCCTGGTACAGCAATTTTTGTACAGCTTCTCTGATCCATCAGCTCTCCATTGACCCCACAAATAATCGCCCAACCGACCAAATAATAAAAATTGAAGTCTTAACCAGGGACCAAGGGGTTGAACAAGATTCAGACCTTGATAAACGATCTTCTGGTACTTGGAGATAAAAAACGCGTTTAGATCCTGGTACAGCAATTTTATGTACAGCTGCCCTGATCCATCAGCTCTCTATTAAACCCAGAAAAAATCGCCCAACTTCCCCACTGTCATGGAGAATAATAAAAGTTGAAGTCCGAACCAGGGGCGAAGGGGATGATCAAGATTTCAGGGGTTCTAGAGTCAAAATGGCCCGAAGCACAGCGCATTCAGGGTTCGAACGGTTAAAGGAGAGTGCTCTCGATGTTTCATCGAGAATTCTGGCACGACTATAGCTCCGACAGATCGTGGGGACCGAGTTGTACGTGGTCAGGTTCGGTGATTCGAAACGGGCTAGAGAGAGGATCGACCCGACCGTCCCCGGAATCGAATGTCGACGGCCTATCGATGCTCCAGATCTCCGGTTAGGCGACCTCGGCATTCTGGGTTAATCCGTTGGCCGAGCTCCATCTCCCGTTGACGCGTCGATATACTCCGGAATATTCAGACGCTCTCGAAATTAATGAACCGTAGGCCCTAGGGTCCGTCCCGGACGCGAATTCTCATTAGCCGCGCGACGATTGAAACGGCTCGTCCTCTTTCTCTTTCTACTCGCTATCTTTTCTTTCTTTTTCCTGTTTTTTTTTTTGTCACCGGCCCGTTACCGTCCCGGTATTATTATAGTTAGTGTTATCGCGTGTTTATGGGAACAAGACCACTGGAAATACGCAGTGTGTACAATTTCGCGCAAGACCGAGCCCACCAACGCTGCAAAACCTGACCCAGAAACTGCAATTAATGCTGCAACCGCGGTAGAACTAAATTACAGCATGGTGTAACATGTAGTCCGTGGATCTTTATGCAAATTTAGAACTTTTCGGCTACTCCTTTGGGCACAAAGGAATTATTTAGCTCGGTCAACGTTCAAATAGATCGAAACGTTCGTGAAATCGATTTTAAATGGTGTAGCTGTGCATCGTATCGCGCACAACGAATTTATGAAAATGCCCACGTCGATGGAGTGGAGAAAGAAAATATAATGAAATTTTTCTGTAAATTATTATGTTTCCAGTTTCCCCTGGGGCATAGAAATTATTTAGCTTTGTCCCCGTTTAAATGGCGAATTGATCGAACCCTCGGAACGTTGTATAATGAACAATTAGTGTATATGCTTGCGTATATGAGCATCGCATTGTGCTTAATGAATATGTAACATCTGCAGTCGTTGATTACAATGGAAAAATAAAATACAGCGAACGTGGATCTTGATATAAATTACATTTTTTCGAGATTTCCACTCGTTCGCAGATATATTGTTTAATGTTTTTGTAAACAAAATCGGAGAATTAATTAAACCTTCGAAGCCATTCAAGCCTCGGAAACAAAAGATTGGTCCAAATCATTGTACGTTTTCATCGTGTTTTGCCGCGCAACGAAGGCATAAAATCTGAAAATAAGCTGTAATTTGGAACGTCGATACTGTGCTTTTTCACGGGGAATAAAAATTTCTAGAAATTGGGACCTTGGAAATAAACATTTTCTGCTCTAACTACAAAAAGTAGACGTGAACTAAAAATACCTCTTAACAATTTCAACGAGTCCACAGAAATATGATCCGACAGTGTGGCAACGAGAGACGAGAAAACGGGGGGAAAGGTAGAATTGGTAGGATTCTAGATTTTTATAGATTTCTAGATTTTCGATACAGTGGACTGTGCTTTTTCACGCGGAACAAAAATTTCCAGAGATTGGGACCTTGAAAATAAACATTTTCTGCGCTAACTACAAAAAGTAGACGTGAACTAAAAATAGCTCTTAACAATTTCAACGAGTCCACAGAAATAAGATCCGACAGTGTGGCAACGAGAGACGAGAAAACGGGGGGAAAGGTAGAATTGGTAGGATTCTAGATTTTTATAGATTTCTAGATTTTCGATACAGTGGACTGTGCTTTTTCACGCGGAACAAAAATTTCCAGAGATTGGGACCTTGAAAATAAACATTTTCTGCGCTAACTACAAAAAGTAGACGTGATCTAAAAATACCTCTTAACAATTTCAACGAGTCTACAGACATAAGATCCGACAGTGTGGCAACGAGAGACGAGAAAACGGGGGGAAAGGTAGAATTGGTAGATTTCTAGATTTTTATAGATTTCTAGATTTTCGATACAGTGGACTGTGCTTTTTCACGCGGAACAAAAATTTCCAGAGATTGGGACCTTGAAAATAAACATTTTCTGCGCTAACTACAAAAAGTAGACGTGATCTAAAAATACCTCTTAACAATTTCAACGAGTCTACAGACATAAGATCCGACAGTGTGGCAACGAGAGACGAGAAAACGGGGGGAAAGGTAGAATTGGTAGATTTCTAGATTTTTATAGATTTCTAGATTTTCGATACAGTGGACTGTGCTTTTTCACTGGGAACAAAAATTTCTAGAGATTGGGACCTTGAAAATAAACATTTTCTGCGCTAACTACAAAAAGTAGACGTGAACTAAAAATAGCTCTTAACAATTTCAACGAGTCCACAGAAATAAGATCCGACAGTGTGGCAACGAGAGACGAGAAAACGGGGGGAAAGGTAAAATTGGTAGATTTCTAGATTTTTATAGATTTCTAGATTTTCGATACAGTGGACTGTGCTTTTTCACGCGGAACAAAAATTTCTAGAGATTGGGACCTTGAAAATAAACATTTTCTGCGCTAACTACAAAAAGTAGACGTGAACTAAAAATAGCTCTTAACAATTTCAACGAGTCCACAGAAATAAGATCCGACAGTGTGGCAACGAGAGACGAGAAAACGGGGGGAAAGGTAGAATCGGTAGATTTCTAGATTTTTTTCCGATGGATCGGCGATTTTCGTCGGAACGGCAGATAGTCGTCGACGTGTTCATCGCACTCAGAATCGTTTCGCGGCTCGAGCGGAGCCATCGCACACGCGTTTGATCTCTTCCATCGGAAACGACGCGAAACGACGACACGTCCGAGCGGCTTATCTGCGGTCTGCGCAGCGTAGCTTATCATCCCTGCTCGTCCGATAACGGTCAAAGATTTAATCCCCCGTTCGTTCCGTCGGTGACATCGATTACCGTGCTTTTTTCCCCTCTGCGACAATGCCGGCAACACGCTTGGAAATTTATTCTTATCAATCTCGCGACGCGATCGCGGTTCATTTGGTCCGTCGAGCAATTTCCACGTGTTTGTGTAAACCAATAGTCGTATTGTCGTGTTTGTTCGATATAATGCATTGTTCCATGCTGTTCTGACGTTTTAATTGGCAATCGAAAATTAATACAAGACAATTTCAGTTTAACGTTGCTTCAACAACATACCGGAAGAATGGACGTTTCTGTTGAATTGATGTTTGTATTACAATTAGTAATATTCGATTTTACAATGCAAATATTACAGAGATTTCGATGCAGAAATACTATTACAGCCGGTGCATTTAGTATTCAATGGAATCAGCGGCAGATTAATTAACCCCGGAGAGTTTCGAAACATCCCCCACCGAGTATCCGAAGAAGAAGTAGAAGAACTGTTCTCTCTGAAAGGATCAACAAAGAAAGTTTGATGCTCCAAAATTTTAATTAGGTGAAAACTCTTTCTAAAATCGACAAGCGAGGTAACCTGCTCGATCGTTTCACGGATAAAAAGTAGTTGAAGGGGGGCGGGGAGGAGGTCAGCGATAAAAAAAAAGAAGAAAAAACGGCAAATGTATCTAATAACGAAAATGGAATTCCAGCCGGCTCGTCGAACGCTCGGCGGTCCACGGGGCTCGGGCGTTAATTGTTTTCATCCAATTAAGGGGGCGCGGAGGCGGCAGGCGGGATAGGACGTTTCATTATTTTAAGAGCGACATCGTTTCCTCCGGGCGACTTATCGAACAGCGAGAGGAAGGGATCAGGAAGAAGAAGAAGAAGAAGAAGGAGGAGAAGAAGAAGAAGAGGACCCTGGGTTCGAAGGAATCGTTTATATCGGCGCCATTTTCCAAGCCGTTTAATCCCGGTAATGCGAAACAGTAGGGCTCTAGCCGGGGGTCCGTAGTTACTCGTACTCGCGCGGACTGTTTTACGGGTGTCGTCGTTTCGAGTTCGATAGGTCGAGTGGCCCGTCGAGGCCAGGCGGCTCCCAAGGAATTGCATTTGAAATTGTAATACCTTTTTCCTGTCTCTTTACAATTTTCTTCTTCTTTTCTTTTTTTTTTGCTATATCCCCGACGCGACGGTGGGATAGGAGATTTTTCCCTTCGTATCTCGGCTCCTTCATTTCCCGGCGAATTTTCTCCGGTTACGCGCTCCGTTTCCCGCGATTTCCTTCTTTGCCGGGCCCCTGGTCCCGCGTAACGACCTGCCGCCGCGATCTCAAGAGAAACCACCATCTCTCTCTCTCTCTCTCTCTCACCCTCTCGGGTTCTCCAAGGTTGCTTAACGCAGAAAAATGAGCCCCGCCGCATGCCGAGCGTCCGCGCCACTTGCCACCATGCTGTGCGCTCCGCGATTTTCAGCAAACCGAGCGCTACTTCACCCTCGATTTTCCACCGGGCCACCCTTCACGCTCGATTCCACCGCAAACCGAGTTAACACTTTATCGTCCGGCACCAAACCTCGCCTTCGAGACCGTCGGTCGTGATTCAAACGCTCCTCTCGCAAGGAACCAGAGGCGATCCTGGGACTTTGTCTGGCGAGCGTATGACGAATCTACTGTAAAATTGTCCTGCAAGCTGAATGAATTTTTTCATTATTATGTGGAGGATGTAGAGAAATAACTGACTCAGGATAAATGCACTCCTCAACACTATTTCCAACTAAAACCCAGTATCAGTGGAGAACTTGTCTCTTGACGACTCGAACAAGAATGAACGTCTCTCGTCAATCTTTAGGAAAACTCACCCAGGAAATAATGAAAAATGTAAGAGTGGCAGTAGGTCGAATAGTGGGAGAAAAGTAAGGATGAGAAAGTCAGGAAATATACCCAGAAGGAGAGGAAGGTGATTTTGTCAGGAACGGGAAATAAAAAGCAATCGGAAAAGGTTGTGGTAAAAAGAAGGAAAAGTTCGCCAGGGCCTGATCATAAAACAGACCCAAGCAGAACCTGGAAAGGACACGGGAGAGGATTAGGCCTGGTGTACCTGGGCTGTCCGATCCACGCAGACCGAAAACAATACGAAAAGGAATATGGTAATCGGGGATGAGGAGTTTCCTCAATCGACAACAGCGAAGGACAGCACCAATGCCGCCACAATTATTCCAACTTCCCCATGGCAGAATGAAACGGTGAAACAAAGGGCGAAGATGGACAGAGTCTAGTAGATGAATCAGAAAAGGGATTCGTCCTGAAGATTCTCGTCCTAAAATGATCTCATTAGATTCCACGTGGTTGGTGGGAACGGCGTCGCGTGTTCCCGATCGATTAATCTTTCCTGGTAATCCAGGAGGCGGCCGATCAGCAGCCATGATCGCGTCGGATTAGAAGGCCGATTAAGCAACGACCACGCGACAAGCCGGCCACCCTTGGCCGACGTTAATAACGTCGACCCGCGGTTTCACCGTGGCTTGAACCGTGCGGTCGTCCGGAGACTTTCCCGTGGATCCCTCGACTTTGATGCATCCTGGATCCTTTCGCCGACTAATGTACCGGCTAACCGAATTATCAACACCGGACTCGAACTGCAGCCCCCCAGAATTCCTCGGGGGAGGGGGCACGTTTTACGATTTTCTACGATCGAACAATTCTCGAATCGATACGCGCGATTCGGCGCTCTGTTCGAAATCTGTGCCAATCCCTCGTTACTCGCAGCAGAACTTCCGACATAATAATGTTTTTATTGGCGACGAGAAGTTTCGGCCGTTCAACCCGGAAATCTCTCCCGCGGGTAGCAGGCGCACCAGGCTCGAAAACTAAATTACCGCAATGCGGAGGACACACCGCCACTTTGTCCTCTTTACGAGTCAAACGTGCTCCACATAATGCTTCTCCGCGAAACGCTTCTGTCGGCCGCGATCAGGTGGCGCGGTGCCTTGCGAGTTGTCTCGTCGAGCATTTCCTGACACGCGAGATAACTCGTCAAATATTAACTCGGATCCGAACGGACCGTGGAAGGACAGTTAACCGTTGCCTGACTTAATTTCACTGTTGCCGGGGAACAATGGCTTTCACGAGCCTGCATTAATGCACTGCCATTATGTAAAGAGAATTCTTCCCGGTCTGCAATTTCTGCTGTAGGTTATTCCGATTTGTAGAATTGGGATTGCTTTCGGAACAATGTGTAAGCATACAAGCACAAATCGAATGAACGGCTCCGGATCTTTTATCTGAAAATTTGTTGGAGCTACAGAAATAATAATATTCGGAATACCAAGAATGCTGACGATCAAAATCATTCACCGAGTCCTCCACAGCCAGACCAAGATGTACAAAGCAACGCGTACGACATTCCAGCCACGTGGTCCCCGGTATTTTCCATTAATTCGAACTCCAATGGAACTCTCGACGTTGTCGAACGTCGAACGCAACGATTCCCTGAAACGCAGCCGGCAAAGCGCGATGACGAGACAAACGGCGCGGATGATCGCCAAGCAAAGAGACCTGACGAATAAAGGGGTGCAAGAGCAAATTGCACCGAGAGTGTCAAGAGAAGCGCGAGAATGTGGATCGAATCGCGGAAGACAATAAACGCGACAGAGAGAGAGAAAGAGAAAGAGAGAGAGAGAGAGGAAGCTAGAAGGGTGGTTTCCGGGTTCCAGGGTTCTAACGAGACGCAAAGAACGAGGAACCCCTCTCTCTCTGTCTCGCGATCGAAAGGACAAGCTCGTTGCAGCCCGAGGTTTCCGGTAGCACCGACTGGAATATCAATAGGATCCGGTTTTCGTGTTTTTAACCTTCCCCGACTCTCCCCGCACCCCCCCCCCTCCTCGTCCTCCATTTTCTCTTCCTCTCCTTTTCGAGATGAACCGAATCGCTTTTGCATTTATATTGGTCCCCGCCACCGAATCAGCCTCTTTCTTTCTTCCTCTCCTTCTTTTCCCCGTTCACCTTTGCCCCTGCAAGCTGCAACGCGCTCGTTCCGCTTGCGAAACACGTGTACGCGGTTCCTTGATTCCGCTGCGACGCTCATCGACGCTGCACGATCCAGAGGCACCCTACTCCCGGAATCTCGATCACCTGGATCCTGCAAAAACACCCGGGAGGATCAATTCCGCCGAGGCGTGGCGGCGCTCCTGGGGCCGCACCGGCACCGAGCCTGATTTATGCGAGGTTAACCTGATGAGTAGACTGCCGATATTTATGCAGTGGTGGTACCTGAAAATTTACGAGACACGACAAAGCATTTGTATCGTTAACCCTCAGCACTCGGTTGGCCACTCTGAGACACCAATGAAAATTGCTGTGCTATTTGTGAAAATATTGTTCGCATTATTATTTTTGTTCGTATTTGATAAACTACTAGACATGTTAGATAAGATATTAGTTCAGTTTCATATGCAACATATGAACAAAAATTGTATAGGGTAACTGCACCAGTGAATAAACGGGCACCAGTAAATGAACGCTTTTGTATTTTTTGCTTTTCCATCATTGTTCAATTACTAGAATGTAGTGTTCATTGACTGGTATTTTTTATATTTTTTATTTAACGTTTAATAAAGACAAATATTAATAATTTCATTTTATTTGTGTTCATTTATTTTTGACAAATGAAGTGAGCCATTTGGCATATATGAGATTCCTTTAATTCACATATTTTTTTAAATAAAATATCTTCCTGAATAATTTCTTAAATGTTCATTCACTGGTGTAGTTACCCTAGAATGGAAAAATCTTTCGTGTTTGAGTTAAAATAGCTCCGAGTTGCAAAGGGTTAAAATATATAACTAACAATTTAGTTTCTCTACGATGAATTATTTTGATCAGAGATTCTTCTCTGAATTCAATTTTTCGAAAATCTTCAAACGATTGACAATTTTTGGACCACTTCTATTTCCTCGAATAAAGTCAAAACAGCTGTGTGCGTTCGAGTTATTTGTATATCGAACGCATCGTGCGAGCAAACAAAATTAAATAAAATGGAAGATGTCAGCGTAGAGCCGGATTGAAAGCTCGACCTGGAATCCGAGATCCGTCGATCATCCCGTTGTCAACGTCTCCGCGTCTTCTCGAATTTTTCAAGTCCCCGTGTGTGCTGTCCGCGAAATTCATAAAACCCCCGACGAGGGTAGGGGGTGGAGTTTCGGTTTTAAAAAATGATTCCAGCTGACCCGAATACTTCAACCCGTCGAATCGAGGTTCCTTCGGCCACCCTACTCGCGATTCATCCTCCCCTTTATCGTTCCCGTTGCTCGTAACAATGCTCACTCGGTAGAGCCGGAGGATTTTCGAGACCCGACACGAAAAAGCGAATTAATCACGCCCTGGAAGATCCGTGGTTTTTTCCCCCTCCCCCTTCTCTCTCTCTCTTCAGGGTTAGGCGGACGAGGTTACGCTCTCCGCAAGAGTGGTCCCTCCCGCGACTTTCGAAACGAGAACGCGTGCGTCGCTGCTCTCGATGACAAATTACCGAAGCGAAATTACCTGGCTAACGAGCCACCCCGAATTCTTTCCTCCCCCCCCTTACGGTCCCGCGTCGTTCACAACCCTGTCTTCGGCTCTCGCTTTTGACGTACGCTAACCCTCGAATGTCTCGAGCACCCTCCAACCACCCTCGTTATCATTATTTCGGCCAGGGGTGGAAACGCATTAATAATCGCACGCTCCACTTTCCACTTTTTGACTCCGGCCTTCGCTCTCTATGCTACTTCGGACCGTAAATATCGCGCGTTTGCTCATTCCACATTCGTTATTTCACAGTGGTCAGCAGCGTTTCTGAAGCTGTGGTCACAATGCAGCAACATCGAGCGACTTTTTTCTCGCCTCTTTCTGTCTCCTTCCTCTTTTATTCAGCAAAAGTGACGAGTTGACGTCCGATGTCAGCTAAAAGTTGCTCGTTGTTGTTTCAGTGTGAACGTAGCTTTACATTTACACTGTACTAAAATGTTTGGGAATTTTCAAGGAATACAGCACGTGTTGCAAAATCTTTGGCAATTCACAAAGTATGAATTGGTGAAATTCAATCAACGAAGTCGTCAAGGATTTCGATAGCGTATGAACATCGTTGGGAATTTATGAGGTACACGAGTTGAAAATTCATTCGCTAAAATCGTGAAGGAAATTAAATTAGACTATAATTTCCGAGTTCTGAAACTTCAGAGCATGCATACGAAGAAGTAAATATAAAAAAGGACAAATATAAACAGCATAAAATACACAATGAATATAAACTCGGTACGTTTTTATGTTTAACAGAGCTACCAGCGAAGAAGACTTCATTCCATCACGTTTGAGCTCTCGTTCTCTAAAATTGACGATCGTAAAAAAAAGGGTTTATGGGTACTAATATTTTTAATTCACAACTATACAGATTCTAGGGATGCATCCACGAGGAATTATTCGACAAATTGATTTCTTTCGGTATACATTATCAGAAACTGGCTGAATATTTAAATAGATACGTTCTCGTTATTTTTACCACATTTTTATTAGCTCGCTTTCTTGTCTGTCTGTCTGTCTGTTCGGTACAAATTTTGCAATTGATTTTAAACTAACTTCCCGATGAGCTAGAGTTTTGAAATTTTAAACATAGCTCAGAACTGGATGACAATGCAATATTTATGAAATTTTTTTTAAAAAAGCCTATAAGTTTAGGATATATAAATTATTATTAATAAATCTTACCGTTAGTCCTGAAAATTTGTGATTGTGAATTTTTATTAGCTATGAAAATACTTGGAAGATTTCAAACGAAAAACGTGGGGTGCAAGATAATAGTAAGGAGTGTAGAGAGAGAGTAGCTGCCGTTGAGAAAACACACAACAGTTCATGTCATTTGTAATGCAATAAAATTGTTAGTGACTTAGGTGAACAATTCATGTATCAATTATCTATGTATTGCATACGCCCCGCGTTTTTCGTTTTAAATCTTACAAGTATTTTCATAGCTATTAAAAATTCACAATCACAAAATTTCAGGACTATCTGTATGGAGCATGGGATTAGGAACCTGCTCGTGGCTAGGAAAAATTATTTTATACTTTTTAGTCCGTTTTAAAAACGTGGTATTTTTAAAAAAATTTATTTTTATTTTATAAAAATAGTCTCTGTCGCAGTAAACCTAGTGTTAAGCAAAAATGAACCGTCCGGCGCGACAGCAATGGTTAAACGCCCCGGCCAGTATAATAGCACCGCACCCCACGTACACGGCACACCGCTATTTATTATTCGTCGCGTGGCTCGCGTCCGGACGTTCGCGAAAAGAGTGATGATTGAGTCCCGGGTGGGCGAAAATATCGAATTATGGAAAGTATCGCCGCCCGTAGGTAGGCAACACCCCGGGGTCGATGAATTTATTCAGGGAATAAAATTGACTTTCAAGGCTGCATCGGGAATCGGGCCTGGCGCCATCCAAGTCGAACAACAACGCCAATGATTCGCGGAGCAAAACGATTTACCGATCGACCAACAATTTAATTGCGTAGAAACGGCTCGAGGGGGTGAGGGGTGAGGGGGGAGGGCGGTGCAATACATCGTGCGACGCTCTGAAATATAAATTTCCAGGTAATTCGACGCGGGCCAATTAAAACGGGCAGAATTTCCGCGGCAAGTATAAATTATCGTAACTCGATACCCGGAGCCCTGTTCTCCGCCGCCGCCGCCGCCGCCGCGCCGGTGGGAAATCGCGAATTATTCGACGGCCAAGCTTTTCGCGATTGCGGCCAAGTGCCGTGTGCTACCGTGTACGCGATTTATTATTGCTCGATAATTATTCTGCTAACCGCGCTACTACAATTTAGGGAGACCCGTTCGCGAACGCAAACATTTCCGGCTGTTTGTACTTCTTGTCTTTGAAATATATTCTAAAATCACAGAAAAAAGCACAGTTCACACTTAGAAACATTGGAAGCTCGAAGAACAGTATCCGACCAGAGCTTTATCTTTAATTTGATTAACACTAGAAAGACTGACTGCTTTTGGGCAATATAGGTATAAGACACATATATATATATACCGGAAATGAAGGACGGGGGAGGTAACGACAATTATTAATAAACGCATTTATATGTTGTACAAAAAGTCACAAAATTCTAAGAAATTGTGTCATTATATGCATATAATTGTTTTTCTAATTGAAATTAAAAAGCAGTCAAAATGACTTCCTTGGGCAATCTAGTGTTAATAACAATATTGATTGTTCCTCTCTCCTGAGGCAAATGAATTTCTACGTACCCGAACGCGTATTGAGAATTAGGACAGGATTTCAAACATTTAAATCCAAATCCACATATCGATTAATAAATCCTTTATGATATTGACTTTTTTAATGGTTCGTTACTATCATTTTAGAAAAAGTTGCGTGCGATTATATGATTATATCTGATATAATGTATTCCTGTAACTGTCAGCATTACTATGTAACTTTATGCTAAGACTTTCTTTTTTTTTTATGAATATCTTCTATTGTAAACATTTGTATAAAAGGACTTCGGTGCGTAAATAGTAATAAATAATAATAAAATACACGAATGACATTGGTTCCGACCACCCGCGTTATTCTCGCAGTAAATTCTTCGACGACGCTCATAAACCGTCGAAGGACTTTTCAACTCGGCTCAAAAACCAGTGTTCCAAGGACGCGCGCGCGCGCGAAGAAGACGAGTTACGCAGATTGTCCCGCATCCCGCATCCCGCAGCTGCTTCCCGATGCAGATAACCACGTTCCAGGGCTATCTCGATAAGGTTACTATACATTTGGGAGAGGTACAACTGTATTATGGTAGCGCGAGTTTGTTCCGCGGTTGTGAGCACGCTGCCGGTCTAAGTATCGGCGCACCTGCTGCGCACGACCGGGAAAATGGTATGCTCAAGCAGAAACTGCATATTTACGTCGCGATAACGGGAATGCACTATGCTCGGGGAAGTTGCGGTGCTGTCGGGGGCCCGGTGATTCGTTATGCCGGAGCAGGAAATTGCCTCTTGTCTCTGCGTATGCCAAAAAAAACTCAAGTACCCGGAGATATCGAGAGATCAGGTGAAAAGTTCTTTGATGTAATATTAATTTTAATTTTACCATAAAGTGCATTTGTAGCTTCCACTTGGTCGGTTTGTTATTCTATTTGTTGATTAGTCAACATGATTATACTGTGGGTCTTCAAGCGGGATAAAAATATTCTGTTTGTAGGACCAGGTCTGACCATTGCGGACTTTTTCCACTTAACGGAAGAAAAATTACACATTTGTTACACTACTGGTATTAAATCTAATTAATGCTATTGGCGCACTGGTACGATCATTTGTTACTATTAAGCAATTTTGCAAATTGTTACATCAACCAATTTTCGACGTTTCGTTGGTCGTTTCAAATCATCACAGTTTACTCAGTTCACTCGTCACCGGCATGGAACCAACATGTGGTTTAACAACTCTTATGAGTATATATTAAAAATTTTTTAGTTAAGCAAGTATGTTTATTCGTTCTTTTTGTTTTCTGTTCCTACAATTTGGCTTGACTGTTTTAGTCAACCATATATTAATCAATGGGTAATAAAAAAAAATTTGTTTACAGACACTCAATTACAACAAAATTATTTCTTGAACATGATCTAAATTTAGATCGAAACGTCGAAAATTGGTCAATCTAAGAATTTGTAAAAGTGCTTAATAGTAACAAATAATCGTACCAGTGCGACAATAGCATTAATTAGATTTATTCAACATTGTCGATCGAAATAAGGAAAACCGTTACTACTGGTATTATTACTTTTTGCAAAATAGAAATTGTCCTAGTTAATCATAAGAAGACAGAAATTGAATTAAATTTCTTTTTTCAATCATTATGATAAAAATAATGCACCAGTATCCTTAAATTCGTCGATATTAATTTTTATCATTTCCCCATCGAATCCATAGTCTATTTATTAGTGGAAAAATAATTTGTCCAGCCGTTCGACTATCGCCAGGTTTCTTCACTGAAGACTGAAACTTCCATAAAACCTGTTTCCTCTTCAACCGCATTGCAAACGTTCCTCTGCAACTGCATCCGGAAAAATTCTACCTGTCTGACCACACGCAGACTGTTCCCCTTACCGCGTTCGCGAGACTTTAAATTGCTCGAGAAACAACGCATACCCGATCCCTTTTTTAAAGTGTTCTCTGGCGCCGAGAGGATCGTAAAGAAGCAGAAACACGTTCTAGCGGTTGCACAATGTTCCGGCGCGTGGGAATTGAAAGTCGAGGTAGACGTCGACGGTGTCCCCGAAACGCGACGCGGAGCAATTTTCCATGGAAATCAACGCGGTCGTCGTCGGTTCGAAAGGAAACCGCCATCGCGCTTGTCGATCTTGACAGCTAATCCGTTGGATCGGGAGAAGCGACAGCAGCCGAGCGAGAGAAGAGGAGAGTGGAGAGAGAGAGAGAGAGAGGAGGGCTTGCAGACGGCGCGTATCGTGTTCGCGATTATGGAACACGAGGGACGCAGGTGAAACGCGCGAAACTTCCGTTAGGTGCGGTCGGAAACGGCCGTCGAGCCGTTCCGCGTCGATGTTTCGGCTGCAGGCCGCCGGACAGAGAACATCACGAGAGATCCCGTAATGTCGCGGATCCCGCAATTCGCCCGTTGCGTCTCACGCCTGATAAACTACGTGTCCATTGCCGTTTGATTAGAAATCACCGGCGTTGCACGCCGCCGCGACCGTTCGCGTTTTAATTATCCCCGCCGCACGCCGGCTGGTAACGCGGTCGTGTTTATCCGCTCCACGCTCCGGCTGCGACAACTAATTAATATTATCGCTGCCCGATGAAAAAATTAGCTAAAACCGACCTCCGCGCGTACACGCGAGCGATAGTGGAATTATCGCTCCTGAAACTTCCACCTAACCTACGGAGCATTAAAAGTGACTATTTTGCGTTCCTTTATGAAAATAATAAAAATTCTTCGGTCGAAATTTTTCGTGGATAACGTACCACGCAATTTGTAGGACAATGTGGCTGTTAAATTATATAAATATTAACTAAGCAACAGTAACAAAAATCAGCTGGTTAGTAATCATTTTTGATGACCTCGTTATCGATACATGTTGGAAGGAGGGGACTCGTTGATCAAACCATACATTTTGTAGGACAAATATTTTTTCGAATAATTTAGATAATTATCTTGAGATTTAACAAAAAAAAACCCAGTTAGTAATAAATTTTTGAGAATCGTCAAATCGACATATTTTATCCCTGCTACCCCTGTTAGCTACCAAAATCGAGAATTTTTGTAACACAAAAAGTTGGGCGTCTCATCAAAATGAAGCTACTCACGGAAAATTAGCTTGATAGTAATCAATTGTAAAAATGGACCCTGGATCCTGGACTAATATGTTAAGAAGTAAATTCGTTGGATAATTCCTAATGTTTACAATTTTAATAATAGCGGATTAAAAATAGAACAACGGATTATATTTTTGCAGGTAAAATGTAACAAAGGTACCTTTCATAAACAAGAAAGTTACGCAACATTTTCCCCAAGAGAAACGAAAGCTCGCTGCAAAATCTCTCTCTCCGCACACTGCATCGACTTCCACGGGACAAATCGCAGCTGAAAACAACTGGTCGATTCTACTTTAAAAATAATCGTCGCGTTAAACAAACAACGCGTCTTGACAGAGCGAAACGAGCTACAAAGCGTTGCGGATTCGTTTGATCGCGGCCGCCGAAACGAAGCTTGGGTAACAAAAACAAACATCCGGTGAAGAGGAGAGAAGAAACGAAAAGAGAGAGAGAGAGAGAGAGAGAGAGAGAGAGAGAGAGAGAACAGGAAAAACAGAAACCCTTGGCATTTGAGCGCGTCGAGCTGGCCCGGCCCGATGATTAACTGTAAACGCGTATCGCTGGCAATTGTTGCGCGTACAAATCGCGGGGAGTGAAACGCAAACGCGAGAACGCAAACGGTCGCCAACCAGTCAGCCAGCCAGCGAGCCAGCGAGCCAGCCAGCCAGCCCGGGACTTCGTTATGAAGTTTCATTTACCTTTCAACGCGCTCGACGATCGAACACCGACAAGCGGCTGCCGCTAGTTAAACTCGGCCCTGCATAAATACAGAAACACGCCTCGCGCCTCCGATTTTCATCGAGCTTTTAATATCGGCCGGTGCGCTGTTAAACAAATTCCCGCGACGGCTGGGAACAATTGTATCCGGCCGCCGCGCCGCCGTCTATCGCTGTATTTTTCTCCGCGTGCTTCAATTTTTCCATTTTCCTATCCTCCAAGAAGAACGCAAAACTTTCCTAGTTTCGTCCATTTTTGTTTAGGAATCTCAAGGTCACCTTCATATTCTTAAACGGGACACCTCTTTTTAAACGATAATAGGCCGATCCGGCCGCCGCCGCCTATCGCTGTATTTTTCTCCGCGTGCTTCAATTTTTCCATTTTCCTATCCTCCAAGAAGAACGCAAAACTTTCCTAGTTTCGTCCATTTTTGTTCAGGAATCTCAAGGTCACCTTCATATTCCTAAACGGGACACCTCTTTTTAAATGATAATAGTCCGATAGACGATGATAGTCCCACTCATTAGGGATTCGGTGACTATAATTGCTCAAGGTCATTCAAGGTCACAGACAGAAAAAGCGTATCCGCGGTCGTACTTCCTCGTACAAACATTTTCTAACTCGTTCAGCCGTTGTCCTAACCCTGTCCAACCATCTTCCTTTTTATCCGAAATATTTCAAGCTCGCCGCGAACTCTTGCGACTGTTTCTCGAGTTCATTTTCATTCTGGCGGCGTTTAAGTGTCCGCCGCGGTCGTGCTCGAAGATTTACAGTGTTCCGTTTGGTTTGGTCGAGAGGGTAGAGGTCGGGTAATCTGCGAAATAAAATTACCGTTCGCGTAAAACCACGCGAACGTGAAATTCGCCGTCGTATCTCGTCGCCGCAGCCGCCGTGCCGTCGGCCAAAAAACTATATACAACACTCGGGGGGGGGGGGGCTAGTAGAGAAAGGCGAGAGACGCGAAGTAGGGTGGGGAACGTTATACTTAATCTATCTCGCGGCCAGTCGACCATGAAAATCAGGCCACTGGCCAATCGCCGGGAACGCGGAACAGGTCTGCGGGATCGGGACTTTTTCTGCCTCATTTCTCCGTCGAGTCGCCTGCGCAGCTATCAGCCGAGCCAAGACCCGATCCCGAGGGGAGAAAACCGTTCATTCCGAGCCGGGAGTTTCGGTGCAACGATCGGTATCGATCATGCGAGCCCTAAGGGACCCGGCTTGAAAGGGATTCGAGCGTTTCTCTCTCTCTCTCTATCCTCTCTGCCTTTCGCCGGAAAATTTTCCTGGGATGAAAGCAACTCGGCCAGCCACTCGGACAGGCCGCTGTCCCTTGCACGAACTCACAGGGCTGATATTTTGTTGCTGCGAAAGGAGCTTGCGGCAAATGGCGATTCGCGAAAGTCCGTGGAAATGTTAGTGGTCGTATGAATGTATTCGGACGGATTTAATTCGGTCGAATTTCTTCCGGGTAAAATTTGCGGAAATTTGTCTCCGGAACATTCGAAGGGAATGACCATCGAAGAGAGCCACGATCCCAGCCCTTAATTACGCGCAATTAGCGGACTAATCTGTCGGTCGGCGATCGCCGAAAAGGGGAATTTCATTAGAGGCGGTCTCCGTCGTTGCGGGAAAACTCGAGCCGGACCGAAAATTAATTTTCCTTCCGTCGATCGCTTCCCAGCCCCCCGCCCCCACCCCCCGGTCACGGACTTAATAATGTCGTAATGGCGGTTCTGGTTCGCGGTTCGCCATTAAAAGTACCGTCACGCGCGGCCACGGCAGCCTGTATACACGTACGACGGCTTCCGGTCGTTCGTCGTTCCTCCGCTCCGGTGCAATTTTCCCGAAATTAGCGCGCGAGCTGGCATTCGCGGTACGTCGCCCGTTCATCTTATCACCGATAAAGCCCCGGCAACGTTTTGATCTCGCTCGAATCGAGGGCCACTCCTTCGTCACCCCTGTGATTGCGCTTCTCTACGTTTAGGTAGTCTTTAATGGGCTTTCGATCGTCGAGCCTACGATGAATTATTTCTGCACGGTCGTAAATTCACGAAATTAGACACAGAAATGTTTCAGGTGTAAAATACAATGTTATTTTTTTTTTAAATATTATTTATTTATGAAGGTCGCATCAACATCGAGGTCATTAGCGACCACTTTTGGTGTATAATTATTCGTACAATGTTTTGTTGTTACAATAGTACATGGGTGAAGATATAATTAAATCTTGTAGTATAGGTCCACATTTTTGAGAAAGGTAAGAACACTTGTAATGGTCTTCTGGTCGTTGAGGCACTCACTCAGGTCGGCTGGAATGTTGAGGGCTTGTCGATCTGCAGGATCGGGCACTCAATAAGGATATGTTCGATAGACAGTGGTACGTTGCACACAATGTTATTTTGTTGAGCTTTCAGTGGTTCATAGAATTTTACTTTTTGGAACAATTGCTGGGTGGAATTTAAAATAGACAAGGTAAAATGGAATCTTGTGGCTAGTTCTCCCACTAAAACCATTATACAAAAATCATCCCTTAACCCTCACCGAAAGTCCAATTACCCTAGAAATAACTGGAAAAAATTGATTCTCCAGTAGGGTGGACCTTAGCTATACTTGGTGAAATTTTTTTTGCGAGATTGTTTTCACACCACCCGCCAAAATTGTGCTTTTGGGTAAGAAAATAATTTCTGCGAAAGTGGAAGTTGATCGGATAAGGGAAAGGCGTGCCGCATTGACGTTGAAGTTGCGAAAAACATGAAATTTTGTAGGAATTTCATCAGAGCATACAATATTTTTAACCGGATGAGCTTCGCGAAAACGGACTTGTTAGCGGGTAGGTGGTGGACAGAAATTAGACAGGCTAATTAATGTGAAATAATCTTAATTCGTACAAAGTGCACTCGTACTTGAGTGCATGTAAGCAATTATAATATTTTTGGAGGTTTCAAATATTTAACTTGAATTTTCAGTATACTCATCACATTGGGCGCGCAGTTACTTCTATTTCAAAACTTCGCGCTCGATTAGGCACGCCTTCCCTATGTCCCATTGATCTAAAATTTTGGATATATCATTTTTTTATGACATGTAACAATATTGGAGGGGGGCGTGCCCACAATTTTTTAGTTGAAAAATAAGGTTTACTCTTGAACATCATTAATATCATTTTTTCATGAATGAAATAATATTGGGGGGGGGGGGGGGAGACGTGCCCAAAATTTTTTAGTCGAAAAATAAGGTTTACTCTTGACCTTCGCGCTCGATTAGGCACGCCTTCCCGACGTCCGATTGATCTAAAACTTTGGATATATCATATTTTCATGAAATGGAACAATATTGGGGGGGGGGGGCGTGCCCAAAATTTTTTGATCGAAAAATAATGTCCACCCTATTCTCCACCCAAAATCCATCTTTCTACCAAAATCCTGGACAGCCTCGAAACAACGAACACCAGCGCCACCAAGCAAAAACGACCCAAAACCCTTCCCCGAAGTCCACCAATCGCAAAGTCTACACTCGATCAAGAAGCAAACGGTTTCGAATCGGAAGATCCGGGTCTCAAGGAATCGTGGAAGGTAGAATCCTGTTTGTAGACGCGGTTTCCTGTCCCACGAGGCTTCCTGGCCGAGTCCTTTTCGTGGAGTCCTCGGGTATCCTGGTCCGTAGGTGGCTCTCCAGGTCGAGTGGCCTGCTCTAGACGCAGCCGGTGTAATCTCGCCGGTGCTCTCGAGAATCGGAGCACGTGGTAGTGGTAGTGGTAGTGGTGGTGGTAGTGGTGGTGGTGGTGTCCGCGATAATGGAAAACACCGGGAAAACGAGTCAATTTACGTTACGTCCCGTACAGGCTCTTCCTCAAACCTCCGGCAAAGCGAGAGAGGGAGAGGAGAGCGGTGGCTGTCGGGTAGATTGGGTTCCGGGTTGGCTGCTGCCGGTTCTTTCAAGGAAGATTCAATCAGACGGACGAGCGATTGAAACGATTGCTTGGCCAGGTGTCGCATCCGAGTATCCTGTTACGCGGGGACTGATGAGAACCCGTTGCGGAATTTGCTTGCAAATCGGAATCGCAAACGAGGATCCACACGCAAGCTGCATCGGCAATTTAACGGTTTCGCCTCGCGAATAACGAGCGCAAAGTGGATATCCACAGCGCTCGAATAAAACCACCACCATCGTCGTTGTCGTCTGCTTTCGAATACTGCGAGACCGCGTTTCCCATGGAAATTACCATGGGGGAGATTCAACGAATAGGTGCCGGGAACACCGATTCGATTCCCAGGTTTTAGAGCACGTTCGATCCATACTCTGAACTCCGGGATTTCTGGGGGAGGAGAGGGGGGAAACACCTGCCGAAGACAGATCGAGGATACTCTGACCGATTGCGAATCGAGATTGCGGGAAAGAGGTCAGCCGAATGCACGAAACACCCGCCGAATTTTGATTTGCCGCCGCGGTCCTGACGGGAATAAAGATGAGATTGTCAGCTCTCGGATAGCCCCGGGTAATGGCGGATTCTCGGTTAGTTTGGTGCTTGCGAATTTGCTCGGTCGAATTGCGGGTGGGCTTAACATTTTATGGCTTAAACATGAGATTTGGCTCGTTGCGCCGCACAGCGGGCTGGATCGGAGATTTTAGTGACATTTTACCAAGAAATAAACTTTCTCAAATATCGATGTCTAATCAATTGGTATTGTTTTTCGAATATCCACTGACCTCAAACATTGAACAATTAATCAAATTAAATGAAAATTGTAGTTGTACCGAGCTTTTAAAGTTGAACATTTTAGAATCCACGTTCGACACCCGAAAAATGTCCTATCTTTTTAGCGATATTTTGACGATCCTGTTCAAGATTTCAATTATATATTTTTTGTAATAATTTTTTAATTATTTGTTTAAATTTTATTGTCTTAAAATAATATTTAAAATTGTTTATTTGTTACTTATTTGGTACTTCCCCTGATAATTTAAATCATCAATGTCGTTGGTTAAAAATTTCTTTGTATTTCTTGAAATATTCATAATATGAAGAATAAATGTCAACAAATACGAAGAAATTTATAACCAAAGACATCGGTGATTTAAATTATCTTAAAAAGTGCTGTGTATGTAACAAATAAACAATTTTAATTATTATTTTAAGCCATTAAAATTTAAACAATTAATAAAAAAATTATTACAAAAAATATACATTTCTTTCGATAATTATCAGTGGGTAGGCATAATTTTTTAATGAATTTTAGTGCAAATTTTATCCCGATATATCGGGACCGATAAGTTTCGGGACTCTTCTGAAGTCCTTGGAAATGATTTCACGTTGACCTGAGAATTTGTAATAGTAAATTATTCGGTTTGATAAATGATTCTTAATAATGATTGCAGTTCCTGGACAGGTGTTGATTTTTTCTTTAAATACTCTGTGCAAATAAGTTTCAATATTCCATGAGTTTAATTAAAATCTGGAAATTCAGTCGGACCGCGTTCCTATAAAATCGTTCCGGAAAAAGCCCCGCTTAAAATACCCTACTTAGGCTATTTTACCCCAGAAAGTTAACCACGCCTCGTACAAGGGTTTAAGAACAGTTTCTTGCTCTTTGTTGCATACTTGATAAGATAAACTCGCCGCGACCACTCGAGGGCTCTTTAGAATAAGCCCGCGAACTTAATCGAAAGCTAGAATTCTAATTCTGTTGGCTTCTAAAGTCCTCCCGGTGAATCTACTTCTCTGTGCTTCGCGAAGAGGATCAAGGTCGACTTTTATTTGACTTAAAGAAGATCTCGACGGAATGACGTGGCTCCTGGTAATTCCAAAGCCTCGAGATAGGGAGAGAGAGACTAAGAGTTCCTTCAGAAACTAAGATTCTACCTTCTTTTCGTTTGGAAGAAGCGTCCATGGAGCTAACTATACCTCTTATAAAGGATTGAGAACGATTTTTATCCTTTCTTATGTCGTCCGTGGCAAAAAGGAGTCGCCACAGTTACTTCTGCGAAAAGTTACGATCCTTCCCATTCATCGTCAACTATAACGACACGTTGTGCACTAACGTGGTACTCGTTGGCACGCTAAATAATCATCTCAAATTTCTGTACAATAGAATAACAATTTTAATTGAATTACAATTTTTAAAAAATTCCTAACACTACTTCACACACTTAAAAATCCCTAGGGACTATTTTCACAGTCCTTTGCAACTTAAGTAAACATGAGGCAAAAAGGAGTCGCCACAGTTACTTCTGCGAAATGTTACGATCCTTCCCATTCATCGTCAACTATAACGACACGTTGTGCACTAACGTGGTACTCGTTGGCACGCTAAATAATCATCTCAAATTTCTGTACAATAGAATAACAATTTTAACACTTAGCACTCGGATGGCGACGCTGAAGCACCACTGAAAATTGTTATGCCATTCTTAAAAATATTCTTCACATTATTATTGTTGGAATTTGGAGGTTAAGGTTTTAATAATGACCCATGTTTTTAATTAAACGGAAAAACATATAATTTTAGGATTCACATAACAGTTTAAAACTAAACAACTAAGTTTACTTATACTTTTGCACAATCCATTTCTCTTTGACTAGCACGCGGTCGCGCGAGCGTCGTTCGATCTCTCATCTATTGCGATCTTCACCGATCTAGTTACACAGTCGCTCACACCAGATGGAGCCACTAGCATCGGGCCATCTTGGAAACGGTTCAAGATTATCATATTTACCTTGAATTGTCAACAATTATTTTTGTTCGTATTTAATAAACTACCAGACATTTACATAGTACAAAAAATTAAAACAAATTGTATAGAATGGAATATTCTAAAATGAAAAAATCTTTCGTTTTTGAGTTAAAATAGCTCCGAGTTGCAAAGGGTTAATTGAATTACAATTTTTTAAAAATTCCTAAAACTACTTCACACGCTTAAAAATCCCTAGGGATTATTTCCACAGTCCTTTGCAACTTAAGTAAAAATTAGGCAAAAAGGAGAATTGTAGTGTAATTTTCTCAGGCAATTATCAGACGAAAATTTTGAAGGTAGAGACGGTGTAAAAGGTAGCAAGGATGCAGGGGAAAATGCAGGATTGCCAATAAACGACCCTAAATAGTGGGTATTAGAGCGAGGAAGCTCGGGGGCTTGTTTAAGGATCGAGGGGGGGGCGGCGTGTCGGGCACAGGGCGCGGCCAGACCCCCGAATACTTCGGCTGCCACAGACACGACCTCGAAATAATTCAAAGATACAAATTGCTCGCGGAACGAGCTCCGCTCTCTCGCCCGCTCGTCAGATCGATACACGGCGGCTGCGGCTTTCTGCCGAGGCCAATATATCGCGAACATATTTCCCGGCGTATTTGTTCGGCTTCGAGCACCGTGTCTGGAAAATATGCGGCCAAGGCGGGACTCTCTTCGAGCCTCGATCAGGCTGTCCCGTTTTTCGAAAATATTATTCAGTGTATAGTAAATTTAATGATTTCGGCGCAAGGTTCGATCGTTCAAAAACAATCAGCAAATGTGCAATTAATAAAGCATGCTTCTCGACGTTTCGATCATAATGTTGATCATTTTCAGAGACGTATTTTGCGTCTGAAAAATAAATTTTTGTATAATATATGTAAACATAGTTAGAAAGAACATTGTGACACAGCCGTGCAAATGCAAACGGAAAAAAGAAAAGAAAATATAACACATACTTGCTGTGAACACAATAACCACATTGAAGAAAAAAATTTTGAGTAACAAAATGGACTTTATTCCACGGTGGCAGATATGTAACTGAAGCAAGTGCCAGCTGAACGTGAGAAAGAATATGTCATAAAGGACGACCTGTTCAGTGATTGGTTTGTCGATATCGATCGATGGTGATTCGAAATCATATTAGGCGGCAAATTTGAATAGCGTAACTGAACAGTCTATTTTAATAGAGACAAAATGCGAACACACTGCGAACAAATTGTGAAAAAAGACAACATAATTTTTGCAGACAAGCAAAAAATATCTGCATTCATGGAAAATTATTCAGTGTACCTCGTTCCTAATACAATTATTTCATTCGAGCGTTTACCGTTTAATTTTATTCATTGTCCTATCTGCAACTTTAAGGGGCTTCTTTCCCTTCGATCCAAAATAACGTGGGGGGAAAAAACAGGACCAAAATTGATGAGAAATATATTTCTCAATGTTGCAGGTCTGCAAAAAAAATTTCACAGATTGTTTCGAACGCTGTCCTGAAAAAAATAAAAGATGTATTAATGTTCTCGGTGCAACGGTTCGATCAAATAAATACATTAAAGCAATTTTGCTAGTTTCATTAAACTTTCAACGTTTCGATCCTAATATGGATCTTTCTCAAGAAAGAAGAAAACTGCGTCTGAAAATTTTTAATAATTTTTTATTATAGTATTGCAATAACCAACAGATTTAAATACAATGTCAAAACTTGTTCTGAAACTTTCGAGGCTAAAGTGTTTTATTAGCCAAAAGTCAGCCAGAAAAGTATACACCGATCGCGAGAGCCCTAATAAAAATCAATTGCCCTTGGCCGGGAAAAGGAAAGAGAATCGCGTGGTTCCGAAAGTTTCCCCGTTTCGCGCGGGTTCTTCCTCGCTGCTAGCAAGTTTCAAGATAGAGACAGATAGCCGGGATAGGTCTTCCTGTCGGAGATTACAACGCGGTTACATCGTAAGAGCATTAAGCGGGGCTTCCTCGCGCTCCGTTTGCACGCGTGACATGCAGTCCCGAATTCAAATTCACTTCATTTGCAAGATAGCCGTCTTTTCGCATCGATTATGGCGCGTTCTGAACCTCCGTCGCTTCCCAAAAACGTTGGAAATAATAAGATTTAATTCACCTTAAAACAATTTATTTGAACGATGTACAATTGACTCGATTTTTCATCGATTTGCTTTTTCTATTCCTTTTGATACTCTGACTATTCGAAAATTTTTTACAATTTTTCCTGCTTAAATGGAAAGCTTAATTTTAATTTTCCTGCTTAATTTTCAGATTGCGTGTTTATAACTTCTTAAAAAAATCATAATCAAGCAATGTTCAGCGACGATTTTAGTTCGACAATTAAAAATTTATAAGATTCATTGCGCCGACTAATTTTTCGATAATGTGCCTCTCATATACAGGGCGTCCCAGCTAACTTGACCACCTTGAATATCTCCCTTAGTGTTAGTAATAGAAAAAAACGTTATAGGACAATATTAACCTAACCGAAGGGGCAATATAATGATTTGGAAAACCTTTTTTCAGGGTCATTTTTTTCTGGATATCAAGGTCATCAATTTTTTTTTTTAACGGAATTATATATTTTTTTATCGCGATGTAATAGTAGGGGTGAAGACCTATTCAATGACATATGATACAATGACCTTTGTGCGACCATTTCTTTTTATGGGGAACAGTTAAGAGTATTGTTTATGAACATGTTCCAACAATAGCCGAAGATATGAAGATGCGCATTAGAACAGCATGTTCCAATATTAGCAATTAAACTATTAGAAGAGCCAGAGAATCATTTATTGTGCGTATACAACAATGTATTCCAAACAATGGTCATCATTTCGAACATTTATTGAAATAAAGTAGTTCAATCAAACCAATTAGTGTAGTAAATTAATCACTGATAATACCTGTAATGCTTTTTGGATTTATCATACCCAAGGTTACACGAAGGTCATTGTATAATATGTCATTGAAGAGGTCTTCACCCCTACTATTACATCGCGATAAAAAAAATATATAGTTGCGTTAAAAAAAAATTGATGACCTTGATATCTATATTGCCCCTTCGATTAGGTTAATATTGTCCTATAACGATTTTTTCTATTACTAACACTAAGCGAGATATTCAAGGTAGTCAAGTTAGCTGGGACATCCTGTATAAATTAGAAGCTTCGAATAAACTCTTCTTGAAAATACTAAAGCATCTCTGAAAAAATAATGACACGAATAGGATTTTGAATGGGAGAAGTTGGAGTTTGTTTAAGAGCGAAGTACAATTGTTTATTTCAGTTTCCCCTGGTTCGAAGGGAGCTCATTGTACCGGTGTTAGGAAGTTTCGAGGGCCGTTCGGCAACTTGACATTACGTATTCGTGTACCGAGTCGGATCGATGTATGCCCCGGACTAAGATTAATGGCCGTCGAGCTTGACGGTCGAGGTTTTTGCCACCGTAACCAAACTACAAACCAGCAGACCCTGTCTCCTTCACTCTCTTTCTCATCGAAACTCCTCCGGCATCTCTTGCACAGGCTGGCCTTCTTCCGACGAATTTGCATACAAGAAAGTCACCCTCTCCTCGGTTTTAAATATTCGCGGCCTTGACGGCTGAGACCTTCGATCCAGTTTGCGGCCTCGTGATTGCTATCTTCGCCCTCCCCCGCGTCGTTCGTAATCGCTCTTGTATTTTTTATCGCTTATTTCACTGGCCGGCAATGAAATTAAAAATTTCTCTGTGCGATAACCGATCCCCTGGAATTTCCCATTTATTTTCACTCCGATTGCATTTTGTTGCCAGGTTCTAATTAGGAGATCAGAACTTTTTGTGTAACTTAAAGAAGTTGACAGTCTTTTGGATTATACAGGGTGTCCCGGTATTGATGGTCCAACCGTGAAGGGGGCGATTCTACAAGAGAAAAAAGTCGAAAATATAGACTAAAATTTTTTCATCCGAAGCTTCGTTTTCGAGAAAATCGAGTATGAAAATGTAGGAAAACGCATGTTATACAATATGAACCGTCTGACGCGTCTGATCATGACCAACCAATTCTACTTCCTGCATATACTAAAGCACGCAACCTTCGGATCTTCAAAACTCGATTTTCTCGAAAACAAAGCCTCAAACGACAGAAATTTATTCCGTATTTTCGACTTATTTTCTCATGTAGAATCACCCCCTCCATGGTTGTACCATCAATACTGGGACACTCTGTATACGTTTCATTCGTTGTGTGAACGTATAGATGAGTTGACAGTCTGTTCGGTCAACTGCTATCATTCGTTGTTGTAAACTTAGATGAGTTGGCAGACAGTTCGACTCATTGTTTGGAAGAGAAACATAGAGAATGACTAAGTTAGATGAGTCGACAATCTTTTTGATCAAATGTTTTATTCATTGTTGCAATTTTAAATTGAGCTGCCAGTCTATTTGATCGAATGTTTTATTCATTGTTGCAATCTTAGAGGAGGTGGCAGTCTGTTTGATTAAATGTTTCATTCATTGTGTAAGTCTTCATTTAAGAAATAACACTCTACAACATAGAGAATAAACTAGGACAAATGACTCGAGCTACAACGAAATGGTCAAGTGAAAAAATGTGATTGATGGTTGACAACGCGTCATCATCATGACGTTTATTAAAACGCAGTGCTTCCGTCGGATGCAGGTGAACGCATTCCGGAGGAATTTCCAGGCGTTATCGCGCCTCCGTAAATATATTTTAACGAAGACACTTCCGGTAACGAGCCGCCTAATTAAGCGTCCGGCCGATCGATTAATTGGGAAAGACGTGTCTCGCACGTGGTCCAACATGCTCTCTCTCTCTATATATATAGTCGGATCAAAAACGAGAATTAATTGGACGCGAGACAAAGACGCAACTGCGTTGATTAACCGTGCTTCAATTATGTACAGGAATATCCCAAATACAGATTAAATAGTATACATTCTGAAAATTGCTCTACTATAACGAAACCCCTAAGCAAGAATCCACTGATTTCAGGTCGAGATCCATCGCAACAAATCTATCTCGTCTAACCTAGATCGCTTCTGTATTATGGATCTTTTACCTTGAACAGTGTAGCGTGGCTCTCGTACCAGCAAAGTGAAACGACGGGATGGTAGTAAAATGATCGTAAAATTTCGTACTGAGCCGTGTTTCGTCTCGGATTCAAGGAGAGAGAGCGAGAGAGAGAAAGATAGGTTAAGGAGATCTCCGTGAATACCAAATCAGAATATTCGCGAGATGAATAAGAACACGGACAATCGGATCGATTTATTATTTGCTTGGTGTGAGCACTCGATCTTCGAAGAACTAGGTTGGATCGAAATCTCGGATCAATTCCGATTGGATGTTAGCTAGGTTCTACTGGATGTTAGCTAGATTTTATTGGATGATAGATCTTATTGGATACTGAAAAAGTCATTTTAAAAAAATTATTCCGAGAAAACTACTCGATGGATCGATTTGATTCTTTCTTTATCGGATAGGGGATACTTTATAGACTATTTTAAAAAATTGCCATAGTTTTGTGTCCACAGATATGACTGCGAGATTAATTTGCTTATACTATGTTCTGATGCATGTTCTTCTCTTACCGTGAAAAAAGTCATTTTCAAAAAATTATTCCAAGAAAACTACTCAATGGATCGATTTGATTCTTTCTTTATCGGAAAGGGGGTACTTTATAAACTATTTTAAAAAATTGCCATAGTTGTGTGTCTACAGACATTACTGCAAGATTAATTTCCTTACACTATGTTCTGATGCATGATCTTCTCTTACCGTGAAAAAGGTCATTTTCAAAAAATTATTCCAAGAAAATTACTCAATGGATCGATTTGATTCTTTCTTTATCGGAAAGGGGGTACTTCGTAGCCTATCTAAAAAAATTGTCAACGCTGTACATTCATAATCATGATCGCAAAATTAGTTCCAATACACCATGGTCCGATACACTCTTTTAGAGGGTGATTCTGACAAATTTACAAAAACTGATCGTTTGAATTTTTCCGCGTATTTGACTAGGGTGGTAGATGGAAGAAATTAGTCGGCCTAAAAGTGTACGGGGAAGAAGAACCGCGGAATGGGGACAGGCATACGAGGAAAGAGCCGAGCCGAGCCGAGCCGAGGGTGTAGAACCGGATATTGCGCGAGATAAAAATCAAATTAACCTGGTATTCCGGGGCAGCGACGAGCCCGAAAGAAGTTCACCGGGTTTCTGCCGGCCCGGTGAAGGAAACCCGACATTTACATTACGCTCTGACCCCCTTTGCCGTGTCTCCCTCGACGCAGCCCCAGCGCCGGCGAACCTGTAAACGTTTACACCGATAGCTTTTCGCTTCCACCTACAGCTACAGCAGCGCGGCGATAGCACAGCTCGCTTGTAACACGAGGTACACATCGTTCAACGAGGCCCGCACCGTTTCCCACCCTGTTCGGCGTGTTATAATATCATAGGGACAAGAGAGATCCTACAACCCTTTGTGTCCCGAACGCTACTCCAAAGCGATGTTACATACCAAATGCGCTCTGAACATTTTCTGTCGGTTCCGTTGCAAAACCTCGCTCGGCCTGCTACCCTTCTGATGACAAAAAACGTCTACCCTCGACGCCACTGCTGTTTCAATGTTGCTTGCACGGTGACTAACAACTACAACAATTTAGAGACAATCCGTAAAACCGACCTGGTCAAGTGAGCAGTAAATTCTGTTTATGTACGTCGAAACAGATGCTGTACTTTGTTGAACGCGATAAAGAATGATTGAACCCTTGAAAGTGTGAAAGTAAAACATTACGGTACTTTGTGGAAAACCCCACATCCTAGAAATATTGGGAAATACCTGACACGCCCCTTCATTTTTATAGTATGCCGTCCTCCCTTCAGGTATGAAGGTACGTACCGCCGCTCTCGCGTTTGGATAGTTCCCGTCTTGTAGACACCTTCCGACAACATCTTCTTATAGTTAAATATATTTTCTTCCACCGTCTTCATATAATTATTTTTCCACATAACCTCTCAACAGAAAGTGATGTCTTGCGAATATTTATCCAATTACAGGAAAATTGAGTAGACGAAATATAAAAATTTTAAAGACATCAATATATTATTTTTCATCTATTACGATTATTGACACAACATCGCCTACTTTCTGGACACCCTGTGCACGTGACGCAGTACGCTCCAAGCACAGCTCTGGCCATCTTTATGCAAAAGCAACGGCACTAAAGTCGCTCTTCTCGCTGCTCTTTCGCACGCATCCCGCGACTCATCCCCTTCCTGCCTATTCCACCACTCTATTCCGTTTTTCTCGGGGAACAGAGCGACCCCAAGAGCGACGAGGGTAATTGCCAAAGTTTAAAGGGGGATTCGGGATCCTGATTGAACCCACGGAACTCCCTTCAGGAACCGGGTGTCGCGGGTTTTTACGACCGCGTTCATTTCCTCCGAAACGCGGGCGAAACGGTGCTGGATGGCGATTATAAATTCGCTAAGGCCATGGGTGTACGAGGGGGTTTCCGGGGAGAGTGGAAAGGCAACGGTCGTTGCCTCGTGTTTCAGGTAGGCGGAATAAATTGTGCGTCGGCTCGTATATTGCGGATTCCCCGCTGGAATGTCGCTTTTCGGCTGACCTACTTGTAGATCGGCCCCCGGTGTCGTTACTCGCCGCCTTCCAGCGATTCGCTAGCAGATTTCGCTCGCTTAACGCCGACCGAGAATTTTTCCTGGCTCTCCGAACGATCCAGCCTGTCGTCATGCGCCCGTATCGATCGTTAAAAAAATTTCTTTCAACCTAATTAACCCTTAAACTGCTATGGGACGTCGTTCGAACGATTTCGAACAGTTTATAAAATATTTTAACAAATTATTTGTCCAAGTCCTTGTGATAATCTCAATTGAAAATGTTCGAAGGTACTATATGAATTTTTATCAGACCCACCGTCAATTTATTTTCTGGGAAAAATTAATTTATTTTCGTACGGATCCATTTGTTTGCAACCTCAATATTTGAGGAATCTTTTAGCGGGATGATGAGGATGACGCGTTCGTTTTTGCACCGAACGGCTTCTGGATACGCGGAGGCAACAGTTTCGCCGCGCTTTATATCTGCTTTGCACCGTCCTCAGGGCCCCGAGCTTCATCCCTTTGCGCGGCGGATTAATTTCGAGCGGTTCTACTCGCGCGCACCTGTCACGTCCGACGCGTCGGAACTCCGACGTTTTTTCGACGAGCGGCGCCGTCGACGAAGCCTCGCGAACGGTGACGAGCGTTGACAAAAACTTTCGGACTCCCTCTGTGCACGTTCTCGTCATTGTTGTTCTCGCTACTGTTCGGCACCCTTCGAATAACGTTCTAATCGAAGGGACGCGTCGAATTTTGTTTACGTTGTAGCCTCCTTCTGATATGAGCTTGAGGTTTTTCATGGTGAACGCGTTCGTTTAGTATTCAATTTGTAAATATGTGACTTGAACTTTTTCGAGAAGTTAGAAGAATTAAAAACTATTTTGAAAAAACTGAACAAGACGTTGTTAGTTTCATTTTATTGTGAACTAAATTCTTCATTTTTAGTTCCACTTGTACGAAACTTTCATCAATAGCTTCAATCATATTTTGTAAATATGAAAATGTGACTTGAACTTTTTCGAGAAGTTAGAAGAATTAAAAACTATTTTGAAAAAACTGAACAAGACGTTGTTAGTTTCATTTTATTGTGAACTAAATTCTTCATTTTTAGTTCCACTTGTACGAAACTTTCATCAATAGTTTCAATCATATTTAGAGGTTTTTCAAGGTAAACGCGTTCGTTTACTGTTCAATTTTTAAATATTAAAATATTCGACTTTTTTTTACAAGTTTGACTTTTTCACGTTGGCCTATTTTGAAAATTTAAAAAATACGTTTCGTGGATCTGTGTCAATTGTGCATATCCTGAGTGCTTCATCATCGAAACCCGAGGGGAGGGGTAAAAACAGAGGTAGAATTTTATCGCGGCAATCTTTCATAAAATTCAGATAAACATGGGGGCCGCCGGAGGCACTCGTAAATAAACGGCGGTCGCCGTAAATCCCGAAGAGAGGCTCTCCACGCGACAAAACGAACGTTCTTTCCTCGTTCCGGGGCTAGCATCCGTGGAAGTGGCGTCAGTTACACGCGTCCTTCCGGAAAAGGGGGTCCTTCCTTCCTTCCCCCCCGTTTCCTCTCGGGGCAGGATAAATTTCATTCGAAACACACACACACACACACACACACGGACGCGGAGGTAGCGAAGGAGAACAAGGAGATCAAAGGCCGACCCCGGATACGTTCGGTATTCTCTTTGCCAACCGGCATAAATGACGCTTATCTCCCGGCCTTTTTTCCGCGGGTCTCTGAGCTTTTTACGGGGCCGAGCCCCCGCACCGGTTCTAATTTCCCATTCTTATACGGCGTCGCTCTTTTTGCATGTGTTGTTCACCGCGATAACGTTTACTTCCTACATTATTAGCTCGACATACTTGACCACATCTCCGTACCAGTGAGACATGTTTTTACCTGGATGCAAGCCTGAATTGGGGAAATAATGGATAGTGTGCAGTGAAGTCTGGAAATTTTTTTAAATAGTCTTTAAAGTACCCCTTTTTTGTTAAAAAAAGAATCAGATCGATCGATTCAGCAGTTCTCTCGGAATAATTTTTCGAAAATCACCTTTTTCACGATGCGAGAGGATCAGGCCTGGAACTATGGTGTAAGCAAATTAATTTTGCAACCGTGTCTATGAACCTACAACTTTGGCAATTTTTTTAAATAGTCTGTAAAATACCCCTTTTTCGTTAAAAAAAGAATCAGATCGATCCATTCAGCAGTTCTCTCGGAATAATTTTTCGAAAATCACCTTTTTCACGATGCGAGAGGATCAGGCCTGGAACTATGGTGTAAGCAAATTAATTTTGCAACCGTGTCTATGAACCTACAACTTTGGAAATTTTTTTAAATAGTCTGTAAAGTACCCCTTTTCATTAAAAAAAGAATCAGATCGATCCATTCAGCAGTTCTCTCGGAATAATTTTTCGAAAATCACCTTTTTCACGATGCGAGAGGATCAGGAGTGGAACTATGGTGTAAGGAAATTAATTTTTCAGCCGTGTCTATGAACCTACAACTTTGGCAATTTTTTTAAACAATCATCAAAGTACCTACTTTTTAATAAACCAAGAATGGAATCGCTCCATTGGGTGGTTTTCCCGGAATGAATTTTTGAGAATGCCCTTTCTCCAACTATCACACCCTACTCTATCAGACACGTATTCTACACACCCTGTTTCTGAAAGTATTCAGAGGTCTCACGATGCACTTTTCTTGGTCTGTTTCAGGTGAGCGAGATTTCGTCGCGTGCATTAGCGGCCAGAGGAACTATGTGTACGTAAAACAGCGTCGAACAAAGATAAATCCGCCGATTTACCGAACGGTGAAAAAGTAGGCTAAGCCGTGAGGCGTTTCGGAATAGCTCTCTCTCTCTCTCTCTCTCTCTCCGTGGAGGGAGATGAAAGAAAAGAGAGAGCACTTTGCGGCCGGCCGCGTTCTAATGGCGACGTTAGCCTTCCTTGGTAGCAACGTGGAATCGATACAGGGCACGAATGCAGATTAACCGACCCGCTAATGAAATCTCGGGGGCCCCCGAGTTAAGGCGAAATTCCAGGCCCTTAAAATCCTTTAATCATGCCCGATGAATGGCTACGATCGAATACCGTTCCAACAACAAATTTGCGGGGACCCGCAACGCGATACTTTCCCTATGGTGGACCCACGGTTAGGCGAACGATCGACCGGAGATTATTCTTCCACCGTGTTCGGGTTCGTGTACATTTGTCTGACCCGTTTCGGGCTATTCCACTTCGCCGCTGAACGGAGTCGGCCGATGTTACGTTCGCTTCGGGGTTAAGCCCTGGAATAGTGCTACGGTTAGGGCATTCCCACGACCTAAAACATCCTGTGTTTGTTCACGTAGTTTTCTACTAACAATTTCATGTTTATTCGTACTATAGAAATTGTCTTTTATGATCGTAGACAGTGTTTTACACCATTCAGGAAAGATTCAATTTGGAAAGGGTTGTTGCTGCTCGTTTACTTAATCTACTTTGAGAATTAAATTTTTGTACATAATCCAGAAGCTATAATCTTTTTAATAACGCAAAAGTTGAAACGATCCATCTACTAGTTTCCTCGAAATAATTTTTTGATAATCACCTTTTTTCGCGATTAGAGGGGATTTAATGTGAAACTAAGGAAGTTCATTTTGCAATCATGATTGTGAATGTACAGCTTTGACAATTTTTTTAAATAATCTACAAAGTACCCCTTACGATGAATGAAGAATGGAATCGATCCAGTCAGTGGTTTTCCCAGAATGAATTTTTCACCGGTACATGAAAAATGCAATGTGTACTCACAAATTCTATTGTTGATTCTGTTTCAACGTGAAAGTATAATTCTATCCGGTCGATATTAACATACAGTTTACGTTTGTAAATCTGTTAAGAGACGAGTGAAACCGCGCCGGAACAGCCCCCGTCAAACAGCCGAACGATTCGTTATCGGTGAATAACGTGTTAATTCGTCGATTCCGGCGGTGATCAAATTGGATCGAATGGATTAACATTTTAATTAATATTGAAGTGCATAAAATATTTGCGCAAGATTAACCTGCTAAACCGGATGATTTCTCGACCATGAATACAATATAAGCGCAAATAAAAGAGAATAACGGCTCGATTCAGCCGATTTATCTCGCGATCAATTCAAATACAATTTCATACACTTTGCTATTTGAGAATACAATTGTACAGAGAACGCAAATAACTAATAACATTATAAACCGTAAAGAAAATTTCCAGAACGATAGACAAAAATTACATTAAATGCATGCCGGTAAAATTTGCAGCACCGAACAGAAATAACAGTATGTTTATACACTCCGAACCCGCAAACAATAAAAAGAATAACGAACGCTAACAGAAACGTAGATAAAATGAATATTAATTTTAGGTTAACCAAGAGTCTTTTAGTCGACGGCGAAGAGGAGCTAAATACTGTGTTACGGAAAGTAACAGGCGGAAGTCGTAATTTTCATAAAGATTCTCCGTCTAATAATTACCGTGCGCGTACATTCGCCCATTAAGCCCCGGCAAAACGTATCACTCTAAGCGGATAAATGAGTTTTTACGAGCACGCTGTGTACGAAGCTCTTCTCTCCCCGTATCCCGGGAATCCTACTCCGTGTTTCCCCGGAGCTAAAAACGAGATGCGTGGGCGTTCTCTGTTTGCCGTGTAAAAAGGACGCGTCTTCGGTAGCGACGCGACTATGAGCGTCGTTCCGCAAATTTAGAACCGGCGGATATCGACGCAAATTGTAGGAAACGGTAAATAAGATGCTGCGCGGATAAGAAGAACGTATCGTAAATATTCTGTTTCCGTTGGGAACTGGGTGGAGGATCAAGAATAAAGCGTAGTCGGTTCTCGATCGCGAGGATCCACGGGAAAATGGAAAACGATTCTCCGGGAAACACGAGACGTGAAACATTCAGGGATCGAAACAATCGCTGCAATAGAGGCTCGGATTCCTGCAAAGTAAACTGCAAACTCGACTTTATCTTGTTCGGAATGAGGATGGCAATCGTGAGAATTCACTGGTATGCGACGCCTCTTGAAATTAATAAGGTCAGGTTCTAGTTTAGATTTAGTAATTTTTGTCATGAATTCATCCGTTAATCGTTAGATAAAATTTTTTGTCGAAGGAGAAGGTAGCCAGAAAAATTGTAAAATTAATCGACGAGAGAGAATTCGTGAGAATTCACTGGTATGCGACGCCTCTTGAAATTGATAAGGTCAGATTCTTGTTTAGATTTAGTAATTTTTGTCATGAATTCATCCGCTAATCGTTAGATAAAATTTTTTGTCGAAGGAGAAGGTAGCCAGAAAAATTGTAAAATTAATCGACGAGAGAGAATTCGTGAGAATTCACTGGTATGCGACGCCTCTTGAAATTAATAAGGTCAGATTCTTGTTTAGATTTAGTAATTTTTGTCATGAATTCATCCGTTAATCGTTAGATAAAATTTTTTGTCGAAGGAGAAGGTAGCCAGAAAAATTGTAAAATTAATCGACGAGAGAGAATTCGTGAGAATTCACTGGTATGCGACGCCTCTTGAAATTAATAAGGTCAGGTTCTTGTTTAGATTTAGTAATTTTTGTCAGGAATTCATCCGCGGTCTAATCGTTAGATAAAATTTTTTGTCGAAAAAGGAGGCAGCCAGAAAAATTGTAAAATTAATCGACGAAGCTGTCGGTGGTTTTAATATATCATCGAATATTGGGAAGAAGATAGTCAGACGCGGAATTAGCAACTTTCCAATCAATCAATTACGTTCCTTAAGGTCGCGGCCGCAGTCGTCCGTTCGGATTATTGGGTTTTCAATTTTAGCCCACGGAAAAAGCTTGCTCGGTGTACACACGGCTCCCGGGGGCGGCGGCTACAGAGAGAGAGAGAGAGAGAGAAAGAAAAAAAAAATAAAGCACAGCCATCGATCAATGGGAACGACGGGAACGTAGGGAACGTTGGAACCCGCTTCCTTTCCCGATAATTAAGTCCGCGTTACCTGTAATTATGCGCGCAACGAATACCGACGCCGGATTACATCGGCCCGCGAGAATTACTTTGCATTACACGTGAACGGAACCGGTGCACGCGCGGCCGCACGAGGCCAGATATACACCCAGCGTGCATAAGTCACCATTAATTACAGTGCTATTGGCGTGATTTATCGTGTGCTTGGTTAGTCGGAATTACGATTACGCGTGTTTGCCCGGGCCGAGTGGTTCGGGCCTGTCCTGGGACGGGTTAATGTCCGGCTCATGGCGACTCTACTCCCCAAATTATACTACTTTCGTTTGCCACTTTCAGATTTAATCGAATACCATCTCCGTTAAGACGATTTTCTCAACAATTTCTCGACAGGATATTAATCATAGCTTGACTACTTTATTTCCCCTTGTGACGTGGTCTTCCTAATTGCTGACTCGAACTACTAGGTTCACTATTTATATGTGACTTCAATGCCACTTTGTGCATATTCAAGCTTGTGTAACTGTGTTTAAAATAAGTCGCACGACAGTCTATCTAGACTCGTTCTAAAGGTCAAAGTATATACTTTCACCTCCACAAATTTATTTTTACTCCACTATGTTACCCACGCCTGCAAGTGAGCGGAAAACCGAAGACGATTCTCAAGCGAATATCCAGATATTCAACCGTGTCTGTATTGAACTCTCATCTTTCTAATGACAGCAAAAAAAATCACCTTAAGGTCTTGACAATTTTTCAGAAATTCTCCAAGCCCTCTGAATTTCAGCATATTAATTTCACTAATTATCGTGATCGACGGATCTAATACTGTATCATTAAACTGTGTCCCGAGTATTCTTGGAACAACAAAGAATGGTTGCCCGATTGAAATTCTACCCGGTCTCGGTCCTGGGTCGGGCCATTCTACTTGCGTTTTCCCGCACATCGAGTTACACTACTCGAATTACCCTCCGCGGCCGGATTGGCTGTCGTCTAAACGGGTGCGCTTTTAGAATCCGGTTCTCAACATCGTTACGCGGGTTGTCCGACCTATTCCGGAACATTCTACTTCGTCAGCGCGTGCATACGAGCGGACGCGCGAGCAACGCTCTATATATGTATATATACGCGTCCGGCCTATTACAGACTGTTCTACTGTCGGCGCAGCCTCGTCCCAGCATATTCTATTTTCGCCGGGTCTCTCTGTGTGCAATCGGTCTGCGCTTCATTTTATTCTATTTCGGAGCTGGGCTGCATCGATTCGCAGCCGCGTCCAATCCACTGCCCTGCTAAACACGTCCGTGTGGACATTAACCCTTTGCCCTAATGTCCCATATCCCAAACGTCAAGTACTTCCGGCGACGATCTTGACTTGACAAATCTGTGACATGCAGGAATGTTTCACACGAAATTGAAGAAGGAACTACTTGGTAATGTTTCACTATTCGTCGATGTAGACTACTTTATTTCCTCCAGTGGTCCAGTCTTCGTAATCGTCTACTTGAACTACCAGCTTGTCACTGCTCTTTTTATATTCTTGGATTAATCGCTGACTTGAACTACTGGTTTCCACGAATTTCGTCGAATAAAACAGATAGCTGCACAAGAAATTCGAAAAAAACGAAGGACACCGGGAAAACAGTGATTTATAGAAGGGTGGAAGGGGCGTTCGTAGAAAGAAGATTGCGGGAAGAATATTTTAATATTCCGTTCGAGCTGGACGTCAGTTTCGTGCGCTTTTAGGGGATCTGCATGAACTGCATCGGTTGTCAGGATGCATCGGTGGCGGGACAAGTTATTCCGACCTCGGGGCTCTAAGCCGGACAAATTTATCGCCGCACGGAATTTGCTTCGCTTCCGGCGGAAAACGTTGTGCACGGAATCGATTTTTCTTTTCGAGGGCTGCCGTGAGAGTCTCTAAAGAGAGTGTGTGTGTGTGTATGTGCGTGTGAGGGAGGCAAGGGGGGAGAGAGAGAGAGAGTACACGTCGGTGTACCTTGCGATAATTGCCCGAGTATTATATGTATAGCCGGTGGCGCGCGAGAGAGAGCCAGTCCATAAGTCATCGTTAATTACGACGTTATTGTCCGACGTGATTTATCGCGCGCTTCGCTGTGCTTGCGGCCGCTGCACGCCGCCTGTTATCGTCTACGCCGGTTCTATATTTCTTTCGGCATGATTTAGACGTCGATGGAAATCGATCCCCCGACCGGCCCGATCTGTATCGCTTTGCCAACGTGCCCTTGTCGATCGATCCCCATTAATCGGCGATTTCGCACGCGTGCACCCTTTGCCCTGCGATTTCATTGCAGCTACGGTCATTAGAACTTGCTTAAAAAATTTCTTAAAAAGACCACATAGTATTTATTATATAGACTAACCGTCAACGACAGGAACATTTAATTTTCAGACTATGGCAAGTTAAATAAAAATTCATTTCATCCCTTAATAGTTCTTCTAAATGGGAATCAATATTCTTAGATTTTTCTAATCTTTTACTGTTTGAAATTCCAATTTCTTCGTAAATGTATAAAGTAATTAATTCCGAGCAAGACGATTGTCCGGCGAACCGTAATTCAGCGAACAAGTCATTAGAAGTTGCTTAAATATTTCTTAAAGAGACCACATAGTATTTATTATATAGACTAACCGTCAACGACAGGAACATTTAATTTTCAGACTATGGCAAGTTAAATAAAAATTCATTTCATCCCTTAATTAGTTCTTCTAAATGGGAATCAATATTCTTAGATTTTTCTAATCTTTTACTGTTTGAAATTCCAATTTCTTCGTAAATGCATAAACTAATTCCGAGCAAGACGATTGTCCGGCGAACCGTAATTCAGCGAACAAGTCATTAGAAGTTGCTTAAAAATTTCTTAAAAAGACCACATAGTATTTATTATATAGACTAACCGTCAACGACAGGAACATTTAATTTTCAGACTGTGGCAAGTTAATTAAAAATTCATTTCATCCCTTAATAGTTCTTCTAAATGGGAATCAATATTCTTAGATTTTTCGAATCTTTTACTGTTTGAAATTCCACCGAATTTCTTCGTAAATGCATAAACTAACTAATTCCGAACAAGACGATTGTCCGGCGAACCGTGATTCAGCGAACAAGTAGAACATGCATTTTTCTTGGAAAAGCGCAGTCGCTCGCATCGATTCACAGATTCTATAATTCACGAGCTCAAAGAAGAATGACCGCAGTCTATCAGGAGCACCATATCATTTCAAAGAGACTGAACACCGGCTCCGAACTGAATTTAACATCTCCCAAGCTTTAGAAATGGATGCGCCCATAGTCGGCTGGATAAAAAAAAAAGAAAAAAAAAACTTCTTGCACTCGATGCGCCAGTGGTAGACAAAGAAATACAGATCCTCCATACAGCTACCTCGGAAGAAGAAAGCAAAGAAACGGCCGACCGGTGAAACGCAGGGGAAGAGAACGAACGAAAGAGAGAGAGAATAAACGTTGGTGTGCTCGTGCATGCGAGTGCACCGGCGCTATGCAAACCGGGGGATGCGGCTCGGTTGCACGCGTCTTCGATGTTCCCCTCGTGTTCTGGCCGACGGCCAAACGAGCACGGGAACGATAGATCGTAATCGATGCTGTTTTGCGATGAAAACCGTGCAAGACGATTCCGTCGGGCTCGTAAATCTCTGATGCGAATTAATGTCGATGCATCGGCGCGTCTGTGCGCTCGCCGAGTACATTTCCCGATGGAAAGCGCGATTATAATTCGTACCCTGACGATTGAATATGTAGCTGGCAGATTTAAACGCTCTATGCATTAGTTGAATCAGATAAATATTCCTCTTCGTTAACATGGAGGCCTGGAACACATTGCAGACGATTTTCCACGATTTATATAAATAATAATCAACACAACATTCCACTTTGTTACATCAAGTCTGAACAGCAATTTTTCTACGTTTTGTTAATCGACAAATTGCTTGATAAAATTTCTTAGACAAAGCAGAATATTGTTGTGTCATAAAAATCGATAAACAAGCACACAGAATGATCAAAGCAAAGAAACTCTCGATCGCGTTTTAATATTCCAGTCATTTGCGAGCGATATTTCCGCGCGGATCGTTGATTACAAGCTTTTGTCGGCTCGGCGTTTTCCTCGGTGCATTGTCTCGCGGGTCGATGCAGAGGCTCGTGCTCACGCACAGCCGTTCTTCGTGCATCGTAATTTTCCTGCAGCCCCTTCGGGTGCGTGCGTGTCGAGCGTGCGTCCCGCGGGACGATCGTAATGCAAATTCCAATTTAATCTCGCATAATGGCTACCGAGACGCTCTCCCGGCGCTCTAGCGAGACCGTGCGCGCGCTCGCTCGCTGCTATTTTCTACGTGGCTCCTCGTGTACGAAAGCTCTCCTCGTTTCTGAGGGATGAAGAATTTCCGGCGGTTGCAAAATTGTTTGCAGATTCCGGACGCGGGAGTAGCTCTACGGATCGTCGCGTCGGCCGCATCGAATGTCAGCCATACGCGACCGAGGACATTAATTTTAGCCTGTTATGCGCTCCCAAGAGAGATTATTAACTACTCTTGCGAAGCTTGCCACGAGATAGAACGAAAGTCGCTGCGTTGAAATGCAGATTTTACCGCAATTTTTTGTAACCCTCGGTTTCATTCAGTTTCTATTCGTCCTTGGAATCAGCGAGGCTTTGTGTAACAAGATTTATGTCATTTGTTGCGCCAAATGGTGCGATAATCGAGTACCCGTACTACTTATTCCACATCAGTCGATTGCTGTTTCTCTATTCGTTGATCCTCACTACTTTATTTCCTCCTGTGATTCAGTCTACGTAATCGTTGACTTGATCTACTAGTTTAGTAACCACGCTCTTTTAATATTGTCGGATTAATCGTTGACTTAAACTTCTAGGTCCTCGCGTATTCGAAACACGGTCGGAGTAATCGTTGACTTGAACTACTAGTTTAGTAACCACGCTCTTTTAATATTGTCGCATTAATCGTTGACTTAAACTTCTAGGTCCTTGCGTATTCAAAACACGGTCGGAGTAATCGTTGACTTGAACTACTTGTTTAGTAACCACGCTCTTTTAATATTGTCGGATTAATCGTTGACTTAAACTTCTAGGTCCTCGCGTATTCGAAACACGTTCGGAGTAATCGTTTACTTGAACTACTTGTTTGCTCGTGCAGCTTAACACTGCTAACCCAATAATTGACCTAAACTACTAGATCACAGGACTAGAACACTTCCTAAATCGCTAATTTAGAACATAAATTTGATCAGACTCCGAAAGCATTAACAAAAAGGCCCGTCATCCGGCCGGAAGCGAACTGGGAAATCGGGGAAGCAGAGTTTTCAGGTGAATAAATATTAGAACCGGTGTTCTCGTCGATCCGGCCGAGAAAAATCGCTTGTTCCGTTCTCGAAAACCGGCCCCGAATATAAATTTCCGTCGCGTTTCTCGGCCGGAGGCCAGGCGAACTGGAGCGAATCGGAACTTTTCGTCTTCGTTCCCTTTTCCGCGGTGGGTTTCCGCGGCGCGAGAACAAAAGCCGATGCCGGTGTGGAATAGATAAAGGTCGGAGAGGATCCAGGCCCGGTTAGGTTGGGAGAGGAAGTTGGCAGAGGCAGGTTCGCCACCGGAAGTGGGCTGGCTGGCCCTGCTCCAAAGATCCATCGACCCTTCAAAACTGCTGCGAAAAGACGCCTGTTTATTCCCACGATGCCCTTCTTCCCCCTTCTGCTTGCGAGAAAACATAAGAATCCTTCTGAAACTTCCGATGAAAATGGTGTCGAAACATTAACGTTACTAAAATTTGGAATTCGATCGATATTCAATTTGACTCTTCCATAAAATTGAACATACGTACAGGGTGTAAAAAAATGTTTGGTGTTGGCTGCCATAGGCGTGTTCTGCATCTACGGATCGATGAAGAGCTGTTAAAAAAAGTTGCCGCAAAATTGTCCTTGACCTTGAATCTCAAGGTCAAATATTTGTTCACGATGAATACAATGCGATAAAAAAATTTCACCTTAAAATTCAAGATAAAGGACAATTTTGCGGCAACTTCTTTTTTCTCAGATCTTCATCGATCCCAAGATGTAGAATACGCCTATGGCAGCCAAGATCAAACATTTCGTTACACCCTGTACTCTGTAAAAAATTGTCGCTTCAAATCTACTGTTAATAATAAAAGTAATCCGTCTTTCTTGACGCTGAAAATAGTGTACTGGATAAAAGATGGATCAGAGCGTATATTACTGTGTTTCCCAGCGGGCTTATCGTCGATTTTAATAACGCACACAGTGCAAGCGACAGAAAAAAAAATTAGAAAGAGTCGAGCCGAGGAAATTGGGGCTAGGAATCCGGTTGGAAATGAAATGACAAGAGCGTGAATCTGCTCTCGCGTAGGGAAGAGAGTGAAAGAGTGAGAGAGATGGAGAGAGAATGCTGTTGGCCCGTATCCAGCGGGTCCGTTCCTAGCAATAGGAAAATTGCCCGAGATTACGGGGTTGAAACTCATTCCTCGTAAGAAAAATCGCGGTGCGTTAAAAGCCCCGGGACGGTTATTAATTCGAATGCCGGTCGCGTGGCCCCGGCAGAGAAGACACGAGTGCCAGACACGGTTCGTTGAAACGGTGGAGAGAGAGAGAGAGAGAGAGAAAAAAAAAAGGGAAACGTTGGGCCGGGGAAAAAACGGGGAAAAAATGGAACGAGACGACCCGCCGCTCGCCGTTCGTCGACGGGTTTTCGCGTGCGGGGGCGTTATTACGGCTCGCGGTAAAAGCTTCGCGATTATTTACAACAGCGCGAAATGTCGCCGACCATCTGGGTCAATTGCGGATAATCCGTCGTCGCGTCGCTGACGAAACGGACTTTTACCGTCGTCCCGCGACAGATCAAGGTCCCGAGAGCGATTATGCTTGCGACGAAACCGGAAATTAGTGCACGGTACCTCTGACAACTATGTGGGAACACCAAAAATACGGATATTTCATTCGGATGTACATCAATCACTGTAGACTGGAGATTGTTTTACATTTGTTGCGTCCGAAGATTTTTAGGAATGATTAAAATAATTGTCTTGCTGAAGGATGTACAAATTAAATTATATTCCGTTTCAGAGTGGACACATCCTTTGGCAGAATAATATAAATTTATACAGGGTGTTCGACTAAGGGTGGGAGAAAATTTAAGGGGTGGTTTTGCATGACAATATAAGTCGAAAATGAAGAATAAAAAAATTGCGACTCCGGCGTCGTTATTTAGTTATTAACCCATAGCACTCGAGTGGCGCCACTAAAAATTGCTGTACCATTATTCAAAATATTGTTTACATTATTAAATATGTTGGTATCTAATCAATTACTAAACATTTAAGCATTTTATGAGCTATTATATCAATTTCATATCCAACAAATTTAAAAAATCAGAGGGAATATCTAGGTGGGAAGAAATGTTTAACTTTCGAATTAAAATAGCTCCGAGTGCAAAGAGATAAAATGTGAACCCATAACTAAATAACGAAGTCGAAATCGCAATTTTTTTATTCCACATTTTCGACTTATATTGTCATGGAGAACCACCCCTTACATTTTCTCCCACCTGTAGTCGAACACCCTGTATAAACGTTTACAATTATTAGAGATGTGTGTCTTCAACCTGGGATGAAATTTTATTTTCAATTAATGAAAAATTGAACGATATCCGCTCGCGTATTTTATTCATTCTTTAAATATCTTGGGAGGAAGACACACACCATTAAATCAAATTAATTACATCTTCAGCAGGGGAGTTTCACTTTAATTCGCGTTTTAATTTCCTGCCGGTTTTAATCACGAAACAGGGAATTCCAGATGAATTTCATAAGCCGACGGGAAGAGCGGGCTAATATTCTCGTCAGTCGTTAGGCCGGTGGCATAATCTCGCGTCGAGATTAGTCCTGCAGCCGTTATCGCGACCGCTCGTGACAATTTATAGTAATTCGATTAACGCTGCTGGCACGGCAGTGTCGATATAATAACAGAAACGGTCTTTTAGCTGTCGAACGTAGAATCCGGTGAATTTCATCGACGATCAAACGAAACGTCGCGACGATTAACAATTACTCGATCGGCAGTTGTTGTTCGTCGTTCGATGAAATTTACAGTCGCTGTATCGCGATTAACCGCGTTTATCGGCACGACTCGAGAGAGTTGTTCCGATCGAGTCTAAACACGGCCGCGTGTTATTAACTCGGATTACGCGCGTGGGCGGGATTGTTTCATTGTTCGATTGCTATGTCTCGCGACCTAGACCTCGATCTGCACGGTCGAGAAGCAACAAATGCTGTGCTTCTCCCTAATAATATGTAGATTCAGCAAATTGTTAAAATTGTTCTTTCACAGAATAATCGCGAACGAAATAATTATGTTAGCGAGGATGACTTAACCCTTTGCACTCGGAGCTATTTTAACTCGAAAATTAAACATTTCTTCCGACCTAGAATAATTCCATTCCATATGATTTCTTTTTATTTTATGGATATGAAATTAATATAACACCTCGTACAATACTTAAATGTTCAGTAATTGATTAGCTACAAACTTGTTTAATAATGTAAACAACATTTTGAATAACAGCACAGCAATTTTTGTGGACACTCTGAGATCGCCACTCGAGTGCTAAGGGTTAAAATTATGAAATAATCGCCCTCAGATAATGTGCTAGGCAGCATCGATGCTAAACAAATGAATTTTACAAGAGAAACATAAAACGTTATATCTCGTTTAGTGTACAAGATTCTGTGCTTTCCTTTAGTAATAGACAGTGAACAGAATTTCCAAACTTCATTTAACTAAAGACAGAAAAATAGAATAAACAACAAATGCGAAGAATTGTCGAGAAACCTCGCCAGCAAGAATTAAGTTAATTTCGAAATTCGATCAAGAAATGTCCAAAGAGTGGTAGCAAGAGAATAGTATTAAATACCGTGTATTTCCTAAATTGTTTGAGCGTAGTTCCGGCGGGGGTTTAATTATCATCGAAGTAACTGAGCAGCGAGTTCTCTCTCCAGAGAGAGAGGGAGAGAGAAGAGGAGCGAGCGAGTCACTTGGCCGGGAGAGGATCTCGAACTCAAGAGCCCCGGCCTAATGAGTTCGGTTAAGTCCGTGGGACCGGTCGCGATTCAATAAAGCGCGCGCCCCGCCGAGAATTAATTTCTCGAACAATAATCGGATGAACTTGGCCGGCAAAGCCGCGCCGACGTCGGATCCTCGATCGAAACCAGTGCCGTTGCTGGGAAGAGGAAACCAAGTTTCGCAGCGTGTTCGTCTTCTCTTCCGTTTTGGCGACGATGTACCGGTGGCAGCCGCTTAACTGTCACGGCTACTGCCAGACCTGCAACTTCTCTAATCCACGTGGATGCAATTTCGAGACGCATCGTTTTGCTTCGAGACTTGCTGCGCGAAATCGCTGCTTGACCGGACCAGTTGCCATTGGAGATTACTGTCTTGGGACTGTCCTAACAGCGAATTGGAAGTGGGCTAAAATACGATCCACATTCTCGGCCAGATGATGGAATCGTTAGGTAGATTTTCCAGCATGTTTCGGACTCGGGAAAATTAGTTGAATAGCTGAGGAACTCGTGTAGAAATGTTAATGATGTACAGGGTGTCCCACGTAACAGTTTTCATGATTTTTTAAGTATGTACTCGCGATAATCTGACAAAAAATATTTTAAATAAAAGCTCATCAGGTCAAGGTCACCTTCATTTTTTCAAATGGCACTTCAAGGTTATCCGAAGGTTATACCAGATCGTTGAATTCGTCTTGATACGGGCTGTAATACTGTTAAGTCAAGAATACAAAGTGCCATTTAAAAAAAATGAAGGTGACCTTGACAATACTATAAAAAAAATGTTTTTCGAACTTTTTTTTATTGCAATATATAGCCAATCAACAACTGATCAACTTTTGTTGAAACTATTTTTTGTCAGATTAATGCAAGTACTTAAAAAATCGTGAAAACTGTTACGTGGGACACCCTGTATAACATGCATTGGTGCAAGGGAAATAATTTTTTCTGGCTCAATCGGAAACGTTCATGAAATGATTGGTTTAAACTTCCCTGAATGCGACACTATTTTCTTTTTTCAAATTCTGAATCTATCAAGTGATCTATTAAATTGTCCGCCCAATTGTCTATATCAGAAATGATCTCAGGAACCACTCATACAACGTAGCGCTCTTGGAACAATGCGGAAACTTAACAAAGAGAAAACGCACAGGTCCTGCAATTTACCTAGTGGTTCTAACGATCTTGCAAGAAGTTTACACTCGGATAGGAAAGAACAATAAAAGGAATCTCCAGCAGCTTTTGCCCGATTCACCGGAGCAGCCCACACAATGCTGTGCAGTAATATTCTTATCGCTTCGGTATGGCACTAAACAGTTCCCGCAACTGTGTCAAGCATGACCGTAAGAGAGATCGCCGCGACTAGGCGGGGGTATCGCGGAAAGTCGCAAGAGAATCGCAATCTGGATCGCAGTAACCGGGCAGCAATTCCGAATAGTCGCGTGAAATAAACTGCAGCCCGGAGCGGATGATGCGAATGCGATTGCACCCTTAGTAGTGTCTTAACGTTCCGCAGTCCACGGGAGAGCATCGATCGCAGGGAAGGCTATCTTTTCGAGCTCGGCGCAGCTATTGGTTGCAGCCGTGGACGATGCATCCTCCGTCGACAGCGGCGTGTTCTTAATAATTTTCTTATCGCGTGTGGGTGGCGTGGGTAACAAAGGGTTTCCACCCCGAATGTAACGGACAGTCGTGGAAGCTCTTTTCGTCTCTCGACGAGTAGAAGTAAGGAAAATGAGTGCGCGAGCCTCTCGCCGACAGATGACAGCGATTTAATTCCAACGGGCCGGGCCCCTGCGGGCTCGAGAACCGTAGGGGCGAGTTGACCGAAAAGGTTAGTGGGTTGCCGATATCCCGGAAACCCCGGACAAACTGCAGTTCGGGGCTTTATCGCTTCCCCTAACTCGCGTTATAGCACATCGTCCGTCTTCCCGTCCCCTCCGAAGAGACCCGCTCTTCTTTATTCGACAAGTTTCGCGGACGGTCGATACGTTCACACTCGCTGCTACTCTCGGAAAAACATTATCGCTGGATGACACGAGCTTCGTTAGCTGACCTCGATTAGGACGCGATTGTCCGTTCATCTTCATGATAAATCATGCATATTTTTTGTTACCCGACTGCGTTCAGAACCCATTTCCTTCAGCAGGGAATGGAAATTACCAAAATAAGTGGAAGAATCGGAGAATGGTCAGCCCTCCATGCGAACAGCTTCTCAGAGAAGAATTTCTATAAAATTTTGATAACTCACCCGTACTCGAATATGGCACAGTAGGCCCTGTATACACAGTGTACACTGTACACACAATGTGCTCATCGGTTATACTGTTCGCATCCAGGAAGATTTTATTTTGTCCATAGGTCTAGCGACGAGCGGTTTCCGCGGCATAAGAGGGATAATGTTCGCTCGACTGCCAGCTATAGACTGTGTATTGTGCTTGAATTGAATTCAGGGACTGTCCCTTTCACCAGCGCACGTTTATAGAGAACTGTGCAAACAGCTACGGCACAATGGCAGGTATCAGGACTCTCTGTTTCATCAGACACGTCTACTTCAGAGTCCTCGCAAACTCTGATCCTTGCTCGTTCACGAGATTGACGAGATCCTCGGCGAAATGAACATATACCGAGAGAAGCGAGAGGCACAGTTCCCGTGGAACTGTGCGAGGCCCCCTCCAAGTTTATAAATTGCCGGAGACGTAGCTCTCGCGGAGATACAGTGGCCCTGATTGCGAATCCATCGTGACAAATTTATTTATCTCCGGCAAACACGAGATATACCAGTCTTGTGCCTGGTGAGAATTTTCCTTGGCGATAACTGGGACATCTTCGCTCGAATTCTTGGTTTTTGCGAATTATTTATTGGCTGATGGAGCGAGAGAAAATTTTGTTAGCTGATCAATTTGTGTTCTGGAATAGATTGCACGCTTTAGGTACCCTTTAACAATTAATTAAACAAGTTTCTCTGCTGATGTTGGAATTTTAAACTATGTCATCTTATTCGGGAGAGTTCGGAGAATTTTTCTGAGCAAGTTACAACTAAATAGCTGTTACTGTTAGGGCGCCAAAAATTTTTTAAAGTTGAAAGACTGCTCATTTCTTAAAAATTGAAAACTACAGAATTCAAAAGAATTTACAGACTCTTATTAATTTGTAAGTCTAGAGAATAAATGCATCGGGATTGGTGATGCATGAAAAAATGTTTCCGGCAAGATAAGCATTGTTGGCGGAGGTTAGGGGAAGTTTTCTTGATTCGGTTAATATTCAGGTGTCTCGGCCGAGGTTCGACGTCTTCGCAGCCAGGGCCGTAAGATATCGTTAGGGAAGTTGCTAAATCCCGCGGCAGCTTCGAGGCGCTAATTCATTGTAAATTTATACAATTAACTCGGCCAACCCGGTTTCCGTGTACGATACAACGCGGCACCTCCGTTTTCACGGCGCTGTCACCCCCGATTTACTTCCTCCCGCAGCGGCTCTTTCGACCCCGTCCTACCCCCGCACCCTCCTCGCCTACTTCGTCTTCGCCAAAGCAGACCTGACCTAACTTTCTGGCGCCCAACTTCTTGGGGATCGTTGATGAACGGACCCGTGATTTCGCTGCACCGCTTCTTAGTCCTTGGTTATCCACTCCTCCCTTCCTCTCGAACTCTCTATCTCTCGCGAATTCAATTTTCCTCGGATAGGCTCTCGCGAAGCGTTAAATGACGCGTATTCGCGACGAGAACCCTGGGAGAATTACCGTTAGTCCCGAGGACCTTCGGAGAAATTGTTTCTCAGATGTAGATCTCGAGACAACTCTGTGGGGTGGAGCGCAAGAGCAAACATAAATCGATAACGTGCAACGCTACCCTGCGAGCTTGGAGATTTTTCTGACGAGATTCCCTGCCTAACTACTGTGAAATTAAAGTTGGAATCCTTGGATTTCAACGATGTTCCTTCGGAACGCCATGGGGGACGTTAACACTGTAAGTAGAAATGGTTAACGTTGGTCAGAAGTGTCAGCAAAATGTGTTTCAAATATCTTTTTCGGATTATTTCTAAATTCTTCGCAACCCTTCTAACGTGGATGAACAATGTGTCTGATCATTGCTTGGCTATTCTACTTGCATTTAACTTTATGTATTCATTGTCTAATCGATGTACATAGCACAATTTTTCTTGTCAAGAGTAATTGTAGATCGCCTTAAAGACATGGGAATGAAAAATTGCCGTAAGTAGAATAGACCGACAATGATCAGACTAATGTTTTCACTTTGCTTGACATGTTCCTGGCCTTGGTGATACGTCCATTAAACTGTGTACTCTGCCTGATCGTTGGTCGATTATTCTACTTATGATTAATATACTGTCGGGAAAAAGATCACATAATTATTCTGGAGCTGCTACATAATACATTGTGTGACTTCACGAAGTCACTTATCCGAGCAGTAAAAACTGTATTCTACGGCGGTCGATTTACTTTTTCGCGGAAGAATCGCGCCATTACTTTCCCGCGGAGATCTCGGGTGGGGGGGGATGGATGCGCACCCTCCTCCGTTGGCGAACGAAAATTATGCATTGAGGGATTGAATGGCCGCTTATCAGGCGAATTTCCAAGCTCGATTTTCCCGAGCAACGAGCGTCAAAGGAAACCATTCTGTCCTACATTTTTCATCCGCTTTAGCACGCGGAATCACCTCTTACCAGCGGAGAAAGATAGTCGGTATAGCTCGTCGCGCGCGGCCTGTGTACATCCCGAACCTCGTTAGAGGCATCTTCAAAGCTCGATCGCTGCGCTTTCCGCGCTGTACAATAATAGCGGAGAGTCGGTCTGGCCGGCGAGGCGCGGCGCTCAAACTCAAATAAATTAAAGCAAATTAAAGAAGAAGAACGATAAACAGAGCTAGGTGGTCCTCGAAAGGAAGAGACAGGCGGAGGTGGGGTGGGGGATGAGAGAGGGGGTGGGTGGTTGTCAGTCTGGCAAACTCGAGAGGCTCGGAAGTAATTAAATTGACCCGGTCTCCGGCGTCTCCGTCGCAGCTCGAACTTTCGACAGTTCAAGCAGCGTAAATCAAGCAACGCCGGACGGGAAGCGTGGGCGGGGCTGGCGTTTTGTAATTGGTAACTCGTGCCGCGATACCGAATCAAAACCGGAGACGTTTTGTCCCTGATTGAGCGACTACTCGCTCGTCTCCTCTTCTCTGCAACCCCTGGTCCCGTTCATCGCGCATAATTTCCTCGCGTATTGTACACCCACACCAACTCCACAACCACCACCCCCACTACTTCTCTTTCTCTCATCGTCGCATTGTTCTCTATCCCCTGTTCAGTCCGCGATCCCTTTGTCTACGGGGAGCCGACAATCGAAAACGCACCTCCACGCCGAAGTGGCACGATTGTCGCATCGTGTAATTGTCTTGTTTCGAGGCCCGCGAACTTCCGAGTGTCTCGAGTCCCGAAGGGAGAGCCGAGTTCCTCCCGATTCCCCGGCAACTCTCTCCTAGAAATCGGAAAACTTCTTGAATATACAGAATTTATTTATTATTCGTTCGGGCTCGCGGAACCCGGTGGCTTGTTTTGCTTCGTTTCATTGTTTTGCGACTGTTCCACTATAAACATTGTTCGCCCCGTGGCGTAACTGAACTGAAACATTTGTTCAAGTAGAGACAGTCGAATATGCGGTCGAACGTGCCAGTAAAATGTGGTTGCATAATGCTGTTTATTATGGAATAATTCTCAAAATAAACTGGGTGTAGCGTTTGAACGTTTCGATAAACATAACCGGTGTGTCTGATCATTGCCTGGTTCTACTACTTCCGTGTATTTCAAAACGTTGTGTGCTGTACGTATTTTTATTTGTTACATATTCGAATGCATCAGTGAGAAGAATTCATGCAAGTAGAACGATCTGACTATGGTCAGACGTCCGAGGATTCAGCTAGTTTTATTTCATAATTGAATATGATCGTCGAAACGATACGCGAACGGAATCGAAGAGACTGACACGAGTCGTCGGATAATCGAGGTGGAATCGTCGCCGGGCAAACGAACATCCCTCGACTTTGTTATTTCAGGGAGTAGCCGAGAAGGAGAGGGATAGAGCCGTAAAATAATCCGGCTTGGCGGGTCTCAAAATCGAATTCTCCAATTTCCAGCGGAGCTTGAAACCGGCGACATAAAAGCTGATGCTCGGAAAGCCCGGGGACAACCCGTTCGTCAGTCCATCCCGGCGAAAACAATCCCGTGGGCGAGAGACGTTCAGGCGTGTTCCCGTTCCGACTGACGGAGGAAGGACAACGGGCGAAGAGAGGGGTTGAAGAGACCCGTTCCACCGGTTCTAGATGGAAAAAGGAGACACCTGGGGTCTGTCGTTACACGTTCCGCAGTCTGCTGGAGCTGGATTCGTGATCCGATTGAATTCCTCGTGCGAGCTCGCATCCATCTTCTTCTCGCCAGCCGGAACCGGCGCTGACAGTCGGCCATCGAGGCCGTCGCGATTAGCCCAGAGAAATAAAGAGAAAACCTGCGAGAGATCGGGGAAAAAACGGTCCGATTCAGTGGGAGAGGAAAAAAGATTGACTGTGGTACAGTGACAAAGGAAATCGAAATAGAACAGTGGAAAAACAGTCATCCGTTAAGTGTATGTAAAAAATTTTAGCGAACCACCATGGATTCCCAAGTCTCGCCTTTACGATGACACCTTAAAAATTGATCCACGATTTTCGATTTACAGACTGTTCTTCAAACATTCAAGAATTTATTCCAAGTCGTTCTGAAGTAATGAGAGCGAAACAAGAGTCCCAGAAAAATAAAAACTGAAATAACCAGAAATGGCCAACAATAGTCAGACGTGACAGCCATATGAACTGTTGGTCGCCGGGGATTTCCAGCTAGCTTTACATTAGGGAATCAAAAGATTAGAGAAATGAAAATCCTAGAACCCTGGATAAAGTCGTAGAAGTAGAAATGGCCGGCAAGTGTGAGGCGTATCAGGGAAATGAATTTTAAGTATCCCCAAGAATTCAACCTCGCATTTGAATAGAGGAATGAAAATCCTAGAAAAAAGAAAAATTGATATAACTATAATGGTGAGTCTTAACAGAGAAATGAATTGTAAGAATCCCCAGATTTCAAGCTCGCTTTATCTGCCATCTGGAGATTAGAGAAATGAAAATCCTAGAAAAATTGAATTAAGTAGAAACGGATAACAATGGTCAGACACAGCACCAAATGTATTCCCAGTAGGAAAAAAGGGAGAAATGGCTACGTGGGCAGGAAAAGAGGATAGAGGAGATATACTGGAGACCGAATTAGACACGGCAAGCAATAAAAATGATCGGTGTCGACCATTTCGGACACCAACGTGACCAAGAATCGTGTGGACAACGGCGAACGGATTAAGGCAACGTGCGCATTGTTTCGCGGCGGCTAGGATTTTACATCGACCATTACCGTCCCGTGAATTCCGTCGCGCGGTGTCCGAACGCAGCTTTCGAATCACATAGGATTTTCCCTCGGCCGAGGTTCATGAATATTCACGGGCGGGTCATCGAAAAAAGGAAACAGCCCGGTTCTTTTGCATATGCATTCGAATCCTCGTCCGTCGGTTGGCTTCAGCGATATAATAATTTCTATCCAGCCGTTTGTCGGTCAGACATCGCTCTCTTTCTCTTCGCCCACGCTCCGCGCACGCCTACGCACAGAGAAACCACCACTTAAACTTCCCGCTGCAAGATCCGGCTGCAGGAATAACCGAAATTAATCTCCGGATTGTGCAATTTCATTAAGGCGGATCTCCGTTTTTGATCCCGTGCCGTCCCGGCAAAATGAAACGCTGTTTAGTCGGCTTTTCAAACAATCTGTGATTATTCAAAAGTTGAATTGATGGTACAGATTGCGGTATATCTTCCGCTTTGAGCATCACGTTTATTTCACAATGATACACCGAAGACTTGTTTTTCGGATTCAGGGAAAATCCCCCACGATCTCGGAAACTGTGTACAGATCCAACCGGCAGTATAATCTCGGTTAAACAATTCCCTGAATCTTCTTTTCACGGTAGCGATGGTAACGTGTACCGGAACTGGACGTATTTGCACAGACATTTCCAAAGTAATAATTAAATGTAACATTGACGTAGGTGCCTCGAATTTCTCCCGTACACACAGTGCAACTGCGCCAGGCAGTTCCCTTAATTTCGATCAAAGAAACTCGAGATTTTCTGCGAATAAGGTCGTAATTTTGCAAAATTACTAGCACGCGACGCAACCACCTGGGATAAAACGAGCTTGAATAATTACTAAAATTGAATTTAATGGGAAACGAGGCGGCAGAAAAATTGTTCGGAGTGCCTGTTAACCTTTCAGATTCGATCTGTTGCGTTCCGACTGGCGGAATCGAGTGTTGGAGAAACCCCGGGGCAGCATTATCCTGGGTGGCGAGGTTGTAGCATTTAGCAGCGAAAGGGTTAAATACCTGCCAAATATCGCGCATGCCGCAGTTCCGCGAGCCCCGGTTGCTCCCGTTAACAAACGAGCCGTGCGCCGAAACGAAATCCGCGTGGCGCAGTCGCGGCCGCAATCTCGCTAATTACTCGAACGTAAGCGTACAACAGGATACGCGGTTAATCCCGCGACGTTGTTTGAAACCGACGGGGCTAAGGAGCGACGAGGAACAAACTCTCGCGAGAGAAAAGAGAACCAAACGAGAACGATAGAGAGAGAGGGATGGAAGGAGGAGGGGCGGTGGGAGAAAGGGGGACGCTCTTCTCGTAATTAGAATTTAAAAGCGACAGCTGGGTTTCGGAAAGGAGAAATACTCGTCCCGAACAAATTGCGGCCGAATGAAACGCGGAATCTAATTTCGACGCCGCTACTGGAAATGTCCGGGGACTAGCACTGTCTTCCCTCAATTTTTACACCTTTCTTTTGCCTCCATTTTTACGCCGCTTTGCTACTACCCTCAACTTTTGTTCCCTCTCAATTTATTCGTTCTGGCGTTTCGAAAATACGTATTCGTTTCCAGGTTGATACTTTCGTTCAATTTTTATGATTCTTGCAATTTGTAAAGAGGCTACCCCTGTTCCATCGACTTCTACAATTCCGACGATTTTTACAAAGCTTCGTCGCCACCTCTCTTCAATTTTTCCACTGCCTCGATTTTGGTTTTCCCCAGCTCATTTTAATTTCTACGATTCCCACAACTTTTCCCAGCGGCTCTGTCCCTCCGAAGGCTCTCCCCATCCACCTTTCAGCCACCGCGAAGATCATCCCCAAGCCCGGAGCTCTCCAGCAAAGAAATTTATCATGTCACGAGAGCAGTATGTCTGCCGGGCCACTCTCGCAATTTTTGGCCACCTTCCGCACCCTCCTCCCTCTTCCATTCTTCCACCGAAAACCTTCACCGTCCTCTATCTATTTTCTATCTACATCTCACTCTTCACCTCACTCTCTCTCTCTCTCTCTCCTTTTCTCTCTTTATCTTTCCCACTTTTTTTTCTTCTTTCAACGATCCGTCTCCGGCGTCAGTTCTTCTCACGAAACCAGTTGAAAAATGGTGGTCCGGTGGTATGCTCGGTTGGACAAAGGCAACGGGACCGCGTTGTACGTGATATGCAGGTGCCGCTCGTGTCCTCTTCCAGCGAATTAATATCCGTTTTGGATAATCGGCCAGCTATTCCCGACGGGAATCCGCAATTTCGAACAGGGTCCTCATCGGGGATCAGCCAGGGAACTTTCCGGTCCAAGGTCGGAATAACAATTTCCTCATCATCCACCACCTCCTACGCCCTCCGACGATGCTGCCTCGGTCAGAGAAGAGAGTGGGTAGCGTTTTCGTGTATCGTTGGCATTTCCATGACAAGGCACTGCTCATTTGCATCGTACCCCAAACGGCGTTACAAAGTGAGCCGCGCGATCGGATCTCGGCCTCCTTTTTCGGGAACGCGAACAAACTGGCCGACCCGTTATCGCTTAACCCCTTGCCCTCGGAATACGCCGGAAGAGCCCCGGCCATCGATGCCACCCTTAAATATTCCTACCCCTTCTCAACCGTCGCACCCAGTTTCGTACCAGCTTCATCCCCGTTTAGAAACTTAGGCTGCTAGGAAACGTGCTTCACAGCATTTCAGTTCCTAAATACTAGATTGCCCGATCAATGATGGGTTAATCTACTTACACGTCTATTAGTATCTGCAGACAGTCCCATGGCATCTAAAAATCGACCGATGGGTCTTGAAAAATGCATTAAGTAGAAATGGCCGGCAGTAGTCAGACACTCGCAAGATTGAACTACTTCGTTGAGGTTAGGAATTAATTTGCAGTGTTCATAGTTGCAAATAATAAATGAGCGATGCTTTCGGCGCACAGGTTCGATCAATAACGACTAAACAAAGCAAATTTTGCAATTTAAATTTTTTAAAGACTCAACGTTTCGACCCCAATGTGGATCATTTTCAAGAGATTATATTCAACTGCGTCTGTAACCAAATTGTAGTGTGATAAATATTTGAAACGTTGAATCTTTAAAAAATTTAAATTGCAAAATTGCTTTGTTTAGTCGTTATTGATCGAACCTGTGCGCCGAAAGCATCACTCATTTATCAAAAAAAATTACGATCGAGAAAACAAATAAAAGTTGCAAATAATGTTTGAAAAATATTTTAAGGATCCAGAGGAGCGTGACCCAGAAACGCTCCCAGATCTGATCACTGCTGATCAGTAATTTTCTGGTCGCGTCTCGAAAAGAATTCGAGACGCGTCCGCCCCCGCATGGTTCAATTTCGCGAGCCACTTGTCCGCGATTCGAGGGTCCATGCGCGGTCCAATAAAAAATCGTTCGGCATGGCTAGTGGCGCGGCTTATCTCAGCGACGCCACGACGCGACGCTACGGCACGACGCAATAAGGGATCCTTCACACTCGAGCCGATACCAATCCCGTCGGCGTCGTAGCGTCGCGACGCCCCCACGGCGCCGCTACATTTACTCCTCTCCTTCGGCCGCTTAACGCATTACCAAGCGGCGAGGCAACGGTAAATATGTCCTCTCGCGTCTACCGCGGCCGCTATAGCGTTTCGTTACGGGTTCCCGTGCACCGCTGCGGAAACGAGATAGTCCGAGGTTGTCCTGGCTTAGAGCTTGTCCTCCTTGGTCCTGCACGCGTCGTTGCCTTCACCAGCCAACAAAACGACCACCCCTCTCACCCTCTCTCTCTCTATATATATATATATATAAATATATATTTCAAAGTCCGATCGACGACCGATCCTAACGAGATTTACACGCTTCGAGTCCTCCTGCTTCTTCCCGAGTCACTCGAACACACACGCGAGAACCCACGCTTCCGCTTTGTCACTCGGATTTTTATGAGGTGAGAAAGTTCACGGGACTAAGAGATTGCCGGCGGAAACGGCCCGGACAAAGCATCGCTCCTTATATTATGCATGAAACTGTCCGACAAGTTTACAGCCTGGTTTTATTATGCATGTCTGTCGATGCTGGCGCGGAATTTTGATTCACCCCGACCGGCTACGACGATGTGACACGGATGACACGGGAGGCATTATAAAGAGAGGACTTTTTAATTTATAGATGATGTACCCGGTTAGATAAAGAGGGATCTCGGTGATCCGGTATATCGACAAGACTGTATAAAAGAGAATCGAACACGAGAAGTGCAGATTTATTTTACATACTCTAAACCCGGCTCGGATATGGTTGACTCGCACTATACTGGTTCTGTCCCTGAAAAATTCTAGTAGCGTTACAAGTAGCTTTTAGACTAGGCCTGGCCAACAGAAACTTTTGTTTCTCGTTATATGTATACAAAAAATATTTAATAAATTAAGTGAAAGAAAGTATAAACAAATATCTCATTAATTAAGACTCGAGAGTCAATTATATTGAATCATAGTATAACAATAAAGTTTTATTCATTTTGCACGTTTACTTAAAGTGCAACCCTCTGTAACGTGAAACTATTTGGGTTGGCCAGGCATGTTTTAGACCCTTATTTCGAGGTTGGTTGTCTGATAACTAGACAGCGGATATTTATGCAAAATAAAATGTTTATACATCATTTTGTATGGACCTGATGCTAAATAATTTTAATTTATTGAAAACAACGACTGTACATTTTTAAGTGTTTTTACTGTTTTAAGTTTCAGTCATTTTTATCATTAATGCATAAAATCCGCAGTCTACTGACAACAGTGTAAAACAGTAAATTTCTAGCAAATAGACTCTTGTTGAGGGATCCCATAAGTCCCCCGAAGAAGCATCGAGCACGGTGACAGTGACATTACGCTAATTGCAATTAGGTAAAATATTTGCCAGCGGTGGGCATTTCGGTAACTCGTTACAGCGACGGGTCGCACGCGATTATGGCGTCGTCAGCGGTATCGTTCCATTGGCCTGGAAACAATGTAAACGTTAGATCGCGCGTCGGGATCTCATATTCGAAACTAAACCGCGGCTGCGGCCGGATATACTTTATTAAATTGTACGCGGCAGCTAATATTTACTTTCGGGCTGGCGCGCAGGCGTTCCCCGCATTAAATCGAATTGCCGTTGGTGCAACGGTGCCCCCCCCCCCTCCCCCTACGGTTTTCCCGGTGGCATCCGACGGGAAACGCGATGAATTTCGTGTACGCGGGCTATCTCGACCGACCACGGTCGCTGACTAACGATTATGTTCCGCACGAGCGCGGCCGCCCACCGGGCACGGTTTCTTAATTTCGAATCATACCGCGACGAAACTCTGGCCGCAATTAGCCCCCCGCAATCAGGTATATTTGCGGTGCGATAGGCTTTTCGACGTTTATTCTCGTTTGCACGGAATCTGGCTGGCTTTTACCGCTCTCGGAATCGTTGAAAGCTCACTTCCTTTCGTTATCGTGCGTACCAGTTTCAATTAGTACGCACAGATTCCTACGAGCGTCGACAGAATCCGTGGAATAGGTATTTTAAGTAGTAGAGATCGACGATACGTCGGACCAGGATCTTGGGAAGGTTACGGGCTCTCTGTGAAGTTTTATTCTATACAAATTTACTTTGTCATTACATTATAAGACATCTAATTTTACTATTATTCCTGCCGGAACGGCTGGAATTTATTTAACACAGAAAAAGTAGTACAGCTCGACGATTTCTCCAACTGGGATCTTTGCAATTGGTCCTGGCATTGTATGGAGTTTGATTTTATAGAAATTCAGACTTGCTTTTATATTATTGATTGTCCAAGAATTTCCAACAACACTGTCAAAATTAAAAAATCAAAGCAAGTGGTACAGCTCGATGATTTCTCAGACAAATGAGCTTTGCGACCTTCGGTTCTCTACAAATTCTCCTTGTTACAATATTATTCGAGCTGTAACTGTTCGAGAGAACGACAGAGTGTCTGGCAAATGCCAGCTGATACCACTGACGATAAAATCGGTGTCGCGGGTCCGCGATCCATCTGAGCGAAATGAGTGCAATTCCTGTGGTAAGGGGACAAGGTTCTCTCGGTAAGCGGAAAGAACTGGATTCAGCCCATTTGGGCTTTGTCGCGGGGGTGTGCGCGGTTCCTGCCGTTGGCAATCGAGGTCGATCGAGGTTCTCCGCGCTAAGAGCATCTCGCGATTTCCGATTCTCCCTCTCTCTCTCTCTCTCTCGCTCGCTATCGTTCAGTGACCGACCGAAACAGGCTGTGTTCGGCTCCCGGAGCTTCTTTTCCGTAATTCCCTGAAAGTGCTTCTTAATCGACTCATCGGGACCCTCGGCTCCTGCGGATCGATCCATTAAAATTCAGCCACTTTGCGGGATGAGCACGACAAGGGCCAAGTGCACGCGCGAATAACTGCGCCTCTCCATTATGCATCTCGTAGCCGCGATTCATTTCCGATTCTGTTCCCGGGGATTTCGAGGTCCCCGTTCATCCCCTGCCGCGAAAAATTCCAACGGGCTCCTTGTTCTCTTCGTTTAAGTGACACGGTTAATTACAATGAAAAATCAATACAGTCGAGAGGCTGCTGCCTTGAATTTGTCAGGTAAGCCTGAAAACTTCAGGACGTTGGGCCTCGTTCTCCCTGATTTAATTGACACGGTTAATTGCGATCAGCAATCGATACAATGAAGGGGTCAGAGGCTGGCCTAAATTTGTCTGTTAGGGGTTGCCTCCAAAAACTTAATCTGTGTCTGTCCAAAAAATGTTTAGTTTAGGAATATTCACTGATTCGAAAATTGAGAGGAGGAGTAAATTTCTGAACAAAGTATAAAATTGGCCATCTCGATATCCAGCGTACACCGCGAAGGTTGAAGGGCTCCCGATGATTGCACGCAGCTGCAAATTAACACGTTCGCCAGTAATTTTGATCTGAACGTGATTCCGGAACTCATAACTGGTCGACGTAATTTTATTTTAAAATCTATAACCAGCGGTCGCTGATGTAATTCCGTCCCGTTTTATATTCATAGGTAGTCGGATGACTTTACGATCCATATTTTCATGATTACCCAGCAATATTTTCCATTTCGATTCTCGTTTCAACGCCCCTCATCCCTCCCGTGGAGAGCGATCGGAAAGTTCCGGTAAAAAGGTAAATAAAATATAAATTGCCTCGAGCCGCGCTACAAATATCGAGGAATTATTAAATAATAATGAAACCGTACGGACCGTGCAGCAATTAGCGACTTCATTACTGATCGGAAACGCGCAGCACAGACTTAAGATCGCTACTGCGCATTCGTACTATGTCGCCGCAGTCCTGCCAGGAAAATTCAGTAGTACAACTCAACGACAAGCCAGAAGGCCGAAAATTTCTTGGAAACCTCGAAAAGCGATTTTTGTATTAGGAGAACATGACACCGAAGGAGGTGGCACAAAAATTCAGTAATACAACTCAACGACAAGCCACACGGCCGAAAATTTTCGAAAACCTCGGAAATCAATTTTTGTATTAGGAGAATATAATACTGAAAGAGGTGGTACGAAAAGTTAGTAGCAGAAGTAAACAACAAGTCAGACATCCGAAAATTTCTGCAAAGTTTCGCTGTTCTTGCAATTCCAAATTAGTACGGTAACTCAATGACAAGTTAAACGGGCGTATATTTTTGCGAAAATCAATAGTATAACATTACAACAAGTCCGCCCGTCGGGAAAAATGGGGAGTTCAATAAATATACACGCAGATATGCTTGTTTATTACATAGTCTCTATTTATTCATGGTAGATTCATACATAAAGCTGCACTCTCCAAAAATGATTCGCTACTGAATCGTACACTAATAGCCAATTGTTTCAGCAACAAAACTGTAATACTACTGGTCTATAAAACCACTAAAAATTAATTTGTGTGTGTAGGCATTATGGCAGGCGAATAAATCGCGGCGAGAGTGGTTCATTCATTTCGAAACCTCGGGCAAATGGTTTCTCTGACCGTTTCAACGAACGAAAGTCTTCCGGCGGGTAAATTCGGCGATTCCGGGGGCCGTTTTAACGGAATCCCCGTCTAATAACGGACAGACCGACCGAAAATCCCCGCGATAAAGACGCCAGGGCCGCCAGAAGCCCGGGTAACCCCGATTTACTAAGCAGAGGGGGCTGCGGGGGGCTGCATGTGCAGAATTCTGGCCGAATGCCAACTACGGCAGCACTGCGGATGTCGATGGTGACGCGAGCTAGCTTGCCCGGACTGGGTTCTCGCTCGTGCGAGCCAGGGACGCATCGCGAAACCCATAAAATTCTACACGGTGTCCCATTTAACCCTCCTCCACCCTCCCTTCAATTTTACAAAGCCCTCTCCCCGGAAAAAGTGGGGGAACGTATCCTAGTTTGGTCCTGCGACTGGATTCAACCTAATTTCCATTTCCACGGTCAACTTTAAATTGCCACCAGCCCTTTACGATGTAATTTATCCGCAGGATTTACTGTGTAGGTATAGAACTTAATTTTTTAAATCAACTTGAAATTATCATCAATCCTATCCACATACAATTTAATTATTTCTTAATTGTTTATAACAGTGGTTAACCTGGAGGTTGCACTGGATCCAGCCACGCCATTTACAGAAAATTCCCAACAACATCGACTTCGCGATTAATTAGGAATCCGCCGTTTAGTATCCGGAAGAAAGTTAGCCCGATTTCGACGCGGTCAGCCTTTCAATGGCTGACCCACTGAACTTTTCGCCAGTTTCCCGCTGTCCCTGTGTCCACGGGGGTTCTGGCGGACGCAGGGTTCATCAGGAATTCCCTGTTCGGTGTCCCGGTTCGTTTGCTTCCTCCTTTAGGACACTCAGCTTTTGTCGGCGAGCAGAACGCAAGCGTTGTTGATCCAGCGGTAACTAGTCTCCTTAACTTTGTCAGCGTCTTGGACTCTTTTTCGAACCCATTGAGAACGTGTCGGTGTCTATCGTCCTTTCCTCTTTCACCGAATGTCCCGAGCCCGAGGACCCAGCAGTTTCCAACGGTGAAAAAAAAAGTTCTCGAGGCCGGCGGATGATTAATGAAACAGGATAATACTATAACGGTGTAATAAAAGTTGCGAGAAGCCGCGCCGGTTATAATGATCACTGGACCCCTTTGTTTGGTATACGAGTTTCATTAAACTTCCCGGACCCAGGGTAATATTTTCCTTCTTCGTTAATAGAGACACCTGGCCTCTCTCGTGCTTTCGGCCGCTGTGCCACACAGCCCCGGTGTATACCATTAAAAACTTTTCGGAAACTTCTGCGAAAGTATGGAGGAAGCCGTCCGCGAACTGCAACCAGGCGTCTCCGCATGAAGAAATATGTCGATGATGTAGAGCAACGTTCCTTCGTCGCGCGACCCCTTTCCAGGGAACACACAGTCTGAATTTGGGTCGCGTCTGACCAGCCGCAGACCTATACCACTTGCTTCGGGCGCAGCGTCCACGAAAATCATCGAATCTCGGAAACGGACCCACCGACGAGAAAATGTCATTCTGCACTTTCGATTACTCTTCCCATACTGCATCGGTCGGTGCAGTTTCAATTCTCTAGGTTGAGTATTTCTTGTGGGAAATGCGGATAATACCTCAATTAATCCTAGAATCTAATACTGCTCGTTAAATTATATTCTTTTTACGCGAGTTTTTCCCCGGACAGAAAATTAATCACATTGTTAACAACATTGTTGTTCCTGGAGTAACGTAAGGGGGATAACACGGAATCGAATCGAGTCCGAGGTTGGTAAATGAAGAAATATGTCGATGATGTAGAGCAACGTTCCTTCGTCGCGCGACCCCTTTCCAGGGAAACACAGTCTGAATTTGGGTCGCGTCTGACCATCCGCAGTCCTATTCCACTTGCTTCGGGCGCAGCGTCCACGAAAATCATCGAATCTCGGAAACGGACCCGCCGACGAGAAAATGTCATTCTGCACTTTCGATTACGCTTCCCACACTGCATCGGTCGGTGCAGTTTCAATTCTCTAGGTTGAGTGTTTCTTGTGGAAAATGCGGATACTTCCTCAATTAATCCTAGAATCTAATACTGCTCGTTAAATTATATTCTTTTTACGCGAGTTTTTCCCCGGACAGAAAATTAATCACATTGTTAACAACATTGTTGTTCCTGGTGTAACGTAAGGGGGATAATCACGGAATCGAATCGAGTCCGAGGTTGGTAAATGACACGCGGTCGGAAGAAGCCGCGGTGGTTCTCGGGTAGCGAAAGATCCCCTATCAGGAGTTTTTGTGTCGCCCGTGGACGGTCGATAGAATTAGAGATCCCCCATTGCATCACGGGCTTTCCCACCGCGCCGGGACCGACTGGTAGGGATCCTCTCCCGAAGATTTACGATGCAGTCCGATGAAAACTATTTATCTTGTAATGCTCGGCCACGATAACGTCCCGAGGAGCGGCGTTTACGTCCGTCTGTCGATCGGCGCCCCGTTAACTTTATCCTTATCTGAAACCGGCGGTTTTTCCTGGACATCAGACGGCGACGATGCGCGAGGAAAATCGCGTTGTTCGCTTTTCCGGGACAAAGGGAGAATCGGACGCGTCCAGTCTGCGGTCTACGAAATTCTCAGAATGAATAGATCATGAAATTCACTGAATCCTGATTTTTCAAACAGTACAGATAGACTGTGCAAATCGAAACGGATTAAGCTCTATACTGGCTATTTCTGAAGCGAAGAGCTGGAAATCCGACCGACGATGTTCCTCTCGTACAAACGCGTGAAGCTGTTCGTTCTCTAAACACCGTGTGTGTGGTTAGCAGTCAACAAACTCGACAGCGACGGCTAGTCAGAATTTCTCGGTGTCGCGAGTCCCATGAATGCGCTCTACACCGTTCTCTATTGGTCTGTCCGAATAAAGGCAACTTTGCTCTCAAAGCTCGAGTCTGGGTGGAGCAACGCGAAAACTTGCTGTGGGAACCGGAAACTGATCTCGCGGGGAATATCGAGGCCGTCATACGCCGAGGATCGCTGGATCCTGCGTGGACAACTTCAGATTGACGCGTGTCCGACGCTTTTCCGATTTATCGAACGTTCAGGACAATTCTTCTTTCTTAAAAAAAATAAGAAGAGAGAATTCTGGGGTTTCTTAATAGAGACATTTTGTCATCTTTCAATTGTTAGATTTACTCTGTTGTAATGTTATTAGACATCCAAGTCTGAATAAGTGTCTAAAAGTTACTGTTAATGCTACTAGATTTTATAAGAAATGAAATAAGTAGCACAAGTCAACGATTTCTCCTGAAAACTAGTATAGGAGCATTAGAAAAAAGAAGCAGCTTTTCTATGATCTCCAAATACAGTTCATTAGTATTTTATTAAACCTCTAACTCTGACTAGTTGTTCAAACATTGCCAAGATTTATAAAAATCAGCACAAGTAGTACAGGTCAACGATTCCTGCAACAGACAAAGCTAGGATCTCTAAAACAAAATGCTGCCTGATTGTGGGTATAAATTTTCCAAAAATTCGAAATAGGGGTGAGAGAGAAGAGAAGAGAAAATCTTTTGATCCACACGTGTCCTGTTGCAGCTTTTTCCTATCGCTCAAGCTTCCAGGACGATTTTCTGCTATGAATAGACGATCCAACGAGAGGGGAGACATGCAGGAATCGAAGGTGGACAAGGCATCGACGCATTCCGACTTGGAAGCAATTTCCCGTCGCGTCGGGTCCATTCATTAAAAAGGAATGCCTCGAGTGGTATCGTCCCGTGGCGTGGGCGGTCATTATTTACATAAATTCCAGGAGGAATCGATGGAACCGCAAACGGCGAAAAACACGTAGATGTTCTCTAGCTGCTGCATAGATGCCCTCCCTCTCTCTCTCTCTCTCTCGCTCGCTCTCCTTCTCCATGGTTTCTCCAACGTCCTTGTAATTACTCGAGCAATTTGTGCCACGTGCAGGGACGCAAAGGACCACGGGAAACGCCGCCGCCGTTGCGATTACGAGAAAGAAACCAAAGGGAACGGTAAATTGAATACTTTTTGCGCAGCTCGCGAAACTGGCACAGTAATTACCGAGACGTTTCGTTAGACAAACTCGCGCTACGCTTTACCGGCCGACACAATCGTCGCGAGAAAGCGAACTGTGCTTTCCTGGAGAGAATGGAATTTTCCTAGAAGACGACGTCGAGTTGTTGAAGTGAATCGTTCAGGAGTTGATCGAACGATCGCAGGCGTCACCTAATCGTTTCGTTTGGGATCATAATGTAGCAGAAAATCCTATTAACAGGATCTCTTAACAATAATTCCAAATTTTTCTAACGTTTTTACTGCCTCAAATTACACACATTTTCGGCAAAAATTATACTTGGAGCGTACAAGAGAGTCCCAGTTCCGTAAAAAGGATTTCCCGCGAAGTCACAGTGTCTGATGATCGCTAGCCGATTCTACTAGTCGAAATCGGAGCGCACGCACGCCGCATAAATATTCATTCTCCCGGGGGGAACATCGAGGGCTCGCATTTTCGACCCATTTTTTTCATAAAGGATTCATCCACCATTCAGGCTATTCTTCGCGATTACCGGGACACCCTGAAATGTCACATCGACTCGAAAAAAGAATGAGGTCGTCGAAGTAAAACCGTCATCGCATTCATTTTTGTTGTTGTTGTTGGTTCTATTCCCTATAGAAAAGCGTATGCATATTCGCTGTGTGATTTTTAAGGAATCGTATCTGGGTTAGGTCGTAGACGTTCTACGAAGATCTCTTATAATTGAAAAAGGAACGACTCTGCTTAATAAAACGAAAGATCGATATATTTACGTCAGACCCGAATATTTTTACCAAGAAGACGATTTCACGGGCTGGTATCGTGAAATAATGAAGAGACAAACTGGAAAAAATTTTAATTCGCACTAAGATCCACGGCCTACTTATCGCTGCACTAATCTCCGAGCTCCCCCCGGGGCGCATTTATCAGTGGTGCGCGATAAAGTCAACGTTATTTCCTGCATTATCCTGGATTTCTAGGTTCTGCTTTGTTTCGGGGCTCCGGGACGAGTATAAATAATTGCAGGCGGAGGACGTTAGCTTTCGGTCTTTTAAAAGAAAAATCCGCTTCCTGGTTCGCGACGTTCGCGACGGACGCTCGGGGTGAAATATTTCTCGCGTTGTCGGTGAGATTCGAATATCGCGAGCCGAGCGCTCTACTTTCTCATATTTCCTGCCGCCGGTCCGTCTCGTTGCGGTAACGCGGACAGAGATAGCGAAAGAGAGCGAGCGAGAGAGAGAAGATTCTGCTCCCCAGCTCCGTTATCACGCTTCCCTAACGACTTTTTCTTGCGAATTTTCTTGCCGCTTCCCCCGCCAGGACCACCACCCCATTTCCATATCTTTCGAGGCCATCTCCGGTATCCACTTTGTCTCACGCGTCCGTTCCGACTGGAACACCCAGGGAATCTGTTGTTGCGACCTCTATCTTCGTTCCGAACTAACGCTTCTGGATCCTCGATCATTCCCTCGCTCGAACGATCATTCCGCCGTGAGATAACAACCGTGTTTACAAAATTCGCGAGTCGGCGGAACGAACAGCCAAATTGAATTCAGAACTCTCCGGTCGAGCCGAAACAGCTTTCTCTTCAGCTTCTATATGTATATTGAAAGCGTCGGACTTTCGAAAACGTAGTTAGCTATAGCGTAGTTGGCTATCCAATGTCAAGGTCATTGGAAGGTCGATTTTTACCCAGATATCAATTTTTCAATCTTTGGATCCAATAAAGCTTGCAATTAGAATTAAACTAGCTCTTAAGGAAAGGTAAAAAATTTACAACGAGGTATTGTAAACTTTATCAGACTAGAAAATTCTATTAGGTTGTTGATTATAATCAGTAGACTGCGGATCTTTGTGCATAATAAAAATATTCTGCTGCAACAAACTGCAGTGAAATAGAAATTTATTTTCTTCCTTAATAGATTTATTAGGTCGAGAATAATTTAATTGTATTTTTAAATTCTTCTAATGTTATCACTCGATTAGATAGTTTTCATCAGAAATGAATCAATCAGAGACATGGAGTAAGTGAGGCTTTAGAATGGCTGGGTCAAAAGGGACCCGCCATTCGCTGGTGTTAAGAGAGTTACAGCGGTCGCCAATATCAGAGAGGCGAGCCAAGAAGAAAAGGGATCGCGGCGAGCATGAAATTATGACGCGTTCCGGTCCGGCAAGGAGTAATTAGCCCGCGGTACGAATTCGTAATTGCGTCGGCGGAAGTGGCCGCTGGGAACGACGGTGGTCCTCTTTGAGAAGGGAAAGGGAGAGAAGGAGAGTGAGAAAGTCAAAGGGAGTTTTCAGACGCGTTGCCCACGTCCGAGGGTAAAGAAAGAACCTTGGCGGCTCGAGATTATTCCCTTGCGTTTATTAAGTCAGCCGGAGTCTCGCGAGTAATTCTCGCGAATTTTACCTTGGACGCTATGCGATCACCGTTTTGCCACATAATTCGCGATTTCGAACACTTCTGATGACATGTTGTAAACCTAAAAGTAACCTGAGGGTGCCTAAAAATAATTTAGCACAGGTTTTACAGAGCGCAAAATGTGAAAATTACTTTATAAAAATCACAAGAATGTTTCTACACTTATCATAGTGTGGAAAATTAAAAATATTAAGGTTAAAGAACCCTTCTGATAACAGCTGTAAACCTAGAAGTAGCCTAAGGGTTCATGAAAATAATTTACCACAGGGTTTATAGAGCGCAAAATGTGAACATTACTTTATAAAAATCACAAATATGTTTCAACACAAATTAGTAAATTGCACTATCAGAGTGTGGAAAATTAAAAATATTATGGTTAAGGAACCCTTCTGATAACAGGTGTAAACCTAGAAGTAGCCTAAGGGTGCCTACAAATTTTTTAGGACAGGTTTTACAGAGCGCAAAATGTGAGAATTACTTTATAAAAAATCACATGAATGGTTCTACACTTTGGAAATTGCACTATCATGGCGTGGAAAATTAAAAATATTATAGTTAAGGAACCCTTGTGATAACAAATGTAAACCTAGAAGTAGCCTAAGGGTGCCTAAAAATAATTTAGCACAGGTTTAACAGAGCGCAAACTGTGAAAATTACTTTATAAAAATCACAAGAATGTTTCTACACTTAGTAAATTGCACTGTCACAGCGTGGAAAATTAAAAATATTAAGGTTAAAGAACCCTTCTGATAACAAATGTAAACCTAGAAGTAGCCTAAGGGTGCCTAAAAATAATTTAGCACAGAATTTACAGAGCATAAAATGTGAAAATTACTTTGTAAAAATTACAAGTATGTTTCAACACAAATTAGTAAATTGCACTATCAGAAAAATGAAAAATATTAAGAAACCCAGTGTTAAGGAACCCTAGCCGAAAGCGGGATTTTCGGGAATTTCTGTTGCCGCGTTTTGCTTCATACATCGAAGGGTAAACGTAATTTTTTTCCAGTTCTACGCAACTCCTTTTTGCGCCGGTATTACGATTTATTCCCGAATAAATTTCGAGGGTGACCATTTCGCGAGTTTAACGAGATTAATTTCGCCGGCGTTATCGCGCATTTCCATATGACTTGCTCGCAGAAGGATTCGCCCCGGTCTAACACGATAACCGGGATTAGAAGGGACCGTTCCCGGCTGTACAACCTGGGCCGGAATACGTTATAGGGCGCAATCATACAGATTAGGAAGGTCTAATTGACGTTCCAGCTATTTTGCTCCGACGAAACTGATAACAACTAGTCTAGCAAACTCGCTAAAAAACAACACATTTCCTTTTGACAAGAAACGTAGATCATTTTCGAACTAGAACATCAGAAGATATATTTTCTTGGATTCAAGGGGATAATCTGAGTCGTCGGTCATCTTTATTAGGCCTAGAGTCTGAATCAGAAATTTTCGAAAAGGCGAATCTTTCTTTCTTAGTTTCTGAAGAGACTGCTGGGGGACATTTTTACTTATCATCTTAGGGGATGCATCCATCTTCTTCGTGTCCGAGGGTCAAGTGAAATCGCAGTCGTTTATGTTCAATTTGAATTTTAGGAGCCTGGAAGAATTGATTATTGTCTTACAAGGGAACATATTCAGATGAGAATGGCCGATTTTTATGAAACTAACGTGTGAAGGAAACAGCCCTCAAAATTGGGAGTCAAAACTATATTTTTTGAGATATCTCGGAAACCGGAGGTCGAAAAAATTTGAATTTTTTTAAAATTGTGTGCTTTTCAATGGGAAATGTAGTCGGTCAAGAATTTTTTTAACAAACTTTTTTTTTTCTCAAAAAATGTGGTTTTGACCCCTGACTTCGAGGGCTGTTTTCACCCCCACCGAGTAGATGGTTGCCGATGAAAAAAAATACGTGTGAAATATTTTTCGAAGAACTATATATCTCACATAAGTTTCATCAAAATCGGCTTGTATCAAGTGAATATGTTCCCTAGTTTGTCCTTGTACTACAAGATCATTATAATTTAGCCTCCTAGGGGATGAAGTAGTCTTTTAGAGTCCAACAAATTTTTTCCTCGGTTTCCAAAGAAGCATAAACCGTCTCTCCCACTGCTGCGGAATGTCAGCTTTCGCTAATAGCCGGTGTTAATAGTTCAATCGTCCCGTTGCGATCGCCGTCGACGGTCCCGACGTCGCTCCGTTTTACGGGTCGTTTATTGAGCATTATCCGCGCGAATGGCCGAGGTCGTCCGAGCAAATTATCATTATAAATTTCGAGGGGTGCGGGGAGGGTTGTCACCGTTATCCTAGACCAGGTCCGGTATCGTCGACGTCCATGGGAACCGAGTGGAACGATAAAACGATGTTCCGAGTTTTTCGTCGCTCGCAGTAAACTTTATCCGCCGCGAGTAGCCGTTAAACCGCGCGATAAACCGTCGCCGAAAGTAGTGACACGGGATCGATCGAATAAGAGACCGGAATGTCTCGTTTTATTGAAATCTAATTGCATCGTAATTTCGCCGGTTAATAGTTTCATTGTCCACTGAATAATATCGCTACTATCGTCCTCTGTATCGTGGCCATATTATTGATAGAATCATAAACGAAATCAATCGGGCGATATTTGTATGTATTTGCGATTATTGATTGGTGATTTTTATAGTAAATGCTCGCTGGGGTGAATGAAAAATTTATTCGCCATCTTGATACGTTTAATAGCTTGAAAATGACAGTTACCATACTTTCATGATATTTCGATATCGCACCAGACGACGTGATTTCGTAGCGAATTCAACGGCATCTGTAAAAACTCGCGTAGGTCTAAACGATCTAGCGGAGGGAACGACTTCGATCACAGTTTCCACCCGGTGTAATAAACCGACAAACGTCTCTCTCCTCGAAGCTAATATAAAATCGAGAGCTTTCAGATGCTCGTAAATCGTTTCCGAGAGCAAAATCCGAGCTGGCCGGACACGGCTCGTTGAGGAATCGCGTTCGTAACCGTGAAATACGCGAGGACCAAGCCGGATATCGTTTCCTCCAGATTTTCGAACGCACTCGGAAGGTATAGGCCAGCATTTAAAACCACTCCGGCGATGTATGGCCGGTGGAAGGCTACGCCGCCGGTGACCGACGATCGCGAGAAATATGGGTCTGCGTGGGCGTGGAGAAAACCACCCTTGAAGAGCGCGCAGGCACGCGTGCTTTATGATCGCGGGACGTATTCCGGTTCCGTCTTCTGGCCACTTTATCCCCGCGGCCCGCCGGCTAAGTACGTTTGATTGTAAGCTGCCCGGACTGGTTTAAGGCTGATTTACAGTAAAATGCCGCGGCGTGGCTCGCACGTGACCGGACTACCGCGATTCCATTCCCTCGGCGTTAAGCTGCTGTTAGTTCCGCAGACTCGCTCTACCTTTTACTCTCACTCCGACGGTTTATCCGTCTTCGAATCAGCTTCCACTTTCTTTCTCGAACCTGTCTTTCTCCCCCTCGACGCTGTCTTCTCTTCTGTCTTAAGGTGCGTGTTCCTTTCAGTGAGATTCTCTCGATGGTTGCACCCCCGGATTGACCTCTAACATTTCTCACATTTAGACGACTCTAGCGTGGGAGATTTTTTTATCGAATTGAGACTACAATGGAGTTGAAGATTCAAGTCTCCCCTTTGCAACGAGACCTCTAAAAATGATCTGCGATTTTTTTTTCGCTATTCCAGCACGATTTTAATGAAGGGGTGACATGGGTCCCAGTTTCGACACTTTTGCTAGTTCAAAAATCTCTGCAGAGCTTGAAAAATTTTTATCCAAAATCAGACCACAGTGGGGTTAAATATTGAAGTCTCCCCTTTGCAATGAGACCTTAAAAATTGATCTTCGATTTTTTTTCGCTATTCCAGCACGATTTTAATGAAGGGGTGATATGGGTTCAAGTTTCGACACTTTTGCCAAGTTACAAAATCTCTGCAAAGCTTGAAAAATTTTTTTCCAAAATCAGACCGCAAGGGGGTTAAATATTGAAGTCTCTCCTTTGCAATGAGACCTTAAAAATTGATCTTCGATTTTTTTTCGCTATTCCAGCACGATTTTAATGAAGGGGTGATATGGGTTCAAGTTTCGACACTTTTGCCAAGTTACAAAATCTCTGCAGAGCTTGAAAAATTTTTTTCCAAAATTAGACCGCAATGGGGTTAAATATGCAAGTCTCCCCTTTGCAATGAGACCTCTAAAAATGATCTGCGACTTTTTTTTCGCAATTCCAGCACGATTTTAATGAAGGGGTAACATGGATCCCAGTTTCGACACTTTTGCTAGTTCCAAAATCTCTGCAGAACTTGACAAATTTTTTTTCCAAAATCAGACCGCAATGGGGTTAAATATTGAAGTCTCCCCTTTGCAACAAGACCTTAAAAATTGATCTGCGATTTTTTTTCGCAATTCCAGCACGATTTTAATGAAGGGGTGATATTTCCCAGTTTCGACACTTTTGCCAGTTCAAAAATCTCTGTAGGGTTTGATAATTTTTCTTCCTTATTCAGACTTCCACTGACTCGAAGATTGAAGTCCATTTTAACAAGTAGAGTGCCAGGAGCAAGCAAGAAAATTGTCACATTTCGTTAGCGAAACGTCGCTGGTAATTGTCTGGTGTCTAATAAAAACTGTTTTGACGACGTTCCGACAAAGTGTACACGCAGCGTAAGGCCGCCTAAATATCCACGAGAGCTTTATCTCTCGGAGGCTCGTTGTTACCTCTGTCTGCAGCCTCCTCTTTTTCGTCCATTCAGAGTGAGGCCGGTTGCTCGCGCAAAATTTTCCCTGCCCCTTTCCCTCGAGCATACAATTTCTGCGCCCGGGCTTCTCTTTATTTACCTTTCCACCTTGATTCTCCCTCTCGCTCCTTCTTTTTTTCACTCTGCCTCCACGCCTCTTAAACTCTCCCTTTGTCCCTCGGTTCTACGCTCTCTCTCTCCGCCTTCGATTCCTCGATAAAAGAGCTCCCATCGGGTATGTAAGCGTGGAAACCAACTCTCTCTCTCTCTCTCTACCTCTCTCACTTTCTCCGATTCGAGCCACTGTCTTTCGATCACTACGGTTCTCTTTGCCTATCTCGCTTTTTCCACGTCCCCGATTCAAGCCACCGCTAAATCGATCCGCAGCCGAGGAATGACAGGCCGCGAGATGGGAAAAGGCGAGCACAGAGGGAAGTCAAAAGGAGCCACCGCCCAAGAAACGAGAACCATTGGCGGAGGAGGAGAATAGGGAAAACTACCAACCGGCGAGAAAAAGAGGCGACCGGCAATTAGGAGGACGATCGAGAGACTCTTTCACAGGATCGAGCCAGCACAATGTACGCCGGGAAAACCGGATCGACGCGGAATTAAATGACCCACGATGTTTGCCCGTGGCTCGAGTGCGTCGATCGACGATTGGATTAAAAAAAAAAATACCCGGCTCGCGTGCGGCCGACAGATCCGTTTCGCGAGTTTCCTCCGGCAATCATAGTGTGCGCTGTATCTGATTTAAATTAGCTTCAGGGTCTTAATCTTCTGCTACCACTTTAACATGGGAAATATTTTCTGCATCGATTCACCGAATTCAACAATTTCTGCTTGGCAAATTATTTTCCAGCCTCGGAATACGATAGATTCGAAGATTGAAGCTTCACCTTTACAACGAGACCTTAAAAATTGATCCACGATTTTTTTTCGGGCCATTCCAAACAATTTGAATGAGTACCAATTCGTACGGTTGAATTTCGGCAATTTCAGCGATTCACAAAATCTCTACAGAGCTTAAAAAATTTTTCAACGGATCGAGACCACATTGAATTTAAAGATTGAAGTTTCATCTTTACAACGAGACCTTGCAAATTGATCTGCGATTTTTTCCCGTCCCACTGTTGAACTTCGAACAAGTGCACTTCGGGTTCCCGGGCACAGTTTTCGCTGAAAGTTGAATAAAACATCGAGAAAAAATCGCAGATCAATTTTTAACGTACCGTTGTAAAGAGGAAGCTTCAATCTTCAAATCCATGGTAGATTCGTTCACGGGTAAAATTTTCCTTCCTTTCTGCAAACGTTTCAATGTGCACCATTTTCGTGACAACACTTGTCTTCAGTTTCTCAGCTGCTATATCGTACAAAAATATCTTGGACAAAAATGAACGATTGAGTATAAAAGTAGAGGCTTCGATCTTCAAAATAAGCCCAGGTTCATGGTCGCACGATTTTTCTTTCCGTAGTTACATTATTTCAAATATCGACAATTCTCAAAAATACTAAATCGTCTGTTTCCTCGAGAGAGAGTCATTAAAGACGAATGCGTTCTGACGATTGGAGCCGAGAAAATGAGGTGGAAAGGGTGTCGGTGTCCACGGTTCGGTAAATCGTCAATTCCCAGGCATAATGATCCGGCGGATAGGGGTCGCGAGTCGTCGAATCACGGGTAGAGTCCGGGACTCGTCAGTAATTCGGTTTAATATCGACTGAGGGGGTGAGTTTCAGGGGCCGATGCACGAATTGTCGAGGCTCGGACTGCAGCCGGGTCCCGCTGCCAATCATTATCTCGATGGTATGCAGACATACCGCCACGTGCGAAACCGGGTATGCGAGGAGGGCTCCCTGGGAGACGATGGCACTGCACCCTGTGTGTGTCTCTGCGTCCCTGCCATAATCTACAGGGTGTATCCACTGACTGGGCTAAATCATATCTCGAACGTTAACGACGATACAAAAAAATTTTCTACATGGTTCAACAAGCTTTATTATCCCATTCATGGCAAATTCTTTTCCTCCTATTGAATCTGCAAATTGCAGTTGCATTCCTACATAGGAGTACACAGCTTGTTAAATCTACCAACCCTTAAAATTGTTGTATTTGTAGAGACTTCTTCCATAGGACATATTTGAATAAATTTCAAAATTCAATGTTAGAATGAGAATGTTGAAAATCTCCATTTTGTTAAGCCTACCAACCCTTAAAATTGTTGTAATGGCACAGACCCTTTCATAGGAAATATTTGAATAAATTTCTAAATTCAATATTACAATAAAAATATTGAAAAGCTCAATTTTGTTAATCCTACCAACCCTTAAAATTGTTGTAATTGTAGAGACTCTTCCATAGGATATATTTGAATAAATTTCAAAATTCAATATTAGAATGAGAATGTTGAAAAGCTCAATTTTGTTAATCCTACCAACCCTTAAAATTATTGTAATTGTAGAGACTCTTCCATAGGATATATTTGAATAAATTTCAAAATTCAATATTAGAATGAGAATGTTGAAAATCTCAATTTTGTTAAACCTACCAACCCTTAAAATTGTAATGGCACAGACCCTTTCATAGGAAATATTTGAATAAATTTCTAAATACAATATTACAATAAAAATATTGATAATCCCAATTTTTTAAACCTACCAACCCTTAAAATTGTTGTAATGGTACAGACCCTTTCATAGGATATATTTGAATAAATTTCTAAATACAATATTACAATAAAAATATTGATAATCCCAATTTTTTAAACCTACCAACCCTTAAAATTGTTGTAATGGTACAGACCCTTCCATAGGAAATATTTGAATAAATTTCTAAATTGAATACTTCAATAACGTTGAAAATCTCAATTTTGTCATTTTCGTAAATCAATACATTTGTGCTCGGTAGATTCGGTACTACATTATGAAAAATAGTTCTGTGTTTAATAAGAGCCGAGCTGTAATTCGGCCCAGTTAGTAGATACACCCTGTATACCAAGGCAGTCGGTCGATGACGAAATGCTGGGGAGTACTGGGGACCAAGGGGTGCAAAAGGGGAGCAGCAGACCGTCGAAGGGGTGCGTCCGGGAATGAGAAGGGCGACAAAGCCCGGGACCACTATATTGGCATACCAGCGGCCGGTGATATGGGAATACTTTAAGAACAACTTTATAGTGGGCGAACACGGCTGAATTGAGACGATCCGGATCGCTCTCTTACCGATCTCTCGCCCCTGCGTCTCATCCACCCCGGACGCCATTTCAAACCCCTGCTCAGAATTCTGGATATTTCGCGGCAATAAATCGCGCTAAAAACAGGGGTCTCCGTCCATCCTGTATTCCGGTTCAACCTGGATATATTTAAATATTTTCGATTATCTTGCAGTTTGTCGAATACAAATTGTATACATAATATATTCTCACTGTTCCAACGATCTTGGACTCGCTTAACATAAAATACAGGAAAATCCACCGTCTGTAATACGAACAACAAAATGCACTTTTCCCAAAGGAGACTTTTCTCCTTTCATTTGTAAAAAGACACACAAGTTCGGAAGAACTCTCGATCGTAAAACAGCGTTCGAAAGCTCGTAACGTTTGCAATTTTTCTGGTCAACTACTCGAAAACTGTCGACACTCGTAAAGTCTGCGGGTAAGCAGCATTAATATTGGCGAATTAGCCCCGGAACCATTATTTACAGTATACGGACAGGTAAAATGAGAAAGGTAACCGAGAGGGAGAGAGAGGGAGAGAGAGAGAGAGTGAGAGAGCTTAACTCGAACGTATGGTGCCCGATAAGGTGTCCCGCGCTTTCTATTGCGCACCGTCCTCCGGAACTTGTATGAGAACGTATACCCAGCAATTCCGGTTCCCAGCATTCCCAGCAGCGAGCTCCTTTCCCAGTATAAAAGGTACGCACACTTTCCCTCCGAAAGAATCCCATTAGTTTGCATTCGCGTCAAATTGAGTCGTGATGCGCCGCCCCGTATCGTTTGATCGCCGACGTTCACGGCCCCAATAAAACGGATCGAATCGCTGGAAAAACATAAATCACGGGGTTCAGGATTGTTGGTGCGGAGGGAAATCGCCGGAGGAGACTCGTTTCGGCTCCGCTGATCGATCTGTCTGAGCCTCAGAATCCTCAGTCTCTTATTGACGATCATTTCTCTGAAAGAGAACAAGATGAGCTTGTTAAACTTGTACATTCTATTTGTTAACGATGATGAGCGTACAGAGGTAAAGTGAAAATAATCAAAATTTTGAAAGCTGCAATTTTTACTTTTCAGCTGAAGTAGCTTCGATTGTTGAGGATGAACTGGTCTTCGACCATTTTTTTTAAACAGAATGTATGAATGCATCCTGAATGCATACGTCACTATTAAACCTCGTACAAATTTCTCGACACGTTCTTCGAACGTTAACAAACAAGCCTACAATGTTTAACAGAATGTATGAATGTTAAACATTGTAGGCTTGTTTGTTAACGTTCGAAGAACGTGTCGAGAAATTTGTACGAGGTTTAATAGCGACGTATGCATTCAGAATGCATCAAAGACCGCACCTTAACTTCAAGGTACTTAATTGTTGCGCAACAGCTCTCTGAAAATTTTTTTAAACAAAACTGATGGAGATCTGAATTTGAAACTTTGCAGGCATATTTATTAATCTTTAAAAAACGTATACAAAATTTGTACGAGGTTTAGTAGTGACGTATGCATTCAGAATGCATCAAAGACCGCACCTTAATTTCAAGATACTTAATTGTTGCGCAACAGCTCTCTGAAAATTTTTTTTAAACAAAACGGATGAAGATCTGAATTTGAAACTTTGTAAGCATATTTATTAATCTTTCAAAAACGTATATAAAATTTGTACGAGGTTTAGTAGTGACGTATGCATTCAGAATGCATCAAAGACTGCACCTTAATTTCAAGATACTTAATTGTTGCGCAACAGCTCTCTGAAAATTTTTTTAAACAAAACTGATGGAGATCTGAATTTGAAACTTTGCAGGCATATTTATTAATCTTTAAAAAACGTATATAAAATTTGTACGAGGTTTAATAGTGACGTATGCATTCAGGATGCATCCAAGACTGCACCTTAACTTCAAGGTACTTAATTGTTGCGCCATAGCTCTCCGAAATGTTTTTTAAACAAAACGGATGAAGATCTGAATTTGAAACTTTATATTTATTAATCTTTAAAGAACGAATAAAAAATGTCGTACCAAGGATGCACTCGGGATGCAGCTGAGACCGTGCCGCAATTTTACATTAATTTTCCGGGAACATCTCAAAAATGTTGCACAGACGTATAGTGATTTATGCACCCGGGATGCACCAGGTTATATTTCGGAGTTCCATTTCGTCTTGGCGACGTCCCAGACTAGACCATTCAAAATTCATTGATCATGTGCGTGTGTATCGGTTCACGGGGTCTTGGACATTCGTCTATGATCGCGAAGAGCGATAGAGAATGCGAGGTAGAGAGGGTCGCGTCGATAATGAGCTAGTGTTTGCCCAGTCAGCCGGCTCTTAATAGTTCGGCCAACATCTAATTAGAGATAATTGCTAGAACGAGGAGGAACCGATTGGAATCTCGAAATAAGTGTCCGGTACTTTCACCGACGGCCCGTGTAAATATTTGCCGTCGTCCGTCGCTGCGACGTCTAACGTCGACGTCGAATTCGTCTGTAATTCGCGTCAGACCGCTATCTTACGTTGATTACGTCCGAGTGTTTGCGGAACGGAGGACCAGGAGCATCGAGGAAGGGGGGCAGAGGAGACGGAGAGAGAGAGAGAGAAACGCAGTCCATCGTCCATCGGACCCGTTTAGTATTCCGAAACAGGGATTACCGGTGTTCCATCAACACGTCTATCGTTATTAACGTACCCGCAATTACCGAAACGGCTTAATATCCCCGACGACGTGGAATTATCTCGTTGACGTGACCGACGCTGCGATCACGCTCTCGCATCCGTCGTCCTATTGCTGGTCCCGATAGAACTATGCCATAGCCGATGATGGCTACTCGTGGCCAGTCACCGATCACTCGTTTTCCGGTCGAGCACCAGGATATTCCCTTTGTGATGCTAGCCGTGGACGAAAATAGACGCGAACTTTCGCGAAACACCCTTCTCTCCCTTGACAATTGTGCTAGTAAGGGGACAATGATTGTTTGTTAGCTCGGTTTTATTATACAGGGTGGGGCAATAACTTTGTCCACCTTGAACATTTCCGTTACTTGTAATAATATGAGAAAATGATATATAGAAAAATTGCATGTAGAAATATTGTGATGTATACACCTTTTCTGAGCGCGAAGGTCAATCAAGGTCATCCTGATTTCTTTAAATAGACCTACCTTTTGTATCATGAATCGATAGAGTATCGAATTCTGCGTAAAATTATATTGACCTTCATATGTCCTCTAACCTAATTGTTAACGAGATATTATTGAAATAATTTTGAATACGTAGCTATTACCTGGAAGCTAGTAGGTGTTCGAGCTGATGTCCTTAATCTAGAATATGGTGAGTGTATGTGGACAATTATTTCGATAATATCTCGTTAACTGGATTAGATCAAGGACGTGTGAAGGTCAATCCATTTTTACCCAGAATTCGATACTCTATCGATTCATCATACAAAAAGTAGGTCTCTCCATTTAAAGAAATCAAGGTGACTTTGAAATCACCGGAAGGTGGTGGACAAAAATATTGCCCCACCCTGCGTATTCTTTACTCATCGAGGTAGCTGGAATTCGGTTAATTTTATTGGAATTCTGGCTTTCTCTTTTTTTCACTTGAATGAGTACCTCTGTACATTGATTAATTTTCCTTTTATTGCAGATTATTTCAGATTTCTGTTTCTGATGTAATTTTTCGGATCATTCTTGAGAAAACATAGAGCAAGATACATAGAGCAAACAAATATTGCCCCACCCAGCGTATTCTTTACTCATGGAGGTAGCTGGAATTCGGTTAATTTTATTGGAATTTTGGCTTTCTTTTTTTTCACTTGAATGAGTACCTCTGTACATTGATTAATTTTCCTTTTATTGCAGATGATTTCTGTTTCTGATGTAATTTTTCGGATCATTCTTGAGAAAACATAGAGCAAGGGGTTGAATCGAAGTATGATGTAGATTTTATCTTAACTCGAATTTATTTATTTTTCCAATTTGATTTAATGGATCGTCTTCGGTGTACTCTTTGCGACCAAGAATTTTTTAAAGGAAAAATCGTCGGCATTAATCGTAGCGCAGCTTCGCTGAACAGTGTCCCTTCTTCCCGCCGAGCGTTTTTTTTCACCGAACACCAGGACCTTCAACTAGCAAACGAGCAAAATCCCCAAGCTCATTGTACCAGCGCAAGAAGCAGAGTCAGTTATTTAAACGTTGCCAGCCAGAGGTAGCGAACCCGACGCTGTTCGAGACTCTTTGACAGCAGCCCAATCAACCGAGGGAAACTGAACGAGCAGCTCCCTTTGGAACAGCATCGAGAGATCGATATATATATATATACAGGTTTCACGCGATCCAGTCACGTTCGACTAGCGCGATTAATCCGCGCGAAAACGGTTCGCGCGACTTTCGACGCGTGCCTAACGAAAGGCGACGAGCTGTTCGAGACGTTCTCTCTCTCTCCCTCTTTCTCTCTCTCTGTCTCTCTTTCACTGCGTGTCTGTCGCGCTATACTCGATCGCCATTAAGGACCGCCTTTGGGGATATCGATCCTGATGCCAGGTCATTTAGCGTCCGCGTTAAAGATGATACCGATACGGTTGCCTCGCCAACTTCGGTGTCTCGTTTCCCTTTGACGCTGCTGCTGGGAATTCTGTTCCATGACGGCGGTGATACTTGGACTTTGCGTTCCAGCGGACCACCCGAAGCTATTGTTGCCTTTCCAGTGTAGTTTGATCATGAGCTTCTGGGTCCGGTTCTGTTTAACATCAACGGAAGTGTTGCAGCGGGTGCGAGTAGCTGGTCAAATGAATTACCGTGGGTTTCCCGATGTTGTTTCGACCTCTCTCGAGCTTCAGGATCTAATTATATGAAACTGGATTAAAATGATTAGCTGGGTTGGATTAGAAAATCTCGCGAATTTACAGCGATTTTTCGGAATTTTTCAAACATCTAGGTCTAACTTCGCGTTATTCAGAAGCTATCCTAGGTCTGTGAATATTTGAACCTAACCTAGGCTAAGAGTTCACGCGTAGCTCTGTGCTTGGCAATGCTTTGTACCTAGCGTGGGTTTCCCGATGTTGTTTGGACCTCTCTCGAGCTTCAGGATCTAATTATGAAACTGGATTAAATGGATTAAAGCTGAGTTGGATTAGAAAATCTCGCGAATTTACAGCGATTTTTCGGAATTTTTCGAACATCTAGCTACCTAGGTCTAACTTCGCGTTAGTCAGAAGCTATCCTAGGTCTGTGAAAATTTGAACCTGTTTGGATGACGAGGTTGGGAGATTAAACTTGTTATTTATGTAATTTATTTAAACTCCACCGCACATGGAAAAACTGTAGTCAGTTTGTGAATCGCACATACCACAATATGTTAAATACTTTATTCCGAAAATCAATTAAAAAGAAAGATGTGTTATTTGCGAGCTGTGACTTGCTCGCAGGGCTACCTTAGACAGACTGAGGACCTTGCCTTCCTTCTTGGGCCCTTCAGCCCGGAAAAATGGCCACGCTGGAAAAGCCATAAATTGCAGGTCAAAAAGACGTTTCCTCCTTCGAGTGTCCCGTGCATTATGGTGTATACTCCAACAGAACCTAACCTAGCCTAAGAGTTCACGCATAGCTCTGTGCTTGGAAATGCTTTGTACCTAGCCTGGGTCTTTTACTTATTCTGAAACTACCCCAGTTCTAATTTGGGCCTAAGAAGAGGCCTATTCCAGTGCTTTATAGCCAAGGCACAATCTTGCGTTATTCAAAATTAATTCCTATCTCCCTACTATCTTAATCCAATAGAACAAAATTACGTTCGATAGAGCCTGAACGAAGATCTGATCGAAGCCCAGGAGTGGAGCCCGAAAAATCATTTAAACCTCTCGAACGGTCCGTGCGTATTGAAAGCAGCTGCCATTAATATTGATGGGAAAATCGTGCTTTTTTTAATTACCGTCGGAGCCACCGAACCAGGCCAGTTCCGGATAGGTATCGCTCTTTTCAACGAATTATCTTCGAGCGTCGCTTCGGACCGGAGTTACTTCGAAGCCCTTCTTCACCCCCCCCCCCCTCCCCCCGTGACCCGCAGCTCTCTCTCTGTTCGATTCCACCCTGTCCGTCCATCGAGTCCATCGAGTCCATTTTCAACCGGAGTCGATGGAGTGCCCCGGCCGTTCCAGATTTTCAGATATTCAAACGGACCGCCGGGGATACGAGTCGAATAATCCTCGTGGAATTACGCGGTCGGAATTAATCGCTGCCGAGGAAAAATCAACGTCCGCCGGCGCGGAGCAGAGCGGAGCTCTGCGATCGTGCGCATTAAACCCCTCAATTCTCTATCTCTCTCTCTCTCTCTCTCTCTCTCTCTCTCTTGCATACACACACACACACGCGCGCCCGCGCGAAAAAAGTAATTCAATCACCGCAGGGATTCGGGCTGCGAACTTTCACCCTGATTTCTGGGTCTCTGGGTACACTTTCCGCCCACAATAACAATACTTTATCGCTCTTTTTCACGTAATCGCGAGACCATAATTCGCTCCCGACTTTCCGATTGAAAATTAGAAATTCTTTTATACGCATCAATCTGTCCACTATTTCATCGTTATCTTTAGTGTCTCTCCGGTGAACATTCTTCTCAATTTTTTATACAGAACAAATGTATAATATACAGGATGTCGCACGTAACAGTTTTCACGATTTTTTAAGTACTTGCGATAAACCGACAAAAGTTATTTTCAACGAAAGTTGATCAGTTTTCGATTGGCTATATATTGCAATAAAAGAAAGTTTGAAAAACATTTTTTTTATAGTATTGTGAAGGTCACCTTCATTTTTTTAAATGGCACTTTGTATTTTTGACTTAACAGTATTACAGCCCGTGTCAAGACGAATTCAACGATATAGTATAACATGACCTTCGGATGACCTTAAAGTGCCATTTAAAAAAATGAAGGTGACCTTGACAATTTTCAAACATTTTTTTTATTGGAATGTATAGCCAATCGAAAACTGATGACAACTGTTACGTGGGACACCCTGTATATAACATTGCGGATTTTTATGCAAAATAAAAATTGTCCGTATTAATTGCAAGCTACAGGAGCCACATTAATTTCTTTTCGTAATAATTGTATAAAGTTAAAAACAATACTACAGCAACGGTTTTTAAATTCTCCAAGTGTCTCTAGTGTTTTGCATTCGACCTATTCGTGTCTTTTCCATAAATGCATATAATCCACTATCAATCTTGATCCCATTTTTTTTTCAATTCATATATTCCGTAAATAAAACATGAAGGAAGTCCACAGCGTACCACGATGAAATTTAATAGTCGCTACGAGTCGATCATTTAATCGAACCGTCCCATAAAGTATCTCCGCAACATCCCCGAAAGTATGCATTCGAATAATCTCCCTCGGTAAATCAATCGTCCCGGCTTCACCCCTGTCGATCTCCACGCGCAAAAACAATTCCACCGAATGTATCGAATAAACAAGTTCGACACGCGTTCACGGCAAAAGCACATACATCTCGTAGGGTGTAGGATCGGTGCATCGAAGCACGAGTAGTATAGTCGCGCATAGAGCAGACGGTCCGGGAGACTGAATTAGGTATCGTGCGGTTCCATCTCGCAGAGCGAGCATATCGTAGCGGCGGTCGTTGCGATGGAATCGACACCGGTGTCGCGTCGCGTCGCGTCGCGTCGCGCCGCGCCGCCGCCGGTGGCGGCTTGTGTTGAAAGTTGCTGTTCTGCGCGACAAGTCGGTGGCTCGGAGGATTTAGGCGAATCGGTATCCCGGCGAGGCCACGGTGTTAGGTTACTTGTTTACTCCCGAGTGCCGGGAACGGTCGATGCATTATTCAACGACCGCTTGTATTTATCAAGCCGATAGCCACTCACCTAAACAGAGAGGGTAACACGCACGTCGCAGCTTGTTCCCGTAAACAGGTGAGAGATCTTCTCGCCCTCCACTCTCTTTCGATGGAAGTGGATTGCCGATGTTTATGTATTCGACCGCTATACGGTCCACCCACGAGCACCACTCTCTCACTCTCTCTCTCTCTCTCTCTTTTTCTACGATCTTGAAGGCTCTCTCTTTCCGGTGTCCGAGCGACTTACGCGCCATAAGTCAGCGCCACTCGAGTGGTTTATCGCGGGCAAGGGCTCCCGGGATTTTCTTTTCGTTAAGTGACTCCGGAGTCACGAGTATTCCATTCGAGTATTGTTCCGCGGGAGAAGCCTGTTTAGGGGAAATTTCCGAGGGGGGTGGGGGGGGGCTGAGAAAACCTTGCCCCCGGGAGCCTTTAAGTCGACCCGAGACTCGTTCGACCGCTCGAATTTGTTTAAACCCTCGCTTACCGACGGCTTATCCCCTTACTGACTGTCTTCCGCCATGGTAACGCCGAGATTCCCGCCTCTCTGCCCGTACCGAAGTATCAATATAGCCGCGCGGTTACAGTTCGAAGACGCTCGCGAACTTTCGAAGACTACACCTGTGTGCTGCTCGGAGCGTTCGAATTGTTTTTCTGAATTAGGCTCCATTTGAAAAATAAAAATTCTCTATAGCACGGGAGCCACGTAGAAATTGATTTTTTAAGTTAATCATTTTAGTAGATTGTGAATAATGTCATATTAAATTATATCGTCGGAATTTTTCCTCATTTTTCTCATAAATCCACAAAATCTCTAACGATAAAGCTGCTTATTTAGAGACAATTAAAGAGTACTAAAACCATTGCATATACACATTTTATTTTCCATTCGCCCCTTCTAAAATCGTCTAGAACAAACGTCCACCCAATAACACAAAATCATGTCTAAAAGTCGAAATAGTCTCTGCAGCTCGTTCTACCGTGTGTCCTGCTAAAACAACACCCAACAGCACCGGGTAAGCTACCTAAATTGTACACACACCTAATACATTTTATCTCCCATACACCCTGAGAGTGTTTTAAAAACGTCTACAACAAACGTCCACCCAATAACACAAAATCATGTCTAAAAGTCGAAACAGTCTCTGCAGCTCGTTCTACCGTGTGTCCTGCTAAAACAACACCCAACAGCACCTGGTAAGCTACCTAAATTGTACACACACCTAATACATTTTATCTCCCATACACCCTGAGAGGCTTCTAAAATCGTCCACAACAAACGTCCACCAAACAACACAAAATCCAGTCTAAAAGTCGAAAACAGACCCCTGCAGCTCGTTCTACCGTGTGCCCTGCTAAAACAATACCCAGAATAACTACCTGAATTGTACACAGAGCTAATACATGTTATTTTCCATTCGCCCTGAGAGGCTCCGAAAATCGTCTACAACAAACACCGAGCCAAAAGCAACTCGACAAAATCTAGTGTAAAAGTCGACGTAGCCCCTGCAGCTCGTTCTACAGGGTGTCCCGGCGAAACAATAGCTAACAGGATCGCGTAAGCTTCCATTCCCATCGATTGCAGCTCTGAAAGTCTATCCAATCTAGCTCTGTTTGTGGAGAAGGGGGTTCCGGAGCGTGGTCAGTGATAACAGTTCGTTGTTTCGCACAGTCTCGAACGGTTCGGCGCTTTGTTACGGGCCGGAAAAACTGGCGGAAAATTTCGCTCCGCTGGCAGAGAAATCAAGCGACCTTGATTCTTGTGTCGAAGCGAAAATACACCTACGACGAAGGGTCCCGAAAATACAGGTTCGAAGGGCACGAGGGACTCGGTGCTCGTCGACCAGGGAATATACAGCGTTCCCCGAAGGAAGAAAGCCAGCAGGGCCTTGATTCTTGCACTCGAGCGAAATTGCAATTAGCAGAGCCACGGCGTCGGCGTCGAGCGCACGCATTCCGCGTGCCTCCCGGGAACCCATTAAGGAAGATTCTCGCGCGCTATACCGGCACTCGCTTAATGAGCGATATAATTTATTGGCTCTACTTAGAAGCCGGTCTAGTTGCGGTTTGTAGTTAATAGAACCCGCGACCTCCGACCCATTAACGGCACCGGTTCCGAACGTAAGATGCCATCGGAGCTTGCGGCGAAAAGGACACCACTCTGGACTCTCTCTCCCATGGTGTCCCTCTCTCTCTCTCTCTCTCTCTCTCTACTCTGTCTACGGTTTTCCAGGGCTTTATCGGCGACCAGCCCCCATCGAACTCGCGCCCCGTGCCCTTTGCCGGAGGAATCGTTCGACGTGGTCCCTTCGTCTCGATTCCACTCGCTCATTGTCTGGCTTCTCGTTCATTGTCCGCCTCTATCGCGGCTTGTACCACTCGTATATCTCTTCTCGCGACCTATTCCGGTTTCTACTGCGCCACCTTCTACCACCTCTAGCCCTCTCTCTCTCTCTCTGTCTCTCTCTCTCTTGTTTTCTCTCGCTTCTAGCAGCTCTCTATCTCACGCCCATTCCGCGCCGGAGAAGTTTGATAGACACGGAGAGGAACACAGCCACCCTTCATCTTCCAGGCATCGAGAACCCGAAGATTTATCGGGCTTTTCACGCACCTATCAGGCAACGCCTACGCCCTTCCTTCCTTCCTTCCTTCCTTCCTTCGTTGCATCCCTTACTTCGTTTCTCCCTTGAAATACGACGAGACGCTATTATTTCCGAGCAACGCGGAAGTTCACGCGACGCGAACGGTAATCGGAGGCTAACTTTATCTAGACCCGGATGAATAGGTCGGGATCCGCGAGCTAGTTTTTCGCAGACACCGGGCTCACGGAGAGTTTCGCGGACGCGGGACGGCTTGCTTGCTCCCGAAGCAGACGAGACGGATTCATACGCTAAACTTGCCTTTCAGAGGGATCGATGAAGAGCGAGGAGATGATTTAATAATATTGTCTAGACTGTCGTGTCGTTGGGAGAATTGCGCATGATTTATTTGGATCATCTGGTTCTTGCGAAAATTGCGGCGGAAATGTTGAAATGCTATATTAAAATTGTTTTGATCGATTACCATGGACAAACAGAAATTTCTTATTTCGAAAGTTTTAGCACTGAACCTACCACTGTCGATCAAATGACAGGTTTTATATCTTTCATTTTACAATTATTGAAATTACAAAGTTGCTCACATGGTAATTGATTGAATCAATTTCTTCATCCAAGCACAAATTGTGTTAAAAAAATCTAAATAAATAGAGCCCTGTCATTTTTGTAAGCTAAAACATTTTTATCGCTTTTAGTGCTCGGTAGGTTTAGTGTTAATAAGCTGAAGCTCTTATATTCTTTTAATACACCGCTTTGAATTGCACGTGCCTATATTTATAAGCAATGCTTGATAAATATAGGAAAAAATTTCCTTCGTCAACTGAATTCTTTACGGTGAAAATAAAAATGTTTTTCCTGTTAATGTATACGTGGGCCTGCATTTTACAAATTGTGTATAAATGCGAAAAAGATCCGCAGTTTAATCGCGTCACGATTCCCTGCCCCGATGCGTTAAAGTATTTACAATAAAATCAATAGGCGGTGATTCTACGTGGATAAATGCACCGGAAATGTGAAATAAATTATTTATACGGGAGACTCCGTTTCCAAGTAAATCGGGTTTGAAAATTCGTCAAGCGCCAGCCTCGCTATCATACAATATACAGGAGAAGTAGAAACGGCGAGTCATGAACAGACACATTAGCCCATACATAGTCAAGAGCACGAGTGCATTAGTGTATACAGGAAGTAGAAACGGTGTGTCACGAGCAGACGTTTTACTTGATGTCTACTCGATAGCACGCGTGCTTTCCGAATTTTCAAACGTGGATCTTCAAACATTTTCTCGGGGGGAAAAAAAACAAAGCCCACGAAGAAATTCTATTGGACATTCTCGTGGCGATTTTTCTCGCAGTATTATAGAGCGGCTAATTGTTTCTTAAATAACGAAACTTTCTGTATAATTGCAATAATAATACATTCGATAAGAAGCGTCAGTTTTCAACGGAAGAACTTTCGGAACTGTGTCGAAGAACCAACAGGGGTCCACTAAGTTCCAAGTATAATATTGTTGCAGTGGATGTTCCAGAATTATTAAAAGGGTTAACACTTTATCTGGAGCTTATTAATAAAACTCTGAATGATTGTACTGTAACAGAGAACTTCTTTAACAAATCTTTAACGTAATAATGCTAACATAAACTGTTATGGGGGTAGCTTCGACAAATTTATAAAGAAATTCTTGTAGTTATAAATTTTCAAAAAGATATAATACGAGTTAAGAGGTAGTTCTATAGAAGGGTGTGTGACGCTTCCAGAATTTATGTTCCATTTACAACAAAATGGGGGTGCAAAAATAATCAGACACGTCAAAAGTATACGGTGCTTCCCTCAAAAACAAAAACATCCTATTCTGCATTTTCCCCTCAGTTTTAATCGTAGATTCATCCTATGTTCATGAAAAATAAAATTAATTAGAAATAATAATAACAAACCGGACGACAAGAAAGAAACGAAGAAAGGAAGAGAACATGGGGTTCCAACGAGATCCCCTAACGCTGGTTGACCCAGTGTCGATTAATCGCGCGGCAGGGTGAGAAACGACAGCCCCTATCGGTTCGGATTGGCCGGTGTACGCGTCGACGGTGGTGCGTGCACCGGTTTCGTCTGCTCCAGAAAAGAGTCCGGCAGAAATATTGCGTGCTGGATTCGTGCAGGTTGGTTCCTTCCGTTGGTGGCACTCTCCCCCGACTAGGACCTAGGATTCTCGTTGGATAGGTAGAGGGATAGGAGGACAAGGGGCGAAGGAGGAGGAGGAGGAGGAGGATGAGGGACGAGCGACGGGGGGTTACAGAGAAGTTTCCCAGAGGGGGTACCAACATTTTTCTACCCCTCCCGGTGCGCGTATCCCCTTCCGAAGGTACGCCCACCCGGTTTTGGGTGGGGGGGACAGTCGGTTCTTGATAGGGGATGGTAGGTGGTGGTGGTTAGGCGGCGGTGGTGGTGGTGGTGCCAGTGGTGGTGGTCGTTGTCGGTGCTGGCAAGCCAAGTCCGAGCGAAACGGCGCCAGTACTACTGTCGCCAGCATCACGAGCGCAGCCACGAGGCCGAGTCATGGACATACTGGGTATGTCCAAGCTAGAAAGCCAAGCATGCACTTAAACTTAGCCTCCTCTCACTTGCTCTTGTTGCCGAGTGTATACGTATATATATGTATATATATACATATTATATTGTCATCGTGTGCGCTATCTATACGTCATCGACTAGTTCTCGCGTGATCCGTCCCGGTGTTGTTTTCTCGACTTTTCTATCGATTTCTTTAGTTTATTCTTCTTTTCCATGATTTTTCATTTACTCTCTCTCTCTCTCTCTCTCTCTGTCCTACCACCTTGATTTTCACACAGTCGTTTCGCAACGATCGATCGATCGATACACGAGCCACGGAGAGCTCGTTGGAAGCTGGAGCCTGTCCCAGCGTGTAACCTTGTTCTATCTTTGAGTCTTCTCTTTCTCTCTGTTCTTCATCTCCTGTGTGTGTGTTCCTGTTTTACTATTCTCCTTGTTGTTCAACTTCTTTATACTTCTTCTTCTTCTTCTTCCTCTTCTTCTTCTTTTGTGGAAGGAAGTCTCTGATTTCGATGTTTGATTTGGCGATCATGCTGGGTATTATAGTTTGCCCGTCTTTTGAGTTCGTGACAAGCCGCTGCGGGACTGGCTCCAGGCTGGCGCAACGAACCACGACCACCACGTTACAACACGACCGTAACAACCAACGGAACCAGGTACTGTTTCATCAAGCATATCTGTCTCTCTTCTATCACCCGATACTTTTCCTCCTTTTTTCTTTTCTCGCGAACCCGCACGTTACACGCGCAGGTGATCCGGTTCTCGGTGGCTGCTCGATCACCTGGATCTCGATCCCGTTCTCGGTCCACTTCGAATCTCCCGTTTCATCGCTCGTTTTTCGAATACCCATTTTCCACCCATTTTTTAAAACCCCAATTTTCACCGCTCCGCTAGATACACCCGCTTGCATAGCTTCGTTATCTCTCCATACTGTATATCGTTCGTGAAACCGTGCAAGTTCTGTGAGCGTGCGTGTGTATATATATATTGTATATATATGTGTGAAATTTCTACGTTGCGGTTTATTGTTACTATGCAGCAGTGTGTTCTGGAAATTGTGTTGTTTCTGAGACGAAGGCTGGTGTCCTCCTTGCGGAAAACGAGGCAACGGTGTGGAAATACGTCTATACCAGTTTTACGATGATTCTTCGGTAAAGAATTGACATAATTTTTTATTGGCAACCGCCCATGTTGAAGGGCGAGAGCTGCCATCTGAGTTGGGCGGTGATATCGTAGTAATTTTTTAATGTCTTGGCAATTGGGGAGGGTACAGAGTTCAACGGAACTTTTCTGGTTCAGTAGAACGTTGAGAACGATACGATTTTCGTGATTTTTATTACCAAATAGTCAGTTATGTTTTTGTAAACATGTGTGTGATCTATGGAACCAAATAGGGCGGTATATGTCTACGGAAATTTTTCTTTTATATAGCTTCATGATAACTATTCGTCGAATAAGTAGAATCAGTGAGAAATATCCAGACAAACATCTAAAAAGAATTCCATTTCTAAACTTGTGGGACACAATCGTATACAAAGTAGAATAACTCCGGAATAGTCCGACGTGCATTTAGAACAGGTGTAAATTCTAAAATTGTACAAAGTATTCGCTAAGAAAATTGCAGTTGCGAACTATAGCCAGATCGATGAGTAGAAACAATAAGCAGTGATTATTCGAACTCTTCTAATTTTCATTGTAAATTATTAGGAGGTTTCGTTTGACCCATAAGTAGAAACAGTGACCGATAGTTAGGCAAACTTTTCGGACCGACTTCCTCGAGAAACAGAGCCTCGAAACGAACCAACTTCGATCCACAGTTTCGACTTACTTTCGCACGAGGATCCACCCTGTTTTCGGTTCCATCATGCTAACTGGGTCATCCTGTATACACACTGTCTAACCAATAGATAAAGTCAGTACAAGTATATAACTGCAAACAATATCACTGAAGAATTTATTTCGTTAATTTTACAATCACGGTGGTAGAAATTACTCTTGTCTGACCAGTATATACATATTCTACTTTAAAAGATTTTCAACAGAATCTTCACACAAACTTTTAGTAAACTATTTTTTAGTATACTCAATAGAATTTCTCATGACTTGTCTGACCAAAAAAGGCCCTTTCTACTTACGACAAATTTGTCAATGTTACAAGGAGTGACTGAAAAAAATAATATCATATAGAAATATCAAGAAACAACAACAATGTCTACGTTTAAGATCAGCTTCGTTGAAAATCGATTTCTGGCCGCGAATTTTTCACCGCACAAAACTCATCTAATTTGGGAGTTTCCTGACAACCAGGACACCGTGTACACTCGCTAACCAGCCCGAGCCGATTAGCAAGGGCGCACACGAGCGATTTACAGCCGTTGCACGCATTCGCAAGGATGTTGCAACGGAGGGCTGCGCCCGGACCGCTGCGAGCTGCAGTGCGGATGGTCGCATTCCGGGCCGAAAATCGGTCTCGGGTCGCGGCCAATGAGTGTCGGCCTGTAATTGGGCTAATGCTCGCCCCCGGAAGATCGAACGGTGCACCAGCATTTCCACCCCCGCTTAGCCCCGTTTTTCGAATTTCCGGTGGCCCAGCCCACGGTGCAACCCCATCGCGCCTCACCAACTGAAATTATTCTTCGGCATTGTTCGCCGGGGCGGGGAAACGAAATTTAAAACACTCGGCAGTTTCGGTGCAAAAAGAACGAGACTCGGAGAGCAAGAGAGAGAGAGAGAGTTAAGTACGAGTTTCGATGGAAAACAAGCACTTCCCCGCGATACCCGAGTTACGAAAGTTTGCTCGTTACGGCCTCTCCGCCGCGCGTAGCCTCGCGGAGTATCGCGGAGCCGCCTCGGAACGCATTCAAATTCCGTCGAATGCATTCGGGGCTCCGGCGAGTCGGGGAAACGGGGAAAAAACGAGAGAAACGTCTCTCTCTCTCTCTCTCTCTCTTTCTCTCTCTCGCAGCAACAGCAGCGAACTACGAGAGAGACTCTGCTCGCGTTTATCTCCGCGGAATTAAAAGCGAGAGATCGGTCCGCCGCGATGCGATGCGTGCAAGCTCCGCGCGCCACGTTCTGCGGTTTCCCGTCCCGGGCTCTCCCAGCGAACTGGATTTTCGGCTCCGAGGGATATATACCTCCGACACACACACACAGCCTATATACTACCCACGCGGGAAACGGGCCAAAGGTTAGGGAATTTCCCGGAGAACGGGCTGCACACGCTCACGGGCCCGTGAACACCTTTCAACGGCTTGTCGCGCGAAAAGAAATATTCAGGCAGCGTGTTAATTGCGGCCGAAAACTGCGAGAGTCCGAGAACACGCGACCCGCAAAAGTGCTGGAATTCACGCTGCTCGCTCGAACTGTGACACCTGGCCGTTTTTCCCCGCATAATGAGCGACGCGGTTTTCGGATATTTTCCGAGAGAGTTCAGCCGGGCTGCCGGGAACCCGCGAAAGGAGGTAAATCGATGTTTGTGTTTCACTTATTCATATTTTCTTGGGATTGTTCTCCATATGGAGATTCTTCCAAATGGAACTGCCATAATATGTATGATCGTGTAGGTACGTGTAGGATAAGGCTGATTGCTTGAAATAATTTGTTGGTTAGATTGGTTATTTGAAAAAATCGATCCTTGTGTTTCTGTTATTAATATATTCTTGGGATTGGTCTCCGTATGGAGATTCTTCCAAATGGAACTGCCATAATATGTATGATCGCGTAGGTACGTGTAGGATAAGGCTGACTGCTTGAAATAATTTGTTGGTTAGATTGGTTATTTGAAAAAATCGATCCTTGTGTTTCTGTTATTCATATTTTCGTGGGATTGTTCTCCATATGGAGATTCTTCCGTATGGAACTGCCATAATGTGTCTGATTATGTAAGATAAGGGTAGATTGCCTCGAATAATTTTTTTTGGTATGGTTGATTATTTGAAAATCGTGGAGACGCCAGTCGATGAAACTCTTCCTTTTTAAGTGTACAGAGATTTACACTGTAAAATAAACGCGATCTACAATAAATTTATCAGTGGCGCCAATAACTTGGCTACAACGTCGGATTAAAATAAAACCAGGGAATAATTAATTATTGAAATTCGCTAGGCAACGACTATGCTAATTCCGGCAACGCGATCGTTGAAGTCGGAGAAACGCCGAGCCGAGTTAAAAGTGTAATGACGGCTGCCCGGCGAAGTGGGACAGGAATAATTCATACGGTTATTGATTCCGCAAGTTTTATTGTTTCGTCGGGGAATAGTATTATCCAGTTTCATCCATCACGCAGCGCAGAACCATAAACCACTCGTCTTCGGCAACCCTCATCCCCTTTCCGCGAGGCTTCTCGCCCTCCTGTTTCTTTCAACATTCGCATTTACCTATGTATTATACTTCCTCGAGATTTCGGCCGGCATACTAAAAACAACCGTACGACCACACCCATCGCATATCTAGGTTCCTCGGATAATTTTTCAAGAATTTTCACTCTGCTAGGAAATAAATTAGACAATTGTTCTGGTGTTTAGAGCAAACTTCTGTTGAACATTTGTACAATTTTCTACGATTTTTACAGTGGGCAATGTTTAGCTTAAAAATTTTAAAATGTTTTAGCTTATAAAAATGACAAGGCTCTATTTATTTAGATTTTGTGCAATTTTTATTTCAATATGTGCTTGGACAAAAATATTTGTCTGAATCAATGTAAGCAGCTTCATAATTTCAATAATTTTAAAATGAGAAATTTAAAACCGGTCGCTTGACCGGCAGTGGTAAGTTTACCGTTAATAATAAAATCGATAACATCATCAGTTAGGCAACTCTTTAGGGATCTAGAGCAAACTTGCCTCTACGGAACAATTTTGTCTAATTTTCTGCAGCACGCAATTCTCACACATCTTCGATAAAAACCACCGCATCACTCTGCAATTAATTGCACATTTAGGGCAGAGTACACTCTATCGATCGGAGTGCAATTTCCCAAAATTACTGCGCTACTTTCTCAACCATTAAAAACCTCTGTTTACAGCAAATCTGAGCATCCCGCAGAAAATCAGCTTGTTCGAATCGACTTCTCCCAAACGCTCAATTTTCCAGAGATCGGTTGATTCTCAATTTCTCGATTTTCGCCAGGAACACGTCCCAAACAGTTTCGTACAGCCGCCTCTCCCTCAAGATTCCCAGTTTCTCACGGGTCCCTCGCAGAAGACACTCGACTCGACTCGACGTTTCCTTTCGCCTCGGAATTCCGAGGCACTCGTGTTTTCGGCGCAGCCCTTGTCTTCGAGGCCGAGTACTCTCGAAACGCGTCCGCCTGCACGCGACGTTTAGTCTCATCGCGCGCAGATTCGAAACACGCTCTTCTTCTTTTTCCCGAAGAAAATCCCCGGGAAAAACACGTGTTCCCAAGAAATCGCGACCCTACTCGAACAGAGCGACGTCAATTATTTTCGGAAAATAGTTCCGCGCTCTATTCATGGGGGATCCGTCATTCGAAACTGAGAATCGATACAACTAGTCGTAAACAATGCGTTGACGGCACGGCCCAATATCTATCCGTACGGCTCTGGCCGAGTTGGATCCGGCAAAACGACCAGACACCCTAACGCCTTGTAAATTATCGCTGGTCGACGATTGTGTCCACCGGAAGCTTCGAAAGCTCGCAAACGAGGGCTCGGTGATGGCTTGTTTCGAGACGATCTGGATCAGCGGGAAACTTTGATCAGACACCTACAATAATTATAAAATAAAAAATCTTAGATCTGTTGTTGGTTCAACATTGATAAGTTCACTTTGATAAATTCATTTTTGTAATTTCAATAATTGCGAATCGAAGAATTTGAGCATACAGTGCAAGTTTTGAGAATATTTAGCGAGTGAATTTCTGGGTAAATAAACGAAAGAAGGGATCAGTGGTGAAATAATCGATCGAGGGGACAGAAGGGGGAATTTTCGCTTACACAAGGAAGCCGGTCACGTAACGAGCGCGAATATATGCGCGCAGGGATCGATTGGCAGCTAGCGCGAAAGTGCCTGCGAAAAACGTGACCCACGTAAACGAAGCAGTCTGTTTGCCGGGGAAATTAATTTTAGAGGCGAGCCGAACAGAGAAAAAGGGAGAGAGAGTACTAGGGGTCGAAACACGCCCTTCGAGAATCACCGACTCGTTATCTACGGCAGAATGGCTTAGGCTTAGGTAACGATTTTCGCGCCGGCACGTGCGGTTCGTTGCGGCAGAACAACGGGTGTGCTCGCTTGAACGCGAGCAATTGCGTGCCTTGGTAATTAGGGGAACGTTTTTTGAACCGTGCAAGTCCTGGCCCCTCAAAAATTCTGTTTTCCATCGTGATTCTTCCAGAACGTTTGGAAATGGAGAGAGAGAGAGAGAGAGAGAGAGAGATGCGAAATTTCCAAGTTTGAAAATTTTCTGGTTTCCCACAATTGAGAGGAATGTTAAAGGTGCTTGTCAAGTAAATGGAATGGGATCTAAGCATTTGACCAGGGGAATTTGAATACCCCAAAAAAGATTTTTTAAATCGTGTACTCGGGAGTGTTTAAAATTTTGAATTGAAATTTTGAAAATAGAATTTCCGAAAAAATGGGAAATCTAAATATCCCAACAAGCAGCGCGCTCGAAGTGCAAATTATTGAATTACCGGGAGATCGAGGAGGTCGGAAGTTCGAGCGGGGATTGCAGGAACAGTGTGAAGCTCGGTGAGCCGGGAATTAAATTATTAACGTTATTGTAGAAATCCGAGGACAGGGAAATCCGAGCAGCCGAATCCGTGATAGGTTTAGCCGGCTTAAATAACTTATGATAATCTGTCGAAATGGACGAAAGCACGGGGCGGCGCAGCGGTGCGTTAAAAGTACAATTCGAATGTCCGTAATTATTCCATGCATCCGCGTCGAATAATACATTGAATCGGAGAGCGAGGTTGCGCCGGAAGCAACATAGAAGCGATGGTAGCAGATCGCCAGATGGTGGTTGGAGAACGTGGAATCAATTGGAATCCGCGGGACATATTGTCCCGGCAGTCGGTGCTCCTCGTAGTTAGCAGCGAGTTAGGGATACTCTTAGCAGCCGGTCTGCTATCCCATTCGAGGATAGGATGTTATCCGTTGTGGATTTAATTGGGATTGCGCCGGAGACGCGGGCCGAGAGAGCCCGACCGAGTTCGCCGCTACTTTAAACCGCTTTCCGTGTATCCGCGAATACGTGTTTCAACCGGAAACGTTATAACGGCCATCACCGAATTCCTGATGCTTTTCATTTCAACCGGTTACCATGACACGAGTGTCCTCTCTTTTTTCTCTATTCCTCAACTTTTCTACGGAAGATCGAATTACCAGTCTCTCTCTCTCTCTCTCTCTCTCTCTCTCTCTCACTCTCTTGTAATTACATCGTTTCTTTCATTAACGTAACGCGCGATTCAATAGCTCGGAACAAAGAAGGTCCCGTCGCGAGATTTAAAACGCGTTGTTCGAGGCGAACTACAATTTCCTCGATGGCTTTGACCCGATCGAAACGAATTACTCGAGCGCTCGTTATTAACTGATCCGTAGAATCGGCACGCGTGAAATTATAATATACATAGTATACAGAGTGTTTTCGGAATCGCACCGAAAACAGATTACCGATCGACTCGAGCCAGAATACGGATAAAATTCGCTTAGTCTTGTTAACGAGTTCGTTCTCATTAGCGGCCGACTTTTCAGGCCTGGATAAATCGTTACCGCGTTTGTTTATCATTGTTTCCCATTAATTTTCTATCAAGATTACAATTTATTTCCACTCGCTGGCATTGTATTATCGATCCTCTTAATCGACAAAGTCAAGGTAATCGGCTTTCAAAGTTCATCTGTCAAGCGTTTATTGTTCTGTATTCTGTAAGTAGATAAGTCCGGCAATCATCAGACAGCTCAGCTCTATATTAAACGTTCCCATTCACGGATCATTTATTATCATTTCCTGTTGAAGTCTTGCGAGGAGCATCATGGATCCGAGTATATATAATTCCAAGTAGATAAGTCGAGCAATGGTCAAACAGCTGAGCTGTTCATTACACGTTCCCGTTCTCAGGTTATTTATTATGATTTTATGTTGAGGCCAAGGCTCCGAGTATATTACAGTGACTTCTTAATTATTGTTATTACGCGTGTGTTTTGTATTTATTCCAAGTAGTTCAGCCAAGCAATGGTCAGACGTTCGAGTTCTACGTCGCACATTCCCACACTCATTAACTTTGTTCCAACCTGTATTGGTGACCCAGCACAATGTATAGTATTGATCTTTCTAATTGCAACGTCGATACAATCTGCTTTAAAAATTTATAACAGGTTCGCTTTCCTTTTTAATTTAAGGAGATAAATCAAGGACTGGTCAGACGTACCTGTCCCTATATTGAATATTTCCAACAAACTTATTCGATTTCCTCGTAACTCGAGACATCGACAAATTCTTTTCCTAATTCGCAACTTGCTCTTCAATCTATGTTTACGAACCTTCAGAAACGTTTTACACAAGACATATTTATTAAACAATCTACACAACAACTTCAGAAACACGCGAAATAAATCAGAAAATGGGTAGATTACACGATGGATGATTAAACCGTGATTAAAACTGAAATGGTCGAACAACTCGACAACATTGCAGCAGACTATCGCAGTATCTCGACAAGAGCGGCGTAACATCTGCGTTGGCGCGATAAGGAAAAACGCGGCGAAAGCAAATTCGAAACAGCAGCGCTCGCAGCAGCGCAGCGTGCCGAACCGCGTCTCTCAGCAATAAAGTACATGTAGTCCTCCGGCCCTCCGGTTTTCGATATTTCATTGTCGAATTTATCGAGAACTGGAACACACGCCGTGTGCCCGTGCCGTGCTTCTATGTACCGTGACCCGGGATGCCACGAGCGAGTGTCCCGTACGGTAAACTAAGGCTTACAAAAATGTTCGGACCACGGCACCGTTTCGAGCGCATATAATTCAATCGATCCGACCAACAGCCCGGCGTAACGCGACACGGAATATGGAATTCGGTTTATTCGCCGGGAATCCAATTACTGGCCGACGCGGTCAGTTGTTCGTTAAACGCTCGCTTTAAAATTCCTCGCGCGGTCGCCGTCATATTTTTTTTTAGCCCGCGTCTGCTCATCTGGACGACCAAGAATCCTCATAGACGACTTCTTCAACGTAATTTCAACATCAATGCTGTTTTGTTAAGATAAAACCCTATTTCTACGTAAAATATACTTTGCTATATTTAAAAGAACCTACTGCCTTGTCTTTTCAATGCTGTCAATTTTCGCTTAAAGTGGATTCCATTAGATTTCAATAAAATTACTTTCGGAGTGGCGCGTCTGATCAATCTTGTCAATTACTACTTACCGCAAGCTACAATTTCTTCGGTAGATTCCTTCACTGTTAAGAAGTAATATTGCAGTGAATAGATCTTTATTTCAAGTAGTAGAAACGTACTGTACTGGTCTGACAGTCGGATATGATCAATTTTAAGTAGAAATACACGGTATTAGTCAGACCGACGGATAACTTTCGGTTCTTCTCTCGTCACTGAAACAATTTAGCATCAGCTGGCAAGTTCACCAATAATTAAACTGGTTTACTGGTTCGTCTTCTCAACACAAGTCGAACTACCCTTCAGAAAAATTTTCTCCCCACGTGAAAAGTCTCAAAAATGAAAGTTCGTTCGCACAAAGATCTTCAGACGCGGATCCTTCGCAGGATAACGATGTAGATTAAAAACCCCCCGTACGGTGAAGCGAGCGGGTAAATCCATTTTTCAGGAGCCACTGGCCGTTATCTATTACGCGGGCAGGTTCTCTCGTTAGAAAGTTCGCTAACCAGAAATTCGCCGATAACGTCCCTAATATGTGCGCGGGCGGTATCGTCGATCCGATCGAGCTAACAACCGGGCTATCTCGTTTCCGCGGGCTTACGGATTCGAACAGGCAGAAACGGCGGTGTCCAACGTAACGGCCGTGTAGGAGCTATTTAATTTTCGGGGCCAGGGCGATTACGGGTTTCGCAAGGAGGAAAATCGATGGTCGCGTGCAAACACCTGCCCCCGTGAATTTTGTGTCAGCCGGTTAAGGGGATCCTCGAGCCCGCGATACCTGGAACGTTCTGCTTCCTCTCTCTCTCTCTCTCCCTCGGCCTCATCCGGGCGTAACTTTGCAGGATAACTTGCCAGGATGGAGGAGCTCGCAAGAATTTCCCGGCCGCGAGGAATTTCAAGCGCTCCGACGACCCGCGGTCGCCGCAGCTTCCTCGCCGTTAATTTGTTCGGCCGTCCTCCCGACGATTTTCACGCAACAATTTCCCCGTGAAACTTGCGATATTACCGCCCCCTCGCCTCTGAGGCTTTCTTGCGAGCCGCAGCGCTCGCAAAACTCCGCTCAAACGGTGCGTGTTCCAGCCGCGCGCGCGTTGCCGCTTCAAAGCTCGCTGTCTTCGGACCGACAACATTTTTGGAAGCAATTCCCCCCGTTAACTTTCCTCCGGCTCTTCCTTAAACTCGTCGTGACGCTATTTCTTCGATATTGTTGTGGTAACACGTTGGGCAACTTTTTTATTATTTAAGTTCTTTTATTCGATGAAAGAAGAAGAATGCAACGATAAAAAGTTATTCTCAGGTGATTTATCATTTTTTAAAATATGCACCGCCGGTCATGAATACTTAATCGCCACTGTACTACGAGGCGACGTTGATATCGTCAACGAATGAAACGAATGTAAGCTTGCAGGGTAATTAAACTGAACGAGTGTAACTGATTGCTGAAACAATAGACCGAGAGAATTGTATTTCGCTGTATGAGCGATCAAATGATGTCGAACAGTTTCGCGTTTCGAAGACGATCAGTGATTGTTCTCGTTATCGAATTACAGGTCTAAATAAAATTCCTCTCGTCTCGGGAAAAATTACTTTTCCGAGCGTTGTAAACTAACAAGTAAATAATAAATAACGCGAGTTGCCGGGCAGGGGATGAAAAGTTAGATGAAGGAGGATTCCTCGGAGGATTAACTCCGGCGAGATAACGAAGATATCGAATTTTTGTGCAGTCTCATAAGAATGCGTTGACAGTGCAAGCGCGGCCTCGAACGTGATTTCCCGGCAAAAGGGAATGATCACCACGACAAGGAAGTCTCTATTTAAGCCTGTTTAGCGACGGACACCGCGACGTCGGTGTTCCTCGAAGGATAATTAACGGACAATAGTCCGGAGGCTGTTAATTAGCAGCTTTCAACGATCGTCGGCGGCGCGTACCGTCGCGTCGCCGCGCGCCGCATGCACTGCCGCTCTCGTTGAATTTCGGGGTAATTAATGACTGAACTGGCGTTCACGTGCAAAAAGGAGACTGTTATCGACCATCGCCGCCAGAATCGGATGTAATTTGATTCCGTTGATAATAAAGGCTAATTGCAAAACGGAAGGGACGATGTCGATAACGGTCGACTGTCGCGGACCCGTGAACGAGCGCGCGCCCTATGACGTTCTTTCGCGAATCCGCTTTCAATGTCCCATTCAGAACATTCCCGACAGTCCGTACCATAAATTGCAAAACCCATCGAATTTTCATTCATTATCCTGCGGTGTCGAAACGAAAGAACCGCGAAAGCAACCAGAAAATAAAATACAAGACCTTGACTGATCTGCGAACCTTAGCCGGGTTGTCTGATCAATATGGTACGCTTCTACTTCAATTTTCTACTTTATAAAATTGTACACTCTTGGCATTCTATGCAGAACGTAATAGCATAATAAAAATTTTTTATGTAATCTCTCTATGATTACAGTAGTTTGCCCGACCAATCTAGTCCACTTCTACCTAAAGCAAATTTTCTCAAGCCTAAAAGGGTCCATTATGGCAAAAGTGTATTCTCAGAAATACCATAAAGCCTTGTAATCATCCCACAAAATAGAATTCTACTGACTCGTCTGACCTACACTGTCCACTTTTACTCGGCGCAAACTTTCTATTCTTTCAAAGGGATCTAGTATCGAGGAGAACTACTTAAAACAAACTTTCCCTCCCTTGCAGGGATCAGCTATCCGAAGGGCCAACTTTAGGTAGACAGGACCCTAATGGATTGTTTGACTAGCACAGCCAATTTCTATTTAAAATAAACTTTCTTTCTCCTCGGAAAGATTCGCTATCGAGACGAACCGCTTTGCCAATGAATAAAACTTTCCTGGCTTGTGTGACCAAGCACAGTCCTTTTCTACTCGATATAAGCGCCCTTCAATCTGGAAAGGAACGAAGAATATCTTCCAACAAAAGAATAGTTCGCGGCAAACAGTACTCCATTGGCTTGTCTGACAATACGGTCCTTTTCTACTTGACATATATTGCTTCGTTTTCTAGGGATTCCGTTTCAGAAAGAATATTCACCATACGAAAGAACAGGGTGCGGTAAACAGAACTCTACTGACTGTCTGACTAAAGCGATCAATTTCCACTTGAAGCAAGTTCTATATTTTTTAAAGCGTTCGTTAGAAAAGAACAAGAACAATCTGTGAATCCACTCACTAAATACAAGAGCGAATCGTCTCCATTCGTCGAACTCGATCCGGCGTGATCCGCGCGGGTCACGCGCGTGCCAGAACGCGCAATTAGAATCGCCTAATCGTTAGATCGAACCGCGCAGATACGGTTCACGCGAGAGAACTCGGAACTATACAATTAATCGTGGAACGTGAGGATTATCCTTATCCGGACGTAGCAATAATTCTCGCCGTATTTCGCCTGCGGGCCGAGCCCGAACCGACTCCGCTCGGCCCGGGCCAGGCTCGGGCTTATCTGCGCCGCGGCCCGCGAGAGAATAATTTAAAAAGATAATCTAAGGAAAACCACCCTCTCCTCTGGCGTCATTTCCACGAATCGGCGTAAAAATAATTGCTTCGAACTTTTGCATCGATTTGAGAATAAATTGTCCGAATTGAAATTCCATAGATCCGTTTAAATAAATCGCACAGCAATTTTTTACTACTCATTTTAAAGAGGAAGCTTCAATCTTCGAAATGAGCTTGGATAGATTGCTGCACGATTTTTTAAAATGATATTAGGGTAGTTTATATGTCAGAAATTTTAGCGAAGATGCAGATAGTTGAGGGGTTGAAGTCGGCGATTGAAAACCACGATTATTTGCGCACGAAGAGTATGTGGATCGTCCGGTTAATCCGGCACGCTTGCCGTACGTGGTCGAGCAATGTAGCAGCGTGCCACGGAGGCTAATTCGTATTCAAGGATCGACGGGCCGAGTTCGGGCCGGGTCCGGGCCGATCCGGTCGGCATGCGATCCCGGCGTCACGTGTCAGATCTCGGTGAATTGCTGAGGTTTCCGTTCGACCCGACCTCGACGAACTACGCGCAAAAACCCGAGGAGTCTTTACGTGCACAAGCTGGCCTAGTTCGCCTCACTCTCTCCCTACCCAAACCCCGCTTCAAGTAGCCGCCTTTGCAAGCCCAGAGGAGAGAGAGAGAGAGACCCTACTGCTACGCGTCAGCGATTCCCAAGTCCCAAGCCGATACCGAGAAAAGAATTATTATTCCGCGGGCCAGGTTTTACACGTACCACCCAGCCCAGAGGAGTCTGTCGAATTTCATATTCGTCGGACGCGCCCTTCGAAACCTTTGGGAGAACCTAGATAGCGAATCTTTGAACGGTCTGAACGTGATCGTTCGCGGTGAGACGCTCGGATCGTACTGGGACACACTGTACAACCGGGATTATGATCCGAAGAATGTCGCTGCAGGTGATTAGAATTTTTATACGTTCGTGGTAATTGCACTGCGGGTCTTTATGCGAAATTAACATTTTCCAGGTCAATTACGAGAAGTAGAAATGGGCGAGAAATTTCACTGACAAATATTTCATTCGTTGATACAAATTTCAATGTTTAAATAATATATGAATCGTTTTGGTTCGCAGCGTCTGAACATTGTCGACTATTTCCACTTAGAATCTGTACGTCTACGAAAAGACACCATTAACTGGAACATTTCTTAGTAAAAGTATGTTTAAATGACTGCAATAACATTCTTCTGTTATTCTACATTCTCAGCTAATTTTCTCCGGGTGCGGATTCATCCTCGGTATTGTTTTTGTACTTTAGAAATACTCTGGTCTCTAAACCAAGTAATCAGCTGATTAAATGCCAAGAGTACTTCAATTAATAGTATCAAAACAATTTTTCCCCTGCGAGCAAACTGCTGTTTCAACAATGAGAATGGTGTTCCGTGGGAAACCTAGACGGTTTCCCCGACGGTTTCTCGTCGATCTGACCTGAGACCCGTCGGTTTCTAGGCGGCCTAGGTAAAACTGGTCTGCCGTGTGACCCGTATTTTTTTAACGACGCCCGCGAAACAGCCCTCGGCATCGCGATAAGCGTCGGCCGGTTGAATGCGACCCGATATCCTCGCCCCGGGAACGAATCCGCGAACCTTCGAGGCCAACGAGACCGAGAAAAAGAAAGAACTATAGCTGGGAAGAATGCACGGTCTGCGATTAATCCCGAATATTAACCCCTTTCCATTTTATCATGTTCGCAGCAGCGCAATATATTTCTTTGTTCCGAATAATTCCCTAGCAGGCCAAACAGACCTTCCACACTCGGATATTCATAATTAGGATTCTGTGCATTTATTATAAAATTCGATGGAACCATTTTTATTTCGTTCAAGTAAAATTCTGAAGCCCTTTATAACACGACGATAAGGGAAATAGGACCGAGGGAAGAAGCAATGGGATTATTATTTTTCGGACGATCGAAACAATTCGGGACACAGGACCTCCTATATTTTTCCAACATCTCCATGCAAAGTTTCGACGGCGGTTCCGTCGGAATCGAGAATCAGAAAGAGGGGAGCCCGATTCGCGATACGCGTCTAATATATTTACAAATGAATAGGCGAGCGTGTGTTGCCGTGCTCCTGGAACTTTGAATTCTCTCTGTTCCGTTTCCATTCGAGTCGGCGCGGCGCTCCGCGGCGGTGAATTTATGTGCAAAGTTGCGGCCCCGCTTTCATGCCCGATGTATCGGGAACGCGACGCGTGTCCGGAATCGCAACGCCGCGCCGTTTCCAAATTTTCGTCGTAAACGAGCGCTCTTGTCCCCTTTCCTGCCGAATTTCTTGCTTTAATATAAACAAAGTTTCTCCTCCACTATAACAATATCTGTTATCCTCGGGGGAGAGAGATTCGCGAAGCTCAAGCCAGAACTAAGCTCCTTAGCGATAAGTTTATTAGCTGTCGGCTATAAAGCATTCCCCGTCTCGCCGACGACCGTTTATCCCGAACAAGAGGCGAACGGGACGGCCAGTGTCTCGTAATTACCGGTTTTCCACGGTTCATTTGTTCGACTGTTAATTAGCAGCCCCATAAATAATTGGAAAGAACAGCCGAAAGCGCGGTTCTATCGATCGCGATGAGATCGAGACGCGCAAGCTCTCCCAGAAGGCCTCGTTATGGTCGTAATTTAAATGCAGAGCCGAGAGGCTGAATTCGACGATCCCTCTTCCATCAACTCGGAAATGTTGAAAGGAGTATGGGTCCTTATGTTACCAGCCGCAGGGAATCATTCCTCGATCCTCTTTAGGGTTCTCTGTTTCTGCTTTACCTTCCAGTTGTATCGCTATCGTGCTCTCCGTTGATGTTCTAACAGTTTTCTCTCATGCGAAGCACTCGCACAAATATTTATTCAAGTAGAATAGACAATTCTACATACATTGTCATCCAGAATTTCAGCATCTAATCCGTGGCTTTTTAGAATAATTTTATAGTCGCGATATCATTATTAATTTAGACGATTGATTCGATATGCACGGATCCATGAGTAAAGCCAGTAGTGCCAGCCAGTATTGATCAGATACATTAACAATCCTATTATATGTCCCATGATTTAATCCAATAATTTCATTGCATCAATTTTGGTATCGGTTCAAACATTTATTCGACGTGCACAGAGTTTTGCTGAAAATCAGTGAAACAGTCTAGTATTGATCGGATACGTTAATGGAATTCTGTTATAGGGTTGTCGAGGTATTTTTATAAAGTGGTCATCACAATTTGATTAGCGAATAAAATATTCGATGCTTCTCGAGTTAATAATGAAATTAGTCGAATAATTTATCGCTAGTCAGCCATGCTGGCGTATTATTATGAAAATGAATATTAATAATCGCTTTGGTTTCTCCCTTTTTAATCACCACAGCTATTTAAAATGATTGGACCCTTATTTCTGTACAAATTGCCAGAGTCACGTTAATTTGATAATGTACTTTCGCAGAAACACAAATTGCTTCACTAATTAAACAGGTCAGATTGGACAGAATTTGTGTGTTTTATCACACCTGTTTTCTACAAGCTCGATTACACCGATTAATCTGGTACATATGAAAACAATAAGATAACTTGAAGCAAGTGGAGTAATCTAGCATTAATCAGACACGCCACACGAGTTTATTCCATGCCGAACGAGTTATTTTAATAATTAGATCGCCCCGATTTGATTAATTCAACTAAGTGGAACACTTGACCCACACATGTTCTAAATGTAGTAAGTATAGTAAATTATAAATATATACGCAGATCGGAATTAGGCTGACGCACACGAACCGCGCGCAAGCCGAAAGGGTTGATCAAGGCAACGAGAAAAAAATCGACAGGGGTATATTCGCGGGGGCGGATCGGATGCAAGTTCGGCGCAGCCTCGAGTGGCCCAACTCCTTTGCACGGCATATTCCCTGTGGATTGGTCAGCCAGATGCTTGACCTACTCGTGCTTTCAGCTTGCGCTACTCGAGCTTTATTGGTGACAAGGTCGTGAAACGCGTCGTCATCTCTTTCACGACAGCAAAAGACCGCGGCGCGGTCAACCGTTAGCCCGCGTATACCCGTATCTCGTTTCAACTTTCGGTCCCGGCCTTACGTGAGTCGCGTGCGCTCGTTAGGACGCCCTTATCTCGCTGGGAACGACCAAAAACGAGGCGAGAACCTGGAAATCGTGTCTGGCTACGATACAACCACCACCGCCACCTCTATTTAAAACGCTTGGCCTCCTGGAACGTCGGCAAAACGAGCAAAACCGCGAATTTTTACAAAACGTCGCACACCAGCACTCGGGAAAATCAGACTCTTATATACACGTCTGACTTATGCGATTTGCTCCACTTGACTGAAAAACGCGTTTATTCTTTGTCTCTGTCGAGCTGGTAGATTTATTCCACTTGTCTGATTAATATCATATTTACACTACTTGTCTGACTTGTATGATTTACTCTACTTGTCTGACTTGTATGATTTACTCTACTTGCCTGACACAATAAATCCGTTGAGCTCTTACAAAAAATCATTGCAATCACCTGGACGTCGATTATTGCCACCCACTATGATAATCCTCAACTAATAAACGCAGTGAAAGAACGAAGGTTCTCATCGTGTCACGTGATGCTGGAATAAACCGTGGTTGATTGGTGCAAACTGTCAGCCAACTAGACGTCCAAGTATTAGTTTCTCGAAAGTGAGGAACCACGAAGAAATTAGGCGGCATCGCGTGCATACAGATTGAAAGCGGAGGTGGCCGGGTACGAAATTACCCGCGCATTGTGTAGAACAGGTCGGGTACCCGCTTCGAAGACAAGAATCGTCCCGTGTTTCCGTCCCGAACGAAGTTATCGCGTCCGAAGGAAGAGAGACAGCCAGAAGGAATCAATAGGACTAATTCGACGCCGTGTTTCGAATGCAAACCCCGGTCCCCGGTTCTCGGGCAAACTTCGGGCCACTTCTACTTTCGCAGCCCGATTTCTGCGACTAATTACGAGCGAGGCGTCCCGCGAGGAACTGCTCTCCCTCTCTCTCTCTCCCTCTACGCCAAAATAGTAGAGGCTCTAATTGGACGACGATGTATCGCGAGCTACGAGCCCGCAAAGTTTCGAACAGATCGCGCCACCGAGTTATCCGCGTCTTCAACTTGATTCCCAGAGTTGCCCGAGATATACGAAACCGAACCAGACGTAGTCTGCGCGCCGTTTCTCCCGCTTTTGTTGACTCGCGGCTGCGTGACTGCAGTACTCTGACGCCAACGCTTTGTCAATGAAAATTTAGCAGAAAGTAGTATTCTCACCTGTTTATTAAATTTTAGTAATTTATTTCTTCTCTGAATAATCCTAGTCTAGGTTCACGGTGTGACTGTGTTTCTCAATTCTACTGATTAGTAAAAGATTTGTATATCATTGTAATAAATTAAAAAACTTGTCGATATAACAAGTATAATACAGGGTGTTCGACTACAGGTGGGAGAAAATTTAAACGGTGGTTCTCCATGACAATATAAGTCGAAAATGAAGAATAAAAAAATTGCGATTTCGACTTCGTTATTTAGTTATGGGTTGCCGCATTTTAGGTGGATTTTTAATTGTTAACCCTTTGCACTCGGAGCTATTTTAATTTAAAAATCATTTCTTCCGACCTAGATAATCCCTCTGATTTTTTAAATTGATATAATACCTCATAGAATACTTAGATCTTTAGTAATTGATTAGATACTAACATATTTAATAATGTAAACAATATTTTGAATAATGGTACAGCAATTTTTGGTACAGCATAGCACTCGAGTGCTACGGGCTAATAACTAAATAACGAAGCCGGGATCGCAATTTTTTTATTCTTCATTTTCGACTTACATTATCATGGAGAACAACCACCCCTTAAATTTTCTCCCACCCGTAGTCGAACACCCTGTACAATATAATATAAGGAATAATAATTCTTGATGAATAGAATGGACCCCAGCTGGTGGAACAAGGACCAAACGTTGTTCGATTGAATCTTCTAAATCGGTGCTGGATCGCGTGGATCTCGCGAGAGCCCTGAATTGTTCGAAACATAATTTACGCCATTATCGAGCGATAAATAGAAATTTACAAGATCGTCGGTAAATTGAAATTTATGGGACCATCAGCTGCTTTAATTTCGCCCGGGTGTTCGACGGTTGAAATATTCATGCTCCTCTCTCCGAGGAAGGAACGAGTGGAAGAGTAAGTGAACGCGCGCGCGTCCGCCGAGATTGTACACGGAAGATACATTATAAGAATGATCGATTCGCAAGAGACGCTTCGGAAAAATAAATCGGTGCAGAGTGGGAGAGAGAGAGAGAGAGAGAGACCGAGAGAGAAATAGATAGAGAGTCGGGAGAGAATCGGGTCGCTTTTATCGCCGATTCAGGGACGAACTTCTTCTCTTGAAAACATCGACGTGCAACCAGGGAACAGGAATGGGAATGGGAACGGCACGCAACATCTCCTTCCGAGGCGCACGGGTGACGCAGACCGATCGTTTTCGTTCGTGCCGCAAGAGATTTCGCGTGCACGCCGATTGAAATATTTCCACGGAGCCTCGCTATTTACGGTCCCGGGCTGCCTCGGGCCTCCGGTACCCCGCGGCTCCGACTTCCGGTGTCACTGGCAATCGCCGGCATTGAACGATCGACGCATTGTGCTTGTCGATCAAAGACAATATTTTGGGAGATGCGCCACCTCGAAATGTTAAATCGTAGACTGGAGAACATGAAATGTTGGGTGTGAATGCGAGAAGCATTGTCCTAGGAGCTTTTTTGAAAACGAACACTCTATGAATTGCTTCAGTTACATATCTGCCACCATGGAATAAAGTCCAATTTGTGTAACTGAAAAATTTTTTCTTCAATGTGGTTATTTGTTTTCACAGCAAGTATGTGTTATATTTTATTTTCTTTTTTCCGGTTTGGATTTACACGGCTGTATCGCAATGTTTCCTTCTAATTATGTTTACTTATAGTATACACAAAAATTTATTTTTCAGACGCAAAATATGTCTCTTAGAAAATGATTACCATTATGATCGAAATGTCGAGAAATTTGATGTATTAATTGCACATTTGATGTTGGTTTCAAAATGATCGAACCTTGCGCCGAAATCATTAATTTCACTCTATGAATAAATTGGAGATTGATCAAGAGGAGGCTTCGAAATCTTCCTTTAAATAATAATAATCTCGGAAGTAACTGGTAGATTGTATTACCGAGTGATTTGAATTCGAATTAATTTTAAAATTGCTCTTATAACTGAAAAATTTGCTAAAATGAGGAGAAATTAAGAGAAATGATCCCCGGAATAATGAATTGTCGACGATGAATTAACTCGTACGTACTACGTAGCACTAAAATCGACTAAACTACGCAATAAGAGTTCATTGGACGGCTCTGAGGATCGAGAATGGAGTTGAATGGACACCACAGATGTGCTTTAAGATCCTCGGAACGTAACTGCACTCGGGCAGCAATTGCGATCGAACGACGGCTCCGTTTCGCCCGGTCGTAGACAGAATCCGGGTAATATTCGCGTGCGAGGCAGCCAGAGAACAAAGGAGAGCCAATCGCAAGAGATATAGACAGAGAGGAGAGACGAGAAGGCTGCGGATTATAGTCGGCGTTGTCTTAAATAGCCGGATCGTAATCAATAATCGATAACCGTCCGAGCCGAGTAATCCGACATTCACGTGACACGTTTACATGGCCACGGTCGGCGTAACAAGCGTATGGTTGCCATAAGCTCGAGTCAAGTAGTCTTGATTAAGCCACTCCGTCATAATTAACCGCATCTCTAGAATTTCCGCTGGAGAGGGGATCGATATCGCGGCCGATTGTGAGTGCTCTTCTCTCTCTCCATCTCTCTCTCTCTCTCTCTCTCTCTCGCTCGCTCGCTCCGCGGATGGTTCGTTAATGTCCTCGTAATGGAATTCGCGTTTCTGTTTGCTTGTTACGCGATCAGGATATTCGCGTTAATTGACGGGGCCGCGTAACCGCGCAAACACACCTGCACAGGTACCCGCGGGCCGTCTACGACCGGTTCGAAACCGGTTACCGAAACCGGCCCCCGACTCGGATTCGTGAATCATTGCGCCTCGAAACTGTCAACAGATATTGCCATCCACGGAATACCATCGCATCGACCGGATGCGTTAACTGTCCTAATCAGCGACATTTTCCTCCCGAGTAGATTGCTGCATCGATAACAAGAATCAACAGATCATAGAGTAATAGAGTAGACCAAATACGAAACGATAAATATAATAATAATTTAATGTTATTTGAATCTTGTTGAAATTCTTTCTTCCGCAATGGCGCAGGTCACCAGATACTCTAAAGTCAGTGAATAGCAACGTCGAGGGCGATTTGCAATTGGCAAATGCACAGTGGCCAACACGCCAGAGAAGGGTTTTAAAGACTCCGGCGAGAATGGAAGTGGCGAGGAAGATTAGCTGGGAGCGAGGAGCCCGGAAGTCGAAGTCATCTATCAAAGAAAAGGAAACTGCCATGGCAGTCGGAGAGGCTCGGGAAGCAATCGAAATGTCCGCGAATGACGAGAAAGAGGAGGATGGCCGAGCAATTTATCGGCGAGAAGCCAAGGCCGTAGTAGGAGAGACCGTGGCTCTGGTCTGGTTAATAAGATTGATGCCTCGGAACCGGACGAGACTGCTGCCTGGCTGCCTGGCAGTGCGGGGCGAGGAGGAACGTTCGACGTCTGCTTGCATTAGCGTCAAACAATGATGGGATATTTTATGCATGAACGGAAAAACGTCCGGACTATTTGTTCCTCGGCTGGCCGCCGGAAGGGCGTCTCTGCCTTGGACCTTTGTAGGGCTACTCCCCGGCCAAGAACGTCGATGACCCGTGAACTATGCGCATCATGGTGAATACTGTTGTTTAGACAGATGTCGAGAGATTTGTCAGAGAGGATGGTTACTCCATTTGTCTGACTCTTATGGTACGTTTTATTCGGCTGATCAAAGCGTTACAGACTCTACTTGACACAGAAAAATCGTATTTAATCCTCCTGAACGATCTGTCTGACTTATGTCACCTTCTCTACTTGTAGGACAAGTGTAATATTTATTGGACAGTTATTCTAGTTATATCTCATTCGTATCATTCGTCTGAGTAATGTCCAACAGACTCTACTTGTCAGAGAAAAATCGTATTTACTCTCCGTGTCTTTCTGTCTGACTTGTATGATCTATTCTACTTGTAGGACAGATGTTACGTTTGTTAAACATTGCTTAATTGCTAGGCAATCTTTCTGAGCTCATGGTGATTCTATGATTCGTATGTTAGCTTGATGATTTCGGTGTAATCTATATTTATTTGTACTGACCCCTCAAGGTCGTTCAAGGTCATCATTGATTTTTCTAGACGTACATGTTTGTCCTGAATGTACCAAGTTCATTTATAAACAACACCGAATAAAATCACAAGAAACGAAGCAAAACACCTCAAGAAATCGAAAGTTGGGGGACGTGGCGTAATTTCGCCAGTCACCAGAACATCCGGAACAACAAAAACGGTCCCGGTTGATCGAAATCCGATCGCCTCGGGGTGGAAAAAATGGCCATTCGCACCCGCAAAGCTTTAATAAAATCAAAATCAAGGGAGGTTATCACGTCTCATCTCCGATGCCCGGGAAAAACGTGTCTCACCCCTACGATTACCCCGGTCGAAATCGCTTTATGATGAGGTTAAAAAGCGAGAAACACTTGTCCCCGTCTCGCCTATGGCTTCCCAGACGGTAGTGAAACTTCTCGGTGGAGTTTCGCGAGTTCCAAAGGAGAAATTTCCACCCTCCGCTTGCGACGATTACCATCGTAAAAGCTTGATGGTCCGAGGCGTTGGGTTTTTAGCGCCCTTCTGGTCCGGTTCGAGGAACGACTCGCTTCTTTCTTGATTTCGACGGAATATTCCGAAAATTTCGTTTCGCCCTTAGAGGGCCACTTCCGGCCTTGCGTGAAAATTCAACCCCAAAGTTCAACCACAGGTATCTTCTTCTAAATTGTTCCTGAACCCTCAAATATAATATTACAGTCGCTAAAATATTTTTTATTCGCAGACAAAAGTCATATTTAACCTCTCTGTCCGACTTGTATGATTTATTCTACTTGCTCGAGTAACAGAACTCTTACCCAACTTATTCGATATGTATAACGTTTTATTCTGACTAAAATCCTACTAACTTCACATGTCTATCAAATCTCGTATTTTCACTCTCTGCATGCGACTTGCTCTAGTTGTAGGACAGATATCATGTTTATTCCCCCTCGTCTGAGAAATATCATCTTTATTCTACTCGCCTGACAAATATCATGTTTAGTCACCTTGCCTGTGAAATATCATCTTTATTCAATTTGTCTAGGACACGACACGTTTATTCTACTTGTCCGACAAATATCATATTTATTCTACTAGTTCGGCTCTCTTTGCCGGACTTACACGTTTTATTTCACTTGTCCGATTGAGACAATTCATTCCACTGATTTAACCGAATGAAACACCGACGAATAAACATTCTGGACCGGCGAAAAGTGTGAAATGTTAAATTATATTCTTCCACAGTTATTTTCTCGTGAATACAAATTCCCTGGGTCGGTTTAATCCAAATATTCCCGGTGCATATGACTTGGAAATTCGGTGGTGCGACGGGAAGGAAACGGTGTTTGGTGGTTCGGGAAAAATGTGTGACCGTGTTTCGCCGGTAGTATCAGCCGGCTCGATCATGCAGCTAATTTATCGGGCACTAAAGTGGTCGTCGAGGATCGCAATCGCCGCGCCCGTGAATATCGCTCCGGAACACGAGAACGGCTCGTTGGGAACATCTGCACGCCGGCATGACGAACATCGGCTTTGACTGGAACGAGCCGCGTCGTCATAGGGGGCTAATTGAATTTGCATTTCACGGAAATTTACAGCTCGCGACTCCGCGTGCTGGCGTTCGCGCGCCCGCCAAATTAAAATGCTAATCCGACGCGGACAACGAAAACAGCCAACCCCCACGGGGGCGGGGGGGGGGATGAAATCGATTCAACCCCCTCGAAATCTCTGCAGCGGATCGATCGTTTCGGCTGTCTCCGCGTTTCTTCGCCGTATTTATTGTACAGCCCGCGCGATAAACAATCGATTTATAGCGTTCGTTCTCCGGTCGGTGTCGATGTTTGTTACGTTATTCTTTCGATCACCGTTCTACACGGTTCAATTAAAATTTGTCCCAAGCGGATTCCAGTTGAAAGTTTTTCAACTATCCCATATATGCTCACTTTTCATTATAGTTGACGGAAATTGGAAAACGAGCGGGCTCCTTCATCGATGGGATATCAAAAACGTAATATTCAATCGAAAACGAATCTTCTTTTATTTTCAATAGGCAGTATGAATAATTGTTTCCGTCTTCGTCTTCTTCGATGGTGTAGTTTTATCGCCGAACCACGTAGGAATTGCAAATATTGAAAAGGCAATAAAGTTGCTAAATCGTACATACAATGCTGATAGTATCAGTGGTAATAGCGTTCGTCTCCGCTGTGCAAACAGTATACGTAGTTTACTTAGATGATAATAATGAAGAGTGGGACAACGTTGCTAATGTAAACGACTATGCTTAGCTAAAGCTTGTTGATCTAACCTTTAAGTTATTATTGCAGTAGAACCTCGATGGTTGATATGAGCAAACAAAATGGTAAACTTGCAGTGAAAGCTCGAACTACGATCCAATTTCGAGACATCCTGACAATCACCATACCGGTGGCGATGTTTACACAAACGTCAATTATCATAATTGATCGAATCGGACCTGAAATAACTGCATCGAGTATGAAATACCACATAAAATTGGAAACACTCTATAAAGAATTGCATTCAATTTCAATGATCAATCCTGCCGAATTTTATAACAAATAAAATTTAAATCACTTTATAAAGAATTGCATCGGCTACGGAATAAAATAAAACAGTGCATTGATTTCTATGGCCAACTATAGGTGATCTGAACCCCCAATACACGCAGAATCACTCTATCAATAGCTCTCGCGACATTCGAATAAAATAAAAACCGTGCAGATGAGATTTTACGATCGACTCTACAGAATCTCAGACCAGCTAAAAACCGAACCGACTCTATGAAATATTTCACAGCGTTCACAGACGGGACAAAAAGCACATCTACTATTCATTTCGATAGTCGACTATACGGCCGCGGTGATCAAACGAAACGAAATGCGCTCTATTAAAAGTTTCATTTGGTTTCGGACGAAATCGCATCGGGAACTGAATTTTTGCCGAATGCCGCGCATGGGGATTTCCGGCCGATAAACAAAGTGCAGAGTACGCATAAAATCCGCGGTCTAGTGTTAACAAGTGCGTAGGTATAACGATTGTCCCGTTAATTGCCGGCACGTTGACACCCGAGCGGCCGCGCTTTTCAGGGCCGATTTCGCGCAATTATCGGGGTTCTACTGTGCATAAAAAAAGCCAACGACCCGTGCCAAATCCCGCGGAGTATCGATGGCTCGCGCGTTTGTTTCGGCGACCGCGGACGCGGTTTCGGCGCGGGTCGCACGTGCGGAAATGCCGCGCGAAACCGAGCCCGCATAAATTTCGCGACCCTCGCCGTTCGCCAAACTTTCGAGCCGCCCTAACTTTTGACACGGTGGAAATTTCGAAAAATCTCCCGAACGAAACTCGCTCGATCTATCGAACCCCGCAGCCTCGCGTGACAATATCCCGCGCGCGTTTCATTTAAAAAACCGAGGTTGCTGTCTGTTTTTCACAATTTCCGCCGGAACAAAAATATTATCGTTCACGCGGCGCGAAAGGCTCGTTAAAACAGTGAAGTTTAAAAAAAAAAAAAAATCCATCCCGATAGCATCACCGAGTGACTAGATACCGGACGGGAACATGACGGGTTCGGTGAAATACACTGCATGGATGTTTGTCCATGTTATTAACTAACGTATTCCTCGTCGATGGTAAATACACGTTGAAAATGAAAGAGGGAAAAAATTGTACCGTTTTTCGCGGAATAATGCCAGGGAGTATGTGATTTTTTTAAACTTGCCGAGCATTTTGTCGAGCGACGAGAGAGAGAGAGAGAGGATCAACGACACGGCGCCGCCGCCGTCGCAATCGACAACAGACGCTGCAGCTGATGACGAAACAAGTTTACCGGGAGCTTTCAAAGGACTCGTAGACGCAGGAACGCGATCGGTTTTTCCTTTTTCCGTCTCTCTTTTCCCCGTCTCTGGATTAAGGGACAGCTGCTAACAGCCTGGCCGAGAGAACGAGCGGATTATTCGCGAGCGAGCGAGTGAATTTTCCGCCGGATTGACGGTGCAGCGAGAGAGAGAGAGAGAGAAGAGATCTAGCGATTCGGATTGATGCAAGACTGATCGCAAATTTGATTTCAGCTCCGCGTCTTGCGCGCCAGCACGGCAAATTGTCATCGAAGACTGGAAACAAGTTTCCCACGGCATACAGTCGCGAATCTCTTCTAACCTACCACTATCTCGCGCTCCCTCTATCTCTCGTTTGACTCGATAAAAAATTCAATCAACGCGCCGTTCATTTAATTGAACCTCCGCATCGCGGGCTCCCGGTATGCTGATACCGTCGAGAGACTGCTTTCCAAGGTTTTTATGACGATTCAAAGCTCTCCGAGATACTAGAGACCCGCTGGCCTAATGAACTTCCTGCGAGTGTTTCCTTAAAACCCACAGAGAAACTACGTCCGGACGTTTCGCGATCTTTCCTGGCAGAGCGGAAAAAACTTTTTCGGTTTTAGTGGTTGTTCCGATCGGGGAGTTTGTATTTTTCGTTGGTTACATTTTTCCCGCTGTTCCATATCTGGCTGATTAATACTCGCTCGTACCACTGCCGCTGGCCAAGAATTCTCTGTCTCTCTTCGGGCGCATTTACCGGAATAATTTGGTAGCCTGCACTCGCTTCCTGCGGATCGTTCTTCCTCGAAATGTAAACCGGCGGTTCGTCCCTCACTCGGTTCGAGTTTCGTGACTGGCAGCGATCAATTGTTCCGCAGCCTAGTAATTTGTGTTCCCACTCTCTCTCTCTCTCTCTCTCTCTCTCTTTATCTTCAATTCTCCGTGCCGAAAAGTCTCCCCTCTTCCTTATCAGCGAATAATTCGCGAGCCGCGTATATCACGGATATTCCGGATTTTTAATTTCACTTACCGTCCGGTATGCAAACCGGAAGTCCTATTTTTCCAACCCTCCGAGGAATTCCGCGGCGTTTATCGGTATTCCGTTCGGACGCGGAAATATCCTCGGAATAATGTTGTTTAACGTTAATGCGACCGGCTTCGTCCAGCAAGATTTCGCCCACGCGCGCGCGCGCGCGTGGTATTTAAAGGATAAACGTGGAACCGAATGAGCGGAATTTATTAATTGCGCGCGCGCGCGCTCGCGCCACGCGTTAATTGCCACGGGAACGGGATCATCTCGCGCGCACCAACGCTCGATCGATGATCGACCTCGTTCGCAGTGGAACACCGTGGAATGATTACAATCCGTCCTGAACAGAGAGTAATGAAATAAATGCGAACCCGAGGAACGCTGCTCGACATTTATCCAATACACCTTTGTTTAAACGTTTATCGGCAAATGTCCCACGCGAGAATGTTCATACGACATTTCTTATCATTATTGTTACCTTCGTTCCCATTTGGATGCTGCGGAAATTGCAAAATTTTATCATCGCTGAATTGCGGATTTTAAGCTGAAAAAAAATTGTTGTTCCATTTGATCAAAGCCAAAGTTATTAAATGAAAAATTTTTATCTTGCATACAATTTCGCGGTCTAATTATTACTGCAGCTTCTCGTACATACTTCCGAGATTATTTCCGAGGATTATTTAATCGAGGGATTAAATTTGAAATTGTTTAATGTTCTTCTGCTCCATCGTTTTATTTTTTTTTTTTTGTGGCTACAATCTCGGAGAATTTCTACCCCAGAGTTAAAATGAAAATTGGTGAAGTTCGAGCTTTTCCAAGTGAGAATTTGATCGTTCTTTGCAAGTTTTAGGTGAACCAACGATATCAGGTGGGTCAGAGGGTCTCGTTGAATTTTCGAAGTAGGGAAAAGAACCGTGCCATCGGCAAACAAAAGGAAAACTCGCATTAATCTCCTTCTGACGAGCCGTCCCCATTGGCACGCGCGCCGAACAACCTTTTTCCAGGGGAACTTTTTAATGCCCAACTGGTGTTTTTCGCGGGCGAAACGGTTACAACCGCGTCGCATCAAAACTGCATTTGGGGCCGACGTGTTTTCTGCTCGGAAATGACCGGCGGAACAGCGCGTGAAATAATCGACGATTAAATCGGACATTTTGTCGGGCCGGTCGTGTCTCTCGAACGTGCGGTATCGGTTCTTCCAAAAGAAATGGACAGTTTTGCCATTTTTATCAAAAGAAAACTGCCAAAAATATCTCTGCCCTCGCTACCAATTTTAATCGCGGAAGCATCGCGAGCTTGATTGACTTGCTAAGCTTCCTGTCAATAAAACTGCTCATTTTTATACAATTTTTTAACCTCGACCTCTTGTAGAGAAGATTTTATGAAAATTCATGGCTTACGATGTACACAGGAGATTATATTAATCTCGATTTCCGTAAAATTCCGATACTTAATCTCGGTGATGAAATTGTAGTTGTTCAATGCTTGCTAAAAATTCCAATAAACATCAAAGTTATCGAACAATGAGAATTAGACTGCGGACTTGTACGAAAAAAGAAATGGCTGTTTTTACCATAAATGCATAAAATCTACAGATAATATTGGAATAAATATTCACACATCAAAGTGGCTTTTATCTTCGGTATAATTTCAATAAATTCAGTTTCAGAGGAATGGTAAAACCGTAGCCAATGTGAGAGCACGGTAGAAATATTGAACAGTGCTTGAATGTTAGCCACGCCCACTCGCGATTTTCTATTTGTGTAATACCAATATGTAAAAAGATGAGTGAACGAAATGGTTCGAAAATATCTGGTGGATTAAAGGGGCGCTGAAAAAGATTGTAATTTGTAGGAACGACGAAAAGTGGGCGTGGCCCGATAGCCCGCCCCCTAGACAGCTTTCTCGAAAGCCTCCTTTATTAATCTCTTCGCTCATTATTCGGCCGTAATTGACAGAGAGTAACACTGTTTCGCACTCCTGGCCATTCTCTCTGCCGACTGCTCGTTTCAGTGCCGGGACAATGCGACAAGAACGAGAGCCGAATTCGCTCTCGCTAATGAATTCCATCGCTCCACCCACTACCCCACCCCTCCCCCGTTAGTCCCTCCGCCGCTGATGTTTCTGCCGAGTTTTTCTCCGTGAAAACGCAACCTGAAATCGCGATTTCGCGAGCGAGCGGACTCTTATCGCGTCGCGACACTTTGCAGGCTCGTTACGCCCGCGGAATTTTTAATCGCGCCCCGCGATTACTCGAAGGAATTTCAATTAAAAACCGTCGGGCGACTCGCGTCTTGCGGTCCTCATGATCCGCGGGAAATGAAAATTGCGCGATTATCCCCCTGGTATCCCCCGCGTCGCCCTTTTGTATTAATCACGGCGATATTTTAACTACATTTCCAAAACGATGACCCACCAACGTTTGAGCCAACAAATTGGATTAAAGGACAGAATGGTTAAGGGTCCTTAAGGGTCCTTCTAGGTGCCCCTAGAAAAATCTATCGACTGCAACATTTCCTTTCCTCGATGACTGACACAGATAAAAATTAAACAATCGTTTCTCAGCCGGATAAAAATTCTCAAAGGGCCACCAGCTTCGGATTAAAAGACAGAAGGGTTCGTCTAGGTCCTGTGTAATTTTCCTTCTGTGCGACCAATGAAGTTTCCGGATTCTTTCCGCCGAATTTGTTTAAATATCGGTTTCCCAGTCGATTAATAATCCCGAAGGGCCACGAATTCGAAAGCCAAAGGGTCCCGCCTGCAAAGGACCGACACAGAAAGGAACCCGGCCGTCGAAGATTGCTTTTGGTCGCTTTCATGCGACCGTCGCACGATGATTATCGATGACTATCGAGGCCGCGACTGGGTCCTCTTTGCCTTTCCCTTTATGCTCCACCTTTTCTCCGCTTTTCATCCGACCTCCGGCGAACAAAAACAAAAAGTAAAGATAGACAGAGAGAGAGAGAGAGTGGAAAAAACACACAGATTTGTCCCTAGTTTTCATATTGTCGACGGTTCGAGACGCGGAAGGAAAACAATGGCGATTTTTTTTCTCGGTGTGCTCTCTCTCTTTCCTTTTCTCTCGTTTTCTGTCTGTTTCGTCGTCGACGGACCATCTCGTGGAAGCCTCGTTTTATTTATGTCGTTGTTGTCGAGCACGGTGGCCCGTGGCTTCTCGTTAGAAGAAATAGGTCGCGTCACGGCGGATGCATTCGAGACCGTCGCGTCGTCGTCGCTCGAATCCGTCGGAACGACGAATGTCTCTCGCGGACACTAATGAAAGTCCGACGGTATTCGCCGATTAGAATCTTACCGAGACATCCTCTAGCGTCACATGCACAAAAAAGAACCGCGAACCTCAGTCCTCAAATCGTGGGAGCTTATACTTTGAGTATATTGCATACTATTAAGAAAAGCTAATGTAAATGTAAATAAACTGGAATTAACTGAACAATTAACTATTTAACTTTATTTCACACTTATTGAACACGTATATAAATGGTTCGTCGCCTCATGGCGTCCTTCGTGTAACTAACTGAAATTGTTATAATCAATAACAAAATATTAATTGCTATGCCAACTCCGTGCTCGCTTGTCTCTCGCGCCTAAGGAGTGGGGGAACAGATAATGCTCTCTTATGTTTGTCAATGTCAATATACATGTACATACACACACATATCCTTATTTTCTAACACATACATACAGTGGATCTGTGCCGAAATAAACTTCCAAAAATTATGAATTTATCGTGGATAATGTGTCAACACGATTTTCGATAACTGCGTATAATAATTTCTTTATCCATCATCGATCTCAAAAGATATGACAGGACCGTCGAAATCGGTTCTTCGGTCGTCGGCTGAAATGATCACCGCAATGGAAACACTTTAAACCCATTACCGTGCCATTGTTACTCTATACATTAACATTGAATTACTTCGGCCGAATTCCCGGACGATTCAATCACATTATTTCCATCAAATTATTTCAGCAAACTCTACAGAAATTTAATGAAATCGCTGCAGGTCCGACCGTCGAACGAACGAACGACAAGCGATATAGTGCGTGTGCAGCCGGAGCGCAGAAACGAGATTTCGGCGAAGCGAATTCGCGAAACGTTTTCGCAACTGAGCGTGTCCGGAGCCCAGGGTTAAATCGACGATTTAATTGCGAAAACCTATCAGACATTCAGGGGACCGTCTGGGGAAAAAACGCGTCCATTCCCGGCCGGAATCATTAGCGGCTCGCGAATCGCGCAGCTGGTGAAAAGAGGGAGAGAGAAAAACGATAGAGAGAGAGAGAGAGAGAGGAGAGAGGCTGCGAATTATTTTTTCCGTGTGGCTCCGCCCACTGACTGCCCGGGGATTTCTATGCCGACGATGATTTTAAAAGCGTAACGGGGGGGCCGCAGTCATCCACGGTTCCGCGTCGATATTTTCCACAGAGAAACGGCCTTCCTCCTCGCTATTCCGCTCAGCTCCGCTCCGCTCCGCTCTGCTCCGACCCTCTTTCGGGCTTGTCCTCCTCGCATGTAGGCCAAGAGTCGCTGCAGCGAGTTTTTTGTTCCCGCGAGTCAGCGACGCGGATCATTACGCGAAACCACGCCGCCGCCGCCCGTGGATTCATCCCTAGAACTTGTTTTTTCGCCTAGAGTCTTTTTTCCCCCAACGGCGGTTTTAACACTCGAATGACAAACGCCTGCGACGCTTGCTGGCATGGGTCGTTCGCGACCCGGTGCAACCGTTTCAGAATTCGCTCGTTGGAATTTACTTTCTTTTAAGGCAACACTATTTGAGATGACTGTCTTTTATACCGTATTGCCGATTTTTTGAATTGTTATGGAATTCATGATTAAATTCAATTCAATAATTGAAGAAATAATGTTTGGTAGCACCCAATTGGATGCAGTGTTAGGTCTCCCATCGAAGTTTATAAGAAAATTTTAGGTGTCACTAAAGTTTGGATGTTAGTGTTAGATCTTCCGTCGAAGTTTATAAGAAAATGTTAGGTATCACCAAAGTTAGGATGCAAGTGTTAAGTCTCCCATCAAAATCTGTATGAAAATGTTAGGTACCACCCAAGGTTGGATGCAGTGTTATGTCTCCCATCGAAGTCTATATGAAAATGTTAGGTGTCACCAAAGTTTGGGTGTTAGTGTTAGATCTTCCATCAAAGTTTACAAGATAATGTTAGGTATCACCAAAGTTTGGATGCAAGTGTTAGGTCTCCCATCGAAGTCTATATGAAAATGTTAGGTACCACCCAAGTTTGGATGCAGTGTTAGGTCTCCCATCGAAGTCTATATGAAAATGTTAGGTACCACCAAAGTTTGGATACAATGTTAGGTCTCCCATCGAAGTTTATAAGAAAATGTTAGATACCACCCAAGTTTGGATGCAGTGTTAGATCTTCCATCGAAGTTTGTATAAAAATGTTAGATGTCACCAAAGTTTGGATCCAGTGTTAGGTCTCCCATCGAAGTTTATAAGAAAATGTTAGGTACTACCCAAGTTTGGATGCAAGTATTAGGTCTCCCATCGAAGTCTATATGAAAATGTCAGGTGCCTCACCAAAATGTGGTGCTCCAGAAAGGGCAAACCCTTGCGATCTAGAACGAGGCTAGGTATAGGCTCTAAAAGTGTCGGTAGTAGTGTTAGGTCTCCCTCCAAAGCATTATTGAGTCTTCATGGAAAATTTCGGGAACCCGACCTCGGGACGAATCGGGAACAGATCGGGTTCCTGAAACACATTCGGGACCCGAAAAAAATTTTCAGGTTCTCGCACACCCCGAGTGGATACCTAACCCAGAATAATTCTACGAAAGTTTCGGAAACGGATACGCGCCTTTAGGAAACCCTTCGATCTCCCGAGGAAGAAAGCGCAACGGTAAAAACATAGTAGAGGAACGCGATTCGAGGCTAGATCTGCGAACGCTGTCTCCTGGGCGCAGTCGGGCGACACGACCATAACTGCGAGCACAATTGCCAGTCGCGCAAATGGACTGGCGAACCTGGGACATTGTCGTTTACGCGGACATTCTCGCGAACGTTCACGCGCGGACACGTGTCGTTCCGAGGTCTCACCGGTGGCTTGTCGAGCTCTGTGTTCGAAGCATCGATCGCCAATGTTCTTGTTTATTTGCGAAACCAAACCTGAAATACGTAAGGTATTTTGTAATTTTACCAATTAAACTAAATCAGAAAGACTAACATGTGAGCCCTTAAACTGGACTAATTTAAAATTTAAAAAGAACGAGTTTAACAGTTATTTCACATTATTATGAACTAAATTAATACAATTTTTACGATATGGTAAAAAATGAACCGTTAGATAGTGCTTGTTATTTCATCATTATATGGAATTCATTTAGTGTCTCAAATGTAATCCTTTAAATATCTCGATACAAGAAATATATTACTTTAGACCACTTTCATAATTATTTGCCCGTGTCTACGAGAAATATCTGTAAATATATATTTTTCGAATACATTAATCGAAGCTGCGAAGGGTCTTAAAGTAAATAAAAATGTTCCATCGTCCGAGTGTTAAATCACTCTCAAATGATTTGGGCATTTTTCTCTTGCGTTGACATTTTCGATGAACTATGAAAACTTTTTTCTTGCCGAAAAATTGCAATAGAAAGAAATAATCGATCAGCGGTCGAACAATCGAGGTCCAACAATGCTCCTCCCTTCGCGAGGAAAGAAATCGGTGGTGGAGTGGGGGAAAAAATATTCGCGGTCCGACTAATAACGGACCCCTCCACTCATGGAAATTACTATGACTTGTAGCCGCGCTGAAAGAAATTTAAGAGACAAAAGCCCGCGCAATTGGTGGCCCGGCTGAATGGAAACGGGCTTCCTCTGTTTGCCGGCCAATGCGGGGGCGGGGGAACCTCGGAGGGAAACTGGGTCGAACGCATTGTTTTATTTTATTCGATAATGGGAATCAAGCTACCCCCCTCCCCCTCTATCCCTCTTCCGCCCCCCGTACGGTTCTATGTCATTCCCGCTGGTAAGTATCGGGATGTACACCGGAGGAGAGGATTGAAAATTTCGTGACCCGATTCGAACAGCAATTATCTTTCGATGGTTAGGCCAGGATAGACCTTTCTTTCTTTTCTTTCGGACGGTGACATTGTTCTTTGGACATTGTTGCTTCTGTACCGAAGAATCCTGTACCGATGATCCGAGGCTTTACGGAATTGTTTTTTTTTTTTAAGTAAAATCTGCAATAAGGGTTTAACAGAGATTCTTTCGGAGAATTGATTTAGTCAGCTGTTTCAATGGATTAAGCTTGCTGTCTTTCAGGGCTTGATCATTTATTTTAGCTGACGTTCTAGACGTTGCCAAAATTTGTTGGGAAGGTTTTCAGGAAGGAATTGAGATTTTAAGTCGTTCTTAAGACAGTCTGAGTCGTGGAAGAGGCTTTGGTCCTAGTATGTTCTCTTCGGAAGTTGCTGTAACGCCTAGACGAGCTTCTTAGCTTCCCTGATTCGTCTAATTAGCCTAGGAACAAAAAATATTCTAGTATGCATTTTTATCGCTACTAAATTTTATTTTTAAAAAATTACTTTCAGAAATTACTTTGATTTCACGGCATACGTGCGATTCAGCAATCAAAGTGTAAATATTTTAAAGAAATCCTCTTCTGTTCACTCGCCTTTAAATGAATTTTATTTCGATTCGTTCGCGTCTAGAAGGAATAAACAGTGAGCAGTTAAACCGACTCAGCGATGCACAATGCGACGTTAATATCGGGAAGGCAGACACACACGGTTCTCGAAGGGAAGCGAGAAAAGGGATCCCCCATAGTATAGTGCTCGTCTTCCCTGGCTGTCTGCCTGGAGAATGATGTGCCAGGACCTCCGGGCTCGAGGAAATTAATACTACTTCTGTCCCGGCGCCGTCTGCCATTTTCCCTTTCTTTCCATGCTGTCTCGTCCTTTCTGTTTGCACTGTTTCCCGCAGCACTGGAAATGTACTTTGAAGTCCGAGCCAGGGACGTTCATCCTCGCCCCTTCTGTTTCTATCTTTCTCCCTCTCTCTCTCTCTCTCTCTCTTTCTCTCTCTCTCTCTCGCTCCCTGTTTTTATTCTATCTCCACCTTCAGTCCTCCTACCTCGTCCTCTGAAATTAGACCCAGATTCCACAGAGTGGTCCGCGGAACTCGGATCGCCTAACTCTTTAAATATTAGCCCTAGCGAGCAACGATCACGACCACCAGATCTCGTCCTTTCTGAATCATGCGGATTTTCCCACGGTCATCCGGTTACTGGCTAATTGTTCCAACTCTGCGGGTGCGCCAGATATGCTGAAAAATTAGGGGGGATTAATTACAGACTCGTATTCCGCAAACACAAATTCCTACAGACGTCTTAGAGTCCGTTAAAGATTATTAAAAGCTTCTACAAGTTTATCATGATTCTTCGGAGCTTCTAGAGCTTCTTGAAAATTGATCGATACTTTCAAAAATTCGTACTAATTCTTAAGGACTTAGTGAAGTTCTTCGAAACCACTAGAACTTCTTCAGGACTTCTTGAAGTTCTTCGAAATCCGTAGAACTTCTTCAGAATTCCCCGAAGCTACGAATTCGTAGACATTCCTCAAAGCCCATTAAAGTCTCTATAAAAATTTTTACCTCGTATTTTACAATTTTCAGAACTGGTGAAAAATTTTGGAAGCTCTGAGCTGCTCCAAAAATTCCTAACAATTCTTCGACACTTCGAAATGTATTAAAAGAGCCTTAACACCAATTAAAACATTTTCGAAAGCTCTGAGCAGCTCCAAAAATTCCTAACAATTCTTAAACACCTCAAAATGCATTAAAAGAGCCTTAACACCAATTAAAACATTTTGGAAAGTCCTAAATCCAGAATCCTCAAAAATGCCTACGATTGTTTCAAAAACATTCTAAAAATCGTTGGGAACTTTGTATCGAATTACAAGCAGTAGAAAGTTCAACAGCGCAGTAATCGCATCCATCTGTCAATCTAGCAGCGATCCGCAGCGATAAACGCACGCAGCTCGCCAATTAATCACTCCGTCGTTAATCTTCCAACACGACCACTTAATTCCCTCTCTCGCTGGCAAAGTTTCTTTGTCTTGCCATTTACGTTGCGTACATACGAACGCATTTACATTATTACAATATCCTGCAGCCGCAGGACTCTCTCTCTCTCTCTTTCTCTCTCTTTTCTCCTTTCTCCGAGCGTCCTTTCCTTGCAGGAACTTTCGGTGCAACGAGACTCTAAAAGAGTAATAAAGTCCACTTACCACCTTGTCCACTCGTCTCGTCCCGTTTCATCCTGGCTGCTCATCCATCATGCTCGCGGCTTTAATTAAATTTACTTATTTCGTCGGACACCGATCTACCGCGTCCGCTTTTCAATCCGGATGGCCTCGTTCCCTCGACCAAGGAACACGCTGTTAATTATTAACTCGCGTTTCTAATCATCGGAGAAATTATTGAACCCCAAACGATCCGATGCGATGCGCATTAACATTTAATCTACTAACATCTACGGCGGAACTTCCGCCTCGCGCGCGATACGAACGAACCGGAATAATAGTAAATCGGCTTTGGTAAACAATTCGTTGTTTGGTAAACACGTAAAGTTGCATGCGCAAGATAAAATGGACATTAAAAGAGAAAAATGTAAAGAAAAGTCCAGAATAACACGTCTCGACAAGAACGGAAATAAACGAACAAAAATACGCGTTGACCCGAGAGGATTAAAAAACGATCGAACCTCGATTCATCGAAATTTTCCGAGCACCGTCGTCTGTGTTAAAAATTCACGTAGAGCACAAGAGAGAGAGAGAGAAAGACAAACAGCGTTATTTACGCTGGGAAAGAGCATTTACGAGAGACAAATTCCCCATTGTTTGCCATTAATTCCGGAACCGGCGGGAAAGTTAAGAGTCGGTGGCAACCGGCAAACAGAGCTCTCTTATTTTCGCTTAAAACCTGTACCCGGAACCTGTTCGAGCATCGTGTTGCGATGGGAAAGGAACGTTGTTGCCCCGCTGTAAACACGATTTTTCCAGAGGAAAATGCCTATCGCTCTCCCTGATTCGACGAGAGTAATAGGCAAGCAGGCAGTCTCGCTGATCGCGGAAGATCCACTTGATCTTTCGGTAAACTAATAAAACTTCGTTAAGAACGATCGAGCCAGGAGAGCATTTCCATCGACTCGAACGGAGGATCCATCGTTCGGTGAACGGAAAGAAAAGTAACCCGGTCTTTTCTGGCTCTACGGTTCTCGCCCTCTTATTAGGAGCAAGTCGATCAGAGACGACCGCGGAACCATGAAATTGCTCCCGGAGATACTTCGCTGCAGTTGCCGACTGCCTTTTAACGAGTTAGGGCAGCTCATCGAGGTCTACTTTGCACGTTCAACAGTGGAAAGGCCGGGTCAAGATCCGTTTGCTTCTATTCGTGCCGAATCTCGTGCTTCGCTGGAAAATGTTCAAACTACTTAAAAACAATTTTCTGTAGCCAAGCTATTAGATGCTGGACAAATAAATTAAATGAATCTTATTAGAATCAATGCTCGTTATTCTATAGCTACATCAAGTTATGGAAAATAAAAATTATTAAGCTTCAGGAAACATTGTAAATCCTATTTTTATAAAAATGGTAACAATCTTCCATTCATTTCAATATCCAACGTCCGTTAAAATACCAAATGAAGTTTTAAGTGATGGGAAACAAGAAAGAGTATTTAACGAAAATATATTTTTAAAATGTATGTGCCCATGGTATAATGTCCATTAGAATGAATAATTTTATAACCGCAGGACGAAAGGAAAGAGGAGACATTGTGATTTTACCTAGTAGAAATGGTGCGATCGTTCTATTGGCTCGAGGGAAAGTGAAGTAAATCTGTATGTGTTTTGTCGTTCGAATAGTTTCCTGTTTGGAACCGATCGAGCCCTCCGAACAGGCAAATAATAATCTTGGAAACTTGACGTATCCCCCGGAATGTACACGAACTCCGGTCGACCGGTATCGCAGCGATCAGGCTGATTTACAATGTTTGCTCCCCGGGGGTAAACCGTTAGTTTCTCGTCGTCTATTATCCGGGTAGTTTGTACACCGAGCATAACCCAAATGAAGCTCGAACTATGAATAAAGCTTCGCGAGGCTTTCGTGTCCCTCGGGGCTATCGATTATCACTCGTAGCGATTCCTTGGGAATTCTTTCATTTATCTTTACAATCTTCAACTATTGAGAGAGAGAGAGAGAGAGAATGTTTAATAATTGTAAGATGACGAGTAAATTTGCTAACAATCCATATCGACGTTTTGTGTTGCAGGAGCCGTTGGTGGCGAAGGAGGAGACGAAGATGACAAGGAGAAGGAGGAGGAGGCCGAGAGGGAAAGGCAAGAAGCCATCCGGGAGGCTGAGGAGCGAAGGAAGGAGAAGCATCGCAAAATGGAAGAGGAACGAGAGAAGATGCGACAGGAAATCAGGGACAAGGTAAGAGATCATTATACGTTCAGGCGTGGAATTAGGGTAGGCTATAGGCGAAAGTGTCAATGACAGAGAAAAGGATTGTCTAGAGGTTGATCTAGATGATTGTCCACTGTTGAATAATACGAATATGCTCCATCGAAAAGAAGTCGCTCTAACTACCTAGAATGGGGATAGGCAAGCCTCTGGACTATGGCGACATTTTCATAATTCAGTAATCTAATACAGTGTTCACCACTTAGACACATTTACGATCTAGCACGAGGCTAGACAGGTCTTTAATCTAACAATGAGCGTCAATGGTAATGTTAGATCATCCAGCAAAATATAATGGATATGTAGCAGAAGATAATTCTCGATAGTATCGACTTATCCTAGTTAAAAGGGCAGACCCTTATTGCGATCTAGAGCGAGGCTAGGTAGTCTCTAATTTAAGTGTCGGTAGTAGTGGCAGGTCTTCCACCAAAGTATTACATGAATGTTAGGTAACACCAATGTTTGGATGCATCGTAGTCTATATGAAAATGTTAGGTGTCACCAATGTTTGGATGCAGTGTTAGGTCTCCCATCGAAATTTATAAGAAAATGTTAGGTACTACCCAAGTTTGGATGCGATGTTAGATCTCCCATCGAAGTCTATATGAAAATTTTAGGTACCACCCAAGTTTGGATGCAGTGTTAGGTCTCCCATCGAAGTCTATATGAAAATGTTAGGTACCACCAAAGTTTGGATGCGATGTTAGATCTCCCATCGTAGTCTATATGAAAATTTTAGGTACCACCCAAGTTTGGATACGATGTTAGATCTCCCATCGAAGTCTGTATGAAAATGTTAGGTACCACCCAAGTTTGGATGTGATGTTAGATCTTCCATCGAAGTCTATATGAAAATGTTAGGTACCACCAAAGTTTGGATGCAGTGTTAGGTCTCCCATCGAAGTCTATATGAAAATGTCAGGTACCACCCAAGCTTGGATGCAGTGTTAGGTCTCCCATCGAAGTCTATATGAAAATGTTAGGTGTCACCAAATTTTGTACCAGTGTTAGGTCTCCCATCGAAGTTTATAAGAAAATGTTAGGTATCACCAAAGTTTGGATGCAAGTGTTAGGTCTCCCATCGAAGTCTATATGAAAATGCCAGGTGCTTCACCAAAATATGGTGCTCCAGAGTCTCCCACCAAATAGTGGAAATGTCAGGTCTCTTAAAACATTCTGAATAAATTGTTAGGCCTCCCACCAAACTATAAGTACCAAGTCGAAAATAAAGGTAACCAAAGGCAGAATTAGTGTATCTCGCAAGCAGGTCGCGGACAAAAACGCAGCATTTCTCTGGTGCGAAATCCGCGGGTAAGTCGGCGAGGCAGCAGCAGCGTTGCCAATTAAAGTGAGGCAGTTGCGTGGACTATGAATGAGCAGATTGAAAATGGCAAAGGGGAACGACGTGCACGGAAATCCTCCGGAGGTAGAGCGAAAGAACGAAAGAAAGGAAGAACGGGAGAAAGAGGGAGACATCTGCTCGCATTGGCATCGCGGAGCGTGTCCGTGTCGCTGTCCTTAACAGCTTCAAAGGAGTTTCGTTTAGAAGACGCGCGCTGAATAGCCGAGCACAACCGGAAAGAGGCGTATGAATGATAAAAAGCCGCGGATCGAAAGTCTGCCGGTTATTTACAGATGTACCGAGGAGGGGCGGTGAGGGGTGGGGAGGGATGTTTCGCTCGCGTCTAAATCCCAGAGGCACGTAAGACGTATAGCCGCCGTGTGTATCGAATGCCTTCTGGGAGCCGGCTGAAACGCTCGAAAATTTCAAAGCCTCCTCTATCACTCTCTATCCCTGTCTTTCTTTCTTCGCCGTTCGAAAAAGAGAACGTTAAAGCGGATATTTTTCTAGAGCGCGATACACTCCACGGAATAACTCCGGCAAAGATTCCTGGGCAGCTTCCATTAACATCAACCGTGGGAGCTCGCCCCCCGAAACTTGGAATCCTCTTAAAGCGTCTGACCACGGCCGGACCATTCCCCTGCGATTGGAAATCTCCAATTACCAGTATCTTTCCGCGCTGCTACCAATAATCCTCTCGCGAACCCAATCGATGCCTCCCCGATACCGTGTACATCAACCAACACACTGTGCGCGAGCCCCTCAACGAATTCCGATGGAAAATTCAAAGATAATTCTGGCCTCGGAGTGACCTATTTAATTCGATTATATTCATTGCATCGAAACGAAACTGGCATTTGATGTCGTCAAATGTATCCCAGAAATTTTTCTAATTTTCTACACCGATTCAGCAGTGTTAAAATGTCATTTAATAAAAGAAAGTGTTCCCACTAACTTGTCGAACAGGTAAAATGAAGATCCAGCACGTCTGGGAAATATTCGTGGTCTCTTTTCGAATGCACATTTGCAGTCTTAGGTGTCTTTACTGTCGAGGGAAATGAACACCTGCGTTTGCCGGTAGAGTCGGATGTCTCATGCAGACTATCAGAATTTGATCCTATTCCCGCGAGTATTAAGCGGCTCTATTCCTGGATCGCGATGAAAAATGCGGTAACCGGCTGAAGAACTGCCTATCTACTCTACACTTTTTCTCTCTCACTGTCTCTCCCCCTCGGTTACGGGTATTACCGATTTCTTTTAATATCGCGGTGGGGCAGACATCGGCGAAATTAATTCCGCCCCCGGCTGGTACGCTTGTTCCCGAGGAAATCGAATATTTTATTATCGTCCCCCCACGACTGCTCTAACGTCGCTGAAAACGAGCTGTCGAAGATCATTGCGACAGCTTGGACTGATATCGTCATCCTTTAGAATTTTCTCTCGTAATTCTCGGTTCTTTCAACACCTAGAATTTTGAATCCTTGTCTGCTAAAAAACGAGTCCAAATGAATCTACATGGATGAATCTACAGAAGAATGTCTGTCAATCTCAGAACAATTTGTTATACACAGTTTTAATATTTATGGTCATTAATAAAAATATATTGAGAAGTTTCGAGAATGACAACCCTTAACTTAGATAATGTTTTTCTCGGTTACGAGTAAAGTTAGGCGAATGAAATTAAATGCAATTAATAGGTGCATGTTCACTCTACCTCGGGTTATTTTTGCAAAATTTTAGAGGACTCGTTAGGGGTAGAGAAAAAATTATTTTTGACCTAGTGTTTCAGGCAAAGATTCGCGAGTCCCTTAATTTCACGATCGATTTTCTCAGCTCTCATTAAAGATATTGAAACAAAACCGAAAGCAAATACTAGATACACGATAGTACCAATTCGCGAAATTTTTTCAAAATTTTAGGTTCCCTGCGAGGGGTACAAGAAAACACTAGAAACCGACCAGTCACCAAACTCTATCGCTTCCATCTTTAAATCGCAGCACATCGCTAAGCGTTAACCAACTCGCATTCGCACGTATTCCAATAATCATAGACGAGCTAATGTTCGCTTAGGCTCTCGAACAGCACTTAGCGTAGCGACACAGCGCCATCTAATTACCCGACATAGCTCGCAGGATGACAGAGGATCGACCTACATGCGTTCGCCTCGATGAACTTCTAATCAGAATCCGTGGAATATTTGACAAAGGACGTGCCAATTCTCGGGACCCCTACTCACCCCCTATCTCTCTCTCTCTCTCTCTCTCTCAGTCTCTACCGTTGACAAAATTTGTTCCTTTGTAATTCGGCGCGTCAATACGGGGAGAACGGCGTAATTATCTAACGAAGCTGGTTTCATAATCCGCGCGCTCTCCTGTGTTCCCCAGCCGGCAATCACGCTAATTAGCGGCCCCCGGCCGACGATACGTAACCGTTTGATCAACGGGCAAGCATTGTGCAGATGGCCGGCGGTTTCGCGATCGCCCGCCGATAATGACACTAACGAATAATCGCGAACAGAGGCCCGAGAGCGCGATTATTTTCACGCGTCCACTGTCGCGCTCCGGGCCGAGCCGCGCCGGTTCTGCAAACTTTCGCAGTCCCGAATCACAATCCCCCGATCCGCGAACAATGAGCGATAATGCGAACCGGGGGCACACTCGGTCCCGTCAATGCCCGCTGCAAAAATACCGTTCATTTGCCCGGTGCGAACGTTTCGATCGTTCGATCGCTCAGAGAACCGCTAAATCTGCCAAACATCAAAAGTGACTGGCTATGTTGCCTCGTAAAAGTGGGAAAATTCATTTTTCTTCGAATTTTATCAGAAGCGTTTCCACAATTTTTGCAATTGTCAAATAAAAATCATTTGACCGTTTAGTGTTGATTAGTGTTTCTTCTCGAGAAATTCTCGAGATAAGCCAAATATTTAAATTTTGCACTTCTCGAGAAATTATTGTTATTTTTCGAGAATGGAATTCAGTAGGTACGTTTGAAACAGGTGGTGAGAAAACTAAAAGTATGCTACAACTATTTCGTGCATTGTTTACAATTAAACCTACCTATACACACAAAATGAGCGCAATTTTCCAATGTCAATGATTTTGTTACAAAGAAAAGATCTCGACTGGCAGACGCAACGCTAGATGCTTTGTGTTTTTTAAGAAACTATTTAAAATCACAGCTAGAAATAAAACATTTCAATTTTTTTACTTTAAATGTTACTGTTACATGATTTATATGAGAAAATTAACATTTTTTTTTATCTTGCAAGTTAAAAATGATCTTTACAAATGTTTTGTTTTAGAAAGTTCTGTCAAAGATGTATATTTCAATTATTCAATAATAATTTTTTGAATATCAATATATTTTATTTCTTAACTACTAAATGCATAAAATTTATATACATACATTACAATACGTTGTGTGTGCATAAAATTAGGATAGTTAATAAATAATAAAAATTCAATTGAGCTTCATGTGATTTGCTTTAATTATACATGTAATTTTTCTCAAGATGTCTCGAGAATTATCGAGAAATCAAAATTGTATTTCTCTTTCTCGATAAAACGGAAAAAGTTGAGAAATCAGAAACACTAGTGTTGATGTCTCGAAGAGTGAAGACAGTATACGATGCACCAGAATGTTTCAGTTTTAACAAATAATTCTCCCAGAATTCTAAATAATGAAATAAATATTAGAGATTTCGCACCTCGCGGAAATGAAGAGTACAGCGAGTCTCGCAATGATGCGTGAAGAAGCCGTTAATTCGTGGCCGTCGGCGAGAAGATAAATCGTCGGGGCGACGGGCGAGCATCTCGAGGCACGCGTCGACCACGCGCCAGGTTAAAATGCAAATTTGATTACGGAGTCGGGCCACGGTGCATCTGTGCATCCGTGCACGTGTCCAGCTACGCAACGAATGGTCCGTGTCACGTATTCCGCGGTGTGACGACCGAGCGGCCGCGTATAAATATGTCCACGTACAGTCACCGTCGCGTCCGTGACTGTTTATCGCGAACCATAAACCGAGCACCGAGATCATTTCCGCGAACGTGTGAACGGCTGGCTAAGCTTCTGCATTCGACTCTCGCAATAATGCAGATAATCTCGACGGTAACTATAATCACACGACCGTCGTCGCTCGTTAATTAATCCGCGGTAGTTCTCCGATTTCCACCGAGCTATTTTTCCGCTAGATTTTCCGAAAAAATGTGTACGCTTGTATTTTGCAACAGGGAACCGGTACACGCGGCGGAATACGCGAATAATGAAATTCATAACTAGATTAAGGATTTCGCGCAATTGCAGTACACGGTGCGCGAAACACCGGCCCCGAGTTTTAACAATGTTTTTACGTTGTCTTTATTCGAGCGGAACGGGCCGCCAGCAGAAAAATAAAGTACGCCGCGACGCCTGTCGAATGAAATCTGTCCGAGGGAGGGGGGGAATGCGAATTTCCACGGAGAAATTCGACGCGGTCTATTTGGAACGATATAATAAAGTTTGCGCTAGTCGGTAGTTGCCCCCCTCCCCCCTTCGGAATTATTTCGGGCGCGTTTTATACACGGACTTTCATTAAGCCTCGTCGGGAATAATATTTTCCTTCCGCGTGTATAAAGAACCCTAATGCCCCATTGGTGCTCCGTGTCGGCCACGTTTGCTCAAATTAAAAACGTAATATTTCCATTAAAACTTCCGGCTGCTCTATGGGACGCGCACATGCCCCATTAGGGGCGAACGTACTGAAAACCTCGTTTGTTCTGCTTTCGTTCGCCTCTAGTGCGCTCTTAGATTTGCCTGCGACACCGATGAGTATTATTAGCTGGGAATAATTTGCACAGTTATCTATGATGTGGCTTAAAAAATTAATATTATATTTTATATTTTGTAAATTGCTGCAAGTACGGGTTCGACGTTACATTTTATTAGTGCTTGTTTTTGATTAGTTTATTAGTATATTATTAGTGCCTCCGGTATTTAAAAAATTGAAAGAATTCCGGACCACAACGAAAAATCGAATTTGCAGGGTAACTGCACCAGTGAATGAACATTTAAGAAATTGTTCAGGAAGATATTTTATTTTTTAAAAAATTTGTGAATTAAAGGAATCTCATATGTGCCAAATGGCTCCCTATACTTCATTTGTCAAAAATAAATGAACACAAATAAAATGAAATTATTATTATTTGTCTTTATTAAACGTTAAATAAAAAATATAAAAAATACCAGTCAATGAACACTACATTCTAGTAATTGAACAATGATGGAAAAGCAGAAAATACAAAAGCGTTCATTTACTGGTGCCCGTTTATTCACTGGTGCAGTTACCCTACTAATCTCTAGACCGAATCGCATTTTTTCACCAGAAAAAAATGAAACTTGTCACAGGTTCGGAAAATTGAAAAAATCGCGAAGCAAGACGATTGGTGGAATGTTCTTCGGCAGTGTAAAAAAAAGAATTGGGGCCCGGTGACTATACAAAGCCGTCGCCGTTCGAAATGAAATTATCTTTGATCCCTATCACATTTTTCTTCGGTATCCCCGGGGTGGCAGAGAGGCCCGACGACTGTCGCTACTGACATTTTTCCATGGGCAAAACCTCCCTTTGAAACGGTCGCGACTTTTCTGCCGTATTCAGCGACGAATGTTCGGGCAAGTTTACACGACGACGCCGCGACAGCCCGCGTGAAACATTCACGAGCACACGGTGGAAACGGAATTGTTTATCGCGACACGCGCAACGAGGCACGCCATTGTTTGCAAGTTCTGCCGCGACGGTGTGGCAAGCACTGCCTCCCTCTTTCGCAGAAACGAAAATTCTCTACCGGTTCTCTGGCAACAATTTAATCCTTGCGGGTAGCGTAATGAAATATTATTAATATTTCAGACAATTTTACACGTGGAAAATTATTATTACTAGCGTCTGTGTTTCTCGTATGGTAGATAAATAATTAGATGGTTATGCTGTATCTTGGTGTAAAAAGTAAAAAGTTATCAAGCAACAATTATATTTAACAATCGCAACACCCCTATTTTATTGTGGAATGAGGTTCACAATTTTGACATAGAAAATAAAATCACTCTCCTTAGTTATTTAAGTAGTCAGACAACGATGAAGGTAATGATTGAAATAATTTTTAAAAGCACACAAGTCCACCACTATTCTTCACTCAACGCAACAACCAAGAAATAAATCCTCTCTTCTCATTGTCAATCGACGACAAAGATGAAGTATTGTACAAAACAACAGTGAAAATCGTACCGAATCATCCTCTGTCGAAATGCGACAATTTTCAAAAACACAAAGCCACACATAATGTCGCACGAGGATCCTGAACATCGAACTAACGAACAAGAAATAAATCCTCTCTCTCCGCAGACATTGTCAATCACCGACAAAGATGAAGTATCGTACAAAACAACAGTGAAAATCGTACCGAATCATCCTCTGTCGAAATGCGACAATTTTCAAAAACACAAAGCCACACATAATGTCGCATGAGGATCCTGAACATCGAACTAACGAACAAGAATTAAATCCTCCCTCTTCGCAGACATTCTCAATCACCGACAAAGATGAAGTATCGTACAAAACAACAGTGAAAATCGTACCGACTCATCCTCTGTCGAAATGCGACAATTTTCAAAAACACAAAGCCTCACATAATGTCGCACGAGGATCCTGAACATCGAACTAACGAACAAGAAATAAATCCTCTCTCTCCGCAGACATTGTCAATCACCGACAAAGATGAAGTATCGTACAAAACAACAGTGAAAAACGTCCCCCGAAAATCGTATCGAGGAGCCCATCCGCTGTCACCCGCGTTCCTCCGAGTGTCAGTATGGCAAAGATAATTTCCCAGTGACGTGTTCGCCGATTCGAGGAGCACTGAAGCATCGTCCGCGAAAGTTTTTCCGGCGCGACCGATTTTTCCCGGGGAAAACAACCGGCCGCACTACTACCACTATACCACTACCACGGTTCTATGGCGAAAGAATGGGACAAAGGGTGCGCGAGTAGGAGAGATGGAAAAGGACAAACGGACGTTCGTGACGCGCGGGATCGCGCGCGCCATTGTCAATCCTGATGTATTGTCCTGTCAGAAGGTAGTCACCGCCGGTGACATGACCTAGATGAGATCGAGGGCTCTTACCGGGATAATCGAGAGAAAAACACGTGTCCCCTCCCTTCCCCGACCCGGCGGCCGCCCCCCACGGCTTCAGCGATATGCATTGTACGCACTAAAATGGAATAACTATCGAACCACCCCCTCGCGCCTGACACTCCTCCCCACCCTGCTGTACACGTCGCGTGCAATTAATTCTTTCGGCCGTCACACCGTTTGTCCGTCGAGTGGCTGTAACGTTGCCGGGCACCGATTTTCGAAGGTAGCGCTGTCCACGGACGCTTTCGAAAAACGAGTGCTCTTCCCGAAACCCTCACCTGTATTCCCCTCCCCACCCCTCCTCTCCCTTTATCTCTCCCGATCATCCCCCCCCCCCCCTCGGAACAATCGAACGACTTAATCTGGTTTTGACATTGAGGTCCGGATAATAAACCTTCCCTGTGACGAGAAACAGAAACCCTTGATTGTTAATTTCATTTTTTCCTGTTGGTTCCTGTTATTGAAGTTTTTCCGAAACCAATTGTTGGCGTTGCGTGAGCGTTTTGTGGACAGACTTCCTGCGAATTGCAATTTTTTTTTTTACAGGTATACAATATTTTTTGGACACCCTCCAGTTGGTGTATCGTGTAGTGTTTTCTGGCAATATTCTTTGAAATACGAACGAATATTTCTTGACGACTCCACAAGTGTTCCGGAGTATCATAGTTTACTATTTTTGTTATTATTGTACGAGCCATCAGGAAAATGTTTCCGATGCTCTTCGGCTGCATCTCCCGAAGCTTCGTATGTTCTTCTTTTTATCATTATTGTTATTATAACATCGTTTTTATTATGTACTTAAATATTATGAGTACATGCTGGGATGTAACATTGCAACGTTTACGAGTGCGATTTTATGGATTTTCGGAAGTGCTGATTTTTTTTTATGATGGAGTTGTTGTATACCCTCGTAGACACAAAAGGATAGTACGATGAAAATTACAGTAGTGGATATAAAAATTGTTCTACTTTTGCCAAAGTAATATCGATGTTTTTTGTTTGGCTCTTGAAGAGCAGCTTCTGTCCAGCGTCACCGTGATATTTTTTCAACGAATTTGAATGTAGCGTAGCTGTTACAGTTGGAATCTGTCTAAATATTTGAAAAACTGTATTTTTAAGGGTCGCTGCAGGCTTGCTGACTTCGGTACAATCGACAAAATAAAAAACTATTTTTATATTTTCTTTCGGACTGAAAAATATATTTTTTAGCATACGAGGACACGGTTCACAATTCGATAGATGATTGCATCGGGATAAAATGCAACCAGGTGCTGTTTCCAACAAAATAAGCAATCAGTAGAGTCAGTAAATAAGTGATCAATAAAGTAACAAAAAAAAAGATCAGCGTTCGAAATTATCTCATTCAATTATATTAAAAATGAGCATCCTCTAGGACCTCGGCTCGCACTCCAATCACCATGCAAATTCAAGCAAGTAAAAAACTAGCAAAAGAAGTAAAAAAAGGAGCTCACTCGACGGCTGCTGGACGATCGGAAAGGGATCGAAATCGATTCCCATGGAAACCCGCCGCAAAGTACAGATTACGAAAATTGAAACCGGTCCGAGACGAAGTCCAGGAAGGAGGCATCGTTTCGTTCCTGAAATATCACTCCCTCGTTAAGCGGAAACGAACTCTATCCGGGTATCTCGTTACCGACTTGCAGGTTCCATACCGATTTCGAAGTTACTTTCCCCCAGGACCCAACCCCCATCGGCCTCGATCTACAAATTCCGAATTTTCCTCAATGGCTATGAACAGGTTCCGAAAAGGATTCGATAAGTTCTGGACTTGAGATGAAAATCGTTCGGTTCATTAGAAAATGGAGCAGTTGGAAATATTTCGCAAAATGTTGACCACAATTACTGGATCAATTTGTAGCTTTGACGTGCTCTTTAATATCGTTTGTAGATTTTCATTGATCAATTCTACTCTTTTAATCGGTTTAAAGAAGTAGAGTGAAATTCTTTCTAAATTAATTACAGGAGTAGAATACCGTTAATCGATTAAAATTGATAGACGATATTGAAGAGCACTTCGAGAGCCACGAGAGTCTCTGAATTGATTGACTGTAACCCACTTAAAAAAGATCAATAAAAACGTAATCTATAAAGAAACGGCTCTTGTATCTAAAAGCTGATGGTTCGCTCGATAAAAGGAAAGGGGATTCAAGGTTGAGGACAGTCAATAAAATCACCGGTTCATTAGGGCCACCGGAAATCTGGCCAGAAAAATTGCTTTCCCGCCATCAGGGGGTAGCAACCCCTCCTCGGAAGGCACTGTGACCGACACCCAGGGGTAAAACCTGCTGGATATAATAACACTGGTGATCCCCACGGTGAACGAAGATGTATTCTTAAGCGGGAGCTATCCCGCAAGAAGCTTTCCTTGGGTAATCGCGTCGGCACCGTCTCGGGTCAAAGGAAAATCCGATTACCGGGTCCCCGGCTAATGATCGCCGGCTAGAGGAGAGGAGATTTCGTTACACGGCTCTTAAAAGAACAATTCCGCGTCGGGCCGTGTATCCCGCGGAGAGAGCTCGGCCCCGGATAATTAAAAATAGCGGAACATCTTTCCCGATCGGGGCTGGGGCCGGTTAATAGCCTTAGCGTAAGTCCTGATCTAGCAGAGCCCTAAGCTCGGACTAATTGAACGGAGGAGGCTGCCTCTGGAACAGAGGAAGCACAAATTACTGACATTTTGTCGGGAAGTCGATTTTTCGATATCTAATTAACCCGCACAATCGACAACAGTAGGTCAAACTCGCGACAAGGATCTTTTTCGATGCGATTTAATACTTCTTTTCAAGCATAAGCGTCCTTATCTTATCGCGCGGGCTTCTAGCTTCAATTTAGGACCAGGGAAGTTGGAAAATTCCTACGGGAATATATTTTGAAATTGGCACAAAGAATCCCCTTAAGTTCCTGCGAAATTTCTCGGTATATACCGCAGGATTTGTCGATTATTCGACACGAGAAAGAATTTTCTCTCGAACCTTAACGAACCTATCGTAAAGTGTAACTTTCAGGCTTTAATTTAAGTCCTCGGAAGTTTGAAAATTCCTACGAGAAGTCCGCATAAAATCGAGCGAATTTCGTCCGAGCTGACGGTCAGTATCGATTTTTCGGTATGCCTGCGTATTTCGTTTTTAACCAAAGTACACCTATCACAAGGTGCAATCTTCTACCTTGAATATAAGCCCGCGGAAGTTCGAGAACTCCTGCAGGAATACATTCGAAAATCTCGAATTGAACGACCCTCTCAAAATGGAGTGAATTTCCTCCGAGCTGGCGGTCAGGTTTTGTCCATTTTTCGACGTGGCTTCGTATTTCTTTTTGAAGAGGCATGCACCTATCGCAAGGCATGATCTTCCATCTTTAATTCAAGCCCTCGAACGCAGGCAAAATTGCTACGGGTATCCATTCGAAAATTTCCTCGAACAACCCTCTCGGAATCGAGCCAATTTTTTACGCGCCATATAATTCTTTAAAATTATATAAAAATCACCGCGAACCTTAAGTATACGAGAGAACTGTTCACCAACATTCTGTAAAATTCTTGGTTCCTGACCACGGTGCAGGCGCCAGAAGTCATGCACTGCGAGAAGGAAAGAGAAATAAGTCCTCGAAGACAGAAAGTAGCAAACACAGGTAGCTCGTAGAAGTTCGAGGCTCTCCGTTCGTTAAAACTTCCATTCCTTTCGCTGTCCCGAGAATTTTCCATGGAGCCAGCTTCGAAAAGCTGCTCCACGTGAAAGGAATCGCTCGGAATTTATTTTTTTTTCCCCAAGGATCGCTTTATCTCTCTCGCAGCTTGCGGAACGACTGAAAACTCGATTCGCGCGAGTTTGCGGAGCCTGCGATTCTCCTAGAAAACTAGAAAAAGCGAGCGGGAGCGAGAAAAAAGTGAGCGAGAAGACTCTACGGATGGTTCTATCGGACTCTCTTTTCCGCCATCTCTCAATTAACTCGAACAATTAATTAAAAATCCAGCAGACACTGGCGGCGGGCCAACATCCGTTCGCAGCGTTGCCTCGCCGAGACAATGGCGACGAGAGACACAGACTACGCACCGAACCGATGCCATTCGATATAATGCGGCTCCCGGTGATGGATTCCTCTAATTAAAAATCTCCTAGCTGCCTTGGGAAATGGACGAGGCGAAGTAATGGGAAAGGAACGAGACTCCGGCGCGGCGGGGCGGTGTTAGGTACCGAACCAGACGTTATGGTAATGCCGGCGACGCTGATCGAGAATACGACGACTTAATGGATAACAACCTTGACTAATTACTGCCGAAGAAATCCGTCCATTTATCGCAAAAAATTACTGCACAACATTTGAAGCAACAAACAGATTTAAAAAAAATCTCTTGCGATCGATGCACATTTTTATTCCGAGGAACCACAGGATTCTCAAAAGCATATATTAATTTTTTAGGACTACTTGGGAATTTTGAATCGAAAACGGTGCTAATGTTGCTTAAAAATTGCAAAGAGTCAAGTGCCGCGCAAATGCATAATTCGTGCAATGATTGCAAGCTCGCAAGTTCGGCGTGAACTCCGTAGAAACGAGCGAGCTTGTGGGAACGATTTAAGAATGAAAGACTGCAGTTAGGCGAGCAGCTTTTCCCAGCTGAAAAGCAGGTGTTGCAGTGTTAATGCACCGTCAGGCAGAGAATCGAAGAAGCTTTTCCACGGTAGGAAGTCTGGGCCTCGGGAACAATCGCGGAAACAGAGGTCGGCCTTTTTTCGCGTCGATCGATCCTCCCGTTCCCCGGACTCCGTGAAGAAGAAAAGGTTACCATCTTCGGCACTTTGTTCCATCGCGACACGGACTTCCTGCTCTCCAACGCCCGTGGAAATTGCCGGAGGAACGACATTACAGCACGTTGTCGTGACCAATCCCCATCGACGTCGTACCCTGTGCCGAAGCTGTATTTTATTATGTACTTTATCGAGTCTCCTTCTCCGACTCTCTATTTCTCTTGCTCTCGTTCCGGCCCCAGCTGTTCTCCACGGAACCGGTGTTCCGGTTTCTGGTGGACGTACCACGGCTCTCGCACAATCGGCGCAATCGTTTAAACGCGTCGAACGAGCAAGCATTGTTCCCTGGCGAGCTGTTGTCCTTTTACTCTGCTGCCATACCGTCGACAAACGCTAAACGCCGCCGGACAATATACGCTTTATCCTCGACCGGACGCGCTGTCGGATTCCGCTCGAGGAACTCGTTACAACGAGCCCGCGCGCGCGTCTTGAACCGCGCGATTTCGTTGCAGAAACTAGTTTGCGCAGCGAGTTGCTGCGTATTCTAAGGCCGGGATCGTGGAGGCGCTCTGCATGACAAGCACCAGAATTTAGGATCGTTCAACCCTTGTAATTTCAATGTTAGAGTACATTTTCCTTCCCCTTTTCTAACAGAATTAAGCTAACAAAAATTATTGGATATTATTCTGGAAGCAACGAAGAGTATCCGAGAATTTTTTGGGATTTTTCGAACGCTATAAAAAGATTCTGTATAGACCTGAACGCGACCCAGTATGCAGGGTTTCGGTAAGGAAAGTATTGTCATCTTTCGTTGGAATAAAAGAGCAGCAACAAGGGTACTTCCGGGCTCGTTTTTCTCGAGCATTATGTTTACGGTACTGGTATGAATATTAACGATTTCACGGTCGGCAGTTTCGACGGCCTCGTAAAGCATAAATCCGCGAGTTTCCGTAATAAAACGTGGTGTCAGCTCTCGGCTCTTCAGCTCGGAAGACGTAGTGCACCGGCCGCAAGTGTTTCAACTTTCAGGCACTGGAGCCGGAAGTATGCGATTCGTATGTAAATGAGAGTGAGAGAGAGAGAGAGAGAGGGGGGCGGGTGTCGTCGTCGGTAGGTGAATGGTGGGTCCGACGGCGTTAAATAATCGAACCGTGTCACATACCGTTGGAACCAATCGTATTTCCCTGGTCATCGGGAAAACGGTATATCGATCACTTACGTGTGTGGCAGCGGGGCCGAAGCGAATATTTTTTGCCCGATAATACTGCCAAAGATCGTGATATACTGGCCGGCCGTCCGCAACGATAAATCCCAGCGTATCATATTAGAATCCCTGTTCCATATGGGTGTTGCTATTTCATGCTGTCCGTTTCTTGCCGAATTTATGGCCGTTCAGTTAGGCCCTCGATTCCATGACGCTGTGACGGCCGTCCTCCATTTCCGGTTTGCCGTACTCGAGAGCGAACGCGTTTTACCGTGGGGGATACAAAAGCTAGCTGCCGGGAAACTTTCAGTTTTTTCCTGCAAGGATGCATCCACGATAGTTTGGAGTATTCTTAGGAATATCGGGGATTTTCAATTTCTAACATTTTAGGAGATACTAAAGGTTTTATATACTTCTAAAATCTTTAGTAGTTGCTTTAAGTATTCCCGAGATTGTGTTATGGAATTTTCTAGATTCCTGAGAAACCCTTTTGGGAATACTGTGCCCTTCGGATTCCTAATAATACCTTTACAAAGATTCTATAGAAACATATGCTTTATTTGAATTCCTACGAAACCCTTTTAGGAACACTACTGTTCTCTCTGCAGAACCAATACACATCCTTTGGCAATACTGAAGGATATTCTTCAATATACGAGATCCTTGGGAATCCCCTTATCCCAAAGGGACTTGAAAGTAGATTCAAACCCTTTAACATATCCAACAAACATCCCCCAGACAATCTACTGTACATAGAATGTAACTTAGAAAATCAATATTTCTGAGAATACTCGCGCGCGGCAACCCATCCCACATACTGTACCGTGACCAGCGTTACTTAACCAATCGGGTTAAATGACAATCCACATATCAAGGTACCCATCTATTCTTTCTGCTACATTACTCTATACTTTTGGTATGCATAGAACCTCTACACAAAACTACTTTCGTATGACAATTCTTCACGGTGTGAAGAATAAATTGACGATTAATACACATTAAAATACAAACAGGAGGACATCGAGGGTTTCGCAGAATCTGAAAAAGGATGATATCGTGGGGTGAATTTTCGGGACGAGGAGTCGATGGTTAACAGGATGCTTTCAGAGGCTTTCGACTAGGAGTCTCGCGGTAGGATTTCCGGGTTCGATCTTGCAAGTTTGTAGCTCGTCTCGGCGGCAAACTTTCCGCAGGATTCGACGTCTCGCGGCATTGTTATCCGTTTACGGCCGCTATACGTCGTCGCGTAAGTCGCGGACGAAACACCGCAAATATTTACGACGGAAGTTCGCCGTTTCTCCGTCGGGCGGCAACGTGTCTGCTCTTTCTCTCGTCGGCGTCGTCAGACCTTCTCGTCGTGTAACGTAACTTTAAGCGTTGCGACGCCGCGCCGTGCCGCACCGCGCCGCGTCGCGTTCGAAATGCGCTTCTATTCGCGTGTCCCATCGATTGCGAACGTCGCCACAGAAACTGGGACGAAACAATTACTCGAGCCTCGAGCCGGATCAACCGTTCGAAAACGGAAACAACCCGTTCGCGGGCCGTTTAGATTGAAACGCGAAACGTCGATACGAATTTCGTTGATTCGTTCGTCGGTCGGTTTCGTATGCGCCAGACAACCTGTACAACGTTGTCATTAGACAACTGGACGCGTGGCTTTATACCTAGCACTGTGTGTGCTGGCTCGATAACGCCCCGCGGTTTACGAGCACAGAAACAGTTATGCAACTTTGTCGGTATCGGGGGGAACAAGTTGAACGATGCTGCTCGCGATATTAACGGGATTCCGGCGAAGTTCCCGGTCTCTGTTCGGGAATTGCTATCGATCCATTCTCCATCGAATATTCATGATGACGTAGCATCTGGCCCCTTGGAAAATACTAAATAAAACAGCGCACCGATGAAATTATTGACAGTGTGCTTAGATGGAGATTTTAAGAGTTCCGTGCTGAAATCGAGCAGATAAGACAATCCTAAATAAAACAGCGTGCCGATGAAATTATTAACAGCTTAAATAAAGATTTGAACACCTCTCTGCTAAAATCGAGCAAGTTCACCAAGTTCCTAAGAGGATTCTGAATAAACAGGATGTCGATGAAATTATAAAGACTGTTTCCACATAAAGAGGATCTGAAGATCTTCATAAAATCGAGCGAGTTCGTCGGATTCCTACGTAGATCCTAAATAAAACAATCAATAAAATGTTCTGTAATAAAGAAACAAAATTCTCGTTTTCTCAGATTTGACACTCTGCAATACTTTGCGCAGAAATTATAGTAACTATCGCGTGAGTTCTTCAGCGCAGGATGTCGATGAAATTATAAAGACTGTTTCCACATAAAGAGGATCTGAAGATCTTCATAAAATCGAGCGAGTTCGTCGGGTTCCTAAGTAGATCCTAAATAAAACAATCAATAAAATTTACCGTAATAAAGAAACAAAATTCTCGTTTTCTCAGATTTGACACTCTGCAATACTTTGCGCAGAAATTATAGTAACTATCGCGTGAGTTCTTCAGCGCAGGATGTCAATGAAATTATAAAGACTGTTTCCACATAAAGAGGATCTGAAGATCTTCATAAAATCGAGCGAGTTCGTCGGATTCCTACGTAGATCCTAAATAAAACAATCAATAAAATGTTCTGTAATAAAGAAACAAAATTCTCGTTTTCTCAGATTTGACACTCTGCAATACTTTGCGCAGAAATTATAGTAACTATCGCGTGAGTTCTTCAGCGCAGGATGTCAATGAAATTATAAAGACTGTTTCCACATAAAGAGGATCTGAGGATCTTCATAAAATCGAGCGAGTTCGTCGGGTTCCTACGTAGATCCTAAATAAAACAATCAATAAAATTTTCCCTAATAAAGAAACAAAATACTCGTTTTCTCAGACTTGACACTCTGCAATACTTTGCACAGAAATTATAGTAATTATCGCGTGAGTTCTTCAGCGCGACGAGAATTGTATGCATGAATTGCAATACACAGAAGCTCTCTCCTATTACCTTTCTGGGTAACATCGATCAGCTAAAGCATTTTGAAATGTTTTCAATGTTTTCGCTGTTCCGCATCTGACCCACAAATTTCGCGTCATAAACGCGGCACTATGCCACGATAACGCATCTGAATCAGCGGCATCGTGTCCGATAGTGCACCGACAGTGTAAAAGGAGCCCGGCTGCAGATAAGGCCAGGTGCAACAGCGGATTTCGTGGTCGATGTCACGAACGCCGCGTTCCGGAACGAATGCAACGCGATTCGGAGTCGCTTCGCAAAGAGATAAGTTTTTTCCTCGGATAGTAGCGTAATCAGAAAAAGGGAGAGAGAGAAAGAAATGAGAGAAGGTGAAACAGTTTGAGCACAGGGCATCACGCGAGCACGCGATCGCTCGCGTTGCACTAGCAATTGCAGCTGGATCGCCGTTTCTCGTTTTACAAGCTATCCGGTGTCATATTTAGCGAACAGTCGGCTGCCTTTTGCCGGGGCAATTCCGAGTTCGTTACCCAAGCTCCACGTAGAACGAAATTTCGGTGTACGCGAAAGGACGATGAAAATTCCAACGATAAATGAGAGAGCGAGAGAACGCCGGATGATAGAGAGCGAGCGATATTCGTTGCAGCAACGTGCGTTCACGCAAAGTTTGAAGAATGGTTTCGATAGCCGGCGCGAGATATGGCGGCGAGCGGGGGAGGGTCGGAGAAATAAACGAGGCGCGAGGTGTGCAAGCATAAATACCGCCCAGCAGGTGCGAAGGAACAGGATTATTTATGTAAATAGGTCTCGCGAGTAACGGGCCCGGGCACGCGTCTAAATTCCGTTGAATTTCATAGCGCCGGATCGATTCCACCGGATGCTGGCTAGGATAAATAGTCGAATCACGTGTGAAACTCGAGTCAGTGTGTCATTAACCGTTTAACCGTGTGCCTTTTCGATCGCGACGGGAGACCACGACACGTGAGACGAACAGAAATTGATATCACGAAAATTTCGCCATAATCAACACGACTATACTATACTACCAACAATAACCTGGACGTACCAGATAACACTCGGTCCGGCCCAACGAATTCGTTACCCGAAATCAATATTCCCTGGCGCCGTTAATCACCGGCTCGGCAATCGCGCGCGTTAATGGCCCGGCGTAATAAAGATCGTCTCGTTTCGCACGCACAATTACCATCCACGGTGTTGTTCCGCCGCCGAACAAAAGTAGGAAATCGCGACGCGTTTTGACGCGTTCCGTGGGATTCAATGAGCGCGCCCGCGCGATGCAAAAGAAAAGAAAATAATGCGGTGTATATCGACGTACAGCCGCCTCCACAGCCGCCGCCGCTCGTCAACGTTCTCGATATCCGAGAGAGAGAGAGAGAATGAGAGAGAGTTGGTTGTCTTTCCCTGGGCGGAAATCGGCTCAGGACTGCGGGAACGCGGACCGGAAGACGCCGGGGGGGTGCAAAACAGGCGGCGGCGAACAGAAACAGACAGCTTTCCAATTTCAGAAATTCATGACCTGCGGAGACTGCTCCCTCGGACTGACTGGTGTCAATAAAATCGCATGGAAACGAGAAAGACCGAGAAAGAGCCGGCCAAGCGTCGAACTGACGCAAGAGTCGGGGATAACTCGGTTTTAAATCAGCCGGCAGACAAGCTTCTCTCTCTCTTTCCCTCTCTCTCTCTCCCTCTATCGCTTATTTCCCACGTCACACTGTGCCGTGCCGTGCCGTGCCGTGCTGTCCTGTGCTATGCCGTTCTGTGCCGTTTTACGTGCCATTTTCTACGGCTTTCCTCGGCAGATACGCCCACATCGGACCCGTCATAACTGTCGGAATTATAAGAGCCACCGGCAATCGCGCTCCAGACGCTTCTATTTATCCCTCGGAGTTACTTCGAGTCGATTCTGTATTGTTGCCACGCCGATGCAATTGTCCGTCCGTCCGCCGTGAAGCGCTTTATCCATTTTAGGGTTTTTGTTGTCACAGTGCTGACGTTTCGCAGATTGTGGAGTGAGAATATTTTATATAGGTGCTCTTGGTGTTCAAGTATTTTTCCAGGGGGGAGTAGACATTGGTAATTAAGCTGAACATTTTTTATCAATTCTGTGGACGTTCATTTGCAGTAATTCGGCGGTGATACTGTAGAAACTGCACGTTGACAATTTTCTCGTGGCATCGGCAAGCTTGAAACAATTTTATCGTGAATAATAATTTTTTCCACGAGGAGCGAAAATTAGGAATTATACTTGGTTAGCATCGAAGATTTTTATCTGGTTTAAGGACGTTCAATTTTATTATTGTGACAGTGACAATGGACAGTCTCCGCACGTTGACAATTTTTTCCTAGCTTCAGCAACTTCGGGACAATTTTATGACAACAGTAGTTTGAACCCTACCATTTTTGTCTGTGGAGACAGAATTAGCAATTGCGCTCGGTCAGCATCGAAGATTTTCGTCTGGTTTAGGCACGTACAATTATATTATTTTAGTATATAGATGCCTTTTTAGCCCACCAATTTTTTTCTGTGGAAAAAAAAAATTAGTTTTCAGAAGAACATTAGTTGTTTACCTAGTTTAAATGAACAATCACAATTTTCTAACAAACCTCCGTAACCCGAAAAATTTCGTTCGAACGCGAAAGAGAAATTGGAACGAACAGAAAAATGAGAACCGTGAGCCCCGCGAGCTCGTTTGCGTTTGTTTCTTTCGTTAATTTGTTCGGTGGAAACGCAAATAAAAATAGTAGCGTATTTGCGTAGGATAACAAGGGTTTGATATCGATTGTTGGCATCGTTCTCGGTTCCCGATTCGAAAGTCGAGGCAGGGCCGAGCAGCGACGCTCGCAAGGTGTCAGGGTAATTAGGTTCCGACGCGATAATTAAAATCCGGCGCCTGATCGATATCGTGTTCAGCACGAATACCCTGGCGGGCGTCAAAGGTGACGGCCGACCAAGATGAACAGAAAGGAGAAGGAGGAGAAACAAGACGGATGACGAGGCAGAATACCGTGAGGACCTACGGAGGAGCAAGAGAACGAGAGAGCGAGAGCCGACCAAGGACAAGGGAAGACAGAATATTGAACTTAACTGGGGTCAAATTGACTCTAGTAGGGAGTCCCTGCATTCAATATGGCGACTTCCTAATAGAGTCAGGCTGACTCCTTTTAAGACGTTCACCGGACCACCCACAGGACCCTGGATACCATAAGCGAAATAATTGTCAAATGTATCGAACCAAATATATCCCACTCTTTACTATTTTCCTTTAACACGTATACGCTCCTCAGAAATGCACAAAAGGGCTCAGGATAATATTTCACCGACTTTGCTGTACTCTTTAAACCAAGAAAATGTGTTTCATTTATAGTGACATTTGAAAGAAAGTCTAGCAACACAGATCGAATGAGATTAATTATTTTAGTAAGAATAGTACACAAATTTTCACCCTGAGGAACGTATGTGTGTTAACTCCATTGAAATGTACTGTCAATAGTTAATTGTATTTTCTAGAACGCGAACGACGTATTTGTACAAACATGGTTAATTATTTGCTGGAACCCGAAAGTACTTTGTGTAATGTGTTTGCACGAATGTGTACGTTCAGTTGTTATTTGTTAAATAGAGAAAGTACTTTGTACGACGTATTCGTAAAACATATTTGTAATGCTTCGAGTAGAATTGTAAGGCATAGGATTAAGTGTAGTAATAAGGACAAGAATCGCACATACACACCTTCCTACAAAATAGCAAAAATATTTTGAATATTTTTCTAGCAGCATTTCCTGAGTGTACATCAGCTAGAGCGAACGTGTCAGCGTGTCCATCTAGTAAAGTTCCGCGAAACCGACTGGTCGTTTGTCAACAGATCAGAAATGTTCGATAGGTAATTCGCGATGATCCGGAAGGGTCGATTCTCCGAGTTACGTTGCCAACAACAAAGGGGGCGAAAAAAAAAAATGTCCGCGAAGAGCTCTGTGTATCGCGATGGAGAGAATCGACGTTGACAGGAGCATTGAATTTTTCGCAACGGATGTAAACGCGCGACGCGATGCGTCCCATTAATCACGGTATCGAGTGCCGACAATTCCCGCGGATCAAAACTGCGAACGGCCGTTTATAAATTCTTCTGGAAAGCCTGTGCGCGCGAACTGCGTGGCTGGCTTTCGCGCACCGTCGAATTCCCGCATGTATGTATGTGTATCGTCGATTCGGCCCCGGAAATTGCAGGTTTCGGGTCCTGCGGTCGCGTACGCGCAATTAGAAAATTAATTTACGTTATTGCCGCGCTGTGTTTAATTGAATTTCATTAATTACTTCGGACCGGTATTAATCAAACAGTGTAACCCGCTCTGCCCCTCCTTGCGATAGACAAAAATTATGAAACCGCCATGTCCTTTTCAATAATGTCAATAATAACGATAATCGATGCGCGATGGCCGCTGTGATTAATAGGACAAACTCGGCGCCGCCAAAATGTATGTTCTATTCAAAGAATTTGAAAGTACTATTCTATTATTTTCAACTCGTTCAAATCAAACCGAAGAAAAATACTGCAAATATTTTTTAAAGACTATTGGAAAGTCCTGAACAAATTGTGGCAACAATGGTACACTCCGGTAAAGGTATAAATTCTAATATATGAATCGAGGCCGACAACTTATGTTTACACCCTGAATTCTTTCAACGTAGCTACGTTTTTCGAAAAAAATTGAACAGTTACAGGCTCCAGAGTATAGGATCAGAGGGAAACTCTCCCAAAAATAATTTTCCAACGGGTTTTATAATAGCTGGGGCTGGTGGGTTGACAGGTAAAAGTCGGTGAAAGGAGGTCATCGAACAGAGAAATCCAAAAACATTTTCACCGGGAAAAGAACAAGGGATCGCGCAACCGTTGTTGGCCAACGCGCGTTGTCCCCGTTTTCTTTTTTTATACTTTTTGTTTAATCTCCGCGTCAGTGAAACGGCACGACGGAAATATTCGCTGACCGTTAAAAAGAATCATGACTCGGCTGAAATTGAAATCGCAACGACCGTGTGCGGGAGCCGCGCGTAGCTGGGTGTCGCGATTTACAAAATTGCGAGAGGCACGCGCGTGGAATATTTCCCGCGAGCGAATGAAACGAATGAAATGAATGAAATGAATAAAATGAATGAACCAATGAATGAAATGGAACAGTGGCCCGTCCTTCGATAAACTAAATACAGTCGGAACAATTGAAAGGTGTACTGCTGGATAGGGATAAACTAGGAGACAGAACAAAAAATTGACGAATTCGAGCGTGTTCTCCCTCGACGTGCGCAATTCGCGAATTCGCCTTTCGACGATCGTGATCCGCGTGCGATCCCAGAAACGACCTGGCTAACGAACGATTTACAAATAACTACGTTTACCGGCGTGACTAGCACAGTCACGTGATAATTAAGCCGATTCCCAGCAAAGGAGAAACCATGCGAATACTAATGCTGTAACGCAACGGAGTATCGACGTGCTGAAACACTGACACTTTCTGTTGCGCAACTGCTTCGGCTGTTTAAGCTTGGGAAAGGTTCTGCGGAATTTTATCGAAATTTTTGTTCTCAAGAAATTTTTGTTTATCGAAACAGAAAAATTTAGCAATGTTCTCGATGCGAAAAAAATTTGTGCAGGTGACTCATCATTTGAGACTATGCAATTTTTCGTGCTGAAAGCTTCTGCTGTTTCTGAAAACTATTGATTGCTCCGAAGTACTGTTCAGTATATGTATGCACATTCCGGTGGAAACGTATTCACCAAACGATGCACCATTTGGCACTTGTTCTATCTTCCCTAATGAAATTCTTTTTCTAGCTTTTACCGTTCCAAAGTTATCGATTGTACGAAAGCGCAATTCATTATGTTCGAGCATATTTAACGAGTGCTGGCACGAACGTCTATTTTTGGAGGAAGCGTATGCATGCAGCAGTGCATCGGCAACTGTCTTCTAACGAAATCTCTTTGCTAGCTTTCAATATCCCAAAGCTATCGATTGTCCCAAAGCACAGTACGTCAAACGCAATGCATACCGACACGAAAAGCCTCTGTGCATACAGCAATGCACTCGAAACTATTCAACGTTCAGACTAAATATTTTTCAACTTCCTGAAAATTTCCCAAGTATCAGATACGAGTTTGTTACCCTCGCTTATGTTACAAATTGTCGTTGCATTAGCCGAAATAATGACGCAGCCGTCTTTCTCGCGAAGAACCGGCCTAGAAGAGTGTCGCAGTGCGGCGTAGCTTGCGGATGAAACGCGCGCGTGTATTCGCACACGCACGCAATCGAGCCGCTGCAAAAAGAAAAAAAAACGAGCGCTTCAAGACCCCCCTCCGTTTGCAAGATTTAGGTAGGCCAAATGCATCGCAATTATGCAGAGTGCGAAGTTACGAACTTTCAGAGCGAAGCGACGACGAATTAACTCAATTAAATTCATTTCAAGTTGAATACAATTTTACTTTGCGATGTTAGCACCACTGCGAAATAATAGAGGATCGTATACATCTTTGAACAGTTGTATTTGCGCACGTTAAATAATCATTAGTCCGGATATAGTCTACTTAAGGAATTGTAACAAACATCAGGATTGAAACGTGATTTACAGCGATGAAACTAAAAATAAAAATTGTCTGCATCGATTTCTAGGAATAGAAACCAAATATAATGTTATTTCTTCCCTTGATCATTTCATTAAATGAAAACTAATATATCGACATCGTCAAAGTTTGTTAATTTACAATTTTAAATTTCACCCTCTCGATTCTGCTACAAATGCATAAACACCGCGATCCATTGATGAAATACCAAATTGCTGACAGAGAATTAAAATTAAAAAACGTGAGACCGATCGTTTGAGGTACGCTGTCACGTGCAGTGTTTTGATTGAATTTCCGAAATATCTCTTGCTGGTTTCGAAAGTGCATTAAAAGGAGACAGTGGGAAGCGTAACGCGTCGCGACGCGCCGCGTCGAGCGTTCATCGAGGAGCATTAATTAACGTCAGGATCAGCGCATTACATTTGACATCGTTGCGAGGCACCGGCCTCGTTTATCCTCGCGCTATCTGTCTCCTTCACGCTGACGCACACACCTATCCGCTACTGTACATATGCGCTAGGGGTGTGCACTTGTATGCACTCACCTGCATAGAGGTGCACACGCGACAACTGCATACCGACGAGCGGAACGCTAATGGAACGGAACAGCGGAAAAACGAGCAGCCACGGATTTATCGATGATACGGTGATTCCACGGAACGAACGAGACTCTCCCGTGTAATTAAGTGAATGTAATTGCGTCTAGGCTGGCCCCGTGATAGATAGATTCCTTTTTGTTCGGATCAAATCCGCACGGAGTACGCGGGCACGACGGGGAATTGGCCGGGACGTCTCGCGGATCTGTGGAAAAGCAAAAATTTTTCCGATAATTGCGTATTCATGTCGCGAAAATATTTTTTTCGAAAATTGTCATTGTTGAGATACTTGGTCTCTGTAACCTCGATCGGGTTCCCCCGTTCTTTATGCTGCGAGCCCCGAGTAGGCGTGGCTTAGTCGCTCCGAGCCCCGAGTAGGCGTGGCCTCGCCTCCAACTGGAACCGATGTTCATGGAAGTGAACGTACGATCATTTCACGCTGCAGGGGGCAAACAAAGAACAATTGGGGGAATATCGTAACGACGTCCAGCGATAATCAGAGGAATTCCGATCACGCTGGTCGCAAAATTCTCCAATCAGATCGTGCCGAGCTCGTATCGCAATGGATCGCCGGCAGCTGAGCTATCATTTGGTAGTGATCCGGGGGTACAGTGGTGTAGCTCGCTAATCGTGTTGGCTCGAGACAATTTCAATCTCTGCCGGTGTCATCGAATCCCGGCCGATGATTTCCGGGTCTGGGTCCTGGTACGCCAGGATCGTCACGTAACATCGGGGTTCCGCGTATGTACACGCGTCGTGTCCCCTATTTACGGTGGATTGTCCGGTCGCATCGAGCCGCGACGCGATGCAACGACGACGATGCGATGGTGCACAGTGCACGATATGCACGAGGCCGTGGCGGGTACACGCCGCGCCACCGGCCCGCCAGAGAACTCGCTCTCTCCCGACCCTTTGTACCCGCGCCACTCTTGTCGCAGGACAATGAGCCCGATTGCGGTACAAGCCAGACACGCGATCGGTTGTACGAGTGCTTCGCTTCCACCCGCGGCATTGTAACGCCGGGGGACGTGGTCATACACGCGGCAAACAGTACCCGGTGTCCCAGAAATTATGCCTCTGCCTCGCACACCTTCCCTTCTCCACCGGGAACAATTTTTAGAACGAACGAGTTTCGGTATACGCGGTACTCGGTGTTGGCCACGCCCATCGGGGGCTCCGTATGCAAAGGGGCTGAAGTGGATACTCTATCGAATTCGTTGCGGCAAAAATCCTCTTTCCCACCATCGGTTGCCGAAAACGATTGCCCTGGGGTGGCACGTAATGGCGTTCTACGGCACACAGAGCGTTCATGGTTCTAAGGTAAAGGTTTTAGAGTACTTGTAACGCGAAGACCCAGTTTCCCGATGCAGCTACCAGGCGGGATCATCGAGTCCGTCCACGGATTCGACTTGGACTATTTACGATCCTCTTGGCTCGTTAACGAACAAGACATCGGGTACCATGAAACGCCTGAAGCGGGGATCCTAGCCGTGGGGGTGGAAGGTCGTCGCTTTCGGTTACTTCGTACCGTCGCGTCGGAACTTTCTCGTTAACGAAGTTTGGAAATAGTGTCGTCGTCGTGCTCGTCGACGTCGACGTCGACGTCTCCGACGCGTTGGCGGTACCGGCAAGTGGTATCGAGAAAACTTGGGCGGGCAAGTACGCCGGTTTAGCCGAGAGTATCGGTTGTGTCTGCAGAGAAAGAGAGGGAGGAGTGGGAGACCACCGAGGGAAATCGCTGAAATTAGGCTCGGGGAACGGAGAATCGGAAAACGATCGATCCCACGGTCGTGTGGAACGACTCCCGCTGTCTCCTTCGATCACCCCAACCCCCCCTACGGGAACGTAGCAGCCGTCGTAAAACATGACAAACGCCCGGCTCGCGTAAACACGGTCCCTCGTAAACGGCGCACGTTTCGCATTCACCGAAACTCCGTGAGCTCTACCCTCTGCGAACCGATCGCGAAAACTTTAACCTAATTCCAGCCAATAATTTACCCTCGATCGCTACGTGGTACTTTGTTCGCGACGCGTTCCCAATGGATCACAATAAAACTGCTGTTGAGAAATCTCGCGCAATCTTTACGTCGTACGGTGCCCACCTACTTTATAGAGACCACCATCTTTGATCACGAACTACTATAATCTCGAGAATAAGTTGAAATTCTATGTTATCATATAAATCGTGAGTATACAATAAATGTAAATTTTGTTCTTTTTCTAGTAAACTGTCAAAGAGGTTGTAGTCGTTCTAATCGTAAAATAGATCCAGTGCAAGGGATTGACGCTTCGCTCTGTTTATCCCCGTCTGATTTGATTGGTACTTCGATCCGTTGCCCGCGAATCACCATGTACAGTGGCGAATAGAATTCGACCGTGATCCCGGTCATAATGTTTAAGATTGACTCGTAGGTGAAATGTTAGTCGGGTCGCTCGTAAAACGCGAGCCGGAATGGATCGTCGTGAAACGCGGATGCGTCTCGGACTTTATAGTCTATTTGTTGCTCGACTAACCGGCAAATCTCTGTTTCTCCGAACGGATATACGTTTCTCGCCGCGAGAGAGAAATCCGCAAACGGAATTCCGATCGACCAGCGATCGCCGCGATAACGACGATTACCATGGTTTTCGACGTGAGTAAAAGCGAGAGCGGTAACGCGTTGTTTTATGTCGGTAATTACCTGTCCCCGTGCGGCGTCCAACGATGCATTATCGAAGTCTAACGAGTCTACGTCGGGAACGACGGGCAACTATCGCCGACTCGACGGGAGAGACGCTCCATTATTGATACTAAGCGTTCCCGATCGGAATCGACGATCGGTGAATATTGAACGGGTCCCTTGTTAACCGGGCTGGCTCGACCGCAACGATTCTATTAAACAGGGCCGACGAATTCGGTCGATTACCGGCGTCGTCGCTTCTACGATCGGAAAAAATGATGCTCGAGGTCGTTGAACCTTTCGGAAGATTGTACTAGAGCGCAGGAATAGCTTGATCTCGCGTAGACGAGTAGATTGTGTGCACTTGTCAGAAAAATGAGTAGATGCAATTTCAAGCATTGGACAGATTAACCCTTAGCACTCGGATGGCGACTCCGAGGCACCAGTGAAAATTGCTGTGCCATTCTTGAAAATATTGTTCACATTATTATTTTTGTTCGCATTTAATAAACTGCTAGACATTTCGGTATTGTATGAGGTATTTAAATCAATTTTATATCCATAAAATGAAAAAAATCATATACAATGGAATTATTCTAGGTTGGAAGAAATGTTTAATTTTCGAGTTAAAATAGCTCCGAGTGCAAAGGGTTGAAGGAATTTAAAAATATTCGTTTCAGATGAAGAAATACCTTGATATCATTAAAAATCGATTTTATAACTAGACAGTGCGGATCTTTATGCAAAATAAAATTTTTTTACCTGAATTGTAACAAACTGGAGTGAAGTGGACATTCAATTTGAAAATAATATAACAGTATTTTTGGACATTTTTCTAATGCTGTTACTGTTTTAAATTATACTTGCTGAATGCATAAAATCCGCTGTCTATTTGTAACAATATGAGGACCGATACTGACTGGCGGGCGTTGTTTACTTTCAGTATAACATAAAGAAACGAGAGGAGGTGCAGGAAGCGACCCAGGAGGAGCCCAATCCACTGATGCGTAAGAAAAAGACGCCAGAGGAGTTGGCCGCGGAAGCCGAGGCGGAGGACGAGGACGAGATCACCAGTAAGTATACCGAACCGCTTCTCAAACTTCCTAATAATTATACCCGAGAAATCTCGATTGACAAATCATAATATCTCGAAACGATCCACTGCGAGAAGGAAGCGGTTAGGTGAAACAGGGTTAGCAGGCCCGCAAATTCACGGCACACCCTGGGAGAGAGGGAGCTAGAGAGGTGGGAGCTGTCTGACGAATTAATGCGCCGGCAGGGGGTGATCGATGAAAGGTTAACGAGCCGTGGCTAGAAATCAAACATACCCGCCACCCCCTGCTCGGGTACGGCGAATCTGACGTGTGTCGTGCTGCGTGCCAACGACGTCCATCGTTTTTCGTTAAAGCTCGGTTTACCTTGCGTTAATTTTTTAATCCACGCGCGAATGTTTTCAATCGCGAAATAACCATCCTCGATGTAAGAATATTTGTGCCCTGCAGCAGTCTAAAGAATAGCAATAACTTATATCTAACCAGTCGAGGGTTAGAACGTTAGACTATAGATCACAGTAGACCCGTGAACCTTGAAGAGTACGATCATAAAAATTGCAGTCTAAAGAATAGAGTCATGATGTACCATGACCTTACTCCTGACCAGTCGAGGATTAGAATGTTAGACCATAGATCACAGTAGACCCGTGAACCTTGAAGAGTACGATCATAAAAATTGCAGTCTAAAGAATAGAATCATGATGCATCATGACCCTTACACCCGAGGATTAGAATCGTAGACAATAAATAATAGTAGGCCCCTGAAGAGAGGCGGCTTCCACTAGGATAGCAAGATTAATGCCACATGGCGTGTCTGCCTGTCTGTTTCAGAAATCAAGAACGCGTTAGGCACGCATATACAAGACATCAAAGAGCAAGTAATGGAAGGTAAATGCGACCTCCAATAAGCCTACCTGCACCCCGAAGCGGTCGGTGAGCAGTGGCGGCACTATGTGTCGTCAGGGCCGCATCCGCCTCTCAGCCCCTACGACACCACGCGGAAGGGAACGGCTCAGATCCTCAGTGTCGAGAAAGAAGCGAAGGGAAACAACGATCAAACCACCGAGAACAAGTCAACGCCAGCGTCACCGTCCTCGTCGTCTTCTTCGTTGTTCGAGCACCGATCGATCCGAGATTCCGATTGGCCGATTCTCTTCACTACGGAACCAGAGGAGGCGAACCAGACAAACAAGATAGACAAACTCGAAGAGCAAGATCAGCGAAACAGGGTAGCAAGGCAGCAGAGAATGCAACAACGATACTCGAGACGCAACGACGAAACAACAATGCAAACGATCGCGTCGAGGGCTTTTCGAGGTGCGTCGAGCACGATCTCGAGGAACTCGAACATCGAACGATTCCTCGGATCGATATCGACGCGTCCTAAATACTCTTCTTCGTCGTCCCGGCCATCCGTTTTCGTCGATATCGATGTCTCGAGTGAGATGGGCTGGGGAAGCTAATCGTTCCGACGATTGGGAATGAATGGGGAAAAAGAGAGAGGGAACATGAGAGGAGTTGGGAGTGTAGAAACAGTTTCGAGAAGGTAGAGAGAGGTGATGTAGAGGTTGAAGATGATGATGGGAAGGTTGTGTCCAAAGTCCAAATTTGTCCGAGCCATAGCGATCGCAGGGAGAATACGAAGCTTAGGTCGATCTATTAAAGTCTCCAATCGTTTCAACGAGTAGAGACTTGTTAGAGTGAAAGATAAGGGTGAGAGGAAGCTGTAAAAATAGAGAAAAGAATAGAGAAGAAATAGGTAGAGTTAAGAGAAGGCGAAAGAATAGAGTGCAAGTTGAAATTTTTCTGATCGATCGATGGTAATCGATAGACCATTGATTAGGGAACAGGAAGAATGTTTGGATGACGCGGTTCCGGTCTTCAGTGTAGTCTATCGAAGCGAAAGATACTGGAGCCGGTCTAACGAGGCGGAAATAATTTAGCGAATGATCGAAGAAGACGATGATAATGAAAAACTTGCAGGGTAAGAAAAGGGTTCTCGAACGTTGTAAAATAATTGAATTGCAGAAGAAGATGTTGAAGAAGTTAATGATGAAGATGAAGGATGAAGGGGATTGCGTGGAATAATTTAGTGGTTGCTTAGAGGGGAGGATGAGGATGATGAAAAAAAATCCAGACGGGGATGAAGATTGAGATCAAGGTGAAGGAGAGAAGAAGAGGGCTCTTGGACCCTGTCAAATAATTTAGTGGATGCATGAAGATGACGTTGAAGGTGGAGGATGAAAAAGGCGGTGGTTCTTGAACACTGTGAAATAATTTAGTGGATGCGGAGGAAGTCGAAGGTGCAGATGAAGATGAAGGATGAAGAAGGTTCACTGTGAATTCAGTGGAAGAAGAAGATGAGGCCGAGGAAGATGGACTTTGGATGCAAAATAATTCAGTGAATGCATCAAGAACAAGTTAAAGATGAATAAGAGAAATTTTGGACACAGTGGAATAACGTAGTGCTCGGAGAAGCAGATGAAGAGCTTGAAGAAGATGCTGAAGTGCTAGGAGAGGAAGGTGAAGCTGCCGAAGAGAGAAACGAGGGAGGAATTCGAAGAGGGTTTCGCGACAATGGGAATGTCGATCGACGAGAACCGAAGAAGACGATGGGGGTGGAGGTATGGGGATGAAAGTTCGCGGGATTGACGGGGGAGCCGGAGGCTATCTTTCCCGAGGACGATGACGGGACGAGACCGAGAGAGCTGCAAGATAGACGCGAGGACGCGGAATAGTCGTTCGCGCCAACCGATTTGAAACTGAAAGAGGAACGATCCGGAGAAACCAAAAGTTAACAAATCCGACGCCGAGATCGAGACGAAGAGGATCAAAAGAGGATCACGAAGAACAAGTGGATCGTTCCGAGTTCTCTTCAAGATCGCGAAAAGATCGAGGCGCGGACGAGACACGTGAGCAGTCGAAGGGCGCGTGCATATAAATATACTTATACATATAAATATAAATAAAGAAAAGTATAAATATATAAATAAATAAATATATATATACATACCGAGTAAGAGAAACAAACAATACAATACAAACAGGAAAAAAAAATGATGAAACAAACAAGTAACAACCAAAAAAAACAAAAACCAGACAAGTTAAAAAAAGAATAAAACCACACACACACAAACACACATCCGCACACGAACACATACAGACACGCCCTAGCACCTAAGTTTCTAGCGAATTTTTCGAATAGCGTTACTAAATGGCAAAACGGAAAAAAAGTGAACAAAATACCTTTTACCGGTAGCGGAGTTACGTAGTGTCTAGTTCGTTCGACGGCTGTTCAAACAAACAAACAAACAAACAAAAAAAAAAAACGAGAATTAACAAACCAGAAACGGAGATCCGAATGGAGGGAGAGTTCATTGTATTATTATAATTACACTGTGTCGGTTGAATTGAATTTGAACCCAGTTTACGGATTATTCATTCATAGTTTCTTGTACACGAACAACACATACACCCGCGGTCATTGTTCTTATCGATTGTTAACAATTTGAGCGTTTGTATTTAGAGAGAGGAAAATTGTGCAAATGTCGAAAACGAAAAAAAATATAAAACGACAAAAAAAAAATGAACTAAAACAGAAGACGAGGAAGAAGACGAAGATGAGGACGATGATAATGATGTTTAAGAAGAAGGAGAGGAAGAACGAAAACGAAGCCAAGTCGAGGCGAGGATCGAGGGCCACGAGAAACGCGAAAGAGGAGCCAACAACACGAGACTGGACTGCCCAGAGAGAAAACACGCACTCGGACCCGAACATTTGTAAACAAACACTCCACGTAACTTACTTACATTCGCAAATGTACACCGTCAAACAAGCATTCCACGTATATTCGCGAGCATGAACAACATTGAAAGACATTCGGTCACACGGGGACAAACACACACACAGAGACAAGGATAGATGTTCACGGAGGTTTCGATACCTGATGAAACACAGTCAAACACGAATGCTAGGCAGCAGACCTTGAACGAGAGTGACACCGGCGGCCCTTGCTCTACCTTCCGTCCGAGAATCGATTTCCTTCGAGATCCGCGGTCGATTGGCGCAGGCAGACGCGTAACACCTGTTCTTGGCGGCAGTTTTCGATTAGAGTGTTGACATAATTATGCGACAAGAGAGAGAGAGGAAAAAAAAATGTTGAAAACGTTACTCGACTACCGCGTTCAAAAAAGCGTAGAGAAAAAGCTCGCCTAGGCCGAGCAGCACTGAATCCTCTCGCAGTGGAGAGACAAACACAGAGTAGCAAAAACGAAAAATACAAAGAAATATGCCTTTCTTTCACGTTTATACGGTGCGTTTCTATCGAGCGTAATTGTACATGTAGGTTAACAAAAAAAAAAAATAAATAAATAAATAAATAAATAAATCGTTTTAGCTTCGTCGACGTAGACGAAGACGAAGAGGAGCAGGAGGAAAACTAGAAGAAAAAATAAAAGAGGGAAAGAGATACAGGGGGGGATTTATGTGTTCTATACGGTGGATCTGTCTCGAGAGGAATAAAGATATATAATGTGGGGGTCGAGTACGGAGAGGACAGGTTTTCCACGTGTTGCGAGCCGATTCTTCCCCGGTAACGGTGTTCACGATGTTCACACAGGTGTTTCTTGATCGAACAGGTGTTTTCTCACGCGGAAACAGGGGTGGACGGGACGGACAGAGCATCGACTGCCGGCGAGATCAAACGCGAGCCTTATACATATACAAATGAGTGAATCGGAAGGCTGGGAATTGCTACATTCGCTGAAACAGATAAAGGAGGAATTAATAGGACAGTTAAAAATCTCGACCCCTTGCTCTATCATTTCGACCAGACTATGAACAGCTAAGCATCGGGTCATCTCATAAGTAGATCGCGGATTTTATGCATCGGTGATTATAATGACTAGGTAAAATGATAAATTCTGAACAGATGGTACATTCTCTTCGATTTCTCAAAATTGTTGAACCGAAGAAACACACATTTTCGTTTAACTTAGAGATTCATGCAATTGAACTGTTTAAATTTTCTTGCGTTCTAATCGTTGTACGATGATTTACCTGTACATGTGACGAGAATCATAATGCAAGGGGTTGATACGATACTTAAATTCTTGATTTACGATACTTTCCATTGTTGAAGAAAAGTTTCTTGGGAAACGTAATTTTTCTTGCAGTTTCTTGCTCCTTCGATCCGGATAGGTCTTCGAAGAGAGAATTAGTCGTCTCCTGGAATCGATAAGGTTACACGTTATCGAAAGATATATTTATATATATAAATTGAGTTGGTATATGTATAGGGAAAAATTAACGCGAATAGGAAGAATTGAGAACCGTTTTTTGTACGAACAAAGAGATGATCGAATACGAGAAGTGTACTTGTTTATGTTCGATATCGTTCTGAATATGTCTGTTCTTGCTTCCTGTTCACCGTTCAAACTCTTTCTATGTCTGTCTCTCTCTTGATCGATCGTTTATTCTAAAAACGCAAAACTCTACAAAGGCTACTCCTCCGATTTCTTCGCGAACACTCGAGACAAATGCCCATCAAACGACGCACGCTCTTCACGCTATAATCTTGCCTGTTTCGAGAGCGAAGCTTCTCGACCAAGTGTACACGCATCGCGACAAACGTGAACAAACGGTGGCGTTTTCTGTTAGCGAAGAAAAAACAAACTAAATGACATATATAGATTCATTAAAGAACATTTGAAAAAAAAGAGAAGTTCAATGGTAAACATTTTGTTTGAACATTAGGAAATTAACTAAGAGGAAAACATAAGAAATTAATTGCTCAATGAGGAAGATGATTCGATGACAATTTTTCATACTCGGACTAAAATTCCTCCGTTTAATTGAAAACGATTAAAAAGAGACTTAACGAGAAATCGATAATTTCGCCGTTGATAGAAAACGTCATGAGCCCAACGCCAGCCGGAAAAATCAGAAGTCGGAAGGCCTTCTACCGGAGAGAAAAACGGAAAACTCAAAAGACAAAAAAAATAAAGACACGGACAGAACTCGAAAACATTGTGTACATGTACATACAAAAAAGGAACGCATGTCAGCTTTCGGTGTGCCGTCAGTTCACACTCTGTTCTTTCTCGATGTAAGTGTACGCACCTGCTAGCCGAATGGCGTCAACGATTCTCTCTGTTTGTCGATTCGCGCGACACCGCGAAGAAATCTCGCACGCTTGGAACAAAAAGAGAAACAACAATAAAAAAAAAAAAAATTATCCCGGACCGTTCTCCTTGTAATTGGAAATCGAACGAGGGGCCGGGTCTCCAGACGATTCTCTCCTCGATCCGCCGAGAAAAGTTGTCCCTTGGAAAAGGGAAAAGCTGCGGGGGCGGTCACACAGTTTCCCGAAGTTTTTCCCGGCTCGCTGAAACGCCGCTCGCCGGCTGTTTGTCCGCGAAAAACAAACCCGAGAACTTTTCCCTCGGCTAAAAAGTCTTTCTGGAATCGACCGCAGAGAACGAGGAGAACAACTTTCCAGTGGGATTTGAACGGAGAGTCGATTAATCGTTCGATTCTTCGTCGAGGAGCGTGTTCGAACGATTTCGATGCGGCGTCGCGCGAAATGTAGATTAAAAATATGTAATTAAACGGAGAAACGTAGGAACCGTATCGTGTCTCTACGTGCATGCTAAGCCATTTCTCTCTTGTCTGTCGATGTCGTTGGTTTTCGAAACTCTCTATGGCTTCTCCTCGGACGACGATCCTCGAGAATCTACGAATGTCCGGAACAAGTTTGCAAACTACTTTGCGAAAATTTTGACGGAAACTCTAAAAGTAGACTGCTAACTTCAGAGACGGCTGTGTACGTTCTTCACGTTACGTGGGGTCAAGTAAAATTCCCTATAATGAGTGTAAGTTGGTCTAATTTACTTTAAATGGTACAGTCTAAAAATGTTAACTTGCACAATAATCAACAGTTTAGTTGTATTATATTGTACTTCTAGAAGAGGCTTGAAAAATTCGAATTTGTAAAGATCAGTGCCTCTATGAAGTATTTGCTTCCATTTTGAATCGCAAAGATGACAGTGATTAAAATTAAGAGACGTCTTAAGAAGAATGACAATTTCAAGAAGAAAAAAGGCTCGAGAAATTTGCCTAAAAATCTGCAGTCTGGTGCTAAATTCGCGTTCGAAATTTTTGCAAAGCAGTGCGAACGTGTTGGTAATAATAAAGAATGATGATTGTCAAGGACGATTATCGAGGATCGTTAGTAAGCGAGGCTCGCATTCTTCTCACTGCGTCGCTTTCGCGAGCCCTATACCGATTCTAAGCATAGATTGGTGCCATAAATCTTCGGCCACGCCCACCCCCTCCCGTCCAGCAGCGTCCCAAACCAATCGGATCCACGGAAACCGTCTCGCAGTCTCTGATTCTCCCGTACAACTCTACTCGATACACACTTCAAGTCAATTACTCAATAATTAATCCAAAGAAATATAAAAGTATATATGTATATGATCTCTTTAGAAAGGAAGGATGAGTCTGATGATGATGATAATGTTTGATGATGATGATGATGATGATGATGATGATGATGATGATGATGATGATGATAATGATGACGATGATGATGATAAGCAGCTGGTAACACACAACTGGTTTTACGAATGTTTGCGAATAGATAATTGTAACTGTAACACGCTCGAGTTTCCAAGCTTCTGTGAAGGAGTTCATGGAGTTTCGCGATCGAGACGCTTTAAAGGGATTATGTGAAAGTTCAAACGCTCGAACAGGAACGTCTTTGCTCGACGGGGACCGTCGTGTCTCATTATCACGACTAACAGAAGGAAAGTAATTAAACTCGACATCAAATTATACCGACAACTTCGAACTTGAAACCGCTTAACTACTATCTAGCAGCCAGCGATGTGTAGTTTCGTAGAACTGTGTTTTGCTGTTCCTTACTCTTGCGCTCTATCTCTCCTCTCTCACGCTCTCTTTCTATCTCTATCTCTACAAAAGTTTCCTCAAACTCTTTCACACAAACACACACACACACACTCTCTGGTTTCACGATCGTAGCAACTTTTTCTCTTTCGACGTCCCTGCTCGATGTGTCCCTACGCTCGAAAATATTACTACTCTTTGACGACGAGATAACAAAGTAAAACAATAAAAAAAAAAAACAAAAACAAAAAACGAAGAATGACAACTCGACCCAAGCCAAAGAAACAAATAGTGAAACCTGAAAATACGAAAAAAAAGAAAAAGATTATAATGAAACAAAGCAAATCCTGTTGTCGTCGCTATATACCGTTACTACAGCTGATTAATGTCGTGTGTCGTTGTTGTTTCTCGATGTGATATCAGCATGGATGTTGTTCGTCGCGTTGTCTAGTCGATGTTAACGTCACCGCTGACAACTTAGCACGATTCTGTTCCCCCTCTTTCTTGATCGTTTCTTATATTATACATTGTTAACGCTCTATATAATATATATAAATATATATATATACATATACATACACGTACACACATATGTAAGCTCTGACAAATTGATTAAAGCTTCTGTGCCTTTAGTTTCGTCTACTTTAATCCACGTTTCTAAAGATCGTTTACTGTTACGCTGTTTCTATTCTTTCCACGAAGAGTGGACACCGAAAAACCATCGAAACATTCAATCTTATTCGACGTACAAAATTAATTGTTTACACACAAAATATATGGATTCGGACAATTTTTATTTCGCGTAACGATTCTAGATGTAACTAAATCGTTATCGGAAGTAAATCGAGCAACAAGAGGAATGATTTGTCGCCATTTTTGTTGTCCACTCTTCAGCCTAAAATTCTCGAAACTCGCCGAACTCTGACCAGGCCGTTCGCCGACGATTTTTCACGGAACACAGGCTCGTTGGAAAACTGACAATTCCACGAGGAAAAGCAAACGATTCCAGGCGAAAAATGAAAAAAAAAACAAGAAACAAATTAAAACATTCGCGTGAACGCTCTCGAGGCTTTCTCTTGTTCTCCGATTTCTTGACACCTGGCGGACACACACGTTCACGTTCACGAACGCTGCGAGCCCCCCGAAACAAACAAAACGAAAATGAAAAAATGGAAAAAAAACGAAAAAACGAGTGTTCCTCCGACGGGAACCCTGTCTCCCCCCTCTCATTTCTCCACCTCCCCTGAAAAGCCACCCTAAGCCTGCGGCACGTGGCAAGTGATACAAACCGAGATACTTAAATCTACTTGATTCGTGTTTCATAGGACTTTAATCGACAAGAGGTGAAGAAAAATAAAACAGGAAATCAAAAAAAAAAAAGAAGACGAAGATGAAGAGGAAGCGACACGCGTCTCGTTCCGAGGACCTTGACTCTTTGGAATCGGCACGAACGATGGATCGCTCGATCCACGCGCGAAAATGAATTTTGTTTTCGTTGAGAAATCAACCCTTATTGGACATTTCTGAAATTCTTTTTCATTTTTAACTGTGTATGTTAACCCTTAAGTGAATTAACCGATTACACAAAGACTTGACAACAAACAAAAGACTAAACAAAGCAAAACTTCTGAAAAATTTAAAGAAACTTGACATTTGCAATTTACAGTATGGAAAGTTGGTGTACAGAAATTTTGTTGAGTTTCGTATAATTGCGCGAGGGTTTGAAGGGAATCGATCGCAATTGCCCAGTGATCGATGGATCGTCGGAGCGAGGCGCGCGGCGTCTAAGTATATATGATAATTATATAAATATATAAAGGATATTTAAAGGACCTTTCTTAGGCGTTTAACGATCGGACGCAGCGCATTTAACCGGCGAATTAAACGGAGACGCGTTAGATACGAGGAACAATTTCACGCCGAAACCCCGTTTAGGTGACGCGCGTCGAAACGACGACGGAACCGTTCTGTTTTTCTCCGTGTACATAGTCTCGCGTGAAAACCCAGGAGCCCGCGTTTTAGCGTTTAAAAAAAACAAACAAAAATGGAGAAGAGAAAAAATCCGCGAGGAGTGTTAATCGAGGCGTGTGAGAACCGAGAGCGAAACTTGATTTTGCGAGAACCGGAAAAGAAACATTCGGTCGCTTCCGGTCCCTCGAGGAGTTTATAAAATTTGTCCGGGGGGCCGATTATGGCCTCCGATAATCCCGACCAAAATCGGCCGCCGTGGATCCTCGAGGCTCCGCGAGAGATCGGTGATTTTATTGTTTAAAAGAAAGAAAAAGACGCATGACCGACTCGACTTATATATTCAGAGACAACGACACAACGCATTATAAAGTAATAATCGATAACTTACACGTTATTATAGATCGACGTACTATTGTTATGATCTCTTGATCTTCGACGATCGACGGCGATAAAATAATGGATCGTCGCGGTCGGATCGACGGCCGTAGTATTCGGTGAGAGAAACAATTTTAGGGGAAAAGAGATAAGACGAACGCGAAGAGAGAGGATTACACAGTTTTAGACGATAAGAGACAAACACACACCTCTCATTGAGTAAACCCACCCACCGATACCCCCGCAAGCCAATCCCCCGACCCGTGAAACGGAGAGCTATTTCTCTGGTGAATGATAATTGACCCTGCTATTGTGCTCGAATTAGTGATGCGCTCATTAAGGTTCCCTAATGAAAGAATAATTGGTACTCTTATCGGCTTGCAAGCGCATTCTGATTTATCGGCCGGTGTGCGGCGAGGCAGAAAGTTGTGCATATTGTGACGAAACGTGGCAATTGTTTGTCATTGTTCTGTGCCCATCTTCTGCATAAAATTACAATTTTTTTACATTAAAATCAAGAAATATTTTATGAGCAGTGTGTTATACACTGCGTCACTCTAAAAAGAAAAATATTTGAGAAATCGATCAATTTCTGATTAAATTGCACTATATCGTATATTTACTCAATTTTATATGAAATTCTTTTTCCCTTCTAAAATTCAGACACAATGTAAAAATACTCTAAAAATCAGGATTCTTGATGGAAGAAGCATTAAATTGGAATTGTTTATTAATTGGTACTTTCGGTTGAGAAAGTATTTGAGCAAATGGTTAAATCACAGTGTAACATAGCTTCAGAGGTACACTAATCGCAGAACTATGTTTCGAGCACAGTAGGAGGGTCGAGGAGTATCGAAAAGGGCGAGAAACGTTCACGGTGTTTAAACAAGTAAGTAGACGTTAGCTTTGTATACAAGAGAGCGCGGAGAGTACGATGATGATGATGATGATAACGATGATGATAATGATGAAAGAGGATGATTAAGAGAAAGGGAGAGCTGCGATTCGATCGAGAGATACACACGCGAGAGAACGATCCCTTCGGTGGCTGTCGATCGCGGACGATCGATGGATCGCGATCGGCGCGCCGATAACTTCGAGCGGACTTGTGCGATTTTTAAGAGCTGTACAGTGTTTTGCGAACGCGGGGGGCGATTCGCTGTCTGTCGATTCGCGGATAGCCTCGAAGATACATTCTAATTTCAATTTCATATCAAGATCCGGATCGGTCGACGAATTATTATTAATATAAATTTTCGTGATATTAATGTCGAGTGGGAAGCCAATGGCAAAAATTAACTCTCTGCACTCGGAGAATCTTCTCAGATCACCCACGGAATTATTTATTTATCATTTATGGAAATAATTGTTCTATTCGGAAGAGAGTCGGTTGGGCAGTTTTATTGTAAAAGAAGAACTTTATATTCGAGTTGTTGACCAGGGTCCAGTGCAAAGGGTTAATGTTTGAAATGGATACCTTTTCTTGCAATGCACAGTGGAATCGATATCTAAAGAGATTCGAAGAATCTTTAATAGAACTAGGTTAATTACGATTGTTTGAAAGTAGGACCACCGAGAGACCAGTGAAAGGAACAGCAACTTTCCACTCGTCCCGAAGCAGTGATAACAAGCTCCGTTAAATTCTGTCTTCGATAAGAACCGAGTACAAACAGCAAGAAAAATTGAAAAGTCACCGAGAAACTTCTAAATTAACACTTTAGCTACCTATCCGCGAGTTCTCTAATGAAAATTGTGCAGACTTTAATGGCTACGCAGCCGACAAGAAAGTTCAATAACAATCGGTTTAAAGACAATCTCAAAAGGAAATCGTTACGTTTGTATTACGCAAGACAGTACCTGTTGCTTTGCGAATAAAACTGCTGTGACCATTAAAAAAATTTTATATTTATCGTTCGTTCTTAAGTGGAGCAACAGTCAGTTGCTAAAGTGTTAATTACGTTTACGAGAACGAAAGAATGAGGATCGTTCGAGGAATCCGCAGCGGAGACAATCGTTTCAAAACACCGCGGTGCTTGAAACGATCGAATCGAAACCATTCGGTTTTGCAATGAAAATCGAGGGACAGCGTTTCGCCATATCGACCTTGTTGGACATGTTTCGATCACGCTTGTACCGTGCCCGGTATCTTCGCGAATTCGTTGAACCGAGAAGCAATACTCTAGATGCCTATAATTTACTACTAATAATATGTGTCTTTTACGAAGGGGAAATTCGAAACTCGCGCAAACAAACAAACAAACAAACACGAGCACACGTAACATTATCAGACACACGTACACACGAGCAACAAACACCACCGTGCTCAACCCATGGACGACCGTCGACTATCTCCATGCGCCGATCTACCACGTGGCCCATAGTTGTTTCACTCCATTTTTTATAGAAAGATGCTCCACGAACGAGAGAAAAGAGTATTCATGGACCACGTTTACTTTCAACATTTTTTATAAATTATTTGCACCGATTTCGAGGGCATTGGTGCGAATAATTGGCTCGTTTCTCGACAAAACTAGAATGATGCTCTTTTTCTCCTGTTGGGAATTATGATCGACCATGGAACCGTCTTTTAAAGTGACTGGTTTGAGAGTTGTTTTATAATTATTGGAATTGTGAAAGTGGGAGAGAGTCGCCTTATTTGGAGCAGGATTGAACCACTATGAATATTAATATAGAAAATCTAAAATATGGATGTTAATCATTTGTGTTGAATCAAAATGGAATTACATTTGTTTTGTTATCAGTTCGACCATTTAGATTATTTATATTTGACTTACTTTCCTTTACTATCTCAGAAAATCGTCAAAATAATTCATTACGGACTAAATGGCTTGTAATTTCCACAAGACGATACACAAACCAGTTAATTTGAATAATCGATGGTTCAATGGTCGGAACGTTTGCTAGACCACGAAAAGTAAAAAAAGCGAATCAACATTTTGGCTGCCAAGCCACCGCGAGTGTGGCGATTTTTAAACGATAGTATACTAATTCCGAGAAATTTACTTGGGTATTATAATCGTAGGGGTTTCGAACGGGATAAATTCTGTGATAAAAAAAAAAAGGAGTAAAAAGAAATTGGTTTGCGTGTTCGATCGCAGAGCCTGTCCACTTCTTGAGACTTTCAGCGTGGGTGTAGAAAAAAAGGACATCGTGGTTTTGTAGGCGTATGGGCACGCTTAGGGTTGTCGGTGGGTTCAGGACGAGGCACGAACCAAAGAAACGAAACATCGATTGCAATACTTTTCGGCGTTCCTTCTCACGGTTACCGAAAAATATGAGAAAATAAAATGATTAAAAAAAAATGAACGAAGGAAGAAGCTGTGGGAGAAGAACGGGGGCTTCGAAAGCGTGTTGCAAAACGTTCACGCATCGACACCCTCCGTGCGATTTTGTGTCCGGACATCCGAGGACCAATTATCGTAGATCGTTGATCGATGGATCAATCGGAATTATCGAAGCGGATCGGTCGAAGCACGGGAAACGGTACGAACCGGGACGCACGGTGATCTAAAACTGAAATTTTGTTGTTCAGAATGTTCATTTAACTGTGAAACAAATATCTCGTTTGTTATCTTACGATTGGTTGAGCAGCATTTGAAAAAAAAATTTTTTTTATGAAGTCACACTTCATAATTTCATATTTTTATGCCTCGAACAGAGATAATTAAATTTTTAAAAGAAATTCAAAGTAGATACTGACGTATTGAAAATGAATAGTTAAATTTTGGTTTTGGATCACCATGCGAAGAGACGATCCCGAAGGAGACGATCGCACGAAGCTTGCTCGACGGATCATTGTAGAATATTTGCTTTTTCGTTTTCTTTATAGGGAGTGACACCAATCATGAGAGGAAAACGATGATCGATGGGTGATTTATAGCGATCGGCGCGAAACGAGTTTGTTGTTGAAGCGTTTTCATGTAACGCGCAGCGTTTGAGACGTAAATCACGGATGATGATTGATAATACTATGTTGTTGTTAGATTATGTACATTATATACATATATATATATATCATTATATGTATGTATATGTATACATACGAGTATACATTGATATAAAAGTGAAATAAACTTTAGATTTAAGATCACTTGTTCACAGGTACACACACTATACACATTCGGGCTCTGTGTTGGCAATAAAATCACCCTTTATTTGGGAACGACGAATTTTAGTTTGTGTTATTCATTTTGAAGATGTGATAAATGATTAAATATTCTCGGAGAATTTGCGTTCCCTGTTGGACCAATTTTTAATGTTCATTTAGTTGGGGAATCCGATATCGTTTGGAAATTCAACTATGGTGCTTAAAAACTTAAAAATTGTTGAATGTTGTCGTAGTGTATAGTTAACCCTTTCAGAGACTAATATTGACTAAAAAAAATTCTGGGGGTTAATTCTTCCATTGTTTTCTACTATTTCCATCCCATTCCCTTATTTATATCGTTGCAAATTATATTAAACTTAAAATATCAATTGGAGAACATCCCTTAATTTTTGTACGTGCAATCTAACATACAAGGAAAGGTTGAATTTTCAGTTAATGGCTCGTACATTGTACAGAATGAAAGTGTAAATGTTCTTTTCACAGTACGAGGGTTATGGGAGGATTGTAAAGTTTTTCCTCAGCAACGGAAGCAGCAGTTGTCGAGGAAATTGGTGCAACACCGTACCAAAAGTTGTCCGCATGTCAGGGAACGTACGGAAGAAATTCGTCGTGCCAAATAAAAGGTTAATGGACGTGCGAACGCGAGAACATGTTCCCAAACACAGGCAACAATACGACACGACAGAGCGACACACGATTTCGTAGCTGTGCCCGCGAGTAGAAGGGGTTGCATCCCCTATGGCAAAACAACCCTGGACACGGTCCCGGACAGAGAGACAGTCTCAACTTTAAACAGACGAATTTCCACCTGAAATAAAGCATTACGGAAATCCCTGATCTATTTAATGAATCATTTCATTCAAGTGTACAAATTAATTCATAGCCCTTTCTTCGTTTTATTGTTACTTTACCAACAACCAAAATACATTCATTAACAAAACCAACGAATTTTGCTCGTTCGTCGCTTCGAGGACAGACGCTCTATCTTTGCAGCAAACAATTTAATCGTTTGAAGAATAAAAATTCAATTATTCAGAAAGACCGATATTTTTGTCCTAGCTTTAAGGTTCGATGCTTCAATCCACTTTTCTAACGGAGATATTTTTAATATTTGAGAAAATCCAGTTCCTCGAAGGGTTGAGCGTGAAGGGTGGAAAGAAAAAGAGACACTGTCGTGTGGGATGGGATGTTGTTCTTGGTGTGCAATAATTTAAATAAAACAGTGGCCGGTCTCTGGTCCGGGGCCTTTGTCGCGCGTGAAAAATGCATAGAATTCTAGATCCCGCGTTCGTCCCTTTCCTGGATCGTTCGAGCGACGAGCACGTTGGTCGATTTTCCTTTCCGAGCGTCTCTCGATTTCTGTGTTTCTCTCGAAAAAAGGAAAAAGGAAAAGCGTCGTCGCGACGCGTTCGTCGCTCGAAGACGGGATAAAAGACGAAAATCGACGTTCGATGTGGAAAATCGCGAAGTAGAAGGACGGAATACAAACGAGCGGGAAAAATAAAGAAATGAAGAACCGAAAGAGAGAAAAGGATAATCGAGCTTTCCTCTTCCTAATTAATTGTACCCGAAACGATTACACGGCGTTTCTTTTCGGCTTTCACCGGCGGGAGAGAAGGAACACAATAAGAATTTTCAAAATACAGAGCAACAACAGAAAGAACCGAACAAACACTCGATACGCGAATGATAAAAAAATTGAAACCGAACGAATACATGCACGAGGGAGGGATTTTTAGGGGCGCGCCTCGTCGTTATTAGCTCTTAATACCGATAGTAATACTACGAGTAATAATAAACAAGAAGTGGATTAACCAGAATATGCGTTTATGTTATTTAGTTCTAAAAAATGGAAAAAAATGTAATAAAAGTCAATCGTGTTACCAAACCCTCAAGTCTCGTTATTTATCCTGGCCTCGTTTCTTTTATCTTTATCTTCGATCGACTTTCTTTTTTTAGGAAAAGATTTATTGCCAATCTACAGTTATTGTAAACTCAGGCAATTGATAATGATTAAATATTTTAATATTTTTATTATTGTTGGGTTATGGATCTTTATGCAGTTTCCCATTGTTGTCTCCTGTTGATATATCCTCTATACAATATTTTACAAATTTATAGGTACCAAAAATGCAGAAGGACGCTCATGCTAATTATTATTTAAGCGCAGTCTAAAAATTCCTACCTGGCTCCTGAAAAAGAAAAATAGAAAAGCCTACAAGAATAAAACCTGAACAAAATGGATAAAAATTGTAGCACAGGGGAGCAGAGTAGAAATAAAAGTCGAAAATGCATAAATAATGGAAGCCGGTATGAAAAACAGTGGACAAAAATGCATAAAGATCCGCAGCCTAATTAATATTTAAACGCGGTATAAAAATTCGTATCCTGTTCCCGAAAAAAAGAAGAAAAAAATAGAGAGACTAGGGTGAAACGTAAATAAAATGAATACAAATTGCAGTGCAGAGAAGCAGAATAAAAATGAAACTCGAACTGCATTAGAAATAGAAGCGACCGCGAGAAAACCAAGAGTGAAGAATAAAAAAATACACAGCACAGTCCGGTAAAAAAATGCATAACGTAATTGAACGAAATTCGGCTTGGATTTCTTGACTTGGTAATTCGATATTGTAAGGCACGAGGTCAACGAATCGATGATCGTTTCGCTGTGCGTGCAAATCGCGATCATTTACGCAACGATTTAGCGATGTCGAAACCGGCACACGAAAAGTCTGCGGTTAGGTGTGTTCGTGTGTCGGGCATTTTATTTTTCCCGAATAATCGCGTCCCTCAGTGCGAAGGAAACGTTCCCCGCGATACGATCCAGGATCTAGAACTTCGATCGTCCCCTCGATCGTGAGATGGGAATTGTCGGTAACCGACGAGATCGCGTTTAAGATAAATAAAAAAAACTATAGAATGGCGCGTTCCAAGCACGGTATTTTGCTTTGGCTTCTCTTGCAAATTTTCGCGATTCGGTCGATCATTGCCAAGGAGTTGACGATCGATATCGATCTGGAGAAACCTGTCGCTGTGACCGACGAGAAGTTTCTCAGTCTGACGATCGATCCTGCGGTTCTGGTGCGTGGTGCAGCTCTCAGGTATGTGCAATATTAATCTGTACGTTCAATTAATTTGATATCGATTCTTGAACACGGTGGAAGCTTCGGTCGATTATGGCAGTCGTAGCTGGGTCAAATCATTACGGAAAATTGTCAATTATCCTTTACATATTTTTTAAATAAACGTCTTTTTATTGGACTCAATGTGAATCAACAATTAGTTTAGTGTTTGAAATTTCGTTTCTACAATTACAGCAGCGACTTCGAAAGAAGCATACGTCTAGCTCATGCTCTGACACCAGCATACGTTCGTCTCGGAGGACCTCATGGTACTCTCTACCGATCTGACAGCGAAAATCCTCCAGACAACGATATCAATCGTGACCATTTGATCTCTGGTAAGCCTGCTGAACAAGAGTAGCGAAAATCCACTCTACGACTAGCGTCGCAGCTAATTAACGCGAATAATCAAGACGTTATCAAGCCACATTGTTGAAACACACGGTTGACAATCGCGAAGAGCTCTGATACGGGCACGAACCTTGCCCATTCTGTCTCTCATGACGGACCGTTAGCAGCTCGCATTTCCCCGACAGCTCTTGAGCACTCTTGCGTGAACCATTGTGCGCTGGTTAATTCGCACGGTTCTGCATCGGCCGCGAAATTGGCCGAGGAGCCGACCCGTTTCCGCTTTAATGCGACTCCGTAGCGAGCAGACGCGTGCCGCGCCGCCTTTGTTCGCAGTTACACCATTACATCGTTACATCGCTTTAATTAACCGGCATAATGGCCGGCCGATTCCCCATTTCGGAAGCCGCCGCGGAAATTGTTCGCCGACGCTATCGCTGTCCGCGTTTTGCATACTTGAAAGACTCGATCGTCCAGACTTAAAAATAATGGTTACCTTCGCGAATTTTTTCTGAAGAAACGCATGAGTGAATCGAAAAATTTCCTGGGGAGATCTTGTTGCGTATACTTCGAAGAGTACTACAGTATTTTTTTATTCTATTGTTTGCCTAGACATTGCCTAAACAAATGTCCTCCTTCAACAGTCTAATTCCTTAAATAATTACACTGCAAGCTCCCAGGAAAAATATTCCTTCTGGAAAATCCTTTTGGAAAACGGTTCTGAAAACTCTCCTGACGTTCCCGACAGTGACAAAGACCGCGTCGCGTTACTCAATTCTTTCTCGAAACTGTTCACCGTTTCGCATTTTTTCTCGTTTATTCGTGTTAAAACTCTATCTGGGTCAACCCTAATAACGACGCTTATTAGCAGAGAGTCGTTCTTGCGAGCTGCCATTGTCTTCAGCATTCCGTACTACCTCGTCCGTGTGCTAATTAATTTATATTTTTCATCTAGCTTTTTCGTTTCGATTGTGTCTCGTTGTACGCCCGCTTTGCTCTTACTTTCCTGCTCTTTAAGCTCTTTACAAATGTTTCGTCCTATTGTGCGCGTTGCGGATGGCGACGTTGTTACCGCGACATCAGACTGCGAACGCTTGTAATCTCTCTTGGAAAAGAATCCGTTACCGTCTGCCAAGGCAGAAAGCGATGTTTATTCACTCTTTGTACCTCCAGACATTTCCCAGATCATCTACTAACGACTCAAAGCCATTTATTTATTTAACATTCACGGAAATAATTACTACGGCTAAACGGGGCTCGCTGTGAACTTTCATCGAGGTAGAAATTTATGAAATTTAAATTGAAAACTTCAATTATTATTCTCCAGTGTTGGGCAAAAACTTAATCAACGATTGACGACTACATTTCTACTTCAATCGTTAATCGCAATTAACAATTAATCTCCTAGTTTAGTCGTTAATTATTAATCGTCAATCGGATAATTGATTAATGATTATTGCTGAAATTTCGAAATGAAATACGTAATCAGAACTGTATGATACTGAAAAAAATGTAAACTCGATTTTTCGATGATTCCTTTTTTTAATCAACGATTGACGATTAAATCAATCAATTGAATCAATCGCCAATTTTTCGACGATTTCTTTAATGAAGATTGACGATTAACTTCATCAATCGATTGAATCAATCGCCGATTTTTCGACGATTTCTTTATTTAATCGTATACATTAATCAATCAATCATGATTAAAATTTTAATCGATTAATGCCCAACTCTGTTATTCTCGTTTGCCTAACTTCAAGAATTATGTCCACCCTCGCAAACTGCCGCGAATCATTTTAAAATCGACGACTGAAAATTCTGGGAGACTTCTTCGTTTTCTCCGATACTCGTGGGAATTTTGTAACTCGATCGAGATCCAGATATCTAATTCGTGATCGCAGAATCCGATTGGGCGTTGGCGTACCGATGGGCGAAAAAAGCAGGGTTGGATGTGATTGCTTGTATTTCGGCTGAGAATGCTGCGAGAGGACAAGAAATGAATTCTGAGAAAGCTGACGAGATCGTTTCCTTCAACGATCGGATGGGTTTCAACGCGAGCTGGCAGCTAGGATACGGTAACACCAGTTCTTAGAACTAGAATTGTTAAATTTTAACAGAGTGGGGCTATTTAGAACAAAATATTGCAGAATGCCAAATCAGATGCAACGCAACAGCTGCAGACCTAGCGAAACGACTGGTAAATTTGAGACAAACTCTGAACGCTTTTCCCAGATACGCGAATAGCATGATCGTTGGACCAGATATTGTGGCTTATAAAACTAGGAACGAGAAACAGTACCTTCAGGATTATTTCAATGGCGCTGGGAGTGCTCTATCAGCTGTCACTTGGCACCCGTAAATTTTTTCATTATTCTATTCTACTGGTAATAACATTTCGTTTATGATTTGTTAAACGATTCTGATTGTTCTAGGGAGTTCGATTCTATTACTTCGTATAACGAAGGAGTTCTGATACAACCAGGTGATTTAGAAGAAGATAGAGAGGATCTTTACAAGGTCATAGGGCAATTTATGAAAAATCGACCACTGTGGATTGGTAAGATACTAATTGTAAATGTGCTTCCTTATAAGATATTGAATTAACCCTTTGCACTCGGAGCTATTTTAACTCAGAAAAGAAAGATTTTTCCATTCTGGAATATTTCCATTCCATACCATTTTTTTTTTGTTTTTGCATATGAAACTGATATAATATCTCATGTAATATGTAAATGTCTAGTAGTTTATTAAATACGAACAAAAATAATAACGTGAACAATATTTTTAAGAATGGCATAGCAATTTTCAGTGGTGCCTCAGAGTCGCCAACCGAGTGCTAAGGGTTAAATGTACTGTAATGTTGAACAACATATTTTGTATAATTGAAAAATTGTATCATTCCTGAATGTGGCTAAAGAATAGAAAATTACTAAATTGTGTAAGTATCAAAATATTAGTGTTATAAATTAAAATTTGAATTTTCCCAAAAGCCGAATCGAAACCAGACGACTATCAGAGTCTCTACCTCGGCGCCTTGATCACAGCAAGACGATTAGGCAACGCAGCCAGATCGAAAGTAGACGTGATAATGAGGCAACCTGAGGATCTGATTCAACCGAGTCCAGTAAGTCACCTACTACAATGCATCACCTACATAATCACGAAATCGCAAAATCGATGACGATTGCTCTGTCTCAGGATTACTGGGTGTCCTTGCTCCACAAAACTCTCGTGGGACGTCAAGTGTTCGATGGAACTGACGACACTGATGAGGAAAATCATGTGTATATCTACTATCAATGCACGAAATCATCAGACAGATACCAGCCTGGATCTATTACGATTTTTGGAATCAACTTCAACCCTGAAGACGTCGAGATTCGATTAAAAAATACTCGAATCACGACTCTTCACGAGTATCTTCTATCGCCTGGTTTTGAGACCACGAATAGAATGTTTTCCGAGTGAGTTAAATAATAAAATACTCCATGAAATTATCCATAAGTTATTACATAAATTGTAAAATTTTGATCCTAAGATAGACAGCTAAGTGGAGGAGAAGTTCATAATTAATTGACATGATTAATAATAGTGCGAGTATTTTTGTTGCTGACGTTATATGGTATTTCTACGTAGACGAAAAAATCCATTTAGGCTACTGTCCCGTCGGATACGGAATTTGATATTCTATTTTCGTTCGCTCTTCCACCTACTTCATTTTCTTTTTAATTTCATCGGGATCGATCCTGCAGGAGCATTCTACTGAACAATGAAACGCTGGCCCTATTAAACGACGAGGTTCCCGAGATGAAACCAATCATCTCGAGCAATCCAGAGGGACTGGGAATCAGCTTGCCCTCGGCTAGCATCGGATTCTGGGTCCTTCCCGACTTCAAAGTATGTAGAACCTTTTATTTTTAACCCTCTTGCACTATGCAGCAAATTGGAACATTTCTATTTCTGGAAAATGAACAATTTTCCGGACCAACTTCTTCCCCAAAACTTTAACAAAATAAAAATTCAACAATGTTTTATACCAAAACAATTCAACGAATCTTCTTCAACACCTTCAAGGTAAAATCTTGCCAAGAGCCCAACCTCCAAAGCACAGACAAGAACCAACAAATAAAAACCCACGTAACCAGATCCGTCCAAGATGAAGAACTCTCCGAAACGTCCAAGACGAAGCCGAAGAACGACAGAGAGCACAGAAGACACCACAGCAGGTCCCAGAGACCAGCAACAACCGAGACCCCAGACTCAAACACGCTAGGTCTGCTGCTACAAGAGTACAAGAACCGAATATCCATGCTGGAAATGCTGGCCAGTTCGAGCAGTACTAGATCAGCAGAAAAACGTGTGATCCACGAGGTCCTGGAGAAGTGTAGATCCTTGATCTCGAGAGTGGAGCACACGAGGTCTCGGGCAGTTGCGAGAGAGGCTCTGAGAGCTCTGGGCCTTTTGCTGACTCGCGTTCCTTTTGTGGCGCTGGACGTTACCGGCGTTCCAAGGACGAAGAGGGCTAGAAGAGAACTGTTCGACGAGTCCTTGATAGACGAGATAGAAGAGGATGTCTTGGGAAAAGGACCCAGGCAGGGCGTCAAAGGTCGCAGGAGCAATCAGAAGATGAGAGAGCGCTTTGTAGGCGAGATTCGACCTAAAATTGTTGCTCCGACGAGTGAAAGTGGGGAGAACACCTTTTATGGATTCTTCAAGACCGATCCTGCAGAAGGATTCCCTCAGGGTGACGTCTTTTTCGATACTGGAGACTATCAAAACTATGGGGATGACGGAAAGACCGAAATCAGCAGAGCGATTGATCATGCACAGGATTATGTGAATTTTCAAGATCCTGGGGAATCCTGGATGGACGATGGTGGTGACTATGGCTTCTACGAGCCTAGAGAGTACTATACTAGCGAGAGGAGGGATGGAGCGAACCCTGAAGAGCTCTGGGAAGCTGAGAATGCGGATTATCGTCGTCGGAGAATGGATGATTCGTTGAGGCATGAGGATTCGAGAGTTCAAGCTGGTAGGAGTGGTCTAAGCAGGTTGACTGGGTACTACGAGGCTAGTCTACCAAGAAACTTTGATGTTAGAGATGGTGAACAAGGTGCTAGTATTGTAGGTTCTCAATTATCAGCTATCCCCAGAGAATTTGTTGATGGAAGACAGAAAACCTTGGACTACAAGCCTGCTGAATTTTTATTGGACAGCGAAGATCGAGAAGCCAGAAGATTAAAGAGAAAGGGGATGGATCTAGGTCAAAAAATGTCCATTTTAGATCAAGAGATGATCAAGGAGGACGATGCTAATTCCAAGGACTGCAACTGCAGGGTTATCAGAGACTCTGAGTCGTGTGCCTGCAGAGAAAAGAGAGATGTTGTCAATTCTGATGAAGCTGGAGGTAACGTGGAGATTATTTCGGAGCAAGAGGCACTTGCTAGCGATGCTGAGGCTGTTCCTGAGGAGGTGGAGGTGTTCTCAGAGCTGAGGGATGAGCCTATGACGACCCTGCATATGGAGCCTTCAAGTTTGAAGATTGAAAGAGACGCAGGATCGCCGGATTTGATAATTCTGGAGGATTCGAGTGAACCTGAAGCTGTTGTGAGTCAAGTGACTCAAATTGGTGCCTCTTTGGATGATCAATCTGAATCTCCACAATATCCAGTAGTCCTTCAGGACGACGATACAGTGATGACAGACTCCCCAATGGTATTGAGCCCCGAATATGACAATTTGGAGTCGTCAAAACCAGTTGGAAGGGAAGGGCGGCAATTTTTTCGTGAAGAAGGAAAGACTGAAGAAGAGGAGAAAGAGGTTCCTAATCACGGGGATCATCAAGGCAGTGCTGCGAGCCGTGAGGAGAATTTTTCATCCCACACTGTTGAGAAGGCCACAGAGGATGAAGAGGCCTTTGCGACGGAGATTATCGACGCAACGTTGGATCCGATGGCCTTATACGAAGAACACATCACGGAGAGTCCCGAAGAGGATCTTGAAGAGGACAAGGTCGCCAGAGGAGGCTCGAAGAGGCAAGCTGACATGGAGACAGCGGAAAATGCTGAAAATGGACCCGAAAATGTTAAGATTGGTGGACCGTGGCCGCTCAGACCTATTAAAACGAGAACAAAGAACCCCATTAGCAATCGAAAGAGGGCGAGGGTGATGGAGCGAGCTAAACTTATGTTGGCCATGAAAAAGACTGCAAATGAGTGGAAAAAAAGAAGAATGGAATCTGGCAGAGTCGGCTCTGCTGCGAAGCTTCGTGCGCCTCAGAAACTGGATCAAACAGAGAAGTTGAAGAATAAATTGGAAGAAGGAAGACAAAAATCACAGGAGAAGAGTCCTGAAGAGGATGATGAAGAGGAGCGTAAAGCCGACTCGACTGAAGCTTGGCAGGCGATCAAGGGCGCAGAGGATCCAAGAGACGCGATGGATCGTGATCAATTAAAGTTTACGATGATGGACGAGGGACAGTGGGAGGGAAGCTCAAATGAAAAAGTGGATGATAAGAAGGATTTATCTGTGACGGAGGTCGGGAAGCCTCGCAAGGTTCGTGAAAGAGTCGCGAGGCCGAGGGATCGTCGACTCTTTCAAGATTCCAGGATCCCGAAGCATTCTAATCCTCGAGAGATGCAAGATAGGATTATTGGCCTGGAGAACGTGTTGCAGAAGGGTGTTAGGGGACGACGTTGCGGTGATGGTAGCAGGAATAGTAAGTCTTATTACGGTTTGCTGGAGAGCCTGGAGGACCCACGATTTTTCTATTATCCGGTCCAAGTGGACGAAGAATTTCCGCAGATGCTGCCTTACCCATACTTCGCCAGCAGAGAGGATCTCTACGATCTAGAGAGATACAGACCACAACTGGACAATCTGGAGATGCTAGACGACTCCAACGAGAAACTCGAGGATTCGGATGAGGACTCGGAGGAGTTACGAGGTAACAAAGAGATATACGTGATCGATCCATCGACATACAGAGGAGGAGAGCCCACTCTGCAATTATACACACCGCCATCGAAACTCAGATACCCTGAGAGATCCAGACAAGCGAATTACGATCTATCATGGGTGCCGATTCAATATAAACCTCAACGCGCTCGTCAGGCTACGCATCGCAAACGCGAAGACAAAATTGGAAACCCAGACTCTTCAGAGGTCTATGATGAAGAGGAGGGCACTGGAGGATTGGTGAATATTTTGGTCAAAGCGCTAGATTTACCGTCTGCTGCCGAACTGTTTCAGATTTTGTCTGAAGAGAATGGTGTTAAGGGAAAGCAAAACAGCATGCGTTCCATTAAGGAACAACCAGCTGTGGAACTTACACTGGGCGAAGTTGAGCAGAGTTCACAGAGCCCGGAGGGTGGAGAGGAAGTTGAAGTATCCAAGGAAGAGTTGCTGAAGAAGACAGATGCTGAAGAAAGTCGCGAAGAAGAGCAGGGAGATTCCACTGAGTCGGTGAATATCAGAAATCGCAGAGACACCAGTGACTATTTTGAAGATTCTTCGCGTTTGACAAAAAAACAGCCACGAGAGATCAAGAAATCTGGCAGAGATAATTATGTGTGGCTCAAGGAGAGCTCACAACAGAGTCTTAAAGACGATTCGGCAGAGATCTTGAAGATGGTCAAGGAGACTGAGTATTACAAAGCAGTGCCCATTCGAGAATCGAGTTCCAAAAGAAGAATTGCCCCGGAACGAGTTGATTTCCTTGATTCTTCGAAATTGAGTCAAATTTCGGAAGATGATTCCACTGGTATGAAGAATTTTCAAGAGCTTGCCGAGAATCATGATGAGCGGGAAAAAAGTCATTCGAGTGAAGAAAATTTTTATCATGAGAATCTATCTGATCAGGAATATTATGGGAGCGAGGTGGAAGAGAGTGATGAGAGGGTGGGTTTGCAGCAGATGTTGTTTCCTGATCAGCCTGGACCGTTCGCGATACCGTCTTGGTGGAGAGGATTGATTAGGCCGAGGAGAGAGACGGTGGATTTAGAAAAAGAAAATAAAGAGGTATGAAAATTCGAATAGAATATTTTTATTTTGCACAGAGGTCCCCAGTCGAATCACTGTTGTAATAATTTTAATTTTACTATCCCAGGTGCAGTATCTAGAAGTCTCAACGACAGAACTTCCAGCTGACAGTGAAGCAGACGAAGTCGAAGCTATGATAGCCAAGAAGCTGCCACCAAAAAAGTATTCTGCAGCAGGTAGCCTATTCAATTATCTGACACTGAAGAAGAATCTGAGGAAAGGTGGCAAAGAGGATCTGCCATCGCTCATCGAGGGCAGCATACCTAAGGTGGAGGACGTCGTGGTCGACAGTTTGCGAAAAGCTGAGAACCTAACCGGCACTGTGGAACAATTGTTCGACGATCTAGAGAACAGATTCGACGAGACCACGAGCGCCGAGGATCTACAGGTCGACGATAAATCGACCGGTATCACTTGTCATGCTTTTCATTCCGCTATCAGGAACGTGAAGATGTTCTTTATGATGCTTGCTGGAATCACGCACGCTCTACGGGGATAATTTATTTAATATTATTATTTAGGAGATGTTCCAATGAGTACAGATAGCTTGGAACATAGTAACTATTTATTGTAAGGGCCACGAATTAACTTGTACATCTAATTCGAACCAGGTTGCCACTTATCACTATTTATACGTCAACATTCTATAAAGAATGATACGACCATTTTTTCATTTATGTACTTTTGTAACCGTGAAATAAAACGAAGATCTATTTAAAAAAATGAGTACGATACAACCGCCTATCCTCTCCCAAACGTAGATTTATCGAACACTATACAACGTATAGGAGCATACAGTCGGTATACCAAATATGCAGAGTGCAGTTTCATTAGACAGAGATTAAGAATTATTACGACCGACCATGTTTCGTGTCCTACATATCGAAATGTATACAACCAGATAATGCACGTGTATTACAACAAGATAATTTTTATTGCGACACGATCGACGCCTGACAATGAGGATTTCACAATCGGAGGAACATCAAAACAATAAAACATGCATGCAACTCTGTCGGATATATGCCTCGAGCCTCGGACCGCACAGTCGTCGATCGATCTCGATACAGTTCGCTTCGTAAAGGACAATTCTGATCGATTCATGCTGAACGTGGGAAACTAATCGCGCTGCGAACCTTGCGAGTGATATTCGTAATCGTTATGGATCGGTCTGTGATCATTTGCTGGGTCTTCCTGTCGCTTGTTGCGACCAGCAGCTGCAAGAGTATTGGAAGGAACGACGAAAATGCAACAGCGAGTGCAAGGTAATTTTTGCAATTAATATTCGGGTGCGCAATTATGCAGATCAGTTGGTTTAATTTTTATTCTAGAGAGAAGCTCGGCTAATTGAATATTAAACAAACGAGTACTTGTTTCCTTTTTAAAGAAAATTTTGGTAGTTTATTGAGTATGGTGATACTCAAACAGTTCAATCACGAAATTGTTTGAAAATTAACTAGCACAGTTTTATCGATTCATTATGTTCCTAATGGTGCGGAGGAAAATTGATTGTTATTTTCCAGTCTGATAAGCATCGATATTATGCTAACAAAGTCGCTATCTTTCATGGAAGGTCGTAAATGTTACAAGAGAAAGGATAGATGAAATGAAAATTGCGGAATGAAACTAAAGTGTTAAATAAATTAGCTCTACATCAAAAATAGAGTCCACTCAAGGGTTGAAAGCGAGTCGAGCCATAAAGATGCGAGATTAGGTTCCACGGAGGCCGAGTAACGATGGGCCATACGCTCGCCCGTTCTCGGACGCGACCATCATATTTACAAGGGACAATTCAACAAATTTCCTCGAGGCTCTATACTTTGAGAGCGTGCGTGTGTGTATGTGCGGGGGTCGCACGATCCAGCACTCGGCCATAAATTCTCCTTATCCGGTACCATTTATCTGGCTTCCCGTCGAGTACATCGGGACATTCTTTCAATTTTTCAAACGAGCTTCCCTCTCGGACGATTTTCGGATTACGGGGCCAGTCCGCTGGATTGCAGACGCGGAAAGTATGTTAGTCGTCCGTCGTGAAGAAAAGAAGAGTAGGTGAAGGCGAAAGGCTGGCGCAACCGTGTTCCGCGTCAGCCGCCTTCAATTACATTCTCGAAAACTCGGGGACGCGCCGCACCGCCGGCGGAAAAAAAACATTTCGCATTCATGAGCAAAGGAATTTCGCGTTTCCTCGTCCAACATTCCCGTGCGTATGCGAGCCGACCAGGCCTCGGTCGGGCTCGATTGAGAATGAAATTTCATTATTTTCTCTTCTTCTTCCTCGTGAGAGATTACTTACTGCCGCCGGAGCCCTTGATCGTCTTCTGGCCCAGTTCTCAGATATGCAGCGTTGCAATCTTCCCTCTCCGACGTTCGTTTCTTGAGATCGCGATTAATCTGTGCACAAGTTTAATAGAATGATTTTTTTTAAATATAGATTACAGAAATAATTAAAGTATAATAGATTATAATTAGACAGCGAATTTTATGAACTAACCATTCTCTCTTCGCAGCATCATGCCAATCCCCGTCAACTCTGCAGCAGTCCCAGAGCCTTCCACAGAGAATCTCACCCTCGAAAGCAGCCCGATAAACCTCCCACCATCAAACGATGAAACAAACATCCGCAGAATCGAAGACCCAGACTGTTCATCCCCCAGGAACCAGAAAACTAAGCGCTGTAAATCCTTGCTTCAGAGAGATCCGCGATCCCAATTGATCTCTCTAAAGAGATCTCCAAACTCGGCAGTAGAACCGGACCCACAAGAGGATCGTCAATTGGATATCGCCAGAAGCTTACGGGAGAAGCTGAAGACGGGAGACTACAATTTAGGCGCGACCCTAAGACGCTCTCCAGGCAGAACCAGGATAATTGAGAACGACGACTACATATGCTACTGCCAACGGAAAAATAATCCTCTTTCGTGGAAGAACGGTCACTCTCAGCCCGGACTGATGAATAAGCCCGGAAGGAGACCCGATAACAATAATATGCTCCCTGGCGAGAGTCGACTGCAGCAACGTCCACTGTACTTGCATCAACCGTACTTGTCCGACGGTCTTCGTCAATATTTGCCGAACCTGCTTCCGAGACGCAGGAATCCGTTTTCGAGAAGCCGCGGAGGATTTCCTTACGTCTATCAGCTCGATCCTTCGTCGCTGCTACCGAGTCAAGGCCAAAGTCCGACGATGATCAAAGTTCCGATCGATCCGATCGATCGTAAACATGATTCGATAGTTGGGCAACAAACACCTGGGGCTTATCAACCAAGTGTTAAGCAACGGTGTCCTCCCAATAATTCTGCTAATCGACAAAACATTCCCGCAGCGTCATCGGAAACCGTCAAGGCGACCAGAAAACCGAGTGGACAGAGGAACACGGCTGGAGACAATAACCTTAATTTACAATCTGTGAAAAATTCTCGTAAAAAGACAGAAAATGTAACGAAAGATAATAGTAACCTTGTGGGAGCTGTTGGCCCAGGGAACGAACACAAAACCGGAAGTGGGACGAAGGATTACTCGGATGTTGAAGGGGAGATCCATTCTACAACGGTGGCTTATGGTGGACACTTAGGGGATGATGAAGATGGGTTCTACACTACCAGTGGATCTGTGGAAGAGACGACTGACTTGGAGAGTTCTTTGGATGGTTCTACTGAGAATCCTTTGGAGGATGATTTAGCAGGTAACAAAAATTTTGTACTGGGGAACAGTAATCCTTCGCTGCAGAAGGACCCTTCGATCGATGACCTAAATACGAATGATTCAGTGAACAAAGACAATGCTACGGTAGAACAGAGCAATCCTTTGCCACAGGTAGACTCCTTGATAGAAGACCCGAGGGAGGACCGAGGAAATTCGGATCCTCCGAAGGATAATTCGGCAAATGACGAGAATACGACGCTAGGACAGAGTAATCCTTTCCCACAGGAAGGGTCCTTGATAGAAGGCCTGGAGAAGGATCCAGGAAAAATTAACCCCTCGGAAGATGATTCTGCAGACAAGGAAAATGATAAGCTAGGACAGAACACACTGACTCCAAACGAGAATCCAGTAAACTCTGATCCTGATACTCTAAAGGAAAATCCGCAAGTATCAATGGCCAACGACAAGCGTACCGATGACACGGAGTCTCTCTCGGCCGACCCAGCGTTAGTGTCGGACGTTGGGGATATAAATCACGGCGTCACCCCGGGAGGATTTTTCAGAGATTACACAGAGGACCCATTAAAGATCAATTTGGATTCGGACAAGGTTGATGCGAATATTAGAGACGCTGAAGACCAGGAAGGTCTGGCTAACGATTCTTCAATGAATGCCGATGTTACTCCGACTTCAACGAATAACGAGAATTTGGTAAATTGGAGGGAAACTGTTGGAGCGGGGAATCCTGCAGGAATTCCGGAGCAAGCGTTGCCCTTCTGTGACAATTCGCTGCTGGAGAAGTCGATTAAGGCGGTAATTAATAACTTCGCGGCTGAGAACGACGGCGACATGGGCCAGGAGATGTTAGGTTCTGCCAGGGATGATTTACTGAAGGAGATCGTGGACGTTCCGAACTTGAAGGGCATTTTATCGTTGCCAGAGGTGGAGCGCACGATTCTGGAGAAGGTGAAGAATATGCTGGCGACGGTGACCAGCTTGCCGAGGAGCAAGTTCGAGGGAGAATGGCCGACCAGTGTCATCAGGAATAATTTGCGTCATTCGTTGGCTGCTGCATCCTCGACGAACACAGAACTGCCGCCGAACACTGTGGAGGAGAGACAGTTTAAAGATGGAAAGTGGGTGTCCAGCTACGTCACGCTGGAGCCGATGCTGGAGAACGAGGATGAGGATTCTGATGATGACGAGAGGATGAAGGCTTCCGTTAAGAGTCTGCTCAGGAATCCTGCGATTGGTTTGGAGGTACGGATTTAACTTAGAAATTTGTTTTAACCCTCGTTGGCGTGTAGAATTTCAGATATTAAATGGTTTCATTCTTACTTGCAGGCTGCTAAGAATCCTGTTGTCCAGAACATAATCGTCCAAAGCGTCCACAACACGTTCCAGAACTCGAGCAGTGATTTGATCCAGAGTGTCCTCGACAATGAACTGAATCAGATGGAGCTGGATGATGTAGAAACCACCACAGCTGATGAAAATACAGGTCAAACGCAGGCGAACGATCTTGAGGATATCGATATGAATGAATTGTTGGAAATTGCTAAGAATGCAGCTGGTGTAACCGAGTCTGGGTCAACGTCGACCCAAGATAGTCTTCTGGAAGGATTCACAGATAGATCCAAAGACTCAGCAGTTGGATCTGCCTTGAGTACTCAGAAGGATGCACCAACAGAGCTGCCAGGATACACCAACAGAGCAGACATTGCTAACCAGAAAGGATCCTCTTTGGGTCCGAACTTATCCACGGATGATGCTGTCCCTTCCATTATATCATCCACGTCAGAGTCTCCTAGCAATTTCGTCGGTGCCACAAATGATCCCAGGATCACAAAATACCCCGGACTATCGTCAACTTCTTCAGCAAACCAGCAATCATCTCCAAAAACAGATTCACCAGTGGTAGGACGTATAGCAGAAAGTACACCATTAAACCCAGAAAACCTAGGAGAAAGGAGACAAGAATCAATCACTGAAAATCCGTGTGAAGTTTCGCCTGGCAAAGGAATTGCAGATACATCTTCGGGCCCGGAAGAGGATCCAGAAAGTGTCTTCCCAACAACATCCTTCACGCCAGAAGAAGAAGAAGAGGTGGTGGGAATGCGAAGAAGCGAGGAAGCTACGGCCGATTACTCGTACCTGGGGAAAATATCCGTGACGAAGAACAAATACTCCGACGACATAGAGAGCCTTCAGAACTCCGAGCTCTTCTACGTGGGGGATGGTGTGAAGTTGCCCTTGGAGATCAGAAGACAGAGCGACGGCTCCTACGCGCTATCAATCTCTAGGAAGGTGTGCGACCACCTGCTGGACAAGTATTGCCCCTGCTGCGTGCCTTTAGAAGGCAACGTTGTCCGCAAGGAGAGGAGAACGCCGAGGGATGAAGAGGAGCCTGTGGGAAAGAAGAGAATCTCGAAACGCGAATCGATTTCAGCCGATTCGGTAGATTCGGATTACCCCGATTCAGATGACGACAGCTTGCACATCTCAATGCCCGTGAAAACTTTCGCAAGGAGGTACAATCTGTCTCTGAACTTGCGGAAACTGCAAGCTCCGAGGAATTTCGCCAAGAAGACCGACGAGCTCGAGGAAAACCGGGCCACGAATTTTGGAAATAGAGACTCCGGAAATGCGAATTTGCGAGGTTTGTTAGCTATTCACGGGGTACCGGAGAATGGAAAATCGAAACAGATGGGGGTGGATGATTCTGATAGACGCAATGAAAGGTACGAGAGGAATATCGATGAGAAAGTGAATAAACGCGTGGAGATTGTTACGGATGTGCTTTACTGGTTGAGGGACATGATCTTGAGTGCTGGAGCCTAGATCTTCTCCTTGGTCTTTTTTAATGTTTTGTAAGGGGGACTATTGTAATGTACTTCGTAATTTAATATTTTTTATACGATACTGTGTATAGTGTTTTATAGAGAACGTTTGCTCTGTGTAATATTGAGATGGAATAAATGAATAAATAAATACAATGCATTGCTTATTCGACTTGTGGAATTCTAAGAATGAATACATAGAAATAGTCGCGGATGTGTGATTTTTATACTTTCAAAGGTTCTACCTGTGTATACTGTATACCCACTGTATACCTCGTCTACGATAATGGAGAGAAATACATAAATGGAAATCGACGCAAACTCTATCAGACTGATGAAACCTAAGGAATGAAAATGTCGGTAGTTTATTATGCGGACTAATTTTTTATCGTGTATCTAAATAATACTTTTATCTGTGTCGTCACCTTGATCTGTTTCTATCTTTTAAGAACATCAGTGAATCATTTAGCAATGACGTAATCTTGTTGGTTACCTCCAATAGTTTACTTTGTACATATCTCAGTTCATGGACGAGATTGTTTGGTTATGTTAGCCAGGTAGGGGCCTCGAATGCACATAATCTGACATTTCCGTCAAAATAACGAGGAAATGGGACTGTTTGGAAAATCCCAGGATAAAAACCCAAAGGACATGGTTAGACATGAATTACCATAAATTCTCGATGTTTGTTATACCAAGAATTATTTCAGGTTCAAGAATGGACACACAAATTGAGGAAGGAAGGTTATCAATTGGACAGACAGGTTAGAGGTAAGTCACTCCAAAATAATAATATACCACAGTAACCGGAGCATGATACCAACAACTAAATTTCAAGTTCTACTCGAAAGCCTAAATAGCACAAACTATGCATAATTATATTTGCACACAGCGATCCAACGCGAAGAGGAGAAAGTGAAACGTTCTCTGAAAGATGCTGCGAAGAAAGGGGATAAGGATGTGTGCAAAATACTCGCCAAGGAAATCATACGTGCACGTAAAGCCTGCAACAAAATCTATACCTCGAAAGCTCATCTAAACTCTGTGTCCCTGCAAATGAAAAATCAATTGGCAACGATAAGAGTCGCTGGCTCTGTTTCCAAGTCTACAGAGGTGATGCAAGCAATGCAATCCTTGGTCAGGGTACCAGAAGTGGCTGCCACAATGAGAGAATTATCCAAAGAAATGATGAAAGCCGGTATCATAGAAGAAATGTTAGATGAGACTATGGACTCTATCGAAGATGCTGACGACGTGGAAGATGAAGCGGACGAGGAAGTAGACAAAGTAATTTCTATTTACATATGTATATAAATACATGACAATTGTCTCGATCTGATAATGGAGCAATGTTTTAACGAATTCTTACAGATTTTATGGGAAGTGACGGCAGGTCAGTTAGGCACAGCACCTGCAGTGGTCACAGAAAACCCAGGATCGGTGGTAGCGTCCACATCCGCGGAAGAGGAAGGAGAAGTAGCGGACGACGAACTCGAAGAAATGAAAATGAGACTGCAAAGTTTACGTAGTTAGCTCTAATATTGTAAATATTTAATCAACATTGACTTTCTGTGGTAAATCAGCTCGCACTAATGGAGGATACGCGTACGCAATATGCACATTCAGTGAATAAATGCCTCGTATTTTCATATTTCTGAAAAACGTTTGATCAGTGCTTTGTATTCTATCGGCAAAAAAGAAGAACGTTTAAGTATTAGAAGAAGAAAGTAAACATTTTAATTTCACTGTACAGTTTTTGTATCCGGCTTTTATAATCTATGCGAACTCTTTCTAACACCGTTGTATCTCAACACAAGCGATGAGAAGCTGGCTTCTTAGTTGTATTATATTTGAACACACACCGCATAATTTAATTATAATTGCAAGTTCTTGTATTAATATGTATGATACATAAATCATGATTTCGATTGTTATCAGCGTTGCTTCAATTTACACCTATCACTTAAAGTTATAAATTATTGTATGTGTATTTTGCTCGATTCAGATGTTTTGAACTCCAATAATTGTTTATCGATTAATGTCAAAAAAAACGGGAGCTATATTGTAAGCCTAAGAAATCATGTATTCCAAATCTAAACATTGTATAGAGCATCCACTTGGCATATTGTGCAAATGTGCAGAATATCAGAGTGTGATTGAAAAATTTATATCTTGCAACATTGGTACACGGAGTCAATTATTACCAAAGGTAAACATTGGTAAGCAAATTGAATAGTATAAACACTACATTCTACAATAAATAGAAATATTTTAACGCGATCGATTTGCTGTAGAACCAGTTGCTTCGGCAGAAATTTCATGGGTAAACAATCATATGAAAGTGAACGAAGACGTAACGAAGCCTACAATTATGTATCCTCGAGAAAAATCAAGTATTAATGCGTGCAACGTAGACAGAATATGGATACCCGTATCGGAAAATGCTATTTCCTTAAAGTCTATGAAAATATCTTGGAAATTGTGGAAATAATTCAGATACCCGTTTTAAGAATTCGAAATATATTAAATAAATACTGAATATTGTACAATAAAAACAAGTATTCGAATTGACGAGAAATTTACGTTTAAACAAACCATTGTAATCTTGTATTTGATCCTTTCACGAAACCTTATCATACAGTAAACCTTTTTACATATGTAATTCGCTTGCAACATAATCGTTATAAATCAGAAATTTATAATCGTTATAGTTTAATTTTTCGCGTAAGTGCATCTATGCATATATGTACATACGTACTATGTACATACACATAACTATAATCGCGTTCACATAAATGTACATAGTTAAATGATATCTTTCCCACTAAAAACTTCAAGTATAACCACAGAGGATTAACGAGATGAACAACATGTTTTAACATACACACATGGAGAGCAACTGGAAGGGTTTTCTTTGGTTCTCTCGATCTTTTGCAACAGTGCAATATATCTTAAGTTTTTTTCAAAATGTACATCTCAACAATTAGATCAAACAAATGACATAAAAATGGTCGACGAACTTATATACCACAAACATCATTTGTACTCTACAAAATCGTCTCTTTAATCTACCATTATTATCGCACCTATCACCATCCTTTTTATAAATATATAATAAAAATAATATTTCTTAGGTATTAGTATTTAAGACTACATACTCGGTTACCGTTAATATATTTTTTATATATATATGTATGTGCATATATGTAAAATGTTTGCATCCAAGTATAATCCCTTAAAAATACTATCATTCGTTTACGCCTAATAAAATTTACAACTGATCGATCACCATGTTGACGATCGAGAGTTTTATCTGTGCTCTAGCTTTCTTAGGTAGTCTGTGTGTGTAGGGTGCAAGTTTGCGCAAGAAGTATCTGACTTCGCTTTTAATAGGCATAATTGTTCTACGTATTGTCCCTGACACCTTCTTGCGAGGTGTCGGCCTAACTTCCTTCGGGGACAAAGATTCCACCTCCTCAAAGTCTTGATAAAAATGATCGTTGTGATTCACATTATCAGCTTCTTCGTCTAATACTTCCAACGAATGCGGTAAAATCATCTCCTCGTGCACATTTATTTCTTGAGCGGTCATTTTATCCTCAGTCTCCTCAGGCGAGATCGATATAAATTCGACAAAATTCTTGTGTTCATCCTGATTGTCCGGTTTAATCATAGGCAGCGAGTCCGATGTTGTTCCATCATTTATCCATACCTGGTGCTTTGTATTGATCTCATTAGAGGTAGCAGGAGTATGAATGGTTTTCGTTTTGGTTGGTTTCTTGTTTATCTTTACCGGTTTCTGAGGCTCTTGTCCAGGAAGATTAATTTTGATCAGCAAACCTGGAGGGATGCTGGATAAACTGTGAACTGGGATAGGATCTCCTAAGTTTGATATGTCCCCAGCAAATGGCAAGATTACTTTCTTTATACTTCCCTGTATATTATTCGTGATATTCGTGATATTCGGTGCAACGTTGTTAGCTATCGCGATTGGTTGAATCTGATCCGCGAATTGAATCTTCCAATTGGAATTCGGCGGAAGAGGCAGCTTCCTTATCATGCGATTCTCAATATTATTTGGATCTGGTCTTGGAATGTTGATAAGCGTCGGTCTTTTAGACTTACCACGTTTCTTGGCGAGAGGAGTAGGCTTATTATCTACCTTTGGTTTTTTACTAGATACTAACGGTCTTGTGAACCCTTGTCTTTTAATTCCCTTAGCAGTATTGGAACAATTAGATTCCTCCACAACTTCTGGTTCCTCTTCAATTTGTTCAATAGGATTAACAAAGTCTACTTCTGACACATCTTTTATAGTTGGAACCGCATCGCAAGATCCTACTTTGTGGAAGCTTTCCCCTGTTTGAAAGTGTTTAGAGCAAAGCACTAATTTCCTTATCTGATTAGGAGACATTTTCAATAGCTCCTCTCTACCCAGAAACTGGCACCACCTCAAACACCTGCCGATCTCGTACGCAGGAAAGGGATGAAACTTATACCTCTCCAATTTGTTTCTAGGATCAGACCTTAATCTGCCACAGGCAGCACAAGCTTGGCTGTCCAGAACAGCTGGTGACAGGGGTTCCAACTTTTTCGGCTTCTCCAGAGACACGTAGCTCTTTACATCCACAAACTCCATAATATACTGTTCAGGGCTCTCCAGTTGATCGGCATTGCGAATATTAGGAACAGCATTGTCTATCAACCTGTTTGTGTAACCAGACATGAATTGAGAATCGTCGAAATGTTTTGAACAAATGTAACAGAACAAAATCTCTTTTCTGGTCAGTCTATAGTACGAATCAACCCCTACAAAATCTAGCCATTTCAAGCAACGAAACTCCTCTCCAGGAAAATGATGGAAGGTTGCACCATCGTAATCCGCGCTTGGTGGATCACGACGGGAATGACCACAGAGTACGCACGTTATGTTATACAAGCTTTGCTTGGGATCATAGACTGTAGGCACAGCGGTACCATTTAGCCTGTCGAAGTAATCGTTCAGGAAGTCCTTCTTGTCGAAGTGCTTGGAGCAGACCATTCGTTGGAGCAGCTGCTTCTTCGTGAGCTTGTACAGATCCTCGCGGCAACAGAACTCTAGCCACTTCCTACACCTGATCTCGTCGTTGACGGGGAACCCGAAGAACATGTACTCCTCTTCCCTGTTGTTGGGATTCATGCGTGAACGGCCGCACACGACGCAAGGGTGCGGCATTTTCTCGGTTGCTTTTGTCCTCGCGTTTTCGTCAAATGAAAAATATCATCTTGACATATGCACGCAACGATGGAGGTTATCTCTGATTCAGAGAATTTTTCTGACGACTGTCACCGGAAAGTTTCGCATTCCAAACGACCCTTAGATGATCTTTTCGTAGGTTTTCTGTAGACGATACAATTTCAGGTTACTCGTGCTATAAAATTCAACGATAAAATACAACGACCCCTTCATTCTTTTCGATCCTTCGCATGCGACCAGATTTCGATGTTCTCATGAATCGCTGCGTTTCTGAGCGAGATTAAAATTGTAAGATTTCATTCGGACACTTTTACTCTGAAAGGAAATGCTGCGGGCTCACTTTCTTCACGGTTTATTGCACTTGTTGCGCCTTCTTCGTAACCTCGGAGAGGTTATGTTACTGGTCACAGCGTCGTCTCACCTAACCTTCTGTGAAACAGACCCTCCCCTCAAGTTGGTAATCCGCGAACTGCGAACTAACCTAACGTTGTATGTAAAGAGTAAACTGACTGTCAAAGTGGCTGAGTTGTGGCAAGAAAAATACTCACGATGGCAGAGAATTCAAGCAATCCATATGACATTAATGGACAGCACTTTAATCCTGATATGTACTTCCACAAATTGTTAAAAGTAAGCTCGAAATTTTCATAGGATTTTTGTAATATATTGTTATAAATGTTATTTTTACTCTGACAGGAATGCACTTTGAAACAAATCATGGATCATGAGTCAGAAATAATAAGGAACGCTCAAACATTGCACTCGGATATGCAGACGCTTGTGTACGAGAATTATAATAAATTTATATCAGCCACAGATACTATCAGAAAGGTAAACAACTCATATAGCATCTACCGTGTTTGCTATTTAATCCACAGAGCATCCTTCTTCAATGTAGATGAAGACTGACTTCAAAGAAATGGAAGAGAGCATGGATATGCTAGCAAAAAATATGGATAGTATTACATCCTTTTCGGAACAGATTTCATCGACTCTTCAGGGCGCCAGACAGCAGATTGCCAAACTGTCTTCCGTTCATGCCCTCTTGAAAAAGTTACAATTCCTCTTCAACTTGCCTGGCAATTTGAAAGACGAAATGAACGAAGAGAATTATGCACAGGTTTATATATATATATATATCTCTCTCTCTCTCTCTAAACTGTATAATCGATTCTATGACTCTTCGATTCGACTGGGTAATTTCTTATTCTTTCAGGCAGTACAGGATTACATTCATGCACAGCGTGTGTTAAATCAGTACGGCAACTTACCCTCTTTCCAAGGAATACAAAAAGACTGCGAATTTATTTTAGAAGAGCTCAAGGCAAGACTGAGAAAACAGTTCTACAAGAGCAACTCGTCGACCAAGGCTTTAGCTGAGAACGTGGATCTCCTCTTACAGCTGAAAGAACCAGCCGATTCCTTGTGCACCGAATTTTTAACGAACGCGTGCGAGAAACTGACGCAACAATTACACAATCTGAAAGACATGTACGAGAACGACATCACAGAATTCGTAGGTATGGCTAGTTACGGGTTCCTCAGTGATCTATGCTTCATCGTTGGATCCTACAACGATCTCTTCGTGGACAGACTGCCGTCCGAAGACAACGACCTCTCGGACGATTTTGAAACGAAAGCTATCATGCACCTGAACAATTTCATTATGGAGAACATGATGAAATACTTCGAACTGATTGGTAAAAGGGTAGAGAATGTGTCTGACACGGCGGTTCTAGTCGGAGCCTTGGATAAATTCCACAGGAGATTGCAAGCAGTGAACATGCTGTGCAAAGAGACAGACTTTGTAAGGTACTAGACAGAAACATCTCCGAATAGAGATCAAGAGAATCGTCCAACACATTTCCTCTGTTATCAGAATAGGCACAGACATCGTGGTCAATGCAGGCAGAAGACAATGTCGCAATCATTTAGACAATTTGAAGCAGCACTTGAGCGAGGGACTCGGCAAAGTTAGGCAAACAGTGGCGACTAAGGTCTCCCAGGACGAAGATGGTAGCTTGGCGGAGCTCCAAGCCTTGCTCGTCATGCCCACCATAGAAAAAGTCAAGGGAGTTCTGCAGGACTTGCTGGTTCGTCTTGGAAAGATCCTCAACAAGGGATTGATCGGGACGAGAATTTTATTCGGGATCGGGTTCTCGAAAGTATCTGGATTATTCTCAATAATCCTGAAAACTCTCCGGAATCACCATATATTCGAGAATCCCGAATAAAATATTCCACTCGTCCCGACCTGACATTTTCGGATTCTCGCACGCCTCTAGTTTTCTAGCAAATTAAAACAAAATTCAATTTCAGGTGTTCCTGCAACCAGATCTGTCGTTCAGCTCGAAAGCACAGTTCCTCCACAACTTCTGCGTGGACGAGGTCAGAGAAGGGTTGATAGTGGGATTTCTACACCATCTGATGGCAACAGCGAGTGGATTCTGTGCTGGATCCGACGTCCCGAAGTGCCCACCCACCCTCCTACTTCTGTTGAGTAAAATGTGCATCGAGTACAAAGAGAATAACGTGAAATACCTGGTGAGGAGCGGCAAAATTGATCCAGAAACCGTGAAGCCATGAAACTATAATGCTATTCTACTTTTAGCTCTCTACGACCGACGAGCTGTTCAACATCGACCAATACACCTGCTCGGGGAATGTAATTACACCAGACTCAGAATTATGCGAGAAGTTCCAGGAAGCTGCACAGAACTTGTTAAACCATTACGTTCGCATTCAAGGATTAGCGGTGTCGCGACTGATAAGGAAATCGGTGGAGACCAGAGATTGGTTGCACACTATTGAACCGAGAACTGTGAGGCCTGTGATGAAGAGGATAGTGGAGGACGTGACGGTGATCGATTCTCAGGTCGCTGTTCTATATGATGACACAGAGGGCCAGGTCGACAGAAGCAGCGACAGCAGCAGGAAAACTCATAGGTAATATCGGTCAAATATAAGGGGACTGCAAATGTTTTGCACGAAATCTTTTGTACTGACCTAACATTTCTCCCATAACGTCGTGTGACTTTGGGAGACGCTAGGGAGGAACTAGAGCTACTTTGCTTCCTTCCTGAACGGTTTCCCTCGCGATTGGACGGTGTACGAGATTAGGGGGACAGACACGCGACGTTAAGGGGGTCATGGAAACCGTGTCATCTCTCGACTAACCGTGGGACTGAATTTCCAGCGTGAGCGTGTCGAGGCGTCATTACAGGACCAGTTTATCATCCTACACTCCCAGCCACATAGACTCCTCATTGGCCAGCAACATTCACAAATTGTTCTCCGAACGGATCGAGATCTTCTCGTCCGTCCAGTTCAACAAGACCTCGATCCTCACCGGGATCATCAAGATCAGTTTAAAGGTGAAATACTTTTAGCAGACAGAGTACTGGGTAATAGAGAGACAGGTGCTGGTCGACCGGCCACAATGATAAAATGGCACGGCCATTATCCACTTTGCACGACGCGAAGATACCTTGTTCTTCTCTCCTCGCGTTGCGCGTTGCATCGCCCGCGTTGCGTATCGTTGCATACTACGCAACACGAGGCCACGCTACCGAGAAATGATCGGCCAGGCCCAATAAAACACCGGTTCCTTTGTATTTATAGACATTCCTAGAATGCGTCAGATTACGGACGTTCAGCAAGTACGGGCTGCAACAGATCCAGGTCGACACGCACTACCTGCAGCAGTACCTGTGGAGATTCGTCTTCGACGAGGAGTGAGTTCCTCTCTATACCGTCCAAGTTCAAAAATCCATGTCTCCAAGGCCAGTATATCTTTTAACACTAGAACTATCAGACGTAAAGACTGGTCTGAGATTCTTTCATTCAACGATCATTGAAATTATAAAGATGCTTTTGTGGGAAATTATTGAATAAATTATTGAATAATTTTTATAAATAGATTGCGGACTTTATGCAGTACTATCGACGCCCAAAATGTTTATATTGTATAAAGATCCGTAGTCTATTTATAAAGGTTCGTAGATCTAGTGTTAAATGGTTCTGGCAATGGGACCAATTTGTCGAAGGGACTTTAATGAATGCAATTTTTGTTTCTAGCGTGATGCACCGGTTGCTGGGCGAGATACTTGGTAGCGCAATGCACAGATGTTTGGACCCGATCTTAATGGATCCGAACGTGGTCGAAGTTATTTGCGAAAGAGGATGAATGGCCGAGAGGAGACGGCTATAATGCATCAAGAGCTCGATTGTCGCTACGTTACACACTGTCTTTTCTAGCGTATACCGTATTGTTCTCTGTTATTACTCGATGTAAGTGAACGCGTTATTTTACATCGTATATTCTTGTAGATATATTTGGTACGTGGTGATTCTGACGGGGAACCCTGTACATTCCACGAATAAATTTAATGGCGAAGACCTGTGGCGGACCTTCTCTCTTCGGATCTAATTAATTTCTCTATCCTTTTATTCGTTTCGTGCGGCGATCCTCGCCCACGCGCGAACACGTCGTGAACCGCCTAACACGCGAATAGCACGACACGCTGTGTGTAGTTTCTGTCCTCTGTTCCCTTACCCATTGATCCCTCTCCTTTTCTTCGGTCTCCCCACCCCGATCCCGGATAAAATAAACTCATCAAAGTCTTTAGTACGCTATAAGAAGCCCAGGGTCAAATGATTCTAATAAGTCTTAATTCTCTGCTACATTCTGCTCTTTTGAACCTTACTATTTATCGCGTAAATCTCGGCGATGCACTCTTATCCCCATTTCGCTCTATAATTTTCCTTTATTTTATCCGGCAGCAAAAGTTCCACAAACAAGTCTTAATTTTCTGCTATATTCTCTGTTCCTCAATTTTTCCTCCATTTCAATCAGTACACGATACACCCAGTTGAAGATTGAGTCATTATTAAAATTATTAAAAATTTCTTTTATTAAGCTGAAATTAATGCACTGATGCCCTTAAATATTTTTAATATATCCACTGCTTTAAATTGTACGTACCCATTTAAAATCTGCAATCTAGTCATTATTGATTTATAAAATGTAGTAGATATACAGAAAGTGATGGAGATTATTTTCGATGGTAGAACGTACTTCGACTATTTGTAAATGATCGACAAATTCGAGAAGGAAGGGCTACGAACGAATTTTTGCACCTAATAAAATATGGAAGGGTTGTTCAACGGATCGACCGTTCGATGAACGAACGCGTCGCACAAATGTGCAAAGAATAAATGGGACAAGAGCTTATAACGTATATGGGGTTCTGCCGTACCCCCTTGGCAGTGGCTCGAGTTAATTCGAACTTCCTCTCGTTGGATGAGATTCATTCTCCGAGTATCCGGCGTGGGCCTACGCACAGCATTCTACCCAATTTAATAAACTCTTCTAAATTACTCGGGCCGGGGCCGCGGCCGTTCCCTCGTTCAATCAGCAATTTTCCCTGGAAATCCATGGAAAATCCTCTGGAATTTCCCTCCGACTAGGATTAAATCATGTCGCCGTCGTCCCCGAGGCCATCCTCAGTCTCCGACAACATTTACATTTACATTTACACAGAGATTCCAACTCGCCGTAGCCAGCCGGAGAGACAGAGTTTTTCCTTTTCCTGTGTATACATATCGTGTTTCGATAACCAAAAATACAATGCAAGACCTTCTGGCGGCCATGTATGTCGAACAACTAAATAGACAAACGTAGATCCCTCGATCGGCTACGAATCGATATCATTGCCGGGCTGGCATATGTGGCACACATGATCACAGAAAACACCTGTGCACGTGCGACTTCCGTACGAGAGGCTGCGTTCGAAGCACACACGGGTGTCCATTCCAGCTCAAAACTGCGATACAGAGTGTTCGATAATGTTCCACTGCGTTAACTTTGTGTTTTAAACAATTCTTTCGAAGATCATTCGATTGTACACACGGTAATCGTTATCTGGAGGATTGAACGAGGATTGCTAGCGAACCCTGAGGAACATATGGCCCCGACCATGTCGCAAAGTGAGTTTACAATCTTGACTTCGATCTTGCCTCATAAAGCGTTTTACTACGCGAAAACCAGTCTATACTTCGCAAAACACCTGGCGCACATTTTCAATATATGAACGTTGCTTGGTTCAAGGTTAAACGTCCGTTTATCTTCAATGAAGATAGTGAACCTATAAGTATCTTGTAGTGAAATTATTTTCTTTGAGAGACTGCAAATTCAAGTATTTACAAAATCTTTCAAAAATTTTTCTCGTAAACTGCCATAGATTTGAAGATTGAGTTGGCGGCATTCACAGCTCCATAAAACTGACAATTAATAATTAGAATTTTCCCACCGGAGGAATATAGACTTGGAAAACATTTTCTGTTCCTACGCAGTGTCTTGAACGATTGATACAATCCCAATTATTGCGGAGTAGTAAGGTGATCTATTTACGTAAACATCCGCCATTGTCCCGGAACATCGTCTTTCAGAGCCTGCGTAATGAAAGAGCGAATTAAACGAGGTAGATCGAGTGAATAGGAATGACGAGTGGCCGCGTCTTCTACGGTTAACAGGTTGAGTCTAGAGGGAGTTGGGGATCCTAATCGATGCACAATGGATCGTCAGCACCAACGGCAACAGGGATTGTGTCCTAATAAAAGGTGGTGCTCGTAGCGCCCATTGCCGTCCGAGTTACGTTCGAAAAAAACCTGGACAAAATGTGCCCGCATGAGAAAATCCGACGGGTCACGGATCAGGCATAGGCGAAGCAATGATCATTATGGAATAGTCATGCTATTTGAAAGTGCGAGCTCTGTCGGAGCACATTCGGCGGGATACGGGCACCGCGCCTTGTGCACACGCGTTAATCAGCCAGCTCTCCTCTATCCTCTATCCTCTTTTATTCTCTTTGTCCGTTCGTCGTCAATTTGCACGACGGACCTATTCACGGGTCCTTCGACCAATTATTCGTCCCGGCGCGGCGACATTGTTTCCACTCGCCCCCCGTGGCATAACCGTGTCGAACCGATCGAAAAACTCGCACGGAAGCCGATGATTCATGCGACAGATGAGCGCATTGTTTAGTCTGATAAATCTGTTTGAGGAACTCTCTCTGCCTTGCCAGCGATCAAGACGATTTCGCTCGTTTGTTTGAGTACCTCTGGACTGCGCACCGCGGGACAAATTTATGGTTGCAGAGATTGAGGCGGAGAAATACGAGATACCGCGCTTCGCTGATAACTAGACTGCGGATCTTTATGCAAAATATAAATTTTCTGCGTCTGTTGCGAGTAATAGCAACTCGGGACTTTATTTCCTTCTTTAATAATTTTGGTAGGTCCAGTCTTCTTATCGCGTTATTTACCGGTGATTATTTCATAATTTTTGAAAATCTGTGGTCCGTGGCTAAGGATATGTTAATAAAATCCTCCATCAGTAACAACAATTTCAACCGTGAACCAACAACTCGCCCCTAATAACGCCTCCTGTATAAACATTACAATTATTATTATTAACAATGTCAGTTGGTAAAACGAGCCCTATACTTCACTTTTTAATAGCCGCACATATGCTAATAGCTTCAAATTCGAATAGAAGTATAATCTCAAATTCGTTCGAAATATTGAAAAATGTGGTACCTAGTTGCTTTATAACGAGGACAATATTACTTTTTGCAGATAAATCACAAAATTCTATCATTGAAGATATTTCAATTTGTGACCATAACAATGGGCGCGAAATTCAAACGCACGTTGTTACGCTCGCAAATTAGACTATCTTCCCAACAGACGTCTCGAGATATAGAACAAATAACCTACGGACGCTCGGCTAATCGATGACACGAAAACAAGATATCGAACCTAACAGTCCTGGAAAACAACCTTTGAAGAGTGACCAATGCAAGAGATAAAAGCAAGCGAAACGAGGGAACAATGTCAGAGGAAAATTCGAACTTTAGCCCCCCCCGAGGCGTATATATTTCGGTTTGAATTTGGAGAAACACAGTCGACCAGCAATTGTCGGGGACGGAAGAGCTCTCGACGTGAAACTGTCTCGGACACTCTCGATCATTGTTGATCTGTTTGCTAAGTAGTGGTGCCGTAGGTGATCGATCAGAAATTCACCTCGGTACGATTACTTTTCATGCAGGCACGCAAAGACCACGGTGGACATCAGGGGCAAGCGGCTGTTTTCGCTTCCAAGTTCGCGGTTGTTCGATATTTCGACTAAACTAGGGATAATTATTGTTTATTAAACTTTTGTTACTTACCAATTGTCGATGCACTGTTCAAAGATTGCCAAGTTCGAAGGTGGTTGCACTCGGGAACAACATCGACAGCAAATCTCTGGATAACTAGTCTATTGGCCGTTTTTCTAACAAATAAATTCGATTCGACTGATTGTTATTGTCACTTTGAAAGTATTACTGGTATATAATGCAATTTACTGCCCTAATTATCGGAAATTTTAGCTGAGAAATGGCTGATAATGGCGCGGAAATCTCACCTCCGAAAACACCACCGCTGAACCGGAAGGGGAACCTCTCGACCAATCAACGACGAGTCGGGCGAGTCCGCGATTCTCAACTGCGCACCACTGGGGTCAAATCAAGACTTGAAGGGAGACGTTCGAAAAGCAGACTCGGTATAAACGACAATGTTTACATATTTACTTCAACCTATAAACAATTACTATATACAATAAAATCGATCGAATGTATTATTACAATAAAAGCAACAATAAAAATCCTTGTAAACCGTGATATTATTCCACAGTTCTAATTTATTCCTAACCAATTACCTGACCAATTTCGAGGCATGTAGCGTATCATCGCGCACAGAAATTGGACCGGCAATAAATAAAAAGTGAAAGGTGAATCGGAGAGACAAACTGACCGAAAATAGAATAACGCTTGTCCTTTTGTCATCTATAATTTCTGGTTTGGATGAAGACGAATGAACCGAGTGGGCAGAGAAGCGGTTGTTCGTTGGAACCGGAAGTGGCCGAGCGAGCGATCGAAGCTTCGGTTCCCGCGCATTCGGTTCGCGCGGGCCTTTCGAATTCGGCCGCGGCACGGCGATGGCGGCGGGGCGGGGGGGGGGGGGGGAGAGAAAGGTTGAAAAGCACTGTCATAGAGGGAATCTAGCAGACGATCGTGTCGTTAGCCGCGCGATTCGATTCGTGCACGAAGGCGAGGCAATAAAGACTCGGGCCTGCCCGGTGAACGGTTTGATAACAAGCGGGTAGGAAGGCATTGCACATGGGAGACGCATATTCCCCGTCGGTTGCCCGGACCCATTCAGTGACGCGATTCTTCACTGTCCGGCACTGATTTCAATTGGTAAATTGATTTGGAACGTCGGCGCGCTGGAGAGAGAGACCTGAAAAAAATAAGAGAGCGACAAAGAGAAAAGTAGGCACACACGGAGAGCAGCGCGGAGAAACGACGGCGGTGGTGGCCAGTGGCAGTGCCTCTCTTGCGAACCGTTAATAGGTACTGAACGCTGCTTGAATGCTTAATGCACCGAGCTTCTAGGATTAAATTGACCAATCATTTCCCGCCGCGGCAAGGAGCGGCCAATTACAGTCCTCGTCCGAGTATATTAAGCCAATCAAGAACAGTTTATCGCTCAGTCGTCGGTCTGCCGTCGTGACGCGAGTGTCGTGCGCGTGCGTGCCTGCTTGCCTGCCGCCCGCCCGCCTGCCTGCCTGCCTGCCTTGCCTACTGTACTCAACTGCGAGAAAAACAATTTGAAAAACATGTTGATAGTCTCGTGGTACAAGGGAGAAAATCGCGTGAGAAGAAACCGCGACAGAGACAAAAGCCGATCATCGTTTTTCCTCTGTCATCGCGAGCCGATCGCCGACGCGCGCGCGCGCCGATCGCGATCTACAACCGCGCACTTGTCGCTACCATCACCATCTCGTTCAGTGATTAGACCACCGGCAGTCGTTCTAAATCGTACGTACCGCGATTCGAATCCCTTGAGAGCCGGATCGTGACCGAGAGATCGGTCCGTAAATCGAACCGATATATTTTTCCACGGCACCACGTGGAACAAAGGACTGTGCACACGCGGGAAGGGAACCACGTGAATATTACCCGGGGAACGCACGCTAGACGATGCGAGCCACGGGACCCCGTACATATTACGGTAATTAATGTTCATTCACTGTCTCGCTGTTAATGGTGTTTCGTATTTCGATCCCTCGGGATCGGGTGTACCCTCTCCCCCTACCCCCCCCCTTCCTCTCCGTCGTTCTCGTTTGAATCTTTTCATTCAGCGGACGACCATTAGCCTGTTAACCGGGTGATTTTCTGATTGTGGACACTTAACGATTCGTAGTTCGTTTAGCAACAGTGGAATTATTCTATTGAATATCTTCCGTTGGTATTATTCGTCGAGAAATCGTCGTGAGTCAACGACGATTCTGTGACAATGGAGTATAGTTCAAGATGCAGTTGAATAACTAAATAAGTTAAATTGATAGGAAACGGCAGTTGTTCGAACCGGTGAAGTTGTACTCGAATTAACTCGTCTTATCCGGTTAACAGGTTAAGGTCCGTCTCTCGGCCAGCGAGAGAATAGTGTAGTGTTAACGATATATTTACATATTGTACATATATTTTCGAAATGATATTCCCACCGTCATTCGGATACCGAATAGAGAACAGTGATTCCAAGGAAAACGCACCGTGTTATTACGTTAATAAGTGCGGAAGAGCGCGTCAATGTCCACTAGTGTCGAATAGAAGCTAAAGGTCATGAGATTTCCTCCGATTGTTCGGCAGAGACCCGGCACGCGCGCTCCTCGGTCGATAAATATCGTTATTTTTTTCGGGAACGGAGAGACCACTATCGCCGTTATCATTCGGGACAGATAAGTTTCTGAAACATACGGTGCATATTTCACGTCTGACTATAGATCGGCTTGTTTATAATCGTGTCGTCATTTTCCCGGGCACTGTGCTCGCAAACAAGATTAATTCACGACCGGTGTCTCCGTCGATAAACATAGAGAACCATCCGCGGAATCGTCGCGGACCTCGACAAATTAATAATTAAATCGGTACTCCACTTATTTTAGCTTCGTGACATTTATGTAAATAATTTCCATCGCATCGTTAGACCATTAAGGTTATGTTGAAAATCGTTGCATTAGCACAGTCATCTTTTTCTTTTGGTTCTACATATACGTCTTTATTGCTTTGTACATTGTAATGGGTTTCGCACGGTCAATTTACGCATACGGGGTGTCCCAGTATTCACGATACAATAGGAATCAGTTTGATCTACGGGATAGATTCTATCCCAAAACATTTAATTTTTATCTTATTGTTTTTTTACGGAACATTAAACTATGTATGTCGGGACACCCTATATGCAGATTCGCGAGTATCTCTCAAACCGGACACACGTATCGAGGCCTCGAGAAACGTTTCCCTGGAAAACAATCGAATCGTTGTTACCTCGTTACGATGATTTTTGCTGTCGGTCCGATCTCGCGGGATCGAGCATTGCAATTAGAGATTGCATTTTGTTGCCCGCTGGAAAATGTGGCAGTACACATTAACAGTTCGGCTTTATCTTCACGACTTCTTGACCCTTCGCGGGACGATAGCGTGCAGAGACCACGAGTAATTGCCGAGGGAAGCTCGTCTGGTACGAAATACATCTATGCTAACGGTCCTCCGGGTCTTCCACGTCGAGGCGGGTCATCAATTTCGAAACGCGAGCCCGCGCGATCTCTGGCCATTTTTTCCGTAACGCATGTGCACTCGTACGCTTTGACTCAATATTTGCGCATCGAATTATGGCTGGACGAAAGCGCAAAAATTAGAGACGAACGCTTAGGGCCCCCCCTTCTTCCAAACCGCGCCATTTTTGTTGAAATTAATTAATTGTGCGAGGCATAGTATGAATCAGCAATTGTACAGCAATCTTTTTTTATCTCATGTGGAATCCTGTCATGTTCTATAATTTATTCATATACTGTTAGCACCTTGTCGTATGATATCAAGTCGGACTTGTAATAGAGTATTTTAATTCGAGATAAAATGAAATAAATGACGGGGCAAGAGGTTAAAATATGCATTAAGATCCCCGAAAGTTCTCGGTGCCATCTTGCCAAGGGCCAAATCGGTTTTTGCTGGCCCGGAGGGCCGTCTATCCCCCGCCGTTTCCCGGAATCCCGTCATCCACCCACAATTTGTGCATCGTTGCCTAATAAGTTGACGAGCTATTTCGCGAGCGTCCAGAGGGAGCCGACATTAACAGAAATTAGCGTTAATTGGTCTGCTCCCCCTCTTCCGTCCCCCCTCCCCCGAGCCGATCTCTTGCGTCTTCCCCTTTTCTGCAATTCCCTTCGTCTCTCCCCCGATCTTTTTCCGCTTTCGTCTACACTCCCCTCTCTTCGTGTCTCGTCTCATCATCCCCTCCCCCACATTCACTGACAAAGGGGAGCGCACGATGCGTTACGCGCCAATTTTTATTACACTTTGCAGAATCATGTAGCCGATAGCAGACCTAATCCTATAAATTTCTTTTACTAACAGCTTAAAATATTTTCAGTTTTGTCGCGCGAAAAGTAACAACGGTGGCCAATTGATCGGGAGGACCTTTATTTACTCTCGGTAATTAGTACTCTTTCCACTTAAAAAGTTTCTATTAACACGTTGAGTGCCTACCCAGCAGTCTCAAACATTCCATAAAATCAAAGTAATTTATCGTATAGAATAAAAATCGAAAAATGAAGAGTCGCTCTATAAGTGGCGTTCAACGTGTTAAGACAATGTTACTAACGCAAACTTCAATGCGCTTTTGATTCCCCGTAGATGAGGCGTTACAATCAGGATTAAAGTCTCGTGAAGAACGCTATGCATCACGTTCGTAGAATAAGAGGATACGGAATTCGGTTGTCGTCGGCTTTTTCTTTTGGGCCAACGAAAAAATCCGTCGCCGAAAATGTACGGGCCGCAATGTGTGCAAGCTGTGCGACAGAAGTCTTCCGGCAGAAGACGCGGCCACGCGCCTTGCCATGCTCGCAGCATGTCCGGCTAATCCGCTTCGACTTAATGCGGCTTTGCATTTTAACGCGGCGCGGCGTGCGTCCTCTTTGTTTGCGACTGGCCTGGCGAACGACTGAGAATTTCTCCTCGGCCCTATCTGGCTTTTTCTTTTGATTTCAGAGGAGCTGTATACTATCCTAAAAAGCTGTGGCGTCGCTGCGTGCCTCTGCGAGACGATGAATACGCCGTTTCACCGACCGAGAAACATGAAAGAGACGCCCGGGTCAGAGAAATCAAAGATTCGATTGTGGCCTCGGCTCCTCCTTATCTCCGGCACTCGCATTTCCGTGAGCGATACTACCCATCGCGCGATTCATCCTCCGTTCCGTTGCGTTTCGTTCGATGGATCGAGTATTAACCCCTCGCTGTTAATTGGGACGCGTGATAACGCCCGGTTACAATATTGCAAAGCTAACGAGGGGCATTTGGTAACGTTTATAGGGCAGGTCGCTAAATTTGTTAACGCTCTTTATCTACCGGAAATCTATTAACTCCTGACACTTGATTAAAATCGCCGGTAGGTACCGTATTGAAGATAGAAACCGTTGTCAGCCTCTAATTAAAACAATTGCTCATCCCCCAGGGTTCAGGCTACACAAGGGACTCGGCTGCCAGCAAGAAAGAACGAGCCAACTCAGTTACATTCCACTCCTTTTCATCCTCCTGTTCCGCTATATACTCTAGTGACTAGGGTGACAGAATTAAAGGTTCCAATTTCTAACGTAACAATGTTCTATTAATATTCTACGAATCCTAACCCGTTCATAAGTACTAGTGCCGCAGGAGTGGATAGGTTTGGTTAGAAATTGCCACATCTCCTGCTGCTCAAGTGCTTATCAATAGGTCGGGGCGCGCATCTCAATCGTAAAACAGAAAATCCGATCACGTAAACGAAACGATTAACGTGTCCCGTGTACAGACAGAGATCTTCGATCAACGGCGAACACGAACCCGGCGACTGTGAACAAACAGATTGGGAGCCACTGATCCATGGTAACGTAAATTACATCACGTTTATTCAAGGGAACCGGGTTAACGATCGGCTCATCGGTGAATCGATCGGACCCGAGATTCGACACCGGGTGTTGACTCACGTGATCAATTTGTTCTTCCGTTTTGCAGCGCAGCCGGATAGAGGATGCCAGGCCAGGCGCAGCCGATCGGCTGTTAACGATACCAAGGACGGACAACGTTAACAGAGATTGTCAACAGCGAGTGTCTACAGCTCGAGTATTCCCGGCTGCGTCGCGGAGACGTGCATTCGGTCCAGATGCGTGTCGCGCGTCGAAATCCTCTACAGACGCAACAGGTTTCACCGAGGGGCTGCTCGAAATTTCTCGGAGACGAACGCGCGCGCGAGAGAGAGAGACAGAATCGAGCGGGAAGAAGGAATGAGAGAAGCAAGAGCGCGGTGGGCGACTTTAATGACTCGTCGAGGTCGCTTCAATGAGTACCACTGTGTGTCATCGCGTCATTATAGCGTGTATATGCGTCTGCATGCATGTAGTACCACGTCCGGGCTAATAATTATACCGTGTGTCTTACTATCGACACCGGTACCATGACATATTGCTTTTACACGCTGCCGGGCCTCTGTTGTGATCTCCCATTGTTCTCTTGGTAAATTTCTAATCCACGGTGTCGCTGTGACGGTTGCTAATTAAATAATTATTTCGGAGAACATTTTGTCCGGCAACGAGTAATCCTTATCTGGTAAATAGGCTAACTTAATTGACTTAAGACTTCTGTCCGTTTCGTTGAACGATTACGGTGCACACAGTCAATGCGTCACGCAATATCTACCGGGCACAGAGTATTCTTAAGTCGATTATCTAATCTCCCGGCGAATTACCAGCGAAACGTGGGCAAGTTGTATTAGGGTTTCCCTCGGTCTCCTTAATTATCTATTAATCACCCGTGGCCGGCCGGTCGTTCGTTTCGTTTCGTTTCGTTTCGGAGAGCCCGGCCGTTTCCTCCGCCTGTTGCTAACGAGTGGAAACGTTTTATAGTTCCGTCCCGATGTCTTCTACATTCGTGCCAATTGTTTTTACTGCCCCGGACGATTCATGGATGCCAGCAAGAGCGAGGACGCACGTACGCTACCAACAAGGGCGCTCATTATACCTCAAAAGAGAATGGGCTCTGTGTAGTGGCGCTGAAGTACCCCGATCGATACTTCTTTCTTCGAGGAGGATACGAAACGGCTCCTTTATCGGCGTGTAGACCTTCTGCCCCGGGAAAGACGAGTTTACTCGTCGGTCCTCTTCCCGCGACTTTCTACTCTGTCTCGGCTTATGATTAATGACTAAGATAGCGGAAACAGAGTTCTCTTCACTTCGTAAATCTTCTGAACAAATTAGAGATACCGTGTAAAATTATTGGCTGTATGGAAAAATATTTCAAACACATGTTGTAATAATTCAACCCGAGCATAGGCATCCAGGTGTACAGGTACCTATTTTTCACATTTCCTTTAACAATACAGTCAATAATTTAATAGTAATTGTAATTAGTCACATTAGGAGACGCGCCTTGTGTGTATAAGGAAGAATAACCGTTATATGAACTCAGACGTAGATATAGATCAACCGTGAAATTGTCCGGGTTCTAAACGAATTAGAATCGTGTGACAATTAATTAGCAATGAATAATAATGTGTGATCTGTTTTGTAGGGGTCGGGGATCAAGAAGGCGATACCCGGACGAGTCTACAGTGATGATCAAGAGCGTGATAGATACAGAAATAAATCCTAACCCGTTCCTAAGTACTAGTGCCGCAGGAGTGGTTAGGTTTGGTTAGAAATTGCCACATCTCCTGCTGCTCAAGTGCTTATCAATGGGTCGGGGCGCGCATCTTTATCAGAAAAATAAAACGTTCGAAAATACCCAAACCGTGAACAACGGTCGACCATGTATTCATCAACTTATATTTACATTATTACCTTTATTTAGTGACTGTAATTGTTTAAAATATGAAATAAAGAATAAAAAGGAGAACAGAACAAACCGTTGAACACTATATCACCGTAAAAAATGTAAAAAAATAAGGGTTGGAGGAGCTGGGATTTGAACCCAGGACTTTCAGCATGCGAAGCAGACACTCTACCACTGAGTTACACCCCCAAGTGCTTTAGATTTGTTTCAAACATGGTAGATGTGCTTCTGAGATGGTCTAGGATTTTTTATAACGGGAAGAACGAAAAAAAAAGATCTTGGAGGAGCTGGGATTTGAACCCAGGACTTTCAGCATGCGAAGCAGACACTCTACCACTGAGTTACACCCCCGGATGGTAATCGTACGTTCAATTTTCGAGACACTCTGAATACGCAAATTTCCATACAATAAAAGAGAATGTTCATTTAGAAAACATTTATTTGTTTCAATTAATTCGATTCATTTGCATTAAAAAATGTAATGCAATCATAAATATCGTCGATCGTCAATCCTTAAGTCCTCACTGTAGAAGCAGTAATCGTTAATTGTTAATTATTCATCCAAATTGAATTACAATTACATATAATAAATAAATGGATAATTATTAATTGGATCGATATTCTGATTGCAATCTACAGGCATTAATTTCATTGAATATTGACTAATTGTAAGTTCGAAACGGTCCAAGCTCGCCGTCAAAATAAAACAAGTCGAAAAAGTGGGGTGCAGCAGGTAGAGGGTAGGGTTCGATACATTTCAAAATTGCCCCGACCACGATTTTCACCCTCCATCAAGCTTCTGAATTATGAGTACTCACGACTCTCGGTGCTCTCGGACTCACGGCGGCCGATTTTCAGAGGCTACGTCAGTGTTGCCAACTTAGATTTTTGAAAGTCCATGTAGAAGATCTAAAAATTCCGTAGAATCCCGTAGATTTTCGCTTGGTAAATCCATAGATCTACGGATTTTTTATAACTGTAATTTACAAGGCGAAAAACTGCTATCTACGTTGTCAGATGCATGGAATTATACATATTATATACTTATATATACATCAGTAATAAGTAACAAAAATTGTGCAGGTCTTTGAATGGGTTGATTCGTGGGGTGATTTGAAATAATTTTTGATAATCATCGAGAAAAGGGGCTTCCTCGCTGATTTCAATGATCTTGAAATACATTGTCAAGGTCATCATGTTTTGAACAACTTTTTGCTATAAATGTTACAGCCGCTATAACATATATCAAAATTAAATTTTGATTTGGTCTGGGTTAAGTGTTTGGGTGAGGGTGCAGAGGAAGGCATGGGAGGTCCTCCTCTGCCCTATATAGAGGGTAAATTTGGCCATTGCGAAAAGATGGAGTTCGCTATAGTAATTCCAACAGTTTTTTGCAACTATCTAAAAAACTATAAGGCCGAATGATGACTTTGACGACATATTTCAAGATCATTGAAATCGATCATTGAAAAAATTCGTGATCATATCCTCAGGTATGAAAAAATTATGAACAAAAAGAAGGAACGAAAGACATAAAAATCCGTAGATTTTGATTTGAACAGAGAGGATCCTCTCTGGTTTGAAATCCGTAAGTTCGTAGGCTGAAAAATCCGTAGAGTTGGCAACACTGAGCTACGCCCCCTGACTCCGGCCGCGCGTCTCGCTCCCTGTGGCGGCCATAGTGCTTGGAGCTCCTCAGACGCGTACCATGCGAGCTATTCGTGGCGCATTAGGGCGACACTCGTATCAATAGATTTCCACATCACCATTTTTTTACAGTGGTATTCCCTGTAGGCATATTCCACTATAAGTTGGGACAATAGATGTAGAAAATAAAGGAAAATAAATTCGGAAGATAAATTTTGAAAATAGTCTCAATTGTATTGTCAAAATTTCATTCACATCTGGAATGTATGTATTTTCCACATCTACTGTTCGAAATGATCGTCTAACACAGTGGAATTACAGGGTATACCACTAAGAAAAAAAGAAACTAACAATAGTACCTCATGGGTGATGTGGAAATCTATTGATACGAGCAGAGAGAGATCTAATACGAGCAGCGAGCAGGTAATACAAGTGTCGCCCTAGTGCGCCACGCGAATAGTTTCTACGGTACGCGCCTGAGGAGTTCCGAGCACTAAGGCCGCCACGGGGAGCGAGACGCACGGCCAGAGCCAGGGGGCGTAGCCTCTGAAAATCGGCCTCCGTGAGCAGATAATTCCGAAGCCAGACCTACTCCATGATACTGAGTAGCTTGTGGATGTTCGTGTCACCCCTGTGTTCGTGCAACATCGCTGTTGTTCGAAGGCGGTTCAAGATAGAAGAAAGATGAGTGCATAGGTGAGACAGGGTGAGGAGACCTCGGGACCAGAGCGAACAACTGTTACTTGCTGCGAGTGTGCATTTTGTTTCGGTGTGCTCGGGGAGAAAAAGGAATAGATGAGACAGAACGGGACGCGAGCTGTTGGAAACTCGCGCACGAAAGTCTTGGCGCTTTCGTCGCCTCGCCAATCGTGCAAGTTAGACACTAGAGATAAGTGCGGTTCTGCCAGGTTCTGCTACCGATGTCGCAACAGCACAATCTAACCTCCTGAAAAAAACTAGCAGCGTCCTGATCGAGGTAACTGTCAGTTCACGGTACGTCATCGCGAAACACCTCGGCTAAGGTTATTTTCTGTGCGGCCGAGCTGGTAATTAGTTCGTCAGCCGATAAGGTTCGTCCCGTCTGTCTGTTAATATTTCATAACCGATCCATCCGCGGGCTCTGCGATTTGTTTAACTGTCTCTCTGCGCCGCTTTCAGATCTACGTACGCGACACACATGGCTCACGGGTCGCTGCTAGATGGTAAATCATAATAAACTCGAACGTCGCGAAGCCAAGGATAAGAATAGTGTCTCAATCGAAGAATTGGAACGGTATTCGCCACGGCTTTCACAGAGATGGTTGGATTGGCGGGCGGGGGAGGTCATCTGTATCCCTCGCCCCCAGTGCAGCCTAATCCAGAATGTAAGTTTTGATAACGTTATTTTATTTACGAACGTCCGCGACAAGTATATATTTACCCTGTGGACCATTGACACGCTACTGTTACGTGTTGCGAATACCTCTGTGCAGTGAGAGAAATGACTGGAATCGCTCCCAGTGCTCCGACCAGTGCGGATGCTTGCTTGAGCATAGTGCATTCATTGATGTGCCATCGGCAAGGAGGAGAAAGCGAAGGATTTAGTAAAAGGGCCATAGAATCCTTGGTGAAAAAACTGAAAGTAAGTACTGTTCTTTGAATTAATCTATTATTGTGAAAAATTGTACTAAAATGGTTACTCTGTTTAGGAAAAACGAGACGAGTTGGATAGCTTGATAACAGCTATCACCACCAACGGAGCTCACCCCAGTAAATGTGTTACCATACAGAGAACTCTGGACGGTAGACTACAAGTCGCGGGTCGCAAGGGTTTCCCGCATGTCATTTATGCCCGGATTTGGAGATGGCCGGATTTACATAAAAACGAATTGAAACACGTTAAATACTGCCAATTCGCTTTTGATTTAAAGTGCGATTCTGTATGTGTAAATCCGTACCACTATGAGAGAGTTGTGTCCCCCGGCATAGGTATGTCCAAGAAACGTATTTCTAGTTTCTGTCTTTTTTTAGAGAGATCATGTGCTTCGATTCAGACTTCCTTTCGTTATGTTGTTATCCTCGCGAAGCTTCTGTGAACTCATTTGTATAGCACCATAAGTGTTAAACGATTTATTGTTGTGGCCTCGGTGTATGATGGAATGGGTTGGTTTCCCCCGCACAGACCCGTTCTTTACAGACCTGTCTGGGCTGACTCTGCAGTCGGGCGTGGGCGTAGGACCGGGTGGTAGATTGGTGAAGGATGAGTACTCTGTCGGCGGCGGAGGTACCACTGCAGCTGGAGCAGTAGCTACCGCGATGGACGTCGACAGTGAAATGAATCAGACCATTCAGCACCATCCACCTGCTCAACCCACTTCGTCCAATACGCAACCGTCTCAGCAGACTTTTATACCTGGCCTAGCACCGCCTAATCCAAGTAAGCGAAGTACTACGATCCTATGTTAACGATATTCGTTGTTCATTCTGGGTATTTTATATTTTAACATATTCTCATCGGATCATTTCATAGAACTTCTCAAAGATACATTATGTATCAATCTAAAGATTTGTATATCTATTATCCGGTACGAATGTGTTAATAATTTATTATTAGACTGCGGATTTTATGTATTTATAGCAAAAATTAGTAGGTGAAACACAAAACAGAAGAAACATCAGACGAATTTCATGTTACTGGTATATTATTTACGACTTATTAAAATTATTAAGAGAAGGAATCAATTTTTCTGGAACTTCCCTTTCTTGCAGTTGATGCAGACAATTTTTATATTGCATAAAGATCCGCAGCCTATTTATTTATTGTGCATCAAAGTAGCGTGTATCTCTAGTTCTCAGTAATTGCTCAGTTACAGATCTTAGGGTTGTAGTTTCCTAATTTTTCTGTGCCTAGAATTTTTGGTTTGTAAATGTGTTCCTGTATATGGAGTGCATACGAGAACAAAGCATGTTTGTACGTTCATATACAATAAAGATGAGTAAAGCTTTGTTATTGTAGATGAGAAGGTGATTTCATTTGTCTGTGGCGAATTTTTTTTGTTTTTCATTCACTATCGCTTCATCTAGTATTTACTTTGCGTTGCTAGTTCTATTTCATTTTAGCTTTATTCTTTCTTTTCTCTTTTGTTGTTTGGCACAGCTAGTGGTGAGGGTATGTTTGGCAGTAATGGGGGAGGGAATAATGCTGGTAACCCCCACAATAAGTTGGACGACAATAATTGCCCCAGACAAACCTGGATCCTCACACCTCATCATTCTACGACGCGTAACATTCATCATCGTACGTATATGATAGAACGCTTCGTTATATACTTAATACGCTGCTCCGCAAAAATTAGGGGACGCAAGACAAGAAACTAAGACTGCAATATAAAAGTAGAAGATCCCCTAATTGCTTCGAGCAGCGTACTTTCCGTCTACCGCTGATTAGTTTATTTTGCTTCGTGCTAGTCAAAACTCGTAAATAGTCTCTAGAATCATTTTCCGTAATGAATTTCAGAGACTCTGGAGAAAGTGTTGTGTATAATTGATATTTTCTGTTATGTTGCCTGTATTGTGTACGAGTTACATTTGATTTTGCAGCAGTAGTACATCCAATGAGTCACACCGTAGGTAGCCAACAGCAGTCGTTGAGTACACCTAGCGGAGGAAACGGCACACAAATGCTCAGCCCTTCGCAGGGCCAGTCTACAGAAGCTTTTTACGGGACTAACACGCCTCCCCAAGACTCCAATCAACCTCCGAGCATGGACGCGTTAACGGCATCCTTAGGTATGCGATATTTTCCTGAAGTCGCTTCCGGTGTTCGTTTACATTAATCCTGAAATTTCATATTCTAACAGGAGAAGGCCAGAACTCTCCTGTATCACCTGTACATATTCATCATCCAAATGGATTTCCAGTGGGCACGGCTGCTTACAACTCGGGAGCGCCACAATGGACTGGAGCTAATACTCTCACGTATACTCAGAGCATGCAACCTCCAGATCACAGACACCTCCATCCCACTTCTTACTGTAAGTGGACGACAAATATTAGGTCGGGGATTGAAAACTGTTTTAATATAGGCTTGGGATACAAAAAATTGTATTTCCCATGTTTATTAGGGGGTGGTCATGGAGGCGACGTGGGCGGTAACATCGGCGGTTTGCTCTCCACGCAACCTGCACCCGAATACTGGTGTTCCGTTGGCTATTTTGAATTAGATACTCAAGTAGGCGAAACGTTTAAAGTAAGCAGTAGTTGTCCGACCGTCACAGTAGATGGATACGTTGATCCGAGCGGCGGTAATAGATTTTGTTTAGGGGCGTTGAGTAATGTACACAGAACGGAGCAGAGCGAGAAGGCACGTCTTCACATAGGTAAATTTTGTAGGCATTATCGAGGCTAGTAATTAGGGGTGGTTTCAACGTTTCCAGGTCGAAGGTCCGTTGGTGTCCGTAAACCGTTACCTTCTTTCTGGAAACGACTCGTCGAGGCTACGGTTTATGACACGTCGAAAACAGCTGAAGAAAACCTTAAAATTAGCTGCAGGATAGCCCGGATACCTGTGTGCCACATGTTTACCGGTTCGAGAGACCCAAAATGTAAATACCTGGTCGCGTCATAAACCGTCCGTAATTGCTAGCCTCGACAGGTATCCTTTCTTTTCTTTCTCATAGTTGAAACTATTGTTTTTCATACTATTGAAAATATTTCAGGAAAAGGAGTCGTGCTGGATCTGAGGGGAGAAGGCGACGTTTGGTTAAGATGCCAAAGCGAACACAGCGTTTTTGTACAATCCTATTATTTAGACAGAGAGGCAGGTCGCGCGCCCGGCGACGCGGTACACAAAATTTATCCCTCCGCGTACATTAAAGTCTTCGACTTACGACAGTGTCATAAGCAAATGAGAGGACAAGCCGCCACTGCTCAAGCCGCTGCCGCGGCACAGGCTGCTGCCGTTGCGGGACACTTGACACACGGTGCACCGATCACTAAAAGTTAGTATAACATTTTTCCAATCGACTAAAAGAATAATCTCTATGTTCAATCTGCACTGATAGCTTTACTCCAAGAACCATATGCTCATTCATGACTAGACAGCGGATCTTTATGCAAAATAATAATTTTCTACCTGAATTGCAACGAACTGGAGTGAAATAGAAATTTATTTTCTTTCATAATATGTTTAATAAGTTGAAAATAATATAACAGTATTTTTAAATTTTTCTAATATTTTTTCTGTTTTAAATTACACCTATTCATTATTTTTGTCATAACGCAGGTCTCAGTGCAGCAGCTGGAATAGGCGTAGATGATCTCCGACGACTCTGCATTTTGCGTTTAAGTTTCGTGAAAGGTTGGGGCCCCGATTATCCCCGGCAAAGTATAAAGGATACTCCCTGCTGGATAGAGGTATGTTTTATTCATCTTTTCACAATTTTTGTTGCTGAAATTTAAGAGAACAAGATACGATCGTGTTTCTGTGGTACAGGTACATTTACACAGAGCTCTTCAGTTACTAGACGAAGTTTTACACACTATGCCAATAGACGGTCCTCGGGGAATTGAATAATTTAATTTATCGTTGAAATAATACATACGATATAAAACAAAAGACATCACATTGCTGCAGACTCTGCATCAAGTGTGCAAAATGTATAAAAAGCGCGAGTATATATACACGCAGCAGCATGCGGGGTGTATTCGCGAGGAGACCAACAAAGTTGATTCGGGAACGAGAACAGTGCGAGGTTCGATCCAAGACGAGAACGATTGCTGCCGTCGCATTGTGGAACGTTCGTCAAGGTTTTTTTATATATTTTACACACATGATTATGTCGCGTAGGATGAAAATGTGTGCCACGGCCTTGCATTACCGTCAACGTACAAACGTTATGCAAAGGAAATATTATTTTTCTTTATGAGAAGTTATTTTTTAAGAAGATGGGCGAGAGTGCACCTACGTGAGGAAACAAAGGTAGGATGACGGACTTCTATTTTAATAGGCAGTCGCGGTGTCTGATTTAAGAAAGAAAAGAAAGAATAAATACATTTCCCACGGCGTGGCCTGGTGAGCTCAGCAAAGTGCGTGAGTAAAACGTGATACTTTCGGAAACGTTAATAGTCATAATCTCGTTTTTTGAGATTAGCTTTGTAAGATAGCTTAACTGACACACATCCTACTTAAAAGAAAAAAAAACGGGAAAAAAATAAAGAAGAAAACAATGACAAATTTTAAGCTCAATGTCTATGGTCGGATATAAACGAACAATGGATAAAAGAAAAAATGGATTGTAATGTGTGCACAGTAGGAAGGTTTTCTGAAGAAACGCAATACGTCTCAAAGTACTGTCGGGTCACAGCTCTAGTACATAGAACTATTATAAATAAATAAATTAATAAATAAATAACGCCGTTCTATAAATTTGTAGTATCGAGGATTGGGGTGGGGAGATGTATTGATAGGCTATACAGTAAAGCAGAGAATTCAACATAGGTTTATCGCGTAGCAAAATATTTGAATGGGAGCAACAACAACACTGAGAAAAGTATATAGCTGTATTAGAAAGTCATATTTTTATCACGCCCTGTTGGTTGTGCTGACAGTAGTTTGGCACTGTGCTTATTTGAAGAACCTTCTGTATTGTCGTGTCTGTTTTTTTATAATTTACAACCAAAAAATATCACTACACGAATACCTGCAATGTTTGTTTCATTGAGAACGCTGTTTTTCATGTCTTTTCTTTTTTACCATTACGTTCCCTCGAAGGACATGAATTAATTCTATAGTTAGTATTATTATAATTATTATTAGCGTGGTTATTGGAGACGAGGCCGTTTTGCGAACGTTCGAAACATGGTACGATCTTGTATATTCGAGGAAAGAAAAATTGAAGGAAGAAGTCGATAAAAAGAACTGATCATGTTTTCTTAGGTTTTAGAATCTATTCAGTTGTCTCCTCTCTAATCGACCACTGATGTTACTACGATTACTATGTAGTACTTGTTGAATAATTATACTTACTGTTTACCAACCATTTTATTATTCTATATTCGTACAAAATATTCTTATATATATGCTATATTTGATAATATTATCATACAGAGAAAAAAACGTTGACCAAATTTTATACCTATCCGTATATATATACATACATATATGTGCGCATATGTATATGTACGCAACAGACGTTATATTATCTTCATTTGTTCTAGGCAAAGCGAAGAGAGAGTTTACTGCTTGTTTTTAAAGAAAAAAAAAGAAACTAATCGATGCACAGTATAGGTACTCAAGAAATTCTTGCTTCTTTGTTGTAATTGAGTAGAGATTATTTAGCTGTTTGTGTTCATGTTGTTCTTATATTTCTTTATGATTATACTTGATCAAGACGAGTTCTCATCGACCCGATATCTGTACATATATCGTTGTAAAGAATAATGAATGCCTTCGAGCATCGATATCACACAAGCGAAAGGGTGGAGTTACTCTTGATTGAGCGGAGCCGATTCGGTTATCGTGAACTGCTTTGTTCTTCTAATTGATTGTAAAGTTATGGATCACCTTGCGTGGCGAGAATGTGGTCGAGAAAGAAGCAATCTATCAGCACCATTAATTAAAAAAGGAAAAGACAAACGATCCGAGGGATGAGAATAGGACGATTAAACGGAGGGTAAAAAAGAAATAAAATACTTACAGTTTGTACAGTAAAAAGTAACAGGAGAGATACGATGATGCATTTGTTGATGAATGACAAAATGTGAAGAGTAATGTTATCGACTAAATTAATTTTTACAACGCCTGTAATTTAATAGTAAAAAAAAAAACAAATACAAATGGAACGCTATTTCCATCACTTTTCTGTCCATACTAAACGAGGAAGGATACAGAGTTCAAATAATGATAATGATAACAAACAAAAAAAAATGAAAAAACGAAGAAGAAGGGAAAAAATCGCGTTTAAGCATACTTACCGCCAAGTTCGCTTTAGAAACATATGTGCCATCGTTTTCATACATACCGTGTACGCAAAATAACGAACAGGTGTAAGATTTTTTATAAATCCTATTTTTTACCAAGCTCATGAGTCGCGGATGCAAACACACGTTTTAACTGTGGTGCTTCGGAACGTCCTAGACCCCCATAGATTTTACGGGATCCAGAGAGAGAGAAAAAGAGAGAGCGAGAGAGTGAGTGAGTGTGTGTGTGTATGTGTGAGAGAGAAAAAGGAAGAAAGAAAGAACTTTGTATATCTACAATTTAAGCTGAATTAGATGTATGCGAGAACGTGATGTGCATTGCAAAAAGCTGATATGCGTTCAAAAACCAATTGTAGCATTCACGAATAGATTTCATCCAGCCCTCAACCACCTCATTCCACACACTCCGTACGCATAACACACGTAGGTATGAGATAAGAGAAATTGGTACACACATAGTATAATAGAAGGCTCATTTTACAGTGGAAATTATTCTGCAGAACGTGTTCATACGATATTTTATCGACGCCTCCGAATAATAGTTTCGTACATAACATATAATTAGTACCGGTATCAAAGTGCAATAGCCCTGTCTCATGTCAAAGATACCATAGCTGATAGTTGTAAAAAAAAAATGAAACGCCTATGTAACTTACGTTAAACGATTGAGAGAAAAAGAAAGGATGATAACGGTAATTTAAATAAGGGATAAACTATACTCGAATTATTACAGCTTTTTTCCACTTTTACCAGGGTAGTGTATGCGTTATATCTTGCTATTTAAGGATTCTACCGATTTGCTTAATAATATGTCACGATCGATGACGAAGCCTAATGCTTCAGGATTTTTCTTTCTGTATAGTATTGTCAAGCCGAGTTTGCTTTGTGACATGGTCCGAAACCGGTTCGTTCAACTCCCATCGATTCCATTCTGTGACTCGTTTAATTTATATAGCAATCTTTTACTTGAACCCGTAGATGTAATGATGTATTTTAATGTGAGGCTTCGTCGTTAATTACAGATCTTGAGACTCAAAGACTTGTTCTTAAACTTTAGGAACATTATACACAAGCACGTACAATAAATATCAGAATAGAATTATACATTTACCATTGCTATTCGTATGGATTAATGAATTATCTTGTAAAATAATATATTAATACGTTTTTTACTCGAGGCTTCGCAGCCGTGACTTAATCGTGAATATTATTGTTTTTCACACGTGTCTATTCGCGTTTCGTTCTGAAGAAATAGTTGGGAATTCATTGTGAAGTCATTAATCTATTATTCTCTGTTTTCGTTCTCCTTTTTTTTCAACAAATTGTGTGTGTTTAAACCAAAGATACTCTGATGGTACGATTACACATCATGATACGTTACGAATATGTATGAAATGTAAAAGTAATTATTCTTAACAAATATGTCGCAATACATAATGCAAGTAGAATCGCATATAAACATTTTTTAAAAAGCCACGCGTTCGAACACAATCTCATTCAGGTGTTAAAATTCCGGTGATCGCTACAAAAAGAAAGAAGAAGAAGAAAGATAAAATGATAAGCGTCTAACAAATTACAAATTAACGTCTGTGATTATCGTCGAGACAAGGTCGAGAAGAGAAGATTATACAATGATTTCTACTCGCAATTGATATTTGCGCACGTTTGTGACAAAACTTGTACGACGATAATGCATTATTAGATATTGTTGAGAAATGAAATTTGCCTAGGTATGTGCTGGATAGAATTTGTGACAACGTGGTGCGGCAGGCTGCGCGATTAGGGTAGTTTATGCAACGCCTGTGTACCATAATTATGTAAAGCACATATGCTAAGAGAACTTGAATGGATGTGTTTACAAATCCTTTTGTTATTGTATATTATTAATACATTACATTATTATATATGATCATTTTCAATAAACATATTCTGTGAATTAGACGAATTGACCGAATTAAATTTGATGATAATGAGAAGCAAATGTACAAATGTAATTGCAGTACTTTTGTGTTTATTAAAAAGAAACTACTTAAGATATAAACGATTTATTCTATAATTTATACAATATTCTCATCTTTCTTTTCGCTCTCCGGTATTTCTCCGCCATGTTCTACATAGTAATTGCCTTCGAGATCGATAGCTGCATTATGATTTACAATATTCTCCAATGCTTTTGCGATAGCTTGGTCTATATTATTGGGAGTAATGAACGTAGGAGCTGCTTCCTTCGCTTTTCTAATTTCTGCGTCTACTTCACGCTGAATCTTTAAGTTCCTCTCTTCTTTCTCTTCTAATTTCATCATAATCTCCTCTGCACGTTTACTCCTTTCTGCCATCAATCTATCCTCTCTCTCAGCAGCGACCAGATTGTTCCATTCCTTGTTTATGTGATAACGAACCAAGAAATCTTCATCTGTATATTCTTGTGAAGTTACCGCACTAGACTTAACTTTCTCCTCTTCCATCTTCATTACGAAGAAGCTCCTAGAACCGAAAAGTGTGGTAATTAAATAACGCAATATTATCGTACGGTCATCGAATGAATGTCTATAATATACCTTAACGATTTCATAATTGTTTTGTAATGATTATGCAGACGCGTTATTTCTGCATGCTCTTCATCGGATATTTGTGGCTTCTGTGGCACCTTGAATATTTTCGATTTGGCTGTAGGCAACCAAAGTGGTTTCCTCTTCCAACGTACGCATTGTATAGTTGTTGCTTTTGATATTAAATGATCGTAACCAGCTAAATTTCTTATTGTCAACGTACTGGTACCCATTATAGTGCTGGTAACTCGTATCATTGTCTCTGATTGTTACAATAACCTTTGAAACAAAAATATTTAATACATCGAACAAATATTTATAAAATCGCAAAATCACCTGCGATATTCGCCTTGTATCCTCACGCAATTTCCGAACTCGATTCTGTCAGGAATATTAAAGTTTCCAGGATATCATTGTGTCCATTTTCATATTAATATTATGATTTCTGCTACTGTTAGGTTAGGTGTGTTGCGCATAGTTTTATCTGTATCTTTATCTGACCGTAATCTAGAATAATCTAGATGTTTTAATGCGCCTCGAGCGACATCAAGCGCGCGATAGTCCCACGAATTTTTAAGATTCATAATTTCGAAAATGAAACACCTGTCATTGCAACACCTTATGCTCTTTATTTACAGATAGCAGACAATTTGATCGTCCTTGCAACGAAGGATGGAAATCATCATTTATTCCAAACCATCTTGGACTGTAAAATACTTTAAATACTCTTTTTGTTTTTTAGAGAGAAACAAATACATTTTAGTATTTAAATCTAAAGCTTTTTAAAGAACCGATTATAAGTGATTATAATATCCCTGAGGGAAAATATGAGTCTGAAAGCGTTTTATATTTTTCTATAGCCATTTTTTTTGTTAATTTTGTGAAATGAAGACTTTTTTGTTTGGCACGCTGTTTGTAGAAAAAAGACATCCACGAGACCGTGTAATAATTAGTCACACGTTTCGAGGGCCTCATTAGATACAGGGCGAATGCGCCACTGCACTCTCACCTACATTGCGGTATTGCTTCTTTTTTTTTTTAAAGGCAGTGCGGCCAGAGATCTGGTCTTACTGACTACTCCGTTTGCATCGTGCATCCAAACCCCGTGTCCATCGCAGTCTCCTTTCTGTCAAACGGTCTTAAATGTGTCGTGCAACAACCATTGTCTCATAACAATAAAAATAAAAAGGGACGTTCGAGCTGCGGCAACGAATAGACGTAAAATAAGAAGATGTACAGTGTCAACGTGACGCCGGGTAGATCCTCGGAGAAAAGTTCGAAAGCTGTGGATACCGAGATGGGGATGTACAGAAGCCGAAGAAAGGAGTCAATTCCGGTGAAAGTGTTCAATTATCTGAAGACGCAGATGCAGGCAGAGGGTATACCGAGTAAGACACCGCCTCCTTTAGTAATGCTTCGCAATTTATTTCCTTAGTAAAATGTATAATGTTACAAATTCTAGTCGAGGACGAAGAAAGCGAATGATTGAAAAAAGTGTGCACGACGCCTCGTTGCGAAAATTAATTACACATGATCGAAAGTAATCTCCACGACTTGGTTCATTGTGAAAAAAAATGTTCTACATCATTTTATAGCTGGCAAACAGAAATCTGAGATCGATGGAAATGTTTTTCTTTCCAGTAATGCTTGAGCGGTGTTTCTACTCGATCTTAAACATCGAGGAAACAAAAATGATATTCTTCAAGAATCACATAATTCCGCACCGTGTTTTCAACACTTCAAACGTAGCCACCCACAATTGCGAAAACTTAACAACCCGTTCTCTTTCGATTAACATAATTCGATTAAACATAATCTCCCGCTGGAACTTTGATTCGCTTTTGTTCTTAAATATATAAATAACGAGTAACCAAATACAGTAGGATCCCGCGTGACGCGATCAAAAAATTGCTACTGCTCCTGTGAAATGTTATTAAATAATTGCTTAAATAAACATAGTGTTAGAATCCTACGATTTTTCAATAGTACTATATGGGGGCAGTAGCAATTTTCCGATCGCTTTGCGGGGATGGTCCCTGCTGTACTTTCTCTAAATTACATAATATTAAAGATTTTGTACTTATTCTTCTCCTGCGACGTAAATTGCTACATAAAATTTTATGTACTAACAATTGTACATGTTTCTTATTGACTCTGATTCTTGGAGGTATCATCATCTTGAGTGACCAGTAGCTCAGTATTGATTACTGAGAAAAGACGGTCTGTGACTTCAACTTTTAAATCCTCACTGATGTTCGCATCCTTTTCGTAGTTCTGCCATACCTTTGGCACGGAGTCTTCGATCTCCGATTCCCGTAAATCGGAATTATTGTCGGGCGTTGATGTACGCGGCATTTGTGCCTCTTCCGGTGTGATCTCCAGTTTCGATTGTAGATTGGCCATTCGTGCGCCACTCGACGCATCGTTGTACAGCAGCCAGTGCGGGGTGAAAGAGTGATGCCTGTACTCAGCGATGAACTTCTCTTTTTGCGAGCAAACGACGCTCGACGAGACCGGCGTATGCGACACTATAGGCGCTATATAACAATACACACAGGACGTGTGATCCAGTTTCGATAGATCAACGCGTTTCGTGTCGATCAGGTTCAGAATGTTCTCTAGCACCGGGTCCCCGGCAGTTTTCGGGAATTTCGTGGGCCAAAACGAGTCCAGCAGTCCTGAAAACATTTAATTGTTCAGGGCGTCTCGTGCTCTCTCTCGCACACTTTGGTAACACTGTCCAACATCAACAATTTTATGAATCGAATTAAATAGAAACTCGCAAAAGTCACGCGGCAGGACATTTTTTAAACAATGTTCAAAGTGAGCGGGTGTTGGACAGTGTAGTCGGTTGATTATAAATAATGCGAAAACAACGTACCGCTAGCTTGCACCTTATCTGAAGTACCAGAATTAGTTTTGTTAACGTTAGATTCAGACTGCGCGGAAGTACTGCAATTTTGTGGTTGCTGTTCTAAGTTGGTGGGCAAGGAAACGTTTCCTTGATTGCTGTATGTGCCTGTATATGGTGGGACAGAGTTGTTGTAGTGACTGTTGTTGGAGAAGGTTTGCGAGACCGTGGACGAGTACAAGTCCTGATTTGCATTCGAGAACGAGCGTGTGCTTTGTAAATACTCTCCGCTAGTTTCTGTGCTGTACTTAATTAAGTTCTGTAAATAGCACGTGTTAGTTATGTCGGACTGTTCGCTGGGTCCGCTGGGTCCGCTGGGTCCACCGGATCCGCTGGGTATGATGGTCGTGTCGTAGTACTGGTTCTCCTCGGTTGTATTAAGATTCAATAGATTCTGATTAGAGTTGTAAGTATGTACATTATCAGCCATACTGTACTGACACGTTAAGCTCTCGTCGTTGATGGGTTTGTGCAACGGATCGGGACCCATGTTATCGTAATACATGGACTGAAATATTTTCGAGGACTGGACATCCGACGACGCGCCATTCGCTTCGGTTGCGTCTATGACATTGGTGATGGTCCAATTCTCGTAATCTTGTTGCATGTCCACATTCGGGGAAGAATACTTGTACTGACTGACATTTTCATTTGTGAGTACACTCGTGATTTGCTGACCAATCTCGTCCACGTTCTTTACGAAAGTCGGTTCGTTCAATAAATACTCTCCCTTTATGCGACTGAGCAGTCCATAACATTCTGTGTTGCTTTCAAAATTCTCTTCATTGTCTTCGTTATCCGACTCTGCTGTTAGAGTGTCAGAGTTGTCCAACAAATCGTTAGACTGATAATGATCCATCGGCCAAACCCTGTAACCGCTGACCACTGGGCTAGCTATCTCACCCAAGTTTGCACCCACCGGTGCTTGCAGCATCTTCTTTAGCAGTACGGACCCTTGCCCGTTGCTACTCGTATCCTCCAGTGTTTGATACTTCACGTGATCGTTGGGTTGGTATACAAATGACTCCGTATTGTTAACAGCAATAATGTTCGACCTGCTGTAGTCATCGGTGTCCAAGGGATCCTTTGGTAGCACAGATGAGACAGCTGCTGTACTTAAATCTACAATGCTTGGGTCTTGTATTTGATTGTTATTCGTGTCGTATGTTTGAAACTCCCTCTGTATTCTCTTGAGAAGAAACTGCTTGAACTCTTCATAGTGGGGGATCCTGTTCTCGTCATCTCTACTTACTATCTCCTCCTCCGCAGCGACCTGAGCACACGGTTCAGCAGAATTACATCTGAACTACTCTATGGACTACATTGGTAATTAGTAGATTGTGGATTTTATGCATCTAAAAATATGGATGTATTATTTATAAGTTGTTAGAGAAAGAAGGAAATTTCTACGTAGCTCCTCTGTCTGCAATTGATGCTGACAATTTTGCATAAAGATCCAGTGATTAGTAATTCTGATTTACTATTCGACAAAATCACAATGCCACTCGTAATTAAAGTACAATTACAAAGTAATTAATTAGAATACTGCTAGAATATATTAAGGTCCATTGTTTCAAAATAATACGAAAAATAAAATTGATTTTCTTCCGAGATGTTTACTATAACAATATAAAAATGATACTAAATCCATTAGTGTATTACAATATCAGAAAAATGATATTAGAATTTATTTTTTATTTCTATATATATATCTCTGAAATATAGAAATAGATAATGAGAAATATTGATAAATGGTCCCAGACATGATCAATTGTTTAGTGAAAAAAAAAGGTGCGCAATTTAAGGGTGAAGTCGGCTCACCCACTGATACGGTGGTTGCTGTTGCGGGAAGTAATAGTCATCGGCCATAACGTAGTCAGGACTATCCAGCGGTGTGGAGGTTAACCCGAGAAGCGATCCGTTTTTGAGTTTCCTGACTTTCCTCTTGCGATTCTGCTTGTAATCCTGAAGTAGCCTGTTGACCTCGTTTTCATTTCCGCCCTTCGCGGCTTGCAACACTCTCACCAGTAATTTCTTCTACGGCGAGAAAATCGCGATCGTTCAAGAAATCAATTATCCGAGTTACACTTGTCTTGAGATCGGGAATTACCGGGCGGCTCGAGTTCGCGAATTTCCCATGTTGAAAAGTGGAGAAAGAACAGATCATTTACCTTAATGTTACCTGGCACACGGTATCTGATTGCTAGGGCCTGCAATTCCTTGTATGATAATCTTGTAATATCGTTGCCGTTCATTTTCAAATATCGAGGCATTCAGCCGCAATTCTTTTCCTGATTCCTGTACATTTCTGATATGGCCGATCGAAAAATTCGTCTGCTAACCGAACCGCACGAGTTGCGTCTCGAATACCCTAACGTTTTGCTCTGTCTAACATTGATTTAGGAGAAAAGGATCGATCCGATTCAGCGGAAAGATCGAACGATCCTCTCGGTATTGATGGATTCTTTATTTAATCAAACAACTTTCTGCGTATCGTTAAAAATCGTACGATTTATCGGTTGCAAGTTCTATTTACCTGCCATCTGGAAATCAACGTCAAAATTTGATTCTACCGATCGATAATACTTGGATCCTTGTTATCAGCAAGTACCTAGGTGGGGTAGTTTGGCAAATTGACGATAGATCTAATTATCGAACCGCGTTCGAACATGGCTATCGCTTCTTCGCATTTCCGCTTGAGGCGTTGGACGATTTTTAATTAAACTACGCAGGTATGGAATCAAATTTCGTATAATTATTAATATCTACATACATCGATACATTGATGATATTTATAATCGTTTAAAATTTGGAACATAATCTTTATTATACAAATCTCAAGGACCATCTTCTTCATCCTGATTTTCCGATCACGTTGATCCCTTCCGGCTTCCGGTGCGAGTGGCCGGTGCATAAACGTCCGGTACTACTTGTTGTGCAGCGACGTTTGGCGCGGCTTGCCGCGTGCGGTTATCAACGATCAACATAAATTAGGTGAATCGTCCGGTTTACAACGACCACGCGTTTGGCTCGGTTTCAATTGGTGATAGCGAAACAGCATCTCTCGCTGCTTCATATCGTGTTTACACCGCTAAACCATGATGCTCTAGTCGTTTACAGATAATGCTCCTGTTGCGCATGTACCGGGTGTTTAAAAATCGGCGCCCGCAAAAACCCAAAACAAGAACGTATTTAAACGCCATCACAATCAGGTAACGAGCTGCAAAATTACTAATAAAATAAATCAACTCGTTTGCATCACAAGGAAAAATAGAATACTCATTTACAATTTCTGTTTTTTTTTTATTATCTTCCATGCGTCAGTAACTTGTACATATAATTATTATTAGACTGCAGATTTGATGCATTTACGACAAAATGTAAGACGGTAAAGATCCGCTCTCTAATATATACTGTTACATACAAAATTGATGCAAAGGGGTTAATAAAATGGCGAACTTCTAAAAGATTAAATTCCACACTACTAAATCATTAATTTTCATCACCTCAGGTCAAGAGGCTAGGGTTCCAAGGGTATTGTTCACTATTTTATCATTTTCCATCCACCGGCAGTAACACAGATGCTTACTATTTTAGGTGAATTCGCAGTAGAGCGAAAGCAACAGGCAGCAAGTAGTACAGTCAACGATAACCGCGCAGTAGAAAAATCACGCGTGGTCAGACCCCGGACGTTCAGAAGCCAGCCAGCCACTCAGGACTAAAAATACTCGAACAGGAACAAGTTTAGACGTGGAATAAATATTCCAGCGATAGTTACGCCAGTAGGAATCGAATCGTAAATAGCTCTTACCGCCGGCATAAGCGCCTCCTGTTCAAAGTTTGGGTCTTTACTTAAGCATCGCGATAGGTATCTGTTGTACGGATGCAAAGGCGGCTGTTAGATACACATGCTCCTCGCAGCCTATTGTCTGGCCATCGATAAAGCCACAGAGAGCTTTCGCGGGGCTTTTGTTCGAGGCGAAACGACCGCTTTACGACGTTCTTGCGCGACTAGGCGCATTAACGCGACCGTCCGTTACACTGGAATGGTTCCTTCGAGGCGATTCCTTTTTCTGTGTACGAGCTGGCTTTCCTGTTGCCCTGTACACCTGTTGGCTGGGGAGTTGGCCCGTTTTCCATTAGTATACACTGTGGAGTAATTCTGCTTTTCGTTTGTTAACGCGCTGGATCTCTCTGTATGGTCGTACGCATTTTTCTTAACGACCGGCATTTGCGTCTAGAGTTGTGAGACTTAAAGTTGTTTCTAGACTATTGTTTGAGAACTATCAAGTAATATCTTCCTGCGGATTTTATCAAGACATTGGAGACATATAAAGAATTTAAAATACTGTTATTTAAAAATCTACAGGAAACACAGTCCAAGGACTATACTCACTCTGAAGATACAAGTGCTAGCCGCTAGGTAAATTAGATTAGATAAAAATTAAGAGGGCCGAAGTTGCCAACGGCAGTCGTTGACCAGCCCAATTAACCGCCTCGGAAATAATTGACCGGAACGCGTCACGTCTGATGTGGAATCATGAATATTCAGAGCTAGAGTGATCCGGCGAATCTAGGCTGTGCTCCTCGATCGGGAAAGAGGCCAGACGTAGTCGCGGAGCACTTGGCTAAATAAATTCGTCGATAACGTGACGAAAGATCATCGTTTATTCAAATAATACGGATGGCGCGGTCCATCGATGTCGCTTTTGCAATTAAACTCCATCCAAGCCTAAAGATCTTACTAAAAACACGAGAGAAACGTTAAAAATTGGAAGTGCTCTCAATGAAATATTGAAACAGTTGAACAAAAGATAAAATTAATTTGACTATCTGCGAGTAAACTGCAAGATCGTGGACGTCACATATCCGTGACGCTGGTAGCGAACGTTTTTATCGTCTGAAGCGATATCCATCCGTTCTTGCTATAAACGCATAAAGATCTGCAGTCTGGTAATTAATAATGTATAATTAAGAGAGTGTCCATCGTTTCACGATATTCTGGCCCAGTGTGCGTCGTGGTCCAACGCTTAGTAGAAAAACGGTTTCGGGCTTGCGCGTCAGCGGGCTGGCGCCGTGCTTTTGCGTGGCCAGAGAGAGGCTGGCTTTCGATGCACATCGTGGTTGTGCCGATGGTCGTGCGCGTCTCGTTCCGTCGAGAACATAACGTCCGCGAGTTACGTTAGTCGGTCGCGTACCATCGATCGGTTTCATCGGGTGCACAAATACGTCGATCGGTTAGGAGAGCGACAGGTGAACAACGCTGCTCCGAGATTAAACATATTCAGCCCTGCGAGAAGCTACCTGTACAAGGAACACCTGTCGAAGAGATCGAAGAAGCAGAGAGAGAAATAGCAGAAATATTAGAGATAGAGAAACCGAGCTAGAGAACAACACCGTAAGATTTGGATTCGATTCGCAGACTGGTTCGGATCGTAGGGGTTGTTTGAAAATTCTCTAGGAGAGTACGATCGAACCGGCAAATGAAGGCACGTAAGAGCCGCGAGAAAAGTAAGTCCATCAATCATACAGGCGGACTGTAGTGCCGCTCGAGTTTCCTCTCCAAAGTAAGCCGGGTGCAGGCCTGACAGTCGATACGCCGTGGAAAACTGATCCGAGATTGAGAACCAAGGGATTGCACACACACAGCCCTCCGGCCCTACAGATTGATCTCCCCCTTAATCGCGCGTGTTCAGTGATTACAGCTGGCAAAGATGCAACGGCAAGGTGCGAGACTCCCCATCGACTCACAGACAGAGCAATCGAATTCAACTCTGTATCTCTGTCCTGTATTTTTTTTTTTCTTGACCACCCCCGACACACTTGGTTTGCCCCGGACGAGTCCTTGTTGAACGGTTTAGCACGAGAATTGAAAAGAGATGAACGGCTTCGAACTCTTACACTTAAAGATTCCGAGTCGAACTGTTGCGGGGAACCGGGATTTACAACTACCGGTTTTTATTTTTCTTGTAGCTTTCTTTTGAAGCACTTACCTTGCTTTCATCTTGAGCACGCAGGTGTGCACTTCCAAAATTAAACGAAACACTTAAAGAGTTTAAATTTCTTATATTTTATTTTTCACATTAGCTACTCTATAAAATGAAGTAAAAGATAGCAAACAAGAAATCGAAGCTTCAATTTATTCACTTCCTGTCCTGGATAATGTAGCGTACGCGTGGCTGTGAAAAATATGTAGTCGCTTTATTTAATCCAGCGTTTTATTAGAAATCAATAACATGTACATATAAATGTTTCTCCTTCTTCTATAATAATTTTGTAAAGTCTGCGCACGTACACAGTAATTTACAGTTGCAATAATTATATTGCTATACTGGGGCCGTTTCATATATGCATAGAATCAAAAGAATAATGATTATGGAGCCCATATGGGAATGGGTCCTGTAACCAAAGCAGATAAAACTTGGAAATTAGAGTTTTCCGCAACAGTTGTGGGGGTCCTTCAGGACCCGGAATCGATGTGATAATAGTTTCGAAGTCCCGTTTCAGCCTCCCAACACCACCCTAGACACTCTCTCTCTATCTCTGTCTGTATTTTCTTTGGATTTGGTAGTTGATGAGCTAGGGAACCGACCGATGGCGACGACTCTGACACGTTTCGGTGGTCTCTTTCCCGAATCTGGCCTTGCCTCGGATTCCCGCGTTTCGCGATTGACGAAAACCCTCGGAAAGTGAAACGGGGTGGCCACGGGGGTAGCTCCAACCCCCGTTGCTATGGTGACCCCGGATGCCCGGGACCCAGAGCTGCCAGTCGAATCACGGTGCAGGCCGTACGTCTCTCTCTTTCTCTTTCCGTCGTACATGTACCACAAGAAACTTCCAAAGCGCGCGACCGCGTTTCGGACGATCTCTCTCGAGCCTCGTGACAGCGTGGAATTTTTGTTGAAAGCCCCCTTATCAACGCCTCGTTCGCGATCATGTTCGCCAGCCCCATCCTTCTATCTGGTGTTTGCTCGCACGAGGATCCAAGTTCGAAAACTAATGTCGTTAGTCTAGCGTCTTGACGGGAAAAATATATGGGCAACCGGTTGCTTGCCATTTGATCAATACTCACGGGTTTCCGCAAAATTGACCGTCCAGCATTCCCTCGGCGATCCTGCTGACCTATCGACACGGTTGCGCACCGTTGTAATTGAATTACTCCCGAAATTGTGATTTCAGGATAACCCAATTACGTTTAGATCTTTTGTTCAATTAAGCGTCGATGCGATTCGCGCTAGTTGAATTACAGAATTCTGGAATTACAGAGCATGATGTTAACTGATTCAGAATTATCAATTTATTAAGATGTCGAACAATTGTGTTAACTGTTCGAACAGAATCCTGTATGTTGCAATCGATGCAGACAATTTTTATTTTGCATAAAAATCCGTTTAATGATCAGTTATGAATATTCCTCAGTTGACCTGTAATTCTATTACACTGTATTTCAAAAGCTCGAATTGAGTAATTTAAATGCGTAGTACTAGAAGTTATGGAGTCATTTAAACGCGTAGTACTTGAAGTTGTAGAGCAATCCAAATGCGTAGTACTTGAAGTTCTAGAGTAATCCAAATGAGTAGTACTTGAAGTTCTAGAGTAATCCAAATGAGTAGTACTTGAAGTTCTAGAGTAATCCAAATGCGTGGTACTTGAAGTTATAGAGTAATTCAAATGCGTAGTATTTGAAATTATAGAGTAATTCAAATGCGTTGTACTTGAAGTTATAGAGTAATTCAACGCGTAGTATTTGAAGTTATAGAGTAATTCAACGCGTAGTACTTGAAGTTATAGAGTAATTCAACGCGTAGTATGTGAAGTTATATAGTAACTCAATTAGCACATGTTTATTAACGTCTCGAACTGCGTCACAGAGCCGCCAATGTTTACCGCAGCACAAGAAACATTCGACGTATCAGAAACGTCTTTGTTGAGGGTTGGAACAGTCCTCTTTGTTCGGAGTTTCTCGTGCGAGTCGCATCTTTTAGGAAAGAATGTCCAAACACGTTACAAGGGTAGTTTCGTCGGATTATCAGAGTGTCTGACCCCTGACGGAGCTGACCGTCGAGTTATTTTTTCCTCATCGGTTCCGTTTACACTCGAAAAAGCCTCGACAGAGAAAACGCGCTCGATCGTTAAACGTAAACACTTATCTATCTTTGGCATTCGGTCCACAACTCGGGGAACACCTTGTATATTCGATCTTAACTCGTTTGTATCGGATAATCAGAGTAAAATACTTTTGTCATAAATTTTCTTTTTATTGTATTCAAGTGGACGAACGTTATGATGTAAAAGAAAGCTTAATGCTAGGTTTACGGTTAGCTGGTTCTATTTTTAATTTACGGTTATTCAGATGTAAAATAGTCACTTTTAGTGCTCCGTAAGCCTAATGTTAATGTTTCGGTAATTTGTACATACTGTTACATATTTGTACATACTATTGATAAGAGCAACAGCGATTTAGACTGATTATTTTTATAAATATCTGTTCACGTCCACTTACATATACAGGGTGTTCATTAGAAAACTTTCCAGCCGAATATCTTGAAAAATATGAAAGATGTTAAAAAAGTGTAAAACACGTGTCCAAGGTTTTCGAGGGGGGAAGGGGGGGGATAAAAAAAGTTCGTGGATAAAAAAAAGTATCCTACAAAAATTATTGGTCTTTTTACGTACAATAAGATCCCATAATAAAAAATATAGGTTTCCATTTGAAAAAACAAAGTTGACCTTCAAATGACCTTGAAAACGCCACCCAAATAAAAAACTGATACTGCCCCCCCTTTCCTCCTCGAAATCCTTGGACACGTGTTTTACACTTTTTTAATATCTTGTTGCTAGAAAGTGTTCCAATGAACACCCGGTATACGTATATACGTTTTGGCGATAGTAGCCAGAAAAATATCGCGTAAACACGCCAACGATGCAAATGGGTTAACGGTAGCTCTCTATAGATCACATCGTGTAGCACCGCGTAATCTCCATAATGGGCTAATATTTGCTCGCTTCTCGGCAAGTTCCGTGATTGTAATTTTAGCAACGATCAATGGGAAGCTTCTACCTTACGAGGGGAGATCGCGAATCGGGCGAGCGCTTTTTGGATGAAACTTGGTACACGTTTAGAGGATACCTTTTGTACAAACAAAAACTCACCCGCGTTCCGAAATTACCATAATATTAATCAGGACAGTGTTAATGGAAGAGCATGAAAACGTCACGGGAATAGACCGGTCGCTCTTGGGACGTGTACGATACCCAAGAGGGTAGCTCGATACGTTTGTCACCGGTACACGCGACATTATCGAGAAGGAACGTCGGTTGAACGGTTCGCCTGGTCGTTTTTCAAGTACTGAACGGCAGCATGCGTATACATTACAAGAGAATTTTGACTGCATGCCAGGTAGACAACACGAATCCGCGGAATCCGCCTGCGAAACTGCTCATCTGATCGATCGGCATACCTCTCTTTTCGTTAACGCTTCAACCCTTTGCACTTCGAGCAGTTTTTATTACGACCGACTAGCGATTCCGCGACCTTATTCCCACGCCACTTCCGCTAATTTGAAGCCATTGTCTCCCCCTCCCCTAGGAACGGGGCTCCATTAACGCTTTCGCAGTAGCAGCCGAGAACGTTTCGTTTTGAGTGCAAAGGGTTAGTATTTACCGAAGTTGAAAGTTGCGAGACCGAGGAATTAGCTAGTCGATAGAGTTCGTTCTGTAGATCTCAGTGAACACGTAGCACTCGGTGTGCTGGGTAAAAGTTGGTTTGATTAAAATTTGAATTCACTTGAAAGACAATAACATTATTAAGAAAAGATATAAATGCCTACATCCACTTTTATATTATAAGTCTAATATTTTTAATTTTTGATGTAGAAATTATTTGAATTCTACCTATATGTAGCTGCTGCGTCTTGTAATCAATGGAGACAATTTTAATTTCGCATTAAAAGTAAAGCAAAGCACCAATGCATTAACTTTAACTCTGTACACCGAATAATTACCGTAGCAGTGTTATTACCAAGGCGTTCCATGAACAGTAGACAAAACTACCATGAAATGTCCAACTTATTTTCAGAAAAATCATTGTTAAAGCATGATTCACGGGACGCTTTGAGAGAACACATATTTCCGTAGAGCTCTGCGTAGACTGTGGTTCGCTAGGTCCTTTTTCTAGCTGCATTTGTTCTATATAGACATATTCTAGAGCTCTCGAATTCCCTCTCTGCAAATTCTAGTGTTGGGTCACGCTTTCGTTTGCTCTTGAGCCTTGATTTTCCCGCCGGCAATTACACAATATATTAATAGCGGCTTGCGTTAATCAGTATCGATCAGAAACGATGCGACCGTTTCAGTATACATACACATATGTATACACATAACGCCGAGAGTCTAGACTAGCCTTGTGTTCCATCGTGAATTTATGTATTTTATCGGGACGTTGAGAAACGTTTCCTAGATCCTCAACGAAAGCCATCGCTCGACGCTGAGTCGGCCGGAAACCGATCATCTGGCTCTCTCCACCTTCCAACTTTAAACTATGATATTATTATCGGCCCAACAACTCTTCTCTTTCTCTCTGTCTCTCTGTCTCTCTCGCTCGAGCCACCTATAGGATCTATTTAGCGACCTACCTCTTTCTATCGACGAGCATTTTTCCGTTGGCGAGCCATGGAACTGTTCACCTGTTAATCGGCGACACGCGTCAGGACTATGCTATTCTTATTAATGTGAATTTTTCTCCATCGAAAATATAATACAAAATGAATTTTATGATTTCGGCGCAAGGTTCGATCATTCAAAAACAACCAGCAAATGTGCAACTAATAAAGCATGCTTCTCAACGTTTCGTTCACAATGTTGATCATTTTCAGAGATACATATTTTGCGTCTGAAAAATAAATTTTTATATAATATATGTAAACATAATTAGAAAGAACATTGCGACACAGCCGTGCAAATCCAAACGGAAAGAAAGAAAATTCTTTCTAATTATGTTTACGTATATTATATAAAAATTTATTTTTCAGACGCAAAATATGTCTCTCTGAAAATGATCAACATTGTGATCGAAACGTTGAGAAGCATGCTTTATTAGTTGCACATTTGCTGGTTGTTTTTGAATGATCGAACCTTGCGCCGAAATCATTAAATTCATTTTGTGCTATTCTTATTATTCGAAATACGAACAGTACACTAGGCTACGGTTCCAACCCCTTGCGCTACGATTTATTTTACGATTACAATTATTAGAAAATTCTTCGATGTGTATAATCCAACAGGGAAACGACGAGATAACTCGTCGGTTAACAGAGGGAACCGTGCGATTCCATCCGAGCACAGCCCAAGTGAAACACGATCTTCTTCAAGTTCTTGGTCGTCCAGTCACGATCCGCACGCCAGATTGGTTTCACCTGGGTCTCGGTTAGGTTCTAGGCCTCCTTCCCGAGAGTCTTTATTCTGCCCTGCAATTCCGGTGCACCTGTGCACACCTTGAGGTATTATCGACGTGGTTATCCACGCGCACATTCGCCACAGAGTTTCTCCCAGGGCTTGAGACTAAATGTAGCGCACTTCCTCTGCGAATTCTTAAAACAATCTAATAGAGGAACGTGGTGAGGTGTTACTTAAGACTTGTGCCCTACGATTTTCACTAGCAAAAATTAATTAGACTATCTTTGAATAAGTTGCGAGATTGTGAACGTCATATAATATGTGTGACGGTGGTAGCGAACGTGTCAAGAACGTTCTCAGGTCGTAGGTAACGTTATTCGAGTCTTTCCGTGTGAAATCGCAGCTACTCAATTTTGCCATAAATGCATAAATACTAGGGGTGTGCGGGTACCCGAAATTTCGGATTCGGGTCGGGTCGGGAAATTTGTTCGGGTCGGGATCCCGAAAGTTTATAAACTTCGGGTACCCGAAATAGCAGTCGGGTCGAGTCGAGGTCCCGAAAGTTTGCAATTTTCGGGTACCCGAAGTTAAAGTTGGGGCAAGCCTGCGGTCAAATCAGCGATAAATAACTCTGTGCATATTTTAACTTTACAGTAAAATTTAATATTATTGAGAGGTGGTATTGAATTTATATGAAGAAATTAATTTTATAGTAAAATTTAATATTATTGAGAAGATATTAATTCAGTACCCGAACTTTGTAAACTTTCGGGATCCCGACCAGACCCGACCCCACCCGAGGCTCAGGAAACCGAGATTTCGGGTACCCGCACACCCCTAAATAAATACCCGTAGTCTATACTGCCCAAGAACCGAGATTGCAACAGTTGCTCAGGCCCTGGCGTTCTCCACTGCCCGTAGACCCCAATTTTAGCTCTATGGGGGAGCGTAAGCAGGTTGCCTGGAGGAGGATCAGCCTGTGTCTGTCTTCTCGGGGCACCCGGCGTATCTTCTCCTTCTTTCCGAGCTCTTGTTTGCACCCTGTTTTCTCGTAAGTAGACACCGAGAGCGCGCCGTCCCCCTCTCCTTTGGATTATTACATTGCCTGCTCTAAGATTCAAGGGAGAGGGAGAAGGTCGGCGGCGCGCGGAACTCTTTTTCCCTTTTAGAGAGAACTGATGTAGAGGATGACGCACAATTTGTGAAAGACCGAAAGGTGAGAGGGGAGTACTCTCGAACGCGTGGTACAGTCTTAGGAGTGAAGCGCCTATTGGCAAACTTACAGAGGGCGAGCTTGAAGAACTCGGGGGCGTTTTAGGGGGTTCCACCGCTGGCGCCCTTGCCCTCGGCGGCCGGCACAAACCGGAGGAGCTTGCGACACTAGCGGCCAACACCAGGTTCTCGAGGAAGGAGATACAGCTGATCTACCGGGGGTTCAAGCAGGAGTGTCCGACCGGCCTCGTCGACGAAGAAGCCTTCAAGCAGATCTTTTCCCAGTTCTTTCCGCAGGGAGGTGAGCATTCAAATATTCAGCGGTTGCGTCTACAACGATCTACATACAATCTGCTTTCAGACGCCAGCCAGTATGCCCACTACGTCTTCAACACCATGAAGAGGAAACCCTCTGGGAAGATAAGCTTCGAGGTACGAATCCATTCATACGGTCTCTACTAGATAGTTAGCATTAATAGATAATTAGCATAACCCAGACCTAACCCAGACTACAAGTCGTTAATAACTTCTCATCTTCAGGAGTTCCTGACGATCCTATCGAAAGTGTCCAGAGGCTCGGTGGAGGAGAAGCTGCAGTGGGTGTTCGGGCTCTACGACCTCGACGGGGACGGGCTAATCAGCAAAGAGGAGATGCTGGACGTGGTTGGGTCCATCTACGAGATGCTGGGCCGGTACACTCAGCCGCAAATCGTCGAGCCGCATTTAGCTGCCCGGGAACACGTTGACCGTATTTTTCACGTCTGTATCGCCTCCTTTACAATTAGACATGGATAGACTGTCGGTCTTTATGCAAAATAAAAATTGTATGCATTAATTGCAAGAAATAGGCACCAAGTAGAAATTTATTTCTCTCTTTAGTGGTTTAATTAAGTCGTAACTATAGTGTTAACATTCGTAAATTCTTTTAATCTTAAACGCCCATTCATTTTTTTCATAAACGCATAAAGTCCACTGTCTAGACATGAGCAATAGGCACATTCTAATGCCGAGGACCATGCGAATGGCTCAAGTAATATTTTAGGTACTGGATTAATAAGATTACAAACTTAATTTCCTTCCGCAGTTAATGGACGCCAACAAGGACGGCGTGGTGACCATCGAGGAGCTGGTGCAGTGGTGTTCCAAGGACGAGCAGCTCCTGCGAAGTCTCGACACCCTGGACACCGTCTTATGAGATCGCTACGACTACTCTGAAATCATCACTCGACTCCCGACGGTCACGGATTCCCTGGTTTCCCGGCGCTCGAGCGAGCTCTACGCGTGAATCCTCTTGCCAGAAATTCTCGAGCGCCGTTTGTAAATATGTATTTACCCTACCTACCCAGTCTTTCAACCGTGCTGTCGAGAGCACGACGATGCTAGCAGTATTACCGAACCCCTGGCGCAGAGATCGTTCAGTCCCCTCTTTCACTCTTGGCAACTGCAACATTTTGTAAATAACGCGACGCCGGAGATCTTGACTTGCGCGATAATATACGATAGAATAGGATTTCATAATGAATTTTTCGATAGTAATAGCAATTTCAATCGTGAAATAATGAATCGCGCCATATAATCTAGTAATTTCTCTTGGGATTATTATTTAAAACCCGATTTCAAAGAAGTCATAGTGGATAGATAGTAATGGCTTCGACGTAACAAGTGAAAAATGACGCCTGTGCTACTGTTCTGCGAACCAGCTCCTTTATAATCTTATTTTCCGCTGAGTACGCTACCTAGTTGTATCGCTGACTATTAGGTCGGTGCAAAAGTTTATGCTCGATTCCTTGTATTGTAATACTTTTGCACCGACCTAATAGAAATCTATTCGCCCCGTTGGCAACATTCCGGACGAGTAGCGTGCGTTAAGAGATCATTAGCCAGGATCGATGCGTCGAGAAAAACTCCGGGTCTTTCGATTTATTGCTACTTGCATCCGAAACCGCATTTCCGAGTCGCGGCGATGAATGTCGAGAGCTCGGCAGTCGGTTCGATGCTCGGCCGCTCGAATTTATAATCTTTGACCTCTTCTATTCGCTCTAGTAGTTTCCCTTTTGCGAGATCTCGCGACTATCCTCGATTCAATTTCTCAGGATCTTCAGGCCGCGCACTTTGTCCGAAAATGATCGTTTATGGAACACAGTTGAGCTTCGACATCGTTTTTGCATTACGTACGGATAAATATGAGCGGACGGTATTTAGACTGCGGATTTGATGTGCTTGTTGCAAACAGGATAAAATATTGCTGGAATGATCGACAGGAAGACAGGTTTTTGTTCTACCTGGAACCGGTTCGAATTTTCTGTGAATTCTATTTGCATACACGTCCGCGGTCTAATGGTAACAAATTGCTTGAGGAAATATTTTAATCTTGTTGCTCGGTTTTGAAATTACTAGGTTTCTTCAGGCAGATGCGAAATTATGTTCGACAATCGACGAAACCTGTCCCTGCGTCTCCAGGACACAGATGTTTCCTCTTTTAATCGCAACATGCAATGTTGATCGAATTCTAAAGCGAAGCGCGCATGGTTCCGTGGTGTTCGCATATGCCTGCTGTAGTAGAGTGTAGGCAGAATATCTTTGGTGACCCATGGGACATCTCCGTTGGAGATAAAGTATAGATAGCATACCCATTAACTACACCTTAGATACCCTCGACCAACTAAGAAACGTGGCCCGGCGTGGTACACGGTTCGTGTGATTCTCTCGTACCTTAATAAGTATTATAACCGTCGCCTTTCCAGATTATTGTTATCGATACAAGTATTCTCTAACCCTCTATTTGCCAGAGACGGGCAGAATCTTATTCTAATAACTCCCGTCAAACCGAAAAAGCGATTAAGAGTTTCAACTTGAAGTAATTGATTCAATCTATCGTTAAAAAAATTATTACACAGGCTGGAGCATTTAAAACATCACCTGAATCGCTAATCTATTTTGTAAGAGGAGGCGAATTTATTTCTCAAGGAGAAATTCACACTAGGTTACAGGTCAATTGACGCGTTTTAATATTTTTAATTTACGATTATTAACCCTTTGCACTCGGAGCTATTTTAACTCGAAAATTAAACATTTCTTCCGACCTAGAATAATTCCATTCTATATAATTTTTTTTCATTTTAAGAAAAAAATAATTGGTAATTGATTACATAGCACCTGAAATGTATGGTAATTGATTACATAGCACCATATTTAATAATGTAAACAATACTGTGAATAATGGTAGAGCAATTTTTAATGGCGACTCTGAGTCGCCGCTCGAGTGCTAAGGGTTAAGATTGTAAGGATGCATCTATGAGGAATTATTCAACAAATCTATTCCTTTGGATATATATATTATTTAAAAAATGGCTAAAAACGGTTTGGAACGATTTTAATCGAAGAATGATCTTGCCCATCTCTGAACTACGAGACCTTGTCGTTGAATATCATACCTATATATATAGATATTGTTGGCGTCTACTCGAGGCATTCTAAAGCGATATTTTACCGTGTACAAATTATCATCGAGCCCGTTGAATTTCTCAAGTTTATTGTAAAAGTCTGTATCATAATATATATTCAGGGCGGAACGTGAGCCACGTTCCCACGTGATTGTAAATGTATAAGAGATATCAGTTTCCTTTTGATTGCTCTTCGACATATATAAATATATATAAATATATATATATAAAAATATATATAAATATATATTTGGTACGACCCGTGCCATTCAAGCAGGAATCGATTGTTTTACTAAATTGATACGTCGCATACATCCGCGTTCGTTATTATGCTGTACATTATATACGCAGGACTATGATCGAATGCACATGCACATCGAATTGAATGTCTTCTGACTTTTTATAAGTTCATTAAAGGTACAGTATTGCTAAACGAATCAATAGTATCTCATTCCAGAGTCTCTGGGTTAGGTCTGGGAGATTTTTTTTATGGTTTTTTAACATTTTTATTACAACGTTACGTATTATTTGACGATATAGTTTAGTAGATTTAATCCCTTCACCCTTGCGTAGGCAACCGTACGTTCATTTATTCGTTTTTACTTAATAATTTCTTACGTGTTCGAACACAATCACAAAAAAGTTTTGAATATCCCTCCTTTGAACACTATTACATTGATGTATGGTCTCAAACTAACAATTTACACAGTATATCATAAATATTCAAACTTTAAAAATATTTATGCATGTCGATTGCCTTCGCAAGGGGTAAGCAACGAAGTAGGTAAAGAAGAATTCGTTCAATACGCTTTCCCTTCGAGCCTTTTTAGAACACAGTTCTCTAACCTGTAAGAAGAGGTCGCTGTAACATAGTTTCGAGACCACGAGGTGTTTATTCGTGCAGCTTGAAGTTCATATGTGTGCGCAGCTTTGCGAGCAATCTACAAGACGTGTCTGTGTTGGTGTTGTCCAGTTCGTTTCTCCAACTTAAAGTTCGATTAAAACCGTTATCATCAGGCCTATCTGATAACTGTGGGAAAGTACTTCAAGCTAATGTTCTGCAAGGAAAAAAACGTCCATGGTTACATGAGAGACCATACGAAGTTTCTGGACGTGAAGTCGAACACGATATCAGGCGGTAGATCTCGTAACAATTAACTAGTTTCTAATAGAATTATAGGATAGTAAAAGGTCTACATGTTAAGCAAAATGGTTCGGATAAAGTGGTCGATAACGAAGACTCCGAACACCGTCAAGTAAGTCACGGTTTATTAACGAAAAACGATTCTTATCTCTTCATCGAACATTTCGATTTTTAGAGTTCACTTGCAGCAGAAATGGCGGCAGCTTCGAATCATCACGAAATCTTTGTTTTACAACCACTTCTTGAACTGGAGTTACGTCTGTGATATACTTTTAGAGCCGATGTTCGTGTTCGTGGAAATGTTCATCGCCTGTCTAGGACCGGTAATTACTTTCATAATCCTTTATATAGTCTGTGCACAAATTGTTTGTTATGGTCTCTGCAATTATAAACGAATCCCATATCGGTCACAATATATTTACTATGCTTTGCAGTTCACAGGTGTTTGTAGTAATGGTAACTCTTTTAACCGCGTACATTGTGTACATTGCCTATTACATCGGTCTGCCATATTGGTGGGAGAAGAGTCCGGCGATGACAATAATCCTCCTACTTGTCGGAAACTGGTTGCTAGCGAATGTCTGTTTCCATTATTATATGGGCGTTAATGTCCCGGCTGGCTATCCACCGGAAGGTGGCCTTATTCCAGAGGCTGTGAGCATTTGTAAGAAATGCATTAAACCAAAACCACCCAGAACGCATCATTGTTCTGTGTGCAATAGGTGTATTCTGAAGATGGACCACCACTGTCGTATCCTTCTAGATTAAACGTCAAACAATAGATTTCTATTAGCTTACACAGAAAGCATTCCATATCTATTCTTAACACGTTCGTGACCAAAATTTATTTTGCTGCTTACTTTTTTCATTGAAATATTTGATTAAATGCAATATTCTCTGAATATCATGCTCTGTACTAGGACTATAATCAACACAGTGTATAAAATTAATTCAACAATCTTTAAGTAAACTGTAAGATTGTGGATGTCACATATCTGTAATGTTGGTAGCAAACGTGTTGAAGTCACTGGTGCAACTTCTATCATCATAATGATTTACCTACGGTCTTAAACTGTACATACAGCTGACTTTTTTTCGATAAATTCCTTGATTCGTGAAAAAACAGCGTGGCTGAACAACTGTGTCGGTCATTACAATCACCGGTACTTTTTCCAGTACATGGTTTTCATGGTATTAGGTATTATATTTATTATGCTGTTTGGAGTCGAAATAGCATATCAAGAATGCTTTCCCGCGCAAGATCCAGAATTGGACGGCCATCCTGTGCGGATCAATAACTCCGAAATCATCCCTGTGGTAATTACTGCACAACACTGTGATCGTTAGAACGAGCGAACAGAATTAGCATAGCCGGTACCGGTATCGATTTCAGTCCGAGTCCTTGGATCATTTGAGCGAGGAAGAGATAGCGAAAATAGCTAAGCAGGCTGCCGACGTAAAAGCTAAGGATTGGAGGCGGCAACTTATCAATTTCGCAGCGTTAATTTGCGTAACGACTTTCGCCGCCTTGGGAGTGCTAATGTGGTGGCACGGGATGCTTATCAGTAAGGGAGAAACGAGTATAGAAGCGCGTATTAACACTACGGAAGCCGAAAAGTATAAAAAGCTCGGGAAAGTGTACGAGAATCCGTACAACTTCGGTACGATGCAGAACTGGAAGTTGTTCTTAGGCATAGTCGACAGGTAAATGAACGACCATCGTCGCTGATTAAATCACGTTTAATACGATCATCCAATAATTAATGCTACCGTTTCTGCCTTGATTATAGAAGCTGGTGGTATATAGTTTTTCCGTCGAACCATGGCCCGTACGGGGATGCGCTTACATGGAGGACCATTCACGATGCAAAGATATTTTGAGTGTAATTTTCGCGCCGTGCCTACGACGGTGCTCGCATTTATTATTTTCAACAGTCACGAAGAAGCTATACCCGCAGATTTCAAACACTTCTAGTCAAAGCTACAATTGTTTTAGCGTCACAGTACATTTAACGAATTTTCTTTCTCGTTCTAACAGGGGGAGAGAGGGAGAGAGAGAGAGAGAGAAAAAAAAAGAGTATAAAAATAATTTACTAATGTCAACTGAACGCTTTGTAAAATATTTCGGAAAGTTTTTTCACTGTTCTCGAGGATGTACTCTTTACCGTACCTCTAAGAAACGTATATCATTCTCTCCAATGTACATTAAAACAATCTTACTATTAAATGTATTTTAAACTTTTCAATGTTAAGATCGATTGGATCGATTGCTAAAGAAATAAACGAACTTTTTTATCTTTGCAAAGTAATGCGTACGTTCATAAGACGAATACAAGATCACGGCCAAACGATTCCCTCTATCCAATCAAGATAATGCGAGACCTTCGTGTACACTCCAGGCATGTTCGCGAATGCGCAACCTTGTCCGAAGCTGGTAATGCCGAATACTTGGAAGAGGCATTTGTTATCTGGATGAACGATTTGCAACGGGCCTCCCGAGTCTCCTAGACAGGAGTCCTTGGTCCATCCACCAGCAGGATCTCCGGCGCAGATCATGTTCGGCGTGATTCCGTATGGTATCTGTATCGATGGCTTGTGCCTTATCGCGCATCTTATGTTATCGAGGATCCTGAGGTCGGCTTTCTGCAGCGTGTTGCTTCCCTCTTCATCGCCTGCAAACGTTTGTCTACTTGTATGAATTCTTTGCGTACAGACTATTAGGTCATCTCTTAAGTAATGCGAATTTTGTTTCGCACTACTTAAGCAAGTATTCTAATTGTTTAAACGCCTACAACTACATTAATTTTACGAATACATTCCTTTTGCATACATATTTTACAAATTACCACACTTATGCTTAAAGACAATGCAAAGAAGTTAGACCTACCAAATTCAGTAACACCCCAGCCACTAACCCACGCTTGCGTAGGCACACTATCGTACCGTAGATACAAACAGGCGGGCCTGACTAATTTATTGAATCCAATTACTTCATTCAACTTCACCAGAGCTATGTCGTCGTACATCGAAGGAGGCTTGTAACTAGGATGCCGTACCATTTTGTTCACCTTTATCGAAATACCGCGTTGCGTTTCTCGAAGATCATGGTAACCGATGCGCGCGTCTGTAGGGCTTTTTTAAAAACACGAAGAATCGTATAACAATGTTACGAAAATCTATAGTCTATTTACAATTAAATCAATAGAGAAAGTACAAGACAGTACCTTGGGTCGTAAGTACAATGAGCTGCAGTGAGCACCCACTGCGGTGCAATGAGTGTACCACCGCACAGATTCTTGTACACTCCGTCAATGAATTTTCCTAAGGAAACCTGGTGAGGGAATTCACCAGGAGTGGCAGTAACACCTCCGATAACAAGCTGGTTTGCATCTGAACAGGTTTCGGTGGAAACTGTGACCACCGTTGGACTGGAAACTAAGGGCAATATAGATGCTGTGCCTGAGACCTGTCTTCCATACTCCTCGCACACTGAAACAAGCAATTGGAAGATTAAGACCAGTCACTATCACAAAATATATTTAGATTATTATTCTTAGTATGCAGGAACACTCACTAATTTCTGACTTTCTTCTCGAGTTCCCATATTTATTCGAAACTTCAGAGATCCTTTCCGATAAATTGTCACCTGGTTTAATGGTAAAAGGTGTTGCAGTAGTTTTCACCACGTTACTTAGAGGCTGCAGGAAGGGATTAGTATTGTGTGCAAGAAAAGAAACACTGCCAGTCCCTCCTGTGGTCTTTGTGATGTTATTTACCAATGGACCATGATCCTGTCTCGTGTCATTGTTAGCAAGGGACGGGGTAATATTAGGAGATATAAAAATGTTATTCCAGTTTATAGTCGAGTCACGGTCCTGGAGGAATACGTTCCCCCCGCTACTATTATTTAGCTGGGTATTCTGAAGAAACGGATTTTTGCTAATATTATCGCTCAATTTCGCAATAGGTTTCTTTTTCTTTGATTTCCCTAAAAAAGAATAGACTTATAATTAATACTTATGGTGAACGATCAACGAGAACGCGGAGAAGAATCGACCGTTTAACGGTACAAAATCCAGGACGTATACACGTGGCGTATTATTTACAAAGCCGTGCAAAGCAGACCAAAATACGAATCATGCATGCGAATGTTAAAATCGATATGATTTGTGTACCTGTTTTGGCAGCCAGCACCGACACAAAGAAAACAAACAAAAGTATCGCGAGAACGTTCTTCAGTCGCAGCGGCATCGTGCCGATACCGGTCGAGACAGATCTTTTCCTGTGGCCGGAATCAGCTGGAATGTAAAAAGGAAAAAGGATCGTCCGCGTCATTGATACGATGATAATTAAATGCTTCGTCTGTTGGCCGTTTGAGTCATGACTCGTGGCTATCTTATTTCATCGATGGAAAGTTCAATTTCAGGAAACCATGATTCCGTCGGCCTGTCGATCCATTAGTCGCCGATGAGTAAACACGTTTCGAAGCAATATGTTCAATTGGCCATCGCAGTATCCTTGTTTGTAGTAGGGATGGGATCAAGCTCGATATAATCTTACGACACCAAGTGAAATTCGATGAATTTCATTTCAGAGTCGATATAAACAGCTATCTTTCGTTTCTAAAATATAGTTCTGTTTGTTTGTATACAGAAAGAAAGTGAATCTTAATGTTTATCAAGCTTCGGAGAAATAATTCCTAGGCAGTATTTGTACCGTTATAAAATGATCTACAAAGGTGGATATTTGTATTAAAAATCACAATTTCGTTCGCTTTGCAGCATAAGAGTGGTCGGATGAACGGTTTTAACATATGACCCGTTACAAAAACCGCTTGCACTTAGTTCGAGTTCTAAAACTCATGCCTATCAGTTTCGAGATTCTAAATATCAATATGCATGTCATAAGAAAAGTATAATATTCTATTTCGACTTGTAAACAATTTCGACACGATATCGACGACAAGATAAAAAAAATCGTAATCGCTAAACAGCTGTTGGTCGAGGAATTTTCCTAACGGTCGAGCAACATTATTTTTTCCTGGTCGCATGATTGAAAATAGCGCTGGCAGAGATTTATGTAACTTCTCTGTGTCGGGTATACAAATAAGAGAAGATCATTAAAGAAAACTCACGTACTGTCTACGCGGCTCATTCACGTTATTGCTACGAGATTATACTTTGCACCTCGAGAACGATGGTTTTTTTTTGCGAAGAAACCGGAATTTCCGCAAAGTCCTGCGCATCGATTTCAGCGTCGCGAAAAAGGGCAAATGCGCGCCGAGGAAAATCGTGAATGATCACAAAACAATGGCATCGGATCTTACCCTCGACCCTATGATCTATTGATAAAATTATGTAATTAATTTGAGTATGTATAGCTCCGGTTGTTGATGCGACAGTTATACTACTACCAATTGCTCTACTATTCCCTAACACAGAGGCAGATTACAATTTGCACAATAGCACGGATCATATATAAGAAACGGTTATCGCGTGAAACGAGATTGTCCATTCAATCCCACAGATAAATCTACACGTTCAAATAGTCAGTCGTTACGGCTCTGCGAGGATGTACCGATCTGTGATCTTGCTTTTTTTCGGCCTGATCGTGAGCCTTAGTCAGATTCAGGCGAATTCAGGCTCGCCGAGGGTGGTGATCGTCGGCGCGGGTGCAGCGGGAATTGCAGCTGCAACGAAACTGTTGCAGAACGGCATCGAGGATGTCCTGATACTGGAGGCTGAGGACAGAATCGGTGGTCGAGTCAAGACTATCAAGTTCGGTGAGTTTCTCGCAGGGTATCTAAGGACATCTCGAGGACATTATGTTTTGCAAGATTTCAAGACCATCGATATTTTTATAAACAATACTACATACAGGTTGGGCCACAATGTCATGTACAAATTAGGTCGGGAAGATAGTACAGCTGAAAATAAGACGAAAATCAAGAATAACAAAATTGCGTTGGTGGCTTCATTTTTGCGAAAAGTGGATTTGAAGAATCGCAAAAAACACGTGCTGTTGGATAAAATTTTCATCTTATTTTTAGCTGTACTATCTCTCTGGCCTAATTTGTACTACCCTGAATTCACATATTTACTACAAGATAGCCCATGACGAGACGAATCCAGCAATCTATATCATCATGACCTTCGTATGACCTTAATTTTTTTTTAATTCGTTATCGGTATACAAGGTCATTGGAGTGTAGTAATAACGCAGATCGTTGCATTCATCGTCGACATAATATAGTTATCTCTAGAGTGTGGATTTCATGTTGTTATAACAGTGTTGGGCAACAACGTAATCATGCAACGATTGACGACTAAATTTCTACTTCAATCGTTAATCGCAATTAACAATTAATCTCCTAGTTTAGTCGTTAATTGCGGTTAACGATTTTTCTACTTTAGTCGTTAGTTGCGATTAACGATTATTAATCGTCAATCGGATAATTGATTAATGATTATTGCTGAAATTTATAAACTTTATAACAAAAATATGAGTAGATCGAATGCAAAGCAATGAAGATATAAATCTTCATGTAGCTCCAATATCTTGCTATTGATGCAGACAATTTTGCATAAAAATCCGCGGTTTAGTTATCTCTTTTGATTGTAATTTATTAACTTTTGATTTTTGTAGATGAGTACCTGGTGGATGAAGGAGGAGAATGGGTCCACGGGCATGAAGGGAACGTGGCATACGAAATGGCGGCCCCGTTGAACCTCACAGACCATTCGGATCCGTACCTGTTCGAGATGTTTTCGTCCAACGGCGAACAATTTGACCCTAATCTTGTAGCTAACATCAACAAAATTTTCATAGAGTACCTGGAGAACACCACCGATCCGGCCATACAAAATTGCAATGCTTCCTATGGTGAATGCGTTGCCGACAGGTACGAGAATCAAGTCAGATCGAGATTTACAATACTTACCTAAGTCCTTCAACTCTCGGAAGACAAACCACATTAAAAATAGCATAGACGTTCGTGCCTAGATCTATTCGGATTCTAATTTACTAAGAAAAAATTGATACTAATATTTCTGCGTTCTCGGCACTATTACAAATGTACAGCTCAGCCGAGAAGCACAACAGAGTTAAAGAATTAGGTGACACTGGACCCAGATATCATCTTCTAAGCATTAGGCTCTCCCTTTTTCCTAGCATAGTTAGAACTGATTATTTCGGCGGATTCCTAGCTCCAGAGCGCATCTAAAGTGTGCTCGGAACGTTCAAAGGTTTATAAAACGAAAGACTATGGAACACTAACAGCCGGAAGTCTTTAGAATGGTTCTAAAGACTTGTGAAAGACGATCTTTCGTTCTGTGTCCATTGGCGGTACCGCGTGACACCTTCAATTTGCTTTGTTAGAGTGAAAGAGCGCCTCGACGAATATCCGGAACTGAACAGCACAATGAAAGAGCAATTATTGTGGAACATGAATCTGATGCTGACGAGCCTCGAGCCAGGGGACGATTGGTACGACGTTTCAATAACCGGCTACGATGAGATGTCGGGAGGAGATCGGGCTGTTAATTGGAAGAAGCTCGGCTACAGCACTATTTTCGACATAATGATGGTCTGTACTCTAACACTCAGGTTTTCGCCGATCTGAGCTAAACATAGTTTCTCCTTAGAAAAAGATCCCGAACCCGGAGGAGGAACTACCGGTGATGAACAAAACGATCCTGAACGCTGAGGTGACCAACGTGGACTACTCGAGCGAAGACGGTACGGTAAAAGTGACAACGCAAGACGGCAAGGAATACACCGCCGACCATGTGATAATGACGCCTTCGTTGGGAGTGCTAAAAGCTGACTATAAAACTCTGTTCACTCCCCAACTTTCGGGCTCGAAGATCACGGCGATCAAAGTACATATTTCTCGCTTGATAGATGGTTAACCCTTAGCATTCGAATGACGACTCTGAGACGCCACTAAAAATTGTTGTATTATTATTCAAAATGTTTTTTGCATTATTAAATTTGTTCGTACATAATTAATTACGAAACATTTATGACTATAGAATGGAAATATTCTAGGTCGGAAGAAATGTTCAGTGTAATAGAGTGCAAAGGGTTAACAATTTGTTCACGAGAAAGACTTTCTAATGAACGCGATTCGTTGCTTTAGACACATGGATACGGAAACGCTTGTAAAGTGTACGTGGCCTTCAACGACACTTGGTTCAACCCGGAGGGTGTCAAGAACAAGGTGATGGAGCTCGTGTGGACCGAGGATGAACTAGGAGAATACGAGATGGATGTGCGTATAAGATCTACAGCAGGACCTCCTATAACAAGGATTATCAAAATGAAATAAAATTTAATTAACCCACCGGGGACGACAATTGTACACATTATAGATACACTTTCATGCATCATATATTTTGCATAAAAATCCGCAGTCTAATGATTAATATCTGTAATGTCGTGCAACGTCGATCGTACAGAAGGAAACCAACAAACGTCGTCCCTGAATGGTTAAAGGGTTAAATGATTGCAGTGGTAGGTAATACGTTAAGGAATGTTTTTACACGAGATCCTGCTGCGTTTTTCAGCCCAAAAAGAAGTGGATGCTTTACTCGATGTACTTCGGCGTCGTCGAGCATAAGCCCCGTTTACTGATGCTGTGGATCTCCGGAAAGGGCGCGCGACTTATCGAGGATCGCACTGACGAAGAAGTTCTCGAGCAAGTCACACAGATGTTGAACAACTTCTTCTCGAAGTCTTACAACGTCAGCGAGCCAGTGGCGATGACAAGGTACCATCTCCGTCGACTATCCGAAGTATTCGGCGCTTATCTCGTACTTACGCGTTTCTTTTTGCCCACAGGAGCAGGTGGCATTCGAATAAACATTTCCGGGGCACGTACAGCTACGTGAGCGTGGATTCGGTGAAAGCGAACGTGGGCGCGGACGAGCTAGCCGAGCCTGTGACGAAAAATGGAAAACCGGTGGGTTCTTCTCTTGGACTAGCATTTGGTACATCGAGACTCAATCGTTCGCTGCTTGTTCACAGGTGATTCTATTCGCTGGGGAGGCCACGACTAAGATAAATTCGGCAACAGTGCACGGTGCTATCGGAACCGGATGGCGGGAGGCCGAGAGATTGATTAATTTGTACGCTAAAACCGACAGAAAAACTGAATAAAGTAACGAAGCAGATTAAGAAGAAATAAGAATAACCCAGACGATTATTGTAGCTGATTATATTTACAAATATACGAGCCACGCTTGACTTCGGCAAAATAGCTGGCACCGCTGTACCGTATCAAATATAATTTTCCCTCTTGAGCTAGAACTGTGCGCGTATACGTATATAATACAAGGAACATGTCGCACGTATTTTTTCCATCTCAACACCTAAATACGTGGTGGCGTAGAAAAATTTGAGCTTGCTTCACGCCGGTGTCGTAGGCGCCGTGTGTCGTCGAGAAGTAGTTGTCGTTGGTTGCTTCGCCGGCGAGCATCACCGTAGGCATCGCCTGAAACATAGTGTCACGAAGTGTCACCATTTAAATACTGCGTTGAACAGTGCCAAACACGTCGTTCGCCACATGATTTATGATCTCTCCCCTTCAGCTAGTCTATTTCCCCACCATCAAAAATACGGGCGACAAGAGCGAATGAGATTGATGTGTGCGCGAGAAGTACGAGTGCGCAAGAAAGAGAGTATGGTGGGATTGACCGTCAGTTCATCGTGCCTGCTATATATAACGTGGTGAGATGACAAGAAGTTCCCCGGGACGGCACAGGGGCAAAGAGGGTCCTCGCTCGCAGCCAATGGTTATGCTTTGACGTCACACACTTTAGTCAATAATTCGGTTAGAACCGAAAGTGCGTGTGGAATTGAACCAATCGGCTGCACATTCGTAGGCAACGTCACCGCATTTCTGCCAGGGAACTTCTTGTCATCTCCTAACTGTACTAATATTTTCAATTGCCCACCTTATTGCCGCGGTTGCCCGAGACTTTGCTCCATATAGGCTCTGCCAGAGCCCCAGGTGTGATCCCAGTGTCATCGCACCTGGTCGGTATGTAGCTATAGCTACCCCTGGTGTACGGATTCGAGTTCCATTTAGTCCTCAAGCATTTCTTCACCGGAGGTATCGAGTCGAGATTCAAAAACTGTTTCAGTAAATTCTCGCAGTCGGCTGCTACTTGTTGCTCGCTCATGGTCTCGATGACGTGAGCCCCGTGGCCACCCACCCAGCCCAGAAGAACACCTTCCCGATCCGGAAGAATGTCGAATCCGGTCAGATCCCTAATCCACGAGGGCTCTGTTGTACCGTTCGTGATCTCGGGCTTGCCCTCCGGCCAAAGGAACTGGAATCCCTTCGTGTCGCCGTTCCACCAAGCTTTACCGAAGTCCAGAAAGACTTTATTGATCAAACCGAACCCGAGATTCTCGATCGCCTGACTGAACGATTGCGGCAAAGCAGGCACGAACATCGTCTTGTAGTTGTCCTTTAAGTAACCGAGCGAGCTAGTGACTATCACGCAATCGGAGAGGATCCGAGTGTTGTCTGATAACTTCAATACAATGGGTGCTTCGAGATCCTTGTCGACCACCCAGTGCCATTCGATGGAATCCACGGCGGTGTTCAGTCGTAGATTTTCCTTATTTATACCGTTCGCGATGATTTTTATCAGGCTATGGTAACCATTCCTGAATAAGAGATTCTCGGAGCCTCCAACAAACTGCAAAAAAAAACATTTACACTATACTCTCCTATGCATACCGCAACCATCTAAACATCGATGTATACCGGGAAATCAACCAACAGGCGAGACGCAGAAACTCATCGTAATTCTCACCTTAAACTTGCTCCAGTATTTGGTGGACAAGTCGTCTAGCGTTGAACACGCGTTATCTATCACAAGAAACCTGAGATTCCAGTCCATCAATTCCTCTTTTATGCTAGCCACAGCTGGAGGATCGTTCCTCTGCTGCAAGTGATTCTTCAGCGCGTTCTTGAGGACTCTACCCAGACTCTCGGAACCTTTTTCCAGATACTTCGTTTCGTTCTCGCAGTCTTCTAGAGTGTTATGAACAAGATCGCATATTTCTTCTACCAAGGCCGCGTCTACCTTGACGCCAGTGTTGCGCATGAACATGCCTTGGCCGTCTCGGAAGTCGATGTCGGAGATTAGGTCATTTCGGTAGCAAAGTTCTCCAAGTGGGCTCTTATCGCCGTGCAAAAATTGGGCGCCACATTCTATCCAACTCTCGTTCCACGGTATCGTTCGTATTCGACCACCAACTTCATTTCCGGCTGCAAAATAAATTGTCGATCATTTAATTTTTCTTCGACTCTTGGGTCAATGCTCCGTAAACCTAGCGTTAAATTCAATGTCCCTCGGTTTACCTTCGAGTAACAGATAGTCCTTAAAATTCGCGTCCTCCAAGGTCCTGGCGGCAGCCAATCCTGCTATACCCGCGCCTACTATTACAACTTTTGTTCTTTCCGTTATTTCGTTTCCGGTATTCAACATCCTCCCCATTTTATCGAAGCTGTTTACTACTTGCTTTAACCAACCACACGTTCTACATGATTTGAATTGTGAGTTTTTTATTACCATTTGATTGCAGTTACGCAAAAGTTTGATACATGTAAATATATATAATATAACAACTAACAAAAACAACAAGAAAATAGTAGTAGAAAATATTTCTCTCGATTAACGATACATATATATTGTATATAAATGTTTAACAAATACGTGTACCCGGTTTAAGTTGTGTACCTTTAAAAAGATAAAATAAAGAGAACATAAAAAGTAATTTGGCACGTCGATAAGAGTTCACTCACGACCTAACGCTGTTTATTGGAAATGATAAAAAGTGCATGTGTAAGAAGCCATTGACCCTTGTTCGGATGTTGCAAAGCATCAAGTGAGTTTATAGTTTACCATCATCCTTTAGGAAGAGACATGCGGCTCTGGCTAGAGCTGTGACTTTAATCGCCTGAGAAAAAGCAAGCTAATCAATAATAATATCTCGCCTTGTTAGGAAAGAAAAATGGAGATTAGTTAAGTACAAATGACCGTCGATGATCGTGAACACTATATGTATATTATTTTTATGTAATGTTTCAGCCCTATACCGTTAAAGCAAACTGAGTGAATCGTGTGTGATAAAAGATATGATTTGCAAATTAATACATAATGAAAATTAGGATGATCAAACTGAAGCTATGAACGCAAATGACGCACAAAGACATTACCTCGGTGTTACTTATCGTTTAATCATCCGCAGAATCATTACTTGCAATTAAAAATCCTTTATCACAACTAAAACGAGTGATCGAGAAAATCTGTACTAGTCTACGCAACAGCTAGTGATTCTGAATAAGCCTTAACAATTAATTGGTAATCAAAACGGTTCCGAATTTACCTATGGAAGTCGATTATTCTGTCTGCTTCCCTGAATCCCGTTTCAACCGCCCCGTGCACGGTCGAATAATAATGGTCGTGTGTTGCTTCTCCAGCAAATAAAACGCTCTAGAAACAATTATGATAGTTAGCTCGCTGAGCAAGTACAAAATCGTTCGAAGTACGTACAGGTTTGCCATCAGGTGAGAGGATCGGCTTCGCTAAATCTTTGGCCTCCACGTTTAATTTTTCAGTCGTGATACTTCTAAAGCTATAACAACCACGGAAATGTTCATCGGTATACCATGACGATCTACAAACAAAGAACAACTGTACCAGTGCTCCCGCATTCACAAATATGTTATAAACAGACTGCGGATCTTTATGCAAAATTTTTTACATCGATCAAAAGAAATAGAAGTTCGCAGTCCGGTCGTAAATTATTACCTAATCATTTTATCAAATCGTGGGATATTGTACGTCTTATCTAGAAACGTTTTCAACAATAGCCATAATCCCTCGGACACTTCGTCGTCGGAGAGCATCTCCATGTGTCTCGCATACTTGCCGGAAATCCAGGTGGATAATATCCGCGACTGATAGTCTACCGCGACAAATGTAAAAACATCGCACAGCCATTCGCATTCCTAAGTCACATATCAAATTCAAATTTAATACACTCGCGGGGCAATAAAGCAAAACGCACACAGTTACATTAAATGCAACTTTACTTGTCCGTGAGACTCGAGAAATTCTTTCTTGTCCTCCTTGGACCATATTAAACTAAAGCCAGCGCAATCATCTGACCACCATCTGTGCGGGAATTCGAGGAAGATTTTGTTTACGGTTCCAATGTTCAGACCCTAGATAATGCATTACGTGTTAATTTTATGGGGGAAAGATTTTTGTTAAATATTTTTATTCGATTGTTTTTATATATATATATATGTAGCCCCTTAATGTTTGCAACTAGTGTCACACTTTTACCGTGCCTTTATCGCTTGCTGCTTGGACTCGGGCAAACTCGGCGTGAACATTGTAGCTTGCTTCTCTTTCAGAACTCCGAGAGAAGGAGTGAATATAACGTGAGATGCCGTGTACTTTGCGCCATCCTTTGTCTTCACAATTATATTGTTGCTGGATGTGTAATCAACGTTACAAACGTCCTTATTAAACTCTACTTTCTCCTTTATGGGCAATATGTGTTTCGTGTTCGATAGCCTCTGTGGAAAAATCGGTAAAAATATACAAAATGTCTTTTCTATAGACAGAGTCTCGGCCTATTTCGACCCAGGCTATCAAAACCGTCATTCAATTGCTCAGTATTTAACGTGTCTACAAGGAGTAATAGTCATAAGAATTAACCGCCGTCCAAGGGTTGATGATCTCAAGACATTATCGGTCAGAGATAATTGAAATCGCTTAAAATAAGACGTACAGATAACAAATCGAACAGTGTTTTGTAGCCATGGTATTTCCAATTAAGTACAGCATCTCCCTCGCATGTCCAATACTCTGTAATTCCCTTTGCAGAAACGTCGAACCAAGAATCGCTGCATTGAATCGAATTATCGAATTTTTGCATCCAATCCAAAAGCTGCTCGGCCCTGTCTCGGGTAGTAAATGGATTTTCCTCAAAATTTTTATAAAATCTGGAACGAAAGAGTGCTCTCATTAGTTGAGTCGCATTTAAATTACAAATAAACCGGACACCATTTCCGTTTTTTCGCGATAAAAATGTTCGGCATATTTTCATATAATTTATCTCTAAAACATTGAATTGTAAATTTTGAGGAGCTTCTAATTTCGTAGTTGATTGAACGCAGAATTAAGCAGATTCTGAATTTTAGCGGTGAAACCAGCACGCGTTGAGTCATCGACCTTGATGTAAATAGTGGTGGGGAAACTATAGTAGATATGTTACAACTGGATTGTCGAGTGAATTAAAGATGCTGGTGTGTGTATGCGTGTCGTGAAGCTGGCAGCTTCTCGGAGCGTATGGAGCATTTTGTATAACTCTTCGCGACGTTCTCCGATCGCATTGTTAACAGTACATACACGAAAATATGTTTCTAATTATACTGCAGACACAGCGTCGCATTACACACAAAGAGAGATAGTGTCAAAACACATTTTCTCCTGCCACCGATTTTTTATCATGTTTGCCAAAAGGTAAGATCCCGTCTTAATTCCTGATCGAATATGTCCCAGGAAAAATACAACACAAAGATAGATTAACTCTTCTCGAAAAAGTAGATAAGAATCTCTCTTAAAAACACAGATAAGACTATGTTTGCAATATCTTTATACAATTTTCAGCAATGTTGATCCAGAACTAGAAAAGTTGAGGAACGAAGTTGATGGTCCACCGAATTTAGACACCGTTGCATTAAGTATCCAAAGGGCCACTTGCCGAATCCATGCATCCTATTTGTTCGAACAGGTTGGGCGACCAATATTGCAGAAATTATGCTTGTTGCTGAGTTCTACTGCTACAGGAAAGGCGTATTGTGGCTGGCAGGAATTTGCAACGCACATGGGTCTAACAATGGAGCAAATACGTGTATGCATCTGTGCCATGTGAACGCGTTTAGTTAGAAATGTGGTTCGGTTGTTGTCTAATGACCTGTTTTCTCGCAGTGCATAGATTACGACTTCAAAGGCCTTCAGGATCCTACTTATTACGTACTGTTAGCGTATGTGCAACATGTTGGAGCAACTATAGACAAAATTCTGAGTGCATTGCAGCAAATGCATCGGTTCGATGTGATCAACCAGATAAAGGACAACATTTCCGACTTGCTGGATGCTATTCAACAGGAAATTCCAGTTTCTGGTACTCCTATTATTGTCTCCGCAGTATAAACCATTTCACGTTCGACGAATGATTGGAAAAATTTGTATTCGCACAGATTCTACTATACTGATGACTAAAAGCATTCCAAGGGCTCCTTTTGTTTTAACTCCACTGGAAAGTGCACAAGAGATGCAAACTAGAGCTCTTGACTCTCAACAAGTTTCTCAAAACCAGCAAAAGGTATAAAGAGAATTCATCGGTGAGTTCGAGTGCAGATAAAAACGTTCGATTTTTTTGTTGGCAGAGTAAACAGTCGTGCGAGTGTAGAGTTATGTTAACATTTGCAGAAGATGGTCTAGAAACAGTACAATATATATCTAAAGTGTTTAGATCTCATCAGATCGGAGTAGTAATCCTTCAAGAACACGAAAACCATGTGTACAGTAAAGCAGAACAATTTATAGACGATTGTTTCCATCAAGTAAAGTGACTCTGTTCATCTGTAACTAGAATACTCGTTAAGTTACACTCATTTTCTTTAATTCTATCCAGGTGAAGTTTATCATACCCATACTAACCAAAGGATATCTGAAAAGAATATACAATCATACAGACACATACAGCGATGATCAAAATAAATTAGATAGTAAATATATCAAATATATATACTCCTTAATGAAGTTAGAGTACATAAGAAAAGTATGCATCAATTATCGTGTGAGGTGTGCACTTCAGTGTTCTTTACCTTTATATATCGATATATTATTGGAGATATAATGAATATGTTTCTTTTTAGATGTATAGTACCTGATAAAGAAGTTCAAACACTTCTCAGTGTAAATTTGCATCCAACTTTCCAAGCATGGTTTAAAGAGAGCTGCATCGATACATTCATCAATAACATTATTTTACAAAAACATTCGAAATGAAGTTTTACTTACTGTTTTATAAAATATTCCCCGTACGAACTTGCGTTGTTTATTTCCTCCGTTATATTCTCAGATATATCATGATATATCTTGAATGTCTCCGAGGCCTCTTCCTGCGGTATTATTGTACCCTTAGCGGTAACGAAGACATGTGCGTCGATATCGTTGAAGCATCTGGACGAATCCAGCAAGTTTTCTTGTGACGCAAGATCAAACACAACGTTCCCCTTCTCACCATGAACCCATTGTGCTCCTAATTCCACAACATTGTCAGCTGGAAAAAACAATAATTTACAGTTAATCAAGGGTGTACGCAACCTTGTCAGTTTAAAAACATCGAAAATTATTTTTGCTATCTTTCAGAGAAATAACAACACGATAACTGGAATGCGGATTTTTATGCAAAATAAAAACTTTCTGCATTCATTGCAAAATACTGGAGCTGATTTTTCTGAAATTACCATACTAAAATTACAAGCTAGCAATTTTAAATAATAAAAAAAAAAATAAAGTTGAGAAGTTCCTCGTAAAAATCTATTTTAGTAATTATTTATACGTGAGAAAAATGTCATTAATTGATTGATCGATCGTTGTATTTTACCGAAGACAAGCATAAATATGTAATACAACTTACAAAATTCTACAGTGTGTATTCTGCCACCGATTCGATTTTTCCCTTCCAATATTGTTATGTTTTCTAAGCCTCTCTCTAACAATCTAGCCGCCGCAGCAATTCCAGCAGCCCCGGCACCGACAATAATAATTTTAGGTCCGTTAATCATTGTTCGTCTTGACGTTTCCCAACAAAGGAAGAGACTGTGAATAGGTTTCGTCGTTTGGTCGATGTTCACGCATAAAGTCCTTATAAATAATGTTTGTACAGCAAGAAATACGCAGATAACCGTATCGTGATCATCGTACTACGACACGAGACGTACTATGTAATAAGTATATATTGTTTGTCATATCACCCAATCAGACGATCGTATATATACGTGATATATAGCGTTTGAAAGCTCACAGATATACAATTATCGCTGTTTCTAATTTTGTATCTATTATCATATTTATCTACAATTTGTTTGATTGACAGATATTTTATTTTCCATTAGTTCGGGTTCGTTCGATTCGTGCAAACATTGTCCGAAACTCGAAACTATTTAGGCGCATTTCTTAGAAAATACTAGAAACTAATGTAAATTTCAATTAGAAGTATTTTTTTAATTCCTCTCTTTTATGATAATCAAAGCTTTTAAACACCTGACAATAACAAATTTTAAATTAATAATATAACTCGACTCGAATAATTTCGTTCGATTCATTGTGCCATCGAGAGTCGAATCAGCCTATATAGATCGACTGACGATAACAAAATATTGAATTGATAAATCTCGACTCGAACAATCGTTCGATTGATTGTTGAATAATCGAGTATCGAATTAAATGTAATAAAAATATTTACAAGTCGCTTTGTTAATTTTTATAAGTTTTAAAGTGATTAATATCTATAACATTGAAGGTGCATGCACTCGATAAATTAGCATCGAAACAATGTAATGTTCTGGAGTAAATTACGGTACAAGTATCACCAATTGTTAATGTTAAACAATGGACAGAAGTAAATAGGTGAATTATATATTTGAAGGTATATATAACCATTATTTGAATATATCGTCGGCTGCGAAATATTTCAACAAATTCGCAACAATGTCACAAGAAAGGGATGAGATGCATCGAAAGGTTAGTTTATCGATTAAATTTACAAAACATTGCATCTAAATAACTCTCCTCTTCTCCCTTTTTCCGTTTTTCCACCTCACGCTCTCTTAACCTTAGTTCATCGAGTAAATACATTCAATGCATTCTTGGGTACAAATTAACAGCTGTTGAACTAAATTCTAATTTATATTGCCATGCAGAAATATAGAAGAGAAAAAGGGCGGGATGGTAGCCCCGTGGAAGGAGATGATGATTACGTTCCCTATGTACCAGTTAAGGAACGCAAGAAGCAGAGATTGGCCAAACTCGGTAAGCTTGGTCAGCTCAAAGACGAAGCTGCTGCTGGCATCATCGGAAAAAGTAGCAGTGAAAATGAGAGAGACGACGCGGACGACGACGACGGACAAGTATGGGGGAGAAAGTCAAATATTTCCCTATTGGACCAGCATACGGAGTTAAAGAAACTGGCCGAAGGTATATATTTACTAACGAAGTCATGTTTAAATATAAATTAATTAATTGACGAAATATTTAGCCAAGAAAGAGAGTGCTATGGAGAAGCAGTTGAAGGAGGAAGAGAAGATCTTAGAGAGTGTAGCGGAAAACAAGGCTTTGATGGGTGTAGCAGAATTGGCAAAGGGTATTCAGTATGAAGATCCAATAAAAACCAGTTGGAGACCACCGAGAACAGTGCTAGCCCTCGGCGAATTGAGGCATGAGAGGCTCAGAAGGAAGCTCAGAATTCTGGTGGAAGGGGACGATGTTCCGCCGCCTCTCAAGAGTTTTAAGGAGATGAAATTCCATAGGGGGATCCTGAATGGTTTGGAACAGAAGGGCATCGTCAAACCCACACCGATTCAAGTTCAAGGGATACCTACAGTGTTAGTCTCTACTCTACAAGCATCAATATTTCTTTCTCGATTCGGTAGAACACTATTCTAATTCTGTTTTCCAAACATTGTAGATTATCTGGTCGCGATATGATCGGTATTGCGTTCACTGGTAGCGGAAAGACATTGGTATTCGTATTACCAATTATAATGTTCTGTTTGGAGCAGGAAGTAGCCATGCCGTTTATAAGAAATGAGGGGCCATACGGTGAATATCTTCATATTCTGATCACTGAATGAGAGTGTTTGATTATTTGTGCTCATTTTTGTCTTACAGGCCTTATCATCTGTCCGTCACGCGAATTAGCAAAACAAACCTACGATATTATTAGACACTATACAAATAGTTTACGCCAAACTAGCTGCCCCGAAATTCGCAGCTGCCTGGCAATTGGCGGTGTGCCTGTGTCCGAATCCTTAGAAGTTATTAATAAGTACGTGAATTGTTGATACCCGAGCAACTTCGCGGAATTATGTAATAATGCAACTGTGTTGATTGCAGGGGCGTACATATCATGGTAGCCACTCCTGGACGCTTGATGGATATGCTAGACAAGAAAATGGTGAAATTGAGCGTGTGTCGTTACCTGTGCATGGATGAAGCAGATCGCATGATCGATATGGGTTTCGAGGAGGACGTGCGAACGATTTTCTCGTTTTTCAGGGTAATCATTTTGCAATGCCATATTTGTAGAGATGTGCGAGAACACGAAAATGTCGGGCCGCACAACTCTAGATATTTACAATAATTTTCTACGGCTGTATGTTAAAAATTGCATACTTTCAGGGTCAAAGACAAACGTTACTGTTTTCCGCAACCATGCCGAAGAAGATCCAAAATTTTGCTCGCTCCGCTCTGGTGAAACCCGTGACGATCAACGTGGGTCGTGCCGGTGCAGCGTCAATGAACGTGATCCAGGAGGTGGAATATGTAAAACAAGAAGCTAAAATTGTGTATCTACTGGAGTGCTTGCAGAAGACTCCACCGCCAGTATTAATATTCGCGGAAAAGAAACAAGACGTAGACGCTATTCACGAATATTTATTGCTGAAGGGCGTCGAGGCGGTGGCGATACACGGCGGGAAAGGTATGGCGATCGCTAAGGGGTTATTCTTAGTTTCGACGCCTTTTTTTGCGCGGAATCATTAGAGAAATTTCTCTGTTATAGATCAAGAAGAAAGATCACGATCCGTGGAAGCTTTCCGTGGTGGTCGAAAAGATGTGCTGGTTGCGACGGATGTTGCATCTAAGGGTCTCGATTTCGCCGATGTGCAGCATGTAATCAATTACGATATGCCCGACGACGTGGAAAATTATGGTACGTTATTATACGGTACACGAGTACGTGGAAGAAATTATATGTTAATTAACGGGCTTTACGTTACGGTGATTACAGTGCACAGGATCGGAAGAACTGGTCGTTCTGGGCGTACAGGAATAGCTACTACTTTCATAAATAAGGCGAACGATGAGTCCGTGTTGCTGGATTTGAAACATTTGCTCATGGAAGCGAAACAAAAGGTTCCACCCTTTCTGTTGGAGCTCTGTTCCGAGAATGAGAAGTACCTCAACTTGGGAGGTAGGATTCTTCGATTACTTTTGCAATTAATCAATCGATTATTCATTGATAAATCGTGTTATGTTTTAGACGAACGTGGCTGCAGTTACTGCGGTGGTCTCGGTCACAGAATCACGGAGTGTCCGAAGCTGGAGGCGATCCAAAACAAACAGGCATCGAACATTGGACGCCGGGATTATTTGGCCAGCAATGCGGCCGACTATTAAATCAAATATTTTCTGTATACTTTCTCTAGCTCTTTCGTCACACAAATCTACATTTTACCGTGACTTAACTGTGCATAATATCAGTTATTTTTCCATACTGTACGAAATATTATATTTTTATTCGAATGATCTCAAATTAATGCCTGCCGTTTTAAAGCGTGATAGTTGGTAGAAAGAGAATAAAGAAAGGGCTGGAGAAATAATTGCGAAACGTGTAAATAATTTCCTACTGTTTTTAAAAATTAGCTCGTAAGCGAATAAAATGTATATTATGCTAGTTACACGCGTGTCCAATTTTTTTAAATGTTTCGGGAGCGATGCGTTTATGTTTCCGGCATCGATACGAGTTTGACAGTAGTAGAACAGGAAGGGAATTTCTTAGTGAATTCTCAAGATGCAGGTGATAGTGGACGAAGAAGAGCTGGAGAGGGTGAAGAACGAGAAAGAGGACGAGTTGGCGAACCGTCGGCGACTGTTGTTCAAGAAGAGTGACATAAAGCAGCGGTTGCATCAACAGCATGTCGAACGGAGGGCTGCAACGGAAGCAGAAGTGCTGCAGCGTGCCAAAGAGGCCTTTGACTTGAAGTTACGTCAGATGGAACGGGACGAGAAACTTGCTGAAGAGTTGGCGCTTCGCAAACGTAAATTCCCGAATTAACACTCAGTTTACGGGACTCGTCCGAATGGCGAGTTCTAATATTCTAATTTACGATTATCGAGATTGTGAAAAAACTGTATTTCCTCGCACAGATCACGAGGAACAGGAGTCTTTCCAGAAGCTGAAGGCAAGGAACACTCGTCCGATAGTTCCCGACCACGTCATTCAAGATTTAGCAGCAAAGCTGACCGAAGAGAAACAAAAGGACGCAACGCGTTTACAATTGCCCGATACCTTTCTTTCTCGCGACGAGGAGGATTTGGAGCAGCTGCTGAAGAAGAAGTTGAGTTACAGAAGAGAATTGCAGAACCAGCAGATCAACAATCGTCGCAGGGAACGCGAATCGGAGGAAGAGAAGCACAGAGAACGCAAGATCATCGAAGAGGCCGGAGAAGCTTTACGCCAGGAGGAAGTGGAGGCGGAGAAACAGAAGAAGGAGACGGCTGCTTTGCAGCAAGCCGAGAGAGACGCTTTCCTGAAGGCCAGACAGATTTGGAAGAGCAAGCGCAAGGAAGTTCTGAAGCGGGAGCACGATGAAATCCAGAAGATCATCACCAAAAAGGAGACTCTGCGGAAGAAGGAAGCCGAGCAGAAGACCGATACCCAATCAGGGAAGGAAGCAATGGCGGAGAGGGTGGGGAAGCAGATCATGGACGCGGAATTTAAGAAACTGGAGCGCGAGAGAATCTGTCGGGATTTGTTTCTGGCTGAGAGAGACAGTGAACTGGCTAACGAGGTGATTAAGCTGGCGTTGGAGAAGAAAAAAATGGCAAAGGAGCTTATGCAGGATATGGTAATGTCTACGGAAGCGTTTCTCAATCTGTGGATCGTGAAATGTTGCCGCTTGCGTTGAGGAACGCAGATCTAATTAAGTAAGATAGGATTTTGAAGGTTCGGTTTAGTGTCTGAAATAATTATAGGTGAGGCACCGGGCGGTCAAAGCTGAGAAAAAAGCAAAGGACGACGCGATCGACGCAGCTTTTGCAAGGTACCTTGTCGAGGAACGGAGAAAGCTTGAAATAGCGGAGAAGAAAAAGGAAGAAAAGCGTCGAGTAGAAAGTATTCTTAATTTATATACTTACTTTTGTGCGTAAACCATGAAACATCGTTCTTAGAATAATCATCTTGCAGTTCTCCAGTACGGAAACGAACTGAGGGAGACTATAACGAAGAACAGGCTGCGATTCGAAGATGAAACCGTATCTAGGCGAATAAAGGTTGATGCAGCAAAAAAACAAGATGTCAAGGGGAAACGCGGGGACAGCGAAGTTTGCGGAAAAGCGACAGGACAATGTTTCTCGGAGGGTGCTTTGAACAAGGTGTAGGAATACACGAGCCTCTGAAAGATACTCAGACCTATTTCTACGTCTATTTATTGGTATATAGTTATATACAATGGTGCGCGAACGGCGTCGCCCTCGCGGCTTTCGTGGCTCTCGTTATTTGTACAAAGTCCGTGTAAAAATACAGCAGCCCCATCTTATATAAGATACAAGTACGTAATAAATAAACTGCGGGTGTTGATGCAACTCCACGTGACAAAGCCGAGCTCGCGTAAGAACTTGAGAAAATAATCGGCTCGCTTAACTCTTAGTTGGTTTGACAACAATAAGATTAACACGCCGAGGAAAGGTAACTAATCATTTTAACGAGGGCTCTTACTATTTGGATTATTCATTGTAACTCGAAATTCGGATTGACATCCGAATATGTCAAAAGAACGCGAGGATTATGAAATTGCCTAGCGATCAACGAACGATTAACGTCTTGCGATACAACAATACCAACTAAGGGTTAAATCGAAATGGATATCGCGTTCAGATTTTGCAGATTTTTGCACGGTAATAGTATATACGGTATGGATGCATAACACCCGCAGTCCGGTGAAAAATTAACAGTCGTGCCTCGGGCGTGTTCAACTAGAGAAAAATCGGATGGGAACCGGTCTAGTGTCTCCGTTCCGCCGATCAGATTTTTCTTGGCAGTCGGGGAAGCGTTCTCTGGGGGATCCTCCGGTCTACAACCGCCATTTCCATCCCAGGAACCCTCCCGAATCACGAATACATCCCGTTCGCACTGGCTTCGCTAGCGGGGAACGGGTTTTGTCGGAGCAGCGAAATAAACGAGCACCCGAGTGGTCGGAGGGATGACTATAAAATGTACGAACGTTAGTTTTGTTTCCTCGGTGAACTGGCTAGTCGCCATGGTCGCTCTCCCAATTAATCGGTCGTTAACCGAGGAAAATGGACGCCCAATGCATAAAGATCCGCAGTCCGGTTATTATCACTGAGATCGTGGAAAAGAAAAATGGTCAAGATCGTTTCCTCGTGGATCTCCTACGCGATTTACGATAAAAACGGATATGCTGGGGGTAGTCAAGTATTAATAATCTACACCTAAACGCTGGGATCTGTATGTCTTCGGGCGGCTCTGGCCTATTATACAGCTGCTTATTATTGCAGCGAACTAAATAATCGTCTACCTAACAGCTCTCCCGGGTGTGGGGGGGGGGGGGGGGTAACAATTGAACAACAAGGGTGTCAGGCGACATGGCCACTGGCGCAGAACCGGCGAAGTCTCCCGGAATGTAACACAGATCGGTCTTAAAAGTAAAATCACATTTCCTTACGCAACCCATTCGCCTACGTTGACTCTTCGCGCGTTAATTGCTTATCGACACATTTTCTCTCTCTCTCTCTCTATCCTCTCTCTCGCTCTGTTTTTTTAATTGATTCCTAAAGATTTCTGACGAAACAAAGGGGTGGAAATTGAACGGGACAAAAGACGTTCGCGGCCCGTTCGAGAGAGTATTTTCTAACTAACTGCTTAGACGGTATTAGGCCAATGGGTTAATTAAGTGGTGGCCACGCAAGCGCGGCCGCTATTACGTGTAATTAGTAAACTCGCGTAACAGTAAAATCACATATCCTTACGGCTTAAGTACACGCACACGCACGTATGTATAGACACACAAGCGGACTCTGTGTTTGCTCGTTTCGCATCATCGCGGGCAGCCGGCTCTAATCGGAGATGAGCAAAACAAGCAGGGTCGAGACGAGGACCGAGTGTGATTTTTCACGCTCGTTCCGTGGCAGTATTTGTCCGGGATTCTCGCGATCATCGGAGAAACGGTCCGTGTCCACCCCCGTCTTCTAATTAACCGTTCGAGTGCCAGGTTCTTCGAAAAGTGCTCACAAAGGAACATATTCAGTTGATACACTCCGATTTTGATGAAACTTATATGAGATATAGTTCTTCGAAAAATATTTGACACGTATTTTTCTTATCGGCAACCATCTACTCCGAGGGGGTGAAAACAGCCCTCGAAGTCAGGGGTCAAAACCACATTTTTTGAGAACAAAAAAAAGTTTGTTAAAAAATTCTTGCGCGACTACATTTCCCATTGAAAAACACACAATTAAAAAAAAATTCTTTCGACCTCTGGTTTCCGAGATATCTCAAAAAATATGGTTTCGACTCCCAACTTTGAGGGCTGTTTTCACCCCGTCAAAGTGGATGGTTGCCGATAAAAAAAATACGTGTCAAATATTTTTCGAAGAACTGTAGCTCACATTTGTTTCATCAAAATCGGCCATTCTTATCTGAATATGTTCCCTTGTCAGGCTACATCCCCTAAGCACCCTGTACGCACGTGACACTCAAACGATTTCGCGTCCCATCGGCGGTATTTACATTTTTGCGGACGATACCGCCAATGGGATCGTCCGTTGCGATTCTCACGCGATTCAAAGCGAATCTGGACTTCTACCGTTTTTTGGAATCGCAAAAGTCGCGAGATAATGATCGAGAAGAGGCAGAAGAGCATCTCGGACGTGGGCCGGATAGATTCGGAATGGCGTTGAGTATTTTGTCTACGACGAGGATTCCCGAAGCGATCTGCGACAGAGAGGAACTTAAAACTCGTGGACTGCGCTCTTGGAGTTTTTCTTTTTTTTTTATACTTAAAGCGGCGGGGAATGTCTCGCGGACGAAAGAATCCGTTTTACCGAGTATCGACTAATAGCACCGCGATTGAGTGTCTAGCTAATAAGATCTACACACGATCCGACGGGGCAAATGAAACTCGCGGGAAGCTAGTGGAGCGTCTCGTTCGTCGATCTCGTATTCTTTATACAGTCTCAAAAATATAAATAGCTCGACGAGCTTCCGTTCACGTCGTCGACACCAACATCATTGTCATCATCGTCGTCGTCGTCGTCGTCGTCGTCGTCGTCGTCGTCGTCGTCGTCGTCGTCATCATCATCGTCAACATCATCATCATCACTTATACACTGGAAAATGCAAACGATCCGGCAAGGTTTACACCGCAATGTTAGGAGTTGCCGGCCAAATAGGAACCATGAGAATAGTACGTTAGATTAACAGCAAGCGCAGGCAACTCGTCATACTTGGACGCAACGATGCAGTGGCGTAGCTACCACGCGAGACCATAAACAGAGGTTCAGTTCCTCTCATAATTAGACTGCGGATTTTTGTGCAAAACTGGTCTTTTCGTTTAATGATTTTAGTAAGTTGAAAATAATGTATTGACATTCTCGAGTTCTTTTAATATCTTGACCATCGTGAATCGCACAAACTTGTTTAAAGTTTACTGATGATTAACTGATCCTTTAAGTTCTTTTAGTCGAAACAGCAGCCATATAGAAACTTGTATTTTCGTTTAATGATTTTAGTAAGTTGAAAATAATATATTGACATTCTCGAGTTCTTTTAATATCTTGACCATCGTAAATCGCAGAAACTTGTTTAAAGTTTACTGATGATTAACTGATCCTTTAAGTTCTTTTAGTCGAAACAGCAGCCATATAGAAACTTGTATTTTCGTTTAATGATTTTAGTAAGTTGAAAATAATGTATTGACATTCTCGAGTTCTTTTAATATCTTGACCATTGTAAATCGCACAAACTTGTTTAAAGTTTACTGATGATCAACTGATCCTTTAAGTTCTTCTAGTCGTCTTTAAAATTAGTTGAGGAAATTTTTCAGAGGACAAAGCTTCTGTTTACGATCCAGCCGCCTCGCTATCGTCACTCCCAAGTATACAGACACGTTCGAGGACCTCTGCCTGCGGACATCCTGTCTCTCTGACGACTATCGTCGCCATGAAAGCAAAGTGTTCTCCTCTCCGACTGCGAGATCCCTTTTATCCGAGTTTCGAAGAGCGGTGTACGATAATAGGCACGATACAGCGATAGTTTACAAGTGTCTTTTATAGTCCCGAAAATACGACGGTATATCGCGCTAGAAATTACTGTACAGCGTTCCCTCCGTAACGTCTCTCTCCTTAGAAACGATCAGCTAGACGGTTCAGGAGAAACAGAAACAATTTGTTCCGCATTCTAACGCGACGTTATAGAGGAAACGCTGTAATTCATTTCTCGTATCGAACTTACAGCTACAGAGTGTCCCAAAATCACGACGCTAACTGAAAGCAACATTTCCAAGGGAATTGATAACTGTTTCTCGAATCACCTTGGTCTAGTATAGCGATCGCTGGACTGCGAATCTTTGTGCAAAATTTTGCCGCAGCGATTGCCGGAAATGGCAACTAAATGAAAAGTTAAATTCTTCCTTCGCTACTTCTGAACGATAGGAAATAACGCTAAACCTACCACGGTCAAACGACCAGTTTTATATTTTACAATTACCGAAATTATAAGAATTCACTTACGGAAAATAATAGAATAAAATGTTCTTGTCGAAGCATCTATCATATCGAAAATTACATGTTGCCATTTTTACAAGGCAACATTTGCCGGGTACTTTTAAATGCTTGGTATAGATTTAGTGGTAATGTATTGGTTGTTGTTCGAATTGTTTAGTATCGTTACCGTTCTATAACTGTCAAATGCATAAAGTCCGCAGTGCAGTGAAACTGTCGGCACACTCTGCGCGAGATCTAACGCGTTCGTCGGCTTCTGCTCGCGCGTAGAGTAGTCTTTCGATTTTTTAAAAGTTCAATTTGGCCCCTTTTCTTTTGGAAGAAGAAAACTTGGCTTGGGTCTCGTGTGAAACTAGCACTGGCGCGCGCGGTGTTACGAGGTGCATTCTTCCATTTAAAAAAAACCACGTACTATGTCCTAACGTTACCGTCATCGTCCACACGACACGTATACGTAAGTACTGACGCGCGTACACATTACCCTAGGAAGACGTGAAGAGGAGCAAAAGCGTACGCAATACGTGTAAATACGCGCGGCGGCGGCTGCGTTTCGCGTTACACATACCCGTAGAAAAATAAATTCCAGCACGGTAGAACTGAAAAAGCTCGTTTCGGGGCTTTCGCGTTTCTCTTTTGTCCTAGTCGTCGGAATAAAAACGTGCGGCAGCCGCGCACTAAGTATAACAACCACGATTTTTCCTCGTTGGCGTCGCGCGCTTTGTCCCGCCCCATTGCCACGCCTACCGCGGCATCAGCCAATAAGAATGAAAACGGTACAGCGACGCAAACGAGGGAGAATCGTGCATCGATAACGAGCCGTGCTTCTCCGTTGTTCGATCTCGCCGACAACCAACGTTTTTAATTGCATTTTGATTCTCTACGATGTCTCACCAGAAAATCGTAATTTTACGTCTCACGCTGTAAATGTCACGATTTAGGGATGGTTTAGATTGAAGAGTAAGAACGACCCTACTGTATCATGCTCGTTGTCAGCGAGATCAAGGCAAAACTACAAGATGGAATCGGACGGGATTCCTCGGAACCAAGGCTTGAAACGGTTCCGAAAATAATTGTTTAAAATTGTTACACGAAGGTTCTGATTGAGACGGTTGCGAAGAACTTTTATCCAGAGTAGCTGTCACGAAGGACTGCAATTTCCAACTATTCTCTCAAACGATTCTTTCTTTTTCAATGGGTGAAATATGAATGCTTCGAATGTACATATTTTAAGGGATACTATCTTGAAATGCATAGAGGGAAGCTTCTACAAAAATATGGCAATCGAAATTTCTTTTAAACGAGCCCCTTTAACATCTCAATAAAACAACGACGCTACCTATTGGATGCTAACAGTTGGACATCTCGGTTCTCCGTAGCAGTCGCTCGGAGTAAAGGTTCTTCGTGGGCGTCTCACGAGTCGGAATCGGCGTGATAACAATTTCGAAGCCCCGCTCGGAACAGCATGGTCTGCGGACGGTGTCACGTGTCCGAGAAGAGGAACTGGCTCTCGGACAGCAGCACCTCCAGGTCGGACGGGACAGTGTGCAGGTCAGAATTGGCCGGCTCGTGTAAATCACCCGCACCGTTACCGATCCCTGTAGGCGCTATTTGCCTGGCCCTGCCTATTCTGACCCTGTCCTTCTTCTTGGAGGTCCTGAGCAGCACCCCGGCCCTCGGCAGCTTCGATCTGCCGTTCGCGTGGCTCGCGTTCGCCGGCTGGGCAGGCACTTGAGCTACCTTGTCTGACTTCTTCAGCTTCACGCTGAACCTGAACGGCGGCTTGTACACCACCTGCAGCTTCGCCCTCTCCTTTCTAGCAGCGTTACCAGGCGAAGGCTTCGGTTCCCTGGTCTCCGGTGATCTTCGCGAGACGTTCACCTGTCTGGTGGCTGGTAGCCTAATCCCTGCGCCGCTGGTCAGACCCACCGGAGTCGATTTGCTCTTCGGCAGACCCGCGCTGGTTGTTCTAATCGCCTCCGAAGTACACTGAGACGAAGCCAACAGCCAGGATCGAACCTTGCTCTTCGGGTCCGCGTTCGGTTCGGACTCTTTCTCCGCCTGGATCGTGGAATAGTCGATCACCTCCTTTTTGTGCTGCTTCTTTCGCTTCCTCTTGTCGCTCTCCGAGTTGCTGGCCCCAGAGTTGTTCGAGGTCTGCTTCTCTCTCGTCGGGAACGTCTTCTTACGCTTGTTCTCCGGAACCACGGCTGCCGTTGCTTCTGCCGATCGCTTCCTGGCGAAGTCTTCCACTGGGATTGCTGGTGCCCTCTTCGGCTGCGATTGAGACGGTTTCTTCTTCTTCGATGCATCCTTTAAACAAGACTGGTGTTAGTATCGTGGGTACATAAAGCTCTCTAACTCAAAGGGAACTGACAGTGGAGCCTGGTGTTAGTATCGTGGCTACATAAAGCTGTCTAACTCAAAAGGAACTGACAGTGGAGGGTCTAAAGAGGCCCTTATTAAAAATAATACCCTAAACGCATAGGCTTTTTAAAAAAATTTTTTAAAATATTGCATTGTCATCCAGTTCAGAGCTATGTTTAAAATTTCAAGTCTCTAGCTCATCGGTAAGTTAGTTTAAAATCAATTGCAAAATTTGTAACGAACAGACAGACAGACAAGAAAGCGAGCTAATAAAAACGTGGTAAAATTTGTCTGCATCGATTGTAAAAAACAGAAGACACACAATAATTTTATTTTTCATTTAACGATCCTAATAAACTGAAAATTATTTCTGTCCCTATTCTCTCACCTTGCCGGTCTTGTCAGCGTTTCCGTGCGCCGCGTCCTTATGCTTCCGGTGTCTCCTCTTCTCCCTGACCTTTCTGCTCAGCGGAAGCTTTGCCCTCACAGCCGGGGGATGCACTGTCACACCCTCGGTGCCCTCCGGTGGCAGCCGAACCGTTTCCGTCGTCGAGCTGTGTATTATCGTGACTGACTTGAGCTTGAGGTCCGGCCGCTTGCCCAGCACCCTCATGCTCGCAACCTGCATTACGCGAAAGTCTCGTAAATAAACTGTCCTCGGGAACCTTGCAAGCACTACCTTGGAAAACGTCGATTCCGACAATGTTAATAGCAAGATGACAGATACAAATTATGTTCTACGGTGTTGAAATCTCTCCTGGTATTGCCGGATGATCGCCAAACAGCTTACAATGATCGGGAGACGAGAATTAGCGGTTCTAGAAACTATTAACTAGCGATCGCTATCAAGTCTAGGTATCAAACTATGAACGTTCAGCAGATTTCACTGAACTTCGTTAGCATTTAATATACAGGGTGTTCCACTGTATCGAGAACGGCAGGATATCTCGGAAGACGGTGTCGTTATCAAAAAAGTGTTCCCACAAAAGTTGTTTGGTATGAAGTTACGTGGTATTAATTGTTTTGTTGTGGGTGGAGTGGTGGAGGACATTTCAAGGTCACCTTGATTTTTTTAAATGGAATAGTATATTTTTTTCTTTAGAAAATAATAGCCGGTAGTGAGACGAATCCAAAGATATGCTACATGATATTATTCTGATTTTGATGAAGGTAAATTATTAGCTTGTGTTTACATACTGCATGGGTCGACGTCACATATAAGAGCGGCTGCTTAAACACAAGTTAATAATTTACCTTCATCAAAATCTTTGGATTCGTCTCACTACCCACTATTATTTTCTAAAGAAAAAAATATACTATTCCATTTAAAAAAATTAAGGTGACCTTGAAATGTCCTCCACCACTCCACCCACAACAACACAATTAATACCACGTAACTTAGCCCGTCATACCAAACAACTTTTGTAGGAACACTTTTTTTGATAACGACACCGTCTTCGAGATATCCTGCCGTTCTCGATACAGTGGGACACCCTGTAGAACGTCCTGGCATTGGTTATTTTGTGAAATTAATTTACTGTGATTTCGTAGGATCGTTTGAGCTGCTGAATCATCGCCAGGATACAAGACTCTACGCTCAGTCTCGCAGAACTTACACTTGTCACGTCTCCTCGACCGTTTCTGCCGTGAAAATGATTGACACTGTAATACCGTTCGCTACCATACACGAACGTCGGTTCTATATATGTAGAGATAGGAGAAATCGAGGCCAACGCGAGGATACTTACCAGTAAAGATATCGCAGCGAGGATTATGAATGCAACCGCGTACCAATGCTCCACCATCCATCGACGGAAGGTCGCCAGGCTCTCGTCTGAAAGCAGGAGCTTCCTCAGTGTAGCCAATGGACCGCTGGGATCCACCTACAACGAATAACAACAACGCATTAGACGGACCATGGAACAAGACGAAGACAAATGACGAAGAGGAACATTGAAAGATAGTGACGACGCACCTCTCGACACTTTTGGAACACGTCACAGTAACCGTTGTAGTCGTTACACGGCGTCCCTGGCTTGGAGAACATGTCCGGAATGTCGTAAGGCGGCGAGTTCCAATCGTAGGATGATCTGTGGACGAGGAGACCACAGTTAGTACAACTTTCTTGGCAGTATAGCGGTACACAGAGTACTTTACCGAGTGTGGTTAGCATTTCAGAGAGTAATTATGCTGAACAAAAATTTTGGAGACAGTGAACAGATCAATGAAGTGAAATTGAAAAGTTGGGTGCAGAAACTTAGGTCAAGATCAGGGATCTTCAATTTTTGCTCTAAAAATTGTTTAACCGCGTCGGTAAGGCATTTTTGCCTCTCTGAGCGACCCCTTGGAATGCAACCACGCAAGCTCGGGCGAAAGGAGGACTGCCAACGCACAGGCAGGGTTGATTCTCTCCAGGAAGTCGGCAGCAAAGTTCGCAGGCCTTGGTGGACGGTTCGTTCGGTCCGGGAATGCACTGGCAAGACTCCAAGCCGTACGCGAGGCATATACTGCCGGTACATTCCTGCAACGGTGGGAAGAGATAAACAATATCTGTAGAAACGTTGCAGTTTGCAAGCAGTTTCAACCAGAGGCACACACGGGTACAGGCTTACCCCCATAAAGCATACGAATTCACGATTGCAGATCGTCTTGTTGGGCTTGTTGATGGAAGGAGGACAGTAGGGCGTGCGGCCGTCGCAGAAGCTCGGTTCCCGGCATCCATTGTCGTCTCTGCATTTGTCTCCGAACCGTAAATTGCAGTCGGCGGTGCAGCACGGACCCTGCAACGATCACACGCGATTTCAGCACCGGGGGGACGGGGGAAATATTTAAGCGCCGGTTTGTTGTTTTCTCGTGCTTCGGGACTGGTACGTACCTGACTCGGACTGCAAATGGAACCTGGCCTGTGGGTGCACGGGGTTTCACCTGACGGCGGATAACGACGCTGAGGGAAACAACACGAGTCCCTGCAGTCCTCCTCCCAGCCGCAATCGCATTCCTCGCCATGTTCCACCACGCCGTTCCCGCATAACGACACTTGCGGCTCTGAAAACACCGTCGATTCGTCAGCATTACCGTGGCCATTCCCCGATTCGACTGATATTAGTCTTTTACTATAGATTTTGGACCACCGGTCTGTGGATCTTTATGCAATTCCTCAGTTTTATAGGTCAGTTTGTTAATCTAGCTTGTTAAGTGTCGAATATTTTATATCGTGATATTGGCTTTTTTAATGGTTCGTTACTATCATTTAAGAAAAAGTTGCGTTCGATTATATGATTATATGTGATATAACTGTGATGTAACTTTATGCTAAGACTTTCTTTTTCTTTTTTATTTTTTATGAATATCTTCTATTGTAAACATTTGTGTAAAAGGACTTCGGTCCGTAAATAGTAATAAATAATAATAATATCAATTTCAATAATAATTCTCACTAAATCAAATGAAACTGAAACTAGAAAAGTTAGTTAAGAAACATTGATAGACAGAGATAGGTACTTTAGGTACTTTAGAATTTGTGCAGTTAAATAGACTATTAAAACGGTGTACAACTCGTTCGCTTTAAAGCGTTGACAACCATTTTAGACGGTTTTTTCTTTTGTTTCGCTTCTACCACGTTTTACCGGAGCATTATTAAAAACAGCGTTATTATTATTCACGCGGCGACTCGGGAGCTATTTTTCCTGTAGCTCCAGTTTCATTAAGCATCGATCCGCCGACTGTCAATAGCCGCGTCTCCTAATTGTTTTCGCGCGGATAATGAAATCACGTTCCGGGGCCCGGCCAGAAAAGAGAGAGACGGACTGACTACTGACCAGTGAAACAGCCCTTCGGCGAGCGAGCCTTGCTATTCAGAACCGGGTTGATGGCAGTCAAGCTGCACGGGCTGAAACGATTATTGTTACGCTTGTCGCCGCTGGTTGCGCGAGCGAACATAATGAAGTTTCCGTCCTCACCGCCCGGCTTGCATTCTTCCGGATCGTGCTGGAACAAAGTAAAGTGCCACTTCGTATATCGACAGTCGATCGCGTTCTCCACCATCGAGGCTGTTTTTCCGGGACCGGTCGGTCGTCGCCGCGAGAAAAAACCGGACACCTGTCGTCCAACCGTGTCCCGCTTTGCGTTCCGCACTCGCAAGCCTCCGCGCGCGCCCCGGAAACTATGCAAAACTCGTTCACGCGCGCGAATAGCACTGTTCCAGGGGCTACTCACCGGCGAGCCGAAGTTATGACCGATCTCGTGGGCCAGAGTGACGTGAGAAACTGCGGGCGGCACGTGCTTCCCGTAATTCAGCAGAGTCACTATCCCGGTGTTCAGAGACTTCATGCTGTTGCGATAGAACTGCAAAGTTTCGGCATACATTTAGGCGGCGACGTTCATCCTTAATTCCGGAACCGAGGTTCCAGCAAGTGTCTGCGAGCCAGCAACTGATATTACAAGTAGAACGAACATATGCGGGACTATAAATGTCCATGGAGCTGGAGATTCTAATCGTACATTCTTAAAACCTTCTCTGAACTGTGAATTAGTTCAGGAAATATAGCTAAGAGCACAGCAATGCATGGTGTTTCAAAGACAACTTTTCGAAGAAAGTGGATTTTTCTCGCGGTTCAGCGACTGTTTTAGAGCTTCTGCTGGCTCGCACAAGCACTCGTGGGACTATGGCCTCGGTGCCAGGTGAAATTCCGCAGAGTTTTTAGCGGAACTTACGCCATTCTTCTCGCATACTCCACCCGCGTTCTTCAGATCGCCGGTCCAGGCGAGCCCGAGCGTGCCCATCTCGAAGTCCCTGTAGGTGAACATGTACGCCAGACAAAACGCGTCGTAATCCTCCTCTGCAAACATTACAAAATAACGTTTTCATTACTTCAAGGTTGGAATTAATTTAGCTTTGCGTGCGATAGGTTAACATTTCTGCGTTCTCAACATTATCATCGATTAATGAGAAACTTTTTGTCGATCGAAAAGTGTTTTGAATAACCTTGAAATAATAATAATATCGGCGCTACGGTTCGATCAAATTCTACCCTATGGTCTTATGACGCACAGATTCATATCCGAATCGAAACGTTTGAGTTTACTACAAATTAGCTATATGTATAGGGTAGAATTTGATCGAACCGTAGCGCCGATATTATTATTATTCCAAGGTTATTATCATCGATTACACAACCAAGAAATGTATATAGGTACTATTTTTTAGGGATACGCTAGTCCCGGAGCAGAAGAACAGCCATCGTTTCACGAGAGTTTGCCGGACACAAACATCGAAATGATTAAATTGGTAGCTCCTCGATTTTTCTCCTCTCGAGAACCGGAGGATATGAGAACTACGGTCGAGTTACGAGGGGATTTATTTACCGGAGAAGAGCTCCAGATACTTTTCCACGCCGTAGTTGCCGGGGAATCGATAATTGGGATCCCTGAGCGCGTCCTCGCTGTGAACTTTCACACGCTTGATCATGAAGCCGATGTTGTCGGGCCGGCCGTCCTGATTGAAATCTGCGAACACAATAAAGAATCTGATTTCTCCGGATCCGTTCTGTCTATCTCCCCGGGGCTCTTAATAACCGGCCGGGATCGGGATTAAGCTTCCCGAGATGCGCTATATGCCGAGGGGGCTCCTCCTGGCGTTGACTAACTTGGCTAATCCCATTTCAAATAGGGATCGTTAAGCGTGCTCGGTGACGTTCACTGAACGTTGCTGCTCGACGTCGAACAATTAGCACCGTATCCTTACCGTGAACTTGTTCGCTTCACCGTGAAAAACCGGTGTCGATTCATCTTTATCCCGCTCGAGAGTATTTATTCTTTCCATTCTGATAAATTAAGCCGTTTAAGAGGGAACGGTAGTCACGTGACTTTCCCTAGAATACCCTAGAAATCTGGCCGAAATTTGGGTTTGCGGGATTAGATTTTTCGTTCTTATATGAGCAAATTTTGAGCTGCATAAAGGCTCGTTTGATAGAGGAAGATTCAGCGCATAGTGCCCTGCTTATGATGTAACGAGATTATGTTGACATCTAATAATATGAGTCTGCAAAGTAGGGAAAAAAGTCGAGAAAACAACCGCAGAATCCAATGTATTTTTCTGTTACAAAAAGAGTTTTTTGACTGCTATCATAAGCAGAGCACTATGCGCTGAACCTTCCTCTATCAAACGAGCCTTTATGCAGCTCAAAATTTGTTCGTACAAGGACGAAAAATCTAATCTCGCAAACCCAAGTTTCGGACAGATTTCTAGGGTATTCTACGGCATTCTAGGGAAAGTCACGTGACTACCGTTCCCTCAGAATGGTGCAAAACAGTTGAACAACGAGAACAAGGAATTTGTAGTTTTAAAAATTTTGGTGAATTGAAAGTGCCCTCTAGTTAAAAGTGTGCGTGTGGTGGTCTCTTTGAAAATTGTTTAAAAACGTACACATATTCTACAGGTTAAAAAAACTATATCATTGTATTCGGGAGAGTCTAAAGAATTGTTCTACGCAAGAATCGTCCCCCTAGCTTTCACAGTTCCGGCAGAGTAAAAACTCTTGAATTTCACCTTGGCTCCGGACTGAACTTTCTGCAAAAGCGGGGGCGGCGCAACACCTAGGAGGAAGTGAAAGTATCGCGGTTAGGGTGATCGGAATCGTTGGAAATGGTACCGGTGTGCTTGTAGATGGAGTTGACCCTCTGCACGTGTCTGGTCATCACTTCGATACATGCCTCCTCCGTGCCGTAACGCGCGAAGAACTGATGATCGGCTTGCATGTAGAGCATGCAGGTGGTCTTCCTCGGATCGACGGTGTCGCGTTTGTGCAGATGTCTTGCGATACGATCCCCGTTGTTTCTGAAACAACCAAGTCAATTATCGTTCCGTTCACAGAGGATGAAAAAAACAGAGGAACATTCGTCTCGCGCAGGACCGTCCTAACCACAGGGCTAAATGGGCTAGGGGCGCCAGCCTTTGGGGGCGGCAATTTTGTATTTTTATTTGTTTATTGGTAATACACTTATTGATTTTTCCTAGTTCTGAATATTTGGTAAATCTTCACCGGTCAACCCGGACCCATTTTCCCCATTTTTTTTAATGAAAAGGGGCGCATTATTGTTACTAGCTCACGGGCGCCACATATCTTAAGACGGCCCTGTTCTCGCGATTTTCACGAATCGGTGAAACGAGAACGGTCCAGGCCTAGCAGCTCGGTTCTGAAACTTCGTTCAGGCCCTTAGACCATATATGTATACCTATAGACCCGGCATAGGTATAGTATGTGCATACGAAGCAATGTTCCGAGATCTAAAATTATCTGGTGCCCACAAGCCTCGATTCGAGATAATACAAAACGGTGGATAGTGTATGAGACGAAGCGAGTGCACAAGCATATTTCACAAGTTCATTATTTCACAAGTTCATTATTTCACAAGTTCATCATTTTGTACTTTGAACAAATGGTGCAAACTTGTTGCATACTTAATTGTAAAGAACGGCAAAACCGTGATACAAATATATCTTCTCTTTACAGGATAAGAAATAAGTTAACAAAATCAATTTCATTTTGTAACCAATAGTTGGAAATATTCAAATTGTATTGTATACCTGTCAATAAATATTGTTTTATATTACCTTGCGCATATTATATATAATATATGTATTGTATTCGACATATGTATATTGTTCTTACTGTTCTTTTTTTAAATAAAGTAAGTTGTGAGGAAATAATAATACAGATTTCATATTATCAACTCCAACATTAACATTTAACTTCTTCCAAAATTATAATCGACAAAATGAGTTAACCATATTTAAAATAATAAGAGTAAAGTAAAAATGAACGAGTAATAAAATAAAATACATGTATGTACATTATACACAGTTACAGTTTCCATAAATATTTATACAGAATGACATGTGACGACGATTCCCCTTTCCCCTCTGCCGCTTTACCATCGTGGTACTGCGATTTCTCAACATACTATAGCACTTTGCCCACAAGCGTCGTCTGCTAGGCGGTTTAATCTCGGAACAAGGCAGACTTATCCGCACCGGGTCTATAGGTATATATATGGTCTAAGTTCAGGCCATAGTTCTAGGTTCCTCGGAGATTCTCGTGATTTTTCGCAGCTAGAAACTCACGTTTCGGTACGTGCCGCGGCGCGTTCCTTCTCCGAGGTTGAAACCCGTGCGCTGTTCTCCCTCGAGTAGAGAGCCACGTTCTCGCCAAGCAGAGGTTCGTAAAACGTCCGGGAATCGTTCCGGTGGTCGTGCCGCTGCTGTCGTTGCTCCCTGGAAAACATATAAAACCGTGTTCAAAGACGAGGGACGACAAGGTGTCGGCCGCGAAAGCAAATCCGCAGCACGGAAAGCCGAGGAGCGGAATTCTTGCGGCGCCGCGGCGAGAGAGCGCGCGATCGGAATGCTCGATAGATTCCTTCGGACACGCGGCGCGGCGCGGCGCGGCGTCCGTAATCGACAAGCAGAAATTAACACCGGAGAGGATCTGACGCAATCCCGGCGCTACACCTAGTCGTGATTAACTAGGTCGCGTTTCAATCGAGTAGCAATTTTTATCTCTTTTTTGGGCATGGGCTTTTACAAGTTTCTTTTTTTTTCACCATCCTTCGACACTCAATTTTTCAAAGTTGGGACGCAACGTAATAGGAGACACACGAAAGTGTCTCTATAATGAGTCCCACCCAATGTCGCCAGATGAGTCCGAATTCGGACTCATTTACTCCCCTACTTTTCCCCTTCCACTATCCCATTCCAGCACCACGTCCCACTCAATCCCCGTCGCGCACGCGCAATGTGTCACATATTACAACTCTGGCCATCAGAGAGGGGGTATTCCCCTCGATTTTCTCGACCTGGCGACACTGATGCCAGAATCGTGGGCCGTGGATTTTTTCCCCTCCGCTCGCTGAGCCGACTCGACCCCCCACTCTGACGCACCGTCGTCGCGTGTAGCACGCGTGCAATCGAACAGGCACTCACACGGACAGACTAGAGATACGTTCGTGTATAGCGCGTGCGCAGTAGAAGCAACGTGGCGACGACGGTGCGTCAGAGTGGGGGGTCGAGTCGGCTCAGCGAGCGGAGGGGAAAAAGCCCACGGCCCACGATTCTGGCATCACTGCCTGGCGACACTGGTCCCACCAAATCCTAAGACTTCGACCACCCGACTAGAGGTAATAAATTAGTCGAAGGTTCGAAGGCTCTTGAGATTTCAAGCGACGGGACTCTTGCAGTTTCTGTGCGACTTTTCGGCGCCATAATGTACACAGTAAAAAACAACATCTGGATCGTTTTCCTAAAGTTCACCCCCAATTTCCCGCCACTTTGTTTTTACCATCTCCACCACGATTTTCAGATCTTGACATAAGTTTCTCTACGTTTCCATAGTTAGTCTTCAGTCAGCTCTCATAGAAGCTACAGCGTTTTTGTACAGTCGTTCTTTACTTTAAATACAACTCATTGTTATTTACACGTTAAATTAATCAAAGCAGTATTTCTTTAAAAACACCTTACCCTTTACGAATTACTTTGCACGGTTTTAATTAACCAAGCAAGGAGTGATAGATGTGAGGAAAGCTGATATACCAACTTTTCCATTTACACACGTACAAAGTGGTTTTTAATTTCATTTTAAGGATTTTCGAGATCGAGGACTCGAGAAGCTACGGGACGCAGTCGGTCTCGATCGGGCTCATCGGAAGGCGCCAAGAAGAATCGCGAGGTGTTCTATAAACAGTGGGACACAAACAGGTGTTCCAACAATAGTAGAAGGCCTGGAGGCAGGAGACTGATCTCGCGTTAAGCGTGGCGCACAACAGAGAACGCCGAGCCGACAGACGCGACGGTCTGCGCTCGGTGTTAATTTAATTGCCGGCGATTCGTCTGGGAATGTTTGAGGATCCGCGGTTGAAACCTTGTTACAGCCCTCGGCGTGGTTCTAACGCGCTTAACGCACGCCTACGAGCATAACGCGGGTCCCGAGGAATCGGTAACGAAATTAACGCTGAAGGAGGAGCGCCTCGGTGCTGTGTTCCGGCGCTGATAAACCTCAGACGATGCAGACGTTTAGCCCACGATCGTATCTCACTCTCTCTCTCTCTCTCACTCTCTCTCTCGTTATATACGTTTTCATCCACGGTTAACGTAACGCGATTTACCCCGGATGTTTTAGACCTGTTACCTTGTTACGTTAATGAGCGCGCCTATAACGAGACCTGGAAAATCCGCGCCTCGTTCAGAGACACTCTGCAGTACTAACTAGGATTTTCCTCGAGAAGATTCGATCCTGTACCCGCTGTCTCGCTGTACCCTCCGCCCGGTATTGCTGTCCAATTCTACCCGCGAGTACAGCGGGTTGCGGCGCGAGGGGCAGAAGCGTACCATTATACTCCGATGCGCGAGAGTTGCCTATACCAGGGCGCTTGTCTTCGTTTGCTTGTCGGCTGTTGCCTCACGGATTACTCTTTGTTTCGGCCCGTTTTGTACGTTGAATCCGGAATTGATCGTTTGCAATTCGCTGCTTGATCGTTCGTTTGCCGAATCGATTTTGTGGAAATGTTTCGATCGAATGTTTGAGCGTTGGGAACGAGTGGCTGAATCATCTAATTCGCCGAGTAAATTAGATATTTGTACGCGCATATATTTAGCTGCGTGACTATGTGCGGTTAGAATGGTGGATTTTTCCCGCTGACCTTTTCAAGGAATTCTGCAGATTCCCATGATGCAGGTGATGACTCGCGCACGATAGGGACCGCCTTGGCGGCAACACGTCCGAGGAACGATAAGCTATGCTGTGATAGGACGGTGACGTGTCCTCATCTTTATTCAAGTATCTGCTGGTAGGCTCGATGTAATATTCCTCGAATCCGGTGACGACGCTGCCGTCGAACAAGCCGTCTTCCGTCACGATCCCCTGCACCATGGCGTTCTCGTCCTCTGCAACAACAAAGTCCACAAATGCTCAGTGAGAAACCACTTAAACGTCACCAGGTATACGTGAAAATTTTGTTTCGAAGACAATGCACGAATTGTTACATTAGTGAACCGTATCTGACTAGGGAACATATTCAGATGAGAATGGCCGATTTTGATGAAACTAATGTGATCTATAGTTCTTCGAAAAATATTTGACACGTATTTTTTGTTATCGGCAACCATCCACTTTGAAGGGGTGAAAACAGCCCTCAAAGTTGGGAGTCAAAACCATATTTTTTGAGATATCTCGGAAACCAGAGGTCGAAAAAATTTGAATTTTTTTTTAAATTGATTGTTTTTCAATGGTAAATGTAGTCGCGCAAGAATTTTTTAACAAACTTTTTTTTTTCTCAAAAAATGTGGTTTTGACCCCTGACTTCGAGGGCTGTATTCACCCCCTCAGAGTGGATGGTTGCCGATAAAAAAAAATACGTGTGAAATATTTTTCGAAGAACTATATCTCACATAAGTTCCCTTGTGAGACATAGAGAAGATGAGTAAATATGGTTTCAAGAACTCATCGGATTGGAAATATTGATCCTCCGAGTTCCCAGAATCCTTTAAATGGCACTATGAATATACATGCTTGTATTATAAAAATATTAATAAGTCGAGATTGAGAATAAAAGGAATTAATGTAAAGATGAGTGATTAAACATGTAGGACTGCTTCTGTATAAAATATTGAAACGGTAGATCCCAGACATGAATATTGAAAACGCAGGTTTAAATTGGCGACGGTACTAAAATATTTCTGAAGAAGAGCTCGTTGAAAAGAAATGAATGTGCCATAATGGAAAAGGGGAATGTCAATTTTAACCAATTTTCATACACCTATTCTTTGCTATATTGTACCTTCAATTCGGCGTTTCTGAGTATGTACGTACAGTAGCTTAAAAATGTATATTTCTGGAAAAATTCTAAACTTCGCTGTTACAGTAAACGCTTGATTCTTGTCCAACAGCCGTGTTTTTCATGGACAAGAATCGTACCCAGAAGTGCTTTTCGATTTATGACTGCGTCTAGATATCGCGCCGAGCGAGACTTCAATAGAGAGCCGAACATAGAGAAGGACAGGATGAAATACGGTTCGCGTGACTGTCCGCGTCTCTTTCTTTCCGATGCGCTGTCCTTCCATGCGACCGAAACTTTCACCGTCGATTAAACCACTAAATACAATTGAAACTATATCGTGTTTGGTGTCATTTTAATCAGAAAAATGCCAGAAATAAGGTAGTGAAAGTCCCATAAACAAATAATGAAAATTAAGAGATTTGTAAAATCGATTCCTCGAGTCAATGACGTGGTGTTCACACCGATATACCCGAGCCAACATCAATCGTCGCCGCCCTGCGGAGCGACTCGGCGTTGACAGGCAGTGGAGTGGGTAGGCAATGGACAGGAATCGTGTCCACGCTCTGGACAAGAATCAAGCGTTTACAGTACTTTGGTTTTTCCAAATTTCTCACGAGCAATTATGTTGATCAAGGTGTCGGAAATTACCGACTCGATAGGCTCGCATAGGTGAGAAAGATAAGGTGTCCGGTGCATTTGAGGAAATCTGCAGATACAGACCCGTTCACGAGAGCTAATCTACGAAACCGTGGAGGTCCACACGCTCCGAAAGTTTGCGGAGCAGACCGTACACGCGACGATGGTTTTGCCGCTTAGCCGGCGATCGAGGGAATTTATCTGCCGATAGATCGACGTTCCTTCCGCCGGCCTGGAACGAATTGGCCGTGGCGTCGGCTCCCGTTATCGACGTAATATCGTTTCGTCCGACGGGAAATAACGCGTGGCAGCTCGCGCCGAGGATAATCATCGCGCCCGGGAATCCGTTCTTCTCTCGAGCCAGAATATTTCTCGCTTGTCCGCGGGACGAGACCGATGGCCATGCCTGAAAAAGCCTAGCTTCAGAAGCATGTTTCTTGACAACCACGTGGGATATCCAAACGAACCAAAAGGGACAGATTAGCTACATTTTAGATGTTCCTTACAGATTTTTCTCAAAATTTTAGGTCACTCGCCGGGGCTAGAAAAAAAACCAGCAGGGCAGCCTTTATGATAAATCACAAAAATTTCAAGCTGGAAAGCCCAGATTCAGAAGCATGTTTCTTGACAACCACGTGGGATATCCAAACGAACCAAAAAGCACAGATTAGCTACATCTTAGATGTACATTATAGATTTTTCTAAAAATTTTAGGCCATTCGCCGGGGCTAGAAAAAATCCAGCAGTGCAGCCTTTATGATAAATCACAAAAATTTCAAGCGGAAAAGCCCTAACTTCAGAAGCATTTTCCTCGGCAACCATGTGAGATATCCAAACGAACCAAAAAGCACAGATTAGCTACATCTTGGATATACCTTACAGATTTTTCTAAAAATTTTGGGCCACTCGCCGGGGCTAGTAAAAAAATCCAGCAGGGCAGCCTTTACGATGAATCACAAAAATTTCAAGCTGAAAAGCCCTAACTTCAGAAGCATTTTCCTTGACAACCACGTGAGATATCCAAACGAACCAAAAAGCACAGATTAGCTACATCTTGGATGTACCTTACAGATTTTTCTCAAAATTTTGGGCCACTCGCCGGGGCTAGTAAAAAATCCAGCAGGGCAGCTTGTACGATAAACCACAAAAATTTCAAGCTGAAAAGCCCTAACTTCAGAAGCATTTTCCTCGGCAACCACTTGAGATATCCCAACGAACCAAAAGGCAAATATTATCTAGATCTTGGCTGTACCTCCCATAATTTTTTCCAAATTTTGGGACACATTTTATAGACAGAGAAAATTCAGAAGGGCTCACGTGTAAGCATATCAGTTTCGAGTTTCGCGGAATAAATCGTGTCGATTCTGCGGGATTTTTGTGGGACTCGGTACGGTAGTATAAGAGCGTTAAAAATGGCGGCAGGTCCGCGTCCTAATAAACCGTCTCCGTCGCTTCCGAGACCGTAATTTATTCGGCAGCCCGGAGCGCCGCGCCGACTCGCGTTCCTACGACGAGCGTTTTTTTCCTGAATGCGATTCCTCGGCAGAAGAATAATGTAAATTCCGTGGCTTGGGCGCGGAAGAGAAGCTCTTTTCCCGCGAAAATCGATGCCGGAAATGAGCCGGGTATGTACACTCCGGAGGGATCCTCCTCCGGTAGGCCACAATGGCGGCTTTCGCCGATCGTGAATAAGCTCCCGGCAAGCTCAAAGGCTTTTTCTACCCTGGCTAACGAACGCCGGCACCGCGAAGATATGTATGTAACGCCGCGCAGAGTTACCGTCTTTTGTTCCGCGGAATCGTCGACGTTGCGGTCCAGCGAACGCGTAATCTTCTCCGCGGCGCGGCGCGGCACGGTGACTTGTTAACACCATTCCACAGGAATTTCATCCGTTAATTACCTAGAATCTTCCCCGCGAAAGAAATTAAACCCTGTTTCGTTCGGTCTAATAATTATAATCCGGAATCTAGTACCATCGTTCTTACCGAAGCTAAAATCAAGCACAATCATTTTTATTCAAGTCAAAGCCAAGTCAAACAATTCTTATCCGACCTAAAAGTAAGTTCGATAATATTACGTCAACCTAAAGTCAAGTTCGATAATATTACGTCTACCTAAAGTCAAGTTCGATAATATTACGTCAACCTAAAGTCAAGTTCGATAATTTTACGTCAACCTAAAGTCAAGTTCGATAATATTACGTCAACCTAAATTCAAGTTCGATAATTTTACGTCAACCTAAAGTCAAGTTCGATAATTTTACGTCAACCTAAAGTCAAGTTCGATAATATTACGTCTACCTAAAGTCAAGTTCGATAATATTACGTCAACCTAAAGTCAAGTTCGATAATTTTACGTCAACCTAAAGTCAAGTTCGATAATATTACGTCAACCTAAAGTCAAGTTCGATAATGTTCAAGTTCAACAATTTTTCAGCAAACGGTTTTTCCGCAATACGCAATTACGACGCAGTTTACGCCGGTACGAATTTATTACGGTGAAACTGCGGCCTCCACGCGGTCCAATGAAACTTTACTTTTATTTAATTATGTCCCTTTAGCAAGTTTCCCTTTGATCCATTCATACCTTTGTGTTCACAGGGCTATTACAATCGTATACATTTTTATTTAACCCTTTGTTGCTCGAAGCTGTTTCACATTTGGAATGTCGCTTTTTCGTAGTCAAATTGCGAATTTTCATTTTTCGCGAGTCCTGCGAACACGTTCATTAGCGATTTCCCTTTGCTCGGAAATTCGCAGTTATCTACTTTCAACTTCAGAAAGCTTGCCGAATGTAAAACAATTTACAAGGAAGGATACGATCGTATACAAAAATATACGCAACTAATAAAAACGTGGTAATATGTGAAAACAGATCTTTTAGGTGTCTGATTTGAACATCCTCCTTTGCTTTACTAAATCCAATAGAAGGACTGCAAAACTGTCCGAGTGAAAAAACCAGCGTCAGTCGTAATTTTGGTGTCGTCACACTTTTTGTTGCGCCTTCGGCCGCGCGGTCCGTGTTTACATGCTCTGTCCTTTTCTACGTTCGGCGCGGTCGACGCAGATGTAAACCTCCCACCCCGAAATTTTTTCCACTTCATGGAAAAACATCAAATCATGGATATCGACCAACCAATCATTGAACGGGTCGTCCTTTATGACATATTCTTTCTTGCGTTTATGCTAGCACTTGCTTCAGTTACATTTTTTCGTAACTGTAATATTCGTTTAAATGTGGTTATTGTTGTCATAGCAAGTATGTGTTATATTTTCTTTTCTTTTTTCCGTTTGGAAAAAATTCTTCCATTTCCATTTTAAAAAATTTATTTTTCAGACGCAAAATATGTCTCCCTCAGAATGATCAACATTGTGATCGAAACGTCGAGAAACATGCTTTATTAGTTGCACATTTGCTGTTTTTCTTTGAATGATCGAACCTTGCGCCGAAATCATTAAACTCATTTTAAATCATGGATATGTTTGGGGGGGGGGGGAGAGGATGAGGCTATTTTAGCGTCACATTTCTCTTAGTGTCATCACGCATATTTTGGAATGACCCTCAGCCCTAAAACATATCCATGTTAAAAAAGGAAATGAGTGAATCTTTGCTTCCAGATACGTATTAGGGTTAACAGGTTAATGTGGAGGATAAACCGGGTTCTGGACAGGTTTGTACAGGTAATCGGCGTCGGGTTTCGTTCGGGACTCGCTCGGAAATCGAGCGAATCGTCCCCTATTTAGATTCAGGGAACTCCGGGCTAACTTCGTTCCGTGTTCTCCGCGGCGTTCGTCGTCGACGACTCCGCTTCCGGTCCCGGCGATAGATTTCCGTGGCAAACTCTCGGAATCGAAAATTGTCTCGGGGTGAGAAGAGACAGCGCCGGGAATTGCGAGCAGAGCAGAGCGGAGCGGAGCAGGGCGGAGCAGGGCGTAGTTGAGAGCGAAGAGGAGTCAGGGGAGAAGAGCAGATAGCCAAGAAAGAAGGGGAGACGAGAGCTACATCCATTTCCGACGTGGCCGTCGTCTTCGCCGGGAATTACACCGTTTCGACGATTTCATAATTTCCGGGACGCGCCCACCCCCGCACATCCTTTCCCCGCCCCTTTCTCGAGAACTGGGTCGACGAACTGCGAGAAATCGCGGGACCAGACGGAAATTCGAAGCTTTTAATTGCTTCGATATCAATTTGCTAAAATAGGATTTGAAAGTATTCAAATTTTGTCGTTTTAGTTATCGGAAAGTACACCAGAGTCGTCGGGAGCAACGTAGCCACGCCCACGGGGTCAGTGAATCGTGAGAAAACGCGGGAAGCGACGGAAATTAGAACCCGCTAATTGCTTCCGTGTCAATTTGCAAGAATAGTAATTGAAAATATTTCAATTCGGTAATTTTAGTCGTCTTAACATGCGTAGAATCGTCGGGAGCAACGTAGCCACGCCCACGGGGTCAGTGAATCGTGAGAAATCGCGGGAAGCGACGGAAATTCGAACCCGCTAATTGCTTCCGTGTCAATTTGCAAGAATAGTAGTTGAAAATATTCAGTAATTTTAGTCGTCTTAACATGCGTAGAATCGTCGGGAGCAACGTAGACACGCCCACCGGGCAATTCCGGATGATCGGAGCAACGAAGCCACGCCTACTCGAAGAGATCTATGTACACGGCAACGTAACTCCGCCCATGTGGGATGTTTCATGCGAAGGGCAACGAAACCACGCCCACTGGGGCTTTTATACAGCCCGTAAATAGTTGAAGAAGTGGCGGAAACAAAGATTTGCTTTGACTCGATAACTTTATCGGCAGGCTAACCAACGAAACAGCAAAGATTGCGGTGATGCTCGAATCGAACGGTTTTCTTCGCGTCGGAATTGATGGGGTAAATCGCGGCTAAACGGGACGATCGGAGGTGAACCGGAAGTCGGAACGTGGCTCTGGTCGGTGCGCCGAGCCGGGCGTAACTCACCGTAATTGCTCGTGTCTCTTTCTCCACCCACCCCCCCCCCCCTCTCTCGCCGGGCGAGCAATTACCGCGACGTTCTTCATAATTAATCGAACGGGGTACGCGCGCGTGTCTCGTGTTCGTTTATCTTTTTTCGCGACGGATTCGAGAGGCAAAGCCGAGGCAAACGGATGGCACTAGCAGAAACGAAGAAAAAACCGGAAGCTGAAGAAGACGTAGAAGAAGCAAAAGAAGATGAAGAAGAGGAAGAGGGCTAAACAAGGTAGACGACGGGTAAACTCGTCGGAGCGCGGACAGAACGGGGGGCGAATTATCGGCTGGCTTTTCCCTGCAATTAAGTGTTTTAAATCCCTCGGCGGGAATCGTGGACGAGTAAATTCACCCCTCATGCTAATCGATACCCCCGAACAAAGGAAACGATTGAACAAAGCCTTCTCCGGGGCTCAAACGATCCCGTCGTCCAGCATCTCTCTCTCTCTCTCTCTCTTTCTCTCTCTCTGTGTCTCTCTCTCACTCACTCCTCTCCGCTGCGGAACCACGCTCGAATGAAATTACCATTTAAGCGAGAATCGAAAATTTCCCCTCGAACGCCGACGATTTCGCCCGCAATGGGAGAGAACTGCGGGAGAAGGAACAGGGAGGAGAACGAGAACAGAGAAGAAAGGAAGAGAGGATGAGAGCGTGCGTGCTCATTACGCTCGACGGTTTTAATTCCTCCGATTGAAAAAGGACACACACGTTCGGACACACGAGAGACCGTATCGACTGTTTCCACGACTTTCTCTTCCCGTTCCATTTGTGCTCGAAAATACGGTGAAATCCATTTGAAATACGACCGTGTAAGGGAGAGAGAGAACGCGCGAGAGCCCACGGGGATGGTTTATGAAACGATATCGTTCGGGTCCTTGCGAGTACAGCGGGTCGCGGCGCGGCGGGTCGCGTGGACCGGTACCCGATTGGGAACGGTCGTCGGTTTGCACACGGTCGATAGACCAGCTCCGCGAACCGTTTCCGCGAAAAATAACAGGCTGGACGCCGGACGACGGTCAATCGAGGCGGGGGTCAAAAAGGATCGGCGCCGGATATTGAGATTACAAAGAACACCGGGGGGACCGTTATTAAATTCAGTCTGGTGTGCGCGAGCGCCACATACAATATACATATATGTGGTGTACTATATGTTTATATAGTATATAAAGTGTATATATATATATATACATATACATTGGGAGACGTCGATATGCGTGCAGACTGCGAACGAACCCGACGACGTGGCTCCGTTGTTTACCGAGCCCCAGCAAAAACCCGATAGCAAAGAGAGAAAGAGTGGGAGAGAGAGAGAGAGTGAGAAGGCGGAGAAGAGAAGTCTCTGCCAGCACCGTCGGCAACGACGATTCAGGACCGCGCAAACTGTCCCGTCTCCGCCCGTAGTTTATTACACCGACGTTATACTGTTCCACTGTTTTCTATCCCACCCGGAGACGAGCAATAAACTTGGCCAGTCGCAATCGGTGCACCTACACTCTCCCTCTTTACCGATTCGATATACGCCGAAAGTCGAGTCCTCGGAAGACTGATGCTCCGGTCTGACGGTGATTGCTCCGTGGGGCACTGGGGAGTGTACACCGGGAGCAATGAAGCCACGCCTACTGGCAGCAATCTATGCAGAAAGTGAAATAAAAGGGCATCCAGGCGAGATTTCTCTGGAATGTGAAGTTCTCAGGATGGACGGGGGTCGTGGACTGCTTAAAGGATGTAGGATTTTCATTTCAGGAGCTACGAAACCACGCCTACTTTTTGAGCAATTCATGTGCGCGAGAGGTAAGAGGGTTTCTAAGCTGGATTTCTGGAGGTACAGAGTCTAGGGACAATATGGTAGAGTAAATTGCTAGGGAATTCATAAATTGTCCTGTGGGGCACTTCCTTGGCCAAGGAGGGAGCAACTAAACCACGCCTACTTTTTGAGCAATTCATGTGCGAGAGAGGTAACAAGGTTTCTAAGCTGGATTTCTGGGGGTACAGAGTCTAGGGACAATATGGTAGAGTAAATTGCTAGGGAATTCATAAATGGTCCTGTGGGGCACTTCTTTGGCCAAGGAGGGAGCAACTAAACCACGCCTACTTTTTGAGCAATTCATGTGCGCGAGAGGTAAGAGAGTTTCTAAGCTCGGATTTCTGAGGGTACAGACTCTAGGGACAATATGGTAGAGTAAATTGCTAGGGAATTCATAAATTGTCCTGTGGGGCACTTCTTTGGCTAAGGAGGGAGCAACTAAACCACGCCTACTTGGAGCAACGCATTTACATGAGGAGTAGGGGGACGAACGAGCACTTTCTCCACGAAAGAGCAATTCTTTGTCTTTGTTCTCCACGAGAGAGCAATTTTTTCCCCATTTTCTCCAGGAAGCATCAACACTGTACGTTTCAGCAGTACGAAACTCCTCCCTTTTCGTCTATGAAACACCCATAATTTTCCCGGTTTGTAATTATCTTTCTAAAAATCGTTGCCATAATGGCAGGTCTAGCCGATGGGGAGAGAAGAGCTATTCCGACCGAGCTGATAGGTGGCTTTCGAGCCGGAGCCTACTGTAATTCCGAAGAATCCCGTATCGACGAGCTTAGTCGAAGACCCCGCGTCGATTGAGCGGAAGCTCGCCCGAGGGGAATCGCCGTCGATGCTCGGAGTCACCTCACGAAATTGGATCGAATTAACCGAGAGCTCTCACGGTCCGCGGCGAACGTAAGTCGAGCCGATGAGGAGACTCTTTTTATTTCTTTGGTAGCCCCATCCCTCGTGCCCCCTGTGCCCCTCGTGCCCCCCGTGCTCCCCCTAGGGAACCATTCGCCTGGCACCCTACTATCGTCATTGGCCGATAAAAGAAAAGTTTTCGCGCGATTGGATCCGATCGGATCGGATCGGAATCGCTGTGTTTTCTTCTCGCAGCAGCTCTGTCACTCTGATCGTCCTCAAAGACCTGGTCAACTTGCCAGCCCCATCGACTTGATTTCATCACTGTCTTTCGCAATTTTTATCACCTCTCGTCTCGACACTCGCATTCTTGTAATCGCTCGTATTTGTCGGACGAGATTTACCGTCCACAACTGTTCCAAGTTTTTCTGTTGCTTTGCATTCAATTATTGAATCGACGAGAATTAATGCTCTGATTTTTGCAACCGTATTTTTATTGACGTTGGATAAATAAAAGTCCGTTTCCCTCTTTATTGATGGATATTAATGCTAAAAGCTGTCTCATTCAATTTGTTATTACGGTCTGTGCCGTTTTGTGTTCCGTCATCGTTCACTTTTTGTTATGGTTTATCGATTGTTTATTGGTTAGTGGTTCGCTTGTACCGGTTAATTATATTAATTCGGTGACGGCTATGTTGCACGTACTGTATTTAATAAACAATTGTTACGTACAGAATCGTGCCAATTGTAACCGCAACTGACGTCGTTTACATATTCGGTCATTTCAATGTTCAGAATTATTTTTTTTAGGATTGTTTATGTTTGGGAACATTCGAAAAAATTCTTGAATACTCTTCAACGTTTCGAGAATATCATCCGCCGATTTCGATTCTGTTAAATCACGTTTCGGTGATGCGATTAGTATAGTACATGGTGACGCGTCGGAAAAAGAGACGCGACGCGGCGCGGCAAGATGAACCGCCTGAGACTCCCGCGGGCAGCGTAATTAAGAAATAATAAGCTCGGATTCAATTTAAGAGGAAAATGAACGCTATTCTTAAAGTGGCCACCTGAAAATAGTCGAGGCCAAGACTTCAGACGTAAAATGCATTTCTCTGTTTGACACTGGGTCTTTTGTGACCCAGTCCATTTAGTACGTTACTCGTCGATCGATTTTTCGAAGATTCAACGATTAATCATTTGGATACTATTGACAGTTGGAACGTTAACAATGATTTTCGATATGGCGGAGGTTGCTATAGTGAGCTGCAGAGATCAACTATAGTCCACAGGATGTTCAATATTTCGAGGATTAAGAAGAGAGGCTTTCAGAGCGCGGGCAAGATATTTAAATCGATAAACGGCTTGGCGGCTATAAATAACGTATTGGAAATTGAATAATTAATGACCTCGAGATTGGAAACTTTGAAATGATGCATCGGCGGAAGTATCTATGGATCCCCGCGGATTATAGTCTTCGGAGCCATCGACAATTCAAGAATCAAGGAGCGGTAGGCTTTAGGTAACCAAGTAATTGGAGCGTTGTTGCACATTAAAAAAATTAATAATATCCATAGAATACAGTTTGCATCGGATAATTGCATAGGCGTAGGTATAATAGGTCTCTACAGGCCCGACGGCAAGGGTTGCGAAACAGAAGGCTTGCAAAATGTAGACGAGGTATTTAAAGGGGGGAACAGCTTAGCGCATAATAATTGAATAATTAACTATCTTGCGCCTCGGAACTTCGAAGTACTGCATAGGCGGAGCAGACTCCCTACGGAGCTTTTATAGTCTTCAAAATGGAAAGGTTCTAACACAGACTCAAATTAATTTAAGCAATAATTAAAAAGTCTACTGGACATTTGAAAATTAATATTGATAAAATTTGGGAATCTTGTGCAAGATAATTGCATAGGCGGAGGTCTGGGTTAGGTCTGGGTTAGGTCCCTACGGAGCTTTTATAGTCTTCAAAATGGAAAGGTTCTAAACAGACTCAAATTAATTTAAGCAATAATTAAAAAGTCTACTGGACATTTAAAAATTAATTTAAGCAATAATTAAAAAGTGTATTGGACATTTAAAAATTAATATTGATAAAATTTGGGAACCTTGTGCAAGATAATTGCATGGGCGTAGGTCGAGTGGGTCCAACCAATTCTCCTAGACGCTCGCTATCACAAAAACAGAGACAGTTCGGAAACACCGATTCTCCCGCGAAAAAGGATCGCAGATTTCCGTTCCATATCCAGCGAATTGCCCAAGCGTGGACGCGGCTTAAGGCGAAGTTTGCGCAAAGGTGCGCGAACTTTCCCACAGATTCGCGAGCTCACAATCAGTCGAGTCCGACGCCGAAAGTACAAGAGAGGAACAGGCGATATTGCGCGACGCGACGCGACGCGACGGTGCATAATCGGCAAGCAGAATAGGCTCGGCAGGATGCGCCGACAGGGAAAAGAGAGCTGTCTTCAAGGATAACCGGTCGGGGTCGGACATCCTTCCAAAAAAGTTTTGTACACTGTTATTAATATCCTAGAATTCGGAGAAAAAAAAGCCGAAAGTCGAAGCAGAACAGTTGAGCAAAGTGGTGAACGCACTTGTGTAGTTTACCGATATGCAAAGAATCGTTGTTGGCTTCGTTACAGTGTTAACTGCAATATTAGTATAATAATAATATCGGCGCTACGGTTCGATCAAATTCTACCCTATATAGCTAATTTGTAGTAAAACTCAAACGTTTCGATTCGGATATGAATCGGTGCGTCATAAGACCACGTTTGCTATAGAATTGTTTTTCTATTAGAGGAAAAGAAAGGTGGTGTTTCGACGCACAGATTCATATCAACAAATTAGCTATATAGGGTAGAATTTGATGGAACCGTAGCGCCGATATTATTATTATTTCAAGGTTATTCAAAACACTTTACGATCGACAAAAAATTCCTCATTTGCCATATTAGTGCCTATAAAAGTCGTGCAATAGACGAGAATTATTACAGCAATTATTTTTGTAATCCCTACGAGACAATTTTTACTTTATTCTGGCGAGAGTATGGAAAAACATACATTTGGTCACGTCTGGATAATTATTAACACTAAACCTACCCAGGACCACCCATAACCACAGGGCTAACTGGGCTATAGCCCCGGGGGCGCCAGCCTTTTGGGGCGGCAATTTTGTATTTTTATTTGTTTATTGGTAATACACTTATTGACTTTTCCTAGTTCTGAATCTTTAGTAAATTTTCATCGGTCACCCCGCACCCATTTTCCCTATTTTTTTTAATGAAAAAGGGCGTATTATTGTTACTAGCCCACGGGCGCCACATATCTTAAGACTGCCCTAAACCTACCGAGCATTGCTATATAAAAATGACACAATATAATTCATTGATGGGCATGGTAGGGGCCCCTGCGTTGCCTGCTTCATGTATGAGGGGGACGTATGAGGGGGGGAAACGAAAGAGTAGTTGGTGGGGGAAGCTCCGCGGATCCTTCTTGACTGCGGCTGTCAAAAATGCCCATCACTGATCTAATTTATTTGGATTTTGTGCGATTTGTATTATAGCGTGTGCTTAAATACAGGGTGTGGCCGGACGGGTGGTACAACCGGGCAGGGGATGATTCTACATGTAAAAATAAATCGAAAAAACGAAATAACCTTTTTTTGTTTGACGCATCGTTTTCGAGAAAATCAAGTTTGAAAATGCAGCGAATATATGTGTGTGCTATTAGATAGGAATCGTCTGATGCGTCTGATCATGACCAACCAATTCTACTTCTTACGCGAACCCGACGAAACTGTAAAGTCGATTTCCTCGAAAACGATGCATCCAACAAAAAAATGTTATTTCTTCCTTTCGATATATTTTTACTATTGTGTCACAATATTATTGTGTCTAATAGTTTCCAATGGAAGCATCTTTATCAATTCAATAATGAAAAAATACAAAATCTGGAAACTGTCATTTGACCGGTAATGGTGGGTTTAGTGTTAATCGTATCGACTCGATTTCGGTGCGATTCGATTCGGAATAAAAGAGCACGCGAATGACAGTGTACTCTTCGTTAAGAAAATAATTTTCGAATTTTTTCCCAGCCGTAGAAGGAACGATACTCCGCGCGACACGCACGAGCGACGTCTCCGCGATTCCGGATCGGGTGTCGGATCCGGTTCGGCGTTCGAATCAGCTGCGAACACCCTCCTCGGGGTAATGGACCCATTTCCAGTCGACTGTCGACGCGATATTCTGCTCCAGGACCGGTTCGTTCTGCTCGGAAAGAGAAACCGGATAGAAGAATCTGAGGAGGAACGGTTCGCACACACTCGCGCGCGCGCGGACAAACACGAGCAACGCTTCTTTCCTCTATTCAATATTCCATCTCGCGAAGGTGCCTCGGTTAACTTCGGTTAATTCGGACACCGGGCCGCATTAAGCCCCGTCCACAGGCTGCCCCGTTGCGCAACCCTATTTTTCCCCGCGACCCTGTCACGCAATGTTTGCGCGGTTGTGCAACCGTGCTGGCTCAACCCTCCAGAGGACTGAGCCGCGGACTAAGCGACTTATCCGACATAATCATTTGTTTACCGGGCCGGTTTCCCACGCATAATACCCTTACCGCCGCAAACAAGATCTTTCTAATGCCATTTCTGAAGGCTCTAGCGGGGGATCAACAGTTTTTAGAGGTAATACCGTCTGACGAAGCAAATTCGATTTTTCCGAAGACTTGGCGGATAAATCGTCGGTGCCGAGGCTGTATCCTCTTAGCTAACGAAATGAAATTTTTCCACGCTGTTCCGGAAGGCCTCGGAGCGAACGTGGAATTTTTTCCAATTTTTCCCAGCGACGGAAACACGTTTAAAAAATTTCCGACCGGCCGTCTCGAGGCGTTAGCTCTTTGTCTGGTCTACGAAGGCTCAAGCTACTTTCTAGCGCATATTTAATATTGTTTTTGCCGTGTTTCGGAGCGATGCACAGCGAAGTGACGTTTCTGCATATTTCTGTTTTCCAGTCGAGAGAATATCGGCAAACGTTCCCGGCGACTAATTTCCTTACGAGTCTAATATTTTTAGAAACAACCGCCGAAACTCTCGAGCTCTTACGTTTCGTAAACTAGCGGACTTGTTTGTAGTTTGCTCGACTTGTTGACTGAACAAGCACATCTCTATCCCCATCGATTCGGAGAGCGATCGCAAACTTTCGGTCGGAGCCGTAGACACTGCGGCGCGTTTATGAATCAACCGGGGATGTTTACGCGTCGGAATACCATTTTTCCGGTGGAATTAGAATTTACATTCCGTCTGGCTGAGCAGGGCATACATACTCCTACTCCATCCCTTAAATCTGAAAAATTAACTTTTCATCGCGTTTCCGAACCGGGGAATTTTCCTACAATTAATCTCTCCGCGAGGTAGCTCGATTTTTCCACCTCCGGTCCGTCCAATAAATCACATTCATTTCCTAAAAATGAGAACTATGTCGATGCAATAAACCTTTAGCAATTTTAACAGATTCATCGGGCAGCATGTAGAGAATTTTTTGGAGGCCAGAAATTTTGAGCAGATTCGTTTGTTTTGAGTTCGTTATGCATTTAAGGATGTTCTGGAGGTACAATGGGAGACAAAAGTACAAGAAATTCGAAAGCCATTCATGAGTGTATTTTGCATTAAAAAAATAGATTAATTTTTCATGTTATATTTATTTTTTAATCAAATTGTCTTCATATTATAAAAAATTGTAAGTGACTTTTGCGAATAATTGTACCCTCTGATTTGAACTTCAAGATAATAAATTTGTGATATTCAATATATATAATCACGCAATTAAAGGTTAAAAATAAATATTTAAATAAATTAAAAATACTTCGGAAAGCAATATTCATGGTTATTATTGAGATGACAACACGATAAATTTGACATTTTGTAACAGTTTATAATTTTTTGCTCTGTAACTGTTTAGTGAATCCTAATAAATTTTGAACATAATTAATTACATAATTTTTACTATATATAAAAAACAACTGGAGTTTCTAGTTGGGTTTTTTCAACGTTTAAATAGGGTTTGAAGTGGAATTTTATGAATTCTCCATAAGACGTGTTAAAATGTGCAAACTTTAAGTTGCTATAATTCTTGAACGGTGCAGTGAATCGAACCCAAACTTTGGTAATTGCATTAATTTAGTAAGAATTATATCTTGTCAAATTTTCAAAAATTTCGATGCGTTTTTTCAAGGTTTAAATAGGATTTGAAGTGGAATTTTATGAATTCTCCATAAGAAGACGTGTTAAAATGTGCAAACTTTAAGTTGCTATAATTCTTAAACGGTGCAGCGAATCGAACCCAAACTTTGGTAATTGCACTAATTTAGTAAGAATTATACCTTGTCAAATTTTCAAAAATTTTGTTGCGTTTTACCTCCAGAACATCCTTAAGGGATATGCAAATTCCTCAAGTCCATCGCACACCTGGCAAAATTTTTATTACATTCTTCAAACAAATTTCCTAGATTTTACTAATTTTGACCTGCATAAACAGGCCCCGGAAAACGGGTTTCTGCGCGAAGAAAGACGTGTTAAAATGTGCAAACTTTAAGTTGCTATAATTCTTAAACGGTGCAGTGAATCGAACCCAAACTTTGGTAATTGCACTAATTTAGTAAGAATTATATCTTGTCAACTATTCAAAAATTTTGTTGCGTTTTACTTCCAGAACATCCTTAAGGGATATGCAAATTCCTCAAGTCCATCGCACACCTGGCAAAATTTTTATTACATTCTTCAAACAAATTTCCTAGATTTTACTAATTTTGACCTGCATAAACAGGCCCCGGGAAAACGGGTTTCCGCGCGAAGATCCGCCGGCTAATTATTACTGTTAATACAGCCACTTATGCAGCCCGCAATGGCTGGAGGGTAGGCAAAGGGTTAGAAAACACGGGAAAATTCTCGGAGAGCTCCTATATTATTCCAGCCGCAAATGCACCGAGATCCACCGTCTCTGTTTATAGAGAAAAGTATCCCGGTATCTTCGAGAAAGAGACTGGCAAACCCGCCGAGGATTTGTATTAAATGTGTATGAAGGTTTGCGGCGTAGCCGGTCGCGAGCCTCGTGCTCTAATGTGTACACAGCTTAATGCCGAGACGCGAGGCGGGCTGTGTGGTTCGGGTCGACGGATTATTTTAATGACGTCGCTTCGATCGTTTGAATTATTACTTGGTGCTTCTGCTCGCGGAGATCTGCCTCGACGGATATCCCGGGCTCGAAGAACCTGTCTGTCTGTGTATGTTACACGGACTGGCTCACCGGAAAGCATAGCAAAATCGGCCATGAGATTATTCTGTGTACAAAAACCCGCTAAAAACGTGGCGACGAGGTTTTACCATCCGTGGCTCTGTTTTTTTCAGAAAATCGTGCTTAAAGATTCATCGAGACGCGATTCTCTCGAACGACGAGCCTCGAATGGAAAAGGAGTGCTCTGCATGTTCGCTGTTCGGTTCTCGACGGTGAATAAGCTCGGACACTTTTCAAGCAGACACGTCCAAATTCGAACGAGTTCGAAGTCGATTTATTCGTCGAGATTCCATCTCTGGCGACTACGACGAGTTTCAATTTTTAATTTGATTAGGATTGATGCAGATTGCTTTTAGATTGACTCGATGAAATGAAAAATCACACGTCAAGGAATTATTCATTTTCGAATTTGTCCGTGGAAAATGCTTTAAGGGAGGAGCCCTGTGTGAATGGCCTGTTTTTGAAGAATTTTTTTTAGAAAATGTAATAAGTGGATTGATTTGAAATTTCAGGTATCATTTATTCATATTATAGTATAACAGAAAATATTTTTTATAATGTTTAATTGTTAATAATAATCGTGGAATAACGGCTTGAAGATGGCATCCTGTATTTGCGCCGTGCAACGTACAGTGCACAAAAATTATATGAAAAAAAAAATACAAATGGAATCGTTAGTTTATGTAAAAACGCTTCTTTCTTTAAAATTTGCCAAATTGAAAAAATGGCGACGTTATGAAAAAAAAAGTGTTTTCTGATATAAATAATTGATAATAACTTTATTTTAAATAAAAAATAAAAGAATCGGAGCTCGTCATGCGGAGGCCAATTGTTTATAGAATATATATATCAAGTTTCATAAAGATCGGGTAATTAGTTTACGAGCTACGTTGCACGGCGTGCGAAATTTTGCGTTTCGAGAAAAACGCGTTTAAAGTTTGTGTAACAGAAAAATTGTGAAAAAATCGTAATTCGTTTCAACTTAAACCGCAGTTTTTTGCTAATCTGCGATTCCGGGACCATACAACAGATCTGCCTCTTTATACAAACTATTGCTCAATACAACTCTTCACTTTATTTTGAAAATAACGAACAAGAACATCTCTGACAGCTTTCTAAAGCAACAAGCAGCTTTAAGCAACAAAAAAAAAATGCTAAAAAATTTTATTTTGCACAGGGCTCCCCCCTTAAGTAGGCGTGGCTCGGTGACTCGTAATTATTACCTGGGCCAAAGCAGTGGTCACCGGGGCAACTTAGCTTGTCTCATTCACCTGACGGAATAGTTTAAAAAGAAGCAAAGTTCACTAGCACCGTCGCAAAATCGGGTTCCGCCGATACACTTTTTCCGACGGAATTAATTACCGCCGACGGGATTATGACTAATTAAAAAGAGGCGGCCGATCGATAGTCGAGGGTACGGGCTCGAAGAGCACCCGGCAGAGGCACGGACAGCCAGACAGACCCTTTCGGAAGGGCTCGGGAAAGGTTGGTGGGCGTGAAAACTATGTGCCCATGCCGCGCCGCGCCGCGCCGCGCCGAGTCGGTTCAAATGAATGCGGCCGCGATTGGACGTAATTCGATTGTTAATCAATGAAAACAAGTTCGCGGGGCGCGCGTGTTCACTCTTTCTCTCCATCGGCGGCGTGCGTTGTCGCTTGTCGCCTATTGTCCGGATCTCGCGATTCCAAGCTGGTCCGGATCGGCCCGACCCGGCCCGGTCCCGCTAACTGTTCCCCCGGATAAATTGGATTTTTCCACTAACGAGCGCCAGAGCTTTTCTCCGTGAAAGCGACCGTCGAGAGAGCGTCCTCTCTCTCCCTTGCTCCACCATCCCTTTTAAATTCCCTTCAAACCCTTCATCTTCTTCGCTTTTTCTTCCGTGATCGGTGGAAGAGGAGGAGGAGCTAAAGGAATCGTCCTCTGACAGAGGACGCATTCAAAATGGAGTCTAAATGTTTTTGTTCGTAGCGAATCGGTGATTTGGTCCTGGCCAATTTAAGGGGCTGTGCGCACCCAACTACCACCACCACCCTTACCATTCACACATCGATAGATCCGCATATACGTATACGAAATGCAAGGGTTTACGGCAAAAGAAACTGACGCCTCAATATTGCAATTAGAAGTTCAGACCCGGTCGATTATGTTTCCTAAGAGTCCTTGGCCAGGGTGGTTCAGAGCCCAAATTTCATATTTTTACGTTGTTGAAGAGTAATTTGTAATAATCGGCAGAATACTTTTTGTCACAAGTCAGCGCTGTCGATTATTGCAAATTACTCTTCAACAACGTAAAAATATGAAATTTGGGCTCTGAACATAATTGACCGGGTCTGAACTTCTAATTGCAATATTGAGGCGTCAGTTTCTTTTTCCGTAAACCCTTGCATTTCGTATACGTATATGCGGATCTATCGATGTGTGAGTGGTAAGGGTGGTGGTGGTAGTTGGGTGCGCACAGCCCCTTGAGGTTTTCGATGGATGATGAAAATTTTCATCTGGACAAATCGATCTAAAAAATCTCGAGAATTTTCATCCCTTTTCGAGCCGGTCAGGATTTTTGCCGAAGCTCGAACGAAATGAAATTAAACCGGATTCCCGGGGGGTCAGGTATTTAGTCGTCGGAATAGAATATTTCCGGCGCTGTTAATTGGGGGAGAAAGGAGTTGATTATTCTTTTTTTTTTTTTTGCCGGGGCCGGCTCCACGGACTCGACGTTGTCCCGGCGACGTTCCCGGACGGTTTAATTAAAGGCCGGCCTCTGCAACCGGGACGTAATATCGCGCGATATCAAGCGCCACGTCGGATTTCTGTCGAATTTAATCAAAGAATATCGATTATCGCCCCGCGCCGCGCGGCCGTGTACGCTGACGGGTCTCGATCTACCCACCCTCTCGCGCCTTCAGGACCGATTTCTCTACCCCTCCAGCCGAGGCGTCTAGACGTCGTAAATAAAATCCTCCTCCGTGGCGATGTGGATCTCGAACTTGGAACATCCGTGTGCCCGCTCTCGAAAGTGCAGTGGATTATTCAAGAAAATTTTCAAACATTAAACACCATCATTTCTGGGGGACGTAGAGCATTTTTATGGGATCTAGAGGCGTCACGGTGACGAGCATTGCCCCCTGGGGCACTGGCCTGTCTCACAGAGCCGCGAGCAACTAGGCCACGCCTACTGACGTACGTGGGTAGAAATGGGCTAGGCAGAGTTGGGCAAAATTGTCATCTAAATAAAAATTTCGGATAACGAATAGAAGAATTAAAACATTTTTATTCATTATTCGATGGCTCGAATATAAAAAGTATCTTTATTCCACGAGCATCGAATAAATAATTATATTCGACGAGAATTTATCGGACGAATAAAGATCATTTTTTTTATACGAAGTGGCTTTGTTCGAAGTTCTAATAATTTTTTCATCTTTTATCTGTATGTTTTATTCGGAGGCTTCGAATAAATCTTTCCACAACTACTGTCAACTCTAAAAAAAGCGAACCATCGAATAATGAATAAAAGTTTTTTTATTTTTCATTCGGTATTCGAAATTTTTATTTAGATGAACATTTTGCCCAACTCCGGGGCTAGGTAATTATTATTTATTATTATTTACGGACCGAAGTGCTTTTATACAAATGTTTACAATAGAAGATATTCATAAAAAAAAAGAAAAAGAAAGTCTTAGCATAAAGTTACATAGTAATGGACATGCTGACAGTTACAGGAATACATTACACTATAATCATATAATCACACGCAACTTTTTCTTAAATGATAGTAACGAACCATTAAAAAAGTCAATATCACGATACAAAATGTTGGATTTAGCTGTGATGTGATTTAAAGGATTTATTATATTTATTGTACAAATGTTTGAAATCCTGTCCTAGTTCTCAATACGCGTTCGTAATATTTTTCTAAGGATAATTTTGTTGTAGTAGGACAATCTTCTTTTTTAATTTAGGGGCAAAATTGTTCAATCTGCTCGCTGTTTTAAATCGCATAATTTTTGTCATAAATGCATAAAACATTTAATCGAACGACTTGCGAATTCGTAATAATGAATACTAATGTAGAAAAATTGTACGGAGCAAAATGTTCGCTAAATTCGAGGAACAATTTCGGCAGCCGTATAAATTGCAAATTAAGGAACCGTGCGCATACTTCCGGCGAGCACAGTGTATAGGTCGCAAGCCGATGGAATCCCATCGGTGATTAAGCGGCGAAACCGGGCAATGATAGGGACCGGACACGCGGGGGTGATTTAAAACAACGCCGCGATCAGCGTAAACCGATGGTTAATCAACAATCGGGGCCGGGTACCGTTGTCCAGTCAAATTTGCAAACTGCCCGGACAGCGGACACGCCGTTCGGTGGCTTCGTTGTCTTCGTTCAATTCGAACGGCGAGCTTTCATTAACGCTCGCCGTTCGTTATCGCGATAGTGAATAAATAATTTCCGTTCGCGTCGCTTCGAATCGCTATAACCGCTCGCTGTACCGTTCACTACTGTGAAAATTCAATTTTCCAGAACCTGCGAGATTATCGTTTCTGGACAAGGGAAGACGCCGCAACGATATCGGAATCGCAAACCGGTAGAATAGAAAAGTGTGCCATGAATTATAAGGGATCCCGATATTCTGTAAAATTTATCCGGTGCACAATTTTTCGCGCGATACTCGAGTGTTTCTAGACTGCGGATTTTATGTAGTTCCGACGAAAACGAACAACGGAAATACAGAGCTATTAAGAGCATTTTTGAAAAAATATTGTTGGATTCAAGCTTCTCTGTAACGTAGGGAAAATTGTTTTTGAAGACTTAAAAGTTGATGTACGTAGCACAAAATCTTGTATACACATTCGTATAATATTAAAAAGAGATTCAGTCTGTTTTTAATATTCAAATATACATACAATATTTATTTTACAATAAGTAAAAAATATTTTTTTTTAAATATGCAGGTAATATCTATTTCATGTTACGAGAAAAATATTTTTTTCTCATTATAAAATGAATCTTTATTTAACAGTAGAAATAGAATATTTTTTTTAAATATGCAGGAAATACTTTATGTTTATCATGGAAAAATATTTGTTCCAGAATATGGAAGACGTATAACTTTCATACTACGAATGAAATATTAGTTTCAGATATAAATTAAATCTTTATTCAATACTGGAAGTTTACTTTGAATTCGTGCGTGTCATTTAATTTTTTAATAGAAGTTTATCTCCTCTAATTATATGATTTGATATGATTTGAGCCTTTATAAGAGTAAAAAGTAATCAACCTAACAATAGATATGCATGGCTCAGCGAGGAAGCACATCATCTAGTAAACGGTAAGCCCCGCAGAGTTCGAATCCCGCCAACTCCATAAAAATTTCTGAATTGTAATAAGGTCCTTTGGAAGACAAATTGGAATATTTCCTTAGCAGTGCATACAATAGAATATATATATATTCGAAGATTTTATTGAATGTTATTTCAATATTGAATTTATATTTCTCGAATATTGGTTTCACATTTTTGAAATATTTAGATTATTTTAAATATCTAGTTTATATTCTCTGAATATTTAGCTTATATTTTCTAAACATTCAATTTACATTTCTTGTACATGTATACAATATTTAGATCCAATATCTATTTCATACGAAAAAGTGTGGCTTAAAAAATATTTTTTCAATATTTGAAAAATAAATTTATCCAATATTTTTGTACGATTTTTCTTTACCGTTTCAGGGCGATTCGAGTGAAGAGTGAAAATGTTTGACGACTTGAAAAAATTCAGGATCAATTTTGTATGGCAAAGAATAGCCTCGTTTCGCAAACTTCCGCCATTCCAACATTGGTCGGTGGTCCCTGACCGACGCGCGTTTCATTAGCAAACCTCATCATTCTATCAGGGAACAATGTAACAAGTGTTCCGGACAACCAGAAACAAATAATGCCGGCCCGATAAAGGCAAAGCGAGTCACGCGTGGAGAATGATAATCACAGCTGGCCTACAGTCGATGCAGATACATATACGTTTTAATCCGGTACTGGCCTAATCGGGAGAATCGCTGAAGCCGTTGCGGCGCGTCGTTCGTCAAACGATACTTAGCGAATATCTCGAGGAATTCTCGGATCGAATTAACCCCGACTTTTCGGGTGAAAGTGTGCACGCTCGATCGAGCATAGTTGTTCGGCGTGAACTGTGCAGATTTCGTCGAACGCGAGTGCAGTCTGGCGTAGGATGACGCGTCGTATCACTGATAATCCGATTTCCGATTAAACTTGGCTAATTGACGGTGTACCCGCGTGTAATTGCGCCGGCCGGAAACGGCCGATCAACGGGCCACGGTAATAGGGAATCCCGGATCTCTGGTGGCTGGCAACCGTGGCAGGATCCGCTCGGAAAATTTCTCCCGAGGCGATCCTTTCCGCGGGGAAACGCGCTCCGGAAGGACCATCCGCTGCTCTCTTTATCCTCTTAACGCTCGTGCGTTCAAGTTTTAATACCGTGTCGGCGATAGTGTAATTGTCGTTCGGTTTACTCCCCGTTTTATTAATCCTTTCGCCGCGCCTTCGTCGTCGTCGCTCGCAGCCAACCAACTTTAACCTTATCCGCCATCAAATCTTGACGAGGCCGTCCAAGAGTCAGCCGGAGATTGCTCCGTCTCCACGGGTTCAACGTTAAATCATTAGTTCTCTTATTCATAGCAAAACAACCTCGCCGCTCCACTCGATAACAAGACTAAAATGATTAACCGGCTCCAAGACCCCTAGCGTATCTAAATTATTAATCTGACTTACATCGCCTAAGAAAAAGTTCGTATCATCCCCCGTCTCGGATAGTCCCGACTAGTCTAAAATCATTACCAACGCAAGGGTTGCTACCCCTCCCCGTCTTGTATCTCAGTTATTAATCAGACTCTTATCTACTGCGAAGCAACTTTGTGGTATCTTTCCCCTAGTTCGCAACGGTATCATCCTCGGTAGAGGATATATAGTGACCGAATCATTAAAACGGGGGTGGTTTTACCCTCTTCGTCGTGGCTGAGTTATTAATCGATGTTCCAATCGGTGGTGTGTAAATTTTTTTTTTTATTTTTGTCGATCGTACAGTGTTTAAATAAACTTGGAATAATAATATTGGCCCGCTAGATAGCCTTACTGATGAGTCCTCTAGCGGGTCCAGGACGAAACACCACCTTTCTTTTCCTCGAATAGAAAACAATTCTATAGCAAACGTGGTCTTATGACGCACAGATTCGTATCCGAATCGAAACGTTTGAGTTTACAACAAATTAGCTATATATAGGGTAGAATTTGATCGAACCAGAGCACTAATATTATTATTCCAAGTTTATTTAAACACTGTACGATCGACAAAAATAAAATTTCTGAAATAACATTGAATGTTGTTTCTTTGTTATTACAGGTAGGATTAATAATTCGTTTAAGCTACTATATTGTATTTTGTATAAAACAATAAAAGTCTTTGTTATTACAGAGAAACAATTCTACTTATTATTTACAACTATATTCAAGGAAATAAATATGACATTATATACATACTAATCTGGACTCTCTCGTTGACCGTGCCGGTCTAAGGAAGTCAGAGTTGTACAGGTCCGAGCAGATTTACGTTTCCACAGTGTGCCAGGCTGATTCCATGAATAAATCGCGAAGGGCGGCGACGGTGGTGTGTAACTTTAAAATGCTTCCGTTTACAAGTGTTATCTTCTTTTGAATATTAGTGGCCATAAAAACGGAATTTTCGCGAGCGTGGAACTTAGGGGATGATTGTACACTGTGACGAACATCAAGATTAAATAAAAACGTGTTTCCAGTTATCAGTCGAACTCTTCAACGTCTCGATAGCGATGTTCTCGTTTCGCTTCTATCTGCTACGCCGCGTCTTCCTCCGATTTTCCCCGACGGTGATCGCGGGGGTTGCAACCCCCCGGAGCGTGTTCCGGCGAGATGGGATCGCGTTGTACAGGGGTGTCGTCGGCCCGACAGGGTTGTAGACAGTTTTCTTGGCAATCTGGGGGCGGCGTTGTCGCTTTTTCGCCGGCGTCGAGTCGATTAATTTCGAGGCGGGGGCGAGAGTTTCGGGGGCCGTAGTTGCGGCGGGTTCTTCTGGCCACTCGCCAATCCCGGCACGACGACGTATTCATAACCAACCGACGCCGCTTCTCGGGTCCCGGGGCTTTTCACACTCGAGGGTTACAAATTACCGGGGGACAGAAATGGCGGAGATAAAATGTGTACTTAACGCGACGGTACTTTGGCTAATTAAGCCGGGATTCGAGGGCGGCGAGCCGCCACCCATCAACCACCCCCCCACGTTTTAACCTCCCGTTTCCCGCCGAAGAAACTCATCCTTTTTAGCGGGGCCATTGTGCTGTCGCCAGGCCCCTGTCGAAATTTTTCGTCCTTTGTCTCCGCGACGACGCCTTAATTCGTCGATTTCGACGCCTAACGATCCCGAGCCCTTTCCCACCGAACCCTCTTTCGGCTAAGAAAGGCGCTAATTGCTTCGGATAACTGATTCCGCTAACGATTACGCTCGTACGTATTATTGAAACTTAGGGGAAGAGTGGGCAATGACGGCACGTCGACTATACAATTACTAAAAATTAGTTTTTACTGCACTCAACTGGCGATAAAATTGAAAGAAAAAATCGTACATCAATTTTTAAGGTGTCGTTGTAAAGAGGACACTCTAATCTTTCGATTCGCATTGATTTCAGTCACCAATAAAATTTTTCAATCCCCCCAGAAAGACTTGAATTCGAAACTATTCGACAAGTGACCATTTCATACTCCCATTTCTTACTAAAAAAAATATTTTCAAAAACCATTTCAGGCGATCGAAAGCGCAAGGTTCGCGCTTTCGAACAAGCCCAAGCACATGCCCCTCCGATTTTTTTTCACCAAGTTACTGCAGCTCAAACATGGTCAATCTTCCTCAAACATCCACCGATTTTACAATCGCCAGCGGAAATTCTTCTCCAAGCGGAAAAGAATACTTCGGGACAGTTTCTTGACCATCCCAAGACAAGATAAGGATCCTGCAAGCATAGCAAGATCGATCCTGCGCGACAAGGATCACGGCCGGGTTATTCCGAAGGGATAAGAGAACCGCTATCCAAGCGATCTTGGAATGTATCGTAAACATTCCCGGACTCGTTATTCTATCGGACACCGAAAGTCTTGGTCCTAGGATCCTCGGAGGATCTTTCTGAAGGTATCCTAGCATTCGTAGAATCCACGGACCACCCGAAGGATCACGCGTTACGAGTTAATCGCGAGCGGAACCGGAGGAACGCGGATTCAACAAGTTCCGCAAGGCCTGAAATTCCACGGAGGTGCCCGGCTCTCTCGTTATTAAGGCAATAACGATGTTCCACCAGCAGAAACACGTCGGTCCCGTCCGTCGTCGTCTCGACGGCTCGATCAAGTTTTAGACGGTTCCGGACCGTCCGACGCTCGAAATTCTATTGCGAGAACTGCTCGTACACGAGAAATCTCCATAAAGTCGCTTATACTTCGTACCGGCTTCCTGGGGAAACCGTATTTTCATGGTTTTTACTCGAATATGCTGTTTTTCGATGCTCACGGAAAGGAACTTTTCATCAGCGCTTTGATCATCCCGAATCAAATGTTCTCTGCAGTTTTATACTGTGAGATTTTCGCTGGGAAATTTTTTGTCGCACAGCTTCAGGATCAAAGTATATACGGAAAAATGTTCAGCAACAATTCGTTAATAACGTCTGCAAAAATCGTTTAATTGGCAAACCCCCTGTGATGTTGATGTTTCTATCAAGTTTTTTCCACAAACGATCACCATTATTACAGTACCAAAACAATATTAAAATTTTTAAAAAATTTTATATAATTCTCCACGGAAAACTGCGTCAAAAATAAGGAATGAAATTTTTCAATGCGAAGCTCCGTTACGGAGATAACCGGCTCCGAACATGTCCGAGCGTTTCCTGTAAGTAGAAACAGCCAGCGCTGATCAGCCAGCGCAGACCTCCGTTCGAAGCCGATTATCTCCGAAACGGCGCCCTCTGCGAAAAAACGTTGCTCTTCATTTTCGATTCAATTTTTCGCGTAGAATCATCTCCATTCGTTCCGGTCGACCGGTTCCGCCCGATACGCCGTATAAAACAGGAATTCGTTTACTCCTCCCGCTCCGCGTGCAATCAGATAGCCGGGCAGCATCGGCCATATTCTTTCGCGCGGAACGGCAGCCATAACAGCGAGCTCTGTCTAACGAAATTTCCAGTCGTTCGCTCGCATTACTCTGCCTTTATATCCGGTGTTTTTGGCCGTTCGTTGCCTGATTTTGTCACCGCTCGACAGCTTCCAATTATTTTTATTCGTTATCAGTGGAAAAAACACTATTCCCCTTGCCTCTCTCCCAATGCGAACGATAATGGAATAAATTTTGCAGGATGCTGCAGAGGATCAACGGACGACAATCAAACGTGTCGCGACCAGTAGCGTAAAGCAGTGTTTTCCGAATAACCATGCCGGGGAGTTTCAACGAATTTTCACGGGATTCGTGTAACGATCGCGTAACTAGGCACGAAAGGTTTCCTTTTGTGGGGGAGTAACGCGGTTTGAAAGGACTTCCGGTGGCTGCGATGACGAGCACGGGGTCGTATCGGAATTTTTAAATGGTAATTGGACCGCGGGAATTCGCTGTCGCAGAGACGAGCTTTTGAACAGCTCGCTGGATGTTTATTCAATTTATTGGGCTTCCATTGAATTAACCTGTCGACTGGAATTTACTTGCCTGACGTCAGACACCGGGCGAAATGGAATTTGCTTTGCGGCGTTGGAGGCAACGTGTTTTTGAAACAATACAAACTAGGTTGAGAAGCTGTATAGTTAGTTGCCATTCTATCTTTTGCGTTGAATATATTTTTGTCGGCGGCAGTTACAACACATTGTCTGCCGCGTTAATTTAATTTAAATATTTTCGAAACAGTGAAGGAAAATGTGAAATTTATTTTTCTCGAAATTGTTTGTTGCCAGAGTTAAAATACATGCTGCTGGCTACGTTAATTGAAATATTTTCAAAATAGAAAGTCGAGCAAGTTTGGAGATTTTTTTATAAAATATAGGGGTTCCACGAAATATGTCCAGGGTAAGCAGCATTGCGAAAATGGTTTCAGCAGACTCTCTACCGGTCCGTATTTTGTTTGTTGTTCAGTTTGAGCGGTCCGAGCCGTGCCAAGATCGTAAACCGGGGGCGGATGACTCAGAGTAGTACGTATCTCGTTCGCCGGGCAGTTATTCCGATGACTAATGCTAAGGGATGCGCGATAGCTACCGCCAAAGACAAACGATCCGAGTTATAACGCCGGTGCTCGCCGGTATTAGGGGATGCTATAAACGCAAACATCCACAGTCCAATAACAACAATAACGTTTTCGCCGCGGGGGAGGAAGAACCGGCGGTATTCGCAGACGTCGAAGGTATTCGCAATTTCGAAGCCCGCAGCGCGGCACCCCGGCCGGGGGTGAATATCATGCCGGCGCGCCGGAAAAACGAGAGGGTGACACACGTGAACGTGAACGCGTGTACTGGGTGTACTAGGTGTACCGCTTAGAATATCCGCATGGAAATTCACGAGAATATACAGAACTTCCAGTATTTACTGCTGGGAAGTGTGCAGTCATAAACATTTTATCCTGGTACAAAGGATTATCGAAAAAGGCGCACTTGAATTGTGATAAAACGGCGAAAAAAATCGTACATCGATTTTCAAGGTGTCATTGTGAAGACTCTAATCTTTCATTCCGCATTGGTTTTGTTAAAATAATTGCAAGCGTGGAAGTGAGAGAAAGAATATTATATTTATTATACTTAGTAATATGAATAACAGTACTTTTATCAGAGCGAACGTTTTACATTTATACACGGCAACGACTTACAAAGGAGTGTATGACGCAGTTTGATCGCGTTTGTTCTAGAAAGCCGAGCGCGACCGATGTGTGTCGAAGACACCCGACACTAAAGTCGACAGGCCTGCCAAGGCAAAATCACCATGTTCTCAACAGGTTTTAATCCGCGAAAAAATTTTTCAGACCCACCAGAAAGACTTGAATTAAGTAATGTTCGAAAAGGGATCGGTCATATACTTGATACTCCCATTTTTCAGTGAAAAAATATTTTCGAAAAGCACCTTAGAGGATCGAAAGCGCAGATTTCACGCTTTCAAACAAGCCTAAGCACATCTCTCTCTGATTATTTTTCCCAAAGTTACAGCAGCTCAAACATGGCCAATCTGTCCCCACCATCGACCGATCCCCCGCCTCCCAATTAAGACCCGATGGTAATTAAAATTTCATTAAATTATGAGCCATATGTACCGCTTAGAATATCCGCATGGAAATTCGCGAAAATATACACAACTTCTCAGTATTTACTGCTGGGAAGTGTGCAGTGATAAACATTTTATCCTGGTACAAAGGATTATCGAAAAAGGCGCACTTGAATTGTGATAAAACGGCGAAAAAAATCGTACATCGATTTTCAAGGTGTCATTGTAAAGACTCTAATCTTTCATTCCGCATTGGTGTTAATGCGCGAAAAAATTTTTCAGACCCACCAGAAAGACTTGAATTAACTAATGTTCGAAAAGGGATCGGTCGTATACTCGATAATCCCATTTTTCAGCAAAAAAATATTTTCAAAAAGCACCATAGAGGATCGAAAGCGCAGATTTCACGCTTTCAAACAAGCCTAAGCACATCTCTCTCTGATTATTTTTCCCAAAGTTACAGCAGCTCAAACATGGCCAATCTGTCCCCACCATCGACCGATCCCCCGGCTCCCAATTAAGACCCGATTGTAATTAAAATTTCATTAAATTATGAGCCATATAGTTGGGTATCGGGTGTCCCACCGTGTACATCGAACGTGTACATCGCGGGTCCCGACCTGCAGCAAAGGTACACCTTTTCATAGGGTGTCTGGCTGGCTTCCAAACGACCGGGTGTGCGAGCGGACGCCGCCGATCGAAATGAGATTCCCGGCTCGAACGGCGGCCACCGGCGAGGATTACCCGTCACGACCCGCCTCGACCCGCTTCGAGGACTCGTGTACTCGCGGCTCGACGCGATTCCGGCCCAAGGAACCCGCCTGTTCGCCGCTCATCTCGGATTCCATTTACCGTTGACGGTCGCCCCCGCGCTTGTTCCCTCGCTCTGTCGAGATCGAAATTCCGTGCGCACCGTCCGAAAATTCACGCCGGTTTGATCGGTCGTCGGAAAACCCGACAGCCGGGTCGTTTGAAGCCCTGAATCCTTTGAGGGACCCGCTGAATACGCGCTTTACCCGCGCTCGTAACGCGGTTTTGCGCTTATTGTACGACCGCGACAAACGCGCGGAAAAATACGGAAAGACGTTTTCCCGATATCGTTCAAATTTTAATCGCGATAAAAATTTTCTTAGCTTCGTACAGATTTTGAAAAATCTCGAGATACGAGGTACGTTTTTTATGAAAGGTTTCTAGATCGAAAGGATTTTTAAAGGAGACTACAATTAAGTGAAAATAGGGGTTTCCAGCTTTAAAACAAGCCTAGGACCATTGTCCTACGATTTATTTTTCACGAAAATACATAAATCGTAGCATGAAGCTGCAACAGCCTGCAATTTCGACCTCAAGTCTTTTTGCAAAAGTGGGTCACTTTGCAGTGAAATAGCGATAACTCGGCGAGAAAAAATCGTACGTCGATTTTTAAGGTCTCGTTGTAAAGAGGAGACTCTAATCTTTCATTCTGCGTTGCTTTTACTTCGCAGAAAAATTTTTCCAATCCCCCAGAGACACTTGAATTCACAAATGTACAAAAAAGACAATTTATATTCCCACTGGGTGTAAAAAAAATATTTTCAAAATCCACCTCGGGTGATCGAAAGTGCAAGGCTTGCGCTTTCAAAAAAGCCTAAGCACATCCCTCTCTGATTATTTTTCTCAAAGTTACAGAAACTCAAACATGGTCAATCTTCCTCCAACATCCACCGATCCTTCGTCTCCCACAGTAACTGAATATCGCGAACGAGTATCGTATCGTATATTCTAAAATTCGATTTATCGAACCTGTTTATTACACATGCAATAAAAGTTATGGATTTTTTTGCTGGAAAGTTTTTACAGTGTCAGCTCGGAAAAAGTCGAGCCGCGAACTCGATACGCTGCACCGCAGAAATTACACCTACGGATCATTTTCCCCAATTTTCCCTATTTTACCGTCGGACCCGGCTCTTTTTCCACGGAAAATCGAGACTCGACCGGCTGGCTCTCTTTGTACCCGCGAGATAGATTAAATTGAACAGGATGGACCGGGGATTAAACGCGCGTAGATGCTCTCGCGAACGGGGCTGGGTAATTGTTTTTGGTAATTGCGACAAATTGCCCATTCGCGGCGGAAATAATTTCGGCGAAAAATTTTGGCGGCTGCGTTAATCCCCGTGCGCACCATGAAAACACAATGAACGGAGCTCTTTTCATTTTTCAATTTGATTCGTCGGTACTTTCCGCGAAATTCGATGTTCTAGATTAATGGTCGGTCTACTGGAAAGTCCTGTTACATTTTGAAAACAGTGCTGCGACACGAATCCTGTAGGCAATTTTAATATCTTCTTGTTTTTCGCTCTTGTAGCATTTAGTCCAGGATCCAGGGTACATTTTTACAATTGATTACTATCAAGCTAATTTTCCAACAATGTTGGAAGGAGGGTACTCGTTGATAAAACCATACATTTTGTAGGACAAATATTTTTTCGAATAATTTAAATAATTATCTTGAGATTTAACAAAAAAAAACCCAGTTAGTAATAAATTTTTGAGAATCGTCAAATCGACATATTTTATCCCTGCTACCCCTGTTAGCTACCACAATCGAGAATTTTGTAACAGAAAAAGTTGGGCGTCTCATCAAAATGAAGCTACTCACGGAAAATTAGCTTGATAGTAATCAATTGTAAAAATGTACCCTGGATCCTGGACTAATTTCAAAACAGAAATTAAAAGAATTTTTAGGGGAGGTGTTCTGAGACGATTATGAGGTTTGAAGCATTTTTATGGGGAAGCTTACCTATTACAGTGCCCGTATAGGAATGCGAAGTGTCGAAGGGGATGGGACCCTTGGTGCCCTCGAACGTCGCATCTGTGCTGAACAGGCCCTTGTCTCGAATCAAACGCAATGTCCATTGTCTGCAACAGAAAAATACATTTCATGCATTTATGACAGAAACAATCAGGTGCAATACAAAGGAGTATAAAGAAATAATATAATATAAAATATTTAATAATAATGTATGTCATACTACGTATTTTATGTGGCTGGAAGTGGTAAAGAATTTTCTGAAAGGTGAGATAAAGCTCGAGCGACAATTTCACTCATCCTCCTCGGTTGAAGGGTTAAATTTAGGGGTGTGCGAGAGAACCCGATGGTCGGGACGAGTCGGGTCGGGTTCTCGAAAATTTCAAGATTCTCGAAGGAATTCGTGATGGACAACATTCTTTCAATTTCTTCTGCCATTTTTCGTGAAGTTATTGGAAACATGGATTATAAGAATCGTGTGACCTGATGTAAACATATTCTCGGAATTTTCAGAAATCCCAATTCTTTCGAGAATCTCGAAATTTTCGGGTACCTGCCCGAAAAAATTTCATGTACCCGACCCGAAACAATATTTCGGGTTCTCGCACAGCCCTAATTAAATTTCAAAGATGGACAAAGGGCTGTATTCATGGGAACATGGCTTTTGTAGAACAGCCTTTGCATATAATTTTCTCTATCGACTTGAGAAATAAAAAAAAAGGCCACGTCACTCGAACTCTGCGTGCCTAAAGACCGTGCGTTTTTTCACTGTATCTCATCTAGTTTTTCTGTAATAAATTCTCAAAGATGGCCTATCTTTCGTCTTACTCGAATCATTTTACAGCCTTTTCATCGAGACAGCGCTGTGTGGAATGAGCACCATCGAATGAGCCATGATGCAAAAATTTGACGATAATATTGAATTATACCCTGATGTATTCCCACAAGGTTTTTCACTGTATCTCATCTAGTTTTTCTGTAATAAATTCTCAAAGATGGCCTATCTTTCGTTTTACTCGAATCATTTTACAGCCTTTTCATCGAGACAGTCAGAGCTATGAGGAATGAGCAGCATCGAATGAGCCATGATGCAAAAATTTGACGATAATATTGAATTATACCCTGATGTATTCCAACAAGTTTTTTCACTGTATCTGATCTAGTTTTTCTGTAATAAATTCTCAAAGATGGCCTATCTTTCGTTTTACTCGAATCATTTTACAGCCTTTTCATCGAGACAGTCAGCGCAATGAACCATGATGCAAAAATTTGACGATAATATTGAAGTATACCCTTGATGTATTCCAACAAGTTTTTTCATTGTATCTCATCTAGTTTTTCTGTCATAAATTCTCAAAGATTTCTTTCGAGAATCTCGAAATTTTCGGGTACCTGTCCCGATCCCGAAAAAATTTCATGTACCCGACTCGACTCGATATTTCAGGTTCTCATACAGCCCTAGTTAAATTTTAAACATGGACAAAGGGCTGTATCCATGGGAGCATGGCTTTTGTAGAACAGCCTTTGGAGGTGCATATAAATTTTCTCTATCGACTTGAGAAATAAAAAAAAAACACCGCGTGCCTAAAGACCGTGCGTTTCCGTAAAAATCGGCGTCGTCGGTTCGATTGTAATTCGCGTCGGGGCGAAGCAAATAGGGCGCACAAAGGCTGGCAGGCAGCGGGGCTTTGCGCTTTAGCATTCCGTTGGACAAAAGATACAGCCGGGGTACAAAGTGGCTCTCTGTGCAGCACCGATTAATTATCGATTTCCGTCCGCGTAATAACAATCTCGGCCCCCGAACACGAAAGCTCCCGATAATCCGATATCAAGACGGGAACGAGAACCCCCGGCAGAGATTTAGAAAGCTGAAGAGAGAAAGAGAGGAGGAGGAGGAACTATGAGAAAAGTACTCGCGGGACGATTAGCGCGCGCCGCTATCGCGAACGAGTTTCATTTTCCTGTCCGCTCTTTCGCAGAAAATTCCGGCGTTTATGCAAACGCCGTTCTCTCATCTCTGATCCTCCTCTCTTCGAACCGGAATGGAATCAACGGTTTTATGCGCGGACGTGATCCTCTCTGTTATCGGTCCCCGCCGCGAGAGAGAGAGGAGAGCGGGAGAGGAGATCGTTCGAGAGGATGAATCACGGTCGTCGCGAAGCCTTCGAAACGCCGACGTCAGGCAACCTTGCGAATCGACGGACCAGAGACGAGAGAACGTCGACGGGTCAACGGCAAACAGTCGACAGGCAAACCTTTTTTTTTTCCACACTCAAAAATTCTTCCCCTCTCGCAGATACGTCACGCGTTGTTCGCAGACTGGTCCTCTCGACGCTGGATCTACAGCGTCCGTCAAAATAACGGGTCCCAAATTAATTTAAAACGCTATTTCAATCGCGATTTTTGGTGAAGTTATCTCGAGTTATTGTTTTACCAAACATTCAGAAAAATGGCTAGTTGAAAAGTATAAAGTGCGTTCACATCGTCGTTTCCATTTGTCACAATAAATTTCATTTCGCTCGTTCCTCGTTAACAACAAATCTCGTTAGCTTGAAAACAATGTAAATATTATTCTGTTTATATTCGGAATATTTCAATGACGAGAGCGGTGTATGCAGAAATTAGTATTATTCATTTCAAACGAGTAAAATTATGAAAATAACTAATTAGATAGTACAGAATAATTTCAAAAAGGAGGAATATTGAATAATATTTAATAAAATCGTATTTATTGTAACATTAATTCTCATTGATCACGGCGAAGAGAGAAAAAGTCTTCAAAAGACTTCAAAGAAAATCTATAGCTAGAAATAATCTGATTTTTAATCGAGACAAGAAAGGAGGATTGACTCGATAGTGCTTCCTGCGAGGATTTTCAATTTAGAGGCCAGTCAAAAGGATTTGAATAATCTAAGAGGAAGTGCATACAGCTCTACAGTTAAAAGATAAGGTAATTAATAAATAACGAGTCTCTCCATTTACCAGAAAATCAAATGCGATTGTCCATCGTCTGTCAAGTAGAACCCAACTATCGTGTCTGCTTACGGCTCACCTTTTCTACTTCGCTGTGAACACGGTTAAATGAGACTCTTACCAAAATAGAATGCCAATATTTGATACAACTACCGACTTCGCGGGCTTCGTTATATCATTATAAAATTAATATGATCCTCTTTTATTAATCACGAACACCGGAACCGTAATTTTACCCAGCGGTCGCTTGGAAAAGCCAATTTTCCCAAAATATTAACGCATTTTATCTGATTTTATTATCCTGGGGGAGAATATCGTTCCTTTTTTAATCGAATCATTCGTCACTTTTATTGCAAAAATACTCAAACAAATGCAAGACAGGAAAATTAAAGCTTGCAACATTACGGATTCGGGTCATATTGGAAGCTTCAAATATTTAAACAGCCAACAAAGTACACAGATCTCTTCCCATATAAAGAATTCAATTGTGTATCAGCATTTTAAAAATTCAATCTCAGTATTCGTCTTCAACCTTGAAGGACCTTGGACCTTGAACCTTGAAACACACTTGACGGTACAAGTAGCAACATTTCTCAACGTCGCGATCTCTCCATTGTTCTATAGAAAAATTAGAGCACTAAGTAATTTCTCTATTTATACGAATAAGTAACTAAATTTCCTATTTGCAAGTTAGCAAATTGAGTCTACGGAGTCGAGAATATTTTGACATTCGTTCTGAACGAGTTGAACCTTGAAATACATTTAACAGTCCAAGTAGCAACGTTTTTCAACATCGTAATCTCTCCATTGTTCTATAGAGAAATTAGAGCACTAAGTAATTTCTCTATTTATACGAATAAGTAACTAAATTTCCTATTTGCAAGTTAGCAAATTGAGTCTACGAAGTCGAGAATATTCTGACATTCGTCCTCAACGAGTTGAACCTTGAAATACATTGAATAGTGCAAGTAGAAATGTTTCTCAACATCGCAGTCTTTCCATTGTCCTATACAAAAATTGGAGAACTAAATAATTTCTCTATTTACACATACAAGTAATTAAATTTCATATTTGCGATTTAAAAAATTCAATCTTCGATGTCGAGAATATTTTGACATTCTTCCTCAACAAGTTGAACCTTGAAATACATTTAACAGTCCAAGTAGAAATGTTTCTGAATATCGCAATCTTTCCATTGTCCTATACAAAAATTGGAGAACTAAATAATTTCTCTATTTACACATACAAGTAATTATATTTCATATTTGCGATTTAAAAAATTCAATCCACGAAGTCGAGAATATTTTGACATTCGTCCTCAACAAGTTGAACCTTGAAATACATTTATCATCGCAATCTCTCCATTGTCCTATACAAAAATCGGAGAACTAAATAATTTCTCTATTTACTACAACACTATTTACTCTATTTACTACGATTTAAAAAATTCAATCTACGAAGTCGAGAATATATTTTGACATTCGTGGTCAACGAGTTGAACCTTGAAACACATTTAACAGTCCAAGTAGCAACGTTTCCCAACATCGTAATCTCTCCATTGTCCTATAGAAAAATTAGCCGGAGTGCTAGGGGGGGATTAGCGTCTCTCGTTCTACAATTTCTCCCACATAAATAGTTCATTCTCGCGAGAATCAGCGCAGCGCAGCGCTTTGGTCGAGGGCTTGCGCGGTAGTGCGGCCGGGAAATCGTAATATTTCGCTGGCGGTCCGGCTAATCCGTGTCTCGGGCTATCGCGAATTTAATTAAACGTAATCCATTTATCCGGGGATCCGGGATTATACGGCATCGGCACGTACGCAATCGCGGCCGATCCGCGTTTCAATGTCACTCGGCGGCCGCTCGAATCCTTTCACGTCTCTAAATTTAATATGCCTCGTCTGCCGAGCTGAGCCGAGCCGAGCCGATTCGAGCTGATTCCGATTGTGTGTGCCTCGGAGAGAGAGAGAGTGAGAGTGAGAGAGTCGACCATGCTACGTGTCGTTTGCTTGGTTTCGTCCTTCGATCGCAAACCGTCTAGTCACCGCGACACCACTTTCGCGGGAACGACTCAAGACCGCCTAATCGCTACACACCGCCGTGAAAACCTTCACAGATTATAGTTCAGCAACGAAAGAACCGCTGAATCACCGGAACGGACCCTGACGGACCCTGACGGACATACCGACGGACACCGAGGTCCGCGAAATCCGCCAACCGTGGAATACTCGCCCGGAATCTTGAGGATCTTGATGGAACGATAGCACGCGTTTAGAATTAATAGCGCGTTTCGCAACCTCTGTCCCTAGCCAACCCGCGCTTATCTACCACCGGAGTAATTAATTATCCTTCCGTTTGTTTTTTAATTGATCTGATAGCCGCCGGCGCAACAGCTTTTAATTCGTTCCGAGGGAATCGCGATCGAATTTATTGCTGTTTATTATTTAGAGCTCGAAGATCTAATCGGTCACTGTTGGGGTAGACTTTAGACATCTAGTGAATTTTTTTGAATACTATACACTTAAAGTATCTGCGAGATCTCCCATTAATAAAATTGTCCACCTCATTCTCCCCAATCTTAAAAATTTCGCTTTATGTATATCAACCTTGATTCTTATTTTTTGTGAAAGTTTGGTACAATTTTCCATGAATGCAGATATTAATTGCTGTCTGCAAAAATTGTGTTGCCTTTTTTCATAATTTGTTCAAAGGTTTTCGCATTTTGTCTCTATTATTATCATTAATAATAATAGAGACGATTACTATTATTATTACTATTAATAATAATAGAGACAGACTATTACTATTATTATTACTAATATGTTTTCGAATCACCATCGATCGATATCGACAAACCAATCACGGAATAGGTCGTCCTTCAGGACATATTCTTTCTTACGTTCAGCTAGCATTTGCTTCAGTTACATATCTCCCACCCATGGAATAAAGTCCAATTTGTGTAACTCAAAAATTTTTTCTTCAGTGTGGTTATTTGTTTTCACAGCAAGTATGTGTTATATTTTATTTTCTTTTCTCCGGTTTGGATTTACACGGCTGTGTCGCATTGTTTCCTTCTAATTATGTTTACTTATATACACAAAAATTTATTTTTCAGACGCAAAATATGTCTCTTAGAAAATGATCAACATTATGATCGAAACGTCGCGAAGTATGACGTATTAATTGCACATTTGCTGTTGGTTTTAAAATGATCGAACCTTGCGTCGAAATCATTAATTTCATTATGTATCTTAAAAATTTCCACTTTGTCGATTCGGACAATGTTTTTTCATCACATCCACGTCTGCCACAATTTTTATCAAGACAGTCGAAGACACCTGTCAGGCGCGTATCAATGTAAAAATTATCAAAAATCAAAGACGTCAGAGTACGTCTGTAATCTGTTCGACACCTATAAAATTCCAATAAAACCAGCACAGACGTCTAATAAACAACGAACAGGCACCGAGAAAAAATTATGTTTGCAGTATCCAAAGTGTGCAATCACGAAATTGAAGGGCTTATTTTTATACCAAGCGATTTCCCGCACGTTGGTGGACCAATCGGCGGGCGTTGCGGCTTCGATGCAAATCCGGCTTGCGAATCATCGAAATTGCGAGCCGGTGGGACCTCGATCAGCGGAAAAAGGGATCGCACAAAGGTGTACGGTGCCGGATAGACCGTTGGAAAAAAAATGTATTGCGTGTAAAAGTACCGGGTGTTCGCCGCGGCTCGGACAATTTCCATTTCCGGGCGCGAACAGATTTCGCTCGGAAAATAATCGTGCGATCGTTCGCACGAGGAGACAGAAATATAACGAAACACACGCAGAGAGAGAGAGAGAGAGAGAGAGAGAGAGGGAGAAAAAGGACGATGGAGGATCCTTTTAGCTCTCCTCGCTCCTTTGTCTCGCGGAAAGAATTTAATACCGGCGGTATTAGCATAAAGAAACGAAGGGAAGAGGTACGAGGCCGAGCCCAGCGCGAGGCATTAACGGCGCGAGCAACAATTAGTCGCGGATCCTTGTACAGCTCCTCCCCCGACTCTAATTATTCTCATAACTCGATACCGGTGATAACGGTGAGCCTCACCTTGCCTGCTTCCCACCTGCGAGCCTCGGTTCTTTGTCTCCTCGAATCAGCCATCGAAATAAACAGTTACCATCGAGATCTTCGAATACGATATTCGCCAACTGTTCGTTCTGTAGTTATATTATTTATCACTGGACCGCGTCACGTTTTATGCATTTTAAATCTTCATTCTGCAGAAAGATCCGCAGTCTAATTATCTGCCTCTCTCGACTTTGTCGAGGACTCCACTTTTCCGCTCTTATATAATTTTATATAACCGAGGCTGCGGATCTTTCTGCAAAGTAAAAATTGTCTGCGTCAATTCCAAGGCACAGGAGTCACTTGGGAATCTTTTTCTTTCTTCAACAATTTTAATTGAGGTTCTCCTGCTTTTAAATTTCTCCCGCTCATTTGTTCACGTACTTGTCATTGATCTCAGTCTTGTTTTTGTTCAAGGGGAAAGTATACCCATCAGAAGTAACTAGAAAGGAACTAGAATCTCACTAGATTTTCGGTCGAATCATGGGTATGCGCGCAAAGATTTTTCGTCCTTATTTGAGCAGATTTTGGGCTGGGTAACGGCTCATTCTAAAGAGGAAGGTTAAACGCGGCGTGCTCTTCTCATTATATAACGAGATTATGTTTATATCGAATAATACGAGTGTCCAAAGTAGAGGAAAACATCGAGAAAAACAACCGCAGATTCCAATGTATTTTTCTGTCTCAAAGAGATTTTTTTGACTGATTTGATGAGAAGAGCACGCCGCGATGGACTTTCCTCTATCAAATGAACCTGTGTGCAGCTCAAAATATGCCCATATAAGGACAAAAAATCTTTGGGCGTGATTGCATTCACGTTAGCATAAATTTCATGATTCGACCCAAAATCTAGTGAGATTCTAGTTCCTTTCTAGTTACTTCTGATGGGTATACTTCCCCCTTAGGAGGGAACGGTAGTCACGTGACTTTCCCTAGAATTTCCCTAGAATACCCTAGAAATTTGGCAGAAACTTGGGTTTGCGGGAATACATTTGACGTACTTATACGAGCAAATTTTGAGCTGCATAAAGGCTCGTTTGATAGAGGAAGGTTCAGCGCATAGTGCCCTGCTTATGATAGCAGTCAAAAAACTCTTTTTGTGAAAAAAAAAACATTGGATTCTGCGGTTGTTTTCTCGACTTTTTTCCCTACTTTGCAGACTCATATTATTAGATGTCAACATAATCTCGTTACATCATAAGCAGGGCACTATTCGCTCAACCTTCCTCTATCAAACGAGCCTTTATGCAGCTCAAAATTTGCTCGTATAAGGACGTCAAATGTATTCCCGCAAACCCAAGTTTCGGCCAAATTTCGGCCAAATTTCTAGGGTATTCTAGGGAAATTCTAGAGAAAGTCACGTGACTACCGTTCCCTCTTAATGATACTTTTTAAAATGTCTCTATTTGTTAGCTGCGAGACAGATCGAAACGTTCCAAGAGACTTTCAAATCTATTCTTAAAATCGGTCCCGTTAAGAACTGCATGCACTCGTGGCCGGATCGAATCGCGTCGCAAATCGCGCTCCTCTTCTCGCGCGTTTTTGTGTATTAAAACCGCTTCGAACGTATCCGCTGGCGCGTGTAATTCGTTCGACGCGATTCGCGACGCTTGGACAGCTGACTCGTGATTGGTGATCCCGATTGCCAGGCCGGTATTTTTGTTGTTCCGCGTCCGGGACGATTGCGGAATAATATTTGTTTGCCGAGCGAATCGACACCGACCCTGTTGCGAGAAGGCGTTTGAAAAAAAATCCTTGTGCTTCTTTGTCGAGGACAACAGTGGATCCGAGATTCTTCGCGAAAAGATACGTCTGAAGTGCGGAATAATATTTTTTCGGACGAGGCTTCGTTTCCGAGGGAAACGGAGTTGAACGTCTGGGAACCGTGAATTGGTTTTCGACAAGTAGAAACGGTGAGCCATGATCAGACACGCCTTTGAACTTTCGAACTCGATTATCTCGAGAACGAAGCCTTGCACGGAGAAATATTGTTCCACCTCTTCGACTCGGTTTTTCGCCTAGAATCAGACCGTGTATAAATAAATTTTTTTATTAGCACATAACAAAATTTTATTCTACACTTTCGATATATTCTTCCACGTACAAACGGATTGTGCACGAATAGAATTTCCAACAGATGCGTCTGGGTTAGGTTACACCCACTTATTATAGACTTTCTTAATTCTGTCGGTCGTATTTTAATACAATATTAATCATTTTGATGATAACCGATATACATTAGATATTTTTCGCCTAGAATCAGACTGTGTCTAAATAAATTTTTTTATTAGCACATTTCAAAATTTTATTCTACACTTTCGATATATTCTTCCACGTAGTACAAACGGATTGTGCACGAATAGAGTTTCCAACAGATGCGTCTGTCACGTCCGGTGGTCCACCCAGTTATTATCCACTTTTAATTAAAAAGTAGATCACATGGATTGATGATCTCACGTGATCAGCCGCGAAATATATCTTATAGACTTTCTTAATTCTATCGGTCGTATTTTAATACAATAATAATAATTTTGATGATAACCGATATACATTAGATATCGTCGCTGGGTGGACCACCGGACGTGACACGTCACAAAATTTTTTGTGAAAGTTCCCATCGATCTGTTCTATTAAATAAAATTCCGTGCTCGAAAAGAAAAAAAAGATTTGGCAAAGATTTGCTTGAACAAACGGTGTCATCCGTTTCTGGGGTGTTATCGCGGCTGCATATTTGTTAATTAAAAAGTAGATCACATGGATTGATGATCTCACGTGATCAGCCGCGAAGTATATCTTAATAGACTTTCTTAATTCTATCGCTCGTATTTTAATACAATATTAATAATTTTGATGATAACCGAAATACATTAGATATCGTCGCTGGATGGACAACCGGACGTGACACGTCACAAAATTTTTTGTGAAAGTTCCCAACGATCTGTTCTATTAAATAAAATACCGTGCTCGAAAAGAAAAAAAAGATTTGGCAAAGATTTGCTTGAACAAACGGTGTCATCCGTTTCGGGGGTGTTATCGCGGCTGCATATTTGTTAATTAAAAAGTAGATCACATGGATTGATGATCTCACGTGATCAGCCGCGAAGTATATCTTATAGACTTTCTTAATTCTATCGGTCGTATTTTAATACAATATTAATAATTTTGATGATAACCGAAATACATTAGATATCGTCGCTGGGTGGACAACCGGACGTGACACGTCACAAAATTTTTTGTGAAAGTTCCCAACGATCTGTTCTATTAAATAAAATTACGTGCTCGAAAAGAAAAAAAAGATTTGGCAAAGATTTGCTTGAACAAACGGTGTCATCCGTTTCTGGGGTGTTATCGCGGTTGCATATTTGATGAGCAACAGTTTCGGGCTTCCCTGTCGAAGACTCGTAATTATTAATCCCCTCGCTCTGACCTGCTCGTAACAAAAGTGACTTTTTGCAGTCGTTGCAAGAGACAGCGTGAAAAAGAGACGGGGGAGGGAGAGAATGACAAGCTTGTCGAAAATCAATAGTCTCGTGTCCTGACTGCGGATCTTTATGCAAATGAATGTTTCTAGGCGTCCATTAATACAACCAGCATCTACATAGAAGCTTACTACCTCGCTAAACGTTACGGTTATGTTTCGAATATTAAATCCTTGTTTAACCCTGTTCCAATTTTTATTTCGCCGGCAGACAGAGTAGTAATTTATTCATTGCCCGGCCTCCTCTCCGGGACTTGTTCACGCAAACATAAATCCTTGGGAGTTGAACTCACAAAAAAAAACTGACGTCCGAGAAAAATTAGGCTGCTCTATCCAGGCTCCGACTAATAACAAAAAAAATTTATCGCGTTCGTATCGTGGCTCGTCCCCCGTGAGAAATGCGAATTTTCTTTTCCGGTGCTTCGTGCAGAGAGGATATTCATGAAGAAGCGTAAGAAATCATTTTCTGTATTCATTGAAAGGAAGAGGAGTTAGTTACAAAATATAGTGTTTCAATCATTTTAAAAAACTGCATAAAATATTATGGAACACAAGAAAAATATTATTTCAACTGAGAACAACTGAGAATTAAATTGTGTTCTATTAATTATTTTGCATAAAAATCTGCAACCTAATTATGATGTTCTTAAACTCTTCTGATATACTAATAGTTTCACTGTTTTATATTTCACGTATCGTGGCTCGTCCCCCGTGAAAAATGCGAATTTTCTTTTCCGGTGCTTCGTGCGGATATTCACGAAGAAGCGTAAGAAATCATTTTCTGTATTCATTGAAAGGAAGAGGAGTTAGCTACAAAATATAGTCTTTCAATCCTTTTAATAAACTGCATAAAATATTATGGAACACAAGAAAAATATTGTTTTCAACTGAGAACAACTGAGAATTAAATGTATTTAATTAATTATTTTGCATAAAAATCCTAATTATGATGTTCTTATACTCTTCTGATATACTAATAGTTTCACTGTTTTACATTTCACCGAATATTTTTGTGATAAATCCTACACGCGCACACAACTTCTAACCTAGTACAAATGTTAGTAAATTAATTCATGTAATATTCCGCGTGTGGCCTTTTACAGGGACAGCAATTACAATTATTAGTGGAATTAACCCAGGTTCGTTCTCCACCTTTGTACGAAACGATCCAATTAAAAAGCTAGCTTAATACTTTCATCAGTGACCATATTTTCCGCGTACAATCTACAGAGCTGCAGAAGGATCGCGATTAGGTTTTTGTTCGCCGCGCGTTCCATAAATAAAGAAAGATCTCGCATTATGCGCGGCACGACCTGATACGTAAAATGAAATCTTTCAGAGCGAAAGGGCCCGGAGTCACGCGCGTGGAATCGCATTCTTCGTCGAGTATAGTTCTTCCGAATATAGTTGAGGATCCGGTTCCCCGGTACGTAGGCACAGGTTCAATTCACGATCCAACCAACGCATGTTCCACCGCGTTGCTCGCACGGAGGCGTCTAACGACCCGCGTTTTCATACGCCGCGCCGCGCCGGGGAACCAAACCGTGCTGGAACGTCCTGAAACACGCATCGCCGCGAGCACCGTGCGAATTTTATGCACTGCCTCCGCGGGAAAAAATTGCAGCACCGAGGCGGAGCCAGTCGAACAATTTCCGAAACCTCTATGTGCGCCAACCATTTTCGTTGCATTTTTTAGAGCTGCTCTTACATACCCCACCTTCTGCAAAAATTACTTTACCGAATTAGACGTGGATCCTTTGCACACGGAACTATTTTCATTCCCAAACTCGGATAGTTCTTCCGACTGTGAAAGCTACTACTTTACAACACTTAATTTTTCAGACCGTCATCGCTGGACTGCTGATTTTATGAAAACTATATACAGGGTGCGCCTCAAATTAGTCCCCACGATTTTTCAGCCCCTTCGGATGGTCGGACAGAAAAATGTCTTACTAAAGTTAATCAGTATTTAACCGACAAGAAATTGAAATATTTTAAATTTAAAACAAAATCGATTTTCAACAAAAAATCTAGGTCGCTGTTATATCTTTTAATGGAGCTGGGTATTTTTAACTTCATAATATTGTAGGCGACGTCGAAACGAATTCAACGACCTGCTGTACAATGACTTTCAGGTGACCTTGAAAGATAATATCGCCATGAATCAATTGCCAGAATATTTGAAATATTTCGGTAGTACGTAATAGCAACGCCTCGCATTTAGTAAGTTTTATTTGTTAAATTTGGTTTTTTGTGAGTTAAGTTCTGAAGCAATGTTTACGTTCATTTGTTTACCTGTAAATGCGAGGCGTTGCGATTACGTACCGTCGAAATATTTCAAATATTCTGGCAATTGATTCATGGCGATATTTTCTTTCAAGGTCATCTGAAAGTCATCGTATAGCAGGTCGTTGAATTCGTTTCGACGTCGCCTACAATATTATGAAGTTAAAAATACCCAGTTCCATTAAAAGATATGACAGCGACCTAGATTTTTTGTTGAAAATCGATTTTGTTTTAAATTTAAAATATTGCAATTTCTTGTCGGTTAAATACTGATTAAACTTTGGTAAGACATTTTTCTGTCCGACCATCCGAAGGGGCTGAAAACTCGTGGGGACTAATTTGCGCCGCACCCTGTATAGTCTTTTTGATCTGCAATTTATGGCTTTTCCAGCGTCGCCATTTTTCCGGGCTAAAGGGCCCAAGAAGGAAGGCAAGTTCTTCAGTCCGTTTAAGCTAGCCCTGCGAGCAAGTCACAGCTCACAAACAACTCATCTTTCTTTTTAATTGTTTTTCGGAATAAACTAACATATATTGTGTTATGTGCTATTCACAATCTGACTACAGTTTTTCCATGTGCGGTGGAGTTTAAATAAATTACTTGAATAACAAGTTCCGTTTAATCTCCCAACCTCGTCATCCCAACAATTATATTTCAATGACGTCGACATATTATTTTTATCAAATTTTTCAAGCCGTTTCGCTCCTGTCGCTTACAATTAACGAAGACAAGTTTTATTTCGCATAAAGATCCCAAGTCTATTCATTACCCTAAATCTCCTTCATCTCGCATCACACGGTCCCGGCACAAAAAGGGGAAAAAATGAAAATCTACCCATAAAACACTTGGAAATTCTCGAATTAAATGGTTCACTCAACGTGCGAGAAAAAGCTGCATAAAATCTGTAGACGGAAAGAGAGTCGTATAATCGTGGAGTTAACTCGTTCGGGTTGAACACGCGGAGAAGGTCCCTTATCACTTGAGCGACTTGCGGTTCTCCGTCTCTCTTTCTCTCTTTGCTGGAATTTCACAATGTCAGAATAAAAATCCCCCGTTGTCCCGTGTCACGCAGATGTCGCGGGGGGCCGCGGGTCCCGCATATGAATTGCAAAAACGCGCGGGCGTCCTTTTTCGCAATATCCCGGACGCGAGGCGTCTCGACGCTCGTCGATTCGTCGACGAGCTCGTTAAATAGCCGCGAAAGCGATCAATCAAAATCGGCGCGGCGCTGCGCGTCGGGGTTGGTTAAGCGTCCCACGATGGAAGCATCAATCACGTCGAAAGGAAATTCGTCCCTCATCTCCCTCTCTCTCTCTCTCTCTCTCTCTGTCTCTCTCTCTCTTCTATCTATTGTTGCATACGGGCTGCATGCAGCTGCGTGTGCATGCGCGAGACGCTGCCGCGTAAAAGCGTCGCGTCACGTTGTGTCCCCGGTAAATCGCGTTCGACGAATAAATACACGGAATTTATTAGATTCCTCTTTTCTCTATTTTATTCGATGTCGTCCCCTCTAGCCGGGTGTCTCTCTTTCTAGGTTTTTCACGTCGTTCTTCTCCGCTGTTTCCGCGCGGCCAGAGAAAATCGGATTCGCGGGACGGCCGTGTTATTGGATTCGTTACACGGGATTCGCGGCGGCGACGCGACGCGTCGCGGCGTGTCTCGCGACGTAAAAAGTTTATGAGAAAAATCCGCCGTGGCCGGGATTACCCGATCCACCCCCGCGAGAATGAATTTCCGTGCCGGTGTGCCACACACACACACACACACCCGCGTATCGCTGAACTGCCGATTCGCGAGCCGTTTATCGGATGAGGAAAGAACGTTCAACGCGCGCCCGGCACAACGCTCTGCGAGCATTGGACGAGGGAGATTTTGCGGCCGGAATGAAATTTCGTGGTGCTGCGGTACGGGTACAATGATGTGCAAAAGTTGGGGATAATGTGCGGTTTGTTGTTCGGTGAACATTTACAGTTACGAAGAAGTGTGTGCATTACTGACCCCTCTTGCCAGCAGGTCAGTCAACGTTCTGTGGAATGAGCATCGATGAATGTGGTACGTTACAAAAATTTGTATATCGTATCGAATGATGTCTGAAGAGATTGCAACAAGTTTTTTGTCCGTACATCCGCTAGTTTCGTTATAATAAATTCTCGACTCGGCTCGAATCATTTTACAGCCTTTTCATCGAGACAGTCAGAGCAATGTGGAATGAGCAGCATCGAATGAGCCATGATGCAAAAATTTGACGATAATATTGAATTATAGCCTGATGTGTTCCAACAAGTTTTTTCACTGTATCTCATCTAGTTTGTCTGTAATAAATTGTCAAAGATGGCCTATCTTTCGTCCGACTCGAATCATTTTACAGCCTTTTCATCGAGACAGTCAGATCTATGAGGAATGAGCAGCATCGAATGAGCCATGATGCAAAAATTTGGCAATAATATTGAAGTATACCTTGATGTACTCCGACAAGTTTTTTCACTATATCTCATTTAGTTCTTCTGTAATAAATTCTCAAAGATGGCCTATCTTTCGTCCGACTCGAATCATTTTACAGCCTTTTCATCGAGACAGTCAGCGCTATAAGGAATGAGCAGCATCGAATGAGCCATGATGCAAAAATTTGACGATAATATTGAATTGTACCCTGATGTATTTCAACAAGTTTTTTCACTGTATCTCATCTAGATTTTCTGTAATAAATTCTCAAAGATGCCCTATCTTTCGTCCGACTCGAATCATTTTACAGCCTTTTCATCGAGACAGTCAGATCTATGAGGAATGAGCAGCATCGAATGTGCCATGATGCAAAAATTTGGCGATAATATTGAAGTATACCTTGATGTACTCCATCAAATTTTTTCACTATATCTCATCTAGTTCTTCTGTAATAAATTCCCAAAGATGGCCTATTTTTCGAACGATTGATCGCCAGTCAAAAAAACCGCAATCAAATACGCCATCGAATTTCGCCGACTTGTAAAGCCTCGAGGACAACGTAAAGCCTGGTTCCCATCGTGCGGTTCCGTTCGAAGGCAGCAAGAAACCCGAGTTCCGACTTACCCGGCGGAAGTAGGTTGGCCAGAGGGCCGATTCCGTCGTTCCACGGGAAAAATTCATCCGTAATTTCCCGACATTAGCCGGGACGGAGGGACGGAGGGACGGAGGGGATTCTGTAGCAGAAGAAGAATACGTGCTCGAAAATGCGGTCACCACGCCGCGCCGACAAGCCGGTTAGAAATGTACCGGAAAGAACGATTCGCGTTCGCGCTCGTAAAGACCGGCCCGCGGTCGAGTTCTTAAATAACAAGCGGACGCTCGGCTGAAATTATGCTTCTGTGTTCCACCCACACAGGTACACGCGCGGCCACCTCACCCGGGAAACAAGCTAACAGGAAATCCGGTGTCACTGGCGAGCCATAACGTCGATAGTTCTATGGTATTTCGCTGCAGCGTCGCCGAAAGGGGAAGGTTCACCATTTTGTATAAATAGCGTGGACGTCGACGATGAGACTGTGATGCTCGGAAAATAATTATGCTGGGCGTGGCACGGAAACGAGACCGTGAAAATACCATCCCGAAGAACCACTTTTTCATCCTAGACGGTCAAGCAATTTTCGAAATATCAGGCTCGTCTTAAAATTAGGACAAAATCTATTAACCCTTAGCACTCGGAAAATTGCTGTGCCATTCTTAAAAATATTGTTCCCATTATTATTTTCTGTTCGTATTTAATAAACTACTAGACATTTACATATTACATGAGATATTATATCAGTTTCATATGAAAAAAATGAACAAAAATTGTATAGCATGAAAATATTCTAGAATGGAAAAATCTTTCGTTTTTTAGTTAAAATAGCTCCGAGTGCAAAGGGTTAACCCTCCGCAGACGAGGGTTTCCTTCGGGAAAATAGATCCGATTCGGGCAATGTACAAAAATATACACCGATCTTTCGTTACTGAAATTATTTAATTATTTGTTCAAAACGTTAAGAAGAAATTAATGAAAACGTCTGTTTCGCTGCCAGGAAATAACGAACGGCATTTTGAATGGTAAATGAAACGACTAATAGATTCGATGCCACTGAACCAGCAGTTTATCGGTATAAAGTATTTCAGCTGTTGGAACGAGAACGAGTATTTTTAATTATCCCGCTCGTTTCTCCATGAATGACAAGTTATTTCTAGTTGCATTCATTTGTGGATTTTTCAAAGGTTTAAACTTGAACATAGACGGTGTGTCTCCATGTGTCAAGGGTTTGCTAGAAATATTTAGGTGTTCCTATTTGCGAGCGCCATCCGGTGTACAAGCTTTGTGCAACGAGAGTGACGAGAGATAATGCCGAGATATTATTTAGAGCCCGGTGCAGGCGAGCGAACTTTGTCGCCAGCTTCAGCAACGCGTTGAATTATACAGGCTGTTTCCTTAAAGATACATGATCGCGCGCGCCGGCGAACGTCGCCGAAGAATGTGGAATGAAATTTGTTTTTTTTATTACGCCCCGTTATCGGGAGAATTGCGTTTTAAAAGTTCAGAAGCTCCCGGCGATGCTTCTTCCAAGGAGAATAGGTGTGCAATGAACAGACAGGTTGAAATCGTGACTGATTGAGCTTGTGAATTTCTGTCTTCGCTTAACTACCGCTCTGAAAAAGAATATTTAAAAGATATTCGCTTTAACGAGCAACACTGTGTACCATGTAAAATGAAATTGCAGAAAGACAGTCGGACGCGACTTTATTGCTAATTCTTTTTTAAAGTCTTCTCCATCATTTCCGCCTTGTGAATTTGTGTTTTATCCAACCGGAGTTCTAAAAGAATATTTCAGCCTGGTTTAAGACAGACATTTACTTTAAACAGTAAAACTGTGCGTGACAGATGAATATTTAAAATGGAATTTTAAAAGCAAATAATTTTCCTTCTTGTTCTGTCTTCATTATATTCTAAACAAATATACGAACGTTGACGAAAATAAAAATTGTCCAAGTCAATTTTAAGAAAATTTTCTCGTTTTATCATCATAAAAAGTGAAAAACAATATAACAAGATCTTTGAATTCGTCTAATGTCTTCTTATTGTTGTATTTGACCTATTTTTATCGTAACTGTATACAGTCTAATGATTAAACTCCGAATTTTATGCATTCATGGCAAAAATGAGTACGTGGAAATATATTAAAATTATTCATGAAAAATATAAATTTATATTTAGCTCCTGTGTCTTGCAATTGATGAACAAACTTTTTATTGTGCATAAAGATCCGGAGTCAACTAATGACATATTTGGAAAAAGTGCGAGAGTTTTCCAACGTCGCTCCTGTAATTTTTGGCGTACAGCGAATTTGTGTATGATTAAATTAAGGTTCTAAAAGAATATATGAACGTTGTATTAGACGGCTACTTACTGTGCAGAGCAAGACCGTGTCTGATAAAATAAAATTGGAGAAAGATTGAGAAAGGACGTTATCGCTAACTAGTTTCCAAAGTCCCCTCCATAATTTTCAATTTAACAAAATGAACCCACTTATCTGCGATCGTCGTTTAAACGCGTCGAAGTTTAAGACACCGTCCGGGAGCTATAGGAAAAATAATCAGTGGCAAAGGTTCTCGAGTCCTCGGTCACTTGGCTCCTAACGACGGCAATAATTCGACCACGGAATCGAGAGTGGAACCGCGAGAGAACAAAATTAAACAGAGAGAAAGAGAGAGAGAGAAGCAATGGATCTAGTTGAAATTCGTAATCAAGGAATTCGAAAAGCCACTTTCGCCGAGAGTGAACCGTCCGTAGAGAAGACACGTAGTGCGCTAGAAACCGGAAGAACGGTCGGGGGCCGGATGGAGAAAAGAGAAGAGAAGAAAACAGCTAGCGGAGGCACACGGGTGGTACTTTTCCCTCCTTCGCCATTATCTTTGCCAGTTCGTAGCAGGTGCATCGGGGCGGAAACAACGAGAGAGGGGTAGGAGAGAGGTGGAGGTGTGTGGGGACGGGGGACGAAGAAAAAGAGGAAACACGAACCGGAGGATAGAGGGGTGGGGAGGGGGGGAACCACGGCTACCCGCTGCTGCTTTACATTTTATTGCCTGCCGTGAATTCGACCGATTTACATAAAGAGACGAGAGCGAGCGCTGTCGCGCGTCGCGACGAACGAATTTCCGCGGTGTCGCGGACTCGTCGAGTCGTTCGTAGACTGCGAGAACACTCGGTGGACTGTGAGAGCTATCGGCAGGCTCTGAGAGCCCTCCGTGGACTCTAGAAGCTCTCGATAGATTCTAGGAGCTCTCTCGAAATAACTCTCGATGGAATCTGGGAACTCGTGGCGGAAACTGAGAGTTCACGATACAGTCTAGGAACTTTCAATAGATTCCGCACTCTCAGTAAACTCTGCCAGTTCTTTGAAAGCTCTCGGTGGAATCTGCGAGCTCTAAGTACATTCCAGGTGATCTTCTATAGATTTTGGGCGCTCTCAGTGCACTCTGGGAGCTCTCAATGAACTCTGGGAGCTCTCAATGCACTCTGGGAGCTCTCAGTGGAGTCTGGAAGCTCTAAATGAAGTTTGGGAGCTCTCAATAAATTCTGGGAGCTCTCAGTGCACCCTGGGTGCTCTCAATGCACTCTGGGAGCTCTCAGTGGAGTCTGGGAGCTCTAAATGAAGTTTGGGAGCTCTCAATAAATTCTGGGAGCTCTCAGTGCACTTTGGGAGCTCTCAGTGCACTCTGGGTGCTCTCAGTGCACTCTGGGAGCTCTCAGTGGAGTCGGGGAGCTCTCAATGGAGTCTGGGAGCTCTAAATGAAGTTTGGGAGCTCTCAATAAATTCTGGGAGCTCTCAGTGCATTTTGGGAGCTCTCAGTGCACTCTGGGTGCTCTCAGTGCACTCTGGGAGCTCTCAGTGGAGTCTGGGAGCTCTCAACGGAGTCTGGGAGCTCTAAATGGAGTTCGTGGAGCTGTAAATAAATTCTGAGTGCTCTCAGTGGAATCTGGGAGCTCTCAGTGCACTCTGGGAACTTTTAGTGGATTCTATGCACTCTCAGTACATGTTGGGAGATCTCACCAGACTCTGGGAGTACTCAGTTGATTTTAAGAGGTCTTGATGGACTCTACATGGCCTTGCTAGTCTCTAGGAAGGTCTTAATGCATTCTAGACGGTTTTAATATACTCTAGAATACCTTAATTGACTCTAGAATATCTTGATGTACTCTAGAAGGTCTCGATGGACTGTAGAAAAATGTTAATGCATTCAGGGCGAAGCTGATGTACTTTGCTACTCCTGATGGACTCCGCGAGACTCGTGTAGGATCGATCATTGACCGATTAAAAGGGGTACGCGGTTCTACCTGCCTGACCGAAACTCGAAAACTGATCGAGTCCGCGGCCAAAGGCAATTTCGTTTCCCCTCGAATTCTATTAACTCCGCGGCGAGTTTCCTCCAGGACCCGTGGCCACAGGAGGTCGTAAAGAATCTACCACCGCGCCGGTAGAAAATGAAAAAAGGAAACGGTGTGACGCAACCGGATAGAACTTCGAAAAAGTCGACCGTCTGTGTGTGTGTGTGTGTGTGTGTACATAGCCCCGAAAATGAGATTTCTCAATTCTCGTTATTACCGTTCCGTAAATTGATTTAAAGAAATACGAGAGATATTTTCGGGGGGTTTTTCGTCGCGAGGCAATCAGCGAATCGCGATTCCGCTTGATTAATCCGACCGGCGCGGCGGCGACCCATCGAGAACGTGTTTCCACGCTCGTCAGCAGTCGAACTCCGCGGAGAGCATATTCGCGGCCGAATTAAAGCGTCGCGCGCGCGGACGAACAGTCGACGCGTAACGAGAAACGAAATGTAATTGAAAGGAATGAATAATTAACCGGTTGATAGCCGGGTCCGGCGGCGCGGCGGTACGGTTTAAAATGGAATTTCGCGGCCGTTTTGTTACGTTGTTCCGGAGCGAGCCCCGTGCCCGAAACGTCGCCCGATGACGAATAGTCGGCCGCGCGCGCATTGATTCCTGTCCACTCGCATAATTACTTTCATTCAACGGAGAATTTTGCGAAACCAATTACCAACGGGAAATGATTCGCCAGCGAAAAACCGCCGAACAAATATTCGCCCCGTACGAGCCCCCGTTGGAAAAACGAGCTATCACAGAAACGCCCTGCGAAGTAGAAACAGCCGGCAGTGATCAGACGCGACTTCTACACTTTCCAAGAATTTTCTCTCGAAAACGGAGCTTCGTAGGAGAAAATGTAAAATACATTTTCGTCTCGGTTTTTCCCATAGAATCGGCCCGTCGCTGTTAAGTCGCGAGAGGGAGGATGGGACACCCGGTACGGCGCGATTTTCCGCGGAACGCGCGGCAAACAGAGAGACAGGGACACAATGGTATATTCTGCTGCCGGGCCGGTGTATCGCTTTCGAATGTCAAGCGGGCTTTGTTTCCTCGGTTGATGTAGTGCCAGGCATTCCCCGTGCAACCCTGTTAATCTACCCGCGCATCTACGTCCCCCTGTTGAAATGTGAGCACGCGTGCACACCGGTGTGCGGTGCGGTACGGTGCGGTGCGGTGCGGTGCCGCGTTGTGCACCGTCTACACGAACTTGACCTTAATTGGATGTGCAGGCCTATTGACCTAACCGGACGATGCTGCGCGTACGCTGATACGATTACCCGGGAGTTCCGATATACCCCGCAGGAATCGTGTCCCGATTAACGGCGAGCCTCGAATAATTGCGGGGAATTTACTTTCGGCGGACAACGGATCGATTCGCGAAACACTTCGGCCGTCTCTCTCTCCTGCATCATCGATCGTCCATTTCCATGCCGGTTTTAATCCTTCGACTGCGACCCACGCGCCCTACCAAACCTCTCCGATGCCCTATTTCGACCAAGGCACCGCCGCGCCGTTGTTATCGGTTCGCGCGCTATTTTTAACCGGTTAATAACGTTTCCAATTTGCCGCAATTAACAGTCTTTTTACAGCTGATGGAACACCGTTGTCGAGCCACTTTCCTCTTTTCATTCCATTATGGACCCCGGAATTGCTTTCGCAGCGAACAGTTCGCCCGGAACTGTGTCAATTCGGGGACCGACATTTTTTCGCAATTTTTCGGTCAGAGTCTATTGTGTGCAGTGCAGGGATGTGCGAGAAACCGAAATATCGGGTCGGGAACACGAAATTTTTTTGAGATCACGACGGGTATTCAAAAATTTCGAGAATCTCCAATTTATAGGGATTCCCGGAAAAGTCGGAATTATCGAATTTATCGGGGTTCTCGAAAGAATCGGGATTTCCAAAAATTCCGAAAACACGTTTACATCAGGTCACATGTTTACATCAGGTCACACGTTTATATCAGGTCACACTTTTACATCAGGTCACACGTTTACATCGGGTCACACGTGTACGTCGGGTCACACGTGTACGTCGGGTCACACGTGTACGTCAGGTCACACGTGTACGTCAGGTCACACGTTTACCTCAGGTCACACGTTTACCTCAGGTCACACGTTTACCTCAGGTCACACGTTTACCTCAGGTCACACGTTTACCTCAGGTCACACGTTTACCTCAGGTCACACGTTTGCGTCAGATCACACGTGTACGTCAGGTTACACGTTTACTCAGGTCACACGTTTACTCAGGTCACACGTTTACTCAGGTCACACGTTTACTCAGGTCACACGTTTACTCAGGTCACACGTTTACTCAGGTCACACGTTTACTCAGGTCACACGTTTACTCAAGTCACACGTTTACATCTGGTCAAACGTTTACATCCGGTCACATGTTTACATCAGGTCACACGTTTACTCAGGTCACACGTTTACTCAGGTCACACGTTTACATCAGGTCACACGTTTACATCAGGTCACACGTTTACATCAGATCACACGTTTACATCAGGTCACACGTTTACAACAGATCACACGTTTACATCAGGTCACACGTTTCTAAGAATTCATGTTTCCAATAACGAAAACTGGCAGAAGAAATTGAAACAATGTTGTCCATCACGAATTCTTTTCTAGAGTGTCATATGTGATATTCTCGAAATTTTCGGAAACTCGACCCAACCCGACTCGTCTCGATCATCGGGTTCTCGCACACCCCTAGTTCATTGACAGGAAAATTTCATAGAAAGTAAATTATTAACAGTCCGAGAAGTACAGTTAAACATTTTCATAAATTTTCAAGCTTTCATCGACTGCCGGAAGAAAATCCTCTGGCGTTTCTATGTAACTTTCCCGGCGATGCAAGAAACATAAACGCGTCCCGACCAGCCGACAACAACCATAACGACGATCAGGTTAGAGATCACTTTTCTTGGCGGAGAAACTTACTTGTCGAGCGCTTTCAGGTGAAGTAGCAGAGGCTGCTCGTCGACGACGTTGGTGGCGTCGCGACGCATCCGGTTACGATGATGTCTCAAGGCCGCGGTATCGTACGAGGCTGCCTCGTAGTACCCGATGTACGAGCTCCGAATGATACCTGAAACATTGTTCAATTCGGTTATGGTTTTATCAAGCTCGTTCCATTAGCTGGAGGAAAATGGAAAATCGAACTGTAGCTGTTTATGCATTTTATGACTCGGAGAACGGGTGGCTGGAATTCAGGGATAAATAAACTGCGGGTTCGTTCATGTTCACGACTATTCTAGGTTTTCAACAAATCAACAAAAAAACTTTGAATAATAATATCGGCGCTACGGTTCGATCAAATTCTACCCTATACATATAGCTAATTTATAGTAAACTCAAACTAGGGTACAATTTAATCGAACCGTAGCGCCGATATTATTATTCCAAGTTTATTTAAGTTTGAGTTTACTACAAATTAGCTATATGTATAGGGTAGAATTTGATCGAACCGTAGCGCCGATATTATTATTCCAAGTTTATTCAAACACTTTACGATCGACAAAAATAAAAATTTCTGAAATCTACAAAAATTCTGGAATACGGTATTGAAGTCTTGAACGTCAAATATTCAAAGCATGGGGAGAAAATAAATTCTTTACGAACGCTTAGAATGATTAAAAGAACAAAGTTTTGAGAATTTTTATTTTCCGTGAAAATCCGCGGTCCAGTAATAATCGAGGTGGTCAAGTGCCGAAAAAGGGCACGCGATTATTAGCCAATAAGACCAAGAACGATGACGTCGGAAGGAAGTACAGCAGTTATAAGTTTCCTGGGAGCATCTCAAACGAGTCTCGGAAAACGAAAACGCGAGCCGGCCTCGTTAAAAGTCCCGATACGAGTCCGTATCAAATAATGAGGGTGGCGTGCACACGGCTGCATTGTCACGTCCCCTCAGGAAGCGTCGAATTACGAGGCTCGTTAACGGAAAGCTCTTCACTCTTTCTCTCTGTTTATGGTCTCGATAGAACGGTTCGGGACAAAGAGAAACTGCTCCGAGCGATTTCGAGGTTCTTGCAAAATTCGGGGCCGCCGCGCCGCGCCACGTTGTGTGGGTGGGGACGGGAAACTTTCACTGTCGCCGCGGTGAACAAAGATGCGGAACTTCGATCGAGAGAATAGAGAACGGATACGTATTAGTGGGCTCCTGATCAGAGTGCTATCGGGACCAACAGGCACCCTGAACGATGCCATTATCGTCCGCCATAAGGAAACCGTAAGGAAACCATTAGAAAATATTTTCGAGTCTCGCACGTTATTCCCCACATCGCATTTCGACACACAAGTCACTTCTGCTATGCTGCCTTTCAAAATTATTACTGTGACAGAGTAGACTAGAATAATTATATTGTTATTTTTATTAATTATTTTAATATTGAGCAGTGAAGCACACGAGTAAAAGATTTGGAGAAGTCACTTCTGCTACGTTGCCTTTCAAAATTATTACTGTGACAGAGTAGACTAGAATAATTATATTGTTATTTTTATTAATTATTTTAATATTGAGCAGAGAAGCACACGAGTAAAAGATTTGGAGAAGTCACTTCTGCTACGTTGCCTTTCAAAATTATTACTGTGACATTTTTGTGTCCTAGAATAATTATATTGTAATTTTTATTAATTATTTTAATATTAAGTAGAGAAGCACACGAGTAAAAGATTAGGCACGGCTAGTTTTTATCTAGCTAATTTCTAACTTGGTAGCACAATGTTATTTAATTAATATATTCACATCGCATTTCGGCACAGAAGTCACTTCTGCTACGTTGCCTTTCAAAATTATTACCGTGTCATTTTTGTGTCCTAGAATAATTATATTGTAATTTTTATTAATTATTTTAATATTGAGTAGAGAAGCACGCGAGTAAAAGATTCGGCACAGCTAGTTTTTATCTAGCTAATTTCGAACTTTGTAGCACAATGTTATTTAATTAATATATTCACATCGCATTTCGGCACAGAAATCACTTCTGCTACGTTGCCTTTCAAAATTATTACCGTGACATTTTTGTGTCCTAGAATAATTACATTGTAATTTTTATTAATTATTTTAATATTGAGTAGAGAAGCACACGAGTAAAAGATTTGGCACGGCTAGTTTTTATCAAGCTAATTTATAACTTGGTAGCACAACGTTATTTAATTAATATAATCAACATTTGATGTCCACTCTATTCTAGCCGTAACTATAAATGTTTAAGTTACCGTGTCAATTGCATGAACGGGTGCATAGATTCTATAAACAATGCGAATACTTCATGAATATACAAAACAGTTTAAATAAATACAGAAAACTCTGCACAAATATGTTATTTCCCGACCCTCGTTTGGCCAGGAGATATTACTTTCACTAATTTTCGCACGTTCTTAAAATATTCACTTCGATATTTACGTGCCAGTGAAATGCGCACAGCACCGGATTATATTAATAGGTGTGAATTCGGTATTAATTTAATAACGAATACATCTAACGAAATTACACTGGATAAATTATGCAAGCCTCGTACATTATTCCTCGAGCATCAATTTTCACTGAAATTACTTTCAGCGCGTTCTAGATTTCCCCGGAATCGTTGTTTTGGTAATTTAGTAGGGCCACTACAAGGAACAGACGCTAGATTATTTTAATACCGCGCGAGCAAACAGCGTAAGAAGTTCTAACATGGAACTTATGTTCGTGCCGTGAAGATCTAGAGGAAATTACCTATGGGACCCGGGGACCTAAGACACCGCTGCAATTGCACAGATTTTTGTCACGCTGGCTTTGCCGCTGTACTTCGCTATTATTTCAAGAAACTGGCAACAGGTGGTAATTCTCATTCTCATGTTTTTTTTTCATCTGAGCTCGTTCACCATTCCATTGAAAATATTTCCAGCCTCGCCAAAAATATGCGCGCAGTTTTTAGTCAAAACTATATACAGGGTGTTCAACTACAGGTGGGAGAAAATTTAAGGGGTGGTTCTTCATGACAATATAAGTCGAAAATGAAGAATAAAAAAATTGCGATATCGGCTTCGTTATGTAGTTATTAATCCTTAACACTCGAGTGGCAACTCAGAGGTGGCACTAAAAATTGCTGTACCATTATTGAAAATATTGTTTACGTTATTAAATATATTGGCGTCTAATCAATTACTACACATGTAACTATTCTATGAGGTACGAGATCAAATTTCATATCTACCAAATTTAAAAAATCAGAGCGAATGGAAATATTCTAGGTCGGAAGAAATGTTTATCTTTCGAATTATAATAGCCCCGAGTGCGAACGTTTAACAATTTAAAATTCGCCTGAAATGCGGCAACGGACAACTAAATAACGAAGCCGAAATCGCAATTTTTCAATTCTTTATTTTCGACTTATATTGTCATGGAGAACCACCCCTTAAATTTTCTCCCACCTGTAGTCGAACACCCTGTATTTAAAATACCACTTGTTTCGTGAACCGAAAATTTTTAACAATGAAACGGATGCAAGGAAAACAACGTTTCTATGCTTCGACGAATTAAACCGTGTTTGGTAGAGAATTAGTTCGTTAGTAAAAAGATCCATCGAAACTTCGCCCCAACAACAATAATCGACCAGAGAGTTACCAGAGCCGGAACGGGACGCCGGAAAATCGAGAGACGAGAGGAGAGGAGAGGATAGGAGAGGATAGGATAGGATAGGAGAGAGAGCTTGGTCGGTCGGCATCGTGTACTTACAATTAGAGTACCATTCGGGGTCGCGTTTCCATTGTTCCGCGGTAAGCACCGATCAAGAACAAAGGGTTCAAGCGGGACAAAGCGTCGAGTGTTGACTATTAAAGCACGCGCGCCGATTCCAGCGTCGCGACGCCTCGTGATCGTCGTTCAACTCGCGGATTACGCAACGACGTCCGATATAACCCAATTACCGAGACTCGTTATCGACGCCTTCGCTACGCGCGAGACCTGCTCTTGGCTTCCAAACTAACACTTTGCATGGGATTTCCCATCGGTAAGGTCGGAACTTGCGAAACTCGATCTGCCAAGCTATGCACGCTCCCTGCACGCTTTTAAACGCTTCCACACGTCCTGCACGCTCGGAAACGCTGCTACACATTTTCGCACGCGTCTGCGAGCTTCTAAAAATTTCTGCGAGCTTCTAAAAAATTTCTCCGAGCTTCACCAAGCTTCCGAAACCTTCTAAAACGCTTCTACACGCTCGGCAACGCTTCTACACGTATTCGCACGCGTCTGCGAGCTTCTAAAAATTTCTGCGAGTTTCTGCGAGCTTCTAAAAAATTTCTCCAAGCTTCTCCAAGCTTCCGAAAGCTTCTAAAACGCTTCTACACGCTCGGAAACGCTTCTACACATATTCGCACGTGTCTGCGAGCTTCTAAAAATTTCTGCGAGTTTCTGCGAGCTTCTAAAAAATTTCTCCAAGCTTCTCCAAGCTTCCGAAAGCTTCTAAAACGCTTCTACACGCTCGGAAACGCTTCTACACATATTCGCACGCGTCTGTGAACTTCTAAAAATTTCTGCGAGTTTCTGCGAGCTTCTAAAAAATTTCTCCAAGCTTCTCCAAGCTTCCGAAAGCTTCTAAAACGCTTCTACACGCTCGGAAACGCTTCCACACATATTCGCACGCATCTGCGAGTTTTTAAAATTTCTGCGAGTTTCTGCGAGCTTCTAAAAAATTTCTCCGAGCTTCTCCGAGCTTCCGAAAGCTTCTAAAACGCATCTACGCGCGTCCCGACACGTTTCCCCACGATTCCATACTCCAGTTCAACGTCATCGACGTCCGCGTGCTGTTCAATCAAGACGCTTACAAAAGCTCAATTTCTGACTTACTTCGCGTCATTTTCGTGAACGTTCTATTAATTCCAGCCATTTTATGGAAATGGCCGTTGAACGTGACCCTGCCAAATACGTCTGCGAAAACGCGTCTCGGTTCTCTTTTCTCCGGGGGGGGGGGGAAGGGTTCCTTCTGTATCCCGAAGTCTCCGGGACCCTTTGAAAGACCCTTCAGAAGGGAGAAACGTACGAGCACAGGTTGGCGAATAAAGTTGGAAATGGTAGGGCACACGCCGCGCCGCGCCGCATCGCATCGGTGCTGGTGCGGCGTCTCGTGTTCCCGTGCACGTTTCGCCCAGGTTTTATTGACGAGTTATGGACCCGGCTTCGCAGAGTGAAATTATTGCGGGTTTGCTAGAGGCTAGCCGAGCACTGTCCTCGATTCGTACGATAGAGCTCCCTTTGGAAGAGTCACGTGACTCCGAGAGCCGGTGGTCGTTATATGAAAATCGATTTTCTAAGCAAATAAGGGCGAACGATCCTTGGGGACCGCGCTTTGATCCCTTGATCCGTCATTTTTTCCGTCGGCAGTAGCTCGCAACAGCTGGTTTTCATTTTCAATATCTTTTTAACGATTAACAACCAAAGATGTGTTAATGTTTTCGGCGCAAAGGTTCGATCTATTAGATAAGATAAAGCTATTTTGCTAGTTTGTTTAAACTTTCAACGTTTCAATCCTGATGTGGATCTTTTTCAAGAAAGAGAAAAACTGCGTCTGAAAAATTTTTATAATTTTAATTATAGTACTGAAACGATCTTTTAAACGATTTTCTCATGGTGCCTCCAAAGTTGCGTTAAAGGGAAATTATAGTACAGGCTGTAAAGAAATGTGTGGTCTTAGCTACCATAGGCGTATTCTACATTTTCGGATCGATGAACATCTGTTAAAAAAAAGTTGTCGCAAAATTGTCCTTGATCTTGAATTTGAAGGTCAAATTTTTTTATCGCATTCTATTCTATGCATCATGCAATTAAAATAATATTTCACCTTGACATTCAAGGTCAACGACAATTTTGCGGCAACTTTTTTTAACAGATCTTCATCGATCCGAAGATGTAGAATACGCCTGTGGCAGCCAAGTCCAAATATTTCTTTCCACCCAGTACAACCGAAGAGAGGGAGATTCTACATTGAGAAACAATTAATATCGCCTAAAAATCTGCGGTGTGCTTGCGAGCGCCGAACCGAAAGTGCCCGCAATCACCAATTCCCGGCGAAAAGAAGTTCCGAGCGAATAAGCCAAGTCAACAACCTCACGCGTCGTCGTCGGGGCCTCGCCTCAAGGTCTCCGTGAAAGATCCGCCTCGAGTAGTTTCGTCAGACCGGGAAGAGAGATCGTTAATGAACCTCGTCGACCAACCGAGAGATAACGGTGCCCCCCGTTCGGTTTACGTGGGAATTCCGGTGAATTGAACCTGTGAAATCACGGGGATGATGACTCACCTGTGTGAGGTGGCGCGGGATGGAGAGGCGAGGCATGGACGGCGATCGAGAGGCAGCCCAGCGTCAGGAAGATCATCAGGGTGTTGGGGAGCGAAAAAGAAGAAGAAGAACAAGACGACGGTCGTCCGTAAGAGCGGGGCATTCTCGTGGCCCTCGGGGCCAGTCTGCTCCTGCTCCGGCTCCGAGCTCTTCTCCTTCCCTCGCCCTCCTCCTCCTCCCCTTCCCCTTCTTCGCCGATGGTCAGGGCCGTAGCAGGCATCGGCGCGAGGTCCTCCGGCCCAGCAACAACTAATGGCGCTATCTGCCTTTCGTCGTACAGCCGACCACCGCGCTTTGCGAGTCACCCGCCAGGCTCATCTCTCTTCCTCTCTCCTCCTCTCTTCTCCCTCGATTCCTCCCTCCTCTCCTTCTTCTTCTCCTCTGCTCTCCACCTCCTCCTCCTCCTCCTCCTCCTCCTCTTCCACCTCCTCCAGGGAACACGGTTCCGCCACGTCCTCTCTTTCTCTTCTTTCTCCTCCGTAGGTCGCTCAACCTTTCGACCCTACCCCACCGCCGCAGCCTTTTTTTCTTTCACCCCGGTCCTACTCTCTGGCTGGCCGCCTCACCTTCGACGATCGGCCACCTCTTCTTCGTCCTCCACGATCGATCTTTTCTGCGACCCGTTCCCCACGCCCTCTTCTTCTTCTTCTTCGTCTTCTTCGATGACGACTACCAATGACTCCTGCAAGCAAGAACGGGCCTGGATTAATTTACGAATGGATCGCCCCCCCCCCCTTCTTTGCTGGTTCCCTCGGGCTTTTGGATGATGGGAGTTCGGAAATGGTCCCCGTGGAGCAATCTGTGAAAAGGACCAGTTGTGGGCTTGTACGATCCTGGGATCGATAGATAGATGGCGGAGTAATATGTTAGTGGTAGTATAAATTTGGGTAACGAAAAAATTATACGTTAATGTTACTGTGAAAAATCGGACATCTTTTTTCCTGCTGTTGGCCTACTAATCTCTGTCGCGAGCGCAAAGTCCGGCGATCAATCTCTCAAATCCGGTTGAATAGTCGAGCAAAAAACAAAAACACGCGCCACAAACGCGCATAATCCTGCTGGTCGGGTCGAAAAGTCGCGGCATTGGCTCACTCGCCATTGTGTTTCGTCGGGTCCTAGCCGCGGTGTGCTCGTTCCGCGATCATCTCGCGTGATTCGCAGGCCACCCGGTGTATAGGCTCGTCCACGAATGCAGTATTTTGTAGCTCGGGGGGCCGGTGAGCGTTGCAAGCTTTGTCTCGAATTTTTCATTGGCGCGCGTCGCAGCGCGAAACGCGGCGCGGAGGGTTAAACAGCGACAAACGTTCTGGCAACAACGGACCGGGTCGTTAAAACCGTTTCCGCGGATCCGGCGAATTGTCGGTGAAAAAAAAAAAAAAAAAAAGGAAACAAATAGAAACAAAATAGAAAACCGAGAGGAAGAGATAGAAGCGAGAGAAGAGAGAGAGAGAGAGAAAGAGAACAGCAAGAACGGAGGACACACAGGCGATACTCGTGAAAGCGTAATGACGCCGTGACACGCCGAACGTTCTGGTACGGCGGGTAAACTTCCGTCGAAAACCGATATCGAAGCCCCACTCTGTACTCCTAAATCGGAATTTGGCCGGTTAGAATTGCTACAAATCAATTTTTTAACAGGCTAAAAGAGGCGTCACTGGGAATGTCTGAATGTGTTTCTCTTAAGCTTTCGCGTTTAACTAGACACTGCGGATGTTCGCGCAAGATAAAAATGTTTCTATTATTAAGGATGTTCTGGAGGTACAATGGGAGACAAAAGTACAAGAAATTCGAAATCCATCAATATATTGGCAATGAAAGCTTTCGTTTAATTATTGAATTTCATGTTATATTTATTTTTTAATCGAATTGTCTTCATGTATTATAAAAAATTGTAAGTGACTTTTGCGAATAATTGTACCCTATGATTTGAACTTCAAGATAATAAATTTGTGATATTCAATATATATAATTACGCGATGAAAAGTTGAAAATAAATATTTAAATAAATTAAAAATACTTCAGAAAGCGATATTCATGGTTATTATTGAGATGACAACACGATAAATTTGACGTTTTGTAACAGTTTATAATTTTTTGCCCTGTAACTGTTAAGTGAATCCTAATAAATTTTCAACATAATTAATTACATAATTTTTACTATATAAAAAAACTGGAGTTTCTAGTTGCGTTTTTTCAAGGTTTAAATAGGATTTGAAGTGGAATTTTATGAATTGTCCACAAGAAGAGCTGTTAAAGTTTGCAAACTTTAAGTTGCTATAATTCTTAAACGGTGATGCGAATCGAACCCAAACTTTGGTAATTGCATTAATTTAGTAAGAATTATATCTTGTCAAATTTTCAAAAATTCTGTTGCGTTTTTATATACCTCCAGAACATCCTTAACCTCTCGCAACTCGATTTTCAAAGTAAGCCGTGACAAAACTTCATTCGCTCTAAAATATCTGATAATTCCAAAATAAGTAAATTGCGAATAGAATACGAAAGCTGCGTTCTAATTTTCGAAGAAGGAAGGGCCGCTCGAACAGTGTCAGACAAAATGGCTGCACTAATGGCGCCTCTATAAAAATTAATAACACAGGAACGTTTGAAACGTTATTAAAAAAAATACTCTTGTACTTGGGATCACTTTAAAAATCGCATACCGCAATCAAGAAATTGAACACACAGTGTCCACTTGTGGAGAACAATTTTCAGGAGAAATTCGCGACGATTTCTGCAGTGAAGTGCACACTGCACACGCAGCGACGCGATGTCGCGTCGCGTCGCGTCGTAGGTAGATGCACGTAACGGTTCAGCTCGACGGAAAATTGTCCGAGCACGGGTCCGCGATCATCGTCATCATCATTATCATCATCATCATGATTATGATCATGATGATCCTTCGGGCGAACAGGGAGAGGGTGGGGAGGAGAGAGAGAGAGAGAGAGAGGGAGAGATGCCTTTCCGCGTTTTCTGCGGCTTCGGCTTGTTTCCCGAGCGGATCACGTAGCATGGCCGACGAATCCGTGCGCTCTCTCGGAATTCCAGTCAGTCGAAATAGCAAACAGCGAATGGAGATCCGGTTCTGCGGCTTTTCTGCTTCCATATTCCCTAATTGACCTCGGTTGCCAGCTGCAGGAGCCGCCGCGGAGCTGCTCTCCGGCCCTTGAGTCTCCGGGCCGCGGTTCCACCGCCTAGTTTTTCCTATTTATTCGCGTTCATACTGTTTGTTCCCTTTTTCGGCCGGTTCGGTTCGGTTATCGACCGGAGACGATTTTCCGCCTCGTCTACCAGAGGAAAATCCTCGCGGTCGCACAGACGACTTCGCGAATCTCGATACTCGGAAACATGCACACCGGTTCGACGCGATCGAAATTTCTTCCCGGCCATCCACCGGTCAACGAAATTAGCAAATCGTTTTTCTCCATCGCTGCTTCTCCAAAATTGATTTTTCAAAACGGACTTACAACCTTAAGAATTTTTCAGAGATAACTAGAGGGGTGATTCTTTCGGAGGACGAGTCTGCAAACTCTCCCAAGTAGAATAGTATTTTTTAAATTAGAAATTCGATGTTATAGTCAGTCTCAAAAATTCTATAAAATAGAATTTAATTTTCTCAAAAAAATGTAAGATTCGCATTTAGCGTTTATCGTTTATGTTAAGGGATTACACCACCTTAAAAATAGGTATAAAAATAAACTTTTCTTTTTACGCTGCCATTAAGTATATAAAATGATCTTTATTTTACACATATATATATAGTAGTTTTATGAACAATTTACAATATTAACGATTATTGCTGATGGTGTACTTGATTTCTCTATTAGGCATCGTCTAAAACATAATAAATAAATTTTTTCTTATTTGAAAGGGTAATAGCTAAAATGTGACGTAGGATTTTTGTGATTGGGTGCCATGTTCGAAAGTTATACATTTTTTAAACTCAAAATTTCGATGCAAATTCGAGTTTTTTTTTCAAACAGCTGTCATTGCTACAAAAAAATTTTTCCCTATGTCACATTTTAGCTATTAGCCTTTTAAATAAGAAAAAATTTATTTATTATGTTTTAGACGATGCCTAACAGAGAAATCAAGTAGACCATCAGCTAGGATTTTCAAAAGAGGGTCCTACTTATCGGCTTATATCTCCGCCATTTTTTATTTTTTTTAATCATTAATATTGTGAATTGTTCATAAAAAACTACTATATATATGTGTAAACTAAAGATCATTTTATATACTAAATAGCAGCGTCAAAAAAAAAGTTAATTTTTGTACCTATTTTTCCTACGCCAAGATGATGTAACCGCTTAAATTAACTTATAAAACGATATACATCTCATTGTCCATTGCCCATTGTCAATTGTAGAGTGTTATACGAATGTATGCTATATAAACCATACACGGTTTAGGGCATTAATAAATAAATAAACAAATAAATAAAATCGAAGTAATTTTTCGAATGATATAAAAATCTTACATTAATGTAGACATTCGTTTAGAAGTACGGAGAAGTAATATTCCGACCTCCATTTTTGGCAAACGCTCTCAATAAACAATATTGCGATTACAGTTATAGTCCGAGAACTCGCAGAATATGTAGAAATGTCGAGCGAAGGAGAGTTGTGTTCCGTCGTTTCAAAGAGATAGTCGAACAAAAAGAATCCAACCGCATTGCCCAACAGCGGTTTACGTTCGTTTAGGCTCGCGACGCTAAAAGACACTTTCGATTGGCACGGCACGGACCGGTGAGGCAATACCGGAGAGTTAGAAGGCTTCGCGGATTTCGCGCGCTGGATCTCGCCGATTTTTCGCCGGTTCGACCGCAGAAGTGTCTATCGCTCGAATATTTCGAAAAATTGTACGATCGAAGCGGTACAGAACGGAATGGAGAGGAAAGAGTTGCAAATTGCTCGTTTCGGTTACACGGCCGGCGCTGAATGGCGACAGTGCAGCCTGTCCTCGGGAAAAAAGCGAAAATCAACCCGTTGTACCCGACACGGTGATCCACAGCCTCGTTTCGGAGCAGTTTAATCGATACTACAGATTTTCTACAACGTTCGTCGATATGTCCATCGCCCTTCATAAAATTTTCCATTCATTGTTAAGTAGATCACTCTCGTACCACTTGAAAATTGTATACAATTATTCTTCTTACAAATGATCAAAATACAGTAAACGCTTGATTCTTATCCAACAGCCGTGTTTTTCATGGACAAGAATCGTGCCCAAAAGTGCTTTTTGATTTATGACTGCGTCTAGATATCGCGCCGAGCGAGACTTCAATAGAGAGCCGAACATAGAGAAGGACAGAATGAAATACGGTTCGCGTGACTGTCCGCGTCTCTTTCTTTCCGATGCGCTGTCCTTCCTTGCGACCGAAACTTTCACCGTCGATTAAACCACTAAATACAATTGAAACTGTATCGTGTTTGGTGTCATTTTAATCAGAAAAATGCCAGAAATAAGGTAGTGAAAGTTCCATAAACAAATAATGAAAATTAGGAGATTTGTAAAATCGATTTCTCCAGTCAATGTCGTGGTGTTCATACCGATGTACCCGAGCCGACATCAATCGTCGAAGGAATAATTATTTATCCATCGTTACCGAGCTTCGGAAATTCGAAAATTGTTTAATTAAAAATCACGCGATACCAGATATTTTTTTTCGGAAGGGATTAGGTTCGTTCCCATCAATCGCACGCATCAATGTTATTAACTGTATCGTTCGGAGCGACCAACGCGCAACGGCACCTCCAGCGATAATAAGGCAAAGAGTTTTACCGGCTGATTGAGATTCTTTTTGCCGCCTGCTCCTCTCCTCCTACTCTCCGCGCTCGCGCTCTCGTAGACAGAGAAGTTAATTTTCCACGGAGCAGAATTAATCCGAGCCGCGGCGCGGGGAAACGTTTCTCATTATTCGAAACACTCGGCGGCCGATTCTCCTCTTTCTGGACGGAGCCCCGTTCCGCGCGGTCGGAGCTGCTAAATTAACCGATTCCATGGGAAAAACCGGGTCGACTGTCTCGTGACCGCGGGAGGATATATCGAACAGCCGGTAACGGTATCGATGTGTGTTGCATGCGATCCCAGGGAAGAATTCGTGTCGACGCGTTAGCGTGTTTATCATTCCTGTTCTAGACGATGGGAACGGGCGAAAGCGGTGCGGAAAATTTTCTGCAATACTTTACACGCTACAGAGACACCTCGATAAATCCGATTTGCCCAATCGATTAAAATTCTTCGGAGGAGTTTGCAAATTCTACAAAAATTCTCAAGAATATATTCATTCTTAAATCTGGGAAAGCAATGTCCTATGTTCCCATAAAGAACACCGCGTCAAGATAAATTTCCTTCTTTTACCGGTGTCTCTTCCATTGATATTCTTCCGGAAGAAGATAATTTTCTATTTTCTGCCCGGACCTCCTTGGAATTGCAGATGCATCTGCAAGTCGTCCAGCCACAGTGGCCACCGGAACTGTACCAGTACATTTTTATGCAACTTTTTTACAGCTAATTAAAGCGAACCTCCGAGTCGACGAAATTCAACGACCAAGAACTTTCGCGTCAATTAAACATAATTGTTAAGAGAATACCAATTAGAACGTTGATGCTCGCGCGCGAACGCTTTTCTATGCAGATGCTGCAGCTTCCGAAAACAATTCGTATTCGCTCCGACTGTACGTCAAATGGTCCTAACGCTTAAAAAGAAACGTAACCCGGAACCGTTGAACCGAATAGAGCAGCTTCGCCGTTCTCGTTTTTATCTAATTACAGTAATACCCGCTTAATTGCACCGGCCGGGTCTACGTCGCGACAGTTATCGAGGGAGGTAAGCGTTCCGAGAATTGCGTCGGCCGTTTCCGCAGAGTGCATCCCAAGACTAGAGCGAGAAACATTAAGCCGCGAAATGAAAAGGCCGGCTCTAGCAACTACGGGAATTGCCGGGGTAAACTCTGCGCTGGTAAAACCGAAAAAATGTGAACGTTCAGCTGCAAGCACCGATGGCGTACCCCCGAGAAATTTGCGTGAGCAGAGATATCGGCACGATTACGATTTCCGTGGTCCTTTGTTTTGAAGTTATATTTGTGTACTTCAGGTTATTTCAAGAAATAAATGTACTTAATAACTTTGGAATAATAATATTGGCGCTCTGGTTTGATCAAATTATATAGCTATATATAGGGTAGAATTTGATCGAACCAGAGCGCCAATATTATTATTCCAAAGTTATTAAAAACACTTTACGATCGACAAAAATTTCTCATCAATAAATGTACTGTTCGTACGCCACAAGAAGTCCCTCAGGACGGCTGAGGAGCAAAGGGGGTCCTCGCTCGCAGCCAATGGTTATCTTTGACGTCACACACTTTAGCCAATAATTCGGCTAGAACCGAAAGTTCGTGTGGAATGACCCAATGGGACGGTTTGTTGTCGAATTCCTGTCAGGAGACTTCTTGTGGCGTACGAACAGTACATATAACATGGTGTCAAATCGGCCTGGTTTAGCCGGTAAAGTAGATTTCCTGTTTTTTATAAACCTGAAAATATCTCGGAAACTATGCGAAATATGGCAAAATATCAAGACACCTTTTTTGTAGGAAATTGAATGTTTTCTTAAAATACATTTTTTTTTAAATAACCCCAAGAACACAAATATAACCTCAAAACGGGGGGCCTCACGGAAATCGTAATCTTCCCTAGATATCGTTAAAAAAATCATTAAAAAATACTCGGTGATTAGATACATCAACTGTTTCAACGAATATCTCGAACGAGTCGTCGGGATGATCGAGAGGGTGGTTATGGTGCGTGAATCGGCGAATGCGAGGCCGCAATTAGGCCGCGATCAAGGAAACAAACAGGAAGGAGGGAAGGAAACCAGATGACCGTGTAACCGGCGCGGCGCGGGCCAGCCGGCTTTCCGTTTCTCCTCGAATCTCGGCGCAAGCCCAGCCTACCGTGCGATCGTAATGTTCCGAAGGAATTGCTTTTTATTCGTCGGCGGTGCGTCTCGTGTTTGCGGAATCGTGAACGATAAAATTCGAGTCGAAGCGAGGCGATGCGACGCGACACGTCTTTCCGTCGGCAATTTGAGAAATTTACGTTGCGAGAGACGGCCGACAATCCGCGAATGATAATCGTCCCACGTAGAAACGCGCGGCGATACGCCTCTCCGTGTCCTCTTTTCCTGAGGCCCCGTGGTAGCACGCCTCCGCGTCAAAGAACAATGGAGCGACGAGCAGGATGCGCGGCGCGACGCGACGCGACGCGACGCGAAACACGCGAGAGCCGACTGCCTAGCTACCAAATATTTCATACCGTTCGCGGTCGAAAGGCCACCGGGAAACTACACCGGGAAATTCTTAACACACTCTGATAAGTGAGCAAACAACGCCCGCAGTACGTTTTAATTGTAAACCGCACGAGCCGTCTCGCGAGCTGCACGTTGCTGCCGAGTCGATTGGAAACGCGAATATTTATTTCAACCCTCCGGAGATGGTCTGACAGAGACACATAGAAAATCGAATTCGAAATATTTTTCAACAGAAGCATTAAATCCGCCGTCCAGCGATAAATGTTACGATCATTTTACAAACCGATGTGACCGTTTATAAGCTCATAATTAGACTGCGGATCTTTATGCAATATAAAAATTTTCTGTATAAATTGCAAGGGTCAGGAGCCAAATGGAAGGGTCTTCCTCTTTTTAATTATTCTAAGTTGAAAATAGTGTATGACATACCTAAATTTTTTTAATTATTCCTCTGTTTTAAATTGCACATATCCAATTTCCTCTTTCAAAATCCGCAATCTAATCGTTCACCCTTCCTCATGTTACAAATTAAACAATGTCTTTCGGGGGGGATGAAACAAAGCTATCATCTTTTCGCTTCCAACAATAAAACTAGAAAATTGCCGAAAACGGTGTACCGGGTGACTAAAAAGTATTTATAATCGAACGGTTGAAACACGTTAGGGCGTAACGACTTCGAATCCCTGGGCGAAAAGGGTTGAAGGGTTCCCGAGGGAGCGGAGAAACCGGGAGAAAAGAGGATTCTCGCGGCAAGAAGAGGGAAGAGCTAGAGTCAAAGGGATCGCGACGGTTATCTGTGTGGGAAATTGCGAAAGTTGGGAGCGAGAGTTTAATTGTCGTTTAACGGGAAAAGCGAGCGTTAAACGCGAGCGGTCGGATATCGGGTCGGAGCGCGTGTAACGAGCGTTGCATAAGGATGCTTATCTGCGTGAAAGTTACATTATAATAAAAAAAATAACTGCCTCGGTGCTCTACGGCGCTGTTCTCTCTGTCGGTCTTTCTCTCTCTCACTCTCTTTCTCTCTCTCCTACGCTCTTTCTCCCTGTGAGAATCTGCGACCTTAAGGAACTCTCCGTGGCGGCCTCAAGAAGCAGCTTCAAGACTCATTAGCGTTATCAGACGATGAACTTTCCGCCGGAACCGTGTAATTGCCGACAGCGCTCGTGTCCGGTCAGAATCGCAAAAAATTGGACAAAATTTCCTAACTCTCTGTTAATTATGCGTCGTCGATCCCCCGGACCGGCGATTTTTATCCGACATAAATTCAATCAATTTTTATTTTGCATCCACGAGTCTAAAGGTAGGAAAATTTAATCGAAACAAAAAGTGGTAAAATGAAATAGATTGGAACAGTGCAGGATGGAATCAAAGTGCAACAGAAAATGCATCCTATTCAAAGATCGTTCCCTTTGTTCATGGGATTTCTTATGGCAAAAGGATGTCGCAGCAGTGAAGAAGCGGTTGCAGAAAAGGGAAATGACCATCGTTGAACATTTTTATCCGACATAAATTCAATCAATTTTTATTTTGCATCCACGAGTCTAAAGGTAGGAAAATTTAATCGAAACAAAAAGTGGTAAAACGAAATAGATTGGAACAGTGCCGGATCGAATCAAAGTGCAACAGAAAATGCATCCTATTCGAAGATCGTTCCCTTTGTTCGTGGGATTTCTTATGGCAAAAGGGTGTCGCAGCAGTGAAGAAGCGGTTGCAGAAAAGGGAAATGACCATCGTTGAACATTTTTATCCGACATAAATTCAATAAATTTTTATTTTGCATAAAGATCCACGAGTCTAACGGTAGGAAAATTTAATCGAAACAAAAAGTGGTAATAGATTGGAACAGTGCACGATCGAATCAAAGTGCAACAGAAAATGCATCCTATTCAAAGATCGTTCTCTTTGTTCATGGGATTTCTTATGGCAAAAGGGTGTCGCAGCAGTGAAGAAGGGGTTGCAGAAAAGGGAAATGACCATCGTGCGTGAAAAGGGGTGGTCGTTTTCCCTCCCCGGTCGAATGGAAACGAACAGTCATTTCGTATGCACCCAGGTGACATAAAAGTGAACTATACAAAGTAACAGGTGTAAGGCAGAAAGCGAGTTCTGGCTGAACGCACTCCGTGGAAACGTTGTTGGCGTCTCTGACCACGGCACATCGGACGATAAGGGTGCGTTTACACCGTGCCTAATTTTCTAAGGAAAGTTTACCATCGAGAGCAATGTTTATAGTTGTGTAACAGGACGCGGTGTAACGGCGTCTCGTTACGTAAGAATTATAATACGCTGCACGCCTCCGCTCGAACGTTTCGAGCATCCTTCCGCTCTTTTAGAGTACGACAAACTTTAACTTTCAGTCCCGACGTTGGAACGTCGAGGCACGAGTGCAAACCTAGCTCATTTTTCACTGCATGTCCATTTTAAATTGGTAAACTCCGTGGAAAAGCACGTGTATTGTTTCAAAAATTTATATTTTTTTTATTCGACAATAGAGAGACTTGGTTGATCCTTTGGATCATCCGTTGGACTCTTGAGGTCCGTCAAGAAAATTGTCAGCGTTGTTCAATTTTCTGACAATTTTTGTGGAGTTTGAAATTTAATTACGCTATAATGTCGGTACGATATTCAGGGTGCTCCGAAATAAAATATGTTTACGACGCCATAACGCTTGCATTTAATGTCATACGTTTCGCGCGGATCGTAAATATCGGAGAACATGAATTGTTACACTATAAATTGATCTGTCTATACACGAAGACGTTCATACTGTGCTCTCCCCACGAGTTACTGACCCGATACTATGTCTATCCGAAACAAAATCGAAACTAAATAAACCAAACGAACCAAATAAACCCGAAAACTTTCGATTTCAAAAAGCTTCGGCTATACAAAAGCTGCAGTTTGCCGATGGCATGGAAAAGTGCTCGGACCACTGAATCTTGATAAAACAATTGAAGCTATGTATTGTGAAGTTACCATTCCACTGTGCTCGCCCTGAACACAAAAGGAAAGATTTCGGAACAATGTGCTGGGATTATTTCGAGAATTCCTATGATCAATTTAACGTAAAAAATCCTTCCAATTATTTTCCCGGAGGCTTTCCCGCTGAGGGAAGTGTTCGTTCTGCAATTTTTTATTCTTACACAGAATGCGAAAAGAGACAACACCACTGTACAAAACCCATAAGATTCCGTCACCGAAAAGTCAACGTGTCACGATTCCAAGCGAACCGACAATAACCGCGTCAGTGTAAACGTGCCCTAAGCCGCCAGGCCGTAGAGACAGTCGGATAGAAAGGGAGAGGCGGCGGAGAGAAAGAGAGAAATCTGGCATGGTTCTCGGGCGACTTACCATTGCCTTCGACAGGTATATATGCACGGGAGAATGTGTGCGAGGGACGCAGGGACCACAGAGAAGAGAGGTACACACTCGGAGAGAGAGAGAAACGGAGAGAGAGGGAAAAATACTGGTAAAGAAGAAGCTGGCGTACTATCTGACACCTACCTATGCACAGCGGCTGGAGTCCTGCGACGGGCTGGCGTCCTTTCCGCCGGGATCCTCGTCCTTCCGACCGGTTCTCGCTCGATTACTCATTTATGCGGTCGTTGTACCGCATTCTGTCGCACCAACACTAACTGCTACGCACCCTGATCACGCACACAGTGAACCGCGCGAGTCCGACGAGGCACTCAACTCAAACAAACACAATCAAACACCCTACTATATGCGGTCCTGGCGCACAACGTGGTTGTCTCCCTGGGAGACAAGGAGAAATAGGCAGATTAGAAAAAGAGAGACGGGGAGACCAGGATGGGTCCGAGGTGACCCAACGAGCATCAACCCGAGCAGGAACGCGTTCCGCGTCGCACTGACGGGATCACTCGTGACTCGCGCCGAACCAACGCTCTCCGAGGACAACGACTTCCCCTACCAGTCTCGCCTTCGACCCAGCTGTGCGCTGCACCCTCCCTATCTCACTCTCACCGCTACCCCTGATAACGCTGTCTTTATTCAATGTACGAGTCCTTTCCCCGCGACGCGACGCACACAGACGCTCACCAACACCGTAAACACGTTCCACCACCATCAACCCTACGCTCGCACCCTACCACCCACGCTTGCTCGAGACCCCCACCTACACGTGTAACTTGACCTTAGCCGTCGGTCGAAGGAAAGGTGCGCTTCTCCCGAAGCGGAAGGGCGATCGAAGGGACCGCGATCAACCTCCGCCGCTTCTGCCACCTCTCTGACCACCCATCCCCCTCGTACAGAGGGGATGAACACGGTGAGCCATGCCTCATGGGGCGGTGCATTTCTACCCCGAGAACGCGTGGAGCCGGGTGCCGAACGATTTGCGGCACCCCGATCCGTTTTACAACCTTGATCATCTATTTTTTTTTCGGGCGGATTTTTTATGCTCTTGACCTTTTTAGAGATTCTGCTCTCGAGCAAGGGAGTAGTCGAGTGGATTGCGAGACCTTTCAGGACCTTGCTACCCTTTTAATTGAGTGGGTAGATCATTCTAAAAGCCTAACAAGTTGTTCATGCAAATGTTTCCTTAACGATTCTGCGTTGTAGTCGTTTTTCTGTTTTGTATATATCGTTTTTTTGCTCCTTCTTCTCTGTTTCTCATAGTGATGATTCAGTGTCTCCGTAGCGGAAAAACCTTTTTTCTTTTGTGTAGAGGCACTTCGGGAATGGAAAATGATGATGTTGTCTTCGTGGTAAGGATCCTTGATGATTATAACGACGTTTCCTATAATATATTCGGCCATTTAGAATTAACTAATACAATTTCTTCAACTCAAAGGAACTATTTTCATTGAATATACAATTTGATTCGATTTGTTGTTTGCTTAACGAGAGGAGTTGTTGCGTACCTATACTTCCGGTTCACAGATGCCGAAGAAATAAAACGAACGGACTTCGAAATGTAGGATAACTGGAACAAAATCAAATGTAAATGTAGCGGCGTTTTAAAATTCGATTCAATTGTAAAATTAATATTCGCTTTATTTAATTTGAATTTTTTAATGGACCATAATTAAATATGGTACCGGAGGACTTCCGATTCTCAAACACAAAAGATACCGTTTACCCTAAAAATACAATTAACGCATGAAAAGTACGATAAAATCGATTTTTAGATGTTTAAAAAATTAATTTAAATTTAAGACTGCTGCACCACAGGTGATAACCGATTCTTTCGGCAAAAAAATTGCAGAATGCGCAGAAAGATGTCGCCTCCATACAACAACAGAAAACCAGTTGCAGTTGGGTTAGTCGACCATGCACACCTACCTTCACCTCAGGTAACGTTACCTGACACGTAAACAACAGGTAGAACGCGAAGCTATAACTTGTAACAAGTGTTCTGTAATAAACAATTAGTTATGGTAAATATGATCTACTTATTTAAACGCTGATTACCACACTGCAATGTCTACACATTTATAAAAAATTATCTAATATTATATCTAACAAATGTTTTCACATAAATTAATTAAAATCATTATTATTTTAGGCTCGTTATTTCCGTGAAGAAGACATAGACGGTTCGTTCATGTTAAAATCCAAGCCAGAATTATATAAAAATTCTATAAACTATTTTTTCATTAATATAAACTCCTTTCTGCAGAATTCAGAGAGTGTTTTTATTTATTTGCAAGAAACGGCCACATAAGAACCTTGGATGAACTCACTATTATCATGAGGTCCTTGGGACTGAGTCCTACCATAGCAGAATTGAACAAATATTTAAAGGACAAGGGTACGAATTCGCATAAATTAATTAGAAGGACTTACAATTGACAGGAGGCAACTAAAGCAAGGTTTGCAGGTGGCAAGATGTCGTTCGCTGATTTCTTGGAGGTCATGCATCTACAGACTAGAGCGGAGGATCTTCCGAAGGAGGTGATACAGGCCTTTCAAGCCGCGGACAAGTCTAGAAACGGTACCATACCTGCCCGGCAGCTGGCCCATATGCTGCTTCACTGGGGTGAACAACTGAGCAACAAAGAAGGTCGCGCATAATGTACAAAAACAATTCAAAACAATTGAACTTAACAACTAATACAACTATTTTACAGTCGAACAAATCTTTCGGGAAGCTAATGTCTCGCTAAATGGACAAGTAAAATACGAGGACTTTGTGAAGATAGCCTGTGCACCTGTACCTGACTACTACTAAAATATTTTTTTACACCAATCAAATTTTTATAATATACCCAGACATGTATTTATAACAAATATTTATAGTAAAGGTACATTATCCTTAAGATTAACACAGAGAAAGAAGTTCATTATTAGACCATACATTTCACCCCTAGAACACTTACACCCAATGGACTAACACTAGGTTTACGGAGCACTAAAAGTGACTATTTTAAAGTATTTTATAATTTTGTCCACGAAGAAATTAATTTCTTGAATAATTCCTCATGGATGCATCTTTAAAATCTCAATAATCGTAAATTGAAAATATTAGAACGCGCCCCGTAAACCTAGTGTTAAAAGTATGACAACAGCTCTCGCTCTCTCTCTTTCGATGCGTGTGTATTTACAGAATGTACCTCGTTCGCCTTTTGCCATATAAAAAAGGAAGAGAGACAGACCTCAACAACTCTATCGACGTAGGCGACAATTACATATATTGTCATCTGTCACGGATGACGCAGAGATGTGTCAAACTACCCTGTCGTTGCATTTCATTGATACTTGTTGCATTATTGTTTCTATGTATTCTCATTCAAGAGGGAGGATGTCCTAATTAGAAATTCAGAAAATTATGAAACTATGGGGATATGTAAAGCATATGTAATTATATATATTTCACAATTTTTTCACTGTTCAAATTCATCCTAGGTGGTTGAAGAAATTAATCTCTGAAGATTCGACTGTTTTTCAATTGTATTTCGTAACTGTAAGGTATAGAATAAATATTATGGTAAAATTAGACAGTATATGTATATTCCCAAAGTTTTATCATTTTCTAGGTCAAAGATCATCCCCTATCAGGTGTAAGTAGCCAGCGGTCCAGCTCCGTGGATAAACGCGTTAATTCGATCCTTAATTAGTCCCAGTTCCCGGTCGAGAGGCCATTGTCTCAGCCCTCTTTGGCAATGTTCGTGGTCGGCGGCGAGCCGCATAGGATGACAGTGGTGCTGACAATGGTCGTCAGGAAAAAAACACAGAGCAGAGCCCGGTCGCTGACTAAAGCAACCTGTTTCCAATCCTGCTCGGTTCTCTCTCTACGGTCCTGCTCCGTCAGCCGTCTCTCGTTTCTGTCTATGGTCGCGTGCACTCTTCCCAGCACCCGGGACCATTGCGCCTCAAGGCCGCCCTCTTTCCCGAGATCTGTAGGTTTTTTGTTTGCCTCTAACGTGGAACGTGTTCTCGGTTCAAGTTCAGTGACGGATCGAGGACTCACCCAAACTCGGACTGCTGTTGTTGCTGTCCTCGCGTTTGCTCATGAACTTAGGCGACGACTGGGACTGCGACACTTCCGGTTTGCAGTGCAGAGGACAGTTGTTCCTTCTCCGAGGTGGGTCCATCGGCTCCTGAAAGTAATTTTAAATATCAGTCTGCCGAGGTGGATAAATCTTGTTAAAATGATTTTATCAATATTTGATCTCTGAATTGGCCTAAAAAATTTTGTAGCTCCAAGTTCTTCACGCGGTTTCATCGTCTAGGCTAATCCAAGGCTACGAAAGAACTGATAAAATCACTGAAGGAAAAGCAGTCTACCTTGAAGCAGGATACGTTACCGATCTCTTCTCTTCTTGGAAGTTGAGGAAAACCACTCTGGCGAGTTTGTCGAGGACCAAAGACCTGATAATGGCGGGCACCCTGGTGCCCCGTACCCCTCTATGGTGAAGATTCAGCGTGACCACGGCGAGGCCAGAAGCGAACGACACCAGGCATATGCTGACCCCATAATAGAGACCTGGAACATGTACAGACGACGATGGTCCTCCTTAATTCCTCAGTTACCCGGAACTAATTCCGAGAGCGCCGTAGAACGTGCTTGCATAAATTAATTCGCCGTTGCAATTACAGAGTTTCTCTGGGCCGGGTGTAGCCGCGCGAGACACTTCTTGAAAACGATCCTGCCTGTCCAGGTCATCGAAGAACTCTCCAACGGGACTCCTGGGAATTTTCAATCAACGTGGTTTCGCCGACCGCCCGTGGAAACCTTGTATCGGTTCGTTTCTCGTTATATCTGGAGCTGGAGCCGCTGATTATTTCGCTCGGAGCTCTTTCCATTCGAACAGAAAACGGTGTAAATAAAAATATACCCGGCAAAGAGGTTCACGTTTCAATGAATCCAGATAATGGCCGCGCACTGGAGCGCCCATTCCTTCCACTGTGGACGTTTGTATGGATAGGACACGACGACTAACAGGGAAATGTTGGGTGCAAGATTTTTTCGAAAATTTTCTTAACGCAGGTTAGTTGAGAAAATTGACCGAGAACTGATTATTGCCTTTTTCGATGTAATCATCCCTTACGTTTCACTTTGTGTAACTTCACGAAAAAAAATTCTACAACGATGTACTTAGGCTCGTTCGATAGCGTACAGCCTCTATTTTTACCACGTTGAGGTCTTTTTTTGGAGAAAAATTTTCCTTTGAAGAGGAGTGTTAAACAGTTGACACTATGGCTGTTTTCATAAAATTTCGAAAGTCTCTAGAAAGCTGGAAAAATTTTTCTCGCGACTGAAATCGATGCGATTATGAAGATCAGAGGCTTCTCTTTACAACGACACCTTAAAAATTAAGATTTTTTGTTACCATTTTATGATGATTTAAGTGAAAAATGCGCCGTTCCTGTTGAATAATCGCGATTGCAGCATCAATTCCAAGCGACTCTATAAATTGTATTATACTCACTGATGAGTGGTGTCTTCTCAGTAGGCGGCAAAGTCTCGCGAATGGTCATCAGGAAGACAGTCATCGACAGCAGCGCCGAAATCCCGAGGGTGACTTTCTCCCCCGATTCCGACGGCACGTAGAATACCAACAGCGCTGAATAAACCGTCGGGGAGAACAGATAGGCTGAGAAAGTTTTCCCTTCGCCCGGTGGCCCCCCATTCCCGTCGTGGAATATCGAACAGAAGGTATTCTCCGAGAAGTTCGGTGCACGGCACACGAAGAAATAAAAAGAGGGGACCGAAGGACCACGAAGAAAGTTCCGCATAAATTTTTCTTCCCGCGAAAGGACAACCGCGAACCTTTTTCGTTAAGCAAGTTTAATCATGGGGCTTTTTAACAGAACACGCTCCCCGAGAAATTAAAATATTTATTGTACCATTATTAGACTGGGCACAGAGCTACCGATCAGACAACACTTTTATCAATTTTTTAAATTTCACTTTAACTAAAATATTAGAGAAGACTATATATTTTAGGCTATATATTTTATTTAGGATAATAGAATCTGATAGTTGTTGGATTGAGTTTTGACCCTTCGAAACCGGGTACGATAAGCGTTTGACCCGTCGCAATGGAATTTCCATTTTTCCGGAGGGTCTTAGAATTTTTATAGAATTTTGCATTTATATCAGACACATAAAAATGCAAAACACCCGTATCTGAGCGTTTATATTTAGCATATTGGAATATGAAATACAAGTATGTAGTACTTAGGCATTTATATCGAGCGTATTAAAATATAAAATTGCAAACGTCACGTGGGCATTTTTTATGAAAAATATCAGAACGTACAGTTAATTCAACGATGAAACATTAATATCACTTATGAATCCTGTGAATTCTTATGAGCGGTTAAAATCTTTTGAAGCAATCACGAGGAACAAAATTTAAACAAAATTCAATAACTTCGAAATGAAAGAATTTATTATTTTTCTGTAGTTTTGATGATCAAAAATGGTTCGGTTGCAGTATCTTCTTTGGAATAAAGATGAATGAACGACTTTAATAAAATTTTATGTTGCACCTAGAGCCGCAGTCTGACGACTACATAAATAAATGAATGCAGAAGATGCTTGTGCGAGACCGTGGCCTAATCCAAAGGGCCATCCATCACGAAGTAGCTATTTAGCAACATTCGCGACGGGGCAGAAAAAATTCTATAAGGCAGCCATACTTCCCACTTTTTTTCTGCACGCATTCGAGGGTATTTAATGAAATTTCCATCGGGGATACGGATAAGGACACTTGACCCTCTTGCAGAGAAGATTGCATCTTTCGTGGATAACGCGCGAGATAGCTCTACTTTCATAAGAAGAACGTCGAAGAGGGTAAGGGTGCTCGTCCCGTGATTGTATTATACTTATCCAGCTAACTTTCAAGACTCACCGACACCGTTGATGAGTATGCAGGGCAGGATCAAGTTAAACACGTAGAACATCGGACGTCGCCGCAGTCGGATCTCGTAGGTGATGTCGGGATAAGGCTCCGGGCAGCAGGAATAGTACTGGACGTTCCTCCGAGCGGAGAAATCGACTAAATCGAACTCGCCGTTCGCTTGGTAATTACTGACGTCACCTTGCTCACTCTGTTTGTCCAATTCGAGCTGCAAAAGACAGATTTAGTTAAATAAATGTAGCGATTAAATTAAAATAAATTTAAATAACTTTTGGATAGAAATAAAAGGTAAAAAAAATGGTGGTCTATCGTTGTTGAGTCGTCACTGTCGGACTACAGTATTCTCGCGATAAATGTCCCAAATGTCTGCACGATAATTGTCCCTGAACTATCCCCACTCCTGCGGGGTATACCCCGTGAGGGGCCAAAAACTCGAGAGGCATCGGCCGCCGAGAAATGTAAACATGATACGGCTCGGGTATGTCGGTGTGAGACCAGGAGACCACTACTAATCCGATCACAAAACTTCTTTATTTTTCATGATTTTTTTATGGAACTTTCACCAACATATTCCTGGCATTTTTCTAATGAAAATGATACCAAATATGATATAATTCCGATGATATTTACGTGTGTAATGGACGATAAAATTTTCGTGCGCATGGAAGGACAGCGTATGGGAAAGAAAGAGACGCGGCGAGTCGCAGTTGAGCTTTCCCAGTCCATTTCTACGTTCGGCACAAGTCAAAGAATAGTATCCCTGGACTATAATTGTCCCTGGCCGGACCCGTGGTTGGGACAATTTGGACAATTATCGCGAGAATACTGTATTTGAAAAGAAGATATCCAAGCAGCGTTAGGAGTAATTTCAGTCGAACCGTGGTAAACGCTCGCGTTCGTGACCACGGACAATTACCGGACGCCCGGTGCCATGCCGGTCTCGGATTAAAAGTGTTAAACCGTCTCCTCGTGTTAGAATCCCGGCAGCGGGTACGGGAACCGATTACGTGTCAACGTTGTCGGGTAGGTGCACCGGGTACTGTCTCGCTGGGACAAGCCGTAGCCGGGTGGATAGGTGTCGGACAGGAAAAACGCAGCGGTTGGGAAACCGTGTTTGACGCGACGGGACAGCGGAAATGGGATACTTCTATCCGCCGGACGGATTACCGGCGACGGAGGACGCTTGCGTTTTACGTTTTACGTTTTACGTGCTACGGGCCGCCTGTTAACGTGGATAGCTTTCGAAGAACCGAACTGAACAGTTTCCGAGCGTAAAATAAATTGGCAGATGCCCCGCACACCACTGAAAAATATCCGCGGAATTCCACCGACGCGAGTGACGCGACGCGTCGCTTCTATGTTTATGGATCGCTTTACGAACCTCTGCGAATGGGAACTGTCGTTTTCTTGTCGGCTGTTCGAGAATCTGTTGACATTAATTCGTATTGTACAATCTCTGAATCTGCTCGTTCTCCTCGATTAACAAGTTGGAAACGTTGACAATTTTTTAGAATTATTGTGTAGGGTAACTGCACCAGTGAATAAACGGGCACCAGTAAATGAACGCTTTTGAATTTTTGTATTTTTTTTTTTCCATCATTGTTCAATTACTAGAATGTAGTGTTCATTGACTGGTATTTTTTATATTTTTTATTTAACGTTTAATAAAGACAAATAATAATAATTTCATTTTATTTGTGTTCATTTATTTTTGACAAATGAAGTATAGGAAACCATTTGGCATATATGAGATTCCTTTAATTCACATTTTTTTTTTTTAAATAAAATATCTTCCTGAACAATTTCTTAAATGTTCATTCACTGGTGCAGTTACCCTACTGTATTATTCGACGAGGAAGAATTGAGCTTGTCGATTCATTTTAATTGTAGTTGAAAAATTTTCAGAGACAATCTCTGATCTAATGATTCGATACAGTATTATTAGTAAGACGAGTTTTTTAAATATTTTATACGTCTCTATACGTCGCCGGACACAATGGGCGTCGCAAGATCATTCGAAGATGGATATTTCGGGAGCGCCTAATCCCGGAATCGTATTCCCATCGTTTTAGACGACAAAAACGCAAAATGTATTCAACGTCGGAATAGGAAATGGGAAAACTCGGTGAAAAGGTTGGGCTTGGGACTCGCATTCAACTCTTCTCGCATGCGGGATTAAGCTGTTCGATTTTGCCCGGGCCATTTTCGCGACTTGCCGAGCCGGTATTTTCGATTTGCCCCTGTTAAGCGTCTCTGGACGCGCGAAAGCTCGGCCTCTTTCACGGAAATCTCGCTATGCTGCTCTCGTCTGGCATCCAACAGCTTGTACTCGGTCCACAAAGAAAAATAGTCGGTCTAATTTAATGTAATACTATCCCTAAGCTCCAAATTACATTTCTGGCCCTCTACAACAAACACAACGCGTGACTGAAAAATGTTTCCTTGTACTATAACATTTCTTAATTGAATATTTTTCTGAGTATGGCCTCTTTCACGGAAATCTCGCTATACTGCTCTTGTCTGGCATCCAACAGCTTGTACTCGGTTCACAAAGAAAAATAGTCAGTCTAATTTAATGTAATACTATCTCCAAGCTTCAAATTACATTTCTGGCCCTCTACAACAAACACAATGCGTGACTGAAAAATGTTTCCTTGTACTATAACATTTCTTAACTGAATATTTTTCCGAGTATTTTCTCTTGACTATCTCAAACATAAGTTTCTTTTTATCTAATACGAAAAATATTTGATATCATGAAGAAGCAGAGCGAACGAAATTGAAAAGCTAATATCGCAAGATTTAAACAACCCAAACGTCAATTTCAGGACAGAGCAGTCGTCCAGGGATGAAATTCCGGTTTCACCTAACTTTCTCTTAACGGTTCGAACCTTTCGCGAATGGAGTTTGCTGTCGTGTCGCGGCGCATTGACGGCGAGGAGCTTTTTAATTCCGTGGATCCGCAGGAAGCCAGAAAACGCCGAGATTTTTAAGAGGAAGCGAGCACAATAACGAAGAAGAGAACCATCCCCCGGATCTAATCCGAGAGAGCTGGTTCCTCGAGAAATGGAGGCGGGCCGATCGCAGGATTTCCAGAGACGGGAAAAGCGAAAGAGAGAACGAGAGTGGAGGGAACGAGCGAGAGAGAAAGACGAAAAAAAAAGTTGGTCACCGCGTCGAGCGTTCAAGGTTCCCAGTGCCCACATATATATTGTTTATTGTCCGAACGACGTCGGGACGCCCTCGCCTGTATATCGCTTCCCGATTTGCATGCCGTCCCGAGGGAGGGAACTGTTCGGGGAATCGAGGGCAACAGAGACGCGGATGCAGGTCGCACAAGCTGTCCGATTAAATCGCGTAACCGCCGATCAAGAACTTCTGGCCCCGGTGAATTTGCATTGGTGCATCGGCGGCAAGAACCGGCGAACTTGCACGAGTTTCCGCGGCGGCGTGGCCGCGTAACAAATTCACGAGCGTGACCGGGAAATCTTACGAGTACTACCCGGATGAGTAATTAGTAGACTGCGGGTCTGACAATGAAACGCAAAATGTCCAAATAATCTTTTGAGATTAATTCTTCTCGAAACCAACAGCGTAAGAAATTGAATTCTACGGTTTCTAGTAATCTTTCCATATACAGGGTGGTCCGTTTAAATAAGAACACCTAAATATCTCTTCAGGTTATTGTGATGCAAAAATTATTTGTTACGTAATGTGCATGGTGTCAATCGACCAAATATTTGGCACGAATATTTTTTTGCGAGGGTCATTTTTTTCGGAGTTGTCAAGGTCATCGATGTTTTTTGGTACATAACTACATTTTTTTTTTATTGCATCGTATAACTGATGAAAAAATACATTCAGATATGTATAATAACATGACCTTGAAATGACCGTGATCCTCGAAAATTAAAGTTTTACCTAGAACTGATGTCTATTGAGATCGTAGGCTTTGACCAACACTCTACATCAAGAGCGTGAATGTAAATAAACATGATTACTGTCACAACACTGATGATACCTAACGATTTGAAATTCCGATCAGTTTCAATTTATCTATCCGTGTATCGACGTGCTGTTTGAAATGAATTACTCAATGCAAGAGAAAGTTGATATGGTCTTCATTTACGGTAAAGCTGATCATTGTTTAAGGCAAGCAGTTAGAATGTATAAAGATAAATTTCCAGACCGTAATTGTCCATCACTTTCTACTTATAAAAAGTTGATCAGTCATTTTCGTGAAACTGGTACTGTTGTCAAAAAGCGTGTAAGAATCAGAACTGTTACGAACGAAAGAAACAAAATAATTATTGTCGATAAAGTTAACGAAACTCCACAAGTGAGTTTAAGACAACTCGAGCGTGAAACTGGCATTTCTAAAACAAGCATAATACGGTTATTGAAAGAAGACAAATTTCATCCCTATCATCTATCGTTACATCAGGACCTTCACGTAGCAGATTTTGTAAATCGAACTTTAATTTTCGAGGATCAATAAAACAAAAAATGTAGTTATGTACCAAAAAACATCGATGACCTTGACAACTCCGAAAAAAATGACCCTCGGAAAAAAATATTCGTGCCAAATATTTGGTCCATTGACACCATGCACATTACGTAACAAATAATTTTTGCATCACAATAACCTGAAGAGATATTTAGGTGTTCTTATTTAAACGGACCACCCTGTATTTTGATGGAACTAACTGTACGTGTAACTGTGCACGACTGCATGCCAATTTTCCTACAATCCAGAATTTTTCGGTTTCCAATGGTCCCGGGATCGAGTTCTTGATTTGTTCTCGGTTTCAGCTAGAAATTGTAGCGATTTCGTTTGAGGAATGTAGATTCAGGTGCATGAAGATAGACTGTGAGTGTGTGTGTCTTACTTGGTAGCCATCGTAAGTCCACGATGCCCACTTCAGGACACAGCGTTGCTCGTCGAAGGGGAAGAACTCGACGTCGATGTCGCAGCTGCTGCGAAAGATTCCGTGACTGAGCCACACCACTTCTCCCGTGTGGCTGACGATCACGTTCGTATTGATGACCGCCGAGCTGTATTGCGGATCTGCGCTGTAAACAAAGCAGAGCATATTGGGTAATATTGGGGAGAAGAAATTGAGACCAGACTCTCTCGTACAATCGATAACTGGGACTACTTTTCAGAGTGTTTCGACTAGCAATTAACTATACAGGGTGTTCGACTACAGGTGGGAGAAAATTTAAGGGATGGTTCTCCATGACATGTTAAGTGGAAAATGAAGAATAAAAACATTGCGATTTCGGCTTGGTTATTTAGTTATTAACACTTTGCACTCTGAGTACTATTATTCAAAATATTGTTTACATTATTAAATATATTGGTATCTTATAAATAGACTCCGGATGTTATGCATTTATGGCAAAAATAAGTACGTGCAATTTAGAACAGTGAAAAAATTAGAAGACTTTAAGAGTATATTAATATATTATTTTCACTATATTAAAATTATTAGTGAAAAATATAAATTCATGTTTAGCTCCTGTGCCTTACAATTGATGCACAAACTTTTTATTTTGCATAAAGATCCGGAGTCTACTAATGAATTACTAAACATGTAAGTATTCTATGAAGTATTATATCAATTTCGTATCCACCAAATTTAATGGAAATGGAAATATTCTAGGTCGGACGAAATGTTTAACTTTCCAGTTAAAATAGCTCCGAGTGCAAAGGGTTAACAATTAAAAATCCGCCTAAAATACGGCAACCCATAACTAAATAACGAAGCCGAAATCATAATTTTTTTATTCTTCATTTTCGACTTATATTGTCATGGAGAACCCCTTAAATTTTCTCCCACCTGTAGTCGACCACCCTGTATATGCGAGTTGGATTATTCTGTCCTATCTTCGTTAAGAAATTTTCTGGGGAACTGTAAATTGTTTCCCCGCGTCAGATTTAAAATTAATTGTGCACATTATCGAAAACAACGTGCGGACTTGTTGATCTGTTTCTCACTTGTTGTACAGAATGGTGTCGGGCCTCCAAACGCGGTTGTATGGAACGCGAATCACTCGGATTCCAGCGAACTCCGAGGCGTTCCATTTCAAATGATGGTCCGTCCAGACCTGCGTGACCCAACAGTTCGTCGTGAGTATCTGGTTCTTCTCGTCCTGCGAGCAGAAATCAAACAGGTGAGAGAGATGTACTTTTCCAACGGTGCAATTAAAGACCACCCTCAGCAAAACCGATACGGACGCGCTTTTCAAACCCAACGCCCGAACCCGATATATTTTCTTTGTACCAACACGGGAGTTCGGTGAGTGCTCTCAACGTTCATCCGATACGTAAGTAGAAACAGTTGGCGATGAACAGACGCATCACCTGGCCCTTATATTACTCTGAAAGCTCCGAGATAGGTTGGGTGCCTGACAATTGCACGACGTTGAAAATCTGTTTGTCTTATGTGAAATACTTGACAAAAAATATTTAAAGTGTACGTAGAGTAAATCAGCCCTGAATAAACTGTAGGTATTAAATGTTGAGATTGTTAGATACGTGTTGGTGTTGGTGCCTGACAATTGCACGACGTTGAAAATCTGTTTGTCTTATGTGAAATACTTGACAAAAAATATTAAAAGTGTACGTAGAGTAAATCAGCCCTGAATAAACTGTAGGTATTAAATGTTGAGATTGTTAGATACGTGTTGGTGTTGGTGCCTGACAATTGCACGACGTTGAAAATCTGTTTGTCTTGTGTGAAATACTTGACAAAAAATATTAAAAGCGTACGTAGAGTAAATCAGCCCTGAATAAACTGTAGGTATTAAATGTTGAGATTGTTAGATACGTGTTGGTGTTGGTGCCGATCGATCGTCGGCGATCAGTTGGGACGATCTGGCGATCGACTACTCATCTCGCTGGTTGTCGTTATGAGCCGACGATCGATTTGTTATTAACGACTGACGTTCGTTTGTAATAAACATTAAAAACAGATTGTAATAGATTGCCAAATGATAAACATCTATTTAATAAAGCTCCTATAAAACTGAGGGGTGGATGGAGATTTTGAAGAATATTTTTGTTTCGGTCTTATTAGTGGCACATGAAAAGTCATTGTGGTGTCGACTAGTATCTTTCTCTCTCTCGAGAGAGAGAGGAAAATTTCCACAGCTGACAAATCGCCGGTTTAAATCGCGGCAACCGAAGCTCGAGGATTCACCGTTGGCGCATCACTGGGAAAGAGAATAAGTGTCTTTAGGCGAGTCGCGATGAAAATATTTGAGGTGAAAGATGATTCTCGTTAGGTACACACGAGAGATAAATCTTTCGTAGTTTCCATCGGGCTTACGTGTTCCGACGGCAATTTGTCTTGGGTATTTCCGGTTTCCCGACGCTTCACAATCCCACGAGAGAGGATCATACTACCTGTTTTTCTCTCTCTCTCTCTCTCTCTCTCTCTCTCTCTCTCCCTCTGTGTTCCTTTCCTGTCAACGGTGTCCGCGAGAGTGAAAAGAAATATATCTGTATCGTAATGAATATAAATCGATATTTAGACGAGCTTGAAACGCGGGCCGTATCGCAAACTGCCGATACTTCCGGCGAAGTGGATGTTAATGCAGGTCCAAGTAGGCTTGACCCGGATATCTCAAAAGTCTCTCTCATTCATCCGGAAAACGGAGAGAACGAAATTCTTGATTGGGAAGCTGTTCTTTTCCCCCCGGGAATTGTTTCTTTCGTATTCGTTCAATTCCGTGTGATTATTTCACTTTGTTACCGGTAGAATTTGATAGTTCCGGTGAATTGGATGTGAATGCTGTGCCCGAGTAGACTTGATTTAAATATTTTAAAAGTCTCCCGATCGCCTGGAACACGAGAAAAATAAAATTCTTCAGTACAATTTGATACTTCAAGTAAGTAGATGTTAATGCAGGTCCGATGAGTAGACTTGATTTAAATATTTCAAAAGTGTCTCCAATCTTATTTGTCAGGTGAGAGGAAAATTGTTCGTCGGAAATTGTTCAGAGATTGTCCCTTTTATTCGCGGTCTTTCGATTTCGAGATTATTTCGCTGCGATACGGCGAAATGTATTTTTCCACCCTCAAAGAGACACGGTCGCTTTCCTGCACGTCTCGGGGTTCAAAGGCTTAAGTTTCTTCTACTCGAGGAGAGAACATCGATTCACCGCGAGAGCGGGAAGCTCATTATCGAAACCGCTCGAGTACAAACGAATTTTTGATGCGACGAACACACCACCGCGCCAACATAGAGAGAAAGAGAAAGAGAGAGCCCGTGGAAACTCCGCGGGGGAATTCAGAAATTCGAACGTCGGGATTTTCTATCGAACGTCGGAATCAAACGGAACGATTCGACGACGCTGACCTCACCAATTTACTGCAATTTAACAAATTTCCATAAAGCCGTCCCTGTTACCACCTCCCTTCCTGAGAAATTGCCGCGGGAAAAAGTTGGGGCTAATAGTTCACCTGGTTTCAATCTATACGTTCTTTCGACTAATTGCATTTCATTTGCAGCTTCTTGTTCTGGAGAAATGCACTTCGGGAGACGTGTCTTGAACATTTTACAGTATAAATAGAAACAAGAATAAAAGAACGCAAACATAACATTTTCAAACCGCCTACTCAACACACTGCCATGACGAAACATTCATTAAAATTTGACCGTTTGATTTTGATAATGCTAAAGTTGTTGATCGTGAAAAAAATTGGCACCAAAGGATATTGTTGGAAACAATTCATATTATTAAACATCGTAGCGTAAACCTTAGGTATGAAACCGCTAAGATACATGAATACTACGCAACATTACTGAACCAGTAATGTTATATGATGATTTTTCTAAATAAATCCTTATGTTAATTTCACTTTATGCATTAATTACCACATACATTCAATTGTATACAATGTGGTCAAACTAATTTGAATGTCAATTTTTTAAAAAATACCACATTATTTGTTGGTATACTGGCAGATGTAGTAAGGTTACATTTATGCAGTAGGATATCTGTTTGAATTTACCGCCAAATTTGGATTTGGCCAATAGATCGATCGACGATCTGTTACATACATTTCCAAATGTCTCCACGTTTTCTCACTTCCATGTATACTGTCCGAGTAGCAACATGGTAGTCATTAAAATGTTTCTGAATTTTAAGTAAAAATTACCCTGCGACACTTAGCAAGTGAGTAAGGTTTTCGTTAATTTTATTTTTTTGGTTATTTTTCCGATGTTGTTTTCACAATATATATATATTGTATTATTCATTGTTATTTTACAGACGCAATGTTATTGTAATTCTCTTGATAATGATCTAAATGAAGATCGAAACGTTGAGAAACGATATTGTGTTAATTTGCAAATAGTGTTTAGTATTAATTGATCGAACCAATGCGCCGAAAACATTCAAATTTTGCTTTAGCAACTTACGATCGACATTGATGTAACATTTACACATAAATAGAAAATGGCTGAGGAACGTGTCGGAGCTGCAGGACAAAATAAATGAAGCATGTTAAAAAATTGTGCAGGAATTAGTTTAGAGTTGCCTCTGTGACAATAATTTAAAAATAGGGTAACTGCACCGGTGAATGAACATTTAAGAAATTGTTCAGGAAGATATTTTATTTAAAAAAAAAAATGTGAATTAAAGGAATCTCATATATGCCAAATGGCTTCCTATACTTCATTTGTCAAAAATAAATGAACACAAATAAAATGAAATTATTATTATTTGTCTTTATTAAACGTTAAATAAAAAATATAAAAAATACCAGTCAATGAACACTACATTCTAGTAATTGAACAATGATGGAAAAGCAAAAAATACAAAAATACAAAAGCGTTCATTAACTGGTGCCCGTTTATTCACTGGTGCAGTTGCCCTACTTGCATTGTCTTCAGCTTTATAAAATTATTAAGAGAAAAAGCAAATGTCTATGTAGTTCGTCGAATACTCGATCGAATACTCACGACATCGATTATGTGATGAAGAGAGAGTCCGAAAACCACTGCTAGGGGCTGCGAGGAGTTCTTGGCTGGTCGTACACCGGCGTCGTATCCATCGAGGAGGTGTTTCGTCAGTCTGTACTCGTGTTCATCGCCGAGCCCTGCACCGCAAAAGCCATCTACAATCCCTCAATCGTATTAACAAACCTGTTTCGCAGTGTTTACAAGTGTGATATGCCGGTTGGCGGAATAATTTGACACACTTCCCGAAGGAGAAGACCAAGCCAAGAGCTGTTTCGGGATAATCAAATCGATCGCGGGCTCAAACACGTCGTCGGATCGGATTACACGCGGCACAATGGTCCCCCCTCCACCGAAATCACGGATCTAATTCCGTTCGTTACATTAAAAGTATCCATTACACCATTGCGGATCAGCAGCGTTCAAGCATTCGCGGCTATTGTGCCGCAGAAACGCGAACCGAAGCCATCCCGCGGACGTACGAGAGCTAATCTTTCCCTTAGAGCACCATCTTTTCACCACAGCCTTCGAATCGCTGTTAGATAAAGGATCTCCCGATGCCACGACATCGGAAGACAATGCCGAGAATGGCCATCGTCTCTTCCGCTAATGAAACGGGGGCCGCTAGGAAATCGAGGATCTTTGATCTCGAAGAACGAAAAGCTACCCGCAAAATTCCCTCGTGAAACTATCGCGTGCCGATCTAGATGGACTACTTCCGGAACGAAAGATCTTTGTCTTCCGATAGCTGGTCCATTTTACCATTTTTCTGGACGGGGACCTTCCGGCGAAATGAATAAGCATCGATTTTTAGAGGAGCCATCGGTTCTCCTAGACGGAAACGCATTTGCATCGTATTACTGGAGCGAGTAACAATTTTTTAACATTTTTATGGATGGGCACTTTTAGCAGGAAATGCATCGAACCTCCCGAGGGTTCATTCATTTTTCTAAACCAATTTAACCCGTTTGCATCAAATTACCGAGGTGTGAAGCACTTTTTTTTACTTTTCAGTCCTTTTTACCATTTTTATGAATGGGTACCCACGGGGAAAATTAATGAGCATCAATCTTTAGGGGAGTCATCGATTTTTCCACAAAAATTGATGAGGGCATTATCTGAATAGAAGAGGGAGTATAGTAGTAGAGGCCTTGATAAGAGTCAAAAGCGACCCTCCAGATTCGACGTTGTTGCTCTAAGAAACCGTGATCATTATCCAGTCCATATACCTTCAAGAAAAGCTTCAAGTGCTACTTTATACCGGAGGGTAGATTCTAAAAGACAAGAAAAGTATCACAAACGATCCTCGAAAAAAGTAAACCACTACAACCTATCAGCGAGGTCCGTCAGCCAGTAAACACCGTAATTTCCTGAAGAAGAGGAGGTTCTAACGCGCGATACGTCTTCTAAATAGCCATCCGTCGAATGTTTCGAGGGATCCTGGCTCGGAAACGTAGGTGGTCGCGCGATCGCCGCGGTTCCAGGGAGATCTCACCCCCCAAACCCTGTTAATTCCAATCGTTAAATCTACGTCAGCGTCGCGGTATAGCGATGTGGTCGTGCCGGTGTGTAGGTGGAGGCGTTTCGATGTCCTGGTCAACCTTACAGCTTTTTCCGATGTCCTAGAAAAAAAATCGAGGCAGATAGTTGGAATTGAAAAGTATTCGGAACGAACGAGAACGTTACCAGAAAACAGTTGTAATGGATTTTTCACGGGGGGCAGAAAGGCGACGTGGGCCCGTCACCGTACCGCGGCAAGAAAATCGTTTCTCGCGTGTTCTACACCCGTGGAAATCCGCTTTCCACCACCGTGGAGATCGTTCGTTTCGAGCGAGGAGATAGAGAAAATGGCCACTTTTATCGCTCGAAAACACTCGATCGATGGCCAGAATTGAGCTGCTCTCGAGAAACAGCCGCGGAAAAACCGGTCTTCCCGCCGGATATCCCATTCGGTGGCAAACGGCGTTTTCCACCAGACTGTTCCGCATTCGGGCCAATCGGACCGCGAGCTTTTTACGCCGCCAAAAATTCCCTGGTCTTTTCCGCGAACAGCCAAATCGCGCTTCCCACGCGTCCGATTTCACTCGAGATGACAATCCACCGGAGAAAATAAAACTGCTCGACGTGTCCCCCTTTAATACTGAACGCATCGCTGTCAAATGGACCGCTTGTAACTTCGCAATTATTTGAAATTGTACAAACGCTGCCGCGGACAATGATTAAATAGAAACATCCAAGCCGAATTTAAATCAATTCAATCTTGTCTCCCCTATAAGCAGAGTTGGGCAAAAAGTAATTTCAATTACAATTACAATTACTTACCAATTCCTGTAATTTGTAGTTGCAGAAATAAAATTACCTACTACATGTAATTGTACTTTTATTTCTGCAATTACAAGTACTTGTGATGCAATTACAAGTAATTGTAATTGGTAGTTGCAATTACTTAACGCCAAAAGAGTTGAAGTTTAATAAATAATAAATATTTTGTAACATATGTTTCTTGTTTGTTCTTTTTAGACATTTCTATTGAGTAGATATCTAATTTTTTTTTTAGTGCCATTTTGGCGTTAAGTAATTACAACTACCAATTATTTGTAATTGCAGAAATAAAAGTACAATTACAATTACTTGTAATTGCAGAAATAAAAGTACAATTGCATGTAATTGTAATTGTAATTGCAATTACTTTGGCTCAACCAGTAATTGTTCTTTTAAACCACTATTTTGATGTTTTGGACCATTTTACTGTTTTCTTATTGAAAATGTAGTCCACTTTTGCTCATGTAATTGAAGATGTAATTAATTACTCATGTAATCAATTACTGCCCAACTCTGCCTATAAGGCTACACACGTATGTAGCAGTTGCTTCCAATGCTCTATAATGATAAAAAAAATTTTTTCGTCTCCTAATACGAAGAAAGTAGTAAAGGAGTAATCAGTACGATAAATTTTAACTTTGCAATTTGAGTTTAGTTAAATAAATTTGATTTTGTAAAACTCTTCAGTATGCTGGCTTGGCAATCAACGAAACGAATAATGTGCTTACTTAGTAAATTTTGTTTGAAATCGACATGGCACCGCAGTTTACCCGAATTTTTGCGTTTCACTGCTTCGCACACGAAATTAGGTATTTATTCTCGCAGAATAGTCCCCGGCGAAGTTTTCCACGGGAAATCCAGTTAGCTACATCGCTGGTTTACCGCCGCGATTCCGGACGATTGTTACACCGACACTTATTGTCGAGAACTTTACTATCCGCCGCGGGAGTAACAAGGGTACGCTAATTAATGCCGCCGATGAACGTCGTCGGAATTAGGGTGGCACGTTCGTACGGAATTTTGATGTTATAATGAATCTCTCCCGGATACGACAGCCCGTGTAGCCTGGACACGGACGTTGTCCAAATAAAATATTTAAAAATGTTAGAAAATGTTTAAATTGTTTCCGCTGTTATGAGAAAATCGATATGAAGACTCGGAAATTAATATAGTTAAAATTGCACGTAGAGTTCGTTAAAGCAATCTCTTCGACAAACAATCGTGTTCGTTAAATTTTATGTAAACATAACGATTTTACGAAGTAATTATGGATGCTGTTCCAGAGTTCGCGCGAACTTTTTGGAATGTTTCGAAACACAACGCAGGAAAAACGGTATGAAAGCAGTCCGATGGCCAAAGGAAGATGGCCGGATACAGTCGGGGCCACTAAAAGCACGAGTTTGACAACGGGCTCGGCTCTGGAGTGTCCCTGAACCCGGTTGCATTCGGAATGCAACGCCGGGGACCTCTGAATCGGCCATCGATGCGATCGATGAAACGACACGCGGCCGAAATGCACAACGCTCTTCATTCTTGCGGGGCTCGGAGGCGGCTGTCGCATAAACGCGCGATCAGGCTCTCTTTCATCCTCGAAAGCTCTCGGGAAAGCTATCCAACCGCGGAATAGAGAGAGAGCGCTGCCGTGTTCCCCGCGTAGAATCGAAATATCTGTCGGATTTGTAGCCGAGACGAGAATCCCGAGGATCCTAATGGCGTCTCCCGTGTTCCCGAATGATATTTCTTTCTACGCTGCTTTTAACGGAACTTCCGCGTTTGATCCGCGCGAACGGAACCAGTTTTTTGTACGCTGGCTTTATCGCGGCTTGTTTCTTCCACATTTCGACTACCGCGGTTCGTCTCTCACCGGAGGAAATGCGTTTTAGATGAGGAGTTGATGAGGTAAATTGGAAGACAGAGGAGAGAATGATTCCAGGTGACGGGGTCCTTAGCATGAGTCTTGTCTTCTGTGGCAAAGGAAAACGGTCTGAAAAATGGGAAAAATTAGATAAAAATTTGGATAATATTCGCTGGATAAGGTTGGGGTATATCTACTCACCTTAGATGGGCTCCTTTCACCGTTAACATTTTTTATTAGATCCTATAATTACTCTACAAAGCCTGCGATTTTTTTATAGACCTCACAATTTTTCTGTCAAGCCTACAAATTTCCTGCTACAATTTCCAAAGTGTCTACAATTCCTATAATTACTCTACAAAGCCTGAGATTTTTTTATAGGCCTCACAATTTTTCTGTGAAGCCTACAAATTCCCGCTACAATTTCCAAAGTGTCTACAATTTTTCTAGGAAATCTACAACCTCGTAGGTCCTACAAATTTTTTGGTGAAGCTCCTATAATTTTTCCACGAAGCCTACAAACTTCCTGGACCCTATTAATCTTTCCCTGAGTATCCACAATTTTTCCACGAAGCGCTACAAATTTCTTAATAAACCCAGAAACGTTCGTAGGCTCTGCAGTTTGCGTTGATGCTTGTTACTTTTGCTTGTTACTTTGGCCTTGAAAGTTCGCAGTCGCCTAAAATCGCAACGGCCCCTAGAGACAGCTTAATCCGTCTAATGGAGACGAGTAGCTAAGGATGTTTAACTTTCTCCGAAGTTTTGAAGTAACCCGGGTTCGAAACTCGGGGATCTTCCGGCGATCGGTAATTCCCCCGTTTAACCGATAATTTCACCGTACCGGCGTAAACAAACAAATCGATCCGCCGGGCTCGACGCACTCCCCGAAACGGAGAGTTCGACAATTTCTGAGAGCGAGTATGCAAATCCTGACGATGTACCGGTCGCGAATTAGCGGTAAGGATTCGAGACGGCTCTCTCGTCCTCGATGCTACGTCTGCAAACGTTTACACCGAACGGCCAAGGTAAACGTTCGATAACAAACTTCTGTGACCCTTATCGAACACCCGAGTACTGTCCAACCTGTCCAGGATCTTCGTAATTCCTTCAAGAGAATATAACAATATCCTTAAAAACTTGACCTATTCATTTTAATCATAAATCCAGTCTAGCAATGAATAAAAATATGTAGAACTTCAACGAGTACAATTTTACGAAAAGTGGACTCGTATGGCTTTTGTACGAAGGTTCTCAAATAATTATCTCTTGCAGGACCATCAGAGATAGCCTCAATAAAGCTACAATATTTATATCAATGATAGTAAGCCTCAATAGCCTAATTAGATTCGAAGCCTTAAATTTTATAAGAATTCGCAATATAAAGAAACGCAATCCTTTCAATACTTCACCGAAGCAACATCAATCTTCCACTCGCAAGACGCTCACAAAACTGTCCCAAGAAAGTTCTCTACATTTCTGTAATTAAACTCCGAGTCCGCACTTTTGCGAACACCTTCCAATAAAAAGAAGCGCAATAGTAATAACGTCACCCAAACTAATCTTCCTGTTCCAGAAGCTTGTAACTAAAGCGACTCCAAGGATTGATGATCCCGGGTGTATTACGGTGCTACATCGTTACGCGAGTGTACACACCGATATTTGCATTGTACCAGAAGGCTTTTACTCTTCCCGTGTAGTTCGATACTCGCGAATTAGCGACAGGCAATTATGTTTCATAAAGCAGAGATTAAAAAGAGGTTTGCTCGCAGGAAAATATTCATGAGCGACTGGGAATCGTCGAATATGTAAAAGATTATCACGAGGGCTGGGGATCGAAGGACTAATCCGAGGGTCTACCCACCGGTATCCGTTCGCAGGCGGGAAAATTTTCGAAGGCGGAGAAACTCAATTCGTCGCTCACGAAGTCACTGGCTGCGGAAATCCTGCCTCGAGAAATCCAGTTACCGAATAGACAGAAGAAATTGGCCTTAATCGTCGCTAGGCCGGCGTCCTTAATCAACGTTTACCTCTCCTCGACGATCGCTAATTCGATCTTGGATATGCATCGAATCTCGTAACCGATCGCAGATTGAAACCTCTCGCTAACGACTCTTATCTCGTTCAAACCAAATTAACTCATTGCACTACAACTTTCTTTACATTTCTACATCTACAATGCAAATCGAACTACTTGCAACGGATTCGTCTAATCGAGACGTTTAGAGCGGTACGTGGACAGATATGTACACTGACAAACAAATGGAGAAACACTCCTGCGACGAGTAAATCTGTAACAATATTAGCTGACTGTAATTTTTAGCTTCTTTTCTAAATTCGATATTTAATCAATATTAGCTCACTGAGATTTTTAACTTGCACTTCCTTGGCGCCACGATGACAATACTATTATTTTTATACACATCCGAATAAAACACACTAACGAAAGGAATAAAAGTAAATCAATTCACAAACATTTTCAATCTTCTTGGGAGAAGATTTTTAGCTTGCTACATTGCTAAAAATGCTGAGAATAATTGTCGATTGAGTACTAGTTAATAAACCGAAGCAATATAAATTAATACAGTGGGTTATCTCAATTTTAGCTATTTCACCACAGTGTCTCTCCAAATACCCTCTATTTACGCTTTCATTGAATTAACGAATTATGTCTAAAAAGAAAAAAAGCCGAAGAAAAATTGCAGTGAAACCAGCGGTCAAAATAGAATGTTGAAACACGAATGAATGGTTGGACGGAAAACAAGAAGGGGTTGGGAAACGCGAGGGATGAAGACTCACCGCAACCGAAAGTGATGGCCAAAACTCCGTAATGAAAGAACAGGGCCAAAGGCGACATGGAATTGATGGACCACTTAAACGCGAGACCGCCTGTCCTCGACTGGTGTCCGATGCTTTTCAACCACCGTGCAATTTCGACCCTGAATCCCGCGCTACCCCTACCCCTACGCGTCCATTCCCAAGGAAATTCGCGCAGGCGTTTCAAACAATACAGACACGAATGTTAAACAAACTAACCGGTTCCCGTCCCTCTTCTGTCACCTATCCTGTTCGTTCGATACTTTACCAATCGAGACGCAATTAACCGCAACAATGGTAATTAACCTGGCCGCGGTCCGCTGTGAAATATTTGATATTCTTTTCAAACAAACACCTCGAATATATAATTCGGGAACCGTCTTCAATATTTATACTATAAACAAAAATTATCATTATTCTTTTTCGTAGATATATAATCAATAGTCCTATAAAAAAATGTTTAAACAAAAATTGTACGGTATAAAGGCTCATATAATGTCGTACAAATTATTTTCTGTAGATCGAGTGGTGCGCATGATTTTTAAGGCAATATATTATACTACGAAAAACAAATATACGATTCAACGAAAAAAATTGATTTGCCTTTAAAATTCTCTCCCACTATCGAGCCTGTAAAAAAATAATCTACACCACATGATGCATCACACTTTTATACCAGACAACTTTTGCCTAAACATATAATTCAAGTTACAAGACCTAAAGGTGCGAACACACTGGCAAGTAACTTGTGACATTTTTTGTGAAAGCGACCAGCAAGTTGATCTCACTTGTGATGGTTGCTCTCAAAGAGCGAAACAATATATTTATAATATTTGCAAAGAAGCGTACACGCTTCTGCAAGTTGCTCTCGCAAGAAAATGTTACTTGCTAATGTATTAGCAATTAGCACCTTTACAGCTTGAACCTTGCTGGTATTCCTCTGTTTCGACATTCTCCTGTCGCCGTACAAAATCTAAATTGACAAGTGACCCCGCGTTCTTCCTCCAGGCTCGTAAAATTTCCTGCAAATCGTGAGTCGCGAGCGTCTGTATCAAGTCGAGGATCCCCTTGGCGATTCTTGATGACTCCAGTGCAATGACATCGCTCGTCCCCGACTCTGTAAAATGGACGCAAAAACTAGTCAATGTATAAAGTGCGAGGGGGATGTGGTTGTGGACACTGGCCACTGTCCGAAGTGCTCGACCTCGCTGAGGTTCTTGAAGAAATCGGGACCGGTGTTGGTGAACTCGCGACCAGGGTCCGCGAAAGCGCCTGCGAAGGCCCCGGAGACGGGATACGCTATGCAGATCGTCTCCATAGGAGTTAGACCTGACAATGTCTACGAGGTTCTTCGACAAATCACGAAACTAATCATTAACCCTTTGCACTTGAATTTCTCCTCTCAGACATCACTAAAATGACTGTATTATAATTCAAAACAATTCCTATTATACATTCCTAAATGGCTTAATAACCTGTTAAACTTCCAAGTGTGATACGAGTAAATACACTCCAATAACTACACGATTAACAAAAATATTCTGTACAAGATGAAATGTTCGGATTCTAGAGTACAAACAGCTTCGAGTGCAAAGGCTTAATTAACTCGCAAGGGTTAAATGACTGGGAACATTGATACAGTCACAGCCTACTCTAGTGCTAGCCATGCTGAAGGATGTGGCAACACAGTGAGAGTCCTATATATATATATATATATAGATTATAGATACAATAGGACTCTCACTGTGTTGCCACATCCTTCAGCATGGCTAGCACTAGAGTAGGCTGTGATACAGTCTATTTCCTCGCAGGCGAGGATGTTCCTAGCACCAGAGTTGGACATGTCCTCGATCAAGATCACAGTGAAGGGCAGCAACCTTCGCGTGAACGCGTGCAAGCCGCTGAACAACCAACTGGCGATCCAACTACCGGAGATCAGCGAGAAATCCGTCCTCGGTGACCTAGTTAAACGGACCATGAAGCACGGTGAGAACCTGCTGATCCCGGACGATATAGACGGCGAGAAGGTCCGCGCTGTCGTGGACAACAAGCACAGGATGCTGGTTCTCACAGCGCCTCCGCTAAAACCGAGTAAAATTAGGAGAAAGCTGATCGCGAAGAGCTGAGGACTTAACGATTTCGCGTGAAGCTGTCGATGATCGAGAGACGAGAGAACAACCGATGATCGCTCGCTGTCAATTCCACAGGCCTCGAAATTCGACATGGTTTATCTTTAACAGATTCTTTTCTTATGTAAATCCGAATCGGTTGTTATGGACAATTTGCCACCGCACTGTCTCGAGAATGCGACCACCCTGAAGCAGAACGATTACATCAACTTCGACATGGTGTCGGACGGGATTAAGACGGGCCTTCAGTTCTACAAGGCTCCGAACTTTTACATCATTGACAATAAAGAGTGCTACGCTGTACGTTTGGCTTGTAATTATTTTTCGCTACCGCCGTGATTGAATACGGTTGTTCACTAAATGCAAACGAGAACCCGAAGATTGAGGGTTCTCGAAAATGTCGGGATTCCCGAGAATATTCGAAACTCCTGAGCATATTCGGGTTCTCCAATGTATAGGGATTCTCTATTGTTCTTTAATTACAGACGGAGATGAAGATAGAAGGTCTGAAGGTGGGTGCTGTTACCCTGGCCACCGAGAACACGTTGAACATAAAATTGCACAGTTTGCAGGACTGGTCGCACGTCCGGAACCTGAACTTTCAGATGCCCGAGGAGGCGTACGCGAAGAAAGTGTCGGTGGAGGTGCTCAACGACAAGATCTTCGTGCGCGCTCCGCTTAGGAAAAAATAGATGATGGGTGATGATGGTGTGCGTGCGCATATGTCCTCGTCGCAGGTAGTAGAGATCAATTACAAGGCCACACGGTCCTACAGTTGTCTTCCCATCTTTTATTCAGAACAAATAAAGCTCGTGGGTCAACAACTCGTTGTCGATAAAAACTCTTCACTTCTTGGGCTCTGCGGGCTTCGCAGCCGCCTTGGGGGCTTTTGCTGGCTTAGCCTCGGGCGCTGCTGCTGCTGCTGCTGGCTTCTTCGCGGACTTCGGCTTCGGCTTCTTCACCGACTTCGAGGCCACCAGCTGTTTCCTGCGCCTCGTCTGCAGATTCTTCGACATCATGGCGGGGTGGTTCTTTGGAAGCTTTATCTACGTGTAGAAAATTTTCATGTTAATGTGATCTTGCTTGGGAGGTAGTCTGCGTGTGCCTCGCAAGAAATCCCGTGAAAGGAATGCGGAGCCAATTGAGTCAAAGAACAAAGACTTCTTGCGAGAGACACGGACAGTAGGCAGTTGGAGATGATACTTACACCACGCTTCTCGGCCAGGATAACATCCCTCTCTTGTTGGCGTTTCTTCGCTTGCAGAATCGCAGCGCGTTTCAGTACAGCGGCGTACGGGTTCAGACGCAACATTGCACGAGTGTTGGACAGTGGGTTCAATTTCTTCACGCTGCGCACCACCCTCTTCCTATAATTCAAAATTATACATTGTTATTTTTCATGTGGTATACGTATGCTATTAGCTACAATAAAATGGCAAAGATAATCAGTATTGGAAGAAATGATCACTGTCAGTCAGTAACACGGACCAAATAATCTCATCATGAATAGATCTGTTTGAAATGCATGCAGAGCATTTTTATTTTGCAAAAAGATTCGCAGTCTTGTTATTAAGAGCTCTAAATCAGCGATAAATTGGTCAAAATATGACACAGCGTAAGGTACGTGCCTTGGTGCTCTCAGAACTTTGCGAATCTCGTCGGATTTCAGGAGTCTCGACAGATCTGTGTTTGCCATCTTGGGGAATGGCAGGTTGTAATCAGCTTTCAGTTTCGATTCCTTGCGCCAGGTTCCGTAAAGAGCATCCAGCTTGTCGAATGCGGACTTCGTCCAGATTACGAAGCGTCCAACATGGCCACCGGGTGCTAGTTTCAAAAGGTTCACTTTATTGATGTTCATAAGGTCTATGCCAGGAATGTTACGGAACGCCTTGCGAATACCCTAATAACAAACAGGTTATTAGCGAAGGGAATCATAAAATGAAATATTTTCTTCTATATTCAATTCGTACCTTGTCTTCACCGTACACGATCAAAGGTCCACGACGCTGGATGCGTCTACGGTTACGCATCTTACCCTTACCAGCGCGGAAACGTTGCGATTTGTATACCTATAAATAAAAGAACAATTAATGTCTTCTACATCCACGTAGAAAATTCATTGCATTTTTGTTTGGCCATCGATACCCCATTCTAGCGATTAAACTAGCTAGTCAAGAACGCCTGACAACCATGTTTCTCTAGCACCTGATGGAGCATCTGAGTTAATTGTGTCTTAACAAAGATGCGGACATTCTACAGTGCATACACAAGCACAACTATATATCGATACCCACCTTTTGGATGTCATTCCACGCCTTCATGCGTCTCAAGAAAATAACGGCCTGCTTGGTCTTATTATACTCTTGGATTTTGTCAGAAACTACTAGGGGGAACTCAGGAACTTCTTGGATCATGTGACCTGCCAAAAAAATAGTAGCATAAAAGTGCTATTCTAGTTCAAGAAAACGTGATTGAACATTTTGCTCAAATCTTCAGTAAAATGCTATGAATAATCAGTGAACAATCAGCAACACGGACCAGCAAATCATCACGAAAGCAAAATTAATCGATTAAACTAGTTGACGCTGTAATTTGGTGCTTACCCTTGGATTGTACAAGAGCTGGGACACCAGACGCGGCAATAGCGGAAACCAGAGCGTATCTCTTCTGGTTAACATTGATTTTACGGTGCCAACGTCTCCAGGGTTTGGTTGGGGCGAACATACGACCGCCTCTACACATGTTACCGAAGGCACCCTGACCGGAGCGGTGAGTACCACCTCCACGGACACGAGGGATACGTGCTACGGCACGTCCTGTACCCCATGATTCGGCGGAAGTCTGGTGACCTGACAAAAGAAACCTATATTTAATAATGGTGCTATTAGTTTTGTAAAAAGAAAAATAACCTTTCTTGTTGTATTTTAATAAGAAATTTGGCACGAACTTTTGTACTGATCTAATATATTATTTCAATTTGTTAACGGATCACTCACCAGCTTCCTTAGACACGCAATACGGTTGTCTGCTGTTCTTTGAGACTTGTTGGTGAACGAAGTTCACGATATCTGGTCGAATCGGTGCTTTGAACACGGCCGGCAGGGAAATTGTATCTCCCGAGGCCTCATTTTTGTCGGTGTAGACCGTAACAAGCGGTCGCGCCGTTGATAACGACTGGAAAAATATAAAACAATAATTAAACACAAATTACACACGTCCATAACAGCGGTGAAATATTAAAATACTATACGGCAAATATTATTGTGACCAGAGTCGGAAGAAGTCAGTGACACGGCACATGGCGGACGGAAGAACCGAAATCATCAAATCGAATATCAACAAAACTTCGAGTAAGCATCAAATAACATAATTATAACGAGTAATGAGGCATACAAAATATAGTAATTTATAAGTAGCTATAGAATATGCATTAATGTCGAGCTAGAGCAGTTTATATGATTTATTATTGGGCCATGAATTATCACACGTGGTCAACAATGCGGCGGACACTACGATTCCACGTTTATACAAAAAATTCCGTGGAGCCGTGATCTTTTTCACGCGAAAATTATAGTGATGGATAAAGCAACATTAAAATTAAATTAAATGCAATGCTCCTTACCATTTCACGTTCTTTTTAAAACTATTCACGCATCAGTCACACACTAACCAGGCAGCTCGCACGCCTTACCTGGTCGTAAAGGAAGAAGGACGCGAGCGGAAACGACACAGCAAGACTCGCGCATGCGCAGAACGGAGGCTGTTTTAAAGTACCGTTCACAGGCGTGCGTTAAGTCGAATTTCCATTTCTATCAAATAAATAGAAACAATTATTATGGTATATAATATAAAAACTGAAATTATGAATTCGTCGCCCTTAATAGTGAAAATCAAATAATTTGGTTAAAGTCCCATAAAAAATAATGAAAAATAAAGAAGTTTCGCAATTGGATTAGTAGACGTTCACATCGATATACCCAACCTGTACCGGATTAGACGGCATGTTTACACCTGTTTATACTTTATACCGTGGGGTATGCCCCGCAGTGAAGGAGATATTCGTTTTTCTTAGATCGAATATTTACTGTAATTAACTATATAAATGGTCACAGATTTAAGATTAGTACTAAGATTAGCCTACTACACTAATCTGTGCTAGTCTACTCCTTTATCTCGTTTGTATCTGTACTGTTTGCCAGATTTCCTGCTGCATCGGTAACATTCGTCTACCAGTTTGAGGAGTTTGCCGCTACGTGGAATGTTGCTAAATTTCGATTTTAGCGCATTTTTACCAACAATTGCATGTGCATTATCATCTAAAGATATTCTGTGTTCATCTCATAATACAAAAGAATAGCATACAGCGTCCCCAGATGGCAGAACAAATCCAATTGTAGTCCAGAAATATCAATATTTCCAAGATAACTGGACAAGTGTAACCTCCCTTCTGTACATTACAAATGAACAACAAATTAATTAATAAACTATTAAACGAAATTCTCTTAATTCGTTTTGAAATATATAACGATCTTTAGCAGCTGGATGATAAATAATTTGACGATTAAAGAATCGATCATGTCAATGCACCGGAAGTGACTGAAATTTAGAGGGAAAACGATATCTGTTCCGCGAAAGTTAACAATAATGTTAATTTGCTTACAGTATTTGCATTTATTTCGACGGAATATGTAAATAAAATTATAGCGATACATAGCCTGGATGATAAACGGTTTATCAGTGTACAATAGCCAGCATAATCGCTTGGAACGTGCCGTTGGCTCGGCATGAATCCGCAAAGAATGGTATCGCCATTTTGAAGCGTTCAAACACCCGTGGCGGCATTATGTTCCGACGTGTCATCAGTAAATATGTTTCCCAGATCGAAATAAAAGAATGTAAATGCATTGATCGGCTCGAAAAATTTGTTTAAATATTTTAGTAGACTCCGCGAAATAAACTTACATGGAATTTTAAGGAGAAATTCGTCTTGTAACGAACCTGCCAGATTGGCTACAGCTAGCGCCAAAAGTATTTACGTCAGCGAGGCCGAGTGGTTCGGCTGGACACGTTAGATGATAAAATCGTGAAAGGCGCTTCCTGAGAAACATTTTCTTCGTGAAAAACTAACACGATTTTGTGAATACAGTAACCGTCTAGGACGTACGGTTAAAGAGTTATGAATTTTCAAAACATCATTTCTCGCAGGTATCCTTCTGAACGTGTTGGACGTTACTGTACCACCGAAGCGAGGAAGAAACCGAGTGGTCGCTTCGACAGTTGCAGCCTATTAAAATATCGCACTGATTGGATACAATTATATATGAATGTATCAATTTTTAGATATGATAACAGCATGTTTGCTACTCGTACACTCCGAGTACGTTTCGCCAGCTATGAAATCACAAGCCGTTCTATTCCATGACGTATACATGATCCCAGGTCCCGTAAACAGAACGGTGCAATTGTGATAGGCAAAGATAATGAAGTTGATGATGTAGATGATACAGAAAAAACTAGAGCATAAAAAAAGACTTTGATCCCCGATGGCAATAGGACTCGATGATCGCGTAAAAGCGATACGAACCCGGGATCGCCATCTGAAAATTTAATAAACCAATACTTTTTTTTTTGGCATATCTGTAAAATGTATACTGATTGTCATATGATGAGACTATATGCCCGACGCTGCGAATCCCGGAGTGGTCGCTTTGTACAGTCAGCCGCGATAAAATCGTCGGAAGGATCCCGATTAATTCTCGTTCGATCCGTTAAATCGCAATATTACGCATGGGGCGTCATGAGAAACTTGTAGAGAAAAAAAAACTGGCCCGATTTGGTGTATATTATATCCCAGTTAAACGTCGTGCAACGACGTTATGGATTATTGAAAATGTATTTTCTGGAAGAAACGAGACTAGGTAAATGAACCGACTGTACCGTAGACGCCACCGGCAGCCACGAGCGGTCGCTTGCGGTACACTCATAATCAAAACGATCCGGCTAACGTGTTGGCGGAACGTCGTAATACGATCGTTCGATCGCAAAATTACGGGCGGGGCGTCATGAGAAACTTGTAGCTTGGAAAAAACTAACACGATTTGGTGTATATAGTATTCGTTTTTACGGGACCGTTTACGAGTTATCCGTTTTCGAATATTCTGGTAAGCGCGGCGTATCGACTAGGTTTCATCGGTGACTGTACCAACGGACGCTACACAGGAGTCCGCAGCCGGCGTAGGTTCAGTTAGCAGCAGTACGCACAGCAAGAAGTACGACCATGGCTGATATCTCGAACGAAGAACTTCGCAAGGAGATCACCGGTAAGTCGGAATATCCTTCGATTTACTTGTCTACGGTGTTCTATTATTGGAAAATCGTGCTTCTAATTATACGTGCCGCGATTTATCCGTGGATTAGTGACTAGAAATACGTAGGAAATCGGGCTCTTTGCTCTTGCGATACCTAGAGTTTAGCGCGCACGTATGCGACGAAGTGGCGTGCCCCACGCCGGCCATTACAACCGCGATACGATACTCGTATATCCACGTACGAGCAGCTTTATCGGGCCGATTAATCGCGAAACGGTTCAGTGTAACTCGTCCTCGGATTTTTCAGAAAATTTTTCACCGCCTACGAAATTTTCGGGTTTTCCCTCGGTTTTCTTCGAGGCGAACGATTTTACTACGTCTCCTCGACCATAGTGTACGTTGCATGACGCGGCTGGCCTGCGGTGGCGCGCGCCAGAAGCCATCGCATGCTTCGTATCTCTGATTCATTTTCGCTTCTGTTCGAAGGCATTTGCGACGCCGATCTACGGGGACAGAAACGCAGTTCCGTTTTCCACGATATTTCCGCGCATTCGATTCTTAGTTTTTCCGTTTCCCCGGGACGAATATAGCTTCGTTCCGACGGTTGAAAGCGTACGTTACGCTCGCGGCCACTGCGAACGTTGTTCCCTCAGAATGTTCGTTGGCACATGAGGATTTTCCCGCCGTTATGCACGCTCGTCGTCGACGCGATTTTATCGTCGAAGGTTCTACCGAGTCTCTGCCCGTTCATTTTGTTGTCTACCGTGCGGTTTCTACGCGGTATTTAAACGAATCGTTCCGATCCAGGTCGAGTCTTTGCCTATAACGCGCCGCGGAGTTTTGCCAATTTTCCGACTTTCGACTAGCCGATGCGACCGAATCGATCGGCCGATGCAAAGCAGGCAATTTCCCGAGCGAAATCGACGCGTAGCATTGTCTCCGGGAAGCTTACTTTCAGAAATCCGATTCCGAACGATATTCCGGGTAATCGGTAACCGGCGCCGAACGACGGCAGCCATTTCTGCTCAGTATTTACTAGCCGCTTGACGCGGGAAACCATATTACCCTAGATTTTTCCCCCGTACAGCTGCACCGCAATTTCCTGTTTTTTTCTTTTTAAAATCGTTCTTCGGCTTTAATCATTTGTTTGCGGTTCGATGATAGTTAATTAAATTGGTAGGAATCTGAAATGAACCTTGGAAAGGTACTCCGAGTGTTACATAGATGCATACTATAGAATATTTTTTAGGTACGTAGTTTAAGACTACGTAATCACAATGTTCAAAGAGAATGTTCGTATTATGATGTTAGTATTCAGAAAATTTTTTGTTGTGTAATAACCTGTCAAGTTGACATGACTTTATTTACATACGACATGTTTTTTCTGTTCGCAGCTATCCTTAAGGATGCCGACCTCACAACAATGTCTGCCAAAAAAGTCAGGCTACAGATTGAGGGAAAATTGGACATAGATCTCACAGAAAGGTAACGGTCTTTTCGAGCAATTATATATTTTTCTAGGAAATTATGGACAATCAGTGGATGCAACAGGCACTCTTAGAATCTCAATGATTCAAGAGTGAGTTCTACTGTGTCCTAGAGAAAACGAAGGATCTCTGCGTGGTAATGCTTCCGATGGCTGCCACCTCGTTCCTCTTTCGACATTTTAAGCTGGGTTTATAAAAAGTATTTTTCCAATTGACTTTTATTGGAACATGAGTGGAAATAATTCTTGAACGAAACTCTAATACAAATTAGGACCTTGAATATCTCAGAAATCAAGTGAATAAACGAACAATTTTCCAAATGAAAATAAAAATTGTTCTTTTACTCTCATGGTCCCAAAGATGTTCAAGGTGTCAATTCGCAGAGCATCGTGTATAAAGAATATTTTCCTGAAGTGTGACAATGAAGCTGAAAATATTTTTTATGGACACAGCCTAAACTGAAAAATATAATAGAGTTCAATTTACTCTTCAATACTTGCACCCAATTTTAATGAAAATACTCCAAACGCAGGAAGAAGGAAGTAGACAGTCTAGTCATGGAGTGCTTACAAGAGAAACATGACGGAGCGAAGAAGAAGAGGAAGACTGCCAGCGAAGAGTCTGAGGATGGTGAGGAAGAGGAGGAAGGTTCCGAGGAGGAGGAGGAAGAGGAGGAAAAAAAGCCAGCCAAAAGAAGTCCCGCGAAAAAGCCGTTGAGCAAGCGCAAGAAGGGGTCATCAGATGATGAGGAGAGTGCCAGCGACGACGACGCGAGCGATGAGGAATATAGTCCAAAGAAACCAAAAGCTACGCCCAAGAAGGGTATGTATGCCAAAATATTGTGAAGATGCATAATGCTGTCTATACATTTTTATACCATGTTCTCATAATTAATTGTCTGTTGTTGTGCAGGTAAGCCTGGAAAGAAGGGAAAGAAGAAGGGCAGCGATAGCGACAGTGACGAAGATTGGGGCAAGAACAAGAAAGCCCAAGGTGGTGGTGGTGGTGGCGGTGGGAAGAAAGGTGGTGGCGGTGCAGGTAAGGGTGGCTACACTCGTGCCATTACACTGTCCCCAGAACTTGCTGCTGTCGTTGGCGCAGAGCAGATGGCACGACACGAGGTCGTCAAGAAGATTTGGAGCATCATCAAGGAAAGAGACCTTTATGTAAGTATCAGAGGAACGAGCCGTTCCATGTTAAATCACATAGAAATCGCCATGTTCTTGTTATATTGTCTTATTAAATACCACAACATATCCAAATTTCATCAAAGTCTTGCAAATATTTCGTGTGGAAAATTCTCCACGACTTGAAAAAGTGACTAGATAGTTAACTGTTGGCGCTGTGTTTGCAGGATCCCAAGAACAAGCAGTTCGCAATCTGCGACGACGAGCTGTTGACGGTAATCGGCGTAAAACGTTTCAGAACTTTCGGTATGATGAAATACCTCAAAAATCACTTTGTAGATTAAATCATCCCTGAGCCACAATCTCCGACAGGTTATAAAACATTGTATAACATATTCCAAGATGCGAATCGCGTCTCTCCATCTTTCTCACACGAAACATACATAAAGTACATATACATACGAACACACAGAACATATTTGCGACTTAAGACTTTAGCCATGTTTACACCGTTTTCCGATGCACTCTGTTTGTCCATGGTTAGTCGCTTCCTCTCACGATACGTTTGCAAACGTAGCATCTTAAGTTATGGGCATTATTTAAAACAAAAAACTAAGAAAAGTAAGCAAAGTAAAATTAACGGCGCCGTGTAACATCGCTCGAGGTGACCGAGAATATCTTATTGCAAAATGATGACCCACGGAGTTTCGAGGATTTGGGTGAAATTCGGTTAGAAACGCCGGATGAGAGAGAAATGGGGGGAAGAGACGGTACCATGGACGGTCGGATGATTTTCGAATTGTGGGGGAAACATCAAAGTGTGGCCGATAGTCAGTAAGCTGGTTTTAAGTCTATATTCAGGATTAAATATTTTATCGTTTGTTTGGCGGTTCTCGTGAACCGCCCATTCCCGCCAAGCGTGAAAATACGGTGTGCCGATCAGTGGCAGCGAAGTCAAAGCAGCAACTATGGTCGGAATGATTTTTAAGGACGGTCGTTTATCAATTTTTATCGCTTGACATTTTGTTTATGAACGATCGGCAAGCCTACATGCTATTGATATAACCGAACATTTTTCCGAAGACTCTTCTATTATTGCATTTGCGTTTCTCCGCTTCAGAGAAAAAAACTATCCGTTCCCTCGTGTAAAGCTGCCGCCAATGAATCACACGATATTTTCATTCGTTTCGTTTTTAAACATTGATTATACATTTCGACAAAAAAGGATATGTAACACAGAGAGTAAAGAGAAAAAAAGAAACGGGCAAGTGATTCTGTTGACCAACGAGCGAGAGAGAGAAAGAGAGAGGGGAATGAAATTAGAAAGGGAAAAAAACGTGCGGTAAAAATAAAGAGAAAAACAACAACACGTTGCGACAAAAAGAAATCAATATTCTGTACCTCTTCTGTATAATAGCTACATTATACACTGAAATTATTACTAAGCGAAATTTAATTGTATTATCGTGTAATTACTAATTATTGTCGTAATATAGGTTTCTTGGTGTAAAAAATTGACCTAACTCTTAAGATGTAATGGTAAAAAGCGATGTATTCAGTGGAAGGTACGATAATGTATGCATATTAAAAAACTGAAAATGAAACGTCATACAGTATGCGCAGCCATTGCGCAGAAACGTTGAAGTGTAGAAAATAAGATAGGCTCATATGGCGCGAGGTACGGAATTGATCCTGGCCGCAGATAGAAAGAGACACACCCTTACGCCTCGACGTGTAACTCAAACAAAAACAAAAAAGTAAACACCGTAAAGAATTCGTGCGTTTTTTTGGAATCGAAATTGACGATTGCTGGCCTAACTTGACTCTGGAGAAAGCCAAAAAAAAAAAGTATAAGTAGAGAGATAAAAATCATTGCAAACACTCGACGAATAGATCGAGGGAAAAATACTACGCGGAGTATGGGTGATAAGTATAACACGCGTATTACACACGGAATGACAAATTCTAATAGCAGTTTGTTTTTTTTTTTAATGGAAAAAGATGTGCGGTTTGTGCCCTGATATTCCGTGAATGTATTTGAGATCGTCATTAAAAGATATTGCTTTCATTTTTTTTAACATTGTCCTCTGTACATTTATTCCTCTGCGAGATCATCATCATCATTATATCCTAAAACTATAGTGTTTAAGGTAGATTTCGGAGGGTTCAGAGGTGTTCGAGATCGTTTTCGAGGAAAGAGAGAACGTGCTGATTGTCGTCCCGTCTGCCACGTAGCCCGAAGATGTATGTCAGGAGCTTCTTCGTGTTCATGTAGTTGTCTCTTCTCGTCTGCACCTCTTTGTCTCGGGCTGGTGCAGCTTGCACGTACACACCGTATCGGAAGTTCGACTTATCTGTTTGCGTACTACGTGTGACGCATTGGCTCACGCTCGCCTGAAAGAAACCAGAGAGACTAGCATTCGCTATTATATCCGATGTAGAAAAACCGTCGCTCACCAGACACAACGCTTTTCTTCTCAGCTCCCACACGTTCGACGAATAATCTTTGTCAATGCAAGGCGGCAGGATGTGAAGGTCCGTTTGAACCGACTGCGATTGCTGCTGCTTCAGCTGGTCCCCTTCACCCGACAGCCTAATCGATTATACTTTTACTTTTACGATCGGTAGATACTCAATAGTTCTTTCAAAACACTGTACAATTTTGCTAGAGCGACAGATTTGATAAGCAATGGATGATTGTTATAGACTTTGTCAGGTGAAACATCACCGCTTAGGGCCTAGCAAAACTTCAACTCTTCAGGATCTTATAAAATACTGAGCATATAGTTTATTCTTCCAAAAGCTAGACCTTTACTCACAGCTTCTCTGCTTTCAGAGCCTGAATATCCTCGAGCACCTGGAACAGGTAGACGTACTCGGGATGCCGTCGTACAAAATCGAGAGCCTGGTAGATGCACCTATATGAACGACGAGATTCACCGCAGATTAATTTGATCTACGATTTGATCTACGAGGAAGCTATACCTGTCCGGATCGTTCCCAAATTGTTCAGCGGCCTTCTTCGAGCTGAACACATAGTATTTCCCTTTCCACTTGGCCACCCCATTGTTCGGATTTCCCGGGATCAGCGCTCCTTCCACGAAAATGAACGTCCACGCGCAAAATCCTAGGAACTGAGACACCGAGCGAATTAATTAACCTAGGGGTGCACAACTGGTTCAACCCCTGTTTACTCCCACCACTATAGCTCTCTATCTTTCTCTCTGCAAACATTGATTTCGCTGTTTCGTGTGTTGATCTCACCTCGAGATTTATATTCTCGAAGTCCTTGGTGGTGTCGGGGTAGTAAAGGGTGCACTCGCCGCACTCGGCTGCGAACAGATATAACCGATGCAGCACGTGCAGGCTTTTAACAGTCACGCGAGCTTATATCAGCGGTCTAAACGCTTTGCGTTTCATTACTTATCAATTCGCCCATTGACTGCTCCAATCGCTCAGCATCCGTTAGAACCGTTTCCTTGGCCAGCATGTCGTGCAGTACCGTGTCGTTGATTATGTTCACCGTCTGCGACGTACATTCAATGTTAATATCATCGTGTTATGAAAGTATTTAAGTCGGAGTAGAAAATTTTTTTTTGAAATTTTCAAAAATATGAATGTCCCAATTTCCTGAACAGTATAAAATGGTTGAAATCGCTATCGTCACCGGGAAAAGGTCTAGTTACCCTGGTGTTTAGGCTCTGCATTTCCCACAGGAAGCTGTTGGTGCTGCTCAGGATGATCACTTCGTCCTGAAAACCCATCCAGATGTCCGCCAGGTCGATGAATTGCGGCTGGATGGGTGAAATCACGATTTCAAGTACCTTCTGTAAGGATAACTCTGAAAAAGAGTATAAAACGCGAGCTTACGTATACTTGAGCCGTGGGGATGGCGGTCCTGTACCTTACGGTGTCGTGGATCTTGAAGAGTCGACCCTGAAGACGTTCCATGAGCACTTGTAGCTCCTTTTCACTGCGTTCCAGGTCGCTCAACACTTTTCTGCACGAAGAACATTTTTTTCAAACGTTAGTCTTTGGACAGATCTACCGGATCCTGGAGACTTTAACCCTTTTATGTCAATACCCAAAATTTTCTACGACATTCAATTGCAGTGCACTTATAGTTCAACTGCAATTTCAATTAAATTATAATATACAGAAGATTTCAGAGACAGATTTAGGGGTGTGGACATAAGGGTTGAAACTGGCAAAGATCAGGCCAACCTGACATAGATCTCCTGCTGCCTACAACCTGCCAGCATTTTAATCAACCAGTAAACATTTTCTTTAGTGAAAACGCCGAATGGCACCACCTCCCAGAAGCAAATTGATTTTTCTAAAGCCGCCGTGAACCTGTAGATCTTCATCATCAGACGTTCCAGAAGACCAACGACAGATTCGTGGCTCTTCTTCACAGCCTCCTGCAGTATACCAGGCACTGAAAACGTATTTCATGTCACCGATGAGTCACCGTAGATCGCGAAACATACTCACGATCGTCGATGCCCTCGCCCCCGCGCTGGCAGTCCCTGTTGAATAGCCTAATCCCCGCGACTATGCACATCAGCTCCATCAATTGTTCCTCCTTCTCTCGTTTCGACATCTTCACGTAAGCCTCCAGCTCTGATGGCTGGAATACGCTCTGCAGGGCCACTGAAACTTCCCTAAACGCGGGAAAAATGATCAATGGAATCGATTCCAGGTTGAAGATTCGTCTCGAGCTGATTCTTGGTTTGAGATTTTTTACCGCAGTACCGATGGAACCGTAGGATTCCCCAGACCGCTGAGTACAGTGATCACGACTAGCATCTTCTGGTATAGTCTTTCAGGGTTTTGTTTGTTCGATAGTTTCTCGGTTTCGCAGATTTCAGCAACCATAGGGCCGGTTTTTTGGTGGAGACGCAGCCTGTGACGCTTCACAGTTTCGTCTGCAAAAGCCCAAAGAAATTGTTGAAAGCTGATTTTTGGATTTTGATGTTTATTCGTCCCTCGTTTTACTAATTTAATACTGGGTTAGATATAATCAGTACGTTTAATCGAAAACGTTTGAGTTTACTACAAATTAACTATATGTATAGGGTAGAATTTGAACGAACCGTAGCGCCGATATTATTATTCCAAGTTTATTTAAACACTTTACGATCGACAAAAATAAAAATTTCTGATTTATAATCAGTACGGTTTCTTTTTGAGGATGGACGGACGAGGGTTGATTTCTTACCCCTGTCGCGATAATGTTTCGCGAAGTATAGTTGGCTTTTTAGGATCGTCAAGCTGGGACATTCATCCTGGGTTATCTTGTTCACTATTGCATCGACGAGTTCCTCGTTGATCTCACCGTCGATTGTCAAGTCGTATTCGGGGTTTAATAGGAACAGAGTGAGCTGTGAATTAGACTGTGATCATTAGGGTATCAACGATTGGCTGCGTGAAATCGTGATGGAGGAAAGTACCAAAAACGAAGTGAAATCCTTGGTCGTGTGCACTTCGATGGACTTGCACTTGGATATTATCGTCTTGGTCACTAGTTTTCGCGTATTATCCATCGTGCACGCTTAAACGTTATTATTCGGACGAGTTTCAACGAGCGAAGTGCGTTTCGTCCTTGCTGTTTGATCGATACGTGGGAAGCTTCCTGGCCATCCACGCAATTATGTAAAACAGAGAAACGTTTCATTGCAGTGGCTGATCAAAGAACCTTCTTGCCAATTAATTCCTACGTGAATCTCATTGAAACCGCGCGATTGCGGTGAGCAGTAGACAGAATAATTCAACAGTCTTATACATTTTCTGTGTATGTACACATTAAAGGAATACAATTCAGTTTATTCAATCAGCTTCATTATTTAAACGATTCGTGCCTGTACATATTGTTCCTATACGAATTGAGGCCCGATTTTATACTTTATATATTAACCTAAGTTGTCAACCTGAATTTCTCCGGCAGACTTTCCCGAATCGATGTCCGGCAATTTATCCCGCTAATGAGCAAACATTTACGCACAGTTTTTTCCAACGAGCGTGAATCATGTTTTCAGGAGCAAACAAATTGCGCACTTGCTGCGGCGAACTCGGATAACGATCCGTGTCGAAAGTACAAAAGTTCGTGGAACTCGTATCGAATGGAGTCGATAGATAAAAGAAAGTCGACGGGAAAGAGCGACACGGTCGAAATAAAATTCTACCCTTAAATTCTCAATAGTACCTTTTTAACCCCTTGCACTATAATACCGAGTCGGACTCGTGACGAAGATTTCGAAGATAGTCTACTAAATATTCATGCTACTAATTTCCTTTAAACTTTAAATTGAAACAAAATTATATGTTCTTGTTGTTGAAACCATTGGAGACTGCATAGGTATAAATTACATACAAATTTCTTTTTTTCTAAGAAATTAGAAACGACAAATACGTTCTAATCACTGCAATCGTAAAATGCATCGTAGTGCAAGGGGTTAATTATTCAACATTATCAACATTATTCCTTTGGTAATTAATCATATCTGATCAAAGAATCGTTCGGAATATTCGTGCATTTCGAGGCTAAGTAGCATCATCGATCCACGAATACAGTGTTGGGTAAAAACTTAATCAACGATTGACGACTAAATTTCTACTTCAATCGTTAATCGCAATTAACAATTAATCTCCTAGTTTAGTCGTTAATTGCGGTTAACGATTTTTCTACTTTAGTCGTTAGTTGCGATTAACGATTATTAATCGTCAATCGGATAATTGATTAATGATTATTGCTGAAATTTCGAAATGAAATACGTAATCAGAACTGTATGAATACTGAAAAAAATGTAAACTCGATTTTTCGATGATTCCTTTTTTTAATCAACGATTGACGATTAACTTCATCAATCGATTGAATAAATCGCCGATTTTTCGACGATTTCGTTTTTTAATCGTATACATTAATCAATCAATCATGATTAAAATTTTAATCGATTAATGCCCAACTATGAACCATCTTCGAATCAAAGCGCAGACTTCATTTCTGCCCCTAATTACGACTTCCTTCTTTGCGAATCAACGTGGGCGTAGCATTCGCTGAAATTCCGGTTCAAACGGCGCTGGTTTTCGCGCGGCGTGCGCTCGGGAAAGTTCGGGCGCGGTCGCGAGTCTCGACGGCTCGATACGTCGCGGTGGTGGGGATGGGGGGTACGGTCGGCCGAGGGTCGCGTCAGTTTGCACCGGCAAAGGAATCGGGTTGGATGATCAGTACAGTGTGGTGCGCTTCACGAAAGGGTTTAGCGAGGACCCGGGACGCGAGACAGAAAGAAAAGCTTGTGATGACGTTCGCGTGAGGCTCGTGTACACCGTTGTGAATCGCCGTCCGAGAAACATGCCGAGTGGTAACCGGTGCTCGGGTCCGCGATGCACCTTCGGTGGTGTAACGGTGCAGTGGAAATTGGTGCTGGTTCTGTTGGTGGTCGTTGTCCTGTCTGACGTCTACGCCGAGGTCCAAGGTGAGTCTTCGATATATACCTATCTCTCTCTCTTGACCAAAAACAATCACACGAAAAAGTCGTCGGTTCTCGAGACGATCGTCCACCTTGATGTTTGTTTGTTTGCGTCGTTGGTCGCGCTCGCTCTCTCTCACTCTCTCTCTCTCTCTTTCTCTAGTTCTGTTTCTCCGTCGATTGTTTTGTTTGCAGCGAGCACGTTTCGCACAGACATTTTTTTAACGGATTCATCCGCGAAATGACTAAACGTCTCGCGGTTTCCATTGTCAATTGCGAATTAGTCAGTTCTTACGCTACTCGAGCTGATACATAGTAAGCGTAACCGCGAGAGTAAGTACGTCCGTGCAGTTATGCGTGACCAAAGTCACGCTCCACCGTGACACACATGCAGATTTGCTTGGCGCGTTTGTTTTTGTTCGATTTCGAATGTTCTTGCGGTGTAGAGGTGTTTTCGTTGCCGAGAAGCTTCGGTCGATGCTCGTTTAAATGAGATTGATAGGGGATGCTGCACACGCGAACGTGGTGTGCACACGTATATGTATATCGCTGATCGAGCGTGACAGCCTCTCCATTAGCCGAACAATGCGAACCCGCCCGTTAACCTGTTAGCTGACTTTTCTTCACCGAAAGATTCGCAGCGAGATTAGCACTGGCGTAGGATGTACGTACTCGTCGTTGGTAACACCGACGTCCTTGCGTGATTTTGAATTGATCGATTCACCGATTAAAGGAATTAATCGCGATCGATTCACCGATTAAAGGAATTATATCGCGATCGAGATTCAATCGATTCGCGCAGGTTAATCTTTATTTTGCTGATTAAATGTGCACCGATCGTTGATTACGATTAACGAGAATTTGTTTGTTTCGTATCTCGGGAATGTTGTCTCGGTGTAACATTTAAGTAAATAAAGGCGGGAATTTTAATGTTGCTGTCACGACTATGAGTAACGCGTAATTACTTCACGGAAGTGTCTCGCTTTTAGTCTAGCATGAATGAAAAAGGGAGAGCGGTGACTCAGTCGCTGGCACACGTGCTTGCGATGTAACATTAACAGAGTTCAACAAAACCCGTCGTTGCTTTCTCGTCATATTTTCGACATTCGGGCTTTCATTCGGGGAACTTTCTTTGACGTTTAAACTGCGCGCGCAAATTTATCCAATCGCTGAAGTCAAGTGATTGTACGTGAAGTTCGAAGCAGCGATTTCTTAATTTGCAATTGTTTTGGGAATTTCGGTGGGCTTCTGTTAACGCTGTCGGCCGGCATTCCCGTTCGTTCGTTGGATAAATTATTCTTGAGTTCGTAAAATTAATCTTGAATGTTAAAAGTCTTCTCTTGAATGGTAATCTCAAAAGTGATTGTTAGATTAGATTGTTCATACGGATTCATTGGTTCACGATCGAAATGATTGTTATTTTACAATTTGATAGTGTATTGATAGTGTATTGAATCCGTTGTTTTTTACTATATTGTAATTAAAATTTAAAAATATTTCAGACGCATTTTTTTCCTTTTTTTTCTTGAAAAAGATCCAAATATGGATCGAAACGTCGAAAAAAGTTTAAACAAACTTGCAAAATAGCTTTAGATAGTTTAATATTAGATCGAACCGTCCGTCGAAAACATCACACATCGTTATTTCAACAATTATACGATCGAAAACCTCAATATGTAACAGTTATTTTACAATGTTGAAAAATTTGCTGGAATAACTTGGCTTGTGAATCATCCTTGAAAAAGTGGTGAGTAATCGTCGATGGTTATTGTATCAAGGTTTCCCAACTGTTTCAATGGTATTCAACTTTTTTAATTCCTGAACGAGGAGTCACACACTCGACTATTCATTGTTTCGTTAAACTGATTTTTTCTCGATAGATAGATTAATTTGAGCCTGCAGGGGCAGAGAACTGATTATACAGTGATAGCAAAATTAGAGTTGGCTTTATCAGAGTTGAACCCCCAAGCCGAGTTCACCACTAAAAATAAAATACGAACGCTTATTGGGACTGGAGGGGGTTGCGGCAAAATAATGAATTAGGGAATATGAAGGATAGATGAGAATCGATTCTGCAGCACATATTAACCCTTTGCACTCGGATGGCGACTCTGAGGCCCCACTAAATATTGCTGTACCATTAAAAATATTGTTCACATTATTATTTTTGCTCGTATTTAATAAACTACTAGACATTTACATATTACACGCGATATTATATCAGTTTCATATGCAAAAAATGAAAAAAAATTATATAGAATGGAAATATTCTAGAATGGAAAAATCTTTCGTTTTTTAGTTAAAATAGCTCCGAGTGCAAAGGGTTAATAGCAGAATGTGACATTGCAGTGGAATCCGCAATTATGTAAAAATGAAAGAGAACCTGGGGATGGGAGGAAAATAATTAGTTTCACAATATGGTTGATAAATCTGTAGTACATATCAATTTAAGGACAGATGAGAATCGATTCTGCAGCACATATTAATAGCAGAGTGTCATTGCAGTAGAATCCGCAATTACGTAAAAATGAAAGAGAACCTGGGGGTGGGTGCAAAATAATTAGTTTCACAATATAGGGGGAAAAATCTGTAGTACATATCAATAGCAGAGTTTCGCTCGGAAATAAGTCAGCTGTTTCTAACAATTGCGACGTTGATTCAATTGAAGAGCCCTAAAACTGCGAGGGGAACAATTATCGAGGGTTGTAGTCTGCGGTTTTCCGCAAAAACGGCGGTCCCGTTTTCTGCAAACGGGGGGTTGGTCGTCGCACCCTCGTCACCGACGCGGCGCGACGTCGCGACAATTTTTTCTTTGGCCGACGGTGATCTCGACGCGGCGTCGTCGGCGACGGCAGCTCGTTTTAACGGGCAGACAATGCAGAAGAATGTAAAGTGGCGGGGGCCGAGGTTCCATTGCCTTTCTAGCAGCCGCATTGTGTTGTCCCGTCACCAGACGTAGCTCTCCGCGAGGGGGGCCCGTTTAAATCGAAAGTCGAGAACGAGAACTCGATCGGTGCCGATGATCGAGACACGATCCCGTTCGATTCGATCGAGGAGCCTCGGTCGCATTCGAAACGAAAAATCTCGCACGGTGAATCGTCCGCGAAAGAAACCGGGGAACGTTAACGAGCACCGGAGATAAAGAAACGCTCTCGCTCTTTCCGGTTCGCGGATTATCGATTCGCGACGCGAGTCGCAATTACGACAAATTAATTGGAGAACCGCCGACGCGATCGACCGAGCCGCGCAAACAAACCCACCGCATTTGCATCCCGGCTATGCGATCACCGTGATTTATATGTTGCGATCCAACCCTCGATCAAATTCGGCGCTCGGCCCCCGAGCGATAATTAATCCGAATTCTACGGAGTCTACGGATCTGAACCTTCGTCTACAATCTATACTAAATATGCGCATTAATCGTTCCTCTTGAACCGGAATCAATTTGCACTACTCTATCATCGATATTTATTGGATGATTGCAAACATTCCTGCCCCATCGTCACAGAACAGCTGAAACAGCTTCCTTCAAGATGAACTTGAAGTTATTCAGAAAAAGGAATCCTGTCAGGTTGTAAATCGTTGAGAGACAATTATAGAAAATCGTAGTGATTATATAATTGATCGATAGAACTATCATTTGAACAATTTACTTACTGGCAAAGTTTTAATGGCCTCTAAAGTCAAAGATCAACAGACGCGAATGACTCAATGAATTAAGTTGCAAGCAATTTCATTCATAATTCAACAAATTTTTATTGTGGATCTTTTATTCATTAGATACCGTTCCCAGAGCTTGCGTTTCATTCTCAAATCGAGAATTTCTGCAATCATCGTCTGCAAGAGTGGGCACATAGTTCTTCTACGAAATTATAAACGACAACAGATTAATCATTAGACTGCGGATATTTATGCATTTATTTCAAGATACAGGAGTTACGTGGATATTTACCTCTTAATAGATTGAATGATGCAACAGCATTTATAATCATTGATTATCTAATCATTTGTTTAATTTTGGATTCGATCGTCCCATAAGTCTATCTAGAAGCGACGGTCATTTTTTAATCCTCGGAAAGACGCATAAACCACTCGCGATAGCGTAATCAATAATTGAAGAGCTCGGTGTCATCAGGATTTGTCACCGGTTTTCAAATTCCACGTGTCCACACGTCTCGTTCGCTCGTTACGTCAGACCGACACGACGCGACGGACGAGTCGCAAAACCGAGAGGGATCGGTTCGTCCCGAAAATCCAGTGAAAACCTCGTCCGTGAGAGAAGGGGTTATCTCCCAATTGCGAATTTGATTGGCAACGATCGTCGGGGCTCCGCTATCCGCGAACTCGAGACCCCGTGTGCGGGTTTCGAGGTAGACCAGCTGCAACCAAAGTTGAGCAAAGTCTGATTACACGTTGTTAATTAATTCGATCGAGGTAGTATCCCGTTCTCGGGCAGTCGATCGCCGTTCAACTATTGTAATCCATGTAATTACGACGCGTTTACGATTACGGGAAACGATCGGTAATCGGATGAAGTCCACGACGATCCCCGCTCGCTCGTACATTTTCCAGCGATACGATCGTGGTTGTAATTTCGTCGCTTTTTATGGGTATTTTAAAAAATTTTACATTATTATTAAAAGTATTATAAAAAGTTTACGCAATTTACAAAGCAGAGGCGAATCTCGCGGCAGCTAGTTCCAAAGGTGAAAATCGTACCTGCAATGGGTGGAACGGAAGTCGCGACGTCATCGAGTCGCCAATAGCACGAGCTCGAAACGATCGTTCGCTCGTTAAGCGGTGAGTAAGCGAAGCCGTCGTCGTTGTGGCAGAAAGGAAGCATTTAATCGCGTTTACGCAACGGAGAAAGAGCCTTCGGTTTTCGAACGTTCGTTACGACCGGATAATCCCGATCGCCGTTGCTTGCGAATTTTACTCCCGATGACGCGTCTTAACGATTGATTCTCCGCTTCTCGATTTATCGATCACGAAAAGTAATTTTATTTCGAGGAGTTCGAAGAATTAAGGATGTTCTGGAGGTATATGAAAACGCAACGAAATTTTTGGAAATTTGACAAGATATAATTCTTACTAAATTAATGCAATTACCAAAGTTTAAGAATTATAGCAACTTAAAGTTTGCACATTTTAACACGTCTTCTTATGAAGAATTCATAAAATTCCACTTCAAAAACCACCACGTTTTCCACCTTGAAAAAATGCAACTAGAAACTCCAGTTTTTTTTTATATATAGTAAAAATTATGTAATTAATTATGTTCAAAATTTATTAGGATTCACTAAACAGTTACAGAGCAAAAATTATAAACTGTTACAAAACGTCAAATTTATCGTGTTGTCATCTCAATAATATTGCTTTTTAAAGTATTTTTAATTTATTTAAATATGTATTTTTAACTTTTTATCGCGTAATTATATATATTGAATACATATCACAAATTTATTATCTTGAAGTTCAAATCAGAGGGTAGAATTATTCGCAAAAGTCACTTACAATTTTTTATAATATGAAAACAATTTAATTAAAAAATAAATATAAAATTCACTAATGAAACGAAAGCTTTTTAAATTAATCTATGTTTTTAATGCAAAATATACTCATGAATGGCTTTCATTGCCAATATATTGATGGATTTCGAATTTCTTGTACTTTTGTCTCCCATTATACCTTCAGAACACCTTAACCCCTTACACTATAATACCGAGTCGGACTCGTGATGAAGATTTCGAAGAGAGTCTACTAAATATTCATGCCATTAATTTCCTTCAAACTTTAAATTGAAACAAAATTATATTTTGTTGTTGTTGAAACCATTGGAGACTGCATAGGTATAAATTACATACAACCCTCCTTTTTTCTAAGAAATGAGAAACGACAAGTAAGTTCTAATCACTGCAACCGTAAAATAAATAGTAGTGCAAGGGGTTAAAAATACATGCGTCGCATGGCGAGCGTGTGTAGAAGAGTGCTGCTCGAACAAATCTTACAGATGCCTCGAGGAGGCTGAGGACATTACGTCACAAATGTATACAGCAGTTTAACGATCGATGCTGCGAGGATCGTGCAACAAGTAACGAGAGGCCGAAACAGCTCGTTGAGTGAGCAGACATCGGGAACATCTGCGACGTTACGTGACCAATGCCGAAGTCGTCGGACGATTAAACTCGAAGGAACTCTCCTAGGCTGGTCGTCGAGAGAGACCGGGAGTCCCCCCATAGGAACCATTGTCTCCCCCACGTAATTATCCCCGAGAGCTGAGAGGTGAGATCGTGATGGGGGGGGACACGGCTGTTAGTCTCTGCTGTCTGTTCGCGAGCCAACGCGCCTCGATTCCGCTGGCATATGGTCGACGCTGGCACGCGTCGTATAATTTCGTTCCAATGGGCGCCGGTCTCTCTGTGTGCACGTGTATGCGTGTGCGGAAATCAAATAGAACGGAAATGGTCGGCTTCGACGGGAGTCGGAAGTAACAATAAACGGGCGAAAGGGGATCCGTGGCCCGGGGACTTTGTTTTCATCTGGCCCAATTAGAGACCACCGAAATCGTTCGGGCAATTAGAATTCGATATAGGCGTGGTTGTCAAGCTGGGTAAATAGAATTGTAGCCTTGATGATTTGGGATAAATGCTGAGATAAAAATTTATTGCTCTCTGAAATGCTATCTATTAACATAAACCCTTAGCACTCGAGCGGTGACTCAGACTCTCCACTAAAAATTGCTCTACCATTATTCACAGTATTGTTTACATTATTAAATATGGTGCTATGTAATCAATTGCCAAACATTTCAGTATTGTATATGGCATTATATCAATTTCATATACATAGAATGAAAAAGAAATCATATACAGTAAACGCTTGATTCTTGTCCAACAGCCGTGTTTTTCATGGACAAGAATCGTGCCCAGAAGTGCTTTTTGATTTATGACTACGTGTAGATATCGCGCTGACCGCGCCGAGCGAGACTTCAATAGAGAGCCGAACATAGAGAAGGACAGAACGAAATACGGTTCGCGTGACTGTCCGCGTCTCTCTTTCTTTCCGATGCGCTGTCCTTCCTTGCGACCGAAACTTTCACCGTCGATTAAACCACTAAATACAATTGAAACTATATCGTGTTTGGTGTCATTTTAATCAGAAAAATGCCAGAAATAAGGTAGTGAAAGTCCCATAAACAAATAATGAAAATTAAGAGATTTGTAAAATCGATTCCTCGAGTCAATGGCGTGGTGTTCACACCGATAAACCCGAGCCGACATCAATCGTCGCCGCCCTGCGGAGCAACTCGGGGTTGACAGGCAGTGGAGTGGGTAGGCACTGGACAGAAATCGTGCCCACGCTCTGGACAAGAATCAAACGTTTACTGTAGAATGGAATTATTCTAGGTCGGAAGAAATGTTTAATTTTCGAGTTAAAATAGCTCCGAGTGCAAAGGGTTAATTTTTCCCATAAACGGACACGGATGTCCGAGAACTGTAGAATCTGGCGAAGATAACCGGTTTTCAAAGAGAAAATTGTTTGCCGGATATATAAAGAATGCCCGTATCGTGCCAGGGGAGAAAGGGTGGAAGCGTACGAAGAGGATTACGGGGGTGGGTTACGCGTTTTATTTCGTAGCCGAGTAGCAGGAGGGTTTCTTTCCGCGCGCCGCTTAATTTCCACGGAGTCTGGGCCGGAAGAAAGAAGACGCGGGAGGGTAAACAGGGTGAACCGGTAACAGGAGGAGGGGGATGATTTCGTAACGGAGAGCTCTCGCTCGTCTTCGGAGCAGGCACGCTTAAGTAACGCGGTTTATATTTCAAAGGTTCTGCGACGGGATTACTCGGAGGGTCGGTCTCGCGAGGAAGGAGAGAGAACACACCCGGGGAAAGAAGGGTGAAAGGGTAAACTGATAGCAATTTAGAGCGGGACAGCGGAGCCCGTATGCCGCGTGGCGGCTGCCATTTTTAGCCCGGAGGGTGGACGTTTTATGATTCTCTCTCTCTCAATGGAGAAAACGTGACTCGTCCGAGGCGATTGGCTACGGGCCTGGTTTCCTTCTCGGCGAAACGAATTCCGACATTGAGGACGTACACCTACGGTGGAATGTAGGTCTGACCATTGACGGGGACCCGAAGGCCGCGGTATCGAACGTTCATTACTTGCGAAACCAGGCGCGAAATGAATTTCGAACGCGGTCACTTATGATTGTTCCTAGGAATTGCGAATTCACGAGATCTCCATCTTGTCGTTATCACTAGAAAGACTGACTGCTTTTGGGCAATATAGGTATAACACACATATATATACCGGAAATGAAGGAGGGGGGAGGTAACTACAATTATTAAACGCATTTATATGTTGTACAAAAAGTCACAAAATTCTAAGAAATTGTGTCATTATATACATAATTGTTTTTTTTATTGAAATTAAAAAGCAGTCAAAATGACTTCCTTGGGCAATCTAGTGTTATTAAGGGGTTGCTTCGAATTTTAAAATTTTTAAAAGATCCAATTGAAGCTGAATGACCGCACTTCAGATCCACTTTAATTTCGAGTAAAATTCGGATCAAAAACATTCGAGTCCCGGCAGGTAGCGCCGGTGCGAATTAAACGAACCGGTTTCGGGCCGAGGAACGAGGTGGAAAAATCTGGTGAAACCAGCACGTTCTGATACCGCAATAATCTGCGGATGTCGCGAGCGACGCGTCGGATGGTACGAGATCTCGCCCACGAGCGGAACGGGCACGAATCGTTTAGAAAATTCTGCCCACACGTGGCACGAGCCACACAGTTCGTCGGGCCGGGCCGGACCGGGCCGATTCTCATTGAGCTTAAACGCTCTTGACCCGTCGCTAAGCCCGGCCTTAACGGCTCTCTAAGCTTTCCTACGGCGCGTTCCGAGCCGCTTTAAATCCCCGGCTCGTAATTGAGATTTCCTACGATCGTCCTGCGAGCGTTCGCCGATGATTCGCGCCGACGACATCGCGCCACGAATTAATTACGACGGCACCGTCGACGCGCCGCGCCGCGTCGCGCCGGTTCCGCTCGGCATGACGAATCTGCTCGAGCTAAAATCGCGCGACGAGCAAAAGTGTCGCGCGAGTGACGCAAGGATTGAGGCCACAGACGACGATTTTATACGGCGACGGACGTCCATAAAGCTAAACGCGTTTCCTGTGTCCCGGTGCAGTTTGTTAGCCGACCTCTCGTCGCACCGCGCCGCGCCGCGCCGCGCCGCAACGACACCTAAACTTGTGTACCACACTCGGGAAACTCTCCAGCGAGTTTCTTTGTTCGCGGCTCGTTGCGCGGAAACGCGCGACGTTTACTCTTAATTCGCTCGTTTCAGCGGCCCTTTGATCCACGATTGCCGGCGATACGCGACGCTCTGTGGCTCGCAAAAGACGCGACGCGGAGTTAGAGGCTCGATAAATGGCTGCCACAACGATTCCTGTACAAAGCAATCGAAAACGCGGTTTGACGAGGTCACATATCTAGGTGTTGTTCGTACTAGACATTTTAGGCGATTAAACGCGTCAATAACCGTGTACCCACTTTCAATTTCTTTTTCAAACTTCTTTTACATTTTTGCTGCAGAATAGCAACATTAATATAGTGTGGGAGCATGATATAAATGAAAGAGAGGAGGAAAAATGAAGGAGCGTTTCTCTACTGCACAGTGACCTTCGAGAGCATGCAAGGTCAAAAATGGAAGAAACATTTTGAATATACCAAAACATCATCTGATTCGTATGAATAAGGAATACATACTTGTAAACACATTGGTACGCAAGCATACAAAATGTTTCTTCCATTTCTGACCTTGCAGGACCTTGAAGGTCACTGTGTAGTATACGGATGAATTCGTCTAGACACACGCTTTCATCCGATATAAAAAAATATACAGCATTTCACTTGAAATATTGAACGTCACCTTCATATCTAACAAAATAGTATGTATAAACACAAAAACATTACATACGCCATTGTGTTTGCGTATAAAAAACAGTCCTACTTTTTCCTCTTTCATTTCTTTCTTATACCAGTCATTTACGAGAAAAACGCTGGCAAGTAAATCTCTGAACACCCTCTATACAAAACATTGAGGAAGCGAGTACCATCGGGAAAGGTCTTTCTTTTAACCCTTTGCACTCGGAACTATTTAAACTAAGATACAAAAGATTTTTCTAATTTGGAATAATTCTATTCTATACAATTTTTTTTCACTTTTTGAATATGAAACTGATATAATATCTCATGTAATATGCAAATGTCTAGTAGTTTATTAAATACGAACAAAAATTATAATGTGAACAATATTTAAAAAAATGGCATAGCAATTTTCAGTGGTGCCTCAGAGTCGCCATCCGAGTGCTAAGGGTTAACTAACCTGTCCCTCTTGTGGTGCGAGTAGGAAGTTAGGCCGCCACAGTAGATTTTTATATTTTTGGATGATCATGGCGCAAGTATGAAGTGGTCGAACAATCGCGTTTTGCTCGCAGCTACCGTGTACCGGTGCAACGTTCGATGGCAGCCGAGGACGCCGATTTTTAAGGTGCATAGAAACCCGTTTCACTCTCGCGCCATCACATCACGGCCACGGTGCGCCCCAGCACAAGCATCGGTTAATTAAATCACCGGCGTGGCGATAATACCGTTCGATACCTGGTCCCCGAGAGATCTCTGACCCCGCAGGTGACAATGCAATTTCCTGTTGGGCAGGTTTCGAACTCGATAGATACGTAATCGGCGCCGGTACACGCCCCCGTTTGCGCGAACTCCACATTTCGAATGGTCCCTCGGTAATAGGGGTCGAATAATTTTTCTGCTCTCATTTCCCTAAATCGTGGACCCATGGCGAGAATACGATGCGCGACGAATTTCAGAGCAATCGGACAACCCGTGCACCCTGTATCGAGTAAAGATACCCATTTCACGTGTATTGAAAATACACGTGTACACGTGTAATTAATATATCCGTGTAGAAGTCCGGATCCTATTTAATACACGGATACACGTGTTCACGTGTATCAAAATACATATACGGATAATACATGTATAAAATTGATTAGTTTTATCGATCGTAATTTTTCAACATAAATAGAGCGATGCTTTCGGCGCACAGGTTCGATCATTAATAAAAATTAGAGCAATTTTGCAATTTTTAAAATTTTTAGAGACTCAACGTTTCGACCCAGATGTGGATCATTTTCAAGAGTAACAAATTTTACTGCGTCTGTAACCAAAGTTGTATTAAGAAAATTATTTCATATTGATTATGAAGAGGTATTTGAAGTAGAATGAAATTGTTACATACTTGCTAAAAAAACAAGAAAATTTACATAATTTTGAATTTAGAATATGCCGACTCCATGCCGGCAGCAACTAAACTGAAACCTTGTAAAGGTTACAGCGTAGACATAAACACAACAGAAACAGACGAATTCAAAAACGACCAATCAAAGCCAACTGATTCATAGAGCAGCAGGTCAATAATCGGCGGGATATTCAAACTTCTATATTCAATAAATCTGTCTTTCTCAAAACACAACTTATTAGATTGTACCTTATACATTGTTAAGGTACCAAAAAATTAACATTCAAATCATTTGAAAGAGAAACGTAAATTAGAGCAAAGTCCAACCTTATGAAAAATTTTCATAAATAATGAGAAACATGTATAACCGTGAACTTGAATATACGGGTACACGTGTGTTATCCGTGTATTTTGATACATGTGTGAAAGAAAATGTATATTTTTTTAACAAAGTTACAGTGAATTAAAGTTTTTATATTAAAGGTAAACAAAATTCTACATATCACACAACCCAATGTATTATTATTATTGTTAATAAAATTAATATTGGTACCCGTGTATTATCCGTGTAGCTTGATACACGTGTACCCGTGTATTATCTGTGTGCTTCGATATGCGTGTACACGTGTATTATCTGTGTGCTTCGATATGCGTGTACACGTTTACTTCAGTACCCGTGTATCCGTGTACAAAGGTGTACACGGATTAAAATACGGATATATGTATATTAGTACACGTGAATACGTGTATTCTCAATACACGTCCAAAACCGTGATCTCTAGTATCGAGTCAGTGATGAAGAATTCGAAAAATTTTTTTTATAGCCGCGCCTGAATCCTCGATTGTTCGCGATTCTTTTCGGGTCGCGAAACAAGCACAAGGATGCCTGTAAACCGGATTGCGACAGGTCGCAGCCGCGCGGAAAGAAAACCGTGGAAAAGCGCGGGTCGCGTGTCCGCTTGGCCCTCGCGTGGCCCCAGCTTGGCCCCGGGAGCGTCTCCCGAGAGCATCCGTAGCAGTCGACGTAGTCTACGGAGCGAGGCTATGGGCGTGTTCTCAAGGACTCGGCGACGAGAGTGGCTTCACGGGCCGTCGAGCCGTTCCGAGAAGGACGAGGAATAACGAACGCGGAGCGAGATCGCGCGCCTCCGTGAATAATTAAGCCGTTGTTGCGGCATTTTTTCTCAGTCTCCGGGCTCTCCATTACCACCGTCACCGTCCCCTGTACCGTTCGGAAACCTCGATTCCGCGCGGCACCGTCTACCAGAGACCGAAATTCCGCGCGTTGTCGACTTCTTTTTCGACGCACTGCTGACCAACCTCAAAGCTCGCGCACAAACATTTTCTTCGTTGTTACTCCGCGGCTCGGGAAAATTCCGCGTGTTCTACACAGTTGCCGACGAGCACTTGGAGGAGAAGTCTGCGCGACTCTACGTTCTCTTGGAATTAATTAATAGAATCGTTTGATGCGAACGTTAACGCGCCGACGGATCGTAATCCCAAAGGCCGTGTAATCAAAAGAATTTAATTAGTCGAAGCAAAATTGGAAAGACATAATTTATTATCATACTGCTCTCTCGCGCCTTCGCACCCTTCCACATCCTTCGTAGAGCCCGATCCAATTTGATCTGCGAAACTCTCGGTTCGCGCTTTCTCGAAAATTAAAGCGATTATTCGCTCCGAACTTTCTATGAAGTTTTCGAATTTGAAAGCGCGTTCGAGGAAAGTTTGGAAAGTGCAGCGGATCCATATGCAACGGGGCCTGTTGTATAAATCAGCGAGGATTTAGCTGATGAGTGTAACTAATTAAGTAACTCTTCGCTGTATAACTCGTTTCGCGAATTGTTCTGCAGTAGACGATATATAGAACAATGTTCGTGGTTTATCTTATTCTTGCATCTCATCTTTCAAAATTGCTGAATGAAATTCGCGTTACTTGCAGCGCGAACGGTTCGGATAAAGGATGTTCTACCGAAACGCGTTTCGAATTGGATGAACTGCATGATTTACGAAAAAATAATAAAAACTATGAAAAATCGCAGCAAACACGGCTCCCCGAAGTCGACTTCCCCAGAAGATGAACTGCACCAGTATTTTTTCAATGTACATACATACATACGTACAATAGGCGATGTTCAGCGCCCCTGCAGCGATGCACTCGATGCACCGTCCGAAAGCTCTCTCTCGGAGAAAAAAAGAACATCGTCTCGATGATTCACGCTTACGTTGTACCTTTAGTCACGCGTGACGGCCGGAGACCGATGATCAAGATAGAGGCTCCGGGAATAATTCCGGGAAGTCCTGGTACGTTAATCATTCTTGACCGGAAGCATGCAAATTACACTTTTCGGAAAGACTGAAATTCTAGGCAAGAAATCTTGCTGCAGTAATATAATAAACAATACTTTAGATCTAGAACAGCAATGTCGATGTGTAAATTCTGATGTTTATCAATAACCAGTATTCTCTCCTCAATAAGAGAAGCTAAGGACCTAGGAGTTCAATTCTCCTCTACCTTGGACTTTTCCAACCATGTTTATTACATATTGTCAACTCTGCTTCAAGAATGCTCGGTTTCATACTTCGTTTCTCCACTGATTTCCAATCTCTCCACACACTTAGATTGCTCTTTATATTACCCTTGTCCGTCCCCTGTTAGAATATGCTTCAATTATATGGTCTCCGCGAAGCTTCAAGTATGAAATCATGCTCGAGAGAGTGCAACATAAATTTCTCAGATTCTGTTCATATAGGATAAATAACCCAATGTCATTATTTGATCATGATTACTCTACAATATTAAGCACAGTCCGCTTAGAAACATTGAAAGCTCGAAGAACATTATCCGACCAGAGCTTTATCTTTAATTTGATTAATAACAATATTGATTGTTCCTCTCTCCTGAGTCGAATCAATTTCTATGTACCCGAACGCGTATTGAGAACAGGATTTCAAACATTTAAATCCAAATCCACATATGGATTAATAAATCCTTTAAATCGCATCACAGCTAAATCCAACATTTTATATCGTGATATTGACTTTATTAATGGTTCGTTACTATCATTTAAGAAAAAGTTGCGCGCGATTATATGATTATATGTGATATAATGTATTCCTGTAACTGTCAGCATGTCCATTACTATGTAACTTTATGCTAAGACTTTCTTTTTCTTTTTATGAATATCTTCTATTGTAAACATTTGTATAAAAGGACTTCGGTCCGTAAATAATAATAATAATAGTATCGCGCTGCAAAATATCCCAAGAGGAAAGGTGCAAAGAATTCGGTCAGCTTTTTTCAACGAAATTGGTTCGAACAAGAATCCTAAAAAACGGAAGAATGTAGCAACTCGCCCCGTTCACCCAGACGACTTTACGAAAACAAGCAGGCATTGGTCCGTCGGTCGGTGCTTTACGAGGGCGATAAAGCCGGAACAAAGATAGAGCCTGGGAGTTAAAAAGGTTTTCCGGGAATCTGTTTGGCTCGTAAAGCTTCCGACGATGGACGCAGAAGCTCGTAAAACGCGAAGATCTCTCGCGATCACGAGAACGCCTCGATCGATGCTCGTATATGCACACCGTTGCGCGCCGCGCCGCGTCGCGTCGCGTAGCGTCGAAGCTCGTATGCACCGTTCTAATGGACGGTCCGGGGTCGACGGGAGAGTAATGGAGGAATAAATTCGACGCCGTCCGGTAGCGTGAAAGCGGCTTTCGCGACTCCATTTTCGCGAGCCGCGGGAGGGGACGCAACCGGGGGTGTTGGGGAAAAATGGGGGCCGGGGAACGACGCTACCGTGTTCCCCCGTAATTTTCGCGGTCCCCGTGGAAAGCGCGATCCGACGCTAATGTCGCGCTCGCCGGATGCAATTTAACGGCAACACGACCATTTGCATAATCGGCCGAGATTGGCCGCGTTCCTGCTCTCTCTTCCCCCCCTCTCTCTCTCTCTCTCTCTCTCTCTCTCTCTCTCTCTCTCTCTCTCTCTCTCTCCGGACACTCGGGATGAACGCGATTCAAAGGTGATCCGAGAGCCCACGCTCTCCGCAACGAAATTGCAGCGAATACACCCCCTCCGGAAGATGCCAGTGCGCCGCTTTATGCGATTTACCGGATTTCGGCGTTGTCCCGGAAAAATTCAATGCGCAGAACTGTCCCTTCTTTCGTAGAAGCTGCCGAAAAATCGGAAAAAATTCATTCACAAAACTGATTACTGATACTGTGGAAATATAAATTGCGTCGCTTGTAAACTTCAAAGTTTATTTTTAAGTTTTTTTGCAGTTCCTGATTCATTACCACCAGGATTTTCAACTTAAAAATCCGAATTAATTACAGTGTATGAATCCGGTTGTTTGAGACGCGTTAGATTTTTTTCACAATTTTCGCATATCGTTCGAGAGAGAAAATATACCAAAAACTAATTTTTTCCATTTTATCCGGTACCTCAAAATTTTTAAAATCGTTCTACGATTGTCGATTTTACGTATTCAATGTAACTGTAAATGCACGAAATTCGTAATCTAGTTATATATAATTCAGGGTATTGTACCTCATCTCTCATTCACTGCGCTTCAGTGCACTTTGCTAGTGCTAAGTCGATTTATGCGATTTACCGGATTTCGGTTCTGTCCCCGGAAAACTTCAATGCGAGAACTGTCTCCTCTTTCGTAGACTGAAGCTACCGAGAAATCGGAAAAAAATTCATGAACGAAACTGTGAAAATATAAATTGCGTCGCTTGTAAACTTCAAAGCGAAATCTACATTTTTACAATTTTTGTGCCGTTCTCGATTCATTACAACCAGGATTTTCAACTTAAAAATCCGAATTAATTACTGCGTACGAATGTGGTGGTTTGACACGCGTTAGATTTTTTTCAGAATTTTCGCATACCATTCGAGAGAGAAAATATACCAAAAACTAATTTTTTCCATTTTATCCGGTAACTGAAATTTTTTAAAATCATTCTACAATTTTCGATTTAACGTGTATTCTAGGGGTGTGCGAGAACCCGAAATATCGGGAACCCGATGGTCGGGACGAGTCGAGAAGAGGTCGAGTCGGGTCGGGTCGGGTTCCCGAAAATTTCGAGATTCCCGAAAATTTCGAGATTATAATAATAAATTAAATAAGTAAAAACTAAAATCACATAATTTGCCGAAAACATCTGGAATAATAAATCCGAAACCATGAATGTATTCATTAAAACGAATATAAATGATTACTGGGTTCTCGGAATTTTCGGGAATCCCGATAAATTCGAGAATCCCGATTCTTTCGGCAATCCCGATAAATTCGAGAATCCCGATTCTTTCGGGAATCCCGATAAATTCGAGAATATCGAAATTTTCGGGTACCCGTCCCGATCCCGAAGAAATTTTGTGTTCCCGACCCGACCCGATATTTCGGGTTCTCGCACACCTCTAGTGTATTCAATGTAAATGCACGAAATTCGTAGTCTACTTATATATAATTCAGGGTATTGTACCTCGTCTCTCGTTCGCTGCGCTTCAGTGCACTTTGCCAGAGTACCTCCTAACTTCTGATAAAGTAGAGAACACTGTCGCGATCTAAGAACGATCGACGAATAAGTAAACGCACAAGAACCCTATTCTAAAATATGTTGAAAGTGCTCCCAAGTAGCGATGAATTGTCAGAGCCGAAGGTGTCGGAGTTGCATTGAAAGGGTTCGGGTTGAAAGAGCAACCCCGAAGCGAAGGCGAGACCCGACGCGGTGGCAGTTGCGAGCAGCCCCGGGACCCCGTGGAAAAAGCGTGTGCAGTGTGCGATGCACTCGCGATGCATCGACCTCCATTCTCGTTCGATGGTCTACTTACTATTCTTACGAGGGAGATCCACCACGGTGCTCGCCGGTGCCCGCTTATCGAAACCGGGCGAAACTGGAGCGAGAGAGCGGTGAACGCGCGTGCAGTCATCGGGAATTCGTCGGGAAAACTTTCGCCGCAATTTTCCTGCGATACGATGCGGCAACGATTGCGCAATTTTCCTAACGTTCGACACGGCTCACCGTTCCGACGACGACGGTACCTTGCAACCGATCGCAGTTTTGCAAACCTGACGACGCTGCACTCCGGGGCACTGGCGTCGAACATTCTTCAATATGGACGCTCTGGAAAACGAAGAGCTTTCTTGGAGAGCGTTCTATATGTATACAGGGTGAGTCACGTTTGCACCTCAAATATATTTGTTGTTTCTAAAGATATATGGTAAGGACAAAGTTGAATGGTACAATGGGGCTGACACGATGCCAAAAAAAATTTTGTTTTTATGTCATTTCTTTTTAGAGATATCAAGGTCACCTTGACTTTTTTTTAAATGGAACTCTTTTAAACACCTACAATGATAGTCCCTTTCATTAGGAATTCAGTGACTATAATTATTCCAAGGTCATTCAAGGTTACAGAGAAAACGTATAAGATTTAGAATATAAAAGCAGAATACAGTTTATCACGGTTCAGACTTGTAGTAAATAGTAAACATACTCTCTCAGATGATTTTAAATGTTAGATCACGGTAATATAAACAATATTAACAATCAATGTCAAGTTACAAAACGCTACAATGCGAATTTACCGAAACATTTAAAGCTCGTATTCTAAATCTTATACGTTTTCTCTGTCTGTGACATTGAATGACCTTGGAATAATTATAGTCACTGAATTCCTAATGAAAGGGACTATCATTGGTAGGTGTTTAAAAAAGTCAAGGTGACCTTGATATCTCTAAAAAAATGACATAAAAACAAAAATTTTTTTGGCATCGTGTCAGCCCCATTGTACCATTCAACTTTGTCCTTACCATATTTTACGTATCTTTAGAAACAACAAAGATATTTGAGGTGCAAACGTTGAGGTGTTCCTGTATATTAATTTGATACAAATAATTTAATTTTCTAAAAATAATTGAGCGCACGTTCTTGAAACGAAGCGGACCGGTGCACGGGCTGAAGATGCAGGCGTCGAATTCGGTTGAATATTTGAGGGAAATTGAGAGATCCGAGGGGGTCGAGAGCGGTTCTGCGTGCAGCTGGGCCGAGTGTGAACCGCAGCGAGTCGCGACCGCAGGTAAATCGCACAATTTGGAGAGTCCAGGTGCGAGCAGCAGCCTGCGGGGATGGTTTCCCCGGGAACGCTTCCGAAAACCGAGGAACAAAAATCGGCCGAGTTGGCGTCGGTCCAAGCCTCTCTCTCGTAAGTAAAAAAGTAAAAAACGATACACACAGGAACTTGAGAGCAGAGAGAAAGAAAGAGAGAGGGGCTCGCTCTTTTCAGCGTTTCGAAGAGCGATGGAAGAATCGACTCTCGCGAGTTTAATTCGAGCACGCGCCACGGATTCCCGAGACATCTGCCACACCGGAGTCTCTTCTCCCTCTTCGCGATCATCATGGGGGCAGAGAACAGCGTCTTTCGCTCGGAGGGAAACGTTGTCCTGAATTAAAGCTGGATTCTATTAACAAGACCCGCGCGTCTATTCTCGGAGACTGCTCGGAACAGCACCAGCGCACCGTCGTCGGAGAAAAACGAAGAAAGATAGAGAGAAGTACTGCACACGGTTGGCAGAGTTATCGGCCCGCATTTTTCTCTTTCACCGAAGCTGGCTGGTTCTGGCTGTTGGCGATCGTCTATCAAATTCCTCGTTGTTCGAACCGCCGGGACCCGCTGGCTCTATGAATCTCGCGAGAAAAACGCTGCGGATGCTCGACGGAGATGTCCATCCTTCCATTATGGCATCGCACATCGTTCCATGGAGGATGCTGGAATGGGCCGAGCTGGACGTATAAAGTGCCACTATTATCCCGCACCATAAGTCCTGCCCTTTCCCGACGCTTTAAAAGGAAATTCTAACACTTCTGTTCACTTGGAACTCTCGCGGACAAGGATTTTTAAAAATATTTTCCACAAGCTTGCAAGGGAACATATAGTTCTTCGAAAAATATTTGACACGTATTCTTTTTATCGGTAACCATCCACTCTGAGGGGGTGAAAACACCCCTCGAAGTGAGGGGCCAGAACCACATTTTTTTTTAGAAAAATAAAAGTTTGTGAAAATATTCTTCCGCGACATATCCCATTAAAAAATACACATTTTAAAAAAATCAATTTTTTTCGACTTCTAGTTTCCCAGATATTCCCTTCGGGGGCTGTTTTCACCCCCTCAGAGTGGATGGTTGCCGATAAAAAAATACGTTTCAAATATTTTTCGAAGAACTATATCTCACATAAGTTTCATCAAAATCGGCGTGTATCAACTGAATATGTTCCCTTTTGTTAGTTCATAGAACTTGAAGACAATTATGAAGAATATCTGTACCTTGGATGTAAAGAATTTTTATTTTGCATACAGATCCGCGGTCTAGTTGTTCCTTCGAGGAAAGGGGTTTACCTAAAAATGCTGCATTCTGCAAAAAATTGGAAACGAACGACGCGTTTACGTGTCCGCGACCGGTTCCGACGGTTTCCGAAAAGTATAGTTGGAGGAGTTTGATTTCGCCGTTAATTTCCGAGCGGATCGTTCAGCCTTTGTCGGAATTTCGCCATCCCGGCAGAAAGTACCGCGGAATCGTTGAACCGGGCAACTTTCATTCGCCGGATCCGCCGAAACAGATCGAGTTTAATCGAGAAACGGGATTAACGGCCGATCTCGAGCACACTTTTTCTCTTTTCGGGATTTGTTGGATTTTTTTTTCTTTTTTCTTTGTTTCGTTCGCGAACGAATGCTCGTTTTCCTCGGGGCCGGAAACGGAATAAATTTCTGACCGTTTCGACCTCTCTTCCGTTTCCGCGTTCTCGCAACGGCCGCCATTTTCTATTATTTCAGCCGGTCATGGTTGGAACAGGGATTCCGGAAAAACGAGGAGAACGAGAAAACGGACGTCGGCTTTCCAAGATAACGCGACACGGGCCACGAGAGAGATAACGCGAATCCATGGGGCTTCAACAACAATCTCATAGCGAACGTGTGTTCCGCGCCGTTGAGCCCCTATGGCTCCGCTACGCGGCCGTTTTTAACCTAATCTTCGGTGAAAATGGCCGGTCTCGCGATGCCGGCTGACCCAGTGAATCTGAAAATGTTACGAAGATTTTTCGCAATTTTTGCTCTTCTTTCGACGATTATTTCAGTTTGCTAGTTAACGAATTTTTATTTCATTGGACGGATTACTTTGATTTTATGGAATTGTTTAAAATGTTAGTGTCTCTTGAGAAATGAAGCGAACTGTCGATAAAAATATAAAAATGTCCGAGGTCCTGTGGGTATTGTCGATGTCAAAAATACAGCAACGAAGAAGAATAACAGAGGATGAAACTTGAACGTTTACTTCTTATATAGATTATTCGTTCTCCATCTTTGGCTTGTAACATGATCGTAAAATGGAGCGAACATTCCGTTCGATATGAAACGTCTGACGTCTCGAGGGAGTTGACAATATCCAGAAAAATACGGCAAGAAGACAAAGAAACTTCATTTGTCTTACAAAAAAAAAAAAAAAAAGAATTCATCTCCTTCAACTCGCAACGCCGTCGCAAAATGAAATAAATTTTCTATTCCATCGGCATCCTGTCTACTGACCTATACAGAAATCGAAAATACATCGAAGAATTAAACTTTGACTCTCCGCTGGTAAATGGCGCGTCTTTGAATAATTGCTCTCGCAAATGGTTCTCTCGTCGATATTCTTCGCGGAACAGCATCGTTGGCGGGGAAACGAATCGAAACGAGTACTCGATTACTGTTTGCCGTCGGTTTGATTTGTGCTGCAATGTAAGATAACAGGCTCCGGTTAAACCGCGGCAATCGCAATCAATTCCGCGAGGAGCTGCTCGAGGTTCTTCGGTGTTTTTTTTAGGGTCTGGGCGGATTGAAAGATAGTTCACAATTAGAAAGGCGCCCGTAAGTCTCGCCGTTTTCTACTCGGGGAAAAATCGGGTAATTTGTACAGCTTTCGCGGGAACGTGCCGACGAGACCGGGCACGCAACTGCAACAACAATCGCCTCGAATTTCTCCCCTCGCGTGCCTCCTCGCGGAGTATCGATAAACACGCTCGAGAGGAATCGCTGGGCGTATCGGGAACGCTTCTGGAAAAATTAGGCGACTTCTCGGATAATACTCTGCACTACATAATCGTGCTTGTGAAAGGTGCGTTTTCACTAATTTGATCTGAAATTGTAGCTAGACAACTATTCATGGTCTGAAAACGCTGCTCCACGGGTCAGTTCGGATAAGCGAGGTTCTACTTCATCGTGGATTACAGAAGTAAATACGATCCAAATCTTATCGTGTTGGGTATCGTTTTAATCGGGAAAGTGTCACGAATGTGTTTGTAAAAGATGATAAGAGAATAATTTAAAAATGAAAGAGTATTACAGTATTCTCTCGATAATTGTCCCAACCACGGATACTATTCTTTGACTTTTGCCGAACGTAGAAATGGACTGGGAAGCTCGAGAGAGGCCTCGGTCGCCGAGAAATGTAAACATAAATACGGGTCGGGTACAATCGTTGTGAGACCACTACTAATCCGATGACAAAACTTCTTTATTTTTTTATGGATCTTTCACCAACATATTCCTGGCATTTTTCTAATGAAAATGATACCAAATATTTACGTGTGTAATGGACGACCCCGCGTAACTTCTCATTAAAATTATATGAACGGCAATTAATGTAAATACGATGCGAATTATATCGTGTTTAGTATCATTTTGATCAGAAAAATGTCACAAATATATCGGCGTAAGTCTGATAACAAAATAAGTAATAATAAAAAAGTTTTTTATTGGGATTACATTGTGGGGACCCGGCGGGCTTTTGAATTGTGCCGGCGCCTGCGACCATCTGCGTCTCTTTCTTACCCATACGCTGTCCTTCCATGCGCACGAAAATTTTATCGTCCATTACACACGTAAATATAATCGGAATTATATCATATTTGGTATCATTTTCATTAGAAAAATGCCAGGAATATGTTGGTGAAAGTTTCATAAAAAAATAATGAAAAATAAAGAAGTTTTGTCATCGGATTATTAGTGGTCCCTCACGGGGTACATCCCGCAGTAGTGGGGATAGTTGATGGACAATTATCGTCCAGACATTTGGGACATTTATCGCGAGAATACTGTATGAACAAATAAGTATTATCTGAGGCTGACAATAGGGGATCAGAAAATAGTTTCTACACATTCGCTGAAATATCGGGACATTATCGTAATTTCCAAAGGACTCCGTTCAGGAAACGTTAGCGTCGCGATACAGTATCAGCATTCTACGCAGCGCGCTGTTAAATGCGTTCTATTGTCTTCTAACGCACGTGTTTACATTGAAGCAGCTTTTGTCGCGACACGACGGTATTGTCGCACACTCGGAAGAACTTGACAGTAAGAATCGTGCGAGGCATAGAGTGAGGTAAAACTTGAGTGGTCTGTCGAAGCGGAGCAAAACGGACGAGGCGCGCCCGATTTAGCGGCCGTCTCGTTAGGTGGGAGACGATGACGACGATGACTCACAGGTTCGTTGGCTTCGCCGGCGTTCTATCGACTTTTCATCGTCGACTGGGCACGCACGCAGCACCGGCCCACCGTTTGTTGTTCCGGCGAAACGACCGGCACGTGTCGCAACCGAACAACCCAAGTAGCTTTTCACATTTTCAATCCGGAATTGTTCAGATAGTTTCGAAGAAACCACCACGATATTATCCGTTGCACAATGGACAGCCGGCCGGTGCATACAGAGTACACGCAGAGTGCAGCTTTCAGTGGAAACACTGTCTCATCGGACTTTATGTTTGCTTACCCCTGCATAATCAGGGAAATTTATTATACCAGCTGTACTGATTTAATGCATTTCTGACAAAATTGGCTGGGTCAAATTTAATTTTCTTCCTCTTCAATATTCATTTTATGCTATTAATATTTTAAACATTTGACGTTCCAACGATTATACAGGCTGTCCCACCTAACAGTTTTCACGATTTTTTAAGTACTTGCGATCATCTGACAAACAATATTTTCAACAAAAGTTGATCAGTTTTCGATTGGCTATATATTGCAATAAAAAGAAAAGTTGGAAAAACATTTTTTTTATAGTATTGTCAAGGTCACCTTCATTTCTTTAAATGGCTCTTTGTATTTTTGACTTAACAGTATTACAAGTGTCAAGACGAATTCAGCGATCTAGTATACCATGACCTTCGGATGACCTTGTAGTGCCATTTAAAAAAATGAAGGTGGCCTTGACAATAATAAAAAGAAATTTTCGAACATTTTTTTTATTGGGACACCCTGTGTATTGAAATAGGGACTTCAGTACACATATCAGAATTTTTAAAGTTTTTTTTCAAACTTAAAATCATTAGAGGAAGAGGGAATTATTCTACTCGGTTCCTACTTCTTGCAATCGATGCAAACAATTTTTATATTGCATGCATCAGATATGCAATCCTCGTCCCTGGTTATCAAAGAGTAGAGCTTAAACAATTGAACAGGTCGCACGCTGCAGTTAAAAATAGCGCACCTTGTAACTAACAAAGTGTACTAGGTAGCTAAATCTTTGCGGACGACGGGACAGCAGCCGCGCCAAGGTACACTATCCTCCACAGAAGGCTGATTAAAAATTTGCGAAGTTTGCGAAGCTCGCGAAGCTGTGTGGGTCAGGTTCGTCGGAAAGTTTGGCCAGCGTCTAGCCGGGCCGATCAACAATTGGTCGAATCCTCTGTAACCCTATCGATCCTCCCGGCAACTACGTTTACCAAGGTAGTCGAGAGAGCCTGTGTGTGCCCAGTGGTCCTGCAAAAACCAGGATCGCAAGGACCGCAGAGTAAAGCTTGCCGAACGGTTACGAGAATGGCAGACACGCTCTCTAGACTCTAACCGTTACGAGTGCCCGGTAACTTTCCCTAATATCGAAGCGAGATCACGAAGAAAGCGTCGAGGCGTTTTTCAGGGAATTTCACGTGTAAACCCCCCCCCCCCCCGTCCGTCGGAGGTTTTGCGCAAGTTATTGGAGAGGTCGGTGAAGGAGGATTCGCGACTCGAGCCGCGCGACAGGTCGGGTGTCCAATGACCGGTGTAACCGACGTCGTAGATCCCTTTATCGGACGGTCTGACGACGTCGTAAGTCGAAGGGCTTCGTGTTCTTTGGTCGGCTTACGCCCTGCAGACCAGCTTCTCCTTTCTCCTTGACCCGTGCACCCGGAGACCTGCGAGGAGCTCGCGAAATTGCAGAAATATTCTTCCACGCGATTTCCCAGCAATGAATTTAAAAGGTGTTGCTGTAGCGCCACAAAAATACTGCTACAGTTTTCTTCATACTTGCGTTTTAGGATACACAATTTTTGAAGCGTAACTTCTTTTGCAGGGGTCTATTCGCGTCACGGAATTCGCGACACAAAAATGTGTAACGGAAGTTGTGGGGACGGTGAGTAGGCCACCGCGTTACCAACACCATCTAGGTGGTGTTCAGTGTCGCCAGATGAGTCCAAATTCGGACTCATTTACTCCCCTACTTTTCCCCTTCCACTATCCCATTCCAGCACCACGTCCCACTCAATCCCCGTCGCGCACGCGCAATGTGTCACATATTACGACTCTGGCCATCAGAGAGGGGGTACCTGTATTCCCCTCGATTTTCTCGACCTGGCGACACTGGTGGTGTTGTCGTTACTCGCTTTCGTGTCGCTGGCAGCTGTCCTATATACCCCCACTACTCACTGCTAAAGTTGGGAAGCAAGGTCAGCGCGTGCTATGGCGTAAACATCGGCGGAACGAGCAAAAAAGTTTTGCGATCGAAAACGTGATAACAAGCAACCTAAACAGCCAGCAAAGTCTAAGAAAGAGACATAGTTCATAGCATTTCCCATATGCTCTCCTTTGCGTCGAAAATTTTGATCGTTTATTATTTTTTCTATGATTTTCTATGATTCTATCATTGAAACAATTGGCTTGTGATAGCTATTTTATTTTGTATTAGTTGTCCCTGATCTTGTTGTCGGTTCATTATTTTTTTTTGTACTAGTTGTTCCTGATCTTGTTGTCGCTTCATTAGGATTATTTACCATTTCCAATCTTAATTAATTTTTTTGTATCAATTGTTCCTGATCTCGTTGTCGCTTCATTAGGATTATTTACCATTTCCAATCTTAATTTACTTCTAAACATTACTAGACTGCAAGAAGTTTCACTCCTGTCGCTTGTGGTTTTCCACGCATAAGTGTTTCATAGGATTCGCGACTCTTCGCGATTCTTGTCAAAAAAAAACCATCAATGGATGAACGCGCACTCCCTCAGGTTAAGGGTCAGATAATTGCAGAAACTCACTGGCCTGAATCTGTTAGCAAATGATCAAATTCCACCCTAACCGCGAAGAAAATGTCTGCGGAGCAGGTGCACGGTTGCGAAGCGCTGGCGAAACGGGCTAGCAAAAATTACAAAAGAGATAATCCGTCCGTCGAAGAGGTGTTCTCGCCTGTAATTAACGCGTGCCGTTGGTGGTGGTGGTGGTGGTCGCCGCGACGCGTTATTTGCATGTTAATCGACGGACCCGACGAGCAAGCGAGAGAGAACGAACCCGAGGAGCAGCCCGGTTATTTACAACAGGTTTAACTGAACCGCGCGACGGTGTTCCCAGCCGGCCTGTTAATGACGACGCACCGCGCGTAATTACAGTTCGCGCGCTTTGCCCGAGCTCCGGAAAAATTCCTAATAACGTGACATTTCCATGACAACGAGCGGCGCGTTACGCTGCATGTGCGGCGCCGCCGTACGCTGGCGCGGACATTGTTCCAGGTCGCGAGATTGTCGAATTGGCCGAGTCCCGGCGAAGTACCGTAGATTTTCTCTCTCTCTTTCTCTCTCTCTCTCTCTCTCTCTCTCTCTCTCCGTCGGCCTCGTCGATTTCCTGCTTCTCGAAATTCGTTCGACCGTCCGCGGAGACCTAATGCATAATTTATCAGACGATTCATCCTTAAGCGCGCTTCCTGCCGACCACGTGGACGGTTTCAGACATTCAGGATGTTCGTCGAGACTCACGTAGCTGCACGCCTTGTACCATTGTTCGTGGCCAGACATTAGACCCGCTAGCACACTGTCAACGTCGCCCGCGAAAGTCGCTGCAGTCTCCTTTTTAAAAACCAGCCGCTTTAGTACAGTCATTTGGTAGTTTTACCTGGAAAGTTTTCCGGGAGTTTTGAAAATGGGTAATTTTGTAGATTTCGATATGCTCTTTCCGAATTTCAACTTTGCCACCTCGTGTCTTTGCCGCTCGCGCCGCCATATTGGAAAAATGGCGCCTAATAGCAGTTTTTTGACAATATCTTCGTTCCGATTCATTTTACGATTAAAACATTTACATACAAAATTAAACTAGAGAAAATTTCCTACAATTTATGTAATAACAATTGTTTTTGTAAAATAAATAGTTTTGGCGTACGAGCGCCGCAAACTATTATTCGGTAAATATTTACTTTAGGGGAGGCATCTCCGATGACCTTGACCTTGACATATGTTGTCAAAGACAACATTCTGAACAACTTTTGTCATTACAACTACCCGGCGCTCGGTCTTAGTTTTCCAGATAATTGCAAAAAACTTCGTTAGAATTTTCCGGATTATCATTGATATATTTTCAAATCGATATTTAACAAATTTAAATATTATAGATTTCGACATTTTGAACAACTTTTTCCTTTTCCAATATACGGAGTCACAATTTCGTCAGCGTGGTCGGGCCAGTCGGGCCTGACGGCACATCGAAATCTATAAAATTACCCATTTTCAAAACTCCCGGAAAACTTTCCAGGTAACCTCTTTTTTTCGAACCAAATGACTAATTGTCGTATGTACCAACTGCATCATCAATCCTTCCTCAATCGAGTGCGCGTCATACGTCACAGAAATTGAAACACGTTGGTAATTGTTTGACATTCTGGAATATCTTGGGTTAAAGACGGAATAAGGGAAACAAAAAATTCACGGGCCGATGTCATCAAGTATATATTTTGGGTACTTACAGAATCGAGTTGGCAACAGATTAAAAAATCGAAAATAACGTAGGAGTATTTTTAAGCGTAGATTGAAGAGACGCGTCTTCGAAGATTTCCGATGCACATCGTGACGGAACGGCGCAGAGAAGCCTCGATGCCTCTGGTTTTTCGAATCCAGAAATAACACCGCGTCTCTCCCGTGCTCCCTCGCTCTCCTTTCTACCATCTCACTCTGATTCTCTCTCTCTCTCTCTCTCTCTCTCTCGCGCTCTGCTTTTTTGCTCGACTCATCTTCCCCGCTTTCTGTTCCCCGTTGATTCTCGCTTTCCATCCGCGTCAACGGAAGCGGATTTCTTAATGGGACGAGTGGGAGCATCAACAGCAAAACAATAATTCAAAAGCGGACTCGATCCGAATCCGGATTTCGGCGAGTCTCGTCGATACGTTCGCGATTCGATGAACGCCGATAGGTTGGGTATAATAATAATTCCGGCTTTACCCCGAACGAGAATAGTCGGATCCCGATTAATTGTTAATTGCTCGGATTTTTGGCTTGACCGGATGGAATATTCAACATAAACGCTCGGATATTTGAGCGCGGCTGGGGAACTTTATGCATATTTGCGGAAATAACCGGGGAGAGAGATGATGCGCTGGTGCGCTCGATGCATCGCAATCGAGAGGAATTTTGATCGTTTCCGCTATAGAAAATTCGCAGAGGAGAATGTTCAAATTTTATAGGTAGAAAAATCAATTTTCATATCCAGCTTTGTGCGTACGTTGATATTCTCAAATTCCTATCGATTTTTGTCATAAATGCAGTCACACAGATGATGAAAAAATTAGTAGTAAACGAATGGATGCGTTCGTCGAGATTGCACGGACTTCATCTTTTCCCGATTCCGCTCTCAATTTCATCCGCTGAATCTTCGAAGAGCCTTCCGCGGCAAACCGAGGTCTTCGGTGCTATGGAATATTCAGTGCACCGATGCACAAAGAACGCGAGAAAGAGCTCTCGGGCCATAGAATTCCGCAGAATCGTGCTCCAGGAAAAGCGTAGGACGTCCCATTATCTTCGCCACGGTTATCTGCCGCACCTCGGATAAGGTATCGCGGTCATTGTTGCATCCGTTGCGGGCTAACCGAGGATGAGACTAGACGACGAGGACGTTTAATACGATTAAAAAACGGCAATTGGAAATAAATCGGTTGTTGTTGTTGTTGGCTGGGCTGAACCCAGGTGCGTGGCGCGTCGACGAATCACCGCGGGTGATTAATCGGGGTGGTAATTAGACGTCGTTAAGCCGCCTCGGAGACGGATTGACGACGACGAGGACGACGACGACGAGGTCGCTCGAGGGCAGCAAAGTTTCGAGGATGCGGCCGACGACCATTAGCGGGATGAGGACGAGGACGAAGAGAACGAGAAACGCGATCCCTCCGGCCGAGTAATGGATTTTCGATAACGAGACGAGCGCGCGCGCCCGACTCCTCTGATCCTCCTCAGTTTTCTCGTTCAATTATGTTCGATTCTTGCCCGCTCCCCACGTTCCCCTGACTCGCATACACGGCTGCCGTCACTCGAAACAAACACCCGTTTGCAATACGAATTTTTTTCCAATTTTTTAATCAAAATAACTTCCTAGTAGTTTGTCTGTGACAGAGTTGGGCATTATGAAAGATACTTTATCTTTATTCGTTATTCGAAGGTTCGAATAAAAAAAGTATTTTTATTCGACGAGGTTCGAATTAAAAAAGTATCTTTATTCGAAGGTTCGAATTAAAAAAGTATCGTTATTCGAAGGTTCGAATAAAAAAAGTATCTTTATTCGAGAATTTATCCGACGGATAAAAATAATTTTTTTTATTCGAGACGGATTTATTCGAACCTCGAATAATTTTTTCATCTTTTATTCGAAGCCCTCGAATAAATCTTGGAATAACTTTTGCCAACTCGAATAAACGGCGACGAGGCCTGACGAGCGCTGAACTTGAAAGACCAGCGACAGCGACCGACCAACAGCATACGTACATCGTAAGCACCTGAGTAATCGAGCATTATTGACAATTTAAGCTTTCATATTTTTATAATACGAATAATATTTTGAATACGAATGAGTTGTAGAGATCATCCCGATGAAAATGAGTCCAAACACGACATCATTTGGACTATCTTTGATAAGATTATAATTTTTATCGTAACATTACGTATCAATAAAAATTGTTCGATTACACACGAGTTTGGACTCATTTTCTTGGGGAAGATCTCTACAACTCATTCGTATTCAAAATATTATTCGTATTATAAAGATAAATTCTCGTCGAATAAAATTATTTATTCGAACCTCGTCGAATAAAGATACTTTTTTTATTCGAACCTTCGAATAACGAATAAAAATTTTTCTATCTTTTATTCGTTATTCGAAATTTTTATTTAGATAAAAATTTTGCCCAACTCTGGTCTGTGATGGGTCAAAACTGCTGTCTCGGACTTTCGACGATCTCCAGGCTACAATTCGCAGAGGTAGATAACCATACAATAGAAATGATGGTTAAGGGTTGGCGATAAGTGAATCTAAATAAGTTGGCGATCCGAGGAAGAGAAGAGCAGGCTCGTCGTATCTTCGAAGAGCTCTCATGCGTTCAGGACGCGTAGTAGCTCGAAGAAGCGGGGCGATGACACACGCCCAATATAAAACGCGCTGGTGTTACTACACGCACGTTCACGCACAAGACCATCCACATACACTCACACACACACCTACGCTTCTCCACGCAGTCGTGGTATCCCTCTCTCTCTCTCGTCATTCTCCTCGTGGGTTGCCCTCGGTCAGCCCTCGGACCCTCTTTTTCTACGTGGGTGCTTCGGGGTTACCGAATATCGGGGACTGGCCCTAGCCGCGGCGCCTCTCCGGCAATTTTCGAGGTATCGATCTCTCGAGGACCGCCCCCGAGTTGACCGTCCCTAGAAAACCACCCCCGTCGACACTCGCCCTCCGTCCCTCCTTTTTCGACTCTCTTCTTCTCTTGTTCGTTTCTCTGGTCGTTTTTTTGGACCTGGAAAAATCGGACGTCCGTAAGACGGCTGGAATTGAAAGGAGAGCTCTCCTCGATCGACGAAAACTGATTCCCTTCGAGTCGAGGACTGGGGGGGGGGGGGGGGGGGCATGGGGCACGAAAGAGCTGTAGGGGGTCGACGATCAACAGTCACGATCAATTACACGAGATGGAAACGATCGCATGCGGGCTCGATAAGCATCGTAAAATGGCCTCCACCGTGCGAACGAAAATCGAAAATGTCAATGCTTCGCCCTTTCCACTAGGAACCAACGATATTGAGACGTCGTATATCGGATCATAGTGAAGGTTCCTGTCTCGATTTATATTCGTTGGATTGTTCACTATTTCCTTTACGTTCGTATGCAAGATTTTATGCGCTTACAGTGACTCCCATTAATATTCGGACGCTCTTAAAAAAACGAGCAATTAATTTACTACATGATGTGGAAAGAAATTTTTTCAAAAATTGCAATTGGTCGGCATTATAGAGAAAATACTGAAAATTGCATTTTACAACTTTTTTATCTGGTTCTAAATTGAAAATTTAAAAAAAATGTGTATTGTAAATCTGTGTCAATTATATGCATTGTAAAAGTTTCGTCGAAATCGGATATATGATGTGGCAAAAACGACAGGCATCGAATGATATATGAATCCTTAGATTTATTGCAGTTAGAGGCCGAAAATCGCGAAAAATTGCAATTGTTGACCGATTTTAATGAAATTTTCAGAATATGTTTAATCGATACAGATCTACGAAACGTATTTTCTACATTTTCGATCTGAGCCCACATAAAAAAGTTGCAAAACTTTTAGTATTTTCTCTGCAATTTCGACCAATTGCAATTTTTTCAAAAAATTCTTTTATGTATGGTCGAATTAAAAAAAAATTATCGTCTTTTTAAGAGTGTCCGAATATTAGTGGGAGTCACTGTATGGCAAAAATGAGTAGATCAAATTCAAAATTATAATTTATCATACCAATCCGCAGTCTAGCAATTAGTTTTAAATTACCATTGCGCTAGATTGTTCAGTATTTCCGAATGTGCTCGAGAATATTCCGTTTATCTTTATCGCAAGAAGAGTAAAAGAATAAAATGGATTTTTGTCCGGTCGCCGAGCGAAACAGCCATCGCGCCGCCATAACCACCGTTACTATCGCCGTCGGCGATCGCATTGGTGCAAAACCATAGCTGCGAATGGGAACGTACGATCCTGAACGGTCGCCGATTACCCTGGGATATCGAGGAACCGGCTACGAGGAAACGCAAAATGACCAGGCAAGAAACAACGTCGATACCCGGGGAACTTTCCGACCGTGTATCGATCCGCGAGGGGTTTCCTCTCTGACTCATGGCGGCAATTCCTTCGAGGATCGCGCCTCGGTGTCCTCTTACGGTGCCCGTTAATTAAACGACCGGGCTCCCTTTCCGCGAGAAATCCGCGGTCGTCTCGGAAACAACGCGAGTTTGCTTCTTAAACAATTTCTGCTTCCGTCCTCCCCAGAGATAAGAGAAGGAAAGCTGTGCTTCCCACAGATTCTAATAAAGTAGAAATGTTCTTGGAGAAATGGGACGCTGAGTCTGCTTTTTAGCAAATTTCAAGTAAATCGAGTAAATCCTGAATTTTGAGAATTTATTAAATCCTGCTTCGAAGAATATTTAAGATTTCAGCGAGTACATTTTTGCACGAATTTATTCGAAGATTCGAAGACTTTCAAGTAAATCGAGTAAATGCTGAATTTTGAGGATTTATTAATTCCTGCTTCGAAGAATATTTAAGATTTCAGCGAGTACATTTTTGCACGAATTTATTCGAAGATTCGAAGACTTTCAAGTAAATCGAGTAAATCCTGAATTTTGAGGATTTATTAATTCCTGCTTCCGAAGAATATTTAGGATTTCAGCGAGTACATTTTTGCACAAATTTATTCGAAGATTCGAAGACCTTCAAGTAAATCGAGTAAATCCTGAATTTTGAGGATTTATTAATTCCTGCTTCGAAGAATATTTACAACTTCAGCGAGTACATTTTTGCACGAATTTATTCGAAGATTCGAAGACTTAATTATTCTTCGAACAATGGACGCGTTCTCGAGGGGCACCAATTTCTCTAGATAAATACAAGAACAGTAGCACTTCCAACACAATTAACAAAAACCATATTAAATCCTCATTAGCTTCCATCTCACCATTCTCTAATATTTTCACTCTGCATTCACGCTCGTTATTTCAATTGTTCCTCTCGAGCAGCGAAGAGGCAGCCAAGAGCCTCGACCGTACCTTAAAAATAATTATCACTTTCACAACTCCCTAATTTCTTTACCAGAGCTCATTCATCGCGTTCTTCTCTGTTTTTCTATACTCTTCGCATTGTCGAGTCGACAATGTCGCAACCCCGTTATCAGTCACCTATTTTCTACGAATCCTTTTCCCACAGTCCGATAAACAATAACAACGATAATGCCAAACCCAGCAGTGTCGTGTTTAATTAACACAACTGGTGGAAAACGAGAACGAAACAAAAAGCCGGCTGCGCGAAGGTTACGGATATCCGAGGTAATTTGCTTCCAGCGTACGTGTCGGGCAAACGCGATCGACCCTCGGGATTATTCTATCTGGCCTCCTCTATAAGGGGGCGAGACCTTACGGGAAACACGGTGCCGTTCCTATACAACGCTGGAATTTCTCGCGTACAGAATTTTTTTACCGGGAACGGCCGCTACGTGATCCGAAAGCCCGAGAGACCGATATCGGGAACGCGGGGGCTCCAGAAGAAATCTCTGGCCGCGGGACGATTCGAAATTTTGCTTGAAATAGCCTAAGAGGAATCGAGGGATTGGTATGTTTGTACAGAACACAATTGAATCACGGGGTGAAAAAGCTGTACATGATATTTTCAAAGAATGTATCCCCCAGAAGTTGTTGAGAAGTCAATGCTAATTTATTGATATGAATTTTTCGTTCTTAATTATATCTTTATAAAATTTTCACTTGAATATTCCTGACATTTTTCTGATTAAAATGATACCCGACACGATACAATTCTGGGCGTGTTTGTTTGTTAAATCAACGATTTAGTGGAGCCTCGATTATCCGAACCGATGGTACCTGAATTCTTCAGGTACAATACCATTTACTGTACAAATCAGTAATATTTATTATAATCCAGTCACATCTATCCACATTATCTTACAGCTGTAACTGTGTTACAAATCAATGATTGAATCTTGCACTTCAGTATTTCACTATAATTTCAGAAGCCCCGATTATCCGAACCGATGGTACTTAAATTCTTCAGGTACAATACCATTTACTGTACCAATCAGTACTATTTATTATAATCCAGTCACATCTATCCATATTACATTATCTTACAGCTGTAACTGTGTTACAAATCAATGATTGAATCTTGCACTTTAGTATTTCACTATAATTTCAGAAGCCTCGATTATCCGAACCGATGGTACCTGAATTCTTCAGGTGCAATACCATTTACTGTACCAATCAGTACTATTTATTATAATCCAGTCACATCTATCCATATTACATTATCTTACAGCTGTAACTGTGTTACAAATCAATGATTGAATTTTGCACTTTAGTATTTCACTATAATTTCAGAAGCCCCGATTATCCGAACCGATGGTACTTAAATTCTTCAGGTACAATACAATTTACTGTACCAATCAGTATTATTTATTATAATCCAGTTACATCTATCTACATTATCTTACAGCTGTAACTGTGTTACAAATCAATGATTGAATCTTGCACTTTAGTATTGCACTATTTCGGAAGGATTCTAGTGAGACATTTCGTGGATCAAGGTAATGGATTATCAATCGCGTGATAGAGAATTGAAAATTGCACTGCGAGATCACGATAATGGAGCCAGTTTACCGTAAAGGGGCGCCGAACAAAAGAATCATTGAAAAGGGAGCTGCGAGGCAAACACGGTCGTGAAACTATCATCTAGCCGCCGCCGCCGCCGCCGCCGCCTCCGCGCCGTGCCGGTTCTAGCTGCCAATTAAAAGCAGCTTTGCGCGCGGCTTTATCGGCCCAGCGGATAACGCGGGCTACGATGCCCGAGAATAAGGTTATTGATAATAATTGTCGACGTTGCTCGCCGCGGTGCCGAAGAATTAGCGACGCTTTACGTTTCGTGTACCCACTATGTTATTTCAGCCGAAGGTACGAGACGTCGTTGAATCACCATTTAATAGTTAATAGCATCCACTGACTCCTGAGATCTACAGTGCAAGGATGAGGTCTGTCGCATAATTGAACGTGTACCGTTTCAATTTTCTTTAATTTATCTTGCTACTCCTATATGAATTCTTGCTTGACTGGCCACAGCAACGATAGTACTATCTGTGGAAAATTTTTCAGACAAATATAAGTAGGATACTATACTAGTAGTATTTTTTAGTTTCATTAGAATTTTATGGCAGAAATAGATTGAATGTAAAACAGTTGTATCACTTCCGACTCGTTAAAATTATTCAATAAAGGAATCTACGTAGCCTGTGTATGTTGCAATTAACGCAGTTTTAATTATATAAAAATTATGCAATTTTCAAGTAATTTTTCTACATTCGTTGGAATATTTGACGTACAGAAATCTCGTATTTTTCGCTGTTGTACCGCAAAAATTAATGAAGTGAGAGGGGATAGAGTAGCTGGCAGCGTTCTCGAGGACTCGATCGATTCTCGAGCGAGTCTCTCGATGACCAAGTGAACCCGTTGCTCTTTCTTCCGCGCGGGTTCTCGTCGGAGAGACAGGTCGCCCGAATAAATACCACCTTCGAAGAGAGAGACAGAGAGAGAGCGGAGAGAGAGAGGAGAGAGAACTTGGTCCACCCGCACAACGCGAGGAGCACCGCGGCGCATCCAATTAACTGGGGAGTTCAAGTTCGTCAACGCGGCCCGGGTTAATTGCCGTAAATAGGCGTCAAGTGGTGGTTTCGCGTCTTGGATTAGCGGCGGGCGAACCCCTCTACCTCCTCTCTCGCTCCGTTTACTTTTCGTCTGTTTTCTTCTTTCGATCTCTCGTCCCCAACGTCGTCCTCGTCATCGTCGTCGTCGTCGACGTAAATAGCGCGTCGTTACTTCCGCTAACGAACAAGTCCTTTCGCGTAATCGGCGAATAAAAGATCCCGCGGACCGAGTGAATTCGTCGTAAACGACCGAGCTTCCTCCACGTTTCAAGCCCACCCTTAAAAATTGGGGACGCAATTATCCATGCAAAAATTCTCGAGCACCGAACGTCTCGTAATTGATGGGACACGCTTTAAATCGTATACAGTAAACGCTTGATTCTTGTCCAACAGCCGTGTTTTTCATGGACAAGAATCGTGCCCCAGAAGTGCTTTTTGATTTATGACTGCGTCTAGATATCGCGCCGACCGCGCCGAGCGAGACTTCAATAGAGAGCCGAACATAGAGAAGGACAGAATGAAATACGGTTCGCGTGACTGTCCGCGTCTCTTTCTTTCCGATGCGCTGTCCTTCGTTGCGACCGAAACTTACACCGTCGATTAAACCACTAAATACAATTGAAACTATATCGTGTTTGGTGTCATTTTAATCAGAAAAATGCCAGAAATAAGGTAGTAATTTTTGCTTTTTTTTGTTTTAAACTTTTCCTAAAAAGTAAAATTTTAATCATATAATAATTCTTTCATAAATGGACACCACTCTTAATCGTTTAGAACGATCGACTGATTCATCGATAAGTCTTTCGGGGTTGACATTTATGAAAAAGTTATTCGGATTTTAATTGCGAAAGCGTGCATCGTCGGGGAAAGTTTTTGGACGGACAGACAGCGATGGTCCGTGCCTTTATCTCGCCCACGGAATGACCAAACGAGGATCGACGCGCGACCATCGCATCGGAGCTTCGGATTAATCTCGAGCGGATTTACCGCTGAGCAAGCTTTGTTCGCCTAATCGAGCCGACCCTTTGGCGAGCACGCAGTCGCGCTCGAGGCAGCAATTTCGACGGAAGGGTGCCCAGAAATTGCGACAGAGAGAGAGAGAGTTCGGGAAGGGTCTGCGAATTTTTCCTGAAACGAATTTCCGAATGGCACGACGGGAGCCAGAGAAAAAAGAAATTCAGGATTCTGTAGGGTCAACCCGGTAAATTAATGCTTCATTTCACCGCAAAATAATAATACAGATTTTAAACCTTTCATTCTGTTAAAACAATTTAATACAAAGATACTGACCAAACTTTCCATTTTGTTCTTATTTCTCGTAATTGGGAGAATGTTGTGTAAAGATCGCAATCGATTACGCGAGTGGCCGCATACGAAGTTCGATTACATACAAAGCGGCTGACGCACAGTGTATTCGAGTACAGCGTTCGGGAAAAAAGTCATAACTCTTAAACTATGCAATTTTCGAGTAAAGTATTTACCTTAATACTTTTTGAAATAAAATGCAAAGACGAGTTGAATGATTTTTTAATTTTGAATTTATTTTTTTTAACACAAAATAACAAAAATACTATTACAGAATATTGTAAATATAATATGTAGAATAAACATAAATACTGTAGGAAATGAATTTACAGATTATTAGTAACTTGGACACGTTTGTGATTAACTATGTTCGGCTTCAGTTTCACGTCTGATACTTCTGACCACGACGGATATCGTATATAAACAATTGAAAATAAGGGACTGTATATTTAGAATAACATAATGAGTATAAACATAGTGTCATATCGTTTCGCGCGGACTCAAGTTGGAACTCGATAGACTGCGTTGAAGGCGTGGACGACGAACGCACGCGTCTCGCAATCAGTGTCAAAATAAATTTCTACTATTTTTAACATTTGTGTATATTTATGCACTTAAAGAAGATTGATTGAAAGATTGTAAATATTTAAAAAATTTTAAAACTACATATATAATTTATAAGAATAAAATTGAACGCATAAGTACTTATCAAATGGCATGCGATTTTTATTATTTTCTCCGCGTGAGCGAATGTGAGCAGATTTAAACCGACGCGAAATTAAAGTTTAATACGCCGCCAATTACTGTGAAAAAATTCATGGAGTTACCTCGGTGTACATTTTTTAAAACTCGAATCAAAGTTTATAAATGTTAAATATAAAAAATTAGGACAAATTGCGATTATTTAAAAAATTTTTTGCGAGATTGAAGGTCTTATAATACTAAACACACCCTATAAAAATCAATTTAAAAAACCTAATACATAGCTTGCGAGGGACGCATGTTTAAAAAAATGCACGGAATTTGATAATAAAGTTTCAGCCTCAATTTTAATAACAAATTGATTCATTCACTTAAAACTGAAGGCAGTTTTAGAAACTACGTGTCTTGTTAGGAACTTTTTACGATACATAAAATCGCAGATCTTGCACTTTGATACACTGTGTGTGCGACGGGGCAATCAAGTAATTTCAGTAGCTACATAAAACGGCTGGAATTACTAAAATCGTCATCGCGTGGACACAGGGGAGAAGCGTCGTCCGTCGTGCTCACGGATTTCCGGTACACGGTAAAAAGCCCGCAAAGAGGATTACTCGGTTGCTGGTCCGACAAATCCTTTTCCGGATCCGGAACAAAGGGATCGGCGGATTAAAAAAAAAAAAAAAAAAGATAAAGAGCCGAGCGTGGATGGTTCGAAACAGAGAGAGAGAGGCGGCTGTGAGGCCGTTAAAATTCCGCTGGGCGATCGGCACGCGAGCCCGGAAAAGGAAGACGAGTCTTGCACCGGCTCCGAGGGATCGATCGAGGCTAAATCGATTTCACGCTCGAGCGGGAATTAATCCGACGAATAAACGCGGGGGTCCGGGAAAACGGTCGGATCCGCGGGGAAACTCGATGCCGAAGCCGAGCAAAGCGAAGCGCGGAGCAGAGCGCGAAGCAGAGCGATGCGGAGCCGAGCAGAACGAAGCCGATCGCTGATTAGCTCGCTCGGGACTTCGCCTTCGAAACCAGGTGAAAGGAAGAGAGAGAGAGAGAGGGAGAGAGAGAGAGAGACATGCTCGAGGTCGGAAGCTTTGCTTTATTTAGAGGCAATCGCTTCAGCTATTCCTTTCTTTTCCGCGAGCCGACAGACAACCGGTGCTCGCGGATTCTTCTACCCGGTTTCGGCTAACGAGCTCCGCCTTGCATTGTGCTACAGGAACAAAGAGCTTCGAATCCGCTCCGCTCCGCTCTGCTCTGCTCGGCACGCCCCGATAATCAATTTCAATAAATCCGGAAGCCCGCTTTCACCGCGATGGAATATACGCGACATGGATTCTCGCGGGTCTCTTCGGGACGCGCTGGCCCGAAATTCTCGGTAACAAGTTCGAGGAAAATCGATACATTATATGCTCTTCAATTGTCTCGTTTAATTGGTAGATCTTCTTGTACCTCCACCAGTTAACTTAACGAGCACTCAAAAGTGCTCGCTTTCTGATAATGACAAGATTCAATTTATTCTCCGCCGTTTTTATTGGAGCATGTACTTCAACAATTTCCCCATTAAGGTATCTCTATAATTTCAGTAATTGCGAAATAAAAAATCTAGAACCGGTCATCTCACTAGTGGTACTGGATTAGGTTAGCGTTAAGTGGGCAACGACCTTAAACCTAACGCTGTCTATTAACCCTTTGCACTTGGGAGCTATTTCAACTCGAAAATTAAACATTTCTTTCGACTTTGAATAATTGCATTCTATTCAATTTTGTTTTCATTCTATGGATATGAGGTTGATATAATACCTCATACGATACTTAAATGTATTACATTTTATATCGTGATATTGACTTTTTTAATGGTTCGTTACTATCATTTAAGAAAAAGTTGCGTGCGATTATATGATTATATGTGATATAACGTAGTCCTGTAACTGTCAGCATGTCCATTACTATGTAACTTTATGCTAAGACTTTCTTTTTCTTTTTTTTTTTTAATGAATATTTTCTATTATAAACATTTGTATAAAAGGACTTCGGTCCGTAAATGATAATAAATAATAATAATAACAATAAATGTTTAGTAATTGATTAGAAAACAAAATATTTAATAATGTGAACAATATTATGAAGAATGGCATAGCAATTTTCGGTGGTGCCTCAGAGTCGGCATCCGAGTGCTAAGGGTTATCTCAAGTCCTTGGGTAGAAGCTGAGCAGATAAATTGGGTAACCTGAAGAGCTGCCGAGGAACCGGAATGTTGTTTCAAGCCCCTAAACTTATTTTGCAAAGTCATCGTTCCGTTCGGTTTTAAGGGTCGTTCTGAATGTTCGAACGACTCGGATGAGATCAATATTCAGGAATGCGTTTAACGACGACGCGAACACGGTACCAGGTAGCGAGAAATATGAAAGTAAGAGAACGCAGCTCGCGCTGTGCCACCGCGCATCGTCGTTGACTTCGTCGAGCATCGGCGTGGTGTAGACAGAGTGTGTGTCCAGCTCATCCGTAGCGCAAAGAGTTAACGCGGAAGAGTTCACCGCTCGCGTGCACGTACATTATCGAGCGGTTCGCAACATCCGTCGTGAGTCATCGGTCGTCGGACAAGTCTCCCTCTCTCTGTTTCTCCTGGCTCAGGGAGCCGAACCTCCGAGAGCCAGCTATAATTACGAGGTTTAATTGACTAACGAGCGCGGACGGGGACCTGCGAACCAGTGCAGAAATGGAGCCCTGATTGGTCCATTCACTGTGAGCCCGGGCTCTCCTCGTTCATTCACGTTGCAATTAATCCGAAAGCGTCTAGGCGAGGAGGGACTCTTCCACGGACGGGTCTCGATAGATAGTTCCTTGACTCGTCTGCTCAACTTTTCCTTTCGACGGCAAAATCCTCATCGATCCGGTTCGCTCGGAAAATCCCTCGATTCACAGGTGGACCTTACCAGCCAGTCTATTTCTGTATGGTCTAGACTTCCGGGTCCCGAAAACTTTGGCTCCGAACACACCTCGGTCACTCTTCAGCCTCTCTCTACTTTGCCCCGAGAACGTCTACAGTCTTCGTCTCTCAATATTTTGAATGTACTCGGTGGACAGCCGTTTTTATAATAAATCACACTCATCTCAATTTTTTTAAAGCCAATTATACTTGTCTAGGATGCAAATTAGGAAACTAGGAAAAGGTCCCCGTCGAGTAGGCGTGGCTTCCTCGCTCTCGAGTTCGAAGCAACAGCCCCCGGCGCCCCAGAGGGCAATTTTGCACTTATCGCTACTTTGCCCCGAGAACGTCTACAGTCCTTGTCTCCCAATATTTTCTGTTGAATGTACTCGGTGGACAGCCGTTTCTCTAATAAATCACACTCATCTCATTTTTTTTTAAAAACCAATTATACTTGTCTAGGATGCAAATCAGGAAACTAGGAAAAGCAGGCGTCCCCATCGAGTAGGCGTGGCTTCCTCGCTCTCGAGTCCGAAGCAACAGCTTCCGGCGCCCCAGAGGGCAATTTTACACTATTCTCTACTTTGCCCCGAGAACGTCTACAGTCCTAGTCTCCCAATATTTTCTGTTGATTATACTCGGTGGGCAGCCTTTTCTCTAATAAATCACACTGATCTCAATTTTTTTTAAAACCAATTACACTTGTCTAGGATACAAATCAGGAAACTAGGAAAAGGTCCCCGTCGAGTAGGCGTGGCTTCCTCGCTCTCGAGTCCGAAGCAACAGCTCCCGGCGCCCCAGAGGGCAATTTTGCACTTATTACGGATCTTTTCGGCTCCGGAACCGAGGTCCACCAAATTTTCTCATGCCCGTCGCGCACCCAAAGGATGCAAAATCCCCGGGACACATGTGAAATCGGGATATACGCGGCCTGGGAACACACGAAACGCGCGAGATCCGCCTTCGCATATGCCCGAACACTCTCTACATGGCCGAGAGCGTGTGCGCGGCGCACACCGAATTAACGACGACCTAATTGACCGTCGCTAATTCCCTCGTGCCTCTCCCTCTCCCTCTCCCCCGTTTCACGGCGGACGTCGTTAACGCCGACAGCGTTTCTCAAACTTTCCTCGCCGAACAGAGTACTCCCTGTCCAAGATCCTCGTTCGACGTCGCTCCACGGATGATGGAAACCGTTTTCCAATTATCATAACGTTTACAGGTTCTGGATCCATTTTTGAAAGCCCTACAATTTTTTCAGCAAGCCCTAGCATGTCTTCATGGGATCTGTTCGCTTTTCAGTAGCTCTACAATTTTTTCGCAGGTCGTAAAATGATTCCAGGATATTTTTGTGGACTTTTGACATCTCTTGGAAGCCCTACAATTTTTTCTTTGCTCCACAATTTTTTCTGCAAGCCCTAGCATGTTTTCATGGGATCTGTTCGCTTTCCGGAAGCTCTACAATTTTTTCGCAGGTCGTAAAATGATTCCAGGATATTTCTGTGGACTTTTTACTTCTCTTGGAAACGCTCCAATTTTTCTGCAATGTCTACCGTGCTTTCCAAGGACACTAAAATCGTTCCTGGTGCTCCAGGTCTCTCTTGATGGAAACCGATTTCCATTTGTCAGAACGTTTACAGGTTCTAGATCCATTTTTTGGAAGCACTACAATTTTTTCTTTGCTCCAAAACTTTTTCTGCAAGCCCTAGCATGTCTCCATGGGATCTGTTCGCTTTCCGGAAGCTTTACAATTTTTTCGCAAGTCGTAAAATGATTCCAAGATATTTCTGTGGACTTTTGACTTCTCTTGGAAACGCTCCAATTTGTCTGCAATGTCTACCGTGCTTTCCAAGGACACTAAAATCGTTCCTGGTGTTCCAGGTCTCTCTTGATGGAAACCGATTTCCAATTACCATAATGTTTACAGGTTCTGGATCCATTTTTGAAAGCCCTACAATTTTTTCTTTCCTCCAAAACTTTCTCTGCAAGCCCTAGCATGTCTCCATGGGATCTGTTCGCTTTCCGGAAGCTCTTAAATTTTTTCGCAGGTCGTAAAATGATTCTAGGATATTTCGGTGGATTTTTGACCTCTCTTGGAAGCGCTACAATTTTTCTGCAATGTCTACCGTGCTTTCCAAAGGCACTAAAATCGTTCCTGGTTCTCCAGAGCTCTCTTGTTGATGGAAACCGATTTCCAAGATCGCCTTGGTGCTTTACGAGATTCGATTTTACTTGAAACCGATCCATCGATCGCCATCCCGCAAACCGTTCCTCAGATCTAAACGTGCCGAGGATCGACGTCTCGGTTCGAAGATCGTCGGAGAACATGCTTGCGGCTTCGTTACAAGCACTTTCTCGCGTCGACTGTCCGCCGTTAACCCGAATTTCGCTGGGAAGTTGCGCAATCCTCGCCGACCGCTGGTATTTTTACACGCCAATAACATAACGCATAATTGCATGTCTGCGAGATCGTCGCGGCCTCATTGGTGAATTGCGTGGAATCGTTTGCCGACGGTTATCTGCGACAACTGGACCATCAGCAATTTCATAGCGCGAGTCGTTCATTTTTGCGAATTGGATGACGTCGTTTGGAAACATTTCTCCTTAACAACTTCGTCCACTAGCATACGAGACTCACCCTTATCTTCGACACTGAAATCGGAGCTCGATCATCGAGCTCTGTTGTCATTCCATTGATCCGACTCGATCATCGCCTATCGCATCTTCCAAGAATCAATGCTCAACCTCACGTGATCTAATCGCATTCTGCATCATAGATCGCGTGAGTGGTCGCGATAAGACACAAAAGGTCGGCCTTGCGTGAATCTATATCGAACGTGAACGACGCCGAGACAATTAATTAAACGAATCGATACGTCCGATGACTCTGAGATCATTACCCTTTTGCACTTTGACTAACACAAAAACATCTCTCATTTCATGCACATTATCCCAATTTATACTGATACTTTTTTTTTTTAATAATTCATAAGAGACGCAAAGAAATTTCGTAAGAAAATATTCCGAATAATAATCAATTTTTCGGGGGCGCCTCGTAGTCGCCAACTCTGAGTCAATTAATTAAAATGGTCGATGCGTCCGGACGACTCTCCTCTCGTCGCCTTGCAACAAGGGCAGAAGAGTCGGCCGTAATCGGCAGCCTAGATGATTCATCCGAACGCGATTATCGGCTCGTCAAGGTCTCCGGTTGGTCGCGATTCGAGGAGAGCTACGTTCGAACGAGGTTTGATTTCCTCTCTGGGCTGGGCGACCGGAAATTAACGACGAATCGAACGCTGTGCAGGTTTAAATCCGTCCGAGGATCGGGAAGCAATTATCGGTGCTGAATTCGGGGCCGCTCTCGCGACCCAATTAAATTCGCGGATTGGATTCGGACACGGTTGTTTTCGAGCGGATCCGCTGGCGAAAGGAGCGCGCGCACGCGCTCGCGCCCGGTGCAAACCGGTTCGCGATTCAGACGTAACGAGATCAGTGTCGTTAGCGCACCTATTGAAATCGTTAGTCGCCGCAACTATGTCGACGACTATGCTCGCCGTGTTTGCCGGCCGGGGCGAACTGTTTACCTGTGCTCGAACTTCGAACTAGCCTGCAACAATACCGATTCAATCACGAAACTTTGGACTTGATTATTTCTTCGCGAAACTGTAATATCCGTGACATCGTATCACAGTAAACGCTTTGCTTCTTGTCCAGAGCGTGGGCACGATTGGGCGAGGAATCGATTTTACAAATCTCTTAATTTTCATTATTTGTTTATGGGACTTTCACTGCCTTATTTCTGGTATTTTTCTGATTAAAATGACACCAAACACGATATAGTTTCAATTGTATTTAGTGATTTAATCGACGATGAAAGTTTCGGTCGCAAGGAAGGACAGCGCATCGGAAAGAAAGAGACGCGATTAGTCACGCGATACGAATTTCATTTTGTCCTTCTCTATGTTCGGCTCTCTATTGAAGTCTCGCTCCTAGGCATGATTCTTGTCCATGAAAAACACGGCTGTTGGACAAGAATCAAGCGTTTACTGTACCTATTAGGAGATCGTTTCGCCACGGAAGGCGATCGCTGAAAAAAAAAGCCGAACGCATCTCCTGCGTCATTAATCGCATGAGGTTCCGCTCATTTCGTGGGTATGCGTTTGGTCCGGGGTTTTTGCGACGCCGGTTTCACGGCTTCGCCACCCTGTTGACGTCAATCTCGTTCCCATAAGCGAAGCACATGTGCCCTCGCGTTTCGACCGATCCCCTCGCTCGCGAGAGACTCTTGGTCGTGTTCGTTCTGCGGATGATGGACCGCGTTTTAAAAGGCCAATCAAAATTCCACGGTGACCCAGTTCTTCTCTCGCGATCGATCGCGACCGTCGGACACGGTTCCAGCCGCGGGACACCTCGTTCGGATCGATCGACAGATGGATCCGACCTTCGGCGACCGGCCACGATCGATCCAGAAACCGTCGCGCCGGGCTGCCATTGAAATCGTGGGAGGCCTACTTGCATTGTTTCGTGGGAACGCGCATTCCGCGTTCCCAACTGGGGAATAGAGCTCCGCGACCTTGCGGGTCCCTAAAATCTTTTCTTATCTGAAATTTATTCTACGAATTTTCCCACGCGTCCTACGTTTTCTGCAGGACCTAGAATGTGTCCTCGGATGCTTGAACATTTTTGACAGTCTTTCAATTTTTTCCTGCGGACCGTCGTAGCACCATTTTGCAATTCCATGCTTGCAGTCGAAGCGTGGTCTGTTCGTCTGACGCAAACGACCCGGCTAAATCCTGGACGAACCGGATCGTTCGATAACTTCCGGCCGCGTGCACGGCGGGAAACTTTGTTTGAAGAAGCTCTCCGGGGCACTCGCGGCGCAAAATTCATCCTCGATCCGCGCCAAGAACAATATTTTTGTCTGCGCCAACGCCGAGACCTTTGTTCCGGAGGAAGGAGGCGACGACGACGCACCGGTGCTGTATATTCTTTCTATCGTTAAAAACGCGGAGCAGCGGAGCACGCGAGGAGAGTACCGTTGCCCGACGCGAGAGAGACGCGACGTGACGTGACGAGACGAGAGGAGAGAGAGAGAGGAGAAGGCGCGAAACGGGCGAGACCGACGAGCAATAATTACAGACCATTTAATACCTACGCTCCAGCGCGGCCTACGCAGAAGCGCGCGCGCGCGCGCGTGTGTGTGCGTCGGACAGAATGACGAATCGCGTTGTCGAGCCTCCTCTTCTCCCGGGTTTTCATGATGCTCCGCGAACAGAGAGAACGCTCCGATCCATGGAATATCGAGCGGCCAACGCCTGAGATCAAGGCCATCGTCGAACCGACCGGCTCTAATCAATGGAGAATATTTTTAGACCGTGATCTCGCGAGAGCGATCCCTGCTTTGGCCCGATGAGCAGAATCTCCGCTTTGAATCGACCCTGGGTCAGACCACCGAGAGATACCATCCATCAGAAACCGTGAAAAATCCTCTATTCGTGATGTACCGTTGCTGGATCCAGACCTTGAGGATCTACGAACCACGAATGCCTATTTGAACCACCTTCTGTTGGCGTCAACATTTTTCCCCCGGGCTCCATCACGCTCTACACTGACTCTAGAATAGTTTTAAAGACTCTAGGCCTATTCTGGAAGCCCTACCATTTTTCTGCAGGGCCTGAAATGGTTTATACTGACCCTAGAATATTTTCTTGAGCTGTGAGCTTCTTTTGGAAGCCCTACAATTTTTCCTATAGCTCTGAGCCAATTCTGGAGGCCCTACAATTTTTCTCCAGCTGCTATAATGTTTTCTGTTGAACCTAGAATTTTTACTATGGCTCTGAGCCTCTTTTGGAAGCCCTACAATATTTCTCCAGCTCCTATAATGTTCTCTGTTGATCCTAGAATTTTTACTATGGCTCTGAGCCTCTTCTGGAGGCCCTACAATTTTTCTGCGGGGCCTAAAATGGGTTATACTGGTTCTAGAATATTTTCTAGAGCTGTGAGCTTCTTTTGGAAGCCCTACAATTTTTCTTATAGCTCTGAGTCAATTCTGGAAGCCCTACAATTTTTCTCCAGCTGCTATAATGTTTTCTGTTGATCCTAGAATTTTTACTATGGCTCTGAGCCTCTTCTGGAGGCCCTACAATTTTTCTGCGGGGCCTAAAATGGGTTATACTGGTTCTAGAATATTTTCTTGAGCATTGGAAGCCCTACAATTTTTCTTATAGCTCTGAGCCAATTCTGGAAGCCCTACAATTTTTCTCCAGCTGCTATAATGTTTTCTATTGAACCTAGAATTTTTACTATGGCTCTGAGCCTCTTTTGGAAGGCCTACAAGTTTTCTCCAGCTGCTACAATATCTTCTGTTGAACCTAGAATTTTTACTATGGCTCTGAGCCTCTTTTGGAACCCCTACAATTTTTCTGCGGGGCCTGAAATGGTTTGTACTGGCCCTAGAATATTTTCCTGATCTGTGAGCCTCTTCTGGAAGCCCTAAAATTTTTTCGCAGGTCTGAAAGTATTTTCTTAACAAATTTCCATGGACTTTTCAAGCCTTTTCTTCAAGTCCTCCACCCGTTCCAGCTGCTCTATTCATGGTGTAGCGTCGTAGGAGGCCTTGAAGTTTCCGGGACCATGATCGATACCACCCGCCAGAAAAAGCTAACGCTAACGGGACGCCCGCCCGTGAAAATTGTCTGAGTGGCCCTCCAGGCGTCTCTCTTCCCCTACCTCGTGTTCTCTCTCGTTCTCTACGTTTCCCCCGTTGTTCAGCTCGGTGTCAAGGACTCGGCTCGATGTGATTAGCGTAGAAGGGCGCGCCAGCACTGTAAACCGTCGGACGGCGGCGTGACGCGACGCGACGTTCCCGCCCGTCCGCGAATTTCAGGACAAAAGCGTTCCCTTGCGGGACACTTGCCAGCGACTGAAATACTCCGGGGCAGGGCGACAGTCGAACACTTTTTCCCTTCGAACGCCGTTTCTCGTCGAGTATAGACAAAGGGAGCCGAGAGAGAGAGAGAGAGAGAATACATGCAGTATTCTCTAACCTTCAACGTTTTCTGTTTCAGGACCGTCCGCGGATTTCAGCAGGCACACGCTGGTCAGGCCACGGATCTATCACGGGAGAACCAAACGGCAGATCTCGACCACCAAAGAGAACGTGAGTACCATTATTTTTAATTAGCGCCTTTGATTGCCTGCTAATCGGTCAGGACTTCAAGCTCTTCAACATGAAGCAAGCTTCAACAGTTATGTACACGATGAACATAGACGTTCCTCTATACAGGGTGTTCTGACTACGGGTGGGAGAAAATTTAAGGGATGGTTCTCCATGATAATATAAGTCGAAAATGAAGAATAAAAAAATTGCGATTCCGCCTTCGTTATTTAGTTATTAACCCATAGCACTCGAGTGGCCACTAAAAATTGCTGTACCATTATTCAAAATATTGTTTACATTATTAAATATGTTGTTATCTAATCAATGACTAAACATCTAAGTATTCTACGAGGTATTATATCACATTTCATATCCATCAAATTTAAAAAATCAGAGGGATATCTAGGTCGGAAGAGATGTTTAACTTTCAAATTAAAATAGCTCCGAGTGCAAAGGGTTGACAATTAAAAATCCTAAATACTCAATCCTAATCATAACTAAATAACGAAGTCATAAATAACAAATCCTAAATCATAACTAAATAACGAAGTCGAAATCGCTATTTTGTTTATTCTTCATTTTCAACTTATATTGTCATAGAGAACCACCCTTTAAATTTTCTCCCACCTGTAGTCGAACACCCTGTATGTACATATCCGCAAAATATGCACGCAGAGTCTATTCCAGCGATATTTTTCGTCGGTACGCGGTTTTTCCATCGTACAGTCGCGGACTACCGAACCCCAGCGGAGAGGTAAGCGAAGTATACATATATGGAAAGGAGGTGGTATAAAATATTCCTCGAACCGTGGGACGGTGCATTTAATCAAGAAGGCGCGCGGGGGAAGCTCGAATCTGGAGCGTCGCCGGGCTCCGTCGACGAAGCAGACCCGCCGCGACTTGGAATGCGGGTCGCGAGAGCCGTCGACGGGTGCAACAATTTCGATGCAAATGTCGCGTCGCGCACCGCCGCGCCGCGAATACCAAATACAACGATCTGCTCGCTAACTGCGACCTACCTGCCGGCAGAAGTCGAGAGGTCGACCCGTTTCTGGCGAAATCTCCCCGAACAACGGTTCCTTCCGTCGTCGCCGTCGAGTCGTGGACGTTTCGCGCGTTCCGAGTCTTCCTTTACGGTCGATACCTCGAGAAACAGATGTTCCCGAGACGCGTGTTGCGCGCACCAGCTATTTTTGAACGGACTGCTGCGGATCCCCTTAAGAGCTGCACACGCGTTTCTCAAACAAAACAAACCGAACGCTGTCGTTCAAGACGGTTCAGTAACCCTGCGAGTCGATATTGCGGTCTCCAATTTCGTCAAAGTTGTATCATAGCTTTTGCAAGCTTCGAAAACCATTCTCCTAGCAGGGACATTGCTGTTTCTCGAGGTGAACAATTTTTGCATGGGTCCCGAGCCTTCTCGGGGAGCCCTACAATTTTTTCACTGGCTTCACCATGGTTCCCTGAAGTACCAAAACATTTCTTTGGATTTTTAGCCTGTTTTGGAAGCCCTACAATTTTTCTGCAAGATCTCAAATATTTCCGTGGGTTCCAGGCCTGTTTGGGAGTCCATCATTTTTCCACAGGTTTTACAAAATTCTCTAAACATCCTAGAATAGTTCCTTAGATTCTCGACTACTTCTGGGAGACCTACAATTTTTTTGCAGGCCCTACAAGAACCTAGAATGTTCAATTGTACTGCAATTTTTGGAAGCCCTACCATTTTTCTGCAAGGCCTAAAATAGTTTATACTGACCTTAGCATATTTTCTTGAGCTGTCAGCCTCTTTTGGAAGTCCTACAATTTTTCCTATGGGTCCGAGCATCTTTTGGAAGCCTTACAATTTTTCTCCAGCTCCTATAATGTTTTCTGTTGAACCTAGAATTTCTACTATGGCTGTGAGCCTCTTCCGGAGGCCCTACAATTTTTCTGCGAGGCCTAAAATGGTTTATACTGGCTCTAGAATATTTTCTTGGGCTGTGAGCCTCTTCTGGAAGCCCTACAATTTTTCTCCAGCTGCTATAATGTTTTCTGTTGAACCTAGAATTTTTACTATGGCTCTGAGCCTTTTCCGGAGGCCCTCCAATTTTTCTGCGGAGCCTAAAATGGTTTATACTGGCCCTAGAATATTTTCTTGAGCTGTGAGCCTCTTCTGGAAGCCCTACAATTTTTTCGCAGGTTCTACAAAATTCTCTAAGCATCCTAGAATAGTTCCTTAGATTCTCGACTACTTTTGGGAGCCCTACAATTTTTCTGCAGGCCCTACAAGAACCTAGAATGTTCAATTGTACTGCAATTTTTGGAAGCCCTACTATGGTTCCACAATCTCTACAAAGTTTTGCGAATGTCCTGTAACACATTAGAAGCCCTGCAATTTTCTCCCTCGTCTCTGGAACGTACCGCGAATGATCGACAAGTATCCAGATATTCTAGATTCTAGATCGTAGAAACACAGAGATCGCAGTCCGTTGCACGGTCCCATACGCAGCCTAGGTCTGGAGCCGTCGACGGAGCGAGGCAATTGGCCTCGTTTCTCGTTATCACGGGAAGAATGAGCGTTATCAGCGCGTCTGTACGCGACAATGAATCTAATTTCCGGTTACCTAGGGTGGGTCGTCGTTGAACGTAACTCCCGACCGATCGATCTCTAACGAGAAAACATCGCTCACGGACAAAAACAGTTGCGAATTCGATCTCGTATCTCCTCGATACAGGCGATAAGCGGCCGTCGAGAACGCGTCAAAACACACTTGTCCCGTTTGCGCTGTCCGCGATCGGACTCGTCCACGAAGTTTGCTTGAAAAGAGAGGGGCTAGAGAACCTCGCTACACTAGAAGCCGTCTCGTAATCTCTGAACACGCGACTACCACCCACGCGAGGTTAGACACTTTATCGGACGGTGCTATCTGAAAACGCTTGCCCAGAGAGAAGCACCACTTTATCTTCCACTGCATAGAAACACGAAAAAAAATATTTTTCAAAGGTGTGAACGCGTATTTTCTATGTAAATTGTATTTCGCGCTATACTTGTTTTGTTTTCTCGTCACCTGTGCTCGCTCTAATTAAATGTATATGTCGATCTATAAGAAGCACCACTTTATCTTCCACTGCATAGAAACACGAAAAAAAATATTTTTCAAAGGTGTTAACGCGAACGCGTATTTTCTATGTAAATTGTATTTCGCGCTATAACTTGTTTTGTTTTCTCGTCACCTGTGCTCGCTCTAATCAAATGTATATGTCGATCTATAAGAAGCACCACTTTATCTCCCACTGCATAGAAACACGAAAAAAAATATTTTTTAAAGGTGTTAACGCGAACGCGTATTTTCTATGTAAATTGTATTTCGCGCTATACTTGTTTTGTTTTCTCGTCACCTGTGCTCGCTCTAATCAAATGTATATATCGATCTATATCTTATATGTTCTCTGTATGTCTGTATTGTCCTCAGACAAGGCAGTACAGTTCGTACCGTCATAATTAGACTGCGGATCTTTATGCAAAATAAAATTTTTATACATCAATTACGATCTATAGAAGCTAAGTAACAATTTATTTTCTTCATTAATCATTTTTATACATTAAAAATAGTGAATAGATACCGTTAAACTCATCTAATCTTTTCACTGTTTCGAATTGCACCTATTCATTTTTGTCATAACTGCATAAAATCCGCAGTCTAGTCATAATAAACGGATCAACCTCAAAAACCTGTATTGTACTCTCTCTTGTCTGTCCACTTCGCGGTAACAGAATCTCGTATTATCAATCTCATTTTCACTATCGGGCTGCAACATTAAAATTAAAAGAATCGCTCTCTACAAAAGGGTTAGTGAAACTTCTCCAAACTCGACCAACGATTTTCATCCCGAAACCGGAGGTAGCTGATGGAGAACTATGCGTCGAGTATTTTCTCAAAATGAAATCGTACGCGATTTTCGCCGAGATTCGAAGCGACCGGAGGACTCGTCGACGGCGATACAGCCGCGCTGTAGGAGTATGTTTCCTGCAAACATCTCCGGCGGGTTTGATTACGCTGGGAGCATCGTCGTCGGGCAAAAAGCCGGGATTCACGGGCCGATGGTATCCAAGCTTCCATCGATCGCAGCCCTCCGAGCCCATGGCTCCATCTCTCTCTACCTCGCTCTCTATCCTGCTCTCAGGACGACGACGACGGCGATGCGACGGGAGAAAAAGCTTCTTCCAGGTCATACGTTTCGAGTATTCCGGGCACGCGGCTAGGATGCAGCCGGGATCGACGATAGATGGATCCGCGGAATTCTCCCGGCGCGGATTCTATCATCGTCGTCGGACGGCGACGGTTAGCAATCCATACCTGGCCGCGCGCCAACGGCCGGGAAACGTTTCTCGATATTCCAGTTACCGTTCCGCCGTGACCCGCGCCCATTCCGCGTCGATATCGGGAAACAAATGTACCCGAGGGGTCAGGGTTTCTCATCGACCTCCCCCCCGGCTAACGAATCGCCGGCCTCCAGAAATTTCTAATGGCCCCGGAATATTTCCTTGGATTCCTGACCCTGTCCGAGAGCCCCACCAATTTTTTCACACGCTCCGAAACAGTTTCTGCGAGTCCTGGATTGTTTCCATGGTCTCTGGACTCGTTCTGGGAGACCTACGATTTTTCTACTGGCCCCAGAGTGTTTTCTGCGGATTCTATAATGTTTTCATGGCCTTTGAGCTTTTTTTTGGGGGCCCTACAATTTTTTCACACGCTCCAAAACAGTTTCTGCGAGTCCTGAATTGTTTCCATGGTCTCTGGACTTGTTCTGGGAGACCTACGATTTTTCTACAGGCCCCAGAGTGTTTTCAATGTCTGAATGGGCTTTGAGCCTTTTATGGAAGCCCTACAATTTTTTCACACTCTCCAAAACTGTTTCTGCGAGTCCTGGATTGTTTCCATGGTCTCGGGGCCTGTTCTGGGAGACCTACGATTTTTCTACAGGCCCCAGAGTGTTTTCTATAGCCTCTGTAATGTCTGAATGAGCTTTGAGCCTTTTATGAAAGCCCTACCAGTTTTGCACACGCTCCAAAATAGTTCCTGCGAGTCCTGGATTGTTTCCATGGTCTCTGGGCTTGTTTTGGGAGACCTACGATTTTTCTACAGGCCCCAGAGTGTTTTCTACAGACTCTATAATGTTTCCATGGCCTTTGAGCCTTTTATGGGAGGCCTACAATTTTTTCACACGCTCCACAATAGTTCCTGCGAGTCCTGGATTGTTTCCATGGTCTCTGTGTTCGTTCTGGGAGACCTGCGATTTTTTTACAGGCCCCACAGTGTTTTCTATAGCCTCTATGTCTCCATGGGATTTGAGCCTTTTATGGAAGCCCTACAATCTTTGCACACCCTCCAAAATAGTTCCTACGAGTCCTGGATTGTTTCCATGGTCTTTGGGCTCGTTCTGGGAGACCTACGATTTCTCTACAGGCCCCAGAGTGTTTTCTATAGCCACTATAATGTCTGAATGGGCTTTGAGCCTTTTATGGAAGCCCTACAATTTTTTCGTTGTCCTCAAAATTATTTCCAAGGGACCTAGAACATTCTGCATTTTTAGCCTTACTTGGAGACCCTACAATTCTTCTGTACTTCCCCAAAATATTTTCTGCAGGGTCTCGAATGTTTCCACGGGTTCTACGGCCTTTCTGGAAGCCCTACGATTTTTTCACAGCTCGTGAAACGTTGTCCGTGGAGTCTGGAATTTTTCCTATGAGCCACTTTTCGAAGCCCTAAGGAAGGACTATTAATCTCTCGAGATTCCGACAACATGCTGACCGTGCAGAATGATAATGCATCGCACGGTGCACAGGGGTAACGAGAATTTCGTATCCTCGTCGATGAAATCCCGCTAAACAATTAGCGAACCGCTAATCCGCGTTACTTTCGTTAACGCGTCGGCCGGCGTCGGTTCCTGGCGCGACCGTGTCGACCGCAGATAGATCGTCCGCGGTGATCGCGAGCGTTCGCGGCCAGATGTTTATTTCGAAATTAACGCAATAAATCCGTCGGTTATGGCGTAATGCCGTATTATTGCGGGGCTGTATTACCGGTGCATTGTAATCGATGGCGTGCTGGTTTTGCTGCGCGCACGCCGAACGCGCTGCCGGACACGTCGAATTTTCGGCGTTTGTATTTCGATAGCCGAGCCGACAACAGAAAGTTTGATAAAACCAGGCGAGATAACTGGACGCGGGATCCGTGTTTGCGTTCGATCGGGCACGGCAAATACGCTTGTCGTTCGTTCTAGGACGACGATTGATCGACGGGACCTGCTGCCTGCCTGCCCGGCCAATCAAATTCGTCGCGCGACCCAGGCAGGCAATCAAACGAGTCGCGCTGCAATTAAAACCATCAGGCTCCGCGGGTCATTAGCGTATTTAAATAAGCCAGGCGCTGACGCTGCTCGATTTCATTTCAGTATTTCGAACGGCATCCGTTTGACCCCTCGATCTCGCTCTCTCTCTCGATCCATAGCCCCGAGGTTGCTCGGGGACCGCCTATTGCCACCTGGGACACTGCTCTAGCTCCGGCCGGAGCTGCAAAGCCACGCCCATCGTGGGCAGTCTACGTGTATGCACGCGCTGCGATTAAAACCATCAGGCTCCACGGGTCATTAGCGTATTTAAAATAAGCCTGGCGCTGACGCTGCTCGATTTCATTTCAGTACTTCGAACGGCATCCGTTTGACCCCTCGATCTCGCTCTATCTCGATCCATAGCCCCGAGGTTGCTCGGGGACCGCCTATTGCCACCTGGGGCACTGCTCTAGCTCCGGCCGGAGCTGCAAAGCCACGCCCATTGTGGGCAGTCTACGTGTATGCACGCGCTAAGTTTCTTCATGGGAGCATATTGCCCGCTGGGGCCTCTCGCTACACTGAGAGCAACGAAGCCACGCCCACTGTATTGGCAAATCATTTCTTTACTGATCTATACTATATCTGACCGTCTCATCGAATTGTTCCGTTACTTGATCAGTGACGAAGTCTGTCTTTCCACAATCGTCACTATTTTGTAGCAACAACAAGTTCTCAGTAACAAAATCATTGCATTAGCAGACAATTTCCGTGATTCATCGATACCGTATCTGACCGTCTCATCGAATTGTTCTGCTGTCACCTAGGTCAGTGATGAAAACTATCTTTCCACAATCGACACTATTTTGTAGCAACAACAAGTTCTCAGTAAGAAAATCATTGCATTAGCAGACAATTTCCTTGACTCATCGATACCGTATCTGACTGTTGTACCGAATTGTTCTGCTATCACCTAGGTCAGTGATGAAATCTATCCATCTACAATCGTCACTATTTTGTAGCAACAACAAGTTCTAAGTAAAAAAATCATTGCATTAGCAGACAATTTCCGTGACTCATCGATACCGCATCGAATTGTTCTGCTGTCACCTAGGTCAGTGATGAAATCTATCTTCCCACAATCTCCGCTATTTTGTAGCAAGAATAACAATTTCTCAGTAACAAAATCATTGCATTAGCAGACAATTACCTTGACTCATCGATACCGTATCTGACCGTCGTACCGAATTGTTCTGCTATCACCTAGGTCAATGATGAAATCTATGCTCCACAATCATCCCTACTTTGTAGCAACAACAAGTTCTCAGTAAAAAAAATCATTGCATTAGTAGACAATTTCCGTGACTCATCGATACCGTATCTGACCGTCTGATCGAATTGTTCTGCTGTCACCTAGGTCATTGATGAAATCTATCTTCCCACAATCTTCGCTATTTTGTAGCAAGAATAGGTTTTTTCGAATAGTCGATCCATTGTAGCGATATCGTAATTACGACGGTCGTTATTAATTGTTTCAAGCTTCGTGGAAATTGGTGCTGTTAACGAGTGCGCAGCAGGGCGGAGGGCACAATGTACGGCAACGTACAGAGGAGCTCTTTGTAGGTAGCCGAGGATGAAAGGCATCTTTTAATCTCGACTAGGCCGGCCCCCACAGCCTCTAGAACCAAGAAGGAAGGAAACGACGCTGCCGCGTTTCCGCGTCCTAGGAGCCCCGATAACGGCAAAGAAACCGCCGACATCGTTGGACGTCACTTTTCTGGACGATTAACGCAATCTACGGGGAAAATTTCCATTGTGCCATACCAGCCTCTTTGTTTCCCAACGAGGGAACGCGTCCGGTCTTTATCAGCGTTTTGTACTTCATGCAACTACCTCGTCCGTGCTCGTCACGATTGTCGTCAGCATTATCGATCCAAGACTTCGTATTTTCGATTGATTTTTAATCAGTCATTTCGATCACCGGATGGATTAAAATATATTAACAAATACAGTAAACGCTTGATTCTTGTCCAACAGCCGTGTTTTTCATGGACAAGAATCGTGCCCTAGAAGTGCTTTTTAATTTATGACTGCGTCTAGATATCGCGCCGACCGCGCCGAGCGAGACTGTTCGCGTCTCTTTCTTTCCGATGCGCTGTCCTTCCTTGCGACCGAAACTTTCAACGTCGACTAAACCACTAAATACAATTGAAACTATATCGTGTTTGATGTCATTTTAATCAGAAAAATGCCAGAAATAAGTTAGCGAAAGTCTCATAAAAAAAATAATGAAAAATGAACAATTCTATCATTGCCATATCATTGTGAGAACACGCGGGCCTTTGATCTGTGCCGGCGACGTCGACTGTTCGCGTCTCTTTCTTTCCAATGCGCTGTTCCTCGTTGCGTTCGAAACTTTAATGGTCGATAAAACCACTTAATACAGTTCAAATTATATCGTGTTTGGTGTCAATTTAATCGAAAAAAATACGAGAAATATGATAGTGAAAGTCCCATAAACAAATAATGAAAATTAAGAGCCGAAAATATATACCCGAGCCGACATCAATCAAGTAGGCACTGGACAAGAATCGTGCACTCGCTCCGGACAATAATCAAGCGTTTACTGTACATGTCTACAGACCGATGTTACGCTAAAATACGATAAAGGAGGATCCGATTGAACGCGCTTTGCTTTGATAAAGCGCGATAGCCGGCGATTCGAGGAATTTGGTCGCTCGGGAAACACGGAACGATCCGAAAACCTTTCGGCCGTGTTAAAGTATATAGAGGATCGCGATAGAGGAGCCACTCCATTTTCCTTTGTGGCCGGAAACAGCGAGCAAGGATAAAGGAATGTACTCGCTTGCAGCGTTCCCTTTGCACCCGTCCCTCTCCCGGCTTCCTTTTCCTCGGTTTTCTTTCCGGCGCGTTACACCGCCGCCGTCGCAAACTATCGCGCAGCGGTTCGAGTGCAGGATAAACCGTCATACACCGCGCGAGAGAGTTTATCGCGGGCCGCGCAGCTTTCGGCCCCGATTTATCCGTTTCCGGACGCGGTTTATTCCGGACGGATCCTCGAATCGCGTCGACCAACCCTTTCCTTTCCGGATACATACATACATACGCGGTTCTATTAATCCTGAGAGGCTGCAACGCTTTACAACGCTACGCGATCAGGGTCATCGTTGCACTCTCGCGGCGAGTGACGAGACTTAGTTTGTTCTTACGCTTTCTCAGCGAGAGTGCCTCGAGAGGATTCCTCTCGACCAGGAGAGTCGATCTCTCGCCTCCGAAGTGCATCGACGACTCTGCACCCCTGCTGAACATCCGCTCGTTATCTACGATCACTATGACACTCGCTACGACGATGCGCCCACTGGTGGGATATCCTACTCGCAACTTTTTCTTCGAGGAGAGTGTCGATGAAACGATTAGATTCGAGAAGGAGCTCCTCGAGGCAACGTTCGCTGGATAGTAATTGTTTCTGCTGATTAATTCTTGGATTAAAATTTGAATCGATTATTATTATTATTATATTTATTATTTACGGACCGAAGTCCTTTTATACGAATGTTTACAATAGAAAATAAAGAGTTAAAAAACACAAAAAGAAAAAGAATGTCCTCAGGAATGGACATTAGGGTGGACCTTATTTTTCGACCAAAAAATTTTGGGCACGCCCCCCACCCCCCAATATTGTTCCATGTCATGATGATATATCCAAAGTTTTAGATGAATCAGACGTTGGGAAAGCGTGCCTCATCTAGCGCGAATCATTTTCGCAACTTCAACGTCAATGAGGCACGTCTTCCCCTTATCCCATCGACTTCAACTTTTGCAGGGATTATTTTCTTATAGCACAATTTTGGGGCGGGGGCGTGAAAAAAATCTCGCAAAAAAATTTCACCAAGTATAGCTAAGGTCCACCCTAATGGACATGCAGAAAGTTTCAGGAATACATTATATTACATATAATCATGTAACTTTTTCTTAAATGATTGTAACGAACCATTAAAAAAATCAATAGAGGGACAATCAATATTGTTATTAATCAAATTAAAGATAAAGCTGTGATAGGATACAAAAAATCAAATTGAAGATAAAGCTCTTGATAGATATTGTACAGTAATCATGATCAAATATTGACATTGGGTTATTTATCCTATACGAACAGAATCTGAGAAATTTATGTTGCACTCTCTCGAGCATGATTTCGTACTTGAAGCTCTCGGAGACCAAATAATTTAAGCATATTCTAACAGGGGACGGACAAGGGTAATATAAAGCAATCTCAGTGTGTGTGGAGAGATTGGAAATCAGTGGGGAAACGAAGTATGAAACCGAGCATTCTTGAAGCAGAGTTGACAATGTAATAAACATGGTTGGAAAAGTCCAAGATAGAGGAGAATTGAATTCCTAGGTCCTTAGCTTCTCTTATTGAGGAGATAATACATACTGGTTATTGGTAAACTTCAGAATTGATACACTGTAATTTCGTCAACGTCAAATTCGCATAAAGGCGCACGCACAATGCACACATTACCCGGACAATTTATAATCGAGCGAATTCAGCGCCAGCGATCTGTCGCTCGGATCTCCCAGCGGGGCAGAACGACGCGTTAAAGAGGCGTCGCGACGGCGCACAGTGGGCAAAAACGGCCTTTTTCGATTCAAAATCAAAGAACTTTCGATAGGAATGAGGTAGAGCGATGAAATTTTTTTTAAATGAAAGCTGAAACTTTGTAGAATATGGGAAAAATAGGAAGATTACGATACGAACGTTTTTTAACCTTGAGAAAATTCGTTAAAGTTGCAGAATTTCAAGAAAATTTTTCTCTTGTGGTTAATACGCGCGGAAAATTTTTTTTTAACATGCTATATATCGTTTCCCATAGATTTTTTCACGCTGATTTCAAATCTGTTTTCAAAATTTGTCTACGACTTCTGGTTTTTGAAAAAAATAGATTTTTGTGACACAAATTAATGAAATCATTTTTTCGTTAAAATGACTTGATAACACACTAGTTTGAAAATATATCGTATTCTCATATATAAAATACAATAAAAATAATAATAATGAAGTATTTTTACGTTTTGAGTTACTTACGAAACATGAAGCACTTCACATCTCGTCATCACTTGACGTATCGCTGTCATTAGTACTGGTACTTTCTGCAGGCTGTGTGTAGCTGTAATGTAGTATGTAAATTAAATATCTATTGTCCATTATTATATTTTCATTTACAGAGGAGGTAAGGTACGTATTTAATATTTCTAACTTACGTATTTTGATCAACGAAGTTTCTAATTTCTGGTGGTACTGTCTTGCTTTGGTACAACTTTAATCGACGTTGTACTAGTATGAGTGAAATTTTCTAACTGAAAACTGCATAATGCTTCGTTCTTTTCCACTTAACTAGTTCGATTGGTCCTTCTATAAGTTTGTATATTTCTTCGAGATACGGAGAGCGAACCCTCCTCTAGTCTCGCGACAATGTCTCGCATCTCAAGTACGTGCTCGACTAAGTTTCTCATTTACTCGTAGTTTCCACACAGGAACAAGCATTTCAGAATATCGGATTTAAGAAAGAAGAATATTAGTAAAACGTCGATTAAAGTTGTACCAAAGAAAGAAAGTACCACCAGAAATTAGAAACTTCGTTGATCAAAATACGTAAGTTAGAAATATTAAATACGTACCTTACCTCCTCTGTAAATGAAAATATAATAATGGACAATAGATATTTAATTTACATACTACATTACAGCTACACACAGCCTGCAGAAAGTACCAGTACTAATGACAGCGATACGTCAAGTGATGACGAGATGTGAAGTGCTTCATGTTTCGTAAGTAACTCAAAACGTAAAAATACTTCATTATTATTATTTTTATTGTATTTTATATATGAGAATACGATATATTTTCAAACTAGTGTGTTATCAAGTCATTTTAACGAAAAAATGATTTCATTAATTTGTGTCACAAAAATCTATTTTTTTCAAAAACCAGAAGTCGTAGACAAATTTTGAAAACAGATTTGAAATCAGCGTGAAAAAATCTATGGGAAACGATATATAGCATGTTAAAAAAAAATTTTCCGCGCGTATTAACCACAAGAGAAAAATTTTCTTGAAATTCTGCAACTTTAACGAATTTTCTCAAGGTTAAAAAACGTTCGTATCGTAATCTTCCTATTTTTCCCATATTCTACAAAGTTTCAGCTTTCATTTAAAAAAAATTTCATCGCTCTACCTCATTCCTATCGAAAGTTCTTTGATTTTGAATCGAAAAAGGCCGTTTTTGCCCACTGTGCGGCGGCCTCGCATTCGGCCGAGATCCTCTGGAGACCCGTTGGGGTCCTGTTAAAGATCTTTCTCCGGCTGGCGTAGGTATACGAGTACAAGGTTCGGGTAGTGAAACTCGCATATGCACGCTCACGATATTTCCTGTCGCGGGTGGAAGTGGGCCGTCATGGCTTATCCCCCATGAATTAAACATGCAGGCGAGAGAGAAAGAGCCGAGGGCGCAAACGAGAACCGTGAATTTCATTTGGACCCGCGGGCCGGCACGCGCTCGCCCGCCCATCGAAAAATCCAATCCCCGAGGCCGAAAGCGTTTAAACGGTCCGCTATTCGGCCTGGTGGTCAAAGCTCCCTGGAAAATTAGGACACCGGTGGATAGTTCATTGTTTCGATCTGCTCGATCCGATTTCGAGTGCTTCTCGTTTGAAGTAGTCGTCGCTCTCGAGATTGCATTCTTTCCGTGTCCATTCGAGAGCGAATCCGAACATTTTTATTCTCGGATAACGCACAGAGAACACTATCGGATTGTACGCTATCTGATAACACTGATCCGCGGATATTTATGGAAAATAAAAATTGCAGGAGACAAAGGAAATTAGCATTTTTTCCATAATAATTTCAACCAGAGAATACACCACGTTAAACATAGCGATTTACTACTGGAATCTTTACTGGAATCGTTACTCTTTAACACTAGAAAGCCTGAAACTTAGTATAAACCTATATTGCCCAAAAGCAGTCAAAATGACTGCATTGTGAAAGAATAACTAATGTGTAAAGAAATTTGTTTAAAATTAATTTTTAATATTTTTTATATTATTTACAGTTATATAACAAGTTATTAGTAAATATTAACAATAAAAAAAATTTACTTCACTTGGGACATCGTATTTAGTATTTTCTCGACGAAATTTACAGGATAAGATATGTAACAACCGAAAATCTGTGGGTTCGGGAGGAAAAGTTTACCCATTTATCATGTAATTGTATGTTATTATGTGACGGTAATCGAAAAAAAAATGAAAACTGTTATTTCAATACAGAGCCGAACTGGTCATATAAGAAATTTACTCAATTCAATAATAAGTCATTTGATTATTTAAAATTTCCCAAGCAGTCAAAATGACTGCTTTTGAGCAATATAGATATAACACACATATATATACCGGAAATCAAGGAGAGGGGAGGTAACTACAATTATTAATGAACGCATTTATATGTTGTACCAAAAGTCACAAAATTCTAAGAAATTGTGTCATTATATACATAATTATTTTTCTAATTGAAATTAAAAAGTAGTCAAAATGACTTCCTTGGGCAATCTAGTGTTAATCCTGGATGAGAAAGCACAGTCCAAGCCGAGTCATCCAGCTAATTGCTGCTTCGAGAGCGAATCCGGACATTTTTATTCTCGGATAATGCAACCAAGAACTCTATCGGGTTGTACGCTATCCGATAACACTGATCCGCGGGTATTTATGGAAAATAAAAATTGCAGTGGCCAAAGGAAATTAGCATTTTTTCCATAATAATTTCAACCAGAGAATATACCACGTTACATAGCGATTTACTACTGGAATCTTTACTGGAATCGTTACTCTTTAATCCTGGAACAGAAAGCACAGCCGAGTCATCGAGCTAATTGCTGATTCGAGAGCGAATCCGGACATTTTTATTCTCGGATAATGCACAGAGAACTCTATCGGATTGTACGCTATCTGATAACACTGATCCGCGGGTATTTATGGAAAATAAAAATTGCAGGAGCCAAAGGAAATTAGCATTTTTTCCATAATAATTTCAACGAGAATATACCACGTTATACATAGCGATTTACTACTGGAATCGTTACTCTTTAATCCTGGAAGAGAAAGCACAGTCCAACCCGAGTCATCGAGCTAATTGCTCGGCTCCCGTGATTACAGGTTGCACGGAGAATCAATTTCCGCGACGATCGTAGCGCGTCTCTTCTTTTATCTTGCTCCTCGGCGCGTCGAGATGCAACAGGTGCATAATGTCGAGAGTACGGGAACGATTATAACGCGTTCGAACGACGATCCGGAATTTTATCTGTCGCGGTTCAGGCCGAGGGGAAACCGGAACACCTGCAGCTCCGATAAGAACGCGTGCAACGTTCGATAAGCTCTCCGTTATCTTCGGGAAAACCGGTCGTCGTACAGTTGGAGAAAAGGCGCCTAATTGCTCGACCGATTTCTGTTTCCAGGACATCGACCATGCGGATGTGCTGACCGTGGGCTTCGAATTGGACGGGGTCAAGCGGGTGCTCGACCTGAGACTCAACACCGATCTCATACCGGTCGGATACCAGCAGAGACATCAGCATCAGGGATCGTACAAGGTCCATGTCCCGTCGAAAGTCGTGAGTAGAATCTTATTTCGTGCTGTCTTTTGATAGATCTGCCTTCGTTCAGACGAACATATAGTTGACCGTCCCCAATCCTGAATCCCATGTCCCGTTCAACACTGATCCATTTTGCTGGTTTCGCCCGTTGGGGGTCTTATAGATCGGCATCCCGTCGAGAATTGCAGGTAGAATTTTGTTGCGAGGCATCTCCTGCTATTCCAGCCCTGCGAAAAGTTACTGACCTGTTGGAAATTCTGAATAGAAATTTAATGAGAGGTTCGTCCTGCTATTCTAGCTCCCCGAAGACCCAAAAATCAGTGTCCCGTCGAAAATTGCGGATAGAAATTTATTGCGAGGTTCCTCCTGCTATTCTAGCTCCCCGAAGACCCAAAAATAAGTGTTCCGTCGAAAATTGCGGAGTAGAATTCTGCTCCATGTTACCTTCCGCAATGTTAGGCCTCCGAGGACCCCAAAAATCGTTATCCCGTAGAAAATTGCGAATAGAAATTTATTGCGAGTCCCTCCTGCTATTCCAGCCCTCCGAAGACCCGAAAAGTTACTGACCTGTTGGAAATTCTGAATAGAAATTTAATGAGAGGTCCCTCCTGGTATTCTAGCTCCCCGAAGACCCAAAAATCAGTGTCCCATCGAAAATTGCGGAGTAGAATTCTGCTCCACGTTCCCTTCCGTAATGTTAGACCTCCGAGGACCCCGAAAATCGTTATCCCGTAGAAAACTGCGAATAGAAATTTATTGCGAGGTCCCCCCTACTATTCTAGGTCCCTGAAGACCCAAAAATCAGTGTCACGTCGAAAAGTGGAAAATTGCGAATAGAAATTTATTGCGAGGTCCCCCCCCCCCTACTATTCTAGGTCCCTGAAGACCCAAAAATCAGTGTCATGTCGAAAAGTGGAAAATTGCGAATAGAAATTTATTGCGAGGTCCCCCCTACTATTCTAGGTCCCTGAAGACCCAAAAATCAGTGTCACGTCGAAAAGTGGAAAATTGCGAATAGAAATTTATTGCGAGGTCCCCCCTACTATTCTAGGTCCCTGAAGACCCAAAAATCAGTGTCACGTCGAAAAGTGGAAAATTGCGAATAGAAATTTATTGCGAGGTCCCCCCCCTACTATTCTAGGTCCCTGAAGACCCAAAAATCAGTGTCATGTCGAAAAGTGGAAAATTGCGAATAGAAATTTATTGCGAGGTCCCCCCTACTATTCTAGGTCCCTGAAGACCCAAAAATCAGTGTCACGTCGAAAAGTGGAAAATTGCGAATAGAAATTTATTGCGAGGTCCCCCCCTACTATTCTAGGTCCCTGAAGACCCAAAAATCAGTGTCATGTCGAAAAGTGGAAAATTGCGAATAGAAATTTATTGCGAGGTCCCCCCTACTATTCTAGGTCCCTGAAGACCCAAAAATCAGTGTCACGTCGAAAAGTGGAAAATTGCGAATAGAAATTTATTGCGAGGTGCCCCCTACTATTCTAGGTCCCTGAAGACCCAGAAATCAGTGTCACGTCGAAAAGTGGAAAATTGCGAATAGAATTTTATTGCGAGGTCCCTTCTGCCATTCCAGCCCTCGGAAGATCCTAAAAATTACTGACCTGTTGGAAATTCCGAATAGAAATTTAATGAAAGGTCCCTCCTGCTATTCTAGGTCCCCGAAGACCCAAAAATCAGTGTCCCGTCGAAAATTTCGGAGTAGAATTCTGCTCCACGTTCCCTTCCGTAATGTTAGACCTCGGAGGAACGCAAAGATTGCGAATGGAAATTTATTGCTAGGTTCCTCCTGCTATTCTAGCTCTCCGAAGACCCCAACAGTCACTGTCCCATCGGAAATTGGCAAGTAAAATTCTGTTCCATGGTCCCTTTCTCCAGCAAATCCTCCGAGGACCACGAGTTTAGCAGATTACCGCAGGTCCTAGGCAACGTCCATGCCCCAAAGCCACGAGTAGCATCACGCAGGGTTGTTCCTTCAGCTTCTTCCGGCTTTGAGGTTTACGAATGTAGGCTCTTTGTCTCCGTCCGATTGCCAGTCCGAGACGGAACCATTGAACAGAGTAGTACACAGGTGCAAAGAACACCGGAATCGATAACGGTGACTCACTGGCCAGGCCGGGTCGGTCGTACGTTTCCAGGACAAGAATGGGTATAGAGTACACATAGATTGTAGACAGACAGCGCCAGGGACGTTTCGAGGGTATCGATCACTCTTAAATAACGTTGACGAACATCGTGTGCACGATCAACCTGGTCGGACTCGATGCTCTTCCGGTTTTTGTTCGACTGTTCCGTGCGTGCGTCGAGAGTTAAACTCGAGCTTCAACTATTATGTATGTATGTATCTCGAAGGAACAACACGTTATTGACTGGGAGCAGAGTTGGGCAAAATTGTCATGTAAATAAAAATATCGGATAACGAATAAAATTTTAAAACATTTTTATTCATTATTCGATGGTTCGAATATAAAAAGTATCTTTATTCGACGAGCATCGAATAAATAATTATATTTGACGAGAATTTATCCCACGAATAAAAATAATTTTGTTTTATACGAAATGGCTTTATTCGAACTTGGAATAATTTTTTCATCTTTTATTCGGAGACTTCGAATAAATCTTTCCATAACTAGGGTAACTGCACCAGTGAATGAACATTTAAGAAATTGTTCAGGAAGATATTTTATTTAAAAAAAAATATGTGAATTAAAGGAATCTCATATATGCCAAATGGCTCCCTATACTTCATTTGTCAAAAATAAATGAACACAAATAAAATTAAATTATTATTATTTGTCTTTATTAAACGTTATATAAAAAATACAAAAATACAAAAGCGTTCATTTACTGGTGCCCGTTTATTCACTGGTGCAGTTACCCTACTGCGAATTCTAATAAACGCGAACCATCGAATAATGAATAAAAATTTTTTTATTTTTTATTCAGATGAAAATTTTTGCCCAACTCTGACTGGTAGATTGACAAATAGTTGTCCCCGTTCGGCAGAAATTGTAACAATTGCTCTGTGTTAACTATTCCTCGTTATTTTCCCCCGGTTTACCGAGTGACAGGCTCATCTTTCGGGACACTTAAACTATCTCGACAAAAAACAACGCTCTGTTTACTGTTCCGGCAGATAGAAAAATACTTGTCCCAGTTTGTTCAGAGATCGAAGTCACGAGACATCGATACGAACAATTTTGCCATCGACGTTGTTTAACCATTCCCTGTTATTTTTCCAATTTATCCCCGATCGATGCCCACCGGTTGGAAAAACTTCAACTATCTCAATAAAAAAGCCACGATTTATCGATCGTTCCGGGAGATAGAAAAATAGTTGTCCCACTTTGATCGGAGATTGAAGCATCAGACATCGATACCAACAATTACTATCGACGTTGTTCCACTATTCCCTATCATTTTTCCAATTTGCCTACAGTCTAACCTACCTTTCAAAAAGCTCCAACTATCTCCAAATAGCAACCCGTTATATTCGCTGCTCGGCGAGATGGAAAAATAATTTCTGCATCGCGTTGTCCCACACATCGAAGCATATCCAGCATCGACAGAAACAATTGCCATCGACGTTGTTTAACTGTTCCCTGTCATTTTTTTTCCCCCGAGAGCCAAGCTCTTTCGAAAAGCTCGAGCTATTTCGAAAAAAAGCACCGCGCTATTGACTGCCCGAACAGACAGAAAAATAGTTATGCCACGTTGTCCGTAGATTGAAGCACACCCGGCGTCGATGGACATTTTTGTCAACGACGTTATTCACGGTTAATGGACACGCATAAAGCATCGCGCCGCGCCGGCATGGCAGGCGGATGGCCGGCCGTGTTTCATCGAGCGAGTTCGTTGCGCTCCGTTGTCGTCGGTTCCACATTTTACGCAATTGAATAAATGAATTGGCACGTCCAGTTGCCGTCCGCCACTCGCTCGCTCTATCTCTCTCTCTCTCTCCCCACCTCTATCTCTCTCTTTCACTCTGTCTGTCTCTCGGCTGCGAATTATTTGTGCTCGCCATTCCAAGACAAGCGGACGAGCTAATTTCGGCCGTTTAAATGGTGGAAATTCCGCGAATCCAACTCGTTATGCTGCGAGCGGTCTCGCGACCGAGATGGGCTAATCGTTGCCTTTTGTTCTTCCTTTCCACCCTCAATTTTGCCACGAAAAGAACACCATGATTGCACAGCCATTCGCGAAATCGTTAATCCGCATCCGGACGCTTCAAACTATTAAATCGTTCGGTAAATGTTCAACAGCTGGTATTTTATAAACAAATTGGTAACTGGCAAGATCGTGACTTAAACACCCCCTCAATATGCATCAGCTACTTTACTATAACAATTTTTATGCACCAATTATGCTAGTCCTCCAAATCAGGGCCGTCTTAAGATTTTCATTAAAAAATAGGGAAAATGGGTACGGGGTGACCGGGGAAGATTTATAAAAAATTCAGAACTAGGAAAAGTCAATAAGTGTATTACCAATAAACAAATAAAATGCCCTGGGGATATAGCCCATTTGGCCCTGTGGTTAGGGCGATCCTGCTCCAAATACAAAATCGAGAACCAGTACGGATCAGAGCAAAATTGCTGATTGAAGAGCGACTATGGACCCCTCCATAGACCTTCTCTATTTCGCATGCAAGGGACCACCCGTACCTAATCCCACGCCTGTCAACCTGGAGCACAGCGTCGTCTTGAACCGCTGTTCTGCGTTTCGTTTGTGTTTCGATAGCGCGACCGCCGTGCGAAGGAGCAAAAGGAGGAAAGGATGACTGGCCCGGCAGAATGTGGGCCAACTATATTTGTAGCGGACGGATGGGCGCGAAACACGAGATAATCCGGTGAATATGCAGTCTCGAGTTTCGTCGGTACCATCGCGCGCCGAGAGAATCCTTTACCGCATCTCCCCATCTCTCTCTCTCTGTCTCTCTTTCTCATGGTCTAATTATCCTCCGCGCGTTCGCTCCTTGCCGTTTCACTCCCTTCTCGGATTAACCAAAGGAATGTTTCCTTGAAATTCGCAGGAGCTTTGCCACTACCAAGGCAGCGTGCGAGACGTGCCCGGATCCTGGGTGGCGTTGTCTACATGCAGAGGATTGCGAGGAGTCGTCTTCGACGGCGAGAACCTTCATCACATTCATCCGGAAACAGAATCCCTGGACTCGAGGCATTATGTCTACAGGCAGAACGATCTCGTCGCCAATCACACCTGCGGTAAATATAATCGCGACAAATGTTCCAAATGTCTGGACGATAATTGTCCCTGAACTATCCCCACTCCTGCGGGGTATACGCCGTGAGGGACCACTACTTATCCGATGACAAAACTTGTTTATTTTTTTATGGAACTTTCACCAACATATTCCTGGCATTTTTCTAATGAAATTGATACCAAAAATGATATAATTCCGATGATATTTACGCGTGTAATGGACGATGGAAGTTTCGAGCGCAAGGAAGGACAGCGTACGGGAAAGAAAGAGACGCGTAGAGTCGCAGTCGCCGGCACAGTTCAAAGGCCCCCCGGGTCCTCACAATGTAATCTCAATAAAAAACTTTCACCGATATATTTGTGGCACTTTTCTGATTAAAATGTATAATAATATTTACATTAATTGCCGTTCATATAATTTCAATGAGAAGTTACGCAGCGTCGTACATTACACACGTAAATATAATCGGAATTATATCATATTTGGTATCATTTTCATTAGAAAAATGCCAGGAATATGTTGGCGAAAGATCCATAAAAAAAATAATGAAAAATAAAGAAGTTTTGTCATCGGATTAGTAGTGGTCTCACACCGATATAACCGTCCCGTATTATGTTTATAATTCTCGGCGACCGAGGCCTCTCGAGCTTCCCAGTCCATTTCTACGTTCCGCACAAGTCAAAGAATAGTATCCCTGGATGAAAATGATTTTACAGTATTCTCTCGATAATTGTCCCAACCACTGGTCCGGCCAGGGACAATTATCGAGAGAATACTGTAAAATCATTTTTCACCCGGTGAAAATCTTTCTAGCTTCTAGAGAATTTTCTAGCTTGAAAATGAAAATGGCTCAGTTCCGAGCCGACGCGGCACTGCGATATATTTTCTCATAAATGCATAAAATTCCGCGGTACAAAGATGTTAGTTAATGAGTTCATTCTGGCCGGAGTTTCGACAATTTTGGCTACCGTCTATCGTCCGGAACCTTGAAACGGTAGCCTCCGATCGCGGCCAGACTCGTTCCCAACGATATCGTAGGAAACCGCCGCGCCGGCGACGGAATCGGCCGTGTCCCGGAGCTGTTACCCTTGCCCGTTTCGGGACGGTTGTGCTCCTTTCCAGTACTGGAAGACCTGTCCCGGACTGGTCTCTCCTTAACGGTCTTAACGAATGTGGGAGCGAGATTCTGCCGGCTACCCGGCCTCTCTTTGTCCGGTGTAACTCGTACCGAGAACTCGACCGATGATCTTGGGTTTTTGTTTTCGCGCAGGTTACGAGGGAACGCCGCACCATGTTCTTGGCAGCGAGCACCGCGGGATTGTCAACAGAGCCGCCAGGGTACGCAGTCGTTGCCTTTACAATGGCAGAGAGACCGACGGACCATTGTCTATGGACACTGGGCCCTTCGTGAACGGTCCCCCTGCTTGTTTAAACAATTTACACCTGACGGTATACCTTTGCTGGCTTCAACGCGTTGAATCATCGCATCGGTTGCGTTTTGGACGATGGAATGCCAGTGAAAAGAATCCGCTCTCGTGAAAGTCTAGTGAACGCAGATTAATTTGTATCTAAAGCAATAGAAATACGCGTTGAAACTATAATCGAATATCGTGGAAAAATTTGCTTATCGACGTAACGGTTGAACGTAATGGTGTTTCGTTGCAGCACAAAAGGTCCGCCGAGCTGATACGCGGACCCTACAACGCGAACAGACATTCAAGATACGTGGAGCTGGTGCTGGTGATCGACAAGAAAGAGTACACGGCGCTCGACGAGAACTTGGACAAAGTCTACCACCATTGCAAGGACATCGCCAACATCATCAACGCGGTTGGTACCCACGAACGACTTGAAGAATATTTTCTGCCTTCGCCCGTTGAGACTACCGAAGCGCGACCGAAAAAGTTAGAAACTATAGGACAGTGTAATGATCCAGAGAACTTGAAGAGCCCTCTTGCGTTGTTTTTCTAGCTGTACATGCCGCTGAACATATTCATCGCACTGGTCGGCGTAGAAGTCTGGTCGGACTCGGACGAAATAGCGCTGTCAACGAACGGGGACAACACACTCTCGAACTTCCTCCGTTATCGAAGGGAGAAGCTGGTCCAGGACATGCCGAACGACAACGCCCAGCTGTTAACGTGAGTTCCCTCGAATCCGTGGAAAACCGCCGCTGTAATACATACATACGTACATACATACATTCGGTAAACTGTGAGATCGTTCCCGAAACTTGCAGGCGAATCACTTTCGAGGGAGGCGTGGTTGGAAAAGCGCTTAAGGGGCCGATATGCACGTACGAGTTCTCCGGCGGTGTCTCCATGGATCACTCGAACGTCGTCGGGCTGGTGGCTGCGACCGTCGCCCACGAAATGGGCCACAATTTCGGCATGGAGCACGACTCAAGCGACTGCGAGTGTCCCGAAGAGAAGTAAATGTCTTCCCCTTGAAAAATCTCTCTCAGAAAAGGGTAGAAAAAAGAAACCTTGAACGATGGTCCTGCACTTTACTGGAAAAGCAACAATTTGTTTAGATACTTGAACGGTCTAGCTTACAATTACCCCCGAAAGAAATTTGTAAAGATTCGTCGATCTTCAGGACTATCAATTTTTAATAGACTCATTGGAACGTCTTAGTTGCATATTTAACACGTTGAATGCCACGGGGGTCACCGGTGACCGGCACTCAACTTGGCGGTGGCCCAACGGGGGCCACCAGTGACCGGCGCGCCCAGGTTCATAGAAATATATATAATTTAAGCAAATGTCAGTACTTATAAATTTTTATTATTACCATCGTTAACCCTTCAGGACCATCAATTTTTAATAGACTCCTTAGAACGTCTTAGTTGCATATTTAACACGTTGAATGCCACGGGGGTCACCGGTGACCGGCACTCAACTTGGCGGTGGCGCCGCGGGACCACCAGTGACCGGCGCGCCCAGGTTCATAGAAATATATATAATTTAAGCAAATGTCAATACTTATAAATTTTTATTATTACCATCGTCGATGCAATAGTGTGAGACCCCCGGTGCAATTACTTCAATATTATATGTATCGTATAATAGAAAATTCATCGTGGCGCCACGGGCAATCCGTGTCAAACTGGCGTGGCATTCAACGTGTTAAGAAGGTACTTTCCGGCATACTTTTTGTTCGAAAACACTATCATCTACCTTATTTCTAGGTGTATAATGGCGTCGTCGAGCGGCTCCTCGGGGCCAACGCACTGGTCGACCTGCTCCCTGGAGCACCTGGCTCTGGCGTTCGAGCACGGCATGGACTACTGTCTTCGCAACAAGCCGCAGAAACTGTTCGACAGCCCGTTCTGCGGGAACGGGTTCGTCGAGCCCGGCGAACAATGCGATTGCGGACTGAAAGAGAACTGCGACAATCCTTGTTGCAACAGCACCACCTGCATGCTGTACGGGAACGCGAGCTGCGCCACCGGCGTTTGTTGCGACCTGAAGACCTGCAAGCCAAAGACAGCGGGCACAGAGTGCAGAAGCGCGGAACACGAGTGCGATTTACCCGAGTATTGCACCGGACAGAGCGAGTACTGTCCGCCGGATATATTCAAGATGGACGGAGAGTCCTGTAACGTGGGCAAGGCATTCTGTTATCAAGGCTCCTGCAGGACGCACAACGATCAGTGCAAGCTGCTTTGGGGACCCACGGGTATATCGTCGGACGCGCAATGCTACGATATGAACAACAAAGGCACCAGGCATGGGAACTGCGGATACAATCGCGTCGAGACCAGCTACGTCAAGTGCACCGATCAGTAAGACGATTTTTCCGATCCTTTCGAACCTAGACCTACCTGCGATTTTGAGAATTATTCCGAGCTGTTTATACCGTGTTTATACCGTAAAGAGGAGAGGATGCATATTAATTAGAGACTCCGTTCGCTTTCAGAGACCTCCTCTGCGGTATGCTGCATTGCAAGCACTTGAACGAGAGGCTGGAGTTCGGTATGGAGTCCGTGGCGATTCTCAGTCACTCGTTCATCAACAACGGAGGGAAGATCATACCTTGTAGATCGGCGATTGTTGATCTAGGCTTGAACCAGGTGGACCCTGGTCTCGCTCCTGATGGCGCTAAGTGCGCACCCGGCAAGGTAACCTGGAAAGGTCATCGTATTCACCTTGAAATGCCCTATCGGAAAATAAATAAAGACCCACATCATTGCATTTAGGAGAAACAAGGTCGACCTAGGTATCTCCTTTGCGAATGCATCGTGCAATGCATTCTGTGGCAATGGATATATTCGGGTGACCTGTTTGAAATGCGCTCGGTGCGTGCGATTACTATAAACGTTTCGAACTGATTTAGATGTGCGTGAACCAGAAGTGCATGTCGGTAGCCGATATGCGTGCCGGGACGGTGACCCACGGGGATATGTGTCCGAACAATTGCGGTGGGAACGGCGTCTGCAACAGTTTGGGCCACTGTCACTGCAATCGGGGCTTCCGGCCGCCGGATTGCACTCAGCCTGGCGTGGGTGGATCCCAGGACAGCGGCCCGGCGCAGGATCCAAACGGTGAATCGATCTCGTTCAATTATCCCGCGACCATTACCACGCGTTCCATAACGATCCAACATTTACATAAACGAGAATGCTCGACTGTTCTAATCTTGGTTTGTTGTTTTATCCACGTTACAGCGAGGAACGACTTCGTGTTGGCCATGTTCATAATCTTCCTGGGCATCGTGCCGATGGTCGCGCTGTCGTTGATCGGGATCTGGTGCACGAAAAACAAGACCTTCAGCACGAAGTACGTATGTTGCCTGGTACCGGTGATAGAGACGCGGAGACAGTCGAAGTTCGCGGCGAACGGTCCGAACACGGGTCACACGATCGGTAAAAACGTGTACGAGAGGGTGGTCACGTTCTTCTCGCCTCGTACCGAGAACAGACGGAACGGGGACCGCGTGTTCACGATCAGCGACAATCTGCCGTCGAAAGAGAAGCTGCAGATCACTAAGACCGGTCTGATCTCGACCACTAATCCGGACGCGATCAGCTGCAGCAACAGCATCGAGAGCCGGAAGTCGATGCTGCTCGCCGCTAGCCAGACTAATATCAAAAAGCCCCCGAGTCAAACCGACGACAGAAAATCGATCGAACCCGATCGGTCCGCCACCGTCGCTGCAACCTCCTCCTCTGTAGAGTCTCGACCACGAAAGAACTCGCTGCGAACGGAATTAGGCGCCAAGATATCCGAGCGCATCCAACAGATGCAGAAGAAGACCGTTAAAAACGTTAAGGGGCTCACGGTCAGAACCGACATGAAGCCCGATCACTCGAACAAACTTCCTAGCCCTTCGCCGAAGACCGGAGAGCCCTTGCTGCCCACCGAGCTTCCCCATGTCAAGATCCAGGCTCCCTTTTATAATAAAAAACCTCCTCCTCCGCCAGCACCCGACCAAAGCCTCAAGCCAAAGATCAGATCTTGAAGTCCTAATAATGTTCTTCTATGTCCTGCTAGCAAACATTAACGCGTTGTCTACCGGCTCGGTTGGTTAATACAATTCTATGGTCAATTAACTAATCATCCCTGGAAATTATTCCAAACAGAGTCTCCAACCACTTGATATATAGCTCTGAGTTAAGCATTAATCTATGTAAATTCTATGTTTTCCTCTATGAAATTATTAAAGGTGAAGAAGTTGGGATCATTGTAAAATTCTGCAGAATTGTATGACAAGGGGTTCAGCCGATTAACCCTTAATCGATAGGGTGGTTCACGGTGCATTTTAATATCTTTCTTCGCATCATAACATCTCGACATTTCAAGTAAAGCGAACACTAAAATTGTATTCGTAATAAGCACATGCTTAACAGTAGAACTATCAGAGAAATCAAGAGATATTAACTGAAGTCTCAATTTTTTTACTCAATCGATTCACTTGAGTTCCTACTAAAGTCTTGCTTTCTGAAGTCTCGTAATTTTTATGAAATATATTATAAAAAATTTGGATAAGACACATTCTTATTATTTTTATAAAATAATGTATAATAGTCACTTTTAGTGCTACGTAAACCTAGTGTTAAGAACTTTGTGCCTAGTACACGATACTTCTAGTGTTGACAGGTGTATCTAGAGGGTTGATATAATTCCGGTAGATAAAGCGTTAATACCCCGAAGAGTTTCCTTTTAGTGCCGAGTTCATGGCGACCGATGTCCCCAATCTCGACCATGATCTTCGCGCTAGGACGAAAGCAAGGTTGACAGTAACGGTGGCGGCACTAATCGACTCATTTTGCCAAACGATAGAGTACGGATGCACTGTGATTTTTATACTTGTAACAACGGAACTAACGACTATATATGTATATACATATATATATAGCGCGGGACTCTGACTCTCTAGATAAAATCGACGACTAAAACGGAGTCCCGTTGTAGAATTTTTATATCCTATCGAGACACGATCGTGTTCGCACGAGCATGCCGAACACAGGAAATGCGTAGAATCTTTCTGTACTTATCACGTAGAGATACTAGAAGAATCGCGCGCGCGCGCTCACCGTATAGTTTATTTATTATTCTTATTTCGTCGTTGTTTCATGCTCAAGTGACGCGACACAATCGCGCATCGTGCAATTCGAGGATATTATTATTATGTTAGATGATTAGAGTGTGCACGTCGTGTAAAAGTATTAAGCAAGTGGGTGATAATATAATAGAACGATCGTCGCTTTGCCGCACAGTGCGATATTTTAGCAATTTCGCTGCAAACATTTGTAAAATTAATTATAAGAAAAAGTAGTTACATTTTTATTGATTTCTTCTCTTAATAATTTGAATAGGTAGTAAATAATGTATCGGTAGTACCCGCAGTCTGAAAAATGATTCAGTGAAACAAATAGAAGGAAAATATTCCTCGACAAATCATATCGCTATTATTAAGTCTACCGATTTAATAAATCAATCCAAGGGCCACAGCCTGTTCACAGATCATTATAGTTTATTATTATTAATAGGAATAGAACGATTCCTGCAGTTAAGAAATGCGAGTATTCTATTATTAATGGATGTTAGTCAAAAGCTATCGCACTGTGCGCAAAGGCGACCTAATCTATAATACTCTATTTAGCTAGAAGTAGCTCTCGACAAAAGCACTGGTTTCCGACCCGTGAACTTAGAGCATGCCTAGAACTTGCGACACGAGCATGAGCATGTGTGGATCTTTTTTTTTTTTATTTTCCTCGATTACTATTGCATCCAGAGGTTCGCCGAACTCGGCTCCTCCCGAGTCGATTCGGTGTTCTGGGGACCACGTGTTAACGACCACGTAATACTTTTTTTTTTTAAATAATCTTTTTAACAAAAGAAGGTACGAAGAACGAGGAACAACAATACAGTCTGTCTCTCTCTCTCGAAGGGAATCGCGAAAAACTGCACAGAGTCGCTCGCACTTAAGCAGAATGGATTTGTACATGTTTTTATTCTCAATAAACGTAATGATTTTACACGGACCAAGTGTATCGAATTTTCTTCAGTCTGCCGATCTGACCAAAGCAGAACAGATATATACTATATTTTTACGAACTTCCTTCTTCCAAAGAGCTTGCGACTAACACTTTAATCTCTCACTAACTACATCTTCCTGCAAGTTTCTCTGATGCGTGTGTGTGCTGCATGCGTGTTTCCCTACGAGTCGCTCCCGAAAATACTGTCAGAATGGTGCATATGAAATGTGAATAATGTGAAAGATGTACAAGGTGTTTATTCAAGCTTGCTAATGGTTACTTGAATACACTTTTGACAATGGGTCTTGAATCCCTAAATCACACTTTGCGTTTTTCAAATGTGTAAAGACTGGCGTGTGGTATTTTCCATCGTTTTCTGTCATCTTGAAAACAGTTTCTCCAACGTGGTTTCCAACACCATGTAAATCGTTTCTAGCATTCGGAATGGAAAATGTTCTCGTTTGAGAAGAGTCTCTTTTTTTTCTTAAGAAATGATGAACATTTAGTATACTCCTCAAACGCTTCGTCCATTTTGCGGATGGTTTCCACAAAATTGTTCACCACAATGTGAATCTGTTAACAGACGGCCAATCTATCCGATCGTTAAATTTCTTGCAAAATCCTTGAACAATTCTACAGAATAGTCGAGTACAATGTCCCTCTGTCAACAGACGTTCAGCCTCGACTAAAAACAATTCCAAGAACAGATTCTAAAAACGATGTACAAAATTGTCCGAGAGGCAGCTCCGTTAACAACCATTCAACGAACGCGATCGTTTACATAACAGATAACAACAGGCGCACAAGCAATCAAGCCATCTCATATGCACCAGCCGAACACCTTCTCGCACGCGTGTGCCTGTGTGTGATCGCGCGCTGCACGCGATTTTGTCCGATCTACGTTAAAAAGTGCATGCAACCGTTCGAAGTTAGAGAGTGTTCGAAAAAAAAGTGCACTCGCGATTGTTCGTTGTTTGTGCTTGAAATTTTCAGGAGCGATCGGGGCCACAACGGTATCGATCGTCCTAGCCCGTTGCCCCGAACGATCGAGACGATCGATTCGAGCCTGAGCCAGGACCCGGCGTGCGCGAGCTTATTGCCGAAACCGGAGGCCGACGAGCGTTACAACAATAATCTGTTCGGCCAGTTCAAAGGGTTCTCGATCACGCCGATCAAGAGCCAAGCGAAGAGCAACGAGCCGACGAAGCCAGCGCCACCACCGCCAACGATCCCCACGGTGGCGATCAAAACGAACATCAGAACGCTGCCGAAGAGTAACGGGCCGCGAAACTCTATCCTAAACTCGTCAACGAACTACAACAACGAGCCACCATCTGCTCCAGCTTTGCCGCCGTTGAATTCGGGTCGTCCTTCGATCAGCAGTCCAGTTTTAGCAGCGACAACTTGCACTTCGGTCGAAGTGGTAGCCTCGAAGCCACCGGTTAGACCGTCTCTGGACGCTCCAACCAGACCAGCGCCAGCACCGCCGGTTTGTTCGGAGCTGCAACGTCTCCAAAGGCCGAACAGCACTCCGTTAACCAACGTCCTGGAGCCGGAGAAGAGACACGACAAAGGCGGTACCCTGAACAGGTTAGCCTCTATCCTGCGTCCCAGCTCCGGGATCATGAAGGCGGGCCTGCAGATGACGCAGAAGGAGGAGAAGAACACGAACTCGCTGCCCCGACAGCACCACCAGAAGGCCAACAAGTTGGTGAACAAGGAGATCCTGAGGAACCTGGAGATATCGAACCCGATCCCCCAGAAGGAGATAGAGATCCCGACCCCGGCGATACCCGTGGTCCCCGACGCGGAGAAGAAGAACGTGGTGCTGAGGGCTCAGTCGATGAGGGACAGCAAGATCACGCCGAGGCCGAACATTCAGACCTTCGGCTCGATGAGGCAAACCACGCCGGTGAAGAGGCCCACCAGCATCCCTGCCAGCACGAGGCCCACGGCTCCTCCGCCTGGCCCTCCGACTGTCCCCAATCCCGAGAAGATGAACGAGACCGGAAAGATCCCAGGATTGCCTGGCTATCAGACGCCGCAGGTGAAGAGTTCGAAAATGGTCGACGACGCTTACGACGACTGCATGAACCTGGTCCCCGAGTCCTGCCTGACGAAGATTACAGAGGAGTCGCCTTCCAGTGACAATATCTACGCGGTCATCGAGGAAACGATCCCGGAAAAAGCGAGGAAGACGACCACCCTGCCGGAGCGAGTGGACAACGAGTACAAGCTACCAAAGCCGGTCGTTGAACCGACCGCGAACCCTGCCACCGTCGAATCGATGGGTCTCCTGTCCGAGATCGTCTCGGAGATATCGAACCGGAACTTCGACTCCATCTACTCGACGGCCACTCTCTCCAGGAAGTCGAAGAACAAAGAGGAAGCGGGCAAAAGCCCCGAAGAGCTGGGCTCGAACAGTTCACTGGGAGCCTACGTGAACTCCGCTCACTATAAATCGCCCGGCAGCATCTACTCCAACTCCGCATCCGGGAAGTTCAACTCTTCAAGTTCCACGACTAGTTCGGGCTACCTGAATCCTTCGGTGTTGAACGTCCCGCGTCAGGAGCCCGAGAAAGTCGACTCGAAACCGGTCGATAAGACCAAGTTGATGTCCTTGAACTCGTCGAACCCTAACTTGAACGACGATATATCGAAGGAGTTGGGTATGAAGCCGAACAGCAAAGCCGATCCCCCTAAACCGGCGATCTCGTTGAAGACCAGGCCGCTTCAGAGAGTTCCAACGAACGCGAAGACCGGAGACGATGTTGTGGACGGTAAGGAGCAGACGAAGCCCGTTCTTGGCCGCACGAAGACGCCACCTGGCATCGTGAAGGGGTCGAAGGATGCCAGACAGGGTCCCGAGAACGGGTCGAGGACTAAACAGCCTTCCGATGCTAGTTCGAAGGGATCGACGACGGACTCCTCTAATAGATTATCTTCGAAAACTGTGCCTTGTAGCCCTAAGGATAGCGGGGGTAAGTTCAACAGCCCGGACGTGGTGTCGAGCTGTTCGACCTCGAACCAAATCAGTACAAAGTCGCCGGACGTGCTCGGCAGCAGCGGGAAGTTCAGCTTCCAGCCGAAGAGCGTGCAACAGAAGGTGCCCACGCTGCCCAGAGCGGCGAAGAGTCCTACGGCAAAAGAAGGACCTGGACCGAAGCCGCTCGCCATCGCCAAGACGACCTCCGCCCCGGCGGAGAGGAAGAAGTCGCCGACGACCACCGGGAACGCGAACCTGGGCAAAGCTCTGGCCCCGAAGGAGCCGGTCTCCAAGGTCTCGCAGGCCAAGACCGTAGCCTCGAAGACCGAGACGAAGACCGAGACCAAGGCGGTTCAAAGATCTACCACCGGGAAGTCGAACGTTGCCTCGCTTCAACAGAAGTTCGAGGCCAATAAAAACGTGAACGCAACCAGGACGATGGTCGCCGGCGTGCACAAAAGGACACTCGCGAAGACCGCCGAGGCGAAAAAGTAGATCCCCCTGGATCGGATCTATAAGCGAAAATAAATCTAGTCTGTCGGCGACTCGCTTGTCGAGACCGCGAGGAGCTGAGAACTTGTGTTTCTAGGACGAGATTGGTTGAGGAGGATCTTCGGGTGCTTGTGCACACTGTGCGACGATATGTGAAAGAGAATGTGTAGATTGTATTATGGCGGACTTCATGCGAGGCGGGGCCCATCGGTTTTGATGAGCTGTTGATTCAGCGTTGATAGTCTGCTGGCCCCTGATGATGTACTACGATTCGTTTCATTCATACTCTTCAAGTAGAATAACTTGTTTGGAAGTTGGTCCGAGTGGCTCTCTTTGAAAATCCAGACGAATCAGTCTACTGGATGACATATTGCTTTTGGTCGATACTACATTGATTAAGTGTAAAAGTTAATTGTTGGCTCTGGCAGTGAATCAATTGTGACTTTATTTTGTATTAAAATCTTTCAACCACCGTATTGTAATTGTAAGATAAAGTAAATGCATAGAAAGTGGAGACTATTTTGGAGTATAGAATTGCATTCTAATTGTTTGTAAATAATCAATCGATTCACGAACGAAGAGCCACGAATTAATTTATGTACTTGATAATGTAACTTTGATTATTCGTGTCATGAAAACTATCAATTGCAGCTAGTATTCCGTACAAATCATTAAGGGCTTATATTCGATGATTGTACAAAGGCTCGTCGAAATCGATGTAGAAGTTAGGGTCCTCGCCACTTTAGTGTAGCCGGATCGAGGTGTTCGGTCTCGTTCCGACAGCAGCTCTCGTAATGGCAGCGTGCAAAATGTGGCCAGAATACTTCTCGAGAAAATCGTGTATTCCGGAACATTTTGTGTCTTCTACCGGTGTACATAGTAGCTACTTAAAAATTCTAATATTTTTTGTAGAGATATCACCCGTAACCACGTGCAACACTAACGACCGGATGAACACGTTTGTTCGTGAGAGAATTTTTTAAGGAACGAGATGACTAAGTAAGCAACGATTTATTTTCAAAAGAAATCCCGCGAGAGAAATTCTTCAACTCTGTGATATACGTGTAACGAAGGAAAAAAATAGCACAGAAACATTGCACCCTGCGTGGGTGATGACTGATGACACGTTGACTGCCGAATTGCGATCTCGAACAAATTCCGCGAACAGTCAAATTGATCACGGTGATTGCTCCTTTCACCATTTCCTAGGAATCCTAATCAAATTCATGCTATTCGAATGTATAATAAAAATTAACCCTCGTACCATCCCTTGTATTCCCACAATTTCCATTTCGAGCGAATACCGTGTTCTGCAAATTGTTTAATTAATTACGAACTCAGATTTTCATTTTCGTATAGAAGAAATTTACGTAATTAACCCCTCGTCTTATAAATTTGTAAAAATTAAGACTTTCTGAACCCGACGAGAACCGATGCGGCAGTCAACCTGTTGAGAGAAATAAAAAAAAAATGCGAAGATAGCAGATTAGAGACGCTCGACCAAAATTTATCGTTTTATAAAGATAGAGTTTTCGAGAGCGGATTATAGTCTCAATACGAAAATCATATCGAAGAGAGCTCTGCACCTTTCCAAAGACTAAGCGTTAGATTCCCCCAGCCTCCGAGAACAGGAAATCGATTCCTCGCCGACCTGTGAGAGATCCGAAGATTCGTTAGAGCAACAACGAGAGGTCTCTTTTGCTTTTCGAGTTCCATTGAGTTCGGAGGTTCGACAAAGCGATACGATACAGGAAAGAACAAGGACAGAGTGCCTAAATAAAACTGCGAACGGCGTCTCGTGTTTCTTTGTCCCACGACGATTAATGCATTTATTTTAGGTGCCGCCGCAAGATCCGCTGCAAGTTACGACGAACCCCAAAGACAGCGTCATCGGATTCGACAGAAATGGAAAGACTCTGATAAGAAAGAAACGAGAACCTTTTTTGAGGAGATATTTATTTGACTGAGCAACCTTGTAAATAATGTGCATATTGTAACATAGACGTAAGTCGTATTTTATACAACGTACCTTCGTGCTCACAAAAGTTCACTTTCCGCGGTAAAACTCCTGTAACGGAGCGGCGCGTGCGAGATGCGACTTTTCTCAGCATTTAGCTTTTTAACGGTGTCAAGTTCGATTTGTTGTTAAGCGCGTGAGACTCGCCTGTACCAAAAAACAAAAAAAAATACACGAAAAAAAAGAATACGAGAAAAGCCGAGAGAGAAGAAAAGAAAAACGAAGTGACAAGAAGGAAGAGAACCACGCGACAGACCAAAAAATAATAAAGAAAGAGAGGAAAAGGTTTTATTGAACGGTTGCAACCTGTTTTTGTGCAATTCGCCGGTTCGAGCAGAGCGATCTCTCGCGATCCACGCGATCCACCTGTATACGATATTGTTCGCTTTTTCATTTATCACAGTTCCTATGTACAGTACCGTCTGGATGCGTTTAAACAAAATTCTTCCGAGTAGCCGCGCGACTTCGGGTTCAATAAAGCTTTTCAACGATAATGTTTAAAAATTTAAAAATAAACGGCGTCCGCGTGTAATTTTTGCAATCGCTTCTTGTTCCGCCTGTAAAGACAATCAGACTTTCGAGCAGAGCCTTGGCCTGTTTTCTTTTTCGAAATTTTGACCATTATTCTAATCGATTGACCTCTCGACCGGGGAATAAAAATAGACAACGATCAGGGATGAATATACTATTGTTTTGTGATGTTCGACCGAAATTCGAAAGGAACAGGTCAACGAGAAATAAACGAATCGGATATAATAATAATAATAATCATCGTTTGTTGCCCGTCAACTTTGCAGCCTACCACAAACAGTCAAACAGACAACATCATTCCATTATAATATTGCAGTTATGTTCGGTACCAAAGACGAACCGCGCGTTTTCCGCGCGTTCGAAAGGCCAAGATGTAGACTACTTAAATCGTAAACGTTGTGTTAAAAACTTGTACATTTTCCAGTCTATGGTAACGTTACAATAAATTCTTTATTCCACGCATGCGATATCGTCTGACTCATTTTAGCCGGTTACGTTGGAAGGTAGGTGTGCACGCGCAGCTGTTGCAGGATGCAGATGGAAATGCATTATAATCGATAAAGAAATCTTTATAACCGAAATGCATTTGTAGAAATCTTCGCTATACTATTTATTTAATATATTTCGTACGCGTTACAAACATTGCGGTGTCGTTCTTCCTGAAAACAATACCACGAAAGACTGTCTTGACAGAGTTGGTCGTAAATTCTAATTTTTCATTCGATAAGAAGAGGTTATCATTCAAAATTGCTCCGACAATTATAGACAAGAAAAGTGCTTAATAAATATTCCAGAACAATTATTTTATACCTCATTTTTATTCGGGAATTATGCGAAACGACGTAGAAGCCGCTTACAAAATCATTTCTCAACGAAGACAATTTCAATGGCTGCGAATCAATTGACGATTCAATAACTCGCTCGCTCATCGATTCAGCCGATGATCGAATACCCATTTTAATTAACTGTGATTACACGGCCCGGTCAAATTGAAAATTTAATCACGAATTACAGCTGATAATCGAACGTTCGAAACCGAAATTCTATTAAAAATTGCCCTCTTCTGTGAAAATTCTATACATTCGAAACGATAAAATATTCCTCGCTAAATTTCATCGTTGTACAAATTAACTATATATTTTATTGTATATCCCCCTTTGTATCAACTAAAAAAAGAATATAAACATCAAAGAAGCTAATCGAAGAAGTCGACCAAGTGGGAGAAACCTCCCCTTACCACATTTTGCCGCCAATGAGGTTCGTTCGCTAGACTGTCCGTACGTCTATAAAGAAATGAATTCGCTGTTGCGTTTCCGCATTATAGCACTGTAAACAGTATCGTCTCCTCAGAGAAGTGAAAACGCACTTGCTCCGAGTGGAAACGTATATACGTTCCTATCAATCAGCAATGTTTTCCTTAAAATAACGTAAAAGAGAGAGCCCGGATCGACGCGACCGTCAATGTTTCACGAAGTACCTATGCGTCGCGACGATGGATCTCGGTTCACGACGAACATAAATTTACGAGCGAGTAAGTGTCGGTCCAAATTAATACACTTATCGATTCTCGTCGGTGACAATATCACGAGGGGCTTGGTAGCGTATCCGTTGACAAAATGTTCCCAAAGTCTCGGGACGTCTGATAATGCACGAACTTTGTGGTTTGTCAGGGAACCAATAACCTAACAATTCTCTCGGATAAGTGAGGAATATATAGTTTTCAGCGATCTCTCCCGAAATAGTTTTAATTTTCATCAGCTCGTAATTGTTTGCACGAAGTGCTCTTTGCGTTGCTGGTTTTCAAGTAAATCGTGTGCAAAGACGTCGCGTTACTTTGCGACATTGTCGGCGAAACCACGATCGTGAACCTTCACTTCGATGTTCCAGGGTGTAAACAGATTTCCGTTTTCATGCTGCGAAAATGGCACAGACGACGCTGCCGAATCTTGCCTCGAAACCGTTGAATACGCCTGCCATGTGTCCCACCGATTTTACTGCGACCACCTCCCTGTCCGACGTGAGTTTCGATTGCATATGCAATGTACAGAGTGTTGTAGTCAAAATTGCAGTGAAAAAAATTTGCGGAACAAGGTAATTTTTGAAGCAGTAACGGATTTGTAGCTGGTGCGACGCAATACAGGGACAGAGGAATTATCAAAGAAAGTCAGTAACAGTGGTCGCACTCCCAGGAGTTACTAATATTCCTACGATAGACAATTGAGAGCAGAATTCATCGCTCCGCAAAGTTTACTTGGTCGCTGTGTCCGTTACTGTTCCCTTAGTGCTCTGTATTTTTGTCAGAATTTCTTAACAGAGCTCCCAACGAAGCTCGGTTCTTTCTAACGCCAGTCGTTTGCAGGTATTGAAGTCGGAGCCGGTGAAAAGACTACTGAACCAACCAAATATAATTTTTAAAGCGATCCCTCTGAACGCTACTCCACTTTCCTACAACAAGGTTACCAATAAGACGAACAACACTCGTTCAGACGTAAAGGAATCGAAGACCAAATTAAATACAACGATTCTACCTGACGAAGAAGGGAACGAGGAAGATAAGAATCTTCTACCTTCTAAGAAGAAGGGTAAATCAGAGATTATGCTAGTGCCTATAAAATCCGAGATGAAGCCTTGCGGACACTACGAACCGTGCGAGAACATAGTGTGCGACGTGGCTGTGCAACAGTACGTGGACAGAGACGGATCGTCGCCTTTGATATCGACTAACATAGAAGAGGATGAGATAACCGCGCCAGTGGCGAAGCACTGTAAGAACGAGAAATGCGACGCGTTAAGCATCGACCATGATCGCTGTCGTAGAGCGGTAGTCAGGCTGTACAGGTGCAACCGGTCGAAAGCGTGCGATATTTGCGGCACGGAGTTGGAGACACGAAGATGTCGCATACACCATAAGAACTGCACGAGAAAGAACGAGTACAGGCATAACGAGGCGAACGGTGCAGAAATATTGAAAGTACGAATGCGGGAAAGAGAGATTCAGATGATGGAGGCTTCCAAGCTGAGTAGGAAAGACTACACGGACCCTGCCGCGGTGATGCAGACCTTGAAGAAGAACGACGAGTTGATCGTTATCTCGAAATCAGTTCCTGTACAGCAGCCACAGCCACAGTCACAACTGCAGCCCCAAACGAACACTCAGAATAGCATTTTTGGAAGACTTTTACCCAACCTACAACCATTAGTGATATCACCGCAAAATGTGGTTCTTGGTAAATCGCAGGGTTCGAACAAAAACGGCATGACTACCCCGATGCAGGTAGCCACGACCGACACTATGAACTCACCGTTTATTACGACAACCAATTCTGTTCCTTTAGCTCATAATCAATACGTTACATTCACAACGCAGCATGGTTCGCAGCCCCTCACGTTGAACGACATACTGTTCACGCAATCTCACCTTATGAGCACACCGATCCAGTCGAAACCGGTGCTCACACCGATCCGTGTCGTGCCTATAACTAATTTGATAACGCAACCGTCGCTGTTGCATCAGACGCAGGGTGTACCCAGGTATTGCATCATGGCGGACCCTTCTATACCGTTGTCCTTAGGGAACCAGCAAGCCATGCAACTAGGAGCGATGAGCTTGACCGTAACAAATCAGCAGCAGCCGATTCAGCAAAAAACGTTACCGTTGACTCTGGCGAATCCGGTGCAGATTCAACCGTCGACGGTTGTGGTACCGTCGATAGTACCACAGCCGTCCGTGGCACCAAAGCCGTCGGTGTTACCACAGTCGTCCGTGGCACCACAGCCGTCGTTGGTACCACAGCCGCCGGTGGTACCACAGCCGTCGACGGTACCACAACCGTCGGCTACCCAGCAATCGATAGCGGCACCAAAGCCGACTCTAGTCCCGCGGCTGATAACGAAGATCGAGATTCCGCGCGATTATATCCCGCACAAGAAGCGGAAAAGAAGTCCTAGAAAGAAACGCAGAGTTAGAAAGAAAGAGTTCCAATGCGAGTATTGCCTTAAGCGTTTCAGCACCGATTGGTACTTCAAGATGCACGTCGCTAAGCACACTGGTGAGGCGGGGTACTCTTGCAAGATATGCAAAGAGTCGTTCGCCGAAAATGTCGAGCTGAGGACGCACAGGTTACTCAATCATAAGAAGGTGATGTCGCCCGAGGATCAGTCGTTTCTGAAGAAGAACCAGACGAAGCAACAGTCCTTCCAGTGCTTGGATTGCCCCACGAATTGCGCAACCATGAAGGACTTGAAGTCCCACCGGCAACTAAGACACGGCAAAGTAGCGTGCACTCTGTGTCACGCTGAAGTGAGGCAGGAAGAGTTGGCCAAACACTTCGCGACAGTGCACAATCGGACTGAGAAAATTGTAAATAAAATAGATGCTAGCATTGAAAATGGTAACGTATCTGTCGAGACTTCCGACGCGGAGGACGTTGCAGAAATTGGTACGAACAGCTCGCAGGCAGAGGTGGAGAAAACGAACAAGGGTAAAATGAACGGACACAATTCTAATTTCGATGAGATTACTGTTGACAATATGAAAAAAAAATTGGATGATGACGACAATGATGATGATGATGATAATGAAGAGGAGGAGGGGGAGGATGACGATAAAAATGATGAGACATAAAACATTCCAATGTATCCGTTCGTTGAAGAGAAAGGGAAAATAATTATTCAGATTGAAAGTATACTTGTTATGAACCTCGAGTAAGAGATTGTTGGCAGAATATGCATATAAGTACTACGATTAACCGATTGTTACTTTTCCACGGTTGAATTTCGTTCGAGTTTATCCACCTAATCAAACTGTTAGATCGTAATATTATGTTACGTAGCAGATCCCGCGAGGAAAAAGACATTTTAAAATAAATATACTCGCCTGTTCCATTTTTTTTTTTTTTAATCTTTCAAACGAATCGTGTACATATAGAGACAGCGAGTATATATTGTTCAGATGATGATTTAACAAATTATATTTTTCAAGAAAGCAACACACTCGAAAAAAAGAACACTGCTAAAGATCAAACGAGAAATTACACTTAAGAGTAAGTAAAAGAATTTTCGAACTGTGATACGTGACCATCTTTCCACTGTAACAGTTTTGTCATTTCACGTCAAAAATTTACCACTATTATTGCAACTGTGCAAGTAAAGGAAGATATAATCACACATATCTTAACACGCACAGTCTCGATAACAATCGATGAGAAATAATGAATCTTTTCATCTTATTCTGGTAAAAAGTATTTTTAGCATGGAAAGAGAGAGTTAGACGCCATTTCTTATGCATGGACGCATACGAGCTGCATTGTGTTCCTTTTACATTTAGTTGAATAGTTATTTAAAAAGTATTCACTCACTCACTCACTCACTCACTCACTCACTCACTCACTCATTCAATCATTCATTCATTCATTTACGTAAATTTATGTTTAGAAATACTTCGAGTACTCTTTCAAGATCACATACTTTGACGACACGGAAATAGGGTAACATAACACCTTACTTATATCCGGCCAAAATCTTGCAGTAGAATTGTTTTGAAAATGAACTTTTTCTTGTCCGTAGAAAGCGTCGGCCTTCGTTTCACTTTTTACAATGGAAATGCATTGCTACGCGTAGAATGCTATGATATAGACACTACTTGTCCGTAGCATCTATTCTTAGAAACGTTCAACTTCGTGAAACAACATTGAACACACGGTACTTTCATATCGGAAAAGATACATGAGAACTGCTATCGGATATACCAGAATTTTAGGCGCAGTATCGTTGTTGTACAATGTAAAATAATAACAAAGAACGTCTTGACAGGGTGAATCACCCTGTATCTTGTTATAGAAAGTGCTTTAAACTTCGAAATCAATACCCAGATTTTACTAAACGTTGACCAGGAAAAGGGAAAGTGAGCGAATAGATACATCATAGAATGCTTAGATAAAAGGTAATTTTCGTGTCACCCGAACATGTTCCTCGATAAAGAGAATAAATAAAATATCACGTGCCTTCTAAATTTTAATGTTCCTTACACGCGAGAGTAACATCCGTTTCGTTGGTTGTTTTTTACCGATTCTTGATCGACAATAACATTTTATGCGACTTTTCATTCATGAAGCTGAACAGTCATATTACGATCTAGTAATTTCATAGATTTTAAAGACTTAAACATCATTATTTACTGGTAGATCGCATGAGGATTTCCCCAACTATGGATGTCTAAACAAATTATTTTTTCAATTAGTGTAACCTCAGAAATACTAAGCGAAGTTATAATGCGTCCTAAGTGTAATTTGTGACAGATATTGTTCATTGATGTATTTATAGACAAAGTTTTTGTAATAAACAAATATTTAATATCGCAGCATTTATTTAAAATGACAAGTTTTATTTTTCGTCATGAACTGCAACGTATTATACATATTCTTATTTAGGGGAGGATCAAGTGTTAAATCGATGGAATTATATAAAAAATCCTTTACTTAGTCTCTTAAGAATACAAATTATATTTTTATATAATTTCCATGTTAGCCGATCTCATATTCGATCTAGAGCTTCTAACATTATAACGCTGTTCCCACGTATTACCTGAAAAAATAAAATATACATGAAAAATCATGATTGGAAATCGTACGATTGTTGAATTCTGTACAGTGTATAACTCACCACCATGCCAATATTGTTTTTTGTACCGTCTCTGCATTCTTCAATGCTTTCATCTATCACCATATTCATGAATGGATCGAATCCACGTAAAATACCAATAACGTGTCGTCCACCGTTTAATTTTACTGCAAAAATTGTAAATAAAACATGTAATAATAACACAATCAATGATGTTCATAACCTATAAATACAATCATCTTCGTTATTTGACAAACGTTTTTTACTAATCATTGTTAAAATCCACTTTACTTACGTGATAATTTCTTATCCATGTATCTAAAATAAAACAGAATTATTTAATATTTTATGCATTAGATTTACGAAGAGCATGGGGTACGCAACATACGAAACAAATTATTTTGCAGACTTACTTTTTAAGTTCGGGAGGATGTGCTTTACTCATTTTCAAGCTATTGTTATTTCCAAATTAGATAGTTATGCAATAAATCTTTTAATTACATAAAAAATCGTGTATATTTATTGTTTATCCCGGCTTTCAAATACCGCACCGCGTCCAGTGTAAATTTGTGTACAGTGCGTGCAACTGCGTCACAGTCACAGGTATAAATGTATGATATATTTGGATTGCTGAAAACATAAAAAAGGGCAATAGGACAGTTTGAAAAAGCGGTAAATTATTCATGGTGTTTCCGAATATCATCCGAGTACAGTAATAATCACTGCTATCGTATTTTTAAAATAAATAATTAGCATGTTAAAAGTGGGTGTGGATTCTGTTCCATGCTAAACCTGCAAAAGCGGTGGCAGAAAAGAGCCTGTGCGTGAGCATACTAATAAAAATTGTTAACGTATTCTCCGACGATTAGAGAAATTATATCAATAAGTATAATTGTCATAAAATGCTGTGATAGCGTTGTAAGTAGATGGCGCTGAAACGATGCTTCTGTCATGCGTCATCGGCGTATCTTCCTGTGCATACTTCATGAAAAGTATGCCGAGTGTAGCTTGTTTGCCGCTGTGTGTAAAGTGTCGTGTGACTATTTAACATAAAAACCAAGTATTTATAATTACAAACTGTAGTATAGCTAAACCAAAGAGAAACTTTTGAAAAGCTTAATATACTGGTAAGTTTTTATCGTACACGATTCACTTTAAGTCATTATTTTCACCAAAAATGGAATGATGCCGCCGGAACTCCATCATTACCATTTTTAGGCTATTCGTTTACGTATCGCTTATTTCAACGACTTTTAAACGAGTTACATGCTTGATTAATAAATGAACTATTACGTCAATGTCTCAAAAGTTAGATCTATTAAATAAATTACTTCCTTCTTTTTATCGTACGAAACATTAGATAATATTCTGTATTAGTAGAATAAATTAAAAAAACGTAATTAATACAGTCTGCTGTGTGCAAAAAATGACCTATTATTGACTCGCTATGTTGTTGTTTTCTTTTGGCTGTTTAAGGATTGAGTAACTTGCAAAGCTTTGTTTTTACAGATACAGACAACATGGTGCGTGGTGGTCGTGGTGGAATGATTAGGGGAGGACGAGGAGGCATGGGACGCGGAATGGGATATCCAAGGAAGCAGTTTCTACCACGTCTTCCGTTTGACTATACCCTGTGCGAAGCAGCTTTTCCAAGGGTGAAACCTGCACCAGACGAGAATGAGTTCGTAATGGCGCTTCTGAAGAAGAATGGAGACATGTATCCTACAGCGAAGGAGCAAACATCTGTTTTAAATCTTGTGACTAAACTACAAAGTGTATTGGATAATTTGATTGTTGCTCCGGGCACCTTTGAAGCTTGCGTAGGTATCCTGCAATTATAATAATCATTGTTAATAAATCTCTACTTAACCATTGATTTGTTTTTACAGCAACTAGAGGAAGTAAGACAAGTAGGAAGCTTTAAAAAAGGAACGATGATCAAGGGTCACAATGTAGCTGATATCGTAGTGATTCTGAAGACATTGCCCACCAAAACAGCGGTAGAGGCACTTGGTACAAAAGTCAACAACGACCTGAAGGTTGTTAATCCGAAGGAAATGTTCAGACTGACTCCCACAGAGCGTGGTTTTGACATTGCTAATAATGAAGCGACTGTGCGAGTGTTGATCACCACGTTGCATCAGAATCTACGAAAACTAGAATCCGACCAGCACTTAGACGTTAAGATATGCCAGGGACACCTTGCTGCAATAAGACATTCCCGTTGGTTTGAAGAAAATGCTCGCCATTCCACCATCAAAGTTCTCATCAGACTGCTCAGAGACATGAGAAGTAGATTCGAGGGTCTGGAGCCACTGTCCCCTTGGATGTTGGATTTATTGGCGCACAATGCGGTTATGAATAATCCTAGCAGACAAGCGTTGCCAATAAACCAAGCGTACAAGAGAGTGCTTCAACTGCTCGCCTCTGGACTCTTCCTTCCGGGATCCGCTGGTGAGATTTTTCGATGTTTATTATTAGAATGCAGATTTTATGCCTCTATCATATGTACTGGGTTAGTCACTTAAATGTTACCACTAATTCAATTTGATTCAGGCATTTCCGATCCATGCGAGGGCGGCAATATTCGGGTGCACACGGCGATGACTCTGGAGCAACAAGATCTCGTGTGTCTCACGGCCCAAACACTATTGCGCGTGCTGGCCCATGGTGGTTACAGGCCCCTTCTCGAGGGTACCAACAAAGTCGCCGTTGAAATGAGTGTGTGGATAGGCGGCGTGGTTGCTAGTCCCCTGGACAAGGCGTATGAGCCTCCCACGGAGCAGGAACAGCAAGAGGACATGGACGAGAGCAACGAGGAGATGATAACAGAGAGTGCTTAACTTATAATTTAAAATAGCCAATTCCTCTCGAACAGCCTTGCCGCGACAAAGGACAAGGACTCAAACACTATTTTCTACAATGATGATTTATTCATAAACTCCTTAGTCGATACAAAAGATAATTGTATTCAGTATTGCGTACGAATTTTACTGATTCACGAACTTTCTATCAACAGTAAACGTAACTAGTGCAGATGCGTTGACTTCATTGTAATTGTGTGTGGTATTGTACATGACGTTTAGAGGCCTGTCTGTGGGGCAGTCTTTAACCGACTTTATATCTCTGTAATAAAATCCAAATTACGTCTACGTAGAATTCTTACAGAGTGTACACGCCTCTCAGAGTATTTCCCGACTGCTCAAATCCATCTATGTACAGAGTGTTACAAAGTGGATTAATCGATAACAATAGAAAGAAAGGTTCACAAGGACCCATTTTTCAAACAGATCAACACCGGATCCAGAGCTATAGAATCCCGCTATGGTAGTCGTGACATATAATTTTGATACACCCTGTACAGTAATTGATCAAGGTTTCTTTTAATCTCTCAACGTCTCATTGTTGTCCAAGAGTAACAAAGTATCAAGCAGCGTGTGCGTACATGCTTGTCGGCAGTGCTGGACACGACGAATAATCGAAACGTTACATCGTTACAGCCTTTCCTTGATCCTATCGAGAACAGGGATCGTTCTCCGGAGTTCTACTGACGCGAGCACAGCTGACGGACCTGCTGCTGCCGCCGGACCGAACCGGAACCTTGAACAGCTTCCCCTGAGGCATGCAGATGCAGACTTTGTACTGTTCGTGGCCAGGATTCGGCAAGAACAACGGCGCGACCGGAATATTGTCCACATCGATAGAAATACCATCGGCAGCGTCCAGGACGATGCTGCCGTTGACGCTCTTCAAGAAAATGTCTGTGTCCGCGCTCCAAACGATATCCTTGCTCTCCATGGTCGTTCCTTCGGCGCCTTTCATGGAGATCTGCTCGTCAGAATTCACCGTTAGGCTCTCGTTCACCGGCGACGTGATTCTATAGGTCTCCGCGATCTTTACATCGATTTTCTCGACTCCCGCTGGCAAACTGAAGTTAGGAAAGTCGGTGGTGAAGTAGATAGCGCCGGTCCTAGGGTCCTTGATCTCGAACGACTCGACCTGAGACCAGGCGCTGCCGTTCGGTAGGATCGTCACTTTTGAACTAGGCTCGTCGTGGGCTCGACGACCGTGAACCTTGATTTGTACTTCGCCCTCGTCGCCGGAAACCTCCATCGGCTCGTCCCCGTAGCCCTGGCAGACCTCCGACTGCAGACACACCTGCAAACCAGCACAATCTTACCATATTTATTTATATGGTTTATCGTTTGCTGTGACCTGTTGACCTGGTGATAATTTTTATTTAACCCTTTGCACTTGAAGCGAAATCAAGGTAGAATAATCTCTTTCAACGTAGAATAATTTTCATTCGTGGTTATCTGAATGTCTTGCTATTGCTGATAGGAAAAAATATAGGTCATTATAAATTGCGGTGACCTTTGTACTTCCTCTACGTCTCAACCTATAAAAAAATGAGTGACACTGTAGACCTCTTTATTACCAATAGCAAGATATTAAGGTCACAGAGCAAAAGTTCTTGCCCGATTTCGTATGAAAATACAACAATCCACTCTGCATTCACAAAATTGTCAACGGGTCAACGTGCAGCCTTTTTCTGACTGTTTTAACTGACACTGTCCAAGTCAGTTTTCCCGTAAAACTTGACGAGATTCTCGTCAGGTATCACTTCCATTGCCTCCATTCCCTGGCTGATTCGTAGAACGGCTATCACAGTGATGTTGAGGAAGAGATTACAGAGGCCGATTATCGCCAGGACGAGGGTCAACGTCCACAGGCAGTAACGTTGCCTCGTTGGCTTCTCATTGGAAGCGGACATACCGAGGGAAGATCCGGTCATCGTCCGGTTCACGTTCTCGCAACTGAAACCCCAGGTTATTAACCATTGTCGCGGACTTTAGCCCGCATGCAACGAGGAATCCTTAGAAAATTTCTGTAACTTTCGGTTGTACGGGATCCTCACCTCGCTCTGACACTGTTGCAATTGTTCTGCTGCATGTAGCCCTTGATCAGAGGTCCATCGCTGTTCGACAAGTTGTCCTCGGCCTTAGATATCGAGCCAGTGTCATTGCCACATGCGTCGAGGAGGGCGGACATTGAACGACCGTGCTGCGTGTACAGAGAAAATTATGCACAAGTTTTGTCAGAAAATTCTACCGTAGACTCTCGACGAGTCGTTTTGTTTCAAGACACTCTGTATTATGTGTAGACAGCGGATTTTATGCATTTATGACCAAACATAGGTAGCTGCAATTTTAAACAACAGGAGCATTAAACGAATTAGAGATTATCATTGCTTTTGTCCTGTTGACCGTATTAAAAGAACAAATTTTTATTTGGTTCCAGTACCTTGTAGTTGGTGAAGACAATTTTTATTTAACATAAAGATCCGCAGTCTAATTATGTGTGTTTCCATGGGCCTGTGGAAATAAATGGTAAACAATCTTCTGTTAGTTTCTTTAATTCGCGACGAGTATAATAGTAAATAATATGTTATAAATTGTGCAGGGTGTACGAGTGTCCTGGTAGCAGGGTCCGTTTCGTTAAGGAAGCTGTTTGGAACGCTCGGATGACGTTTGTTCGCGGATTCATGGCAGAAATTCTTACCCCGCTGAGGATCGCTGCCGTAATACTGGATGAAAACGAAAATAGAGCGGCGATAGTTCGCTTACAGGCGAACACACGAGCAGCGTCGTAGGATCAAGACTTGTCTCCCACTTTACCTTCTCCCTTCTACGACGCCATACCCCCGTTCCCCGGTGGCGATCATCCCCACGGCCCGGTCACGTGACGCGTTTCGTCTCTGTCGTACATGTGCCAAAATGTCACGTGACTAGCCCGGCTACGACAGAGAGAGGGTAACTGTATTCCCCTTAATTTCCCCGGTGTGACGACACTGCACACGAGCCGTGCAACGTAACGAAAACTAGGTGAAATCCGCCGGCCGGCGCTTGCGCGTCCAAGGATCGATGCTCCGGATGTCGGGTGCGTTTATTCGAATTTTTATAGGTGCTCCTGTTGCCTCATTTTTACTGAAAATCGCGTAATCTGTACAGGCGCGAATTGTGGGCGTCTATACTTGACGCGCTAGCTATTATAGTGGTAACTGTAATAATACAATGCAATATATTAGCAGACACATTCATTTTTAGTTATAGACGCATAATTGCAAGGCTTGCGCTTGAGTCGCGTATAATCAACATACTAATTACACGTTTCTAGTTATACTATCTTGAGTGTCAAGGGGTTCACTCTATTCGTATAAAAATAACATATCGGCGCAGTAAAAATAATAAAAAATCTTTTATTGTGCCAATGCTATAGCGCGATAACATGGTCAGATCAATTTTGCCACTGGCTAGCCAGTGCAAACGGTTCGGTAAGAAGTATTCTCACAGAGTATTATAAATAATTGTTGTCGCTTGAATCTCTTTTTAATTGTCCGATCACATTAAATCCGGCCAAACGGTCTTTACTATCCAGGGTAGGTAGTTGGAGACGCGGGTATATACTCCGGGAATGACGCTGCCGCAATATCCGCCAAAGCTTGTTATGCCGACGATGCTGTACATGCAGTTGTAATCTTGATTCAGGATCACCAGGGGCCCGCCACTGTCGCCCTGCACACAGAAGGACAGTCAAATTAAATCTCTAACGCTACCTATCTAATTGTAAGTATTTTTAAAATCTCAAGTACTAGAACAAAAAAAAGGTTTTCTGTTATCACAGCCCACTCTAGTACTAGCCATGCTGAAGGATGTGGCAACACAGTGAGAGTCCGCTTATATCTATATCTATACATATATATTAAATATATAAATATATTATATATATAGATATAGATTATATATATAGCCGGACTCTCACAGTGTTGCCATTTTTACCTTCAGCATGGCTAGTACTAGAGTAGGCTGTGCTGTTATTTAAATAATTAAATTATTTTCTTGTAATTATAGTCTGCCAAGGATAAACATCATATCGTTCTGCGCAGAAAAATGCATTACTTGGCAAGTATCTTTTCCGGGTTCGCCGGCACAGATCTGTAAATCGTTGACGATGCCACGCGGTGCTACCCTGTCGTCGTTGATCCTCTTGTTGCATCGTTCGTTGTCTACCAACTTGATAGTGACCTTCAGCATGTCGCTGGAGCCGACCTCGTCATCTGGAAGATAAGGAGAAGACATAAACAGCTGCGAGACCTTAGACCATATATACCTATATAGACACGGCGTAGATAATTTTTCGTGTTCGAAAGATGAAATCAGCTGAAAGACACTGTGACGTCACATTTTCAAAAGATGTACAAGCTATGCCCATCGACAGTGCCTATATACGCTTGGCTTACATGGGGAGAGGGGGGTCAGCGGGTGCGCCATGTACACAGTACATGGATAGAAATTATCTTAAGACTTATCTTGTGACGTCACAGTATCCCATCATCTTTCGGACACTGAATTCTCGGTTTTCCTATACACATACTATACCTATGTCGGGTCTATTAGTATACAATATGGTCTAAGTGCGAGACGATGATCTTCAGGTTTTTATTAATCCGTGGAACTTACCCCAGTCGACCTTGCCCCAACCGGTCGCTGTCGCTACCTCCTCCTTGCCAGTATCCGGTGAAGAATATGGTAAACAGAGAGGTCTCACCCACTCGTCGAACGTTACAGCCGATTCTAATTTCAGGAGCCCTATGTCATGGTACTGAGGGGGTCTTTGGTAATCAGGGTGCCTGATTCTCTCGATTACCCTAACTTCCTGAGGTTTCGCCCTGTCGTCGGTCCTGTCGAGGTTCATGTCGCCCACCCGCACCCAAGCGGCTGCTCCCCTGTTGTGGAGTTGTATTTATGAATGAATGATGACGCGTGTGGTTACGCAACAACTGATTTTACGTAAACATCGGATCGTACCATTCTACGCTGAAGAAACAATGCGCTGCGGTCAACACGAATCTCTCGGATATCAGACTGCCTCCGCAACTGAAGACAACACCGTTACCACTGTTGTATCCTACAGCTGCCATGTGCGGGAATTCCTTAGGGTCGGCCTTTTTGCCACCGACGATAAGCTTCCTCGACTTGATCGCGCAAACCGAGACGTTTACAGGTTGCTGGTTTGCTGTCAACGTTGGGGGTATCACCAGCTGGTACACGGCTCTCGAGTACTCTTCGCATTCTGAATAGAATCAATATGTTAATTAGACTGTGGAGTTGATATTATAATTAGGGGTGTGCGGGTACCCGAAATTTCGGGTTCGGGTCGGGTCGGGAAATTTGTTCGGGTTCGGGTCGGGATCCCGAAAGTTTATAAACTTCGGGTACCCGAAATAGCAGTCGGGTCGGGTCGAGTCGAGGTCCCGAAAGTTTGCAATTTTCGGGTACCCGAAGTTAAAGTTGGGGCAAGCCTGCGGTCAAATCAGCGATAAATAACTCTGTGCATATTTTAATTTTACAGTCAAATTTAATATTATTGAGAGGTGGTATTTAATTTATATGAAGAAATTAATTTTATAGTAAAATTTAATATTATTGAGAAGATATTAATATGCACAGAGTTATTTATCCCTGATTTGACCGCAGGCTTGCCCCAACTTTAACTTCGGGTACCCGAAAATTGCAAACTTTCGGGACCTCGACTCGACCCGACCGGACTGCCATTTCGGGTACTCGAAATCGCGGGTACCCGAACTTTGTAAACTTTCGGGATCCCGACCCGACCCGATCATTGCCCGATCCGACTCGAGGCTCGGGTACCCGCACACCCCTAATTGTAATATTTCGATGGAATGTAACATTGCAGCTTAATGTTGAAATGTTAGAGTTACTATTATATTCGAGGTCGCTTACTTGCTTTTGCTATAGCCGCATCCGCATTGACACCGAGTGGCCCAGGACCTTCAGGTTTCCCTGGCGGTGTTGTACTCTCGGTCGTCGACGTGGTAGGTTCACTATTTGATGGACAGCAAACCAATTGGTCGAAACCCACGTACCCGCATACTGCGCTCGGAGGATTTCCTTTAAGCAGTTCTTCATAGACCCGTGGACATTTTAGAACGGGTGAACAAGTTCCAGGTCCATTGTTCACGGTACACCGGTCACCTAAATGTGAAATTTGCCAAGTGTTGTACAATGCCCAAAAATTGTTAGTATCTGATAAATTACAAATTAAATCTGTGAAAAATTTCCAGAGACCCATTTTGTCTCTACCGATTGTAAATAATCATTAAATAAAGTAAAGGCGTACAAATTAAATATTTATTGCACCCTTGCCGAATTCTTTCGGGCCATCTCAGGGTTCCGAAGAACCCTAATTTCTTCTCTGTTCTTGTTCATCGTGTTTTTCTAATACGCATCAGGAAATTCAAAATGCCGCAGAAATAAAGGAGCTGGCACGAGCCTCGCATTCTCGGGAAAATTAGTTCGCGAACCCGCCGCCGTGGATGGCGCCACTGCAGCGCTCGAAGGCGTGACATTTGAATATTAAAAATCCAGGAAAACGAGGAGATACATACTAAATAGCAAATAATTCAGACTTTGGTATAGATGGAGCGTTAGATTTGCCACTGTTATCAATTAAAAATGTTCCTAATCGGAGCAGGTCAATGTAATACTATCAATTTGAAACGACATAAAGTGGCACAAATATATTAAATTTATTATTATGAACACGATCTATAGGACAGAGTATATAACTCGGTAGATTATAAAATATTGTTTAATATTGATTCTTATTGTATACAACGACAGAAAAATCAGGGAAATCTAAGTCTAATGAATTAAAAAAAATCAAAGTGCTAAATTGGATGAAAATTGACGATTAAAGAAAACAAAGGAACTGAAGGAAATTAAAGAATTCAAGGGCAAGGTGCATTGTCCCACACTGGAGGTAAAAGCCTAAGACTTTTCTCAAACTACTGTAACTCGCTAAAATTCCTCAAATAATTAACAAACCTAACTAAATTCTCGATGAATAAAAAAAATCAAATTTTATTTACCTTCAAACTGCTGGCCTCGAGTCGGAGGAACCGTTACAAGAAATGAAAGTAGCAAAGATGAGAGCACTGCCGGCAAAAATGACGTCACGAACATCATCCTCGAGAACAACGATCGATATCCGTAATCTTCCTCCGCCGCGATGACACTGCTTCGCGTCATCTTCGAGTCGAAGCTTTTGTATGCCCCACCACGATGTTCTTGCTGCGAATTCACAGTCAGAGGGGGAAATAGGAAACCGTGGATGCAGGGAAGAACCTGCTGTTTCTTGTGTTATCATTCGACGAACAGGTTTTACAGGTATTACAAAAAAAATAATGCTCGGCGTGCAACGCGCCATTGGGCCAATCAGGTGATTGATTTCTGAAAAAGGAAGTATATTTGCTGGTTCGTCGCTTTTCCTTCTAACAATCCTGGAGAACCGTAACGTAGTAGTCAACTAAAGGTGTGTTAATGTTTTCGGCGCAAAGGTTCGATCTACTAGAAAATATAATTTTCTATATTTTAGATTGATAAACACTACTACGTTAACTGTTATTAAAGTTATCGATCGTACAATTGTTGACAACTAAAGATGTGTTAATGTTTTCGGCGCAAAGGTTCGATCTAATAGAAAATATAATTTTCACTAATTTTATATTAAATAAAATTTATATTAAATTTATATTAAATTTTATATTAAAATAATTTTTATATTAACACATCTTTAGTTGTCAACCATTGTACGATCGATAACTTTAATAACAGTAACATAGGAGTGTTTATCAAGCTCTATTTAATCTGAAAGAGTCTCTTACACTTGAAGCTATTGCAAATGGATTCTGATTTTGTATTTATAATTCCTGTCTGCGTTTTAATAATTGTTTGTTTGTCCACAGCAATTCTAACATTTTACTCCTACATTTTCCGAGATCCAAAAACAAGATCGCCAAGTCGAGATGTATAATTGATTGAAGTGGCGAACTGTGGAAAATTGTTCAGTAGTAATTTGCTGAAAATTATACGTTGGGATGCTCCATCCTGCGTCCAAGGATCAAGGATTATTCTCGCAAAACTGGATTCCAGAATGATTAATTGGAAACGATTTCGCCGAATCACGCCGCCCTCGATGATTCATTGAAATACATTTGTGACGTGCGAATTAGTTAAGAAATAAGGAAAAATAATGTTTCCGACGCACGATTGGACAACCGCAGACACGGCGTACGAATGATTGTCTAATTAGATGATTCATATCGCGAGTAGGCGTGTTTCCGACGCATCCTTCCTTCGACGCCTGGGAGATGCAACCGTTTCAACACCGGTGTAACCCAGGGAACCAAATTTTGGTTCTTAATTAAAATCGAAATTTTCTTCATTAATTATTGCTGCACCGAGCGTAACCTGAATTTTATAATAATGTCAACGAGCACTTCGCGACACCGATAGTGTTCGCTTTTAACCTTTCGAAAGATAAAGCAGTATATCTGCATGATTAATGTTAGCGTGGCAGCGTCGCTGAATGATCACGTACTCGAACGTTCCAATTTATTTATTCATTTGTTATTAATCATTTCCATTCTTGACTTTCGTTTATTTAAATTAAAGTCGCAACCACGCTTAAAAGATTCGACCTCGAGGAGATCGATTACGGTAACTGCTCTCGATTCGATGATAAATTGATTATTGGTGGATCAGTGATCAGGTTAAAGGATAAATGAAACGGTACACGCGTGATTAACACATCCCACCTAAAAATATTTTATTGCTAATTAGTCTGTTCATAACATGTTTGTATATTTACAAATTCATTACCCGAGTATGTATATGTATATGAGCATCTTACGTTAGACCGATAAAAATGTAGACGGCGTTCCGCTTTGTACAACAATGAATACCCGCAGTCGTAGTTAATAATTATTTAAAAAGATAGGACATAAGAGACGGAGAGCGAGAGAGAGAAAGAAAGAGGAAAGAAATAATAAAATATAATAACGTAACAGCAATTGATAATCGATCGATATCGATAAAAAAAATATATGATATAGTAATAACAATATAAACACGCGGTACTTAGGCTAATGTCGGGCATCGAGCGCTAGGAATTTAAAAAAAAAGAGCATTCTCTACCTAAGAATACTACCGATAAAATATACGAATTACAAAACATCGTTCACGGGACCGAATAAAAACAAATAAAACAGGAAGGGCGACGGGGAGGGGGCGAGGGGGTGGCACGGTCTTGCAAAGCCTAAAAACGTACTTTCACGAGTAAACTCAACGCTGTAGTTGCCGCGGAGGAGCAGAGAAATAGAGTTTCGCGTAAAACCGACCGTCTAGCGATAAACGATAAATAAAACTAGACGAGGAAGACACGGGGGGGGGTCCCATCATTCTTTTCCCATAGACGGGCCGCAGTTTCAACACCGATCGGATAGTTTTAACGAAACTCAATCTCGCAACTTATAATGATACTATATACAGTAGTCCGTGTGTACCTGCGTTAAGTTATCAGTCTTGCGGCTCTCAAGAAAAATTGTATAACCGAGGGTGAACGGTACAGCGAGCCACGGTGAATTCTGGGGGCCATGAACAGATCGCTGGGTCCGCGACGATTAGGCTACTTGAGCCGGGACACTGCGGTCTTGAGTATTTTAAATTGTCAGGCCATCCTAAAAGTCGTGTCGTTTCTTATTGCGCTGGACTGCAGATTTTCTTTTATGTCTTTTCTATTTTTTTTTGCTCTGACTTCGTTGTCTTTCTACACGTAGCATCTAGAGGAAACATTTTCTACTTAAATCGAAAAATGATTATTTGAAAAAATGTTTCCAGCGCAAGAAATTGACAGAATCGGTTTAATCCGATAACTCGGGATTAAAAGCTCAGAGTATCTTAAAGTCGATAACGATGAGTAACGCATTAACAATGCAGGTTAAATGTAGTCATTCAAGTATTACACGCGTTAAAAAAACGACACGACTTTAGGAACGATCCTGTGAAACAAGAAAGCGAGCTAATAAAAACGTGGTAAAATGGTATAATAGTTGAAGTCTGTGATTAGATTGCTTCGAACACAAGTTGGCATCGTTGTCGCTCTCTGAACACGCGATGACGTCGATCGCCGGACCCGAATCGTGGGTCCTCGAGATTCATAGTGATCGCTGTACCGTCGCAATGCGCATGTCTCTGTTTTGTTAGTACATACACTGATCGAGGAGGCGATAGGGAAGCTAAATCGAGGTTTTAACTAAATTACGGACACCCGGGCTTCTTCCACTCGCTGACGCACCTAATTCCGTGTCGATTAGCTCTGGGACGACCGGTGGAACGGATCTAGGAACTTTCAAGCGCGCTCGATCGAAGGACAGACGATCGATGATATTAACCCTTCAGGACCTGTACACCGTACTGAGCATGTTAGTGTTACAAATAGATTGCGTATCTTCGTGCAAAATAAACATTGTCTGCATTCATTGAAAAATACACGAGTCACTTAGGAACGTCTTTTGTAAGTAACGATACTCGATACATTTTGATAAAAAAATTATTTAAACAAACAGAATTTTAGACCGGTCATTATGACCGGTAGGCTTACAAGGGAACATATTCAGATGAGAATGGCCGATTTTGATGAAACTTATGTGAGACATAGTTCTTTGAAATATATTTGACGCGTATTTTTTTATCGGCAACCATACATTTTGAAAGGGGGGAAAACAGCTCTCAAAGTTGGGAGTGAAAACCAAATTTTTTGAGATATCTCGGAAACCAGAGGTCGAAAAAATTTTTTTTTAAATTGTGTTTTTCAATGGGAAATGTAGTCGCTCAAGAATTTTTTAACAAACTTTTTTTTCTCAAAAAATGTGGTTTTTACCCCTGACTTCGAGAGCTGTTTTCACCCCCTCAGAGTGGATGGTTGCCGATAAAAAAATACGTGTCAAATATTTTTCGAAGAACTATAGCTCACATTAGTTTCATCAAAATCGGCCATTCTCATCTGAACATGTTCCATTGTTAGTGTTAATGTCACAAATGCATAAAATCCACAGTCTAATTCTATCGAGAAGTCTGAACACGATCTATGGATTACACGTGCTAGATCGGGCAGAAGGAAACCGATGATTAAACATGGTTCCTGAAAGGGTTAACGCGTGGGTCTTATTGTACCGGTTCCACCGATCGGGTCAGCGTCGCGTTTCGTTTACAGTATACATATAGTTGGATCGGACGATTCGTGTGACGATCGTTTCAAATTTGTTAAGCCGTGTTCCCGCTTCGAGACGCTTGTTCATCGGCTCTGTCGACAGCGTTCGCAGAGCCCCTCCCGTATTGTTACAACAACAACACGCATCTCTCGCATATACACAAGGAACATCGAGTGACGTCTCTCTCGCAAAGATTCATACAGACGCAATTCACGAAAAAACTCAGCACACTACACATATATATGTATATATATATGTATATTAGACACAATCGACCGCGAATAAATAACTTATAACGGAAAATACACATGCAGCCTCCACGCCGAGCAAAAAGGCTGGCGTTGGAGAGACCCTTTCAGAACAAAATGACTATGCCTCTGAACAAATCAGAATCATAAATATAAATTACACGGTTAAAAAATAGGAATTATTAACAAGGCTCTGTGTTTGACTCGCGTGTTCCCGGGGCTACACACCAGTTTTTCTTTCTCTATGTACACAAGTCGAAGACGGTTTCTTACTTCTTTATTACAGGATTTATTGAGAGGCACTTTGGCAACGTCGCTCTCGAGCGGGAACAAAGCTTAACGTTCTTGGTAGTCGTAGAAATTAGGGTTTTCTCTGCCACCTTTTTCTTTCTATCCAACGGGGCTTGCTCCAAACGAATTTAATGAGCTCTTTTTACCGTGACTGTAGAATACTATGCTCATTCTAGCTAGCATCTACTAATACGTCCGCGCGAAAAGGTGGCAGCCCTGCACGAGGACCTAACCCAGCCAGGACGAAGCTGGCTTCTAGGAGGACTCGTTCTTCGCTTTGTCTGTTACTGCTTTTTAATATACACATTTATTCTATATATATTAATATCGCGTTCGTTCGGATACTGGGTGTCCTCGAATTCAATCTCACGTTCGATAAATTATTCTTTCTCAACTAGATATCACTCTGTTCGTTAGTTCGGACCCCACATACACACACATACAGAGACATTCTATTGTTTTCTACGTGGGAGGTTCAGTTTGATTAGGTCGTCGAACGATTAGGATTGTCGGACGACCGAGAGGATCTTTAATGCGATTCTCAATGGATCGTTGAGAAATCAGAGTTCATTTTATTATCCTCGAGATAATCCCTTCCAGTGAAATATATAAAAACACGTTGACTGCTGGGAAGCTCTCACAAAATCAACAAATTTGTAAGACCGAACTCTTCTTATTACAAAATAATTTTTATCACAGCATTAAAAAATTGTAGGGACAACAATCTGGGGGTATTTCAATGTTCACCGATAATTGAACATATAAATTAACAGGGACGCTACTTTTGATTCGACCTGTATAAAAAATGAACAGACACTTCTACCACCCACAATTTCAGCAACATATGGCAGTCAACGTGTTATCGACAAGTCAAATTCGAAAAATTCTAAGTCCATGGAGTAAAAATAAAAAACCACCCGTCGAAATCGTGTCGTTCGTTCCGTTTCCGTGTAGTTGAATCGTTCGAGACGTTCTTCCGTGGTATGAACCGATCGATCGCGCGTCTGGAATGATCGAGAATGCGTCGCCGAGAAGAGCCGACATCTCAGAGACTCGTAGATCAATGATACAAATCAAATCTCGTGGTATTATCGATCGCCGTAAATCAGCGAGGCTAAAATAAGATTCGAGAGCGTCGTTTGCGTAATAAAAAAAAAGAAACAAATAAAGACAGAACATTGTCGAGAATTTAAAAAGACCATTTTTTATCATACTCGATATACACTGGCAGCCAGTTTGCTGGAGATCTGTTTGCAAAAAGTAGAGAGAGAGAGAGAGAGAGAAAAATGTACATATGCATATACACATGAGTATGCGATCCGTGTATATTAAGTACAAAACGAATCCGATAGCCGGCGAGTTTCTTAACACTTTTGCGTCAAAAGAGAGTCCAAAAGCCGTCCGTAGTGAATCGTACAACAACTGGGAAATACCACAGAAAGGGTCGCCTAACTCTGGAGGAGCCGTCGCTTCGTAGCTCGATATATCGGAATACCGTTTGCGAGATAAATCTGTTTCTCTGGACCACGAGGCTTAAGTACACGCGTACAAGAAATACGTCGTGAAGCGGCCGGCCCCTGAAGAGCCAGGTGACCTCGGAGTGCAACGACGATGGAGGATTACAACGACGTCCAGAGTCGAGGAAGATCACAATGACGAGAACGGGTTTGGAGAGTTCAAAAAATAAAAATAATAACAGCAAGACGTTGACACGCGGATTCAAGACTTTCCGCTGGTCTCTAGAAAGTCCCTAGGCCAAGATAGACGGCGTAGGTCCGGTTCGGGACAATACTAATCGCAGTCGCCGATTCAAAGAACTGCTTGATTTGACGAACCGGGACCGGATGGAGGTCGAGAAAAATTCCCTAGTCGATTGTGAACGAAGGAGTCCTGTTCGACCAACGGTCGAGGGTTCAGGCCCGAATTCCGAGAGGGTCAGTGATCCCCGAAAGCGAACGAAACCGTTTTTCTAAGCCGCATCTTCGCGGCTAGGGCTCGTCGTCGGTCGCAGCTGATTCTATTGGGTTGTCGGGAATGTCGTGACGTATTTTTCGTATCCATCTCTTGTTAAAATGCGTCATGACTTTTCCGACAACCCAATACAACCTCGAAAAGCCCTTGCCTCGGGATCTACGTCCGGGGAAACCGTCCCCGTAAAGAAACTCTCGTTCTTCGAGTATTTGTGTCCACGTTGTGGAGAACTCGAATTTTATAATCTTCACAGAATGATCCAACTATTTATACAGTCATTCTATCCGAGCACAGACAGCTACATTTTTCATTTACCAGCTCTTGAGCCCTCTTGAACATTTATTGTTAATAGCTCGAGGGTGTATTACGCTATTGCGAATGATATCGAAGTAATCTCCTTTCGACTCTAACGCTAGAGTATGTTTGAATCCTCGATTCTTGGTAACTTGTTCTAACTCGATAAAATTCACACCGGTGGAAACCCGAGTAAAAAAAGGTTCTGTTTCCTAAGCGCGTAATGCACCCTCGAGGAAAACTATTCAAAGACCCCCCGAGAGCTGGTAAACGAAGAACGTAATCGACGGATTTCAAGGGAGTTAACTCTCTATGGAATATGAGTTGTATCAATGGTCCTCTGTTCGAGGATTGAACAAGTTGTAAACAAGTTGGAAACATTCGAGACGACTTCGGAGTTTGTTTACAGGACCAGCCGTATTCCCATACGTGCCGAGCATGCATGTCGTCATGCGATAATAACAGCGGTGGCTCTCGCTTGTTGCGGTTCTTCTCGGAAACAATAGCGAAGAAAGCAAAAGAGAGTAGACCGAATTTCGTTGTCGTCGTCAGGCGTCTTGTTACTGCGTGCACGCACCACACACATACGCACACTCTTGCATACATACATACTTTATACACACACGCACGCATACACATGGCGAAACAGATTCGTTCCGAGTAAGCGTACAGGCTGGCTCAAAAGTGGTGTCCGGAAAGTGGACAGCTTTTCAGGCAGCCTGTATATTTTCAACGACGCTTACTCTGGCTCGAACGAATCCTTTCTTCAATTTTTAGTGCACTTGGACCGGAAAAAACGGTCAAACGTGTTGGCAGCCCTCTGCGACGGGTGATCGCGTTCAATCAAGTAAAAAAATATACACCCGTCAATTCTCGCGGCATCGTTAGACTCTAGGACGATGAGCGATTCTGCTCGGAACCTCTTCAGGTTGATTTTCGTCGTGTCACAGAAAAATCATCGGTAGACTGCGGATTTTATGCGTTCATGACACAAACGAGTTGATGCTAATTTATACATGAATCTTCGACGTTCTTAATATTCTTTTGATTTATCTACCATTTTATTGTCAATTTATTCGGAACATTAAAGAAACAGAAATTTTAATTGAACACAGATCCGCAGTCTAATATCATTGGACACGGAAGCTTCACTCGACACAATCAGCAACTCTCTCTCTCTCTATCTCTAATCTTGCAGCGAGCTATTTGGCGCAATCGTTTGTATAATCTCACTCGTCGCATTAGTATAAAAAAAGAAAACAGACCTAGCGCCGACAAAATTGCACTCTCGCAATGAAACTTCCGCGTGTCGATTGTTCTGCAGCTTATATCAGCGAATTACAACCCCTTTACCCACCCTACTAAAGAGACAGTGGCGGAACTACAATACCGCAAGACCCCGCGACGCGGGGGCGGAGGCCTTTAATCGGAGGGGGCCCAAAATTTTTGCATTTATCATCTTGTAATTATACCTAAAATTATCCCTAATTTAAATTAAATGTATACGAAAAATATCGAAACGAAAGAGGGGGGCCCATAAAATTATATTTTGCGGAGGGGGCGAAAGTTTGTAGTTCCGCCATTGCCGAGAGAAACCCATTTTGAGAGAGAAAAAAAATATATAAGAATACTCAAGCAATATCCAACTTCGTACGACATTGACAATCGAGGAAAGAAGCAGACAAGTGGAGAGCGAAAGAGATGGATTATAAAAGAGGGAGAGAGTTTGTGTTCAGAGAGGAACGGACGAGATCAGCGAGATTTGTTCAGCTCGAAGGTGGAGAGCTTATCTTGACGGACGTCCTCGGCTTCGAAAGGCCAAGTTCCAGGAAAGGGGGAAGAAGAGGAGGAGGAGCAAGACGACGATCGAAAAAGAAGTCGCATGGCGGTCTCCGTGTCAGCGGTCAGGGGAAGCTTCGATGACGGGAACCGTCTCCGATGATCGTCGATGATGCGCTCTGCGCGTCAAGAGGCCGCGGAATGCGCTGGACGGAGTCGGGTTTCTGCGCGTTGCTGTCTGAAAACAAACAAACAGCCAATTAATAAACTCTTTAATCGGTTTCCATTTCGATGTGACCTCGCACACACGGAGGTTTCACCTTGACAATGACCCCTAGAAAATTGTTCTGCGATTTTTTGCCACTCTAATTGTTAGAATATTTATAATTTTGCAACTTTCTTTTTGCACTGGCATTGTCGACAGCGCAGTGTTTATTTCTGCAACTGTTCGCTTTTTGTTCCGCGGCGATTTATTGTTTTTTAACCGTTCACAAAAAGCCAATTAATAAACTCATTAATTGGATTCCATTTCGATGTGACCTTGCACACGGAGGTTTCACCTTGACAATGACCCCTAGAAAATTGTTCTGCGATTTTTCGCCGCTCTAATGTTAGGTAATATTTATAATTTTGCAACTTTCTTTTTGCACCGGCATTGTCGACAGCGCAGAGTTTATTTCTGCAACTGTTCACTTTTTGTTCCGCGACGATTTATTGTTTTTTAACCGTTCACAAAAAGCCAATTAATAAACTCATTAATCGGATTCCATTTCGATGTGACCTTGCACACGGAGGTTTCACCTTGACAATGACCCCTAGAAAATTGTTCTGCGATTTTTCGCCACTTTAACGTTAGAATATTTATAATTTTGTAATTTTATTTTTGCACCGGCATTGTCGACAGCGCAGAGTTTATTTCTGCAACTGTTCGCTTTTTGTACCGCGGCGATTTATTGTTTTTTAACCGTTCGAACAGCGACGAAGGTCGGCAATCGTCTCGGCGCTTAATGGCCGCCGTTTGACCTCACTCAGAATCGTTTCTCCTTGACACTTATTCTCCGCTAATTTCGTCGATCCGAATATTATGTCAATAGAGACACGTGTGTGTTTCCTGAATAGAACCACGTCGGAAATTCATTGCTATAATACATGTTACATCTACGTGACAAAATAATTCGGTGGTTATCAATGACGCAATTAGACGATACTATCGGTGAACGGGGACTCGTGCTTCTTTTTATCATGCGACCATATAATTCGTTTTTATCAGAGTTGGTTGATATACATAATAGATGAGTATCGAGACAAGCCTTTGTCGTAATTTAATTAGAAAACAACCAATTAAAATTCCACGGACGCTATGGACGAGCGAAATTTCCGAAATTCCATTTACACCGGTGACTTTCGAGCATAAACGAGAGAACATGCGGTTTCGTTGCAATGGGTTCCAGTTCCAGGCTGTTTCGTGGCGAGATTACTCGGTCAGCCCACACGTCTAGACGCCTTAAAGTTTTTGCAATGTTCCCGAGGCGTGGTATGTCACGACTGTAACGCGGCGAGATGCGATATATACGATCCTGCAACGCCACTTTTCACAACCACGCCTCGACCGGTATGTGCGAACTGTACACCGTCGATTCTACCCTATATGCATCGCGGCACGGCCACTTCCGAGTCGAGATCCATAGATCCTTAGGCTCGCTTCGGTATTCAGCAAATCTGACTATTCACCTTGTGAGAAACAATTGCCAGCTGTTTAATTAGATCAAATGAAAAAAAAGTGTATTCGAAAATTTGTTTAACCCTCATCCGTCTCTCACTTCACCAACTGAATCTGTCCCACGGTGGCCAATTGACACAGATTGATTAAACAATAAGGTTTTTTTATTCAAATTGATGAGTTAACGTTTATATCTAAGGTTTTTCGGTTATGAGTTTTGCATTAACACTAGATTGCCCAAGGAAGTCATTTTGACTGCTTTTTAATTTCAATTAGAAAAACAATTATGTATATAATGACACAATTTCTTAGAATTTTGTGACTTTCTGTACAACATATAAATGCGTTTATTAATAATTGTAGTTACCTCCTCCCCTCCTTCATTTCCGGTATATATATGTGTGTTATACCTATATTGCCCAAAAGCAGTCAGTCTTTCTAGTGTTAAGAAAATAAGAGTCACGAAGTTTCGGGCAAATTTACCTACAAATAACAGGACAGTATAACTTATTTCGGGAAACTGTGTGAAATTGACACGAGGGACGGACGAGGGTTAAGAGAAAATGAGTAAAGGTTCGCGTAATTATTCCTACCGTCTTCTATAATTTTTTAGTTACTCAAAAAATTTGTCAATTTAAAAAAAAACACGAATTTTGTAATCTCCGTAATCTCGTAATCGCGTGTAACGCGAAATAATCTCGGCGAAGATTGAAATCGTTCGAATGAAAAATGAATGAATCGAACGAGCAGCAAGAGCGCCACCGCAGAGCGTCGCGTTCGTGGAAGTTAATCAAAGACGACGGTGTGACACAACAGCAATCCCCGAGTCACCTGTTGCAGCTTTTAAGCAGGTGCAAGCATTGGCGCCACCGTGTAAGCCGATTTAACAATATCTCGAAGTGGGTTAATGCGTGCGGACAGGGTCGTTTCGCAAGCTCTTTTATTTTTTTCTTTCTTTTTATTTACCGGACGGACATCGGAGCCAAGTGGAACCGTGGGTCCGCGGCTCTGTTTTGTTTAGACAAAGTCAGCGCTGTCGGTTCGTACACGTGGTTACGTGGTATGTAGTATGAATCGACGAGGTATTTTCAATGCTCGGTCCAGTTTGTGCAAATACACACGCCTGCCGGGAAAAGCGTTTCGCGCGTTCTGGCAGTCGGCCAACGATGGCCGCCCAGTTCATTCTTTCGACCATGAAATCGCCTATAAAGCGATCTATAAAGCGCTCGAGGCACTCGGAAATCATCGTCCCCGTCAAAACGATCGAGCGATCGTGCGAACGGGCACCGTGCCACTTCCGCCACGCGCGATCTTTAATTAACAATTGCTGGAGGGCTCCTAATCACGACGATTTAAACATCCAATTTTCCAATTATTTACCTGTTTGTACGGTACATTGGCTTTTAGATCGCCCGGAGATTTTTTGTTTATTTATATCTCAATTTTCATGGAGGATGCGACTTTATGCACTTCTGGCGTTCATCGATTTTTGTTTTTCAAATTCTTTCTATTTTGTGACAAATTTTTTAGCTGACCAAGTTAACCCTTTGCACTCGGAGCTATTTTAACTCAAAAACGAAAGATTTTTCCATTCTAGAATATTTTTATTCTATACAATTTTTTTCCTTTTTTGCATAGGAAACTGATATAATATCTCATGTAATATGTAAATGTCTAGTAGTTTATTAAATACGAACAAAAATAATAATGTGAACAATATTTTTAAGAATGGCATAGCAATTTTCAGTGGTGCCTCAGAGTCGCCATCCGAGTGGTAAGGGTTAATATTTTTCTCATTAGAGTGACTCTAATAAACGCGGTACGGATATAGTATATCCTTGCCATTATTCCAATTATTTAGTTGTTGGTACGGTACATTGGCTTTTAGATCGCCGGAGATTTTTCGTTTATTTATATCTCAATTTTTATGGAAGATGCGACTTTATGCACTTCTGGCGTTCATCAATTTTTGTTTTTTAAATTGTTTCTATTTTGTGACGAAATTTTTTAGCTGACCAAGTTAATATTTTTCTCATCAAAGTGACTCGAATAGACGCGGTACGGAAATAGTGTATCCGTGCCATTATTCCGGTTTTTTGTTTATTTATATCTCAATTTTTATGGGGGATGCGACTTTATGCACTTCTGGCGTTCATCGATTTTTGTTTTTCAAATTCTTTCTATTTTGTGACGAATGTTTTCAGCTGACTAAGTTACTATTTTTCTCATTCTAGTGACTCGAATAAACACGGTACGGAAATAGTGTATCCTTGCCATTATTCAAATATGCTTCGAACTCTATTAATATTGATACACCTATAAAGCGAGAATTATTTTGGCGAGGCTGTAAACAATGATTGCGTAATATCTGCAGCACACGAATATCGTTAACGTGCTTCGGTAGAAAATTATTCAATGATTCACTTTACGTACACAATGGAATAAAAGCCAATTGGAATGCCAATGTTGCTTCTAGTGTGAACGTCGAGAACGTGCGTGGAAATGTGATATATTTTTTAATTCAACGAGTCTGTTACAAAATTAGAGGAAACTCGTTTACCGTTCTCCCTGAGCGAGAAACGGTATATATGAAACTGCGGACCAGGAAGATTGCCGAGCTTCCAGGAATCGGTAATTGAATAGCAGAAAATTGATGGCTGGTTGAAAAACAGTGGACGGAGCAATAAATTTGTCAAACTATTTTAAACGAACAGTGGAAAGTTCCTCGATAGTAATACATCTCCGATCGAGTACACGTGACCTGAAAGAAGTTCGTTCGCACCCGTCGGAGACTGGCGTCTCTCGTTGGTACGAATTTATAACGTAAAGGTGGTCTCACAGTTGCTTGGCCACTTCCTACTTGAACCGAAATCCCAATGATCATTATTCATCAGGGCTAGTTAATAAAATCACACAGCAAGCGTCGAGCAAGTCGTGACCCGAGAATCATCGAAGAACGTATATAATAGGCATCTAACATCTTGTTAGAAAATTCTATAAAGATAATTAGCAAAGGGTTTTTAAAATCACACATTCAGCCTCGAGGGATGCTCTATTATAAAATACTGTCGCGATTCCTCTGATCTCTTAATCCTATCATTTGCATTAAACCTATTCGGCCAACTGTCCGTATGGACGGATTCGAAAACAAACGATAACGACCCACTTATCTGATAATGATCTAAGCGCTGTGTAATTAACGCTGTCGCCGCGGCCATAACCGCGCGATTCGGATCGGGAGGAAAGGGACAGGAAGAAGATCTATCGGAAGATACAGGCGAGAATCGACGAGGATCTCACCGGTGAAAATTATTTCGAACATCTCTAGACGACTATAAATCCAAGGTTAAAAAAGCTCAATTTTTCAAGATCACCAAGTAGTTCAATTTTTCAAGATCATCAAGTGGCTCAATTTTTCAAGATCATCAAGTAGCTCAATTTTTCAAGATCATCAAGTAACTCAATTTTTCAAGATCGTCAAGTAGCTCAAGTTTTCAAGATCATCAAGTAGCTCAATTTTTCAAGATCATCAAGTAGCTCAATTTTTCAAGATCATCAAGTAGCTCAATTTTTCAAGATCATCAAGTAGCTCAATTTTTCAAGATCGTCAAGTAGCTCAATTTTTCAAGATCATCAAGTAGCTAAAGTTTTCAAGATCATCAAGTAGCTAAATTTTTCAAGATCATCAAGTAGCTCAATTTTTCAAGATCGTCAAGTAGCTCAATTTTTCAAGATCGTCAAGTAGCTCAATTTTTCAAGATCATCAAGTGGCTCAATTTTTCAAGATCGTCAAGTAGCTCAATTTTTCAAGATCATCAAGTAGCTCAAGTTTTCAAGATCATCAAGTAGCTCAATTTTCACATGTATCTCGGCAACCACTTGACATATACAAAACAATCCAAGCACCATTTGACGCAGTGGTTCGTGCACAACAAATCGGCTCCAGTGGTAAAAAAAAAAAAAGGCAGACTATTTTTTCCATGAGCATTCGAGCCAGTTTTTTCCAGAAATGGTACCACGTGGCGAGGGAGCGGGAACGAAAGGGGAGAGAATGAGTTTATCTTGTCACGCGTGGTAACAACCTTTAGTTAAGGCGATTAGAGTCAGACGACTCGTCGGTCGCGGCTGTTATCGTGCTGCCACGGCAGATTGTTATTTATAGAGAGAAAGTACAGGCCGCCTTGCTCGGAGACTCGCATCAAGAAAAGGTACCCGCCGCCGTCCGAGGCGCCGCGCCGCGTCGCGCCGCCGTCGCCGATTCCTCCCGAGATTTCGTCGCGATTTTGGCTTTCTAGCCATCAAGAAAGCGAGCGAGAGAGAAAAAACCGCGACGCGACCGGAATCGCGAAATCGGATTTAGCAACCTCGAGGCTCGCCGAGGCCTCTATGGCCTCCCTTTGCTCTCTCGTCCTTCGTCCCGCCATCGAGAGAACCGAGGACGTCGTCGTAAAAAGGATTGCATCTCGCATCTAAATTTCTTCCTGGAGAATTTCTGCGTTTGGCAATCGCCGTGGCCAGAAATTTTGCTGCAAAAGCAATCGGTGTAACCGGCCAAAAAATTGTACATAATTGCAAGCACGCAGGAAGCGCATAAAAAAAATGTTACGTTTTTTCGTTGCAGTCGTCTACTCGTTATTTCATAACTATTCTTCTGCCGATGTATTCGCGCGTGTAACCGGTCAGATCGTTGTCCAAAAAATTGTACATAATTGCAAGCACGCAGGAAGCGCATAAAAAAAAATGTTACGTTTTTTCGTTGCAGTCGTCTACTTATTATTTCGTAACTATTCTTCTGGCGATGTATTCGCGAGATATTTTCGTCTCGAATGGCGTCGCGCCAAGGATACATTGTTATCAAAATTATGATCTCTATGGAACGGAAACGAGGTAAAGGACACACACGTCAATCATCTGGAATAACTAGGGAGCCTTGGGGATATCTCGGAATCCCTATTTGGCCAGGTGAAAGACTGGCAACGCGAGCGGTTCGTTAACCCGGTAACGCGATTCCGGATAAAATTGCAATAAACATAATTAATATATGGTAGCACGAGTTTTACGACGATTTCTTAAGAAATTTTATGAATATTCAGAGACGATGGCTTTCTACAAACCGATGCAACCTCTCCGATCGAGCAGAGCAAACAAGAAGACTGCCAGCTAAGCGAAGTTGAACACGCACGACGAATTAACTCGTCGCTGCCGGTTGCTGTCCTAGAAAGCACCGACAGGAAGGTAGCACGGGAAAATCGGTTCGACGACGATGGAGCGTTTGAAGATCGAAAAAGCGAAGCAAACCGGTACGAGGAATGCGTCAAGTTTCGCTACAGCGAACAGAGACTAGCTTCGAGAACATTTGCATCTGTTATAATGTTGCACGCAGAACAATTTTAGAGAGCCTTGTCTATACTTGTCTACACTATTGTTTAAACTACCCCTGCAGGGGCTGTTTTATCGCGAGAAATTGAAATTTAGATGTCTATCAACATTTGTGAGATTTGACGGATCGAGCATCAACAATTTTTGTAGTAGTAGAACGAATTATCTCGCAGGCGCGAATGGTATCGCAGGTATTTTCCCGAGATGGCCCGTCGCGCAACAACGTATCGTTCTGGCTATAGTATGTCTGCGGTATGTCGGGCAAGATCAACTTACCATAGAAGTAACGCGACCAGTGCCTCCTCTCCGATCCGTGCCGCGCCTTCGAGCTCCGATCGCGTCTCTTTTCCATGATCCGCGTGCGCGAGAGCGTCTCTTCTTGGCTTCTTCTAGTCTGTCCGTGTGTATAAAGAACCGAACGGTGTATGTGTACGTATGTTCCAATATCTATGTGCATGTGTGTGCGTGAGCAATAAAGTCCCTCTAATTTCAGCTCGGCGGTCTTGTCCGTATCGCTTCTTCCGTTCCCTCGTCGACACTCTCCTCTCCTGTCCTCTGTTCCCGGCGGCGGCGGTTCCCGACGACACACGTTTCATACGACCGCCGTGTCCCTCGTGTGCCGCAAGGCGTCGCGACGCCTCGTCCCGCGTGATCTACGCCTCGACAATTAACCAAGTAAATTGGAAGAATTCGTACGACGACTTCGTACATCGTTTCACGGGGACTGTTCGCGGTTCACCAGTACGGCGCGTCGTTCGTCAGGTGCTGCCACGACGCGAACTCGCTCCACGTGCGTACGTTCGCCCTGGTCGCGTCCGTGATACGCGGTATGCTGTTCTCGCGCATGCCGTTGCTCGGGAAACCGTCGCACTTCGTCGTCAGGATGTCGTATCGTTTCGGCGGGGCTCGAGGCTGCAACAGAAACCATAATCGGACCTGAAGAACGATTCCGATACGCGCACCAAGGCGCCGGCGCATAGTGAGCCGAACGGCCAATCTAGCTGGAAGGATATCCTACACGTACAGATTCGACATTCACCGGATCGCGAGAAAACAATTTTTAGATTTCTGTGTATTCCCGATTTAAAACATTTTCATAGGCAAATGGCGTTTCGTTTCGATATTTACAGGCATTTAGGAATATGTAAAAAAATTGATAAAGTGGCCAGAATTTGGATCTTCTTCCAGCTAGATTCGCCATTTTGCCTACTGCACGACACCCTCGTTATTCGATGTGCAAACGCGTCTAAATACTCGGGATGTCCGGATTTTAGATATTAGCTTGTACAGTAATGCTTCAATACATGCGAAAATTTAGGCACCTAGATGTTATCTAGCTCTTAATGCACGACAGAAGCTAATTTAGTGAACTTCTTCGTTTTTAATTATTTTTCTATAAAACTCTTACCGTTACATTCGTGACACTGTTCTGGTTAAAACGATACCAAACACGACACAGTTTGGTTCACATTTTACATCAGATGAATGTCACAAACATGTTGCCAGAAGTCAGTTGTTGATAACAAAAACATATTTGAGACATTACTTGTACACGGATAACGAGGGCGCGCGGCTGGATGGTTCAAAGCAGCCATCCCATAGTTCCCCAACCTTTTCAACCCTTTCTATCATAAACATATCCCAGAGCATTCGTGAGTACAATTTAAGGGTTTCGTAGTACGCAACGATCTTCTAAGACGTTTTCAGGACTGGGAAGCTACGGTAACGAACGTTCGCAGAAAACTGGGCAACTAACTGTTTTCGCAACATCCAACTAACATCGTCGAAGTCCTCAGACGCCTATCGAAGCTAGCCTTCTGTGCAAGTGGGGGCCTTTGAGAACCTTTCCAAAAAGTGCGAGGGTCGGTACGTCGATAGGACGGTTCTCCCCGTTGTCGTTACACACCTCCAGTTTCTTGCGAACGATAAAGTTCTTTCCCTCGTTGTTGTCCCAGAACTCTTTGCCGTCGGTGCGGTACCTCACGCAGAACTCGACCACGTTCGATTTCAGCGGTAGCGTCAGTCGAAACCGGAAGGTGTCGTAGAGGATCAGCGCCGGTGAACCCGGTTGCTCGACGTAGGTGCAGTAGACGTCCTCGTGCGTCTTCCACGAGTCGTTGCTCGCCCTGACAACGACCTCCTTGTCGTAGGCGAGGTTCCTCACTTTGACAGTGCCCACCAGACACTGCTCCGACTCTCTGACGATCACGTTCTCCAGACTGACGTTCCCTTGGTCGAGTTTCCGCCGGAACGCCAGGTAGTCGCTGGCTGGCTGAGGGAATGTCACCTGCCACGGCGATGCTATCTCCGGCTGTTCCTCGCTGTCTATCTTCGAGTGCAGCAGCCTGCCTGTCAGGCCGGCCAGATACGCCGTGCTCCATAATGGCGGCACGTTGCTTGGCTCCGACATCACGCGGACCTAAACCAGAGACCGGCGATTTTCAAGGATCGGCGAGGACTGAGAAGACTATACAGGGTGTCCCAAAATTACTGTGTTAAATTGAAATGGGAGGTTCCTTGGGTCATTTGAAGTAACATTTTCCTTAACAAAAATGGCATCCGCGGCTTTGTTTAGGAGTTATTCACACGTTGAATGCCACGGGGGTCACCGGTGACCGGCACACTCAACTTGGCGGTGGCGCCACGGGGGCCACCAGTGACCGGCGCGCCCAGATTCATAGAAATATATATAATTTAAGCAAATGTCAATACTTATAAATTTTTATTATTACCATCGTTAATGCAATAGTGTGACCCCCGGCGCAATTACTTTAATATTATATGTATCGTATAATAGACAATTCATTGTGGCGCCACGGGCAATCCCTGTCAAACTGGCGTGGCATTTGTTAACGAAAAACACGGACCAATCAGAGCGCGACCTAGACGCTCGCTGGCACGTTCAGCCAACCGCCTGCCGGCTCGCCGCGCTGAGCGAGTGTCTAGGTCGCGCACTGATTGGTCCGTGTTTTTCGGTTAATAACTCCTAAACAAAGCCGCGGACGGCATTTTTGTTAAGGAAAATGTTGCTTCAAATGACCCAAGGAACCTCCCATTTCCCGCTTACGCAGTCGTTTTGGGACACCCTGTATAATGATAGCGAGTTTGGGGATTCTGATGAACCTTTATGCGAAATAAAAATTGTGTACCTTTCGGTGGAAATTAAAGAGAAGGAACGGTTGAACTTGCAGCTGATGGCAACAATTGTTATTTTGCATAAATAAGTCCAAATGAATTTGGAAGATCGTTAGGATGACGATGACAACGATTGCTAGATGATCGAATGATGGTGCGAGTCGTACCTGAGTAAGAGGACGACCACGGTCGTCGGCGAAGACCACCCTCTTCTTCTGTTTGTTGTGGCCATCGTTGCTGCTGCGAAGATTGTTTATCGCTAGGGAGCCAGACGATAGACAGGGTCTTATCCTAGGTGGCACCGACCTGCTGGTAATCGACGGTGCCGTTACTACTAAAGGGCTGTACAGCAACGAGCTGTACACTGGCGGACTATGCCCCAGAAGCAGCTCGGCGGGCATCGCTATGGAACACATTTATACCTGTAAACACACAAGATAATTGTCTCGTTAATTTATATCCGAAACGAAATTATCTTCGCTTAAAAAGTTTTGCACCCACGGACTTTTTAAACCCTCATTCGTCCCTCATTTCACGAACTGTCCCTCGGTGTCAAATTGACACAGTGGTAAAAGATCGATTAAATAACAAGGTAAACAATTATTTTTCGATTTTTTTAAATTAAAATTCACGAGTTAACATTTACATCTACAATTTTTCGCTTACGAGTTTCGCATTAAAAACACTACAAATCACGAAGTTTTGGGCAAATTTACACCTACAGATAACAGGACAGTGTAACTTATTTCACGGAAAAACTGTGTGAAATTGACACGAGGGACGGATGAGGGTTAAACGATTACGAGATAATCGCACGAGCGTAACACCCGTGACCAAAAATAACACCTACGACGGAAAACAATGTTGTTCTTTCACACTCGCGCAACGTCGGAAAGATCTTCAAGAATCGCACTTATCGATCATCAGGAGCGACGAACGACGGTTCAGAACAGACTCGAAGTACCGAGGAAACTGGAATTGGCGCCGGACGAACGGTTCACCGCCGACCACTTAATAACTATGAATAACAGGAGTCTGCGTGGTTGCCAAAAATTTCGTCAACAGAAACGTGGGAACAGGGCCGACCACGTGAGGCACGCTGTGACTAACTCGAATATCGAGTGACGCGTCGACTTGCAAATATTTGCGGGTCGAGAGAAGAAAGAGTATGACGTGTGGAAAGGTTTACGTGCGTAAAGGGAGCTAAGTCCGACTTATAGGTTTCAATGAAATTTTATATGCCGGTTGTTGCAGAATGAGCTGACTCAGTCTGTTGACCGACTTGTTTGCTAGCGTAGATAGTCCAAGGTATATTTTTTCGAGTAAATAGAACTAGATATACCTGTCTGGCTGACGCGCGACGCGACGCGACGCGACGGTGCAACGACATCACGTGCGTCGTTGCACGATTCGACGGCAGAATCGAAACAAATCACCGAAATAAACATCAATGTTGCCGGCCGTTGGGAGCGAATCACACGTGTTGCATTATGTTCTTGAATTAATCCATCGATACCTGTCCTCCTAATTTCGATAACAATAGAATCGAATATAGACCGGACATTGACCAGTAGGTGTACCGTTAGTGTAAAATAAGAAATTGTCCAATGAAAGGACTTCAAAAATCACTATGAAAGCAAGAGGTTAGAGCAAACTCTCTGTTGAGACTCTCTGTAAAGTTGTGGTATAAATGAAAACGAAGGTAATCACTAGACTGCGGATCTTTATGCAGAATAAAATATTTTCGCATAAGAGTCAGGATCCAAATAGAAGAATCTTTCTTTTTTTAATTAATCGAAGGAGTTGAAAATAATGTATTGACATACCTAAATTTATTAAATTGCTCCTCTGTTTGAAATTGAGCATACCCAATTTTGTCACGAATGCATAAAATCCGCAGTCTAGTAAACACTGATATTGAATACTAATCGACGAACAATTGTCAAAAGAAGGGTCTCCAAGGATTACCGTGGGGTCGCTAGACTATAGTAAATCTTCAATAATTTTTTCGTATAAAAGTCAGGATCCAAATAGAAGAATCTTTCTTTTTTGAATTATTCGAAGGAGTTGAAAATAATGTATTGACATACCAAAATTTATTAAATTGCTCCTCTGTTTTAAATTGCACATACCCAATTTTGTCATGAATGCATAAAATCCGCAGTCTAGTAAACACTGATATACTAATCGATGAACAATTGTCGAAAGAAGGGTCTCCAAGGATTACCGTGGGATCGCTAGACTATAGTAAATCTTCAATAATTTTTTCGTATAAAAGTTAGGATCCAAATAGAAGAATCTTTCGTTTTTTAATTATTCGAAGGAGTTGAAAATAATTTATTGACATACAATTTTGTCATGAATGCATAAAATCCGCAGTCTAGTAAACACTGATATTGAATACTAATCGATGAACAATTGTCGAAAGAAGGGTCTCCAAGGATTACCGTGGGGACTATAGTAAATCCTCGATAAGACCCTCTTTGGCTACCGAAGAGAAGGGTTCCTTCGAAACTGGGGATTTACAAGCGCAATAAAAATGCAAAGCCAACGAATATGAATCGCCGGAATTGAATGCAAATTGATGTAAAACAACGCGAAGAAGGGGCTCTGAAGATCACTGTCGGGGTCAAGGGACGACGATAAACCGTCGATGAACACCGCGTCGGTCACCGGTGACCGACGGCAGCAACGAATTCGCAGGAGAACTCGCGATTTCCGGTGGCGCGTTCCAAAGCGAATCGTACGAAGAAAATTGTTTTGTCGTTTAAAGGTGTTAACTGCTCGACGGATAACGAACAACGGAGAAGTTGGACACGCTGTTCTATCACGGCGGTAGTATTCTACGTGTCGGAATAGGTAGAACCGTAGTCATGTTACGGCCGGAGTAGAATTACTGACTCTTAACTATGGCGATAGTCTCTTCTCTCCCGTCCCGCGAGACGAGACTCGCTCGCAAAACTAGACCCGGCACATGTACCAGACCGGAACCTACTGCGAACACACCTAAGTACGCGCTATCCGGTGTATGTCATGCGGTATACGCTCGTATGTATAGATACATGTACGAATGTATAGACAGTTATTGTATACAGGCATGAATCGACCGAGTGGTAGCGCGAATTCGATGTGTTTCGGGTTTCGTGCGACTCGAATGCGTTTGACCGGTCATTTCTATTCCACGTTCCCCCCACTCTCTGGATCGATGGGACGTCAACACAAACAGTGAAAAACCGCTAGAGTTATCGCGAAAGTGAAATCGCTGCATTTTCGTAAACAGGATTGTTGTCACTATTCGACGACGTTAGTTCGTCACCCACCCGGTAACCGATGTGCATTTTATTGGAAAATTGCTATCCCTTCCTGAGCAATTTAATTTTAATTCTTCGGACACGAACATCGACTTCATATTTGTACATCTAATTGCGGAAGATGTCAATTTATAATTTGATTATATTGTTCATTTTTCTTATTATTTAAGACGATCATATATACGACATTTTAACTGCAGTTTAATTGTTCACTTCATATTTGTACATCTAATTGCGGAAAATGTAAATTTGTAATTTGATTATATCGTTAATTTTTCGTATTATTTAAGACGATCATATATACGGCATTTTAACTGCAGTATAATATAATTCTTCGGTGACGGACATCGACTTCATATTTGTACATCTAATTCCGGAAGATGTAAATTTACAATTTGATTATATCGTCAATTTTTCTTATTATTTAAGACGATCATATATACGGAATTTTAACTGCAGTTTAATTCTTCGGAGACGGACATCGACTTCAAAGTACATACATCTAATTCCGAAAGATGTAAATTTATAATTTGATTATGTTGTTCATTTTTCTTATTATTTAAGACGATCATATATACGCAATTTAGTTCTCTTTTGTCTAATAATCGTGCTATCGTTACACTCTGCAGTGACGATGGTGAATTCGCGACATCATCGAATTAGGTATTCGCGACGTCCGAGGCTATCCTCGAGGTACGCCGCTCGTAAATCAGGTCTTTTCGCACGAGGCTCATTAAAAGTCATTCACTTTTTATTCAGGGAATCGTGCAGTCGCCACTATAAATAACTTTATCAATTGCTCGCATTGAGACACGCGTTAAGCGCCGGAAGAACAGCCGACTCGTTTCTTCATTCGCATCGCTCGCATAAGAACATTGCTGCGCAAACAATTTACCACATAATTAGAAACCGCCGAGATTACTTATGCGCTTGACGCGGGTAAAATTGTAACGCGAGGAAAAGAATATGAAAAATATACGTATATGTATTGAACAGGGTCAACGGGGGCATCTTCGGTGGCAAAAAAATGGCTGACATTAAGCTCGTTCCAATTACGATTTTGCTGCGTGCTTGGACTTTAAATATCTGGATCCCACTGGTTCTCTCGTTTAATCAGTGGATTGCAGATTTTTATGCAAAAGGGAAAATGTGCGATCGTAATCAAACAGTAGCCAAATGAAATTGTCCATTTTCTCTTTGATCTTTTTAACCAGATGAAAATAATACATTTTGAAATTTTTATAATCTTTGAATGCATTAATAAATTAAATTTGAAAAAATTGAAAATTGAAAATAATAAATTAAATGCATAAAGCACTCTCGAGACAGAAAAAGACGCCGATCTCGAGAGAGTCTGTGACTCGGCCGATGTGAAACATCGCGCAGGGTAGAGGTCGTGCATAAAACGCTTATGCATTGTTGTTCGTTACGTGAACGAGGCGTCAAGGTCACTATGCGATCTGCTGAAACGATTGAAAAAGTAAAAGAATCGGTTTATCGGTAATTTTCTGCAATATTTTGACTCGCGATTTTTCCAGCGCAACCCTCGGTTTATCTGCGCGACAATTTTGTCCCGTTAACCTCTGGACCCGTCCGCACTAATAACAACAATAATACCGTTAATAACAATAACAACAACAACGCGCAAGCTCGTTGGTCCGTCCCGATGAATTTTCCGTGATTCAAAACTCCTTCTCGCGGAATCTTGTGCAATAATTGTTTTTCAGCTGATAGCCGCGACCAATTAAAGAAAAAAAAGATGGCGGTTGCATCTTCGCCAGACTGCACTCTGCACGTGAATCGGTATCGCGATGTAACGGAATCGAAATTGACCTTTACACGGTGGCGCCGGTCTCGATCGAGGTTACGTGACATCGAAAATCGTTTGCTAACCCTTTCGATCTACGCATCGAACGTACTCGTCGCGAAAAATTTCCTATCTTTCCGTTTAACGACGCGGTTGTTATTTTAAGTGCGTTTCAGGGAAACGCAAATGCACGTTCACAATTTTTACACATTCGCATGATTAAATTTTTTCTACTGCATTAAAGCGCACTCGGTTTTGCTCATAAATGCATAAAATAGTTTATGAAGCTACTGACAAATCTCAATTGAAAACAAAATTAAAATGAATCACTGTGGGAACTACGAATTAATTTGTACAGCTAATAATTTCAATTGTTGATTTATACCAATTTTTCTTTCAATATCGAATGTTTAAAAATAATTTTCCATTAAAAATTAAATCAAATACCGAAAGGGCTAAAGGCTACGATACCAATGTTTGCTATTATGCGAAATTTTGAGTCATTCCGCGCGTGCCACGCTTATCAATGGTAACACCTGTTGCCATAAAGCTACATGACACTCGTTTCGCGTGTTTCCCGAACCAATACCGATAGCAATAAGTCGCAGAAATCCATATCCGTTGATATATCGTGTATCGTCATATCCTCGATCCGTGTTCCAGTTTCGAAAACGAACAAATAGAAGAACGGATTCCTACGTATTTACAACGAGACAACCTTAGTATCAGCTCGTATGAACATAAATATATTCGCATAAGCATACGTTAGCCTATAGAAAAATGCAGTGGATGCTCGACGACACGCTGCGTCGAGGAATGCGAACGCTGTTGCTCACTGACGGGGTGCAATGTTCACACAAAAATACTGTCGATAATCAATTTCATGCATATGCAAATTTTTATTGCTCGTAATTATCTTGGCGTGATTAATAGACTCTATAAATACCACCCTATTAGGAATTCTATTCAACTTTACATAAGCAACTGTAATTCTAGTGATTAATCAACCCTTTAAATTTTCAAAGTATTCTGCAGAATTTATGCAAAAATTGTCTGCATCGATTACAAAGAAAACGGTGTTCCATAAAATTTGATTTCTTTAGAAATAATGTTAACCATTTGCACTTGGAGCTATTTTAACACGAAAATTAAACATTTTTTTTTTCATTTTATGGATATAATACAATGGATACAATACAAAAATGTTTAGTAATTGAGTAGATAGCACCATATTTAATAATGTAAACAATACTGTGAATAATGGTAGAGCAAGTTTTAGTAAATAGGGTAACTGCACCAGTGAATAAACGGGCACCAGTAAATGAACGCTTTTGTATTTTTGTATTTTTTGCTTTTCCATCATTGTTCAATTACTAGAATGTAGTGTTCATTGACTGGTATTTTTTAAATTTTTTATTTAACGTTTAATAAAGACAAATAATAATAATTTAATTTTATTTGTGTTCATTTATTTTTGGCAAATGAAGTATAGGGAGCCATTTGGCATATATGAGATTCCTTTGATTCACATATTTTTTTAAAAATAAAATATCTTCCTGAACAATTTCTTAAATGTTCATTCACTGGTGCAGTTCTCATTTTGAATGCATAATTATCACATTAAATTCTAAAATCAGCAATTTCATTGAAAGTCCAAAGAAAATAAGAATTATCTTCGTCAATTCCAAGGAACCGCATAGAAATGTCTTTCTTTCTTTCTAAGGTTCTCTCGACCAGGTATCTAAAGTGCTTCACCGGTCGATATCACGGATTTATCGAATAGTCGAATAACAAAGCTAGACGGAGCCGTGTAGGGAAACAACGGAACAGTGTTTCGTCTGGTCTTCAGAGACGGTTCACAGTTGTTGTTATCTCCTGTCTCATTCACCGTGATTCACGATTAGTTCGAACACGTATTCATCACGGGGTATAATCCGACCGCGCGCGCGGCGGGTTACGAAACGATCGAAAGATACACAGAGCGTATTACCGCGAACGTGATTGCTAATTATCTGGAATACCCAGTGTGCCGTGGTCACTCTTTATCGTCATATGACTCCCCCAATTACGGAAGATTTTTTCGTCATCGGTTCCGCTTTCTTTCGGCGTACTTTTCCTCTACGACACGACGTAAATAGCTGCAAAGTTATTTTACGAGGTCGTTACATCATACGACGCGTTTCTCACGCAACGATTCTTTTTTTTTCGTTTTTACACGTAATCTGGACGCACGATTATATTCTTGTATTCGTTAGATTCCGAATTTACATAGGAATGTGCTCACAATGTTGTATATTTTTTAATGGTTCGTTACTATCATTTAATAAAAAGTTGCGTGCGATTATATGATTATATGTGATATAATGTATTCCTGTAACTGTCAGCATGTCCATTACTATGTAACTTTATGCTAAGACTTCATTTTTCTTTTTTTTTATGAATATCTTCTATTGTAAACAATTGTATAAAAGAACTTCGGTCCGTAAATAATAATAATAATAATAATATTTTCGACTGCGTCGTTTTAGACTAAAATTAGCAATGGGCGGTAGCATTGGCAAAATTTGAGTTTTCTTTCATCGATTATGCACAATAATCTGCAATTATTCGGATTTTAAGCGAATAAACGGTAGCTTCTACAACTTGCAATTAATACAGACAATTTTTATTGTGCACAAAAATCCGTGGCTATCGATAATAAAATATACCAGAGAATGAAGTGAATAATTTTCAACAATATTTGTTAACTATTTATATCTGTCTGAACTATTTATAGCCAACTACAATGGAGGCAAGGTCCAAATACTCTACTGTCAAAAGTACGAGGAAAATCGTTGGAAAATGGGAATTGCAGGGCTCGGGAAAATTAACAAATTACCTTGTTATGGTGTTGTGCGAATTTTCCGTGGCGAGTCGATCGAGTAGCGGGTAAGCGAGACGGGAAGATTTCCATTGGTGTACAAAGCGAGCAATTTGGCGTGAAAAAGTTTTCCTCAAAAGTACGAGGAAAAACGTTGGAAAATAGGAATTGCAGGGCTCGGGAAAATTAACAAATTACCTTGTTATGGTGTTGTGCGAATTTCCCGTGGCGAGTCGATCGAGTAGCGGGTAAGCGAGACGGAAAGATTTCCATTGGTGTACAAAGCGAGCAATTTGGCGCGACAAGTCGATATCAAAAGTAGATTACAAATGGTCGCGACCCTCGCTAAGTCATGGGAGAAGCATGTTCGCGTTTCGTGACTTGGACGAGAAAATTGCGCAGCCGTCATGCTATTTCGACTGTACTCGCGGTTAAAATTAGCGTGGCGCATCTCTTCTAAACGCTACATACACCGGGACAAGTTACGCCCTTGGAACAGATCCAATCGCGTCTGCCTTCCAAGGCACACAAATGGCCCGTCTTTCAAGTGGAAAATCAAAGGATTGGTCAGGCGACAATTTTTCAACCGGAAAAGCCACTTTGTTTCCTCGGTCGAGGAGGGTGTATCGACCTCGACGCGTATATCACGCTCGAACTTGCAATTTGGAAAATTACTTATCCATTGAATCGCACATGAAATGGCTCTCTGATTAAAATTGATCTAACGAGCTCGTCGAAATGACGGATTTCAAATATTTATTTTCACATTTCCTAAAGAAATTTTTTGGTATACTTTATTCAAGTACATCTAACTGAATAAATTCACTCCTGTTATTATTAAGACCATGCACAGACATTTTTATTAATTTTCTAATCATATTGAGTACATTTCTGCTAGGCCTATAATTCTTTCTGATGTTCCTAATATTTCATTTATTTTAATTCTTTCTGATGTTCCTAATATTTCATTTATTTTAATTCTTTCTGATGTTCCTAATATTTCATTTATTTTAATTCTTTCTGATGTTCCTAATATTTCATTTATTTTAATTCTTTCTGATGTTCCTAATATTTCATTTATTTTAATTCTTTCTGATGTTCCTAATATTTCATTTATTTTAATTCTTTCTGATGTTCCTAATATTTCATTTATTTTAATTCTTTCTGATGTTCCTAATATTTCATTTATTTTAATTCTTTCTGATGTTCCTAATATTTCATTTATTTTAATTCTTTCTGATGTTCCTAATATTTCATTTATTTGAATTCTTTCTGATGTTCCTAATATTTCATTTATTTTAATTTATTCGCTGGGAATCGAGTAATTAAATTACGACTTTGATACTCCGAGTCAAAATAGACTCCGTTCTGGAAGTCTTGCAATTTGTTCGTTAAAATGATTTTTCGATCGATGGTAATGAACTAATCCTTCTAGTTAAAAAAAAAACGATTTGCATCGTTTGGTACAGTTTCAGAAAATTAATTCCGTCTTGAAAGGTTCGGGAATATTTATGGTGACTAGTGATTAATTTAAAGAGCTATAGTAACAAGCCTACTCGAATGTAACGAACGATGTGGTCGAACGTTCACAGCTGCGAGCTCTAGATTAGGTTAACGACAGCACTTGTTGAACCTCGTTGAAGCATAAACAGAATAATGCATTGAGCGTTTTGTGTCAGCGAATTCAGTTACCTAATACACGTGATTTTTCTCGGGCTTTGTACCCGATTGCGCGTTTATTTTAACGACAGAATTTTGTCGCGGTGAATTATCAATATTGTGTTTGACAAACATATGGCATCGTTTATTATTTCTGATAATTATTATCTAGCCAGGAGACGGCTTTAACGCACGCGGTACAAATCGAAGCTAGCCTGTGGCGTCTAGCTAAACGAACTGCTTAAAATAGCTGTCTGGTGGATCTACGGGAAACTCGATCCACGTTTATCTTTTTCTCCGTGTTTGTCTAGCGTCGCGTTTGGTCTTGGAAATTCGAATAGTCCTCGCACGGCATTTTCACCGAGTCTATATTTTCAGAATATAATTTTCACAGATGGCCCACCCAAACAGTATTACAAGGAGAGAGAGAGAGAGAGAGAGAGAGGGGGGGGGATGCTGCAAGCTCTCGATTTCATTGAAACAAATGGAAACGAACGCGAAGAACGCACACGTTCAACGGGTATATCGATGATAAAATATTATTTTTAATCCGTGCCGGCGATTACAGTGAATTTATATTGAACGGTCTGTCTCTCTCTCTTATCTAACAAGCGTCGCGGCGAAAAACCGGCATATTTCAGTCCGTGAGCGTTTCAATTATAATGAAATTCTCTTCTATTGTTAATTACTGTCAATCGCGGAGCAAACGATAACCAGGGGTCGAATCACGGGTTATTGCAAGTCACGTGCGGAATTAGACTACGACTAATCCGAGAGATAATGAGAAGCCGCGCGGCGAAGTGTACACCACCACCGAGTCCTTGACTTATCATAGACGACAGAAATTTCGTAAAATTCACTAGCCGGAAACGTTCCGTGCCGATAACGCGGCCAATGATAAATCACCCCGCGTCGCATCGGCTAATTAATTAACAGTTAATTAACGGAATCGGCCGAGAACACAGAAGAATCGGGAGAAAGAGAGAAACTCGAAAAACACATACATACATACATACATACATGCGCGCGTTTCGATAGTGGGTATATATACTTATAACGGGGACGTGACTTCGATATTGTCGGGAGATACATCAAACCGAAAATATTATTATCATTATTGTTACTTTTTTCAATCACCGGAACGAAATGCTGTTGCTTATAAAATAACAGATAAACACGGGCGAACGCCGCCCACATTGCAAAAACGAAGAGCGTTTGTCGTACGTATCGAAAACAGCAATTTTTACAAAAATTCCATTCATGCCCGAGCATATATGATATAATTAATTCCTATCTTCGTAAAATGATTTGAAAAAGGACAAATTTTTTGCAGAAAAAAAATACCATCAGTTTTCTCCGCTTTATCAATAACAAACGTGCTGTTTTATAAATCCGTTAGAACAACAAATTTTTATTAAAGAAAATATTATCGACTTTTATTAGGACACCTCTTTTTATCCAAAAATTGCCATTACACACAGACGTGCTATGTTAAAAAAAATGAAAGCAATGGAAAAATTCTTTACAGTAAAAATACTATTAATTATTGCCAAGGTATTTCTCCGTATTTGAACAAATTGCAGCAATATATTTCTCGCGGAAAAAGATATTAAAAATTGTTTTTTCGGGGTATCTGTTCGTCCATGAGAATGTAGCCGACATAACAAATGCATAAAGACGTCTATTAACGTCGCCGCAGAGGTTTATAAATAAATAATGAAATATTCGCCGTTTGCAGGCGGGCCTCATAGATACTGCAGCGAAAGCCGAGCATTGGTCCGCAAATATAGCGTGATTACATTTTATCGAGTGCAGTCGGTAATGCTCACGGATGAATAACATTCATCGTCTTAATTCCTGCAGATTTCGATGCACTTGTCGTGACAGCGGCTAATTAAGCGGTCATGCGAGTTTATCGCGTTCATGCGAATTATGTTCGCGCGCCGGCAGACGCACAGTGGGAGGGCGAACTGTCCAACTAATCCAATTAATTTCTTCTTTCTCCGTGAATTTATTGATCATGTTTGAGAACAATCGAAATATATTCTACTTTCGACAATAATCTCCATCAGCTTCGATCCATTCGCTTCGTCTTACAAAATAATAAATAAATATGGAGAATAAATTATTCGAATTGAAAATAAAGCTAGAACTAATTAGCAGGCCTACGAATTAATTTGTACACGTAATATTTGCACAGCAGCGTCGTAGATCGTTGATGGCACTCTACATTCTTCGGGTCTTTATAATATCGATACCAGTTATGTAAACCGAATTATGTAATGGATCGATAACGGGTAATACGTAAAAAGCACACGTAACGAGACAGATACACCAGATTAGGGTGTGGGCGATCACATATTTCATTTATATACGCTGTTGTATATAAACTATGCGTACATATGTACATATTCGGAGACCTTTTAATGAAACGAGTATCTCGCATCGGAACCTTTGAACATGCCTGACCTACGATAACAACGGGGCTTACAACGCTCTCTTTTTTTCGTAAGATCGATGCAATTAGAAACGATTATAATTGAATATATTATTAACGCGTGTAATCGCTGGTCGTTATCGAAATATTTTGCGAACGAGGACTTCGTATCGATACGATTGAACTTTTTCGTTGATATCGGAGCAACTCTGGTGAGGTTAACGGGGTATTCTGTTTTTTTTTTTCATAAAAAAAATTGATTTCTCTTTGTTTCGCATTTTCACGCGCCCGCTGTTATCGCGCGGACAAACGTTTTTTAAATCCATCAATCTTTTCTTATTTTTTTTATACCGTTGAAAGTCGAAAAATATTTCACTTCGAGATTTAATTTCGTTTTTAATTATCGTACCGATTAATGTCATACCCTCTAAAAAATATATATAACTCGTGCAAATTTTTATTATTTTTACATGAAAAAAAAAAGAATGGTGTACCTAGTTCAAATATCCATAAACGCGAGTGAAAAATCTGAATGCAAGAGGCAGTTCGGTAGTTTCTCCGAAAAAATTCATTAAAATTTCACGCAACAGCGGCCTCGAAAGTAAGAATACAAACGATCGGTAAGTAAATTACCAGAGGACTGCTTCCTCGGAAAGCCGATTTTTGCCCGCGGCGGCAAAGCAAACTTCTGAACGGTAGAGAAATATTCCGCTGTTGACAAAATCCCTAGAGAACCGGTTCCCCCGTTTACCCGAAAGTAGGAAATATACACACAAGTGCTGCCGCTAGACGAACCGGTTCCGCGAAATTTCAATATTTTCTCGAGCGAGCAGTTTCTATGATACGATGACCCTGTCTCGTTGGTAGGCAGCCTTGGCACCAGTTATGTGTGTTAATCCTTCGTCCTTCGACGATGGTTTTTTTAAAAAGAGACACGCACACAATCGATGCATGACCCTGTGTCGCCAATCCGGGAAGACCGATAAACGAGGTAATCAAACGATAACCGCAACAAAAACAATAGACGAAAAAAGTGTCTAACCTTAAGGGTAAACTCTTGTGAAAGAAACAAAAACAAAAGCACACGCGCGCGCGCGCGCTCGTTGACACCGGAATAAAAAGACCATATCGAGGCCAGGCCGGGCTAAAAATACGCGCGCGTGTACGAATCCTTTGACTGGGCGAAAAAAACTCACCGAACCGCTAAAACACGTAGACGATCGTAAACTTTCTCTCGGCTGACATGTGCGTCGCGTGTGCGTAGACCACGAGCCGGACGCGTGTACGCAAACAGGAACATTCTGAAAAATGTTATCTGATAGACTAGACCCGCGACGCTATTGCCTTGTGGAAGATTAGTCGCAGTCTGTTCCTCCTGTTTGTTCTAGTTTTTAATTTATCCGAGCGCCAGTTTGCGCAAATCCAATCGACGTTACACGAAAATACATATCCGAGTCCCTTGCTTATTTTTTATTCGAGGAAAACTGTCGCTACCAATTGAATGTTTCAATTCGAACTCTCTAGGGTTCCCTTGATTTGTTAATCGATTTTTGTATAAAAATTCGTAAAAATGAATACATCAAACGTAGACAGCAGAAACATTTTAAAACACAGTTATATTAACCCTTAGCACGACTCGACTCAGAGTCGCCACTAAAACTTGCTCTACCATTATTCACAATATTGTTTACATTATTAAATATGATGCTATCTAATCAGTTACTAAACATTTAAGTATCGGTCATGGAAAAAAAATCATATAGAATGGAATTATTCTAGGTCCGAAGAAATGTTTAATTTTCGAATTCAAATACCTCCAAGTGCAAAGGGTTAAGTATGTAGGTATCTAATCAATTACTAAATATTTAAGTATTGTACGAGGTATTATATCAATTTTTCCTATCCATAAAATGAAAAAAAAATCATATAGATTGGAATTATTCTAGGTCGGTAGAAATGTTTAATTTTCGTGTTAAAATAGCTCCGAGTGCAAAGGGTTAGTTAATTAAAATGATCGAGGAAAGAATGACTCTTGAAAATGATACAGTTTATGCATAAAAATCCGAATTGGCTATAGAAATTCTAAAATACGAAATTTCATGCTATGTTCTGTTTTTGTCTCTCGACAATGATCGAAGTCTATCTGGAAAATGGAACCGAAGCTGGTTTCCGGTGGGGAGGTCTAGGGTTATAGGGCGGCGGAGAGGTCTAGGGTTATAGGGCCGTGCAGGGTTGGGTCCAGCGAATTTGTAAATGTCGAGGCACGCGAGCAGCTGTAACAGTTCTCAGACCGGTATTTTTCAGCGATCAAAGGCGCCACTGAGGTCGGATCCTCAGCTCTGTTATCTCGTCGCGTTTCTGGTTCGAAGCAGCCCGATAACCGACATATCCTTGCCGACAGCCGTACACCCTCGAGCGCGGAATCTTACCGGACAAAGTTTAATCGCCGAAACCATAAAGAAGACGCAACACGTCGCGTAGATCGCGCGAGATGCTTTTGTGTACCCGATAAAGGGAAAACGAGTCTCGCGATAAAACTATTCCGCCACGGCGAGCGTGTCTGACATCGCCGAGCGTTCGTCTAGGGACATTGAATGTTGCGCCGCGGCGTCTAGTTACTTATTGTTTCTCTTCGAATTTCACTCGAACCGTTCTCAACTTTAGCCCACAATTTTCGATAGCGTTTTACACGAAACTACGCAACAGATCGTAATCGATAATCTTAACAAGATTATTTATGCGGTACTTTATGGTAGATCTGGAGTTGTTCCGCGATCGTGATCTATTCGATCTCCCGTGTAGATAAAACCGAATATATTTCACCGCGATAAATTCCTCGCGATTCCCAGAATGTCAGGCGACGGGTGTTTTAACGTTTTATACCCGTCTCGAGCATCTTGATCGATCGATAATGGTGAAAACATTCGATGGCGGAGATAGCCACGGTTAATCTCGTCGAGCATACGAGACCCTATATACATATAATACTATATTTACACGGTCGATAAAGATAGATTGCGTGTTTAGAATATAATTATTCCGAGATTCTCTGGAATCTTGGCATGGGCACCGCGATAGCCTCTTGACTTTCGCTGATTTGTATGTGGAACAATAAGCTATGAGACGCTGATACGCAGATAGCCAATGTTAGATAAATCAGGCAACGTGACCGTGCAAGTAAATATGCATTGTGGTAAATAATTTCCACGGATCTTGACCGCGACGACAAAGTCCCTAAACAAACGCTATACCTTATGAGAAACAAACATTCTAGCGAGATCTATTTTCACGGGTTTGAAAAATCCTGGTAAATCACGACATTTTCCACAGAATTTCGAACGCGATTTCTCTCTCGGTAGAGTTACTATATAAAGAGCAGAGCAATTCACTGAACCGGTTGCGGCCCAGTTTCCCATAAGAGGAGCCCCGAGAAGATCTAGGGAGATCCATGTTTACATTCGAATGTCTAGTGACTTTACTTTCGTTAGATCAACAAAGGTCGTCGGGAATACGTCGGGAACTTTGCGAAGGGAGCAGTGGGCCAGAAAAGGTTGAGTAATGGATGGGCTGAAATAGATTCCGAAGGGCATCACTGATCTACCCCATTCGGGCCGGCGCGCGGCGCGGCATTGTGTAATTTCCAGGCTGGTGGGACCGGCGTATTCAAAAGCCGTGACATAACAGCCATTAGTGAGTCACGTGTCGGCGTGGCTGCCGAAACTAAACAGTCCACACACACGCGCTTTTTCAAACAGCCCGATGTTATGTAAGTCGACGACCACGGGGCAACAAACTATCGTTCGGTACGTTCACCGGGACAAATCGCCCGACAATTCTCTGCGTGCACTTGTTCGACGCGGTAGACTTGCATTTCCGGAACGTGGTGAATACCATTCCTTATTGGTCGAATCAGGCCAGGAAAAATTTACAAACATTCCGACACCTTGATATCATACTAGTCATGTCCATTGCTATACTGCGGATTTTATGCACTTATGCAATAAGCGCAGTATTAACCTAGGGCTCGGTGAACTACCGAGCCCTAAACGAGTTTATTTAGATTTCGTAGGATTTGTACGGTAACATGTACGGTAACTGCACTAGTGAATAAACGGGCACCAGTAAATGAACGCTTTTGTATTTTTTGCTTTTCCATCATTGTTCAATTACTAGAATGTAGTGTTCATTGACTGGTATTTTTTATATTTTTTATTTAACGTTTAATAAAGACAAATAATAATAATTTCGTTTTATTTATGTTCATTTATTTTTGGCAAATGAAGTATGGGGAGCCATTCGGCATATACGAGATTCCTTTAATTCACATTTTTTTTTTAAATAAAATATCTTCCTGAATAATTTCTTAAATGTTCATTCACTGGTGCAGTTACCCTACTTGAATACAGAAGCATACTAAAAAATTTCTCAAGAAAATACATCTGTAGGCTCGGTAGTGTTAAATAAAAATTTTTTAAGGAGTTTTTACTTCGGTCTTATTTTTATTATAAATGGATCAAATCCGTAGCCTAGTCATGCGTGGCAAACTAATTTGTACATTCCCCCATATGTTAATGATTCTCGCGCGATTACCGCGATAGCGCGAATTAATTCGCACACGTCGGACTGTGAATGGGCAAAGGCGGAATCGCGAAAATCGGCTTTTCGCGGAGCTTTCTCCGGAAGTTGCACACGCGGTCTGCTGTGCGTGGGAATTGCACGTGCAAACAATTCGTCGAGTGTGTCGACCAGGTCGAGTAGGCGTCCGCGAAAGACGAGTGACCGGAAAACGCGTACTTGTGCGGAGGCCGGAGAACAAGCGGGCACACGCGCACTTAAAAACGAGCAAAATGTATTTTAAGAGAGCAGTCAAGCCGGTTATGAGAAGAAATCTGCCAGGAACAGGCCTCGGACACGACTCATTGGAGACATTACCAGCGTTACTTTGCATGTTACCCTCTCTGTGCTCGAATGCGCTCAAAAATAAAACATCGGCAAAAATCCGCGACACATGCTGTTTTCGAGTGGGGTCGTAACTTATAATCCCCTGCGAGCTCGCCATTGTTATCTGCTGCTCACGTGTTCCCTACGTATCGATTCCAATACACCAGCCTAGCGGAAAAATATACATTCTCTAAATAATTTTTCTCAAATTCCTGCTTTTACTGCTTCTTGCTCCATCTACCAGTTTTTGCGAAACCGCAAAAAATTTGCAGTCTACGATCTACGACCGGTATGCAAAGAACCAATTACCATGTCTGATGCGTGGAATAATTTACGATATTTTTAGGTGGAGATTTCGTTGGTACGCAACAAAAAAAAAATTACGCAGTGTACGATCTACTATCGACACGAGATTAGGAAACAATTAATTACTATTTCTGGAGCATGGAATAATTTGTAGCAATATTTTTAGAGGCAGCGTGAAAAAGATCGAGGCGCGCCAAGTCGACGTCTCGACCGTTGTAAGTTGGCAATACGTTCGAACTATAAAGATAAACTACTACGCTAATCAACCAGTGAACTGTATACTGGATGTCAGTGCGTTAGAAGAAGGAATCAGATTTATTACGGTCCGCTGTTAAAAATAACTAAACGTCGTCCGTTGAAACACCCGTGGACACGATCGAGTCCGCTAGCAATATTTATTTATTGTTCCCGGGTGGTGTGTCGTGAGGTCAGGAGCCCGTTAATCGGTCCCCCATTCGCGTCTCGTTCGAAAGCCACCGAGAGATTAAACAATAACGCTACTAATAACACTCTTCCCGCCCATAAGCATCTAATCGGACGACCGGGAGTCTGTGTTCTTTCTTTATTTTCCACGATAAAACGCGCTCTTCGCTGAAACACGTAGAATAACCGTGGCAAAGCTTTGCTGGAATTTTCGTTTCACCCCTTCCGTTCCCCATTTGCATATTTCTTTTCTTAATAAACTATTCCTTCGATCGACGGTACAACTCTCACCACCCCCCTGCTAGCACGTGCTCAATGAAAATTGTTACCAATAAATTACTCCTATTCCGTATTTTCAAACTGGAAATTTTCTTTTCTAGGAAATCATACACCGCGAATAAGTGCATGAATTTGAATTTCAGTTTGAAAACTAGACAATTACGAATTACTAGTTTGAACTTGCAGAAGGGCGTTGCAGAGTGTTGACATATATACATTCCGGTAAAGAAGTCGGTTACAGTTGGTGAAATGATTTCAATGACGGTTATATTACTATGCCGGGGCCTTTTTGTCAGGGGTAGCACACATGTAGCACGGCATTCGCGACATTCTGTGCGAACGTTATCGCGCGCAGTTTGTTTGTAAACAAAGGGGTCTGCTTCGCGCAGACGATAATACCAGCGCCGGGACTATAAATGAACTTTATCGCGAGTTATAGCTGCATAGTGCTGCAACTAATTGTGTAACCTCGACTCGGTTACATAAGAAATTGTTGCGGATGCGCGACGAATGCGTTCCCTGGGTCGCGTGCACAGATTCCGATGCAGATCGATCGGGGGTTAACATGCTGACGGTGCTAGTGAATTTTCGGGCTATTTACGAGGAGGTTGCCTGTCATGATTTTGCTAGTTTTATCCGTTGTTGATCCGCTCTGTAGATGGCCGGCTTGCCAACAATTCGGATAAACATTTACCGAATCGAATCACCGGGATTCAAACGCGAGGAAATGCGATTTTTCCGATTTTACCATTAGGGCGACAAGACTGAAGAAATATAACAATTCTTGAATTAAGCAAGCAGGATTCAAACGAGAAAATTCATTGGATGAAACTTGCCAACAATTCAGATAAACATTTACCGAATCGAATCACCGGGATTCAAACGGGAGGAAATGCGATTTTTCCGATTTTACCATTAGGGCGACAAGACTGAAGAAATATAACAATTCTTGAATTAAGCAGGCAGGATTCAAACGAGAAAATTCATTGGATGAAACTTGCCAACAATTCGAATAAACATTTACCGAATCGAATCACCGGGATTCAAACGCGAGGAAATGCGATTTTTTCAGATTTTACCATTAAGGCGACAAGACTGAAGAAATATAACAATTCTTGAATAAAGCAGGCAGGATTCAAACGAGAAAATTCATTGGATGAATTTTAATATTTGAGTGAATGAAAAATGTCTAGATTACGAATACATCGAATAAAATATATAACTCGAAGTCGTTAGGATTCAAACGGGGACATGCAAAGGACCTTCTACATTCTAAGACTGCAATGACATGAATGAAAAAAGTCCGAAGACGACGAGGTCACATTGGAAACAGTAAAATACAACGAATCGTAAATCAAATAGCGTGTACAAAAATAAATAAAACAAATTTTATTATCCGTCTCATGGTTTTTGTTCTGTACTTGACATAAAAATCTCGAGTACGTGATTCCTCGACTCGTGAAAAATCTCATGGACCCCAACGGTAAGCGAACTTGAAATACATTGCAGTGGCATGAATGAAAAAGGTTCTGTAGATGGCGAGCACGTAACGGCAACAGTAAGCCCAATAAAAAATACAACGATTGCCGAACAAGCTCGCCACAATATACAAAGTCGATATCGAGGAGCGATATGTAATACAGAAACGATATTGGTCATGCAGATATTTTGCATTGCGGTGAGAACGAACGAAGCTCTGGTTACTCACGTATTTGTTTGTCTCCGGTGAATGGGAAGATGCAAGATCTCTTAGCGGTGTCTCGTTGCTCCAAACGGCACAAAAGCTGCGTTACGCGTGCCGAACTTTCAGATCACCAGTGATTTAAAAGAGAGTCTTCGATCCTGAGAGCGATCTTCGGGATTGGAGCACAAGAAAATTCCGTGTGTCCGGGGGTTGGGTTGGGGGGTATGGGGTGACGGTATCGAGCGCGTGCGAAATCGTGAAAACCGGCGTGCGAGCGTAACGGATGGACGGGGTCTTCTGATTTTTCCCTCGCGTGGCGGAGAAAAAAACTGTTCAGTACATGTGTCGCCGACGATGTTCATCGGCTGTTCATTCTGTCGTCGGTTACGGACACTTACGGATTATAAGTTTACCGTCGAGTTTTAGACGCAAGAAGGTTTTTTAACGAATATTACCCCCTTGGCTAGTACCCGCCGGCGCGAATCGCCCGATCTGACCTCCTCGTCCGTCCGACTGCGTCTGAGAGCACCGGCGCAAGTGTCATCCGACCATACGTCGCGTAGCCGACAAGCCGGCGCGCGTCTCCCCCCCGCGCATGCGCGACCGCAGCCTCGTGAGTTTCACGTGATTCCCGGCGGTCGACCAATCGGGGCTTCCCGGGGCCCACGTGGACGCATTCTTAACACGGTGCTGGCGACAAACTCGATTCGCGGGCCATAAGTTAGTAGGAATCGAGAAAAAGGATCGGCCCGGTTTTTTTACCTGAATTTTTAATTACCGTGATTCTTCTGTCTACGCCCGATCGATCGGCGCACACGCTAATTCGCAATGTATCAACGGAGCCGCGCGCCCGCGCGCTAAAACGGCCACCACCTTTTCGGCGGTCACTTCACCGTGGCATGCTTTCACGCGAATAATAAAATAAACAAGTCATTAGGCATTGTCATCTTGATAAAAATTATACGATAATTCTGAGTTACGAGGAACAACGGGTGTTCCAGTTTTCTTCCAAACTTCGCGTCCTATAAATAGGAGCATGTTGTGTAAACATATACTCGCTCTCGCGGATGCTCTAACCCCTTGCCATTTTTAATTCGTACGCGGCTATGATTGGGACCTCTTTATCTTTAGTAGATATTTGTAATAGAAAAGAAATGGCAGAGAATGATATTCGTGGTTGGTAAATTCCGTTTGAAATCGCGACTCTAACTCGTTGTTGTATATATACAATATGCAGATATCTGCAGACTCTAATGCGATAGATTCCATTTTCTATTTTCTGTAGACGGTCAGTTCTGTATTTATAATTGCGGATAACATTTAGGAATTATAAGAAACCGTACAGTCTATTCTTGCATGGTATCCGAACAAGACAATAATCCACTATCGCTCCCTATATGTTTGTCACGACTTATTTTCAATGCAGCATTTTTGAGAGCCCGTATTTGTACATATTGTTGTCTTCTTATTTTTATTATGTACGCTAAAAACTGGGACACCCTGTATGAACAGCGACAATCTTCGCAAATTTTAAGCCACGATATCGGATCGATCATTTCTGTCGTTTGTAGAATTATACGGATGCGTGTAACAGCTTTACTCTCTCTCTAGGATAATGAAAGAACAGTAGAAGATGTCATTCGAGTACAGAGTGTACTGTTTATTTGCAAGTATCCCGAGTAAATCGACCGATTCGACGTAAAGGAAGACCTAGATCGAAAATCACAACAGGGATGTGTCAACACAAGTAATTAATTAATCACATTAACGACAGGATCAAGCCCCCAGGATTTTGCCCATTCGGTAGCTGTGCACACAAGCTGTCGTGAATCATAGAGACGAGGTGAAACGTTAACGAAACAGACGGGCCAATTTATAAATGTTTGTCACCGAATCCGAAAATTACGTTTATCGGTGGTTTATATATATATATATATATATATATATATATATATATATGAACCGGTTGCGCCATAAAAGTAACGTTTGCCTGATAAGAATTTGTAAACAGTACGAGTCGCTCTATGATCGACGGTCATTCAAAGAAATTCGGTTTACTCTCTGTCGCTCCTTATGCTGGTGCGGTAGAAACGCAGGTACAAACGAGTACTAGCCAGGTAACACGAGACGCCGCCATGTTGCCTCAAGGCGAAGATGTCTATTATATTCTAGCGTGCTCCGTTAAGTCCATTGTCACACGAAAGATTACAAATACCTAAAACTTGATACACCCCCATTCGTCGCGGGGGAGGAGAACGTAAAGGCATCGTCGTACGAAGGACAATGTCCACTCAAATTGAATTTTTTTAGCCTGTTGTGTGTATCGTTCGAACAAACAAACTCGTACCGGACCGTTCCGCCGTATCCGTATCGTTATCGCACAATTTATTGGAACACCGATTTTTAAGAGAGAAATTAATCGCAAGGCGAGGAGACGACAAAATAAAGTTTAAAGATCGGACGTAACGATAAAAAGAATTTCATTTTTTTTTCTCTTCTTATTCTTCTTTCAATCAGTCCATTTTTGTTTTTTTTTTCGTCTTCTTACAGTTAAAGCATAATGATCGAACACGCTCGATTGACTGTCTCGGCATTAAATGCAACCAACGCAAGGACAGATCTTTTTTGTGTTCTTGTCAGTGTTAGTTCATCTTCGTTCGCTTTTTCTTTTCTCTCTCTATCTTCCGTGTATGTGTGTGTGTGTGTGTATGTGTGTTTTTGTGTGTCGGAATTGAACGAATGTCGGATTTTTGTTGCATCATCTTGAGCACTCGCTTAACGAACACATACTTGATATATACACCCATAAATAAAACCGCCACCTAAATAATTATGGGAGTGCGCCGAGATAATATTCGAAAACCATTCGTTTTCACTCGAACACTCGTACAATTATGTAGTCGCATACTCTTCTTTCTATTCGTTTCTTCTTTTTTTTTTTCTTTTGTTGATTGAGTTATTAGTGGCTTCATTGCCCGATGTATACGCATACAAACAATAAAACGCCGCGAATCGTTCGAAGCAAGGTTACTTCTATTATATTTTTTTTTTCTTTTTATAGAAACATCGCGTTTCAGCTAAAACAATAAATAAGGAGAATGATTTTCTATTCGTAGAGCATCATCGCGATGACCGTGATTGCTTCGCGTAACGGAATACTTTCGATTATGATGAAATTGCTTCGCATGATCTATAAACGTTAAACCCACTTTCTTCTCGTAAATTAGTGGTACGTTGAAAAAAAAAGAAAAAAAGAAATGATTTCGTTGTCTATTTTAAAAGATGAAAGTATGCTTGCGATTAGACTGTATGACCTGAGAGAAACCAAATCACAACTCGCATGAAAGTATATATAATTGGCTAATGATAACCAATCAGCGTGTTTCGTTGAAAAAGAAAAATATACGTACAATAAAATGTTATAGTTAATATGTACAGTATTCAAAAATTACTACGAGCTTATAGGAACCCTGTTGATAATATCGTCAACATGAATGAATTATTCTATGCCTGATCTCTATATCAACCGAATATATATAAAATACTCGCGTACGTATATACATGTTAGAGGTAAAGTCCAACAAGTCGAATTCAAATGAAAATTCGTAATCTCCGTGACGTGTGATAATAGAAGCTCCGCAAAGAACGATACGAATACTAAATATAATACCATTCGTTGTGTGAATCAATTTTCATTTTGGTTCATCGGACAGTTATTTCAAAATTAAATATTTCCCCCCCACAGACTTTACCTGTAACGCATATGATTAGAGCAGTTACTTCTAACCAGCATAATTATTTAATTCAAAATTGACACTGACATAGAAATATTCATGTCTCCCGTCCAAAAAGATTGTCTTTCCTCGAAAGACACACCATGCCACACACCGCGTAATCCGATGATAATTTAGGCGTAATAACTAGCAGTTATTATAATTACTTCTGCATACATAATATGTGTGCAACGATGACAGTACCGTTAATCTCGGACATAAATGACCATTAATCCTATCATAAATCCTACATACGTATCATGATTCTCCGCGAATAGAGACAAACATTTATCGATTCACATAAAAAATCATGCTGGTCTTTGATATTCTAATTCATGCTGATATAATATATACACCGTAGTTAATATACATCAATAATCAGTCGTGTATGATTGCGTGGTCGAATCGGACCATTACGTTATCACAAATAAATGCTAAAAATTAAATGTCCTATCAATTGTCTTCTTTGAACTTTAAATGAACAGACCCGACAGATACAGCTAATGGTCGCTTATCGCTGCGTAATGGATTCATTAAAGTGACCTTCATGCTTCGGTGCAAAACAATTAAAAAAAAAAAAACAAATGGAAGAATCGATTGGAAAATCGAAATTAAATTAGAATCGTTCCACTCTGCGGTCACGTGTCTCGGTCAGTCCCGGCTAAAAACAGTATCCCCAAAAAATGTTTCTAATCTTTAAAGGAATCATTAAAGGAAGAGTACCCTATTCTGAATGTTTTTCGCGACGAACGAATATTTTTGATGATCGACACCCCTGTAGTGAATGTAATACACGTGTGTCGTTGTACGATTAAGACAGTGTGTTACATGTTCGAGGTCTCTGGCAGCAGCAGAGACTTCGGAATCTTGCCGCAGGGCTGGACTCTTCCGATCACCGTTCCTCGACACTTTCGCTTCCTCCGCTCTCCGGCTGAGGCCTTGCAATCTGATAGGTGATCAGGTATTCCGGATATGCTTGTTCACCTCTGTAGACCACGTACTCCGGGAAAACCAAACCGCCTTGCGACGGCCTGCCCATCACACTGTGATGACCGGGCGGCGCGTGAGCCATCTTCATCGCAGAGAATTGCAAAAATGATTTGCCCAGCGTGACGCGACAGAGTAACAGGTGTCTACAACCGGTCAACATTGTAGAGTAGAACATCATTCGTATATTTTAAATTTTTTGACGCAGTAAACGGCTCTGTAAAGCTCCTTACGGAGTCCCACTTGCGTCACTGTCGATGTGTACTCACCTGTGGCAAATGTAACAACTCCTGTCCTTGTGAGCCGGACATCCGGTGCCCCCGCATATTCCGTAAACGTATTGATTGCTTTTACTGCTGTGCTCGGCAAAATAAATTCCAGCGCCGAACATGCCACCCATGTAAGCATGTCGCTCGTCGAATCCCTTCTGAACAATGGCATTGATAAATGGACTGCCATGGAACAGCATCCTTTCGTTCGCCTGGGGCAAGGTCGAGCCAGGAGTGGTCCTAGAAGTGGTGCCAGGAGAGGAGGGTGCTGCAGCGCCGACTTCCTCCGCCACTTCTTGTCTCCTGTGCGCGTAACGCTCCCACAGTTTGCGATTTTGCACTTTTTGTATCTATATTTTACAGAAAAATTTATCCTCAACCTATATCCAGCACATATATCTCTCGATTGACCGACGCGAACATACCCTAACTATGTTGTATCTCGAAAATATGCCACCGGCGTGACCATTGTCTCTATGTGGTCTAATAGTACTCTGCATCTCTTCTTCGACTGCTAAAAATTCCTTGTCCTCCGCCAGCAAGTCCACCAAAAGCGTTCCAGGTGTCAAAGTCGGCTGCCAAGGAGTGCCAGCAGTGGTGTTCAGAAGTTTCTCCATTCCCTTGATCAGCTTATGTCTGTATCCGTACGCGGAGACGCCGACTTGCTTTAGATCCTCGTGGCCCATCTCTGCCAGAATGTCCAACGTGATCTGTTCCCGTTCGAACAATTCTAACAAGTGCTCTAGACCGAGGCTCTGAAGAAAACCAGCCACGGTGGTAATGTTCGTATTGTCTTTTGGATCTTTAGAGTCCCTGTCGGAGCACGTTTCGGATGGAGGCATCGGGCTCAAGCAAGAAGATGGTCTCGCAAGAGGCACACAGAGTGTCATTGCCGTTCCCGAAGGCATGATGACGGTTTCTTGGGTGAGTGGCGGTGGCGGTGTAACTGGAACTGTGTAAAGGTCAATCAGTGAAGAGATGAGCTCACCAACCAGTGGATATTGCATTTAAAAATCTGTTTACCTGCAACGATACTAGGCGGCCTACTGTTAATAGTGTTATTACCATTACCAATCAAGTTAATGGCTACTCCCACACCTCCGTTGCCCGATGGCACCGAAGGTACGACTTGCTGCGTAGCCATAGCATCTTGCAACAAGCATCTCACGTCATCGGCACTAGCCAGATCCACAGGCGTCTGTCCCTCTTGATTTTTCAAGAAGGGATCCGCGCCGTGGGCTAGCAATAAGGCGCACAGTTGCGTCCTTCCCTTCTGCGCTGCCTCGTGAAGCGGCGTGAATCCCCATTTATCGGTCGCGTTCACCACAGTGTTATACTTAATCAGTAACGCAGCGATGTCCAAGTGACCGTAACTCGAAGCATTGTGCAATGGTATCAATCCCCCCTTGTCCTGTGCGTTCACGTCGGCTCCACGTTCGAGCAAAAATTCCGCCACTTCCAAGTTATTGTATCCCGCTACATTAAAATATGGCCAATTAGAATGCATGATTATTAGAAGTGTGTGAGAGCCCGACCCGCTTCGACCATCGGGTACCCAACATTCTCGGGTTCTCGCACACCTCTAATGATTATAGCGAGAGATAAGCGCGATGCAACTCACCGGCTAAGTGTAGCGGAGTACTGTTGCGACCCTGCGCGTCCCTGCAATTGATATTATCTTGGGTAACTAGTCGTTGCACTCTGGCCAGATTGCCTTTCTTCGCCGCGTCTAGGAGAGCACTGTTGCCTCGCAACAAGTCCGCCACGTCTTGATCACCGTCTCTGACTAAATCCAACGGGGTCGCGCCGTCTCTGTTCTTTTTGGTGGCGTCCGCACCGTGTCTCAACAACAAACGAACTATCTCGTATTTTCCTTTGGCAGCAGCCTCGTGGAGCGGAGTAAACTTCCACAGATCGGCAACGTTCACCGATGCACCATGTTTTACTAACAATTCCGTTACCTCGTAATGACCGTAAGAGCAGGCATTGTGTAAGGGAACCAGTCCACTGAAAGTGTAAAAGTTGGTGTTATTAAATATCGCATTGATCTAAACTGATTCTAACTCTAATTGATCTAAATAGTACAGAGAAGTGTTTTAAGAATATTTACCCTTTATCTTTGGCGTGTACGTCTGCTCCATGTGCCAATAAATATTCGACTACAGGCACTCTGTTAAATCCCGCTGCAAAGTGCAGCGGCGTGGAGTGCCTACCATCCAAGTCGCGGCAATTAACGGCATGCGGGTTCGTTTGCAAAATTCGTTCGACCGCCGCTAAATCACCGGATTTGCTTGCCTCCAAGAGCTGGGCCTCGGCGTCGTCCGTCGAGCTCGGCGGATCTAGAAAACAAAAATGAGAACGGGAACATTCTTTGGTTACAAAAATACTTTCTGCATTGAGACAAGTTAGAATCTCGAACCTTGTAGTATTTTAAGGACATTTTCTGCAGCTACTTGTGCCGCAGTATAGCCCTGAAGCGATACTATAGATGGATCAACATTGTATGATAACAATATTCTGCAAGCTTGCACATTGTCTTCTCTAACGCACCTGTTTGTACAACAAGATTTTTTTTAATATGAAAAAAAATATATATATGAATCAAGCGTCTCTTCAGAAAGAGAATAAATAATGTATAACTGAACAACATTTGCGCAACGATTTTATACGGTTGAAACACGGTACCTGTGTAGTGCAGTTTGCCCTAATCCATCTAAAGCATTGACTTTAGCATTATGTCTAAGTAGCACATCCATTGCATCGTAATGAGAGTGATCAGTGGCCACGTGAAGTGGCGTTAGAAAGTCTTTATTTTTCTCATTTAAGGCAGCGTTTTTCCTAATCAATGATTCTATTACTTGTTTTCTCTTGGGATAGGGAGATGCAACGGCACAGTGCAGTGGTGTGTCCCCAGTATATGGGTGTTTAAAGTTTACAACTTCTTGGGACAGGTACTTTTTTAACTTAGTAAGATCTGCCTGCCTGCAGGCATCCAAGAGGCAGTGTCCCTTGTACTCGTCTACAATTAAAGTGTATCTAACAAAGTCATGTTCCGTCTGTATACTATTTTCGTTCTTTGGTTTGTTTTAATTTCAACAAACACAAGAATGGAAAAAAAAGGTGATCAACGTACATGCTAATCGTTCTTGCAGTTCCAATGTCGGGGCCACGTCAATGGCGCTTTTACTGTGGCAGTTTAATTGAGTCGGATCCGCACCCTCGCTCAAAAGCAGCGAGCACACCTCGGCTCTGGATTTACTAGCAGCTTCGTGCAGCGGGGTGAACGCCCACAAGTCGCTCGCATTTACAGCTGCACCGTGCTTAAGAAGCGCCTCGGTCACTTCAAAGTGACCGTAAGAACAGGCATTGTGAAGTGGAACGAGACCCCTGTAACATACACAAATCGCATTAAAACTTTACAAACTGCTGAATTCCACAAGGTGAACGCTTTGAAGATAATTACCCTTTATCTTTAGCATGAACATCCGCACCATTCTGCAGCAGAATTTGCACCACTCTGGATCTATTGTACCCAGCAGCTAAATGCAACGGCGTCGATCTCCTGCCATCGCTCGCGTGGCAGTTTACATTTAATGGATTCAGAAGCTGCAAGAGACGTTCCTCGTTCCCTGATCTTGCTGCCTCCAACAATTCATCTTTTTTATATTCTCCTGTTAATACTGGTTTAGTCGCAGGGTCTGCTAACTCTAAAGCTGTCTTCCCTTCTGTGTTCCTTATATTCGCATCGGCCCCGTGTTGCAGCAGAGCTATACACACGTCAATTTTACCCTGCAAAAAGGATCAAAGCATGAACTATAAACTTTCAAGTCTATTGAAAAAAAGGACATGGTTGGTAGCAGAAATACCTTAATGGCAGCTTCGTGCAAAGGAGTATAGTTCCAATTGTCCCTAGTATTCGGATTAGCCCCTGCTTCCAAGAGAAGTCTTACCACATCGGAGTGTCCAAAAGAACAGGCATTGTGCAAGGGATGCAGACCGCCGTCGTCGCGTGCTTGAATGGATGCTCCAGCAGAGAGCAGGAATTCTACAACGTCCCTCCTACCATAACCTGCGTTTTAATCACAAAAAAATAAATTAATCACAAAAATATTTCTCCAGCTATAGAAATATAATTAAAGACCGAGGATCTGTTATGCAAAATAAAAATGTTCTTCGTCGATTGCGAAAGACAGGAGCTCCAGATTCGTACTTTTTTAAATAGTTTTAACAAGTCGAAAATAATAGAGCAATATTCATAAATTCTTAAATTCTACTGTTTTAAATTGACTCTGCTCATTCTCTGCTGAGAATCTGCAGTCTAGGGTTTGAAAAGTTCCAGTGCATCGGAGTAATTATTTACAACTATAGAATGACAACATTCGAAAGTCAGTGTTCGGAGTGCTCGACGTTTGCGACACGGCGTTGGGACATCGTGTCTCGACCGTGAGCGACTTGCAAAGGGGGAATAGCAGTTCGCGAGTTCGATACCTTTGGAGAAGCGAGATTGAAAAAAGAACTCGTGGAACGACGAGCTTACCAGCTGCAAAATGCAGGGGGGTAGACTTGCGTCCGGCAGTGTCTCGAGCATTGACCGTCTTCGGTGTAACCAACGCCTTTACCCTCGGGAGGTCTCCGGTTTTGCAGGCCTCGAACAGCTCTCGCAACGGGTCACCGTTCCCCGATCCCGACAGGGAATCAGCATTTGTCAACGTCGATCTACGTCCTGCCATTTTTACACCGCCATTTTCACGCCACTGTCCCGACGGATACACTTCACTGGCTCATAGTGTTGAAAGCTTTCACGACGACACCGAGATGAGTTGCTATGGCACAACCCAGTGGCGCCGCCTTCCACCCAGAAACACTCGTTTTTTAAAACTCCTACGCCATATACCGCACCGCGCTCTTCTAGACGCGAAACTACGCCGCATTTCCAGAATCTGTTCCCATTGCGCATGCGCCCGCAAGTGGCTCCATCATGGATCCGACCGTGAAACCTAACGCGGTGTGTATATTTGAAAAATTAACTTAGCCTCGGAACGAATTTCGAATTTGACATTGCAAAATGACATTTCAAACTCGTTTTAAATGTACAAGAATCTTCGGTTAAAAACATGCAACACGATACGAATCATTTTCCAAGTAATATTCAAACATTGCCGCGCTCTTTTTCCTCCTTCAACCTGTGGTCCAAAGAAGAAGATGGGAATAACAACCACTGATCCGATCAGTGCTATCAACTTGGAGAAGTGGCAACACTGTATATATGTTGGTCTTCAAGGTCGTGCATTTTAGATACATGAAAATCAAAATAGTATATATATTTTATGGTCGTGTGAAGCAATACTGCGACAGGATGCGAAAGGACTGGAAAGGACACCAATATGTATAAATAGAGAACTGTTATTATGAACGCTTGATCAATTTCATTGAATAGATTCTTTATGTTCATGCATATTTCATGTTTCATTTGCATTTAAAGATAATCGTGAGAAATTATACAGAACATGAAGATTAAATGGTTGTAATTATTATGTTATTACCAGAGCTGTTATTACGTATATGAAGGAATTTGAATATGGTTTGTCCGTTTATATATTAGTCGAAGTTTTACGGAAATTTAAGATAAAAACAGTAAACTATGTCGATCGATGCTTCCTTTTATAAAAATGTATTTCTTCTTATGCAAGTTGTGCCACCATCCTTTGAATACACAAAACATTTCAAACAGGTATTTTATTTTGATTACAATAACAATCTTCTGAAATATTTGATTATCAATTGCAATTAACGATTAATTTTGTGGATTACGATTGTTGCTAATGGCTGAAACATATTGTATTTAATTTAATGAATTTATAGGGGATGTTTGATAAACCCAACTCTGTAGGTTTCATTCATATTTCACATTATTTGTTATCAATATATGATCCGAGAAAGTTCAAAAAAATTGTTCCATGGCCAATCTTGAATAAAAAGGATGAAACACAGTACCGTCTAAAGGTGAAAGAATACTTAGACGTTATAGCCACAGAAAATTCAGATATAAATTTTCCATCGATACTTATGATTCATATAATGCGGGCAGCAGGCACGAGGTTTTTAATCACCATGTGGAAATTATCACAAATTAGTCTCAGATCTTACATTGCAAGACACTGTAAACGATTGTACTACAAATTATAATGTTGCCTATAATTTATTCGTGTGTTTATGAAATTAATTTTTTTTTTATATAGGTGATAGTACATTGTTGCTAGCTCCTGGTACAGGAGCTACTAGCAACATAAGCAGAATACACATTACTAATATAAATTTGGAAAGAGACTCTACTATCTCTAAGCTCTTCGAAGAAACCAAATTAGCTATAAGAAGCTTTGAACACTACTCGCAGTAAAGTTTAATTTCACTTTACACATTCCATTACTTTATAAATTGTACAAAATTAAATTTTTCTTTAGGTATTATTGTAGTGTCTTAAAAAGTTTACAGAGTGCTATATTTGAAACGACGGAGAATATAAGAAAGTGTATACAAATGGCTCCAGTTAATCAAAACAGTATAAAAAGATTAGCAGATTTTAAGGATACAGAAATTATAGATTGTACAGTATTTAATACAGATTGATTTGAAATGAATAGTAGCTATGGATCTACAGAAATTTAAATTTTTAGTGTGGAAGGCAAATATCTATGCAAGCATTGAGAGTCTTCATTACACAAATTCTCACTTACATAATTTGAAAAATCTCAGTAGCAAGATAGCTAATACTATTTCTAGTTTATCCACCAATCCAGAAGTTTTAAATGCAAATAATTTTCCAGAGATAGATTTTGAGGTGATACAACAGGTTTTTAATAATAATACAAAGGTAATTAAATAATAAAAAATATATATAATCAACAAACTAATGAACAGTTTATTCCATATTTTATTTGAAGCATCTGGGCAGTGGATTGTATATAAATGGCTGCCTGGGATTTTATTCTTTATTAGTAATGCTCAATGGAATACTAAAACGCACAGAATGCTGTCAACAATTAGATAGCTTATCCAATTTGTCAAAGTGTGCTGCAATAACTACTGAGCACAATAAAATAATCAAATCCATGGAAGAAATATTTTGGAACTTTATATCAGCAGTTGCTGATGTCTCACGTGAGCTACAAAGTAGCTTACCAGATGAGACATTTCATTTCACTATACAAAATGACTTTTTCTATTCTATGGGTCAGAAAATATTGCGTGAGCCTCCCAAGCTTGAATTTTCTTTTAATGAATCTACAAACAATGAAATGCTCGCAATAAAAAACAAATTATATATGTCCCCAGAGAAAGGTAATATTCAGTTCTTAACACAATGTGTGTAAGGTTGGGACCCCTAATTTCATGCGAAATGAATTTTTAGGCAAGTACAAACATTTGTTTGCAAGGTACAAGAAAGACAAATCTCCTAATCTTAAAAGATCATTATCAAGCTCTTCGTTTGCTAATTGCTCACAAAGTAAACCAACTGATTGGATGTCACCCAAAAGACTTGCATTAAGTTGTAAAAAGAGCTCTCCTATCAATAATAAAAACGTCTCTCCGCGATACACTAAGTTATTTTCACCCCGAAATTTAACTAAATATTACACAGGTTCGTAATACAACATTTACAACAGATCATCAATCCGTAAATTCTGAAAATTATAAAACTTATGGGATCGAAAATTGTTTATTTTAATATATTTTTCAGGGAATTGTAGTGGATCTAGTCCAATACGGCATATGGAAAAATCGCCAAAGTCTAACAATCAAACAATAGACTCTAAGATAAATTTAGACGCGGCAATAAAAAATATTTATGTACTTTCTACGAAAATTATGGAAATCGCAACTTCTATATCAAAGTCTTAAAAAAATTAGTTGTAAGGTCCAGAAATATGTTTGTATTTAAGTGATATGTGTACACGATAAGTTCAATAAAGAGTTATATATTTTTACAAGAACAATTATGCGTCTTCTGCATTTTTATAAAGATTTGTTTATAACCCTATCAAGAATCAAGCCCTGATCGTAAAATGTACGTGCCGGAATTGCGAACAGAATTCGTATCTGTTGCATCGCGTGAAGAGTGCATATCAATATGTTATTGCGGTTTTGCATTAGCAAACATACTCTCTGCAAACATACTCGTGCAACCTTGATCCGAATTATGTTTTCGTGACATTGTTGGCTACAAGAACAAAAGAGGACAACCAATCGACGAGACGGAGCTGCGAGAGAAAATCGCGATTGGTGAGAAATTCGCTGGTGTGCAGCCACTTGCATCGGACGGCGTGATTGCAATAAAGTTTTAAATGCAACTGCACCGTGTTTACAGTAGTTTTCTATCGTTGTTTGTAAATTTCAGCCGTGAGCGATAAGATTGCATAGCGGGGGACAAAAGTACTTTTACACTGCCGGTTCAAATACATTGTAAATAAACATTACTCGTTTCAGGCAATGCAAAAATTTAATTTTTTACAGTAGTATGAAAATTAGTATATCAATCTCGACGTGTTCGATGCACCAGATTCGTTTCGTCCACTGGAAATAAGAGACAACGTTGCATAAATTCTACTTCGCGTGCAACACGGAAACCTATCAGATTTTAGGTTATGGTTCGTCTGCAACCCGTTCTATTTTTCCGACATTATTGTTGAATTTTATGAGGGAACAGGTTAATTTGAAAGGGAATTGTAGTTAATATAATGTTGATTTGCGCGGCTCGTGGTTGTCTTTCGAATCAGGACACCAGAATCGATGGAAACAATGTTTCGTTGTTCCCTTTTCCCGACGATGTCGCGTGAGTATTTGTTATTCACGTAAATCTTACTTATGTATTAACGTTATTTCATTTCTTAGTAAAAAAAATCAATGGTTGAAGAATTGTCAATTAGATGATATCCTAGATAAAGACAAGCCACTCTACATCTGCAAGTTGCATTTCGAGAAGACAAACTTTACAAATTCTATGCAGCTGAAACCCGATGCTGTGCCAACTATTTTTGCTAAAGTAGAAGGTAAACAGCTGCGACTACATCGTATCCGAATGCTAATCCGAATAATGTTGTAGAAGGACAAAGGAAGCGTAAGGCGGACAATGAGCTTGAGCAAGAGGCAATCAAATCCCCACCAGCGAAGCATAAAAAGCTGGATGACGATTCCCATAGTTTAGTGACACCGCCGCAAAGTCCTTGCACTCAACTAATAAAAAATGTAAATGATTCTACTACTTTGATAACACATTATCTACAGGCAATTATGTAATAATTTTTATCTATCCTTAATGGTAGATAAAGTGTTAATAAGTAATTAAAGAAATATTTATTGTACTCATGAGATAGGGTTTTACAGGCAAAGGAGATGAACGGGGAAGACAAGATGGATATAGCTATAGAGAATGAAGTTTCAATGAACGGGTCTGCTCTTTTAAAGTCAGAACTATGCCAAACTGTAAAAAGAGGAAAGAAGCAGTACCGGCTCACTATACAGATAGACAAAATACATGGTAAACCGTGTCCTAGATCGAAAAAACTCATGACACTAGCAGAATTAAAGAAGGAGAAGCAAGAGCTATCCAAGACTATGAACGATATAGACCAGACAGATCAGTTTTTGCCGAAAAGTACTAGAAAGGCTGTCTGCGCGAAGGGTGGTTGTAAATTAAAGAAATCTATTTATGATTCTAAGCCAGCTTTTCAGTGTGAACACTGTGATAAGTATTATGTGATGAAGAAATCGGAGAATCTAGGCGAGAAGAATACCTGTACCATATGTAAAAAAGCCTTCTCATCGTCACAGTCCCTGAACAACCACACCAAGACCCATTTTATATGTGATATGTGCCAAACGGAATGTAGCTCGCAAATAGCTCACGAGAAACACATGAAGCTGCATTCTAGCTCGGATCCGGTTAATCCCTATAAATGCCACCAGTGTACAGAAACCTTCAAATTGGTAGAGGACGTGAGGCAGCACTGTTTAATCGTTCATCCGACGATTAAACTGCAAAACACGATTTTACAAGTCACTGCATCGCCTTTAACGCAACAAACACCTCAACAGCAAGACTACCGTTGCGTCAGCTGCAACATAACGTTTAGGAACGAGCAAGCTTATAGGTAGCTTTTAAAAGAGAATAATTGAACGAATGTCTGAATGAAAGGTGTATGTTACAAATTTTCTAAAATGCTAAAAGCTTTTTTTAGGCAACGTATTGTTTTTACGATTTCTTGTTTTACAAAATGTAACATACACCCTTTTACTAGACACCCATCCCATATTTGCGAATTCTTTGCGACTGATAAATATTTTTTCAGGAACCATATAAACTCTCACAAGAAGAAAGAAGGCTTAAGGTGCAGCATCACCGACACCAACAACATATTTCCAGTTCCAAATCCTTTAACTGGTAGTCAGATAGGCATCCTACGAGCCGTGAAATTCAGTTGTAGAGTCTGTTCCATGGAATTCGACAACGTGGGCGAGGTTGATAGACACACGAGAACGCACCTAGAAGAAGACAACGAAGAAGAGAAGAAGTGCAATACGTGCCAGAAACATTTCAAAACGAATGCACATCTCAGCGAACACTTGAAGTCTCACGAGCCGCGCACACACCCCTGTTCCATTTGTTCAAAAACATTCATCAACCGTACAACATTGAAAATACATTCAAAGACTCACGGTGAAACGTAGGTCTTGGTGGCTGGTATCGGACAGTTTTAACACTAACTCAATTTTTCAAAAAAAATTGAGCACATCACTGTGTAAACTTCTTTTTAATTTATCGACGATGGTGCACTGGATTGGAGCACCAACAGCTTACAACGTTGTACAACGTTATAATCACGTGGGCGTAGCCAGCCAATGGGGAGAGAAATTAAACTTATGTATGTTTACGGAAAATGATTAAATTCTTGAGCAATGAACTAAATTGTATTCTTTATGATTTTAAGTAAGCCGTCTCGTTTACTGTTCGGCGGTTGACGAAAATAGTAGAGACCACTATTTATCTTTTATTAAAATAATTCGTTCTTATTTCAAGGTAAACTGCGGTCTCTTACTTTCTCAGTGACTTTTGGAGAAAAACCGGAATACCCTTATAGTACTTAGCGTCCGCTATCTTCTCTATCAGACCCACAGAAGAAAGCTCGAGCAACCCTTTCCAAAGTCTATCGTCTTCATCAAACTCGAGATCGAAGATCAAATTTCTCTTTTGAAGAAAAAAAACATCCCCACATTTTTATAGAAAGCATGTTCGACAGGCTCGCATGAAGTCGTCTTCGGCAACAAGTGTCGAAGACTATGGCACCGAGAAGCTCCGCGGCAGTCACCGCAAGGACTCGGGGCCGAAGAATGAAGATAATAGCGAGCGGGCTCCTTTGAGGTGAGCTCGCTCCTTTGGCTGATGGAACGCGCGTAGAATGATCCTGATTTTCCCGACAGGAGTCACACACACCGACTATGGGAGGGGATGGAAGCAGGAGAGTCGGAAACGAGGGCAAACGACCCTCTGTGAAAGGGAAGCCGCCAGCCAGCGGCGGAACAATCGCGGCCGATGTTCACGGTCCTCCTGTCAACGGGGACCACTTCAAACGTCGCCGGCACTCAATGTGTTTATTTGGCCAACGTCAAATTTACTCGTGGCAAAAGGAGAGCTTGCATATACCCCGTCGGCGACACCTTGCCGCCTCCCTCGATCCCCCTTGGCCCCATTGCGAAGCCGCTGTTTTCCCCGGGCCGAAGAAAATCGGATCGTTTTGTCGATCATCGGCACTTGGGCGTGGCTCGTGTCGCCTATTGTCGGGACGCTGACTTTTCTCTGGTCAAGTAGTACTTTCTGTATTTCCTAGGAACGCTGCATTACACCCCCGCGCAAAGCCTTGATGCTCCCTTCTGAGATCATCGGCTGAAATCCAAATGCTTAGGGCTGAGAAAATCATTAAAATTAATGATTATCAATGGGCTATTAAAAATTGTAGAGATTGAGATGTTTTCTGATTACAAGATGTATTTTTAGGTCCTTCTGTGATCCTGTAAAAATTGAGATAAAAGTGTTCGGCTGTTGTAGCGTAGAATAATTTTATTTTGGATGAAAGAGGGGAGAAATTTCGCAACCCCTCAGCAATGAATATTCGTCGGCTGTCTTGGTGTGGTTAGGGCGTAGAAGATTAAAATGTACTTGATGGTGCACTTCCCAATACGATAATCCTCAAGGGGTGGTTCACGGAAAATCGCGCGATTTGCTACGCGACAGCCCACCCGTTTCCCTCAATTTCCACGGGGCAACCTCGGATAGAGGTACCCGGACCGCTTAGTCGTCGTAAAAACCATGGCGAATCTATGGAGTGGCTCGCCTTAGCACCGTAATACCTGGCCGACTGTTGTCCCCGTATTTTCGTGCTGACACACCGTTACTAAATACGCGGGGACACGTTTTTCGTTACCTTCGCGTGGATTAAAGGACGACCGATGTGTAAACTGTTATAAATAGCTTAGCGACGCGTCTTGGGAGACGATGCACAGTGGTCCCTTTCAGCGATTTAGCTGGCCAAAATTATTTATAATGTTTAATGATTATATTTATAATAATAATGAAAATTATTTGTTTAAGTACTTTAAAAACATTTTTTAATACTTTTCCAATCACTAATCACTATGTCCAATCACTAGTTTATATTACACTATACACTAAATTAAAATATGATAGTTCTAAACAGCGTACAGCAAATACTAATACATAAAATATTGTGGATGAAGGCCAATTTTCAATACAATTTCCCTTTATACACGTGGTGGTGGTAGTTGGGTGCGCGCAGCCCCTTAAGCGTAGGGAATTAGGTGAAACCGGAAAATATTTTACAATGTTATCCGCAGGTCTTCCGGTAATTCCTCGCCACTTTCGACCAAGAATTCGCGATGATTCCAGCGTGACGATCGATTCGCGCCACGTGTTTGCAGAATTTTCCACGCGGCTCCATTTTGCGCGTAAGCGTCCGAGCGTGACATAGGAGGCGACGAAACGATTTCTTGCTGAAAAGGGACGTCCCGCGGTTGAATTTGCATGGCGCACTTGGCCGAAAGGGTTGTCAGGAAATGCTAATTCACGAGAGTGACCGGCATTCGCAGTTGGGAAGCTGTTTCCCGATTGTGTGGGACCGTTTATTCGGGCGTCAAAGCGGCGCGCCGACGACGAGATGCGCAGCTGCGTCCGATGATCATCCTTGCATCGTTTCGGCAAAAGTACTATACAATGCTATACTTTCGCATTATGACCGCCGCCGGTGGTTGCACATTTCTACTTTCTGTGATAGACTGTATCAGTGGCGCACCCAGGATTTCATCTTAGAGGGGGACGAGTTGAACAAAATGACCTATTTTAGATTTTTTTAAACATAAATTTATTTATAGAATAAAATCTAGTTTTCTTTTCTTTTTACATAGCTCTTCAATTACTTCGGTTATAGTTACACGAATGTCTCTGTGTATGTATAACAAAGCCAACCCATTCAGTCGTGGTTGTGTAATTGTAGATCTTAAATATGTTTTCAAAATTCTTAATGTAGAAAATGATCTTTCACTGACGCACGTCGTTACCGGAAGCGTTGCAATTATTTTCAATAAATTATAAATATTAGGATATATCGTTTTATCACATTTCAAAATCGCATCAATGGCATTTTTGCATGGAGACCATGGACACCAATACTGACACGTACACAGCCACAGACGCACAACAATAGGCAGAATTCAGTGTTCTAGTATCGGCAGTTTTTGCAAATACGTCGGAACCTAAGTGAGTGTATGCCTTATTTGTATAGAGAAAAGTTGTTCAAAACGTTTAGTTTTAGAAGTAACTATTCTACGGTTTAGCTAATTTTCCAGTGTTTCGTTTTCTTTTTCTTGGGGGGGGGGGGGGGGGGGGGCTAGATCCCCCCTGGGTGCGCTACTGGACTGTATGGACTTCGTCCCTTTACGACAAAAATGAGTTGGTACAATTTGACACGCAAAGAAGCATCAAAACGGGAAACATGTAAAATGAAAAAGCCGACTGTGTTATGAAAAATAGCGTGGCACTGTCTCGGTAAAAAGATAAATAAATTCTACTTTCTGGAAAAGGAGATTTCCTGTCCAGGGTCCGTGTCCGAAGAGAGCCATTGTGAAACCACAGAACGCGCTAGCACGCGTAGGTTTACGGAAAAATCGGGGAAGACGTCGCGGTGTTCTAAACATTGCGGAACGGAGAAGGGAAAAGTTAAAGTTTCAGAAGAAGAATGGGAAAAGAGACGGGGAGACGCGCCTCTCTTCTTGCTGTGGGCACGGGCCATCTGGCGGAGCGATCTTTTATAGGATCTATCTATCCCCGTGTCCTCTGCTCAATGAAGGAGCCACTCGCGTGGAAGTAGCTGGCCCTTTTGATTAATGGCTGGCGAGATAAACCGCCTCTGACGCTCGATAGCGTCGCTGATCGACACGGAGAATCGCTAGAGATCCTCGAAGTGGCCCAGTGCATATTGGACAGTGTGGTGCAAGAATTAGGTGGCGGTAATTGTTAAAAAAGTATGCAATTAGGCCCTCGTTAGTTTGCAATCGCTTACCTCATGATTTATTTACAGATGAACATAAATAATCCAGGATCCAGGGTCCATTTTTACAATTGATTACTATCAAGCTAATTTTCCGTGAGTAGCTTTATTTTGATGAGACGCCCAACTTTTGCTCTTACAAAAATTCTCGATTGTGGTAGTTAACAGGAGTAGCAGGGATACGATATGTCGATTTGACGATTCTTAAAAATTTATTACTAACTGGGTTCTTTTGTTAAATCTTAAGATAATTATCGAAATTATTCGAAAAAATATTTGTCCTACAAAATGTTGATAGTAATCAATTGTAAAAATGGACCCTGGATCCTGGACTAAAACAGTTTGCAGACGGCGTGGATAACAATAAGATTGCAGAAGGAGGATTAAATATTTCTGGTGGCCGTGGCAGCGTGGAATCATCGGCGTCGAATAAAACGATGATCGACTCGGTAGCTAAGTCATCCACCCCCGCAGAAGTCATCGAGATCGATTCTGATAATCATCCCCCGAGGAGCAAACCGCACGCACGTAGATGAGGATCGCGCGTTTCCGTCGTCGTTCGTACGATGACAAAGACAACTTGTCCGGGCGGCAGCGGGGCAAAGGGGGTGAAAAAATGGCATAAATCATTGGCGGGTACCGGACCGATGAATCCCGTTGGGTTCATTCGCGTGGAAGGGGCATAATCAAATTTCGGGCCGCCATGCGAGGGGCGGTGACTCTTGCGGTCGTGCACACTTTCCAGATCTTTTCTGCTTACCGGAGGGTGGGATTCGGTCGAGGGCTATTATGGGGCTTGCCATGGCTTACCCCTCGACTGCCACGGTGCAACCAGGGGGTTCCGACAACCGTCCAACCGTGTACCGAGGATTGCATACGACGTCGCGACGCTTGTATCCGACGCACCGTGTGAAACTCGCAGACACCGCGGAAATAATAATTGCAAATGATATACCAGTAATTATTATTATTTATTACTATTTACGGACCGAAGTCCTTTTATACAAATGTTTACAATAGAAGATATTCGTAAAAAAAAGAAAAAGAAAGTCTTAGCATAAAGTTACATAGTAATGGACATGATGACAGTTACAAGAATACATTATATCACATATAATCATATAATCGCACGCAACTTTTTCTTAAATGATAGTAACGAATCATTAAAAATGTCAATATCACGATATAAAATGTTGGATTTAGCTGTGATGCGATTTAAAGGATTTATTAATCCATATGTGGATTTGGATTTAAATGTTTGAAATCCTGTCCTAGTTCTCAATACTCGTTCGGGTACGTAGAAATTGATTTGCCTCAGGAGAGAGGAACAATCAAATATTGTTATTAATCAAATTAAAGATAAAGCTCTGGTCGGATACTGTTCTTCGAGCTTTCAATGTTTCTAAGTGAACTGTGCTTAATATTGTAGAGTAATCATGATCAAATAATGACATTGGGTTATTTATCCTATATGAACAGAATCTGAGAAATTTATGTTGCACTCTCTCGAGCATGATTTCATACTTGAAGCTTCGCGGAGACCATATAATTGAAGCATATTCTAACAGGGGACGGACAGTGGAAAAACGAAGTATGAAACCGAGCATTCTTGAAGCAGAGTTTACAATGCAATAAACGTGGTTGGAAAAGTCCAATGTAGAGGAGAATTGAATTCCTAGGTCCTTAGCTAGTAATGTTAAATCATCTCTTCCGTTTCGTCTTTCACCTACTCAGTTTTACCGTAAACGCTTAAAAGTCCGCAGTCTAATTATTATTAATTGTATTACTATGGGCGGGATATATTGTAAATATAGAGTAGAGGCGTAATACGTCGTATTCATTGTTTCCTTTGAACCGTGATGGATCACGCGAGTCGCGATCAGAAATTTCTTTCCCCATTGTTCGACGGACACTCGAACGCGTGATCCTTCAATTTTAATCGTCCACGTGCTAGAATGTCCTTCGTTTGCCCAACGAAAAACACGTTTTTTCGGTGAAATCGGGGCAAAATGCTATAAAAACCGTCGATCCGTCATTCGACATTGACAGAAGTACAAGACGATCTGACGAGGCATCGTTGTTCAGTTTTTTCGAATAATTCGACGAAGCGTTCGGTCAAGTCCAGGACATATCGAAAAATGCTTTTTACGTAGCTGGCCACAATTAAATCTATTGTTATATCTGTTCGGTGTCCGAAAGCAACGACGCTTCGAAGCATCTAAAAAGTGCTTGAAAAGAGACTATTTTTACATCTATTTATTCATTTATCTAACTTTCAACCATAGCTCTTTAAAATATCAATAATTTCCTATACTTTAAGACAAATCTTCCACAAATATTTTCCACTATCAATTAGAAGCTCATTGTCCAGTTTATAACATTCCAAGTATAATTAACTGGGCTCTAACTCGCTGTATTATTGCAAAGTTTAACAATAGAATTACGGACTGGTCGAGAAGAAATGCCCAAATTACGGTATTGGTTTGCGTGCAAGTATTTCGTTAATTAGTCCGTGGCGAGTGCAATATATTGGCTCTGTCCTTCGTTACAATACGGCCATAAATGATCACTCCTAATAGGCGAATTCGCTCGGCCGCAGACACGTACTGCTCCAAAGGCGTCCAGCAAATATTCCCGGTTTACCTGGAAGGCCATTGTTTCGCTAAGTTTACCCCAATTCCTTCAAAACAATACATGTATGCCTAGCCGGTATTTAATATTCCTTGACTACCGGGTGTAAAATATTTTTTCTTTTACAATTCGTCATGGAAATATTTTCTTGGGGAATTATACCCCTTTATTCGAGTAAATATGTTACCATAAAAATCCTGTGAAATTCAAATAAATTCAATTCTGTTATTATTATAAAGGAATATACATAATTTTAGGTTAATCCGGACACGCGGACCGCTGTAAATTTATATCACAGTTTTGACAACAGGACGCTCCAATATTATTGTTTATTATCCTCGCAGGCCGACGATTCGCACGATGCGAACAGAAACGAAATGGTATCCTAAAGTTTAAATGCAAAATTAAATAGCGAAGAGGAAGAACAATTTGTTCTGTTGCTATTCATTTTTTCTTTCTTCGTTCCAATTTTATTAAGGATAATTTAGTAAAGTTTCTTATTTGACTTTTGCCGATTGTGGACTCTGGACGATTGCTGAAATTTGTTTAAAAGATTGTTTGCGGTCCTCATCTATGCGTCAAACGGTTTCTAAGAGACGAACGGAAGCGAACAGGACAAATTTCTACACAAAACCAGGCCCTCGGTGGCTACAACTCGTTGTTATGACGTCTAAAATGAAAAGTAAGACGGATCGAGGGATCCACGACGGTAAACTTTCGATAGATCAACCGATCCATCAAAATTTAGCGACAGAACGGTTGCGTTTTCTGCTCGCGATCTTGAAAGGATTCTTGTTTCCTCTGATCGAGCTTCCTGCGCTCTTTCAACGAATTTCGAGAGAAATACTGGAAACGACTAATCCTTTTGGAGGATTTGCGCGAATATCGTTCAAAATCCATTGTACGAGAGATACTGAAAGACTCTTTGCGATTTTTGGACTTGTGGCACTCAGAATTTCTCTAGACCTAGTAAAAATAACAGGAATAAAAGAAACGGGATTTTAGAAGCAGAGTGGTCGATAAAAATAGCAGAAGAATTCTTCAATTCAGAATTCTGCAGTTCTGTAGCTTCGGGGAAAATAATTTCTGACGATTGATAAACTGTTTTGTAAAACCTAGAATTGTTTTAGACCAAATAAAAATGTGAATAAAATTCAATGATGCATTCGTCTGATAAATGTCTATGTAGATATTGTTGTACTTTGAAGTATATTTGCAATACTTTATTTCCAATAAACGCCCGCGATTCGATGGAAAGCGACGTTGAAAGTATAAGTCAAATAAAAGAAAAGCAAATTGTCACAGTTCGCAAGTATACTCTCGCCTGCTCGTCTGCACAAATATTTACACGATCGTGGACAAGGTCTTGGCCAAACAGCGCGTTCAAATATTCTATGTGTGTATACAAACCCATAAACTGTTGTTACATAGTAACCTACAGAAACCAATCGCTAATTATATCTTTTCCGCAAAATAATTTTGCACTGTACAGAAAAAACTTGGAGTGCCGAACAAAAGAGTTGCATTCACGATCGTGTAACAATTTATAATTTATAACCGTAGCGCCGATAACATCTAATATTTATTATTAACAATAATACGATCGATAGAAGAGACATATTTAACAATTTATAATGGTTGTCTGGAAGAAAGGCCCATATATCGTGATTTTTAGAAAACCCGTTTTTTCATGGAAGAGTTATTAATAAAGCAAACCGTAAAAAAAGTCTTTCAGTGTTCAATCTTTTTCGAATAGAAGAGGAGCTTATGTCATTTTCAGCTGGTTTTGTAATATTGCAATTCACGTTTCAGTTCAAAATTGCGCTCCTATAAAATTTCAAAAAACCTGACCATTATAGGCCCTTCTTCCAGACACCGATTCAATTATTGTAACATTGTCTTTGGGTTACGTAATCGGTCTAAACATTCTTCGCGGCTGCTTCGGAGAATTGTTGACCTACATAAAGACGAACCATTTTTTCCCCCGGCGAGACGAAAAAACCGCGTCGAAACGCGCGACCATCGGATTCGCGGATTCCTCGATCCCACCAGAAAAATATCGAAAATCGCGGATCGACGGACCGGCCAGTTCCCAGGGCTCTGTTTGCAATCGTTCTTTCTGGTGTGTGCACGTGCAAGTAGACTGTGTATAGTTGTGTAAACGTCGTTGAGATGATCCGTGGCAAACCGGCCGAAGTCGGCGATGATCGCGGCGAAGGCTAGCAAAGGGGCGAGCGGGAGGGAAAAAGAGAGAAATAATGCGAAACAGAGAGAAATAGAGATAGAGAGGAGGCATCAATGGTCCCCGGAGCCGGTTTTGTATCAGGATCGTTTTGACAGAAGGGCACCGCTCTCGGGGGTGCGAGAAAGAAAGAAACAGAGAATAAGAAAGAGAAAGAGATCTCTGCTACCGGGGGTTGAAACGGAATAGGTGGCAACGGAGGGTCGCCTCCTAACTTGGAGTGTTACAATAAATCAACGAGACGCGCTTCCACCGAACTCCACCCTCGTAACTTCTGCAGAATATACCCCATAGAGGACACGAGGACACCCGTTGGACCGTCGACTGTCCGTTTCATTGTGTTTAAAGTGCTTCCCGCTCGGATCCGTCGCGTATCAGCCGTATAAACAATTTACTATTGCTTCCTGCAACGCGACCGGTACCGTTCGCTCGTTTGTTCGACAATTCTCCGTGGGGGAGGTTTTCCATCGACTAACACACACACACACAATTTTCTTTCTTGCCCTTTTTATTATTCCGGAGGTTAACATTTTCAATTCAACCAGTTACCTGCGAAAGTCCGAATAATTTTTAATTTTGTGGCTAATCATATTTGCGACGACGATGATGACGTAACAGTCGGTAGAATTTATAAGAGACGTTTGCTAACGAGAAGATAATATTCGGTCGTTACAATTTTGAGCTGGAAATATTTGCGACGATGAAACTGACATTAGAATCGGCAGAATATAAAAATACATATCGGTAATATCTGTGTACAGTCAAGATTTTAAAACGCATGTGATAATGTGAACAAGTTTTGTCGCTGTCGAAAATGAAACGAGTAACATGATAGACCGTGTGCCGATATTCTTGCGACAATGTCATCAATTTTCCATGTTACACAAAATCATATAAATGACGGTCTGACAATGCGCGCGTGGCGATATTAACATTTGTACAATTGTCATGAAAGTAGACCGCGGATCTTTATGCATCGATACGAAGATATTAACTGGGTGAAACAGTGAAAACTATAAAATACATCTAAGAATATTGTAATATTGTTTTTAACGTGAAAAGACCATTAAGGGATGAAATGAATTTTTAGTTAACCACTGGTTCGCACAGTCGATGCAGAATATTTTCACTTTGCATAAAGATCCGCGGTCTAGTCGTAAGATTAAAATGGTTGACGGGAATTATTCCATAACGTCCGAGGCGATATAAAAATGATACATTAAAATATATACAAATGTGATGACGAAAATGGATAATATGTAAAATCAATTATTACACGATTAAAATTATATACAGAAAATATATTTCGTCGTCGGACGCGTTACGAATGCGACGATCGCCGATTTATAGACATACGCTTGTGATAATTTCAACATTCTCGCAATCATAATGAAAATTACATACAGAAAATATTCCGTCAAACGCGATGTAGAACTTGTCAACGGTGGTGAATAATAATTAACGGCTAGATAGGAGAGACGGGTCCCCGCGTAAGAGTATTGTATCGGCGATCGGTATCGCTATCGCGGGACGCTCACCCCGATATCTTTGAATTCGGCTCCGGGCGCAAAATACTTTTGCACCCGCGACAAAAGGGGCAAACAGCCCCGTGGCCGTGGCGACCGATTAATTCCGGACAAAGGGGCTACGGTATCGCGCACAGCGAGCCCTCGATAGGCCCCTCTAAAACCCACCTTTGCCCTTCTTCGAAGGGGCGCCTTTAACCCCCACTCTCCTGCGTCCCTCGTACTACCTTCACCACCGAAAGACCCAATCCCGACCAGAGGGTGGGTCAACACCGCTGGTATATAACATGGGGTAAACTTTTCTCGTGAGCATTCGTCCCTAAACTTTTGGCATGGTAGCACGCGCCTGTTCCAAGATCCTGTAGCTCCGAGGACATCGCGTGCTATCTTGGTCATTCGTAGCGAACGAAAAACCAGTACGAACAAATATTTCGCTAAAATTCCAAATAATCCGGACGCGTCATCGAATCCGATTTCATAGTTCGTTTTCGGGGGTTGAATCGATTACACGTCACGATGGCCGACATCCGAGTTAGTGCGTTCTTCAGACCTTGGAATAACGGAGCATCGGACGAACTTGCCGGGAAACAGAATACCGGCGATGGTGATGGAAGTGAACGTTTCACCGCAACATCCGTTGAAGAAGAAAACAACAGAGGACGTCTGACATCGGCATCGCGCGGCAAGGAGAACGACGCGACCGTGAAACGACGCGTCAACAGCGATTGTATGTTGTCGGTGTCTAAAAAACTATTCGAGACCACTGAAAACGTTAACCGACGGCGTTCAGGAAAAAGTCCATCGTCGATTGGAGCATCCAGTCCGTCTTGTTCGATGACCAGTGAAAACGGCAATTTCAACGGTTCCGTCGCCGCTTCGCCGGAAGCGACACTGTGCTCTTCTGCTACGGACCACGATTCTTCGTCACCGGCCGCAACATCATCCTCGGCCATGCCCGAAGATGCTTGGTCCACTGAGTGTCCGGCGGACTATCTTCGTAAAACGGGCCTCTACCATGCGATGGCCTATCCTACGCTGAGCATGGGTTCGGTTATCTGGCCGATGGGGTTAGTACCGACGTTAGAGACGTCCATGGTCCAATCAACCGGGCAGCCGTTTTATTACGGACATCCTGGACACGCTGGTACAGCGGATGGGTTGTATCCGTTGTCGATCGAACACGCTGCCGGGATGATCCAGAGGCAAGAGGAGGCCGCGAAAGTGATGAAGAAACTCAGACCGAAGCGGTTTAGATGCGAACACTGCGACGTCGCGTTCAGTAATAACGGCCAGCTCAAAGGACACGTCAGGATACATACCGGTAGGTTTCACCTTGGTGCCTCCTATTTTTTCAATCTGATTTACATCGAATGTTGTGCTGCCAAGTGATCGTTAACCCTAACTATACGAGTAACAGCGACACGTTCGAATTCGAACGATTAACTGCCGTCGGTTATAGCTCCTTACTAGAAATCCTGAAGACGTTTCTTTCACTTTTTTTTGTGCATCAGGATCGTATGTTTTGAAGAATGTAATTTTTCAACGAATAATGTGTTAGAGATATCGGAGACTAAGAGATTTTTCTTTTTCTGATTGCAGGAGAGAGACCATTTAAATGCGACGCGGAGGGTTGCGAGAAATCGTTTACCAGAAACGAGGAATTAACGAGGCACAAAAGGATCCACACGGGAGTCCGTCCACATGCTTGCCTGGTCTGCGGAAAATGCTTCGGCAGGAAGGATCATCTGAAGAAGCACACGAGGACACACGAAAATCGGGATCTGTACGCAACGTCTGCAGCAGCTTTGGGGATGTACGCCCTTGGACACGCCGCACCCCCGTTTCCTCCATACGTGTTCCATATTTGACGATCGCAGCGATTCAATCGCGGTTATTTTTGTAAGATAGCAATAATATATATTTTTGTAACGATAGCAATATATAGATTTTTATAGACCGTGTACATATTGAGCACAGAGATATTTTTATATGTATATACCGCGCGTGTATTTAGCAGAGATATTTTTATATGTATATACCATATTTATGTTCGGATAATTTAACGATAACGTGGTTGCCTTGATACGAAACAAGTTTATGAGACGTTTTGTATACAATTGTTCGAGTACCTGGGAGAATTGTATTTTTTATAGAATTTTATCCGTACTAACCTATATTGATACTAACCTAGTCAGAAAACAGAGCGCACACGTGATTTACCGATTATTGAATTTTGACAAATGTGTACACGAGAATCTCGTGAGAAGATTATATATCACAAATGACGAATAAATTGTTATCTATTTTTACGCTAATTTTTGTCTGTTCTCATTCTTTGAACGTCCTACTTCATTCTATGCATGGTACAATTCAATTTTTGAAACACACATCTACTATACTAGACAAATTTTGCTTAAGCATTTTTTGCAGAATATTACACACTGGTAAATTACTTAAATAATATACATGTGGTGTTAGACAAATTTTCTTAAGCATTTTTTGCAGAACATTACACGCTGTGGTAAATTTCTTAAATAATATATATCTGGTGTTAGACAAATTTTCTTAAGCATTTTTTGCAGAACATTACACACTCTGGTAAATTTTTTAAATTATATCTGGTGCTAGACAATTTTTCTTAAGCATTTTCCAAAAAATAGGACCATTTAGGACTCTGAAAAATTGCTAGGGAATATTGAATATTGTTGTTCTTCGTAAGGGTCGTTGCAGGACCACCATTTTCCTTAAATTAAATGCAAGATGGCGTCGCTAGAACCACGTGCAACCCCCGTAGGATGAATGGGGAGTCCCCTCCCCATCGTATAGGACCGTTGTCGCAGAAGGGCTGGTTTGGGGGAACGAGGGTTGCGCCCTTTAGCAACCCCCGGAAAGGGACGGTTACCGCGTGCAAGCCTATCTCAGCCCTTCTCCTAGTTTTTTGCGCTTTCGATCACACAATACGTTCTTGCGGTCGCATACATAAATGTTTCGGTTGATCATGGGGTGGGAAAAGCGCCCTCAGGGGCGGTGTCCAGATTGCGGCCAGGAAAAAAAACTCAGATTCAATTAATTCCCCCAGCACGACCGTCCTGCTTCTAAATTACTTCGGTGATTAATCCCAGTACCATTCTGGCGAGCATTCGAAATTTATTGAAGGCGAGGACGTAATTCTGTGGGATATCTTCATCTATTTTAATCAACCGCGTGTACAAGACTAGTTTCATAAATATTTTTCTAATCCATTGAGCTGTATGTTTGCAAAGTCTGCGGTCGAGCGAACGGTTAATCCGTCAGGTAAGAATATTGGGTACTCGGCTTAATTTTAGTGCCTTTAAAAATAACGTTGTAAACTTTCCTCTCGCAGGTTCTCGTCGCTTGCGCATCGTGCACCTTCGGTAAAACCCGACGGCCGAAGGATTAAGTGCGTTCGATTCTCACATTTGGACACGCAGATTTTCGGTAGCGGGTAGAAGCAACCCCGCTGGGACATTCGTTCGAGCTCGTTGACACCCCCCTACCGATTTGCAGATATATGACAGCGTGGCCTCCCTTTTCCCCATCTTCAGCCTCCCTTATGCTTCTCTCTGGCTCTTGCGCAATCCGCCGATATAACTGCACGTACGTATACGATTAATTTATTACACTAGTCCGTTTTTGAATAAAATTTTACTCGAACTTGTACAGAGTGTAAAGAAATGTTTGGTATTGGCTACCATAGGCGTATTCTACGTCTTCGGATCGATGAAGATCTGTTGAAAAAAGTTGCCGCAAAATTGTCCTTGACCTTGAATGTGAAGGTAAAATATTTTTTTAATTGCATGATGCATAGAATACAATGCGATAAAAAAATTTGACCTAAAAATTCAAGATCAAGGACAATTTTGTGGCAACTTCTATGTCAGCCAAGAATACGTCTATGGCAGCCAAGACCAAACGTTTCGTTACACCCTGTACATGTGTTTGTAGACTGCTCTCATGCCCGAAGCAAGAGTTAAACGATTCTTGAAATTTGGATTTACCCGGATCCTGCAGCAAGCTCTCCAATTTCTCTTTAAATCGATTTTAACTCCATTTGGTTCGCCTTTCGCAGGGAACTCGCCCTCGTCTATGTTTTCCTACCAGCTCTAGTGGACAAAGAGGGTGCCCGTGACTCCACCATAGCGAGGTTAAACGATCGCGCAAACGCGCCCAGGCTTACAGGGATCCTTAGGCCCCTAATCTCGGATTACACAGGTACGGTTTGACGTACTAATACCGGGATTCGAGGAGGCGTGCATTAACCCCTCCCGATATTTGCACTGGACCGCAATACGACGTGTTACCCGACACTTTTCAACCCTTAATTAACCAGAAATTAATTTGAAATATTTCTTGAAGAAACGTCAGCGCGATTTAAAATTGTTTCAAAATGGCCAAAATGGCCAAAATGGCCAATAGTTCCATTTCAATGGTCTTTCGCGTAATGTGTTCTGAAACTCATGCGACGGTACTGTTGAGTTTTTCTCCTGTATTCCGGACGATAAATCATTTTCAAATTCTAGAGGATTTTTCAAAATAATCGATCCGCAGATTATTATCATAAATGCATAAATCGATAAATCGAAGACTTTTATGAAAAAGGACCGCAATACGACGTGTTACCCGACACTTTCCAACCCTTAATTAACCAAAAATTAATTTGAAACATTTCTTGAAGAAACATCAGCGCGATTTAAAATTGTTTCAAAATGGCCAAAAGGCCAATAGTTCCAATGGTCTTTCGCGTAATGTGTTCTGAAACTCATGCGACGGTACCGTTGAGCAATTTCTCCTGTATTCCGGACGATAAATCATTTTCAAATTCTAGAGGATTTTTCAAAATAATCGATCCGCAGATTATTATCATAAATGCATAAAATCCGCAGTCGATAGATCGAAAACTTTTATGAAAAAGGACCACAATGCGACGTGTTACCCGACACTTTCCAACCCTTAATTAACCAAAAATTAATTAAAAATATTTCTTGAAGAAACGTCAGCGCGATTTAAAATTGTTTTAAAATGACCAAAATGGCCAATAGTTCCATTTCAATGGTCTTTCGCGTAATATGTTCTGAAACTCATGCGACGGTACTGTTGAGCAATTTCTCCTGTATTCCGGACGATAAATCATTTTCCAGGTCGCAGAGGCGAAGCAGTTCGCGCAGCTATTACTCGACAACATCGGGGACGTTCTCCAAAGGACGTATTCTCCTTTCGACACCCCGTGGACGTTCTTATAACTTGCAACTATTAAAAGGAACGCGAGAACTCTCGGGGAGCAGGAAGAACACCCGGTGGGAGGACACCGTTACTTTTATATTTCGCATGATACAACGCGTTGCGCGTCGGATGACAACTTGCGAACAAAATCTTCACGTGAGCCGCGCAGACAATTCCACTTCTTTCGTTTCTTACTCTTGTACGAACTACATTTCAACGAATGTGCCATTTATTCACTTTCTACATCTTTAAATTAATTCCTGATTAAAATTTCATTTTCCCATTTCGAAGTTTTGCGAAAAGTAATGGAAAATGTGTTAGAAAGAGCACGAATGTGTCGTGCAGAAAATGGACGCCATTTGCGAGATGTAATCTTTCACGTCTAGTTGAATAAAATTCCCCTTCTGTACACTATATTTTTTTCCAATGTGTATTTATTTCACTCTAAAATTAAAAAGTTATTACTAATTCAAACCAGAAGGTTCATTTTGCGCCACCCTGTAGTTACACTACTACTTATATCAATTGTATATGCAAACAATGAAAAAAAAATTGGATAGAATGGAAATATCGAAACATCTTTCTTTTTTTTCTTTCGTTTTTGAGTTAAAATAGCTCCAAGTGCAAAGGGTTAATAGATTTTCTAAAATCAATGGTTGAGTATCAAAAATTTTGTAGTTAACTTTCTTTCAAGATCGAATCGACGCGAGCATACAAATCACCTATGAAAGGCAAGTTTCGTAATAACGATCGCAGTCCGTCGGTATTCAGGGGGGTTGCAGAGGGTAGGCCAGCATGGTGCCCCGTAACTCCGGTTCCTATACGTTTACAAAATATTTAGCCCCTAATACGCCTGGTCCAGCGACGGAACGGGTCCCCGATAGCCGCTATAGAATCGATCCAGGGGACAATTCGACCGTCGCGCGATCGAGGGTGATCCATATATCAGCAAGTCAACGCGCCCCGGGTGTGCCAAAATGTCCCGGTGAGCGCGAGGATGGTCCGTCGACGGACACCTGAATCTTCGACGTATTCCTAGACGGAGACGGCTATTAGAGGCTAAACGGTTTTTAAACGAGGCGGGGATCGAGTGCCCGAGACGCAACAATGACGTGGGCAAACATTCCGATATACAGGACCACCCGGGGAGGATCCAGTCGCTCCCGGAGACGCGATACAACCATAAATGCAGGTAACGATGGGATACTAACGGCGAACAGTCATTGGAAATCGCGGGATACAAGAAAATCCACTGAACGATCGAAAATGTGTCTTCGAAAGAAGATATTGTAGTTTCAAGACTTTGTTAGACATTTCTAGACATTTGTCTTCTTGTTCGTTTTAGCTACAGTTATTGTGCTATAGAGAAAATGCCTTTCTGATCAATTAGGGATGACACTAAAAATTATTTCTACGACCATGTGAATTTTCTTCATCTATGATTTTTGCGTTAAACATTTGTCTTCTTGGTCGGTTTAGCTACAGTTATTGTGCTATAGAGAAAATGCCTTTCGATTAGGGATGACCAGTGGCGCACCCTGGGGGGAGCCAGGGGGCCAAGGCCCCCTCCCCAAGAAAAAGGAAACGAAACACTGGAAAATTAGCTAAACCGTAGAATAGGTACTTTTAAAACTAAACATTTTGAACAACTTTTCTCTATACAAATAAGGCATACACTCACTTAGGTTCCGACGTATTTGCAAAAACTGCCGATACTAGAACACTGAATTCTGCCTATTGTTGTGCGTCTGTGGCTGTGTACGTGTCAGTATTGGTGTCCATGGTCTCCATGCATAAATGCCATTGATGCGATTTTGAGATGTGATAAAACGATATATCCTAATATTTATAATTTATTAAAAATATTTGCAACGCTTCCGGTAACGACGTGCGTCAGTGAAAGATCATTTTCTACATTAAGAATCTTGAAAACATATTTAAGATCCACAATGACACAACCACGACTGAATGGGTTGGCTTTGTTATACATACACAGAGACATTCATGTAACTATAACCGAAGTAATCGAAGAGCTATGTAAAAAGAAAAGAAAACTAGATTTTATTCTATAAATAAATTTATGTTTAAAAAAATCTAAAATGGGTCATTCTGTTAACTCGTCCCCCTCTAAGATGTAATCCTGGGTGCGCCACTGGGGATGACACTAAAGTTATTTCTGCGACCATGTGAATTTTCTTCAGCTATGATTTTTGCGATTTCAACATTAATTCCAATCCAGAAAGCAAGAGTATCATCGCAGCAACCCTTGTCACTCGACAATGGAGACCGTAACGACGATGCTCGTCCACCGAATTACATTTTTCCCCATTCTAGGATTATGATTATGGTCCCCCCGAAGACACCCCCCGGAATCCGACGTCACACGCCCCATAAGAAATATCGTTTCTATACGATCCTTTTTTTCTTCCACCGTCGTTTTCCTCTTAATTCCCCGACACGAAAAAATGGGGCCCCGGTGGGCGGATGGCCAGTTCACCGATGGTCGATGGAACAGTGAATGGATATCCATTCAACCACGCACCTGACTCCTGGCACGTTGGTCGTGAGAATCGCTCCAGAGACTTTTCGAGATCTCTTTCTTCGGGATCGTTCATTCAACGCGAGGGAAAAACCAGTCACGGAAGATTCTCCTTCGTTTTTCACAGCGAAGTGTTGCGAGTATGGGAGAATAGTGGTCACCGGGGTTGCCTAATTGTGCCGAACCTGGGATCATTCTCGGAGGAGGAGGCCCTCGAGAGCTCTGGATTCTTCCACTTCGATCGTTTCTGGGGCTGGAGTGATCTTGGACCTCGATCCTTGCATCATTTTAAAGTTTTGTTAAAACTTGGTAACTTGGTCTGGCAATTTAGTCTGGACCATATTTATAAGAATTTACTCGTTCGAGAACGCGGTGGTTTATAATTTATTTTATATCACTTAACTAACTTTGTTAACCCTTAGCACTCGGATGGCGACTCTGAGGCACCACTGATAATTACTATGCCGTTTTTAAAAATATTGTTCACATTATTTGTTTTGTTCGTATTTAACCCCTTGCACTATCATACCGAGTCGGACTCGTGACGAAGATTTCGAAGAGAGTCTACTAAATATATTCATGCTATTAATTTCCTTCAAACTTTAAATTGAAACAAAATTATATTTTTTTGTTGTTGAAACCATTGGAGACTGCATAGGTATAAATTGCATAAAAACTTCCTTTTTTTCTAAGAAATTAGAAACGACAAATAAGTTCTTGCAACCGTAAAATAAATCGTAGTGCAAGGGGTTAATAAACTACTAGACATATTACGTGAGATATTATATCAGTTTAATATGCCAATAATGAAAAAAAATTGTATAGAATAGAAATATTCTAGAATGGAAAAATCTTTCGTGTTTTAGTTAAAATAGCTCCGAGTGCAAAGGGTTAATAACGCTGTAAAGTAATTATGATCTCAAATGGCACTTCAGTCCGGGTCCCTTTTGTAATGCGACAAGAAGAATGGTTGGCTATATATTCTCCGCTACCTGTTTCAGTAATTTAGTTAACAATTCGGGAAAACACAGACCGTAGGACTGTGGCACCGTAAAAGTGCCACGCCTTCCGTGGAACAGCCCCCAAATAAAGGTATATTGTTACCGAAAAAAACGGGGACGGCACGGACGGATATAAGTGCTAGATACAAAACCAGGGTAACGAAACTTCGCCCGAATCCGTGGTCCCACCGTGTTTTTTTCGGTATAAATATTACCTTTAAACAAGTCACTTCGTTAGCAGGCGAAGGCCGTAAATTGCAGATAATTATGCTACCGGTCGAGACACTCGAGGAACGGTCGGTTTACGAGTGTTGCAGTGGTTCTCGAGATCTATTCACCCCCGAAATGGATCAATAGGCGAGCGTTAAGGTATTTACACCCAGAAAGGGGCGCGTTGGGCACCTGTCGCGTCGTTCAACAGGGAGTTAAATCCCATAGATCCTCGGGCTTCTACCTGGTCCGAGGCAAATTGCATGAATGGCCCTTGGGACACCCACTGGATCGCCACGGAAGTTGGTTATGTCGTGAGTTAATAATTAACTTGAAAATCAGAGCAACTACTGTTACTTAGGATTTCTCGTAACATCGAAGAGACTTCGCGAGTCTGGAAGACTTTCGCGCCGAGACAACATTTTTTCACCCTTGCACTCGGATCTATATGTTAAGAAAATTAAACAATTCTTCCAACCTAGAATAATTCCATACTATACGATTTTTCTTCATTTTATGGATATGAAACATTGATATACCTCGTACAATACTTAAATATTCAGTAATTGATTAGATACCTACATACTTAACCCTTTGCACTCGGAGGTATTTGAACTCGAAAATTAAACATTTCTTCGGACCTAGAATAATTCCATTCTATATGATTTTTTTTTCATTTTATGGATATGAAATTGATATAATACCTCGTACAATACTTAAATGTTTAGTAATTGATTAGAGAGCACCATATTTAATAAACTAAACAATATTGTGGTTAATGGTAGAGCAAGTTTTAGTGGCGACTCTGAGTCGCCACTCGAGTGCTAAGGGTTAATAATGTAAACAATATTTTGAATAATGATAAAGCAATTTTTAGTGGTGACTCGGAGTCACCCCCGTAGTTCCACCTTGGGACATTAAATTGTTATGCCATTCTTAAGAATATTGTTCAGTGTTCAGTCATGTACTAGACATTTACATATTACATGAGATATTATATTAGTTTCATATAAAAAAAAATTTTTTAAATATTGTTTAGATTGGAAATATTCTAGAATGGAAATATTCTAGAATGGAAAAAATCTTTCATTTTTTAGTTAAAATAGCTCCGAGTGCAAAGGATTAATTGGGGAGGATCTCGCAAGCGAAAAAATCAATTCAGCCGAATAAAAAATCTGAAACACAATTACACCTTAAGAAATAAATTAATTATGACCAGAGTACTGTTTATTATGTCCAGGATATTGTACAACAACGGAACCATCAACAATTGACCGACTTCCTCCTCTTAATCCATCCGCAAGGCGGTTTAGCCATCTCCCCGCACTCGTCCTTCTTCTTTCTGGTTCTAGACCTCCTCTTCCTCCTCACCTTCTTCTGTACAACCACTTCATTTTCAACCTCCTGCGTCTCGGATTCCTTAGGCTTCATCGCCTCCAGCAGAGCTTCCTCATACTTCGCTATCATCTTCCTCGACCAAGGACGCGGAGTGCGGAACTCGAGATCGATATTCTCTCCATCCCTCGATTTCGTCTTCACTCTTAGGCGAAATATATTAGGATTCTCTTCTAAAACCTTTGGCGGTGGTTTAACAACTTTCCGTTTACCTACATTTTCCTCCACTGCAGTGGGGGCAGGCTGAGGGAACAGCGTCACAGTTCGATTGTCCGAAATCTGTTGCTGTTCCTGTTTCTTTTCTTTCTCGATGAACGCCGATCTAGGATCCTCGGTGCAATCGCACGCAGGATCGAATTCCTCCCTCGGAGGCTCCTTCTGAGTCCTTATCACCAGTTTATTGTCGTTGATTATGGCTTCCAGCACTTTGTATGGCAATCCACGCTCAGCAATTTCAGAATGTATCTTGGGGACCAGGACCTCTTCAGGTTCTGCAGGTTCTATCGGACAGCAGACCCGCTCTTGGACTTTTGGACGCGATAGAATTGATTTCAGAATCTTCGAGGAACAACCACATCCGATGTTCGGTTTGCTCTTCTTTCTCTGATTAGGCTCGCAACAAGGAGAACATGGCGGTTCTTCTTTCTGTGGAGGACATCCACAGTGGCGTGTCGCGATGATCATCTTCTCTAGGTGTTAATCGTGTCTTGGGGGGGGAATCGAGGGTTTGGGTTGAACATTGTGGAGGGTTTTTCTTAGTTAGGTTAGTGGAATCGGTGCCATGGTGGTCGGTCTCTTCTGGCGTCTGAACTTGTTCGCAATCGATTCTTCAAACAACCCCTCGGCTAACCTTTCGGCACAATGGATCCAAGAATTATCCTCTAAATTCCCGTTTTCTTTTAACTGTAACTGAGGACACCGCAGCGAGAAAGTTTCACCTTCGAGTAAATTAAATAAAATTCATAAAAAGTAATTAATAAAATGAATCTGTTTCATAAAATTATCGCTCTTACTTTACGTTAAAATGAGAACACCGATTGAAAAATATATATTTTTACACAGTAGTAGTTATTGAGTCGATAAGGTTTTGACTTGCACCAAAAAGTGCGCAGGGAACGGTTGCTTTTTGTTAACTATGCACAATAAAGAATTCATTGATTTATTGTTTCTTTATTAATCAAATACGGTAGAAATATTTTTATATCTTTTATAGAGGTCGATAAATATTTTTTGCTAGATTAATAATCTTAGAAGATGTATTCCTGTCCACCGATGCCCCCACCAACATGTCCACCCGATTGTCCACCCCGTGACTGCTCAGAGGATGCAGGATCAAAGTATTTTAGGGAAATCGGCACGGAGATGGTGGGCAATCAGCTGATCATTCGCATGGAGAGGGAGAAAGGTAAGTCTAAGAAGCTCGGGGATTGGATACCACCGTGCGATTGCGACATGGTGGAAATACAGAGGCCCACTAGCAAAGAGGGGCCCAAGATACTGAAGGGGCCCACCAACAATCAGATTCTCTTCCGAATCCAGTCGAAGACCCAGGCGGGGAGAAAGGAGGACCCCGCTTCCAAGCCTCAGGGCATCTATTACGAAGTACAGCACTGTTGAAAATTATTTTACATAGACCAACAATCATATATTTATTCAAATTCTGAATATTTTTTTCCAAGGTTGGCCAATGCAAGGACGGTAGAAGCAAGGACGACAAGTGCAGGACGTTCACCATATATCCTGTTTTGGACGGTCCTTGCTCCCAGGAAGTGCATACCGATCGAGTCACCGAAGGGAACGAGAATGTGTTCATGTTGAGAGTGAAGAAAAAGCCTGGACCTGTCGAGGAGCCGAAGAAACATATCGAACTGGAGCTCAGAACACCCCAACCACCCCAACCGCCTCCACCGCCTGTGGAAAGGATACAACCGGAAGTGCCGAAGAGATGGTGCGACGAGATAGAGAAACCGAAAACGATTTTGAAAGACGAACCAAAGAAGAAACCGTGCAAGAAGAACACTAGAAAATCTATTCAATAAAAATGGTCTACAAAACGAAGGAATTTTAATGCAACTAAACTCGTTCGATGTGAACAATTGTCCGAAATACAATTCTTATAATCGAGCATCGCTTTTCACATATGTATTACAGTCTGTCAAGGTAGAAAAATTCTAGAGGATTTTTCAAAATAATCGATCCGCAGATTATTATCGTAAATGCATAAAATCCGCAGTCGATAAATCGAAGACTTTTATGAAAAGATTATGGTAATTTATTCGTGACTTGTTCAAGTTTGCGGCAAAGTTGTGTAAATAGGCATAATTCTCGGCTCGTTGCCGAGGTCCTGTATCTTCCTCTCGGGATTATGTCTAGCATTGAAGTCTCTGATGGCCATCTTCGTGGCGTTCAGGTCACAATTGTCGTCGAGAATCTGCACAATCTTCTGCACAGTCGAATACTCCATCACCACCGCAGATTTAGCTTCGTTACCAGTCTGCGAGGCTTCTGACATTCTCGCGGTGTCTTCCGACATCCTCGCGGTATCCACCGACATCCTCGCGGTATCCTCCGACATCCTCGCAGTATCCTCCGACATCCTGTCATTGCCCTCGGCGTCCCAGCTTTCCAACGTCTCTGATCTAAAAGATGAAATCGTCAAAATCTGCTCTAGAATAATCCTAATTAAATTGCTGTCTTTACAAGGAGGCCGTTGGATCACCGCTGAGGGATCTGTTCCTGAACCAGTTCTTCGAGTTCGATTTCGCCTTGATCTTCGAGTTCCTTCTGCTCTTACCATCATGGTGCACCGTGGAGTTGGATTTCTCGCGATTATTGTCATTTTTACTCCCGTTTCCGTTTAGAGACCCATTTTCGCTATCATTCTCAGGTTTTGCTTTCTCCGACTTCTTCGAGACCTTTGTGTAGGCAGTCTTCAGCTTCGACAGAGTACGCTTGGCAGCATGACCAGCGGGGTCTTTTCTGAAACAGCAACGGTGAGTGCGATACTGCCACCTGGAAGATAGTAAAATAGAGATAAACATCAAGGATAATATTAACAATTATTCAGCAAAATAATAGGTTGTATCGCGTTTACCATAGTGCACAAGTCGTCACCGTCGAGCTGAACATGAAGAAGCAGTTCAGGACTGTCAGGACGATCAGAGGTTCCAACATGATCGCGCGCACACGTCTTCGTTCCGTACACTGCTTCCCCTAAATGGTTAAGATGGGCTCTGGAAATTTGGAAATGTCAGATAATGGAAGAAGAATACTGCTCTGCGCGATCGATTGAGAAAAATTTGTGACAGGCGATGGTCGGCACAATTCAACATATACAGGGTGTTCACGCTATTACTAGCCAGCATTGTCCTTGTAAATAGTAAATATTAGAAAAAAATGAAAGAGAAAAAAGTAGTACTGTTTTTTATACTTAACACAATGGCGTATGTAATTTCTTTATGTTTATACTATTTTGATAGATATGAATGTGAAAGCGTGTGTCTAGTCGAATTCATCCGTATACTGCACAGTGACCTTCAAGGTCCTGCAAGGTCAGAAATGGAAGAGACAGTTTCTATGCTTTCATACCAATGTGTTTACAAGTATTCCTTACTTGTACGAATCAGATGATGTTTTGGTATGAAATATTCAAAATGTTTCTTCCAGTTCTGACCTTGCATGACCTTGAAGGTCACTGTGCAGTATACGGATGAATTCGTCTAGACACGCGCTTTTATGTGATATAAAAAAATATACATCATTCCATGTAAAAAATTGAAGGTCACCTTCATATCTAACAAAATAGTACAAACACATAAAAATTACATACGCCATTGTGTTGAGTATAAAAAACAGTCCTACTTTTTCCTCTTTCATTTTTTTCTAATATTTACTATTTACAAGAAAGAAGCTGGCTAGTAATAGCGTGAACACCCTGTATAGGGGCGCGGAAAAGTGTGCAACCAAAAATATACTGTGGAGAGAAGAAATTGCATTTAAATTGACAAAATGAGCTCGGTATCGATTCGGAAAACCGAATATCCGCAGACTATGAATCGCAGCGTCCCATCAGCTCACCGTCTCCCCGGAAGCCACCATCAATTTGTCCCAGATTCGCACCAAGACCGTTTCCCCCATCGATATGCGTAACTTCGCAGGTAACGCGCGTCAAGAAGGGAAACGTGAGACAGGGTGGAACGACGAGGAAACGGTGCAGGAAACGTGTTCAGATGACGGTAGCTGTCGACAGGGGCCGACAAAACCCCGCAGAGACGCATACCTTCCCTCGACGGGGGTCCTCCCGGCAGCTCTTTAGAGGAGAGACAACCGCAAAGTGGCACAAAGCCACCGTAACCGCAATAATAATATCAGAATCTCGATATCCCTAGCGTGGCGCATCTGTGTGATTATGATGATGATATTACCGTGGACGGTGTCACTCCACTGCGGTTGCACCACCCTGCAACAAAGCAACTGCGGCTGGACCACCCCTAGAGATCTCGCACCACCTGCCGAGCGACCCAACGTTTCGATTCATTTATTCTCCTGTCGGCGATTAACGTTATTAACGAGCCGCGGACGTGCAAATCTCAGACACCGACCGTTTAAACCGGAAGTCATCGAAAGAAGGGTCTCTTCTTCTTACTCCACAGCGTGCAATGATCAATATACAGGCTGGGACGCTATAAACAGGTCACCTGAATAACTCGCTTGCTGTTAAAGATAGAAGGTAATGCATCAGACTGGTAATCTGTTGTTACTAATTTTTTTATAGGTGGAGACGTCAAGGAGATACGAAGGTCAACTCTCTGTTTTTTTTAAATGGAACAGTATGGTCTTTTATTTACATTTTCTATTGCAGTTGACCTTGCATGACCTTGAACGACCTTCATAATATATAGGTCATTGCATTCGTCTTGAAACACTATCAGAATGTAAATAAAGAACCATATAGTTCCATTAAAAAAAAACAAGGTTAACCTTCATATCTCCTTGACGTCTCCACCTATAAAAAAATTAGTAACATCAAATTACGAGCGCTTCGATATCAAGTAAGTTTGGTGTGATGCGTTTTCTTCTATCTTCAAAAACAAGCGAGTTATTCGGGTGACCTGTTTATAGCGCCCCACCCTGTATATTTTTCTTCAGAGAAAGAACGATCTAAAAGTGCATCGATTCTTCCAATATCCTACATCACCTTAAAAAATTACAATTGCGCAAGGATCTCGATCTAATGGCGACAATAAAGTCACGAAGCTCCTCACGCTGAAGAATCCGAAAGGAAGAAGGATTGCCGAAGGAACCGTGCGAAAATCCCGGGGTAGCTGAAGCATCCTGATGAATTATCGCCGGTTCTTTCAATCCCGAAGACGGTCCACACCGTGTGCGCGCGCGCGCGCTCGCGTCAAGATCCTTCCCTTTCATCCCCATGAACGAGAGAGATCCCACGTATAATATCGCGGTCACTTGTCCTTCCATTCAGTCTGCGACCGCAGAACTTTTCTTTACGACCGGGCTCCGGAAAAATCGTCGTGAGATGTCCACCTACCGCCGCGATCATACGTGTCACGCTATTTCCCGTACACAGAGACCGATCATGTCCTTTCTCTGGCCACCACCTAATTTATTGGCCGCAGAACCATTGTCCGACCTGGGCCGACCACACAGCTCGGAACGACACCTTTATGAACTCCCACGACAACCGCGATTATGAACCCTCTTGGTTCCACTTGCCTCCTCTCTCTTTTAGCTTCTGACGTCTTTACTTTGTCCCTAAGCCATTTAATCGGCGCTGAGTTATGCTCTTCGAGAGAAAAGGACTCTCGAACTCTCCGGATAATGTAATAGATTACGATCATTTAGTTCCTACTATCGATGCATTTTCTTAGGGCTCAAAAATCAGTGAATTGATATAGAAGTTTCGCTATTTGTCAACGGGAGCGTTTAAAGAATTTTAAAAACAAAATTGCGAGAAGTTAGCTAGGTGTACCTATTCATTGGTGGACATCTTTCTGTGGAGGTGTGGACTCTTAGGTGTCCTTCGGTGATGTCCTTCGGCATCATTACGAGGCGCAGTGACAATCGAAAGGGAAGGAGTTAGGGGCAATTACAAGGTAGGTTTGAGGGCTCAAATCAGTGAATTGATATAAAAGTTTCGCTATCTGTCAACAGGAACGTTTAAAGAATTTTAAAAACAAAATTGCGAGAAGGTAGCTCTAGGTGTACCTATTCATTGGTCGACATCTTTCTGTGGAGGTGTGGACTCTTAGGTGTCCTTCGATGATGTCCTTCGGCATCATTACGAGGCGTAGTCACAATCGAAAGGGAAGGAGTTAGGGGCAATTACAAGGTAGGTTTGAGAGGCGACAATGCGGTTCGCCGGGTCTCGGGAGAGCCGTCCTCGTCATCAATCCTCAGCGACGGTCACCGAGGATCGACAGGGTCGCGGCCGATCGCCGCCGTTCGAAAGGAACGAGGATCGAGGACCGCTCATCTGGCCGTAACGAAGCAATTTTCCACGGCTGGTCCGTCGGATGAATGAACGAGTAGCATTGCACTTTCACGCGCTGTCGCCGAGAAACCTGCACAAGCCTTGCGAACTTCATTGAAAAAATCTTCATTCAGGAGAGGTCCTCCGGAGGACTGTGAATGGACACCGTGGACGTCATTCCGCTTCTGGACACCTCGCGATGACTCGAGGATGTCATCTCCATTGATAAGCTAGACGTTGTATATAGCCCTTTCATGGACGCCATATTGCTCGAAAGCATTCCACCTCCGACTTTGAACATGGTCTAACAATCGATTCGATGAAATCTATTTTATAGAATTAATCGAGTAGCCGATACAGATTAGCACAATTTTATTCGAGTGACATCTGGCAGATGTTCCAATAGAATTAGAATTTAAGAAAGATATTCAAATTATTACTATTGTCGGCCATCTTGTTTCGAAGCCTATCGTCTCACGCCCGAACGATTAATATTTTGATAAAATATATTTGATACAGTTAATTTATCCTGTCCATTATCTTAATCTTATTTCATATTGTTTCCTTCGACGGCGGTCTAGGTATAGTTATCCTCCGGCGATTAGGGTCCTCCAGGCCATCAGGATTAGGGGAATCCTTGCCATCCATCGAGCTTAAGCTGCAGTCTAAAAGACTGAAAGTTTTGGAGTCGTTTCCTTGGAACTTTATACATTTCTTGGCATTCTCTTCCGAAGCACCGACAATCTTTGGATAACTGTGAACGTATTTAATTAATTAGTATCTAGTGCAAGCCTAAAGGGGTTGATTCTCACCACGTGGACAGCAGCATGCACCAAATGCAGGTGATGCAAACGTTGTTGCACGCGGCCAGACAATCGAACATTTCGCAAGCTGTGGTTGACTATTCAATCAATTTTCTGTCGCTCTAACATTTCTGATAATTTTTACAATTCAACTAACCGCGATGTCTGTCGCGCGTTAGCGAGCTGTCAGTCGAGCGTTGCCAACTTCCGTTTGTCTAGCTATCATTTCGTAATCGTTGAAGCCAACGATAATACTCGACTAGCCTTCCACTGCTTGAAACTACACTCTCTCATTTTACTAAATGCATAAAACGCGCAATTTAATTATTACAGTCTCTATTTATTAAGAAGAAGGCCAGTTATTTCAAAATGGCAGATCTCAGCATTTTGCCTTTTTCAGAACTGTGAGCGCGAGACGAGTAAATAGAAATGACAAAATGGAATTATTTGTATAATAATAATATCGGCGTTACGGTTCGATCAAATTCTACCCTATATAGCTAATTTGTAGTAAACTCAAACGTTTCGATTCGGATATGAATCTGTGCGTCATAAGACCACGTTTGCTATAGAATTGCACAGATTCATATCCGAATCGAAACGTTTGAGTTTACTACAAATTAGCTATATAGGGTAGAATTTGATCGAACCGTAGCGCCGATATTATTATTATTCAAAGGTTATTCAAAACACTTTACGATCGCCAAAAATTTCTCATTTGGAATTATTTGTGTTGGGGAAGCTTTCTATTTCTTTCCCACGTGGTTCTCCGTTTCATTACCACCACCGTCGAAGTTCGAAAGCCGAAATCAGCTCACGTAGACGATAATGCGACGATTAGGCACACCGAGCATGCTCCGGGACACGTTCGAAACCAGAGTGTTCGGTCATTTTCCTCGGCCCACCTTGTGTGCGATGTTAAATGGTGGGGAGTGTCTCGTGTTCTCCAGAAGAGAGGAATCGCACTGGCAAGATAGAAATGCCGATCGAACAAGCGGTGTAGTTTGGAGACGTTCGCCTTAGACTGCGCACACGATCCTCCTTTTTTAAACACACTCAAATTTTGCCCCGATCTTTTGTGACAATTGGACCGAGTTCATCCTGCAATTAGTGTACCGACGATTTTTTTATTTTCCGGTAAGTGAAACTCTTCAACAATTTTTTAAATGTATTTTAAAAGCCTAAATTTCAGCCTTGGTGAAGAGTTAAAAATTGTTCTGTGCTTCAAACCCCTGTAATTGCGACAGAAAGTTTATTCGAAAGTGTCGATGGATATTTAATTTTTTAATTTGAGGGTATAAAATGCGTCCTCGATTCTCACTGTTTAGTTATGCTATTACGTCTTCGTTGTTCTCGTGGTACTCCAATCAATTTCGCTCACGTACACCATCGTTTCGCCTACTTTCTATGGCAACGCCAACAGACATTTATTTTCTCGCGAGAATGCACTCTACATATGGCAGTGATGCAACCGGGATCGAATTCTGGTCAGGTGTGAGGTCCTTCGCTTCCTTCAACCATAATTCTTGCATCGTTTCACCTTCCAGCATTTACAATCACCCAAAGAAACACAATCACAGACAAATCACAAACATATACCCAAAAATTGTCACCATAATTTTCAACTATCACACACACTTCCAACCATTCACAAATTTTCCGAAGCTCCCACGAGTCTTCAAAAACTTGGAAAAATTTGCCAAGGTCACCGAAGGCTTGCAACAACCTACAAAATTCTCGAAAAGTCCGAAAGATCGTGCGGGTCATGCCTAAAATAATTCGTCACAGCATAATCATGCTAATCACGCGAGAAAATACAGCGATCTTCGTCGTATTTACGGCGGTGCTTCGCTATACCAACCATTTGGTGATTAAAAGGTTGTCAAACAAACGTGTGTTGACTAATTACGATCCTCGCGACACTACGAGCGTATTAGCATCGATAATGTTTCGCAACGCGAGAACATAATGCACGATTGCTTAAAAATATCTTAAAGCTAAGCAAACGTGAAATTAAAGGAACCTCGAGGAGGTTCTCCACACGGTTCGCAAACAGACTCGCAATCTCTTCCGTTCGAGGATCGGTCCGTCGCCTGATAGTATTCCGTGGACATTGGAACTTTCGCGAGACACGGAGCAGAGACTGACAAACGGATACAGTCGTCTCATGATATATTATTTTTAGCAGTTTCACACATTCGAAAATTATTAAACTGCAAACAATTTGTATTCGGTATTTAACGGAGATTGTCTAAAGGTGACAATGCATAAATAATTGACGATTCAAGAGTAAATAGTAAATGCACTTTGCAGTCCGAGATGACGCTGTTGCCGCCAACCGTTGCACAACAAAAGCGCATCGACGAAGAAGTTCACATGGACCCGGAAATGATAAAAAAGGACATAGCTGCGCTCAGAGAATGGCTGTCGAAGCAGCCCCATCTGCCTGCTTACATGGGTCCGATAGCTTATTTTTCTACAAAACTATTCACTCTTACAATTAGATCCTTCGAAGATTGTCGAGTCTATTACCTAATATTCGATCCAACTAATTCTAGTAACTATCTTTAACTACTTCTAATTGTAAACAGATATAATTATTCCGCTAATTGTAATGACACAATCGTCGCTCGTAAACTGCAATTATATGTACGATTTACAGAGTGATTCGAAACGATTGATTACAGATGATGCAAGACTCGAGAGATTTCTGTTCGGTTGCAAGAACAGCATCGAGAGGTGTAAAGTCATTTTGGAGCGATACTTTAGTGTGCGCACCGCGATACCTGAGTTCTTCTCGCTGCGGGATCCGCTGTCCAAGGACGTTCAGGGATGCTGTGATTCCATGTAATCCTTTCTAGACTTGTCTCTAATTCCCTTCGTTCCATAATCCTAATGAATTTAATAAAATATTAAGACAAAGCTCTTGGAAAATTTTTTGCTGGCGAATTTAATTATTAATTGGTCTTCTTCTACTACCAGATACTACTTCGTCCTGCCATCGCTGACAGAGGAGGGGCACCGTGTGACTATTCTTCGACTAAGAGATACATCGATAGACAATTTCTCGATCCAGGAGATCACCAAGAGGATCCTGATGGTCCTGGACCTGCGATTGATGGAGGAACGCTGTCTGTCGAACGTGATGGTCTTCGATCTCGAGGTGGCATTTTTCTTCGCACTCTCTAATCTTAGCAAAAATTCATATTTAGTGATTTAACATTACTATTAGTCGATGTAAAGCGAACTAATGTTTCCTGAATTACTTTTAGGGGTTCAGCGTGGTGCATTTTTCAAAGTGCAGCCCAACGCAAAGCATCGTCCGGAAATCGATGCTTGCGGTGCAAGACAGTATGCCATTACGGCTTCACAGGGTCCATTTTCTTCATGCTCCTGGGTTCGTGGAGAATATCCTGAAAATATTCTACCCTCTGCTGAAAGAGAAACTCGTTCAAAAAGTGAGATTAATTTTGAGAATTACTGTTTTGTTTGATTAGAAGGATACGTATCTTATCTTTTGGCAATTGCAGTTTCGTGTACACACTGGCGGTGGAGAGGAGCTGCATCCTTACATGGACAAGGATATATTGCCTAACGAATGGGGCGGCAAAGCTGGAACTCTAGAAGAATTAAACGGTTCGACAGATTTTATTAAATTAATATATACTGACTGCTGTTTCAGTCATACTTGGAATTGTTCAGACTCGAGAATTAAATGTTATTTTTATTGGTTGTTAATTTTGCAGATTCATGGAGTAAGAAGATAAAGAAGAACAGGGATTGGTTCCTGCGCGAGGAGAAGCTCAGTCGAACAGACGAGAGTGCTCGATTGCCAGAATCCAAGTCGAGATTGATCACTGAATTCGACGGTATACAAGGTTCCTTCAGGCAGCTGAACATCGATTAAACAAACAAATAGAATATCAATTTTTTCCCTCATGGTTCTTCCATGGTCCTTTTTAATCTTTCGTATCGCTATTTCAATGAAGAGAGACTAAAAGAATACAAAAGAACTAAAATTTGCTAAAAGTTTACATTTTTCTATGATTTCTATTCACCCTTGCGTAGGCAACTAGTTACACGGCGCAGACTTTTTGCTAAAAGTTTGCAGCATCAGCCGCAAGATGGCGCTGGACACTGTTTCTCGAATTTCAATCGGCGGGAATATTCAACTATGAAATTACCATATCAGAGACTCCGCAGCTATTAATTGACTATTAAGACTGCTGATTAACCGAAGCTTATGTCGAATGAAACAAAGCACGAGATCTCGAGGAGTCGCGCGATTCGTGTCAAACGCGGGTGCGACCCGTATCGAACATTGTTGCATCGTCGTTGCGAGGCTTCACGAAGCAGATCTGAACTCTGCCGGGCGAGAGGAAGCCAATGTAATTCGCAGCAAACGTTGAACGAGATAGAAAAACATCGCAAAGACTCTAAACGACAAACGATAGTCCACGCAACAAATACGAAACGTCGGAGCGAGATAGTAGTTAAAATTAGCCATTGCTTACCTAGCATTTACGCATATCTAAAATTGACAAAACAATATTATTAGATCAGTCTTTCCAATTTTTTACAATTTACCGATATCAAGCCCAATTATTACGGAAATGTTTCTTAAATTGAACGAGCCAACCCTCGATCGAGGGATCGAGCAGGGAAATCTCGAAAAATTCAGAAGCTGGTTAATCGCAGTAAACGGCTCAGTTAGCAATTGCAACTCACGACCACCTCCAGACACTTAAGAGGCTTGTTCGGCGTGTCTGTCCTCTTTCGTGGCCGTTTAACCGACTTGATAAGCTAATGGTGGTCCGAGTCCGGCCATGGAACAACAGCATTGCCCGGAATCCCTTTCGACTGGCCGTGGCATAAGCGATTTCGCGATTCTTGTTGCCGTTGATTCTTGTACAAGCTGGAAACAGCCGTGCGCGCGTCCGTTCCCATCTGTTCAGTCATACAACAATATTTGATCGGCCGCCTACGCGTCCATACCTGCTGGAAAACAAGCGTTATCAATTATCATGCGAAGGTGCAGACAAGAAAATACGACGCGCCGTATTTTCCTCTTTTCATTAGTGGAGCGACTTCGTGCGAGCGAGGAGACCGATTGCGCTGCCTGCAACAATCGGTAAGCCATTCTTCCTCTTTTTGTTTGACTAATCAGAAATGCAGAAAACACATTTGTGTCAGAAATGCAGAAAACACATTTTTGTCAGAAATGCAGAAAACACATTTTAGTCAGAAATGCAGAAAACACATTTTCGTCAGAAATGCAGAAAACACATTTTTGTCAGAAATGCAGAAAACGCATTTTCGTCAGAAATGCAGAAAACACGTTTTTATCAGAAACGCTGAAAATTCACAGTCTAGGCATTAGCGAGAATTTAGGAATTTATTGTTAATCGTGGTGGATGTAAAGAATATATGGTAGGGCAATGGGTTAATCGAGCGACTCGAATCTTCCAGTTTGATCAGTCCGAGTTGATCAAGTTGCTCTCTTTTCATTCGTTGATAGCTTAAATACCTCTTTGTTGCTCGAGATTCTATGAAAGCCCGAGGAACTCGAGAAATTAGAGCAATTGCATTAATTGGTAGCCTGTATTTTCCTTTGCAGTCCGAGTCGCAGAGAGATAATCTTGAAGCGTTTCAACTGAACGAACTTGACAAAATTCAATGCCAGTCCTGGAATTAATAAGACATTGATTACCCACTTGAACGAGTCTGCCGGATTAAAAACGGGATTAGTAACTTCATAAAATAACAGAAAAATTAATTCATAAATCTGTAGGTCTAATTTCGTTAACTATTAAAATGGGAGACACGACACTCAAAGTGTTGAACTTGAAACGAGTTTAATTTTCTGATATAATAGAATGTTAGCATTCAATTGTGCGCTCAAATACATGCGCATAACTTCGATAAGAAACTTCGCCGAACGTATCCGCGCTACGCAGAGAGTGCGTCGCAGTTTCGGTACAGAGGAAATCTCCCGCAATACAAACAAGGTCGATAAAATTGCCGCACGAGTTTCTCGAGCTCGGTAAGCTCGCCTAAGCTTTGGAATCAGTCGCCGGGTACGTACATAACATATAAACAAACGATCTTTGCCGGGTGTTCCTCCGAGGCCTCGAATTACATAAGCATTATGCCAATTACACTGGTGTGTGCGTTCTTAACGTCTCAGAGTCGAATTAATAATTGATTAAACACTATTGGTCGAAGGGATTGCGTAATGATGGTTTCGATTCGTTCGGCTCTGAATTCGGCTCGTGATCGTTTCTCGTCTTTCCTTCGTTTTTCCTCTTCTCTTCAGGCTCTTATCAAAGGAACAGTTTGTCAAAGATTATGGTTTTCTAATCTTGGAAATCTCTATTTGACACGGTAGCCTGCAAAATAGTCTGCGAAGATACGAAATTTTGTAAACATCCTTGTCAGAAGTATATTCTTTTTTGGGATTGTTGAATAAAAGAAGATGTTGGAGCTCCTCCTTTATTAATAGCCCCTCCGGCAGGCAAAGTGTTAAAATGCTGGAATTTTAAACAGTTAAACGAACGATCGCGGGGCAATCAATTAGTCCGAGAGAATTCGTCGGTCTGCTAGCTATAAGACAGCCCTCCTGCCGCACTGTACAGTACGATGAGCAGGGTGGATTGATTTTTCGCCCCCTGACGTCACGCGAGGCTAGCATGCGCGTGGTGGTTTGCACGTACAGCGTCGCGAAGCGTCCCGACGCCTTTTACTTCCCATCTGGTCCCTACAATTTTTCGTATAACAATCGGTCGGTATTCACCGAAGTTCAACGAAGCAGACGAAATCATAAGTCCACTAATCTGGCTGACAAAGCTTGTCATCACCCCCAGAGCTTTCTACATGTATCAACCCCTTAAGGAGGTAGCCTAGTTGTTGGTAACTTTCGCATAGCAGTCTTCAAGTTTAACACGTTGAGTGCCTAGCCGTAAAAATTCATTTACAAATCTAAAGAACGATCTTGGAAGATTGGTCAGAGACGATGGGGTGTCTAGAGGTCGACCCTGAAGGGTTAATCGAAACCCCCGACCACAGGCTGATAGTAAAGAAATTTCATAGCCGGGTAAATTCAGCGGGACTCCGTCGGACCCATTCAATAAAACAGTTTCATCCGAAAAAGCGGGGCAATAAATTCCGCGTTTAAGTCAGCGGGGAACGTCTTGGACGGGAGTCCACTGCAGACCGGAGAGAGAGAGAGAGAGAGAGAGGAAGAGTCGAGTGGGTGGTGATAGACGAGTGTTTGTGGCTCCGTGCCACAGGACGCGGGGTCAGCGACGAGTTCATTCAGTGTCGCTTCTTCGATGTTCGCGAGCTCTTCGAACCGCACCCCCTTCCCGAACAATCCGCTCCTCCATCCACGTGACCGTCGGAGGGCGGAGTCTCGACGATGGTGATCATCGACGAGCCATCCCCGTGGTCATCGACTAGCTCTATACCTCTAGAACTCCCCTAGTCTGGTCGTCGGGGAAACGAAGACGCTAAGCAATACCCCACCATCGTCCGCCGTCTAGATCGCGAGCTATAGCCCCAGTTCTCGATGCTAGCTGCATTCGTTAGCAGTCTTCTGCCACCCTTTCGTTAGCAGACGACTGTTCGTCAGTGGTGAGTGGGGGGAAGTGGCCCCCTCTCGCGGTCCTAGGACATCAGGCGCGTCCAAGAGCGTAGCAGAGAGCCGGAGCTTTGGCAAAGTGGGGGGCAGGTGGGGCATTTCGCTCGCGAATCGCCCCACCACGCTGCCCAGGCTCTGGCGATCGGGCCGGCTCGCTCGGTGGCCCATACTGGCATCGGCTTGGACGTGCCTGACCGCTTAGAGCGCACACATTTCACGTAATTGCATCAAGCTTCCTAATAGCCAGCTTGCGCGGATTTCACGATGATCTCTGACAAATACCACATTACTTCACTTTGGTTCCACTACGTGAGTATTGAGGGGAAGCATGCTAAAAGTTATTGCTGTACTCCTATTCCTAATACTGCTTTCATCGATGATCATTCAACGGACCTCTATCGTCGCATTCAAACACGCCGCTCCGGTTGCTAGCCTTTCAGGAGCCAGTCGCAGCTGTGAAGACTGCACGCTCGCTCGTCGAACCGGTTGCCCGCAGCGAGGGGCTCATCGATGTCTAAAAAATAAGGCTTAGGGAACGGGAGGTTTCTAGGAGAGTAACAACGTCAACACTTCACCAGCTGTTCCGATCGAATTCGCCAGGCGACGTGTAACAGGAAAATCGAAGAGACGTTTCCTGAGAAGCTTACACCTGCAACGAACGAAGAAGATCAAGTTTCAGACACTAAAGCCCAAGATGGATGAACTGGAAACGTCTTACCAAGGACAAACAGAGTATAAAGGGTGAAAATAGCAGTCTGAAGGTAGTCGAGCAAGCGACAGCAGGCTGGTGAGTTTATCCTGAAGAGCCTACGCCTGGAATAAAACGAAGAAAATCCGGTCGCAGACCGCAAGATCAGGAACTAGGGAACTAGAAACGTCTCACCAAGGCGAAACAGAGTAATCGGAGGAGAGAGCGGCGGTTTGAGGGTGGCGAGGCAGCGGCGGCGGGCTCGTCGAGCAACGTACTGGCTCGGTGGTGCGATCTAAATCCGCGATCGAGCCTCGTGGCCCGTGGTGGCGCGCCCCTCCCCACTTCTTCGATTCGCCAGGACGTCAGCTGGAACTTGCGTGGTGCGTCCTGGGTGTGCAGCGTGCCGCTGCAGCTTCTAGTCCATTGTCGCGATCCGAGAGGCGACCTGGCTGAGCGAGAAAGAGAGTGAGCGAGCGAGTGAGATTCTCGGATACAGAGCGCAGAAAAGGAAAAAGAGTACGTCCGCTCGACGTTGGACCCCTAAACGCGCGCTGTCAAATTGACAGTGTTCGGTTGTGTCTCCCTCCGGACGACGACGACGACGGATCGTCGGGTGCGTGTGCCAGGAAACGTGTGATTCCGTTTCGAGCCAGTGGACGGCTCCGGTTGCGGATGTTCCGCGGCGTTTCGAGGCTGACGCGTGTCCCCGCGCCGCGACACCGGCCTCAGAGTTCTCTCAGCAGAGCTGAGACCGCGTCGGTCAAGTGAAAACGGTTCTGATTTCGTGAGCGGAGGCGCTGTGCGCTGTCAAATTTCGGGGAGCGAACAGCCTGCGACGAGCTGACAGTTTCATCCTCGGTGAGTCTCTGACGCACGATCGTTGACTCGCCCGCTTGAGCACTCTTTGCTGCTACTCGGTCGTTCTACGGCTACGTGATTGGTTCTACGTTGCGTCGATTAATTTGTTTTTGCGAATACGTTTCACCGATTGTAGACACCGTCCTCGCTAGAACGTCACGCCGAGCAAACTGCTCGCGGTTCGACGCTGTCTCGGTTCCTCCGACGCAGCTCCGACTCTGTCCCTCCGATCAGACTTATGTAAGCGTCCCTGGCGCAGTACTCTGTGCTGATTCTTTGTTGCACGTGGATTCTACGGGTTCCTCGTGCTCGTTATCCTACGATCGATGGGGCCTCGGTAGATTAATCGGGATACTAGAGATATTGTATGATGAACAGTTTCGAGAAACGGTACCTGGTGCGGCTGGCCTCGAACTTGCTGCGAACGCTGATGTCGACCTAGAACCTCCACACTGTATGTTTACAAATTCATTGTTGCGTCGAGTGGCCAACCTGCAGACTCAAAAATTCTATGAAATCGAAGTGGTACGTTGAATGGCATAAAGATTGAAAAGTTGAAAAATTCCTATAAGAATACTCTGTCATCCTTCTGAAATTTTGCTCCTCCCTTTTGCAGCTCCTCGAACTCGACATCTTCTGATCGGCCTAAATTAATCGCGGTTCTACCGGTTGCGTCCTTAATTATTCAGGGAATCGTTGGTGCAGAGTGGCCTTAAACTAGATGCAACCACTGGCGACCTAAACCCCCCCCCCCCCCCCACTGTTTATATATTCATCGTTTCAATCTTCTTCAGCTGACAATGAGTCTTTCGATCAATCCGAATTTAGCTGTATTAATTACTGTTTTAATGGCTACACCCTCGGTTATTCTGGGAATCATTGATCCTGAGTACAAGCGTCCTTAAACCCGATGTAACTGCCCTCAACTTGGACCCTCTGCTATTTACGAATTCATTATCATAATCCTTTTCAGTTGAATCTGTAGTTGGAACAATTCGAGTCCAGCTACGTTCTTCGCGATATGTACTACGAATCTTCAAGTACTACGATTCAAGTTTAGCTAAATTGATAATGACACTACAAGACTGCATCCTCAATCATTCGAGAAATGATGCTAGCGTCGCAAACCTGCCGCAACCGCTGGGTCCTCTACAATTTACAAATTCACCATTACAGATCTTCTCGTCTGAATCATCAGTTGAAACGATTCAAGTCCAGTTACATTGATTACCATACTATAGAGTGGATCCACAATCATTCGAGAAATGGTGCATAAACATGCTGCAACCACAATGGACCTGCACCATCTACGAATCCTCCGGTGTCTGAATCTCGTGTTGGAATCAAGATTTCCGTTCCCCGCGAAATTATCCAGCGTTCTCCAATTCCTCCGGCTAATTGTCTCTCGGGAAGAGCTCCTGGTTCGTCTAGACCTAGTACGCGTTTGTCACGAGATTCCCCCGGTTACGTGTTCTGGTGCAACAGCCAGCCAACCGAATCTCGATAGGGTCAGCACGTGCTGCGTCAACAGCTGATCAACGACGCCGACGTCTTCGTCGATTAATCCCTTGAACATTAATAGCAAAAGAATTAAATTTCACATTAACATTAGCTTTACTGAACGCTAAAAGTGACTATTTTACATTACTTTATAAAAATACCTTTACAATCTCAATGATGATAAATTCAAGTTAGAATCTTGTATGGTGGTGTTAAGGGGCTAGATCCCGCACTAGAATTCCCCTAGAATACCCTAGAAATCTGGGCGAAACATGGGTTACACGGTACCACTTTTCGCCCTTATACGAGAATATTTCTTGCTGGACAAGGCTCATTATCGAATTGCTCATTCGATAGAGGAAGGTTAAATGAAGGGGTCTCTGCCCCTCTGTTATATGAAATTATACATATATTTTGTAATATAAGTGTTAGAAGTAAGCCAAAATTGATGATTGTTCAGCCATGTAATCCAAGCCATTTTTATGCCATTGAATGAATTTTCTGGATGCTATCGTGGGCAGAGACCCCTTCATTTAACCTTCCTCTATCGAATGAGCCCTTGTCCAGCAAGAAATATGCTCGTATAAGGGCGAAAAGTGGTACCGCGTAACCCATGTTTCGGCCAGATTTCTAGGGTATTCTAGGGGAATTCTAGTGCGTGATCTAGCTCCTTAAGGACAGTTTTGGTAGCGAAGGGGTTAATGGAAGAAATTAAGCGTCACGGATGGTTTCCGATGGAAAAGCGACGCCGTAGGTCGACCAGTTATTTGACGAGAACCTGGTGACTCGTGTTTCACGCTCGCCGAGCGACCGTAATCGCGAGATTTCGCGATTAGCTGCTGAAAGAGGTCGTCAATAGAGCCACCGTTTACTTAATTAATGCGGCCGACGAGGAACGGCTCGTTGACCCCGCCGATTCTTGGACTTGGATCGCCCTTCGGATGGAATTGATTCGCCAGCGGGGGTACGGCCCGCTCTACCACAAAGCTCTTCTACAGACGCTAACCTCCTTTCCTATTTCTTTTTTTTTCTTCGCTCTGTTCTTCTCGCCTGACCTGACCGCCGCTTGTTCTGCAATGCGTCAGACGACGACAGCACGCAACGCGAAATCGTTGACAGGAAACCACACGCGCCTAACGTCCCACTTTTTCCCCGTCGAACACGAAGTCCGCATCTCTGGATAATTATTGTGCATTAATTAGCCGCGATTCTTTTGCTGAACGATCGTGGATTAATCTGGTCCGCGAGTAGACTTCAGATTCTGCGCGAATTGTAATTTTTAAAGGCTAATTAAGCTGCTGGTTTTTATGCAAAATAAAAATTCTGTACTGTTGTGGCAAGAAACTACTTCGGAATTTCTTCGAAAATAATATACAGGGTGTTCATTTGAAAACTTTCCAGCCGAATATCTCGAAAAATATGAAAGATATTAAAAAAGTGTAAAACACGTGTCCAAGGATTTCGAGAGGGAAAGGGGGGAATAAAAAAATTGCGCGGATAAAAAAAAGTATCCTACGAAAATTATTGGTCTTTTTACGTACAATAAGATCCCATAATAAAAAATATAGGTTTCCATTTGAAAAAACAAAGTTGACCTTCAAATGACCTTGAAAACGCCACCCACATAAAAAACTTATACTGCCCCCCCCCCCCTTTCCCCCTCGAAATCCTTGGACACGTGTTTTACACTTTTTTAATATCTTTCATATTTTTCGAGATATTCGGCTGGAAGTTTTCAAATGAACACCCTGTATATAGCTACCCTTGAATTCTCGTAATCTACAGTCTAAGGATAACTTGTATGTAATTGTAACAAAGGCAATTGCACCTTGCGTTTTACTATCTTTACGAATCTTGTGGTAGCTATAAGTACGTCCAGATCTACAGTCTGCATCCGAGTGTCGGGGGATTGGCGATTCCAGAGATTAGACTCTGCCAAATCCTTTTAAAGTCCTTCCAGAATTGAATCAGCATTCCTCGAGCGAAGTCGCCGGTATTTTCCGAAATTAAAACGTCCAAAAGCTGAAATAAGAAAATTGTTAGTCCGGCGAGATCCCTTTAGAATCTCTTCAGAATCGAATTTACCGAGTAATCCCATCAGCATCTTCGAAAGTTAACGCGACAAGTGGATTAGCTGAAATCGGAGAACTATTAGTTCAGTTTCTCCTGATGAATATCGTGATTCGGTTTGTCAGTAGATTAGACAGCGTGTACTGTTCGAGCTAAAGTTTGCAGCCGAGTAAGTTGCGAAGTGGTCGTCAACAAGTAGGAAATAAATCGGACAACGTTATGGAATCCTTGGTGTCGTCTGCAACAGCGGATCAAGGACGTTCAAATGTTGAGTCCTCTCGATCTCTGGCCGCATCTCGTGCCCTGAAAAACGGACTCGATACAAAAGAAGCAGCAGCCACAACGGCAAAGATAAATTCCCGCGGCGATACAAAATATTGATCCCCACCGTGGTCTCTTTCTCGTGTCAAAAGGGACACTCGAGCGAGTGGCTCGTTTATTTCCCTCGTAACTTGCATTCTACGCGCGTTTATTCAGCGGAACCCAATTAACGTGGGTCCGTGCCCATTCAGATCGTTAATATGACTTAATTTTCCTTTGCCGCGAGTCCTGGCGCACTCGCGCGCCAGTTACATTTCACCCGACAATTATTTTATTTAATAAACTGGTTCACCGGTACACGGTGGCCTTTGACGAAAGACCACGGAAAAATTGACGGAACACGCGACGCGTCGTATTAAGGTATATTTATACCGAAAAAAACACGGTGGGACCCCGGATCCGGGAAAAGTTTGGTTACCCTGGTTTTGTATCTAGCACTTATATCAGTCCGGGCGGTCCCCGTATAAGTGCTAGATACAAAACCAGGGTAACCAAACTTTTCCCGTATCCGGGGTCCCACCGTGTTTTTTTCGGTATAAATATACCTTTAATCGGAGAAAACGCATTGAAACGTCGAGCTGTTGTTGCTAGTTCAACGAACACGTTGAAGAACAAAGGGAAATATTGGACGCCTCTTGCATAATCCAATGCACTGTCGGAACATCGCACGAGGGAACTTGTTCTCGTCTAAATAATAAACCGGCAACTTGCCAAACGGCCAACCACAGTGGTTTTCTACCCTTTACCTCGTTCCTCTCACGCTAAAAATCTAAAATGGCGCACACAACAGCCAAGAATCTTCAAAACGCATTTTTCTCTCGATTCCTGGCTGCAGTGTCGAACCAGAGTCCATTAATGGTTACTATAGCGTACTTTCCGCACTGAGATTAGGCAGTTTTCGAGCGGCGACCCAGTTCGCGGAGTTTCATTCAAGCGGTACGCGTAATAACTCGAAGTGTACTCACGGTGAATGAATCGCGGGCGGGAATTAATGCTTATTGTCCTAGAAACTGCGATTCAATTTGCATTTCGGATGGTAAACGCGAAAGAAACGGGACGGAACCATCGATCGGAGACGGTTCGACCTCGACGGAGCGTGGAACTCGAGGATTTCGACGGAAAGTGGGCCGTCCCTGCAAAATAGGTGGAATTAATTCAAAAATTTTCATGTCGTGAAATAGATTTAAACTAGGACTTGTCCAGGTTTTTGCAATTCAGGCATACTGTGTGTGCGTTGACGATTCCTCGAACGTATTCTCGGCGGGACACGAGCCCGAATGTGCTCGGGAATATTCGTCGTTTCCAGGCGGAACGGAGGACCGAGCGTGTTTGTTTAAGTTCCTCGGCGGCGGTTCGAAGATGTATGCTGCCGTTTCTGTGCGACCATTTCTGGGTCACGCTCGCCATTGATGCCGGCCGCTTAACGATCGCGCGATAAGTTCAAGCGCACCGTCATCGGGCATCTATTTTCCTGAATCGTTGATCGCCAGTAATTCACCGTAACAGCCCCCTTGCACCACGTAACCGTGAAATGCACGGAATCAATAAGACCTTGCCAGAAGTTAACGACAACTTCCGAGGAGTTGCGACGCGTGACGTGCGACTAATGGACGACACATAAATAATTATTGCTCCGTTTTGTCGGATCGACGAACGAACGACTTGTTATTCCTCGGTCGGTACTCGGCCCGCAAATTGCCGGCAGTGTCTCTCTTCGTCATCGTCGACTCAACAATCTTCGCTAGACCTTTGAAAACATAGAAACAATAAGAATTTATTAGTACCGTGTTTAATAATTGAGAACTGGTGTCATTTAAAATAGCACTGTTAATAATCCAGATGTTGCTTCAGTAGGAAGTTTTGTAGTTTATATAAAATCGAAGAGTAAGGTAAAAATCCCGGCGGAGGCTTGAATTATTTTACACCGGCAGTTCTATGCTTCACACTCCACCCGCCGCAGTCTTATCGCTCCTAAACGAGAGATTCGATCATAAGAAACTAGTTCAGCCAACTATTTTCTCCTTCCCCGGTTCCGTGGACGTAAAACGGTAGACATCTATATAGTTAGAGAGGAGGTAGACTTGCTGAAATAGAAATGCAGACGCTTATTGGATTCATGTAGATTTAAGTGGCGTGAATGGATTGATTGTAGAAGTCTAGATACTCCGAAGTAAAGCAATAATTTAAAATTGGCTAGAGTACGGCTTCCACGAACTTACAAGGCTGCGACTAGGATTGTCAAATATATCTATCATCTTGCTTATAGTCGAATAAACCTCTCTATGACGCGCGTAAATTCCTAAATGATACGTATCGTAAAGTTAAATATGGAGGAAAATTATATGTACAGTTGCAACTTGATGAATTAGATGTATGATTCCGATGTCGATAATACGTTCGACCTGAAAAGGATAAAAAATGGACTGTAAGCATTTCTGTGTCCAAAAATGGACTGCAAGCATTTCTGTGTCCAAAAGTGGACGAGTCTCACGAAATGACGTTAAAGGGTGCCGGAAGGTGGAAGTTTGGCAAGCGAGATGGCCGAGAGATTATTTCGATGATCGCCCGGCCACCCAGCAATCGATTCCGCGAAGATGTGGCCGCGCTGATTGATAGGGGCGGGTTCTTGCCGTTGGAATGGTTTCATTCACAGACCAGTTCGGAGAAGGCAGGCGCTCTGTATCGAGCGGCTGGACTTCGATTTTCTTGTCGCGACATCCACCGCGACTGTTCTGCATAGGCACGTATAGACGATGACGCTGTCACAGGGCACTATCGACGCGTCTCCTCGCAGTTTTCGCAGTAATAATACGGTACAGAGATAACGATAACGATAACGTCACGCGACCGACTCCGACTGTCCACGTGGCCGTCCACCCACGGGGATGATAGTTAAAACCGCGGGTGTGGCTCTTATCAGCTGCTAAATGAAAAGTCGGTACAATTAGAGAATTGAAACTGAACAGAGTACTGCAATCGGACGGCTTCGTGGATCCTCTTTTCTAGTAGATTACAGATCTTTATGCAAAATTCTGAGAACAATCCCGTGTCCCGTCCAAGAACTGGTGTGGTCCGAGGTTTCCGTAAGGAACGCACGTGTCATCTAAAAGCGTCGCTCGCTGTCCCGTTGCTCGATGTCTTCGCGTTGGTTCAGGGTTAAGGTGATATCGAGGTTGAGACTGAAATTACGAAGGTTCGATACTAAATATAGAGGAGACGCTTACGGGGTCAAATCAATAATCATCCTGCGTGCATGTATATGTATATGCACGGTGCCCGAACGTCTGAACGGTGCACAGGAGTTTGAAATACTCACGCCTACGCGAATCACCGTGAATGATCCCGTCTGAGACAGTACCCTCCGCCCTACCATCGAACCCTGACGTACTTCGAATTCCACCTGGCTGTCTTCATTAACTCCCCGACGCTCGACCTTCCTTTTTCCGGAGGATCGTTCTTCTGCCACCCTTAGGCTAATGTGGCAAGTTATACATTTTGTTGCGGTATTATAAAACTGTAACACAAAATATTTCTTCTTAAAGTAATACAATTTAAGGACATTGCAAATTTACATTTTATCTCCCACACTAATTGGATGCCGGTAATGTCAATTCCTGTTTATTAACAATTAAAAAGTTTGATGTACTTCGTCATACTGTGCCTCGCAATAATACAAACTTTGGTTTTTCAAAATTTCTATTTGTCAGTACAATCCAATTGTAGTTTATGCCTAATTCATTTTTTAAATTTTGGATGAAGTCCAAAAGTTAGATTCTGGTAATGAAGGTTATGTTATCTTTTGTTGATTTTATTCTTCCTCTTCGCCATCCTCTTCTTCTCCTGATTCAGATTCTTCTTCGGCTATCTGTAACCATCTACGAATTTTTTCATTTGGTGCAGGAAAAGCAGTTTTCCTTTGACAGATAATGGCCTTCCTTATGCCACTTTAAAATTACTTCTACCGATATTACATCAGTTTTGTAAAATAGTAAAACAATTTTTTGGAAGACTTTCATGAAGTTCATATTTTCATAACAGAATTCCTGAATTTTGAGAAGAAGTGCTAGCTCAGATCTGGCAGTGACTGTGAAAGCATCAAACAATGGAGTATATACTTTTAAATGTTTCAGTGCTTGATCAGCTACCAGTTCTTCCTTTTTGTTCCATTCGGTTTGACCCATTACAACAGCCCAAATCAGACCAATCACTTCATGTACAGGAATGCCATTTCTTTGCGCCATTTCTTTGAGATCAATTATGATATCTTTCATAGGGCGATTATCGGCTAAATCGTCCAATAGAAGTTGTTGTAAATCTCGTTTTGCTTCCTGACTTGCTTGAGCTTTATGTAATTTTACAATACCTGCGGGACCAACAGTTTCAAATACATATCGAAAAGCACTCTTCAAATACTTTTGTGTTTCGTAATTATTGATAAGGGTCACAGGAACATAAACAAACATTCAATCACATTGTACGCTTATCTGTATCCAGAAATATTATTAGTAGTTTGACTACCTATTAGAATACGGTTTTGTAATATTCTAGCACCTGTAAATTTCTATTTGTACCGCGGAAAACCAATAACCAAAGAGTTGACATGCAAAAACACGTAATAGATGGAAATTAAATTGATCAGACAGTGCCATTGTAATCATGCGACACCAGAAACATAATCGATACCCCACGATACGTCGATAAGAACAGGTAACCGATAGACAATACACCTGAGATACACCCCACGATGCGCCGATAAGAACAGATATGCGGGGCCCGATGAGCCACTGTAACTAAGAAAATAAGATCAGTCTACCATTGTCTTTAGCCACGAGCACTTATTAATCCGTATAAGAGACATAAGTTTTGTTTTACTCACTTCGCGCCGAAGTACGAGTGTGAACATCTTATACAGGGTGTTCATTTGAAAACATTCCAGCCGAATATCTCGAAAAATATGAAAGATATTAAAAAAGTGTAAAACACGTGTCCAAGGATTTCGAGGGGGAAAGGGGGGGGGGCAGCATTAGTTTTTTATTTGGGTGGCGTTTTCAAGGTCATTTGAAGGTCAACTTTGTTTTTTCAAATGGAAATCTATATTTTTTATTATCGGTATCTTATTGTACGTAAAAAGACCAATAATTTTCGTACAATAAGTACAATAAGATCCGATAATAAAAAATATAGGTTTCCATTTGAAAAAAACAAAGTTGACCTTCAAATGACCTTGAAAACGCCACCCAAATAAAAAACTGATACTGCCCCCCCTTTCCCCCTCGAAATCCTTGGACACGTGTTTTACACTTTTTTAATATCTTTCATATTTGTCGAGATATTCGGCTGGAAAGTTTTCAAATGAACACCCTGTATATATAATTATATACTCGCATACTACCATTGTACAGAAGCTCGTTAAAATCGGAGTCGGAAAAAGTTGAGGTCCTTCCCTTCTAAGGAATACCCCTAAGAGATCCGTCAAAATTGTTTGGTCTAATTGGAAGTTCAATTGTGAAGTTTACATCGCATCACGCAACCTTCTAACACTTGCACCTTCCTTGCGTCAAGTGGTTGAAAGCAAGTCTCCTTTCATTCCCAAGACGGAAAATCTAGAAGCAGTCTATATCTTAACGAATCGATCAAGCTCTGGAACCTCAACCCCTAAAGAATCCATCAAAGTGCCGTACCCATTATTTCGCCGCTTGTCTCCTAAACTGTAGACCACAGCAAAGTGTCCTACAGCTTGGTGTTACAGCATTCCCGCAGCGTCACCGGTAAATCCTGGAATAGCAAGACCGTAGAGACGATTTGGTCAGATCCTGTATAGAGATTAGCGAGAACTTACTCCGAACGGAAGAGTATAGTTGTCACCGGGCAGGTTCGGCGCGTGTGTTATACAATTTCCCCGGTGGTAATCGCTCACGCGATTCACACCGGTCGCTTTGAGCGCGTGCTCACGTGAGAACTGGTACTCCTTTCCGGTTAAGCGTCTGTGCTCTTTCTTTTTTCCTCTGTTTTTTTTTTGCCAGGCTTAGCTTAGCCGCACGATAATCCGCAACGATTAAGTCGTTCCGTGAATTCGTAGCCAAGGGCATCCACATCGCGTGCCCGCATCCATTTTACTGGGATTTCGGTCAGTTCCAGGATCGTAGAGCAGAACGGTAGCGGGACCCGTGTCTGATCCTCGGCAAGGATCGGATGTGGTGGACGTACACAGCCGAGGGAAGGACAGCGGTTCCACCGACGGCGGAGGTAGTTGAACGTTTCACAGACGAGCTGGCACCTGGACGGCCGCGTTGGATGATCAGGGGTGATCGTCGGTGATGGACAATGAACAACCGCATCAGGAGCTGGTCAAGTGCGTGGTCGTCGGTGACACAGCGGTCGGCAAGACCAGACTGATCTGCGCCAGGGCCTGCAACAAGCAGGTGTCCCTGTCGCAACTGTTGACGACCCACGTACCCACCGTATGGGCCATCGACCAGTACAGGATCTACAAGGACGTGAGTCTCGACGCGCGCTCGCGAGCCTGTGAAAATCGAAAGATTAAAAATCTATTTAATCTGCCAATGTTCCTCTTTGAGAAAAATTGAAAAGGCGAACCTTGTATTATTCCGCAGGTGCTAGAGCGGTCTTGGGAGGTGGTGGACAATGTGAACGTCTCGCTGCGACTGTGGGACACGTTCGGAGACCACGAGAAAGACCGTCGTTTCGCGTACGGCAGGTAAAACCGTAGATCTTCTGCAATCATGATATCAAGTTTACAATATTTGCCTCGTTATACAGATCCGACGTGGTGCTGCTATGCTTCTCGATCACAAACCCTGTGTCCTTGCGGAACTGCAAGGCCATGTGGTACCCGGAGATCCGCAGGTTCTGCCCTCAGACGCCGGTGTTGTTGGTGGGGTGCAAGAACGACCTGCGGTACATGTACCGAGATGAGACTTATCTGAGCTACTTCCGGGACCGCAGTCCTTTCGTCAGGTAAATATCATGATTACATGCCAACATGCTGATACCTCGGTTCCCGACATCGACGGTCTCTTACGTAAAGTCGAGTCCCGTTTAGGTGACGACGCTGGAATGGGATTAAGCCTTGACATATGTAGCATGGCTCCCCGGGGAATCTTCTCAAAGTTCATCGTGACTTTCAGTTTGTTCCCCGTCTCCTGGGAACGTTCTAGATCTGTTCCCGATTTTAAATTTGATACAGAGCGACGAGGAAGAGCGACCTGGTGATGCCTGATCAGGCTAGAGCCGTCGCCAGGGAACTGGGCGTTTGCTATTACGAGACCAGCGTGTTCACGTACTATGGCGTGAACGAGGTCTTCGAGAACTCGATACGCGCCGCGCTTATCGCGCGCAGGCAGCAGCGGTTCTGGATGACGAACCTGAAGAGGGTGCAGAGGCCTCTGCTTCAGGTGAGACCACTGCATCGAGACCGCTGTTAGACTTCTTTAACACTCGGACTACATTTTTAAAATGATGCTTATTTTGTTGAATCTATGAACTATATTTAGTTGTTTTTGGCAGGCCCCATTTTGCCCGCCGAAACCAGCGCCCCCAGAAGTCTGTCTAGCGGCTAGCACGTACGAGGAGAACATGAAGGCATTGTGGACGAAGCCGGTTCACACGGACGTGACCTTGATCGCCGGAAACTGCACGTTCTCGGCCCACAGGTGTCTCCTTGCCGCTGCATCCCCTGCGTTCCATCGGTTGTTCACGATGGAACTCGTCCATGAACAGACCCCTAGAAGCTCCAGCGAATCCAGCATGGTACGTCTTCTAATATTTTTCTCATACATAGTGGAAGAAGATATTCATGGTAGATTTTCTATGTTCTTCTTAAGGTGAGCACGTTCGGCGAGGCAACTGTTGGCGACTTCAACGACGACACCGAGTGTTTGATTCGCATCGACCAGTCAAAACCCGCGAAGTGAGTGTCTACTCGTGCAAATAGGTCTGTAAGTTTTAATAGACTACCAATTCAACTTCTGAACCCTGTGGCAGGATCTGGGAGCAGCTTAAACGGCGTTCGAGCTTCCAAGTGCTGCCCACGATGGACAACCAGAGGAAGTCTGCCGGAGCGACGAGGGAATTGAACCATCCTGCCTTCCAGAATATCCGTGTGTGCCTGGTGAGGCCCCAGTATTATCTGTAAAACAATGCAACCGGTTACCATTGCATCCTTGACTCTCAATAAATTGGATTGTAGACTGAAAGCACGAACGGAATCCAACAACCAACCACAGTGGTGACGCTGTCGAAGCTAATCTCGCCGCAGGCTATGCAACAGTGCTTGCAGTTCATTTACACGGGCAGCTTGGATAAACGGTATCACGATCTGCAAGTACGTTGCACCGGTAGCATTCTCTAAGGGTTGGGCCAAACCACTGTCAGCAGACCCTGCGCCTGGCATAGCAAACATTCTCTGCACCGGAGTCTCTCAATTGCCTCCTATGACAGTGCTTCACATTTTTTAATAATTTTGAATAATTCTTCATGGATCGCTTTTCGAATCTCAATAATCGTGAATGAAAAATATTAGAACACGTCGTGTTGACTTTTCGCCTATATCAGGTGCAGGGTATGTTCAACCGCGACCGAGGAAAGTATTACTTGGCCGGGAAGATAGCAGGGGTGTACAGATATCTCACCCTCCCTAGATGTTCGTTGCTTAACTGATGTCTTTAAGACCTAACGCCATCACGGTACATGGCAATTAACGCGGCTCTATTCTTTCAGACAGCTCCTATCGGGCTTCTACTGGTTAGTACAATGTGAAATACGTTCGCTGAATATACCGGCACACCCACGCACACGCACGTAGTAGTGTCTCGCATAGTTGTCAGGGTGTCGATTCCAGAAAATACGTGTTAGGTCATCACCATAGTTGTCGTCGTCCCGGCATGTTCTACTTTTGTACCCACGTTTCTGAGAAAGGTGATAAGACCGTCTGGCGATCACGGATGCATGGGAAACGCTTCCAGTCCCTTACATTTGATGGTTAACGATCCACCTGGGTGTCTCAACTTTAGAAAGGATCTCCATACCCCCATACCCCATGATAGTTTCACGGTGCAACAGTGCGTTGATTCATTGCAGGGTTTTTTTTATCGCAGGAGATCAGACAAGCCGCAGAGTTCCTAGAGCTGCCCCAGTTGTTGATGGTCCTAGGGACATTGCAGTCAAGAGAGTTCAATAATGAACTGAATAACAGGTACAAGCAAGTGGTGAGGCAACGGCTAGAGGACATCTGTCTGGAACAAGGTAGGCTCGCAATGTTACCTATAGCACTGTACTTAAGATGGTATCCTGGTTGTCTCGCTGATCTCGAAACGTTACTGTCCTAGGACTGTTCGCTGACGTGGTGTTCGACTTGGACGATGGAAGCGTGCCAGCTCACAAAGCGATTCTCACTGCCCGCTGCGACGTAATGAAAGCCATGTTCTCCGGCGATTTCCGTGAAAGTAGCGCGAAAGTAGTGAGTATTCCTTCTTGGTATATCCATCAAGTTCTACCAGAAACAATATTAATCCAATCTACGTCTTCAAACACAGATAGTGTTTCCTGGAGTACGCGAGTACACATTCCACAAACTACTCTGCTACCTCTACACCGACGAGGTGCCAGCAATTTCTTCCGGCAGGTGTCTGAACCTTTTAGAACTGGCCAATCGGCTATGTCTGCGACGACTGGTGAATCTGGTCGAGAGCAGGGTGATCGAGGATCTGGAGAGGCTGTCCCAGAACGAGGGAAACGAGGCGGTGGAGAACTGCCTGAGGCTGCTGGAGCCCTGCAAGGTTAGCTCTTCTATCCTGATCCGAAGAGAATTTATCTAGATCGAGCAATCTACTGTTTCTCTGATTACAGTTGCACAACGCTGACCAGTTGGCCGACTGGTGTATGAACCACTTGTGCGTCAACTACAACAAGCTCTGCAAGATGTCCCCCAGGAGCGTCCGCCTTCTTCATCCGGAGAACCAAGAGTACCTGAACGAGCATCGATGGCCTCCAGTATGGTAGGAAAATTCATCCGCTTGTAACCACTGTAAAATCATACAACGTCGACCATACAGAAGCAATCTGACAATCGATCATCGTCTCTGAAGCGTTAAGATTTTCTTAATGACCCAATATGTCCCGTGTATCAGGTACCTGAAGGACTACGACTACTATCAAAAGTGCTTGGCGGAGCGGGATCGCGAGAGCAAGCCCACCCTGAAGAGGAACCGCAACCAGTCCGGCTGCCTATGCTTCTCGAGCTCCAGCAAAACAAGAAGAGAGAGCACCGGAAACGGCGGCACATCGTCCACAGCATCGAACGACCCTCAAGCAGAGCGTCCTCTCTTCGACTCGTCGATCGAATCCGGCGACCAGGTTGTATGACAACAGCCTCGCGGCATAAGCCGCTCCGTCAGATTCATTCTGATCCTACCCGTGCTCATGGTCTTCATATGCACCATTTTTACTATTTTGATACTGCTACAGATTTATACTTAAGGGACATTTAACGCAAAAAAAAGAAGAAGAAACACCGACGAAACGATCTATGCACACGATAACCCCCGATAAATCAGGAGGTCGCCCGACCCTGGGACCCCGGGGCCAGCGTTGCCAGGAAAAGTCTTTGACAGTTCCCTCTCCATCATCAGATTTTCCTCTAGCGATTTTCTGCGCGAGGAGAATATGTGACAGTAGTTGGCTAGCAGGTACTAGCAGCGGTAATGGGAATATGTATTTTGACGTCACGTATCCCCTCGTGCACAGAGTCGCTGGAGGAGAATCGAGCCACGTTTAGTGGTAGGGGGGGAAGCATTTTGAGGGGAATACACATTGTCTGGGAACGCTGCCCGAGGCTCTCTCCTCCTCTATCAAATATTTGTCGCACGTGACCGGATATCCTTTAGCTGGCGCGCACGGTTCTTTACCTCGGAGAAGTCGGGCGGTAGATTTTCTACGAGTCAAAGACGCGACGACTTGTTCCTTGGGAACTGGTGTATTTTTTCTATTGTGAGCATCCTACGCGCAGTCTCGCTGGGACGATGATGCAAGGACGGCGCTATTGTCTTTCGACGGGACTTCACACACGGGCGTCCATCGTTTTTTTAAAACGACAAAAAAAAGCAAGCTGGTGCCTTTTGTTGACGACAAGTCTTTGCCACTAAAACGAGACCCCATTACAAAGGTGCACCGTTCGCCACCTGAAAGGAAAAGAAAAAATGAGGTATCACTTGTTTGATCGGTTGAGTCGTTCGGACGCGGAGTCCTCGGAGTGACTTGCAATTCGTCGACTCGAATCGTACCGGACAAAATTTTTATACTTTCGATGCTGGTCCTCCTCGAGGCTTCTTCTCTGGTCTGGTTTCTCGCGGTCGATAATGCTGGGGACTTTGAATATGCGCGCAGTCGTCCATTCAGAGAGGCTTTTAACATTTCCAGTCCATCCTGACCTCAACCCCATGCACTACGATTTATTTTACAGTGATTAAACATTCCTTGTCGCGTTATTAATTTTATAGAAGAAGAAGAAGAAGAACATTTATATCTGTTGTATACCTATCTATATGCTCTCCAATAACTATATATTGACAACAAACTAAATAGAATTTTATTTTGGTTTAAGGGAAATTAATACCATACATATCTAATAGATTCTGTTCGAAAGCTTCATCACGAGTATTGACTCGATGTTACAGTGCAACGGGGTTAAAATTGGTCGTTCGTGAGATTATCACCACAGCGTATGCAACCCGCCTAGCATGCCTGCACGACCGGTTGCCTGTTGCACGGGTTGCCACCATAGGCGTGGGAACGGCAAGCTGCGTTGAATAATTGAATCGTCGCCTCACCTTTCCTGAAAGACGAAACAATTAAAATCTCGAGCATTATTGACTTGTTCAGCGGGTATACAATAGACGTTGCCACGGTTTTCGATTAATTTCACGGGGGAAATGCGCGAGGAACACGGCGAAAAAATGAATCTCGATTCGGGACGTCCGATTACCATCAGACGACGACGAACGATTCATCGTACTTTTATCGATGCGTATTAGACTGAAGAAAACGAGCAATAGTCTTTAGCCGGTAGTTGCGCGTAAACATTACGCCTGTAAACGATACCGGGTAAACGCGGTAACGTTTTGTTAGTCGTGTAAGGAAACATCAGACGTTGTAACGTTTTTATTGTCATTTGCACGGTATTCGATGTCGGGCCCTGCTTCAACCATTCTGTTCTCCCTACCACAACGAGCGAGGTTACCATTCCTTCGAGTGTCAGGAGACTTCTCGTATTTGTACCATTTTGTAACGATCTGCGGAATCATTATCGTCGATTACCTTTAAGTAGGGACGCAAGTGCAGTTTGATCGAGCGTGCAAATGAGATGCAGGAACATTAGAAAGCTCGTCTTCTTCGTATATCCTAATTTCTTCCACCGGGTAGTCGAGAGGCGTGTCAACAATTACGAAAAACTATTCCTCGTTTGTCTGAGAACTTACGGACCACGCAGTTTGAAAATACCGTGTCTTCGATCACGGAAACGCGTTCTATAGATGATAATCCTGTATCTCGTTTGCGAATGAAAGCGGAGGATGGTCTTGATTACTGCAACATATCGATCACGGTAAACGGTTACTGCTAGAATTACTGATTCTGGTAATAATAATTCTTTATCTAAATAGGTTACGAGCGAAATTAGCGCGGAGCTTTGTCTCCATGTAAAGGCGACTCCATACGTACCGTGTCGCACATTGTCCCGGCGAATTCTATTTTTTAAGTGCACAAAATTGGTACTCGCACCTCCGAAGAAACGTAACCTCGCGTCACAAAGGGCCAGTCGTGACGAACTTCTCGAAGGGACAGGGAAACGACCTATTAGCGATCGGTAATTAAACGGTGTTTGATCATTCGATACTGGTTAGTTCATTCCTTCGTCGCAGCTGCGCGCGCACGCGTGAGTTCGGTCAAGATGGCGTTCTTTCTCATTATTCGAACTTGAATTCGCGCGAGTGTCCGGTGGCACTCGAGTTCGGATCATTGATACATTCATCCTTGAGAAATGGAGGAGTGCCTGAAAATGAAAGTGAACGAAGGAGAAGAGAAATGTGTGTGCGTGCGTGTGTATGTGTGTGTGTGAATCACTTTTAACGCGACACGCGGAGAATTTTAAAGACATGTGTAACTGTTATGCTGCCGTAACTAATTTTACACTGTGTGTTATCCGCGTATACGCGAGCGAGTAGTGATGGGTACGATACGCTCGCGAGTTCTCGAATACCCCGAAGAATTGTAAATCAACTTTCGTGTTGTCTGCTCGGCACTTTGTCATATTGTACGCTAACCCTGACGAACAGTGACGGGCAGAGAACACCGAATATGGAGAAATTGTGTCCGGTTTGTTTGATTGTGTTGGATCACCTCTCGAGCCCATCGCTACATTTCCGACAGGAAGAAAACACGTACTGTCGTATGATGCGTTACTGCCTGAAATTGTCCAACGGAGACGACGTATGCAGCATGTCCGTTTCGGCGAGGGTGAGAATAACGTCCCACTTGTACGCTACGTCAATTTCGATGTCAATGTTGTCCTTCGTCGCTCGTGAATGTATATTTTGTACTGACATTGGTAACCGTAGAATTTAAGGGTACGAAGACAGAGAGACACACACATAGAGCGATAGAGAATCGATGATGTTTCAATTACGTGTGCAATTTTAGTCGCGATCGCGGGAGAGAACGTTGAGGAAAGCCCGATCATCACCATTCTGCGTGTGTGTGCGAGAGAGAGAGAGACAGAGAGAGAGAGAGAGAGGCGTTTGCGGGCGATAGAGAGTTCCCTTTTTCATGAGATATATCGTAAGACAGAGAGTGAGAGATTATGGTCGTGTGTGCCGACACAATTTCGCGAGAGAAAAAAAACCAAGAATCTTGCCGCCTCTTCAAAGTACTTAGGTGCGTTCTCATGATTTTCTCGTTTGAATTTCTCCAGCGTTCCCGCGCTCGCAAGCCCTCCAATCCTAGCTCGTCGCGTTCACGAGATCTGTTCTCGAATCGTGCAAACTGATCGATCCGTAGAAAGTACTTGCGATGTGTTGCCAGCTCGATCGGTAATAAGTCAAAACTTGGTCTTGTTAAGAGTTTAAGCATAGCTTAAGTCGTTTCAGACATTATAAGATTGTCAAAGCATTTCGTATTCCGTGGTCGACGAGTAAAACGTTCAACTATAACAAATGGAAATATTCGTCGTACGGTTACCATTCGATCGTGTCGATGTGCAGCGTTCCCTCCGTAGCGTCCCGTTTCCATCCCTACCATCTCGTAACCGATACCAATCGCCGAGACTCGACGAGTCGTCAGCCAACGAGGACGAAGCTGAAACAGCCTCCTCTGCTCCCGAACGTCACGTCGCGTCTCCCGAATCGCGCGATCTTACGGAGTAAACGCAGCGTTTCGAACGGTGATGCGATTTACGCACTGATTAACGCGGGTAAGATTTATATTTCGCGCGTTCGATTATTCCGTTGCTTCGATTACAACTGCGAAACACGTTGTCTTTTCGAATACGATTTCTTAAATTTGAAACCTACGCTGATTACAAATCGATAACACAATTGGTACATAATCTTTCTGATAACCCTTTCGATTTTACAAGCTAGAAGTCACGCTCAGAAACAAAATTATCAATGAAACCATAAGCAATCGTTCGGAAGTCTCGACTGACAATCCAAAACGATTTTCAATATTGATCTAGATCGAGATCAAACGACGATGTCTAATATTTCAAATTTAATTTTACCCGCTTGAAATAAAAGCAAAGCTGTATATACGTATGTATGCATGCCGCTTCGAGAAATATGATTTTTATCTTAAGCTAACTTTTAATATTCTATTTTCAAATGCACAGGTGATAAATAAAACTAATTTTTAATTAAACTTCAAACACTGTGGGAACAGTTTCTATCTTCCCCTTTTTAATTCCATAGAAAGAATGGTCGTATTCTCGTTTTATACATTTTTTATTCTTTTACTTACATTAATCTTATCATTGTAGAGAATTGTATAAAAAATGTATCGTTTTGGATAACGTGCGAACTGATTTTCCATAATACTTGTTGCTCACGATGCTGAGAAAATATTGGTTTACTGATGAATACGTCTATTGTATTTACAGAGTGGTTCAAGGCACACGGTTATAGCGGAGTAGACAATGTTGTCATCGCAACTTTGATTTCTTCGTACAAGTCTTTGTAGTCTGGGTGCTCTTTAATTAGCACCATTAAACTGCCCCTTTTCACACCCATCGCGTTACCAATATCTTGTCTGGAAGGGGTGTAACAATAAGGAATGCTTTTGTCCTCGCACACGACTGGTAAATGGCACATAATTTCTACGGGGAACACATCACCCGCAAAGACCACCAACCTATCAAGCAAAATATTCCTTGTCAAAGTACGATTCTAAATGATACAATTTTTAGTTTATGACAAACGAAACAAGTTACCCGTGTTCTCCTTTACGGAGATGTTTCTGGACATCCTTCAAGCCATTACGAAGATAAGTTTTCTGCTTTGAAGCTGAAATGTTTAAATTAAAAGTTACAAACATTACAGACTAATTATTAACGCTGTATACGTATGGAAATGTACTGTGGACAGGCATTTTTATTTTATCGGTACATACCTTTCTTTATACATTTGTAAATCTTTTTTGTCAGCTTCTTCGGTGCCATGGGGTTAGCTATGGCATTCACATACTGCAATTTCTCGTCGTAACTAAGTTCCGTACCTTCCGGAGCATCAGTTTCTTTCACACTGTCGTCGACTTCCATTTTAACTTGCGATTCGTCCATTTTACAACGAAGGAATAATTATTTTATCGGTCAGAAGTTTATTTTGCTTACTCCACGTGCTTCCATGTATCGTACACCCCACTCCGGAAACTGATGACTGAAATGGGGTAACCTTTCATAGAAAAATCATGCACATTTAGACTAAATTTTTTGTTGCTCGGCATTTGATAGGTCAGAAAATTCTCCCGATTACATATTGTATACTAATAATTGCTAGTCACAATGTTTATAATTAAAATTTATCGATTTAATACATAACCCCATATCGTGGAAACGAATCATTGCGCCATCTACAATAGAACGCTCAAACTATTAGATAATTTAGTGTATCGTTTTATAGGTAGATGGCGCCAGGTGTTTCAAGATGATAAGCGGGCGATCTGCAATGCCGACATCGTTCAAAATTCAGCGGGAAGGGATGTAATCACAGTTCCGAAAATCGGTCAAATCCGATTTAGCTGAAATTTCTCAAATAGGTTCATTTTGCATTAATTTCGCATTCTGTACAGATTATCATCTGGACTGTTCACCAGCCGAAGATAGTGTACCGACACTGCAGAAAGTGCATCGATGAATCCAGCTGCTTCGTTCGATCCGCAGAGATGCCGCTCGAATGCCGGGCGGGTTCTACAAATTCCATGTTTTAGAACCCGCTGTATCAGGACAGACTTATAGCGGCGTTATTATTGCTATTTGGTTGTACCATGACCTCCTTTTACGTGGCGCATATGAACGCGTACTAACCGAATGTGAAAACATCGTCTCGAGAGCTAAATGGCAACGATTTATCTACGGATAGATCGATCGGGCTGCGTTTAATCTCCGCCGATCGATCGACAGTGCCGGCCACTCTCGTTTTTAACTTTCGTTCAACATTCCCCAGATTTTTCAAACTTCTCACGGTGCCAATCGAAGCTACGAGAACGCACTTTATCATAGGATCATTTTGGTCTGATTGAAAATGCGGAATCACGTCAATAAATTAATAAATTCCGAGCGGAGAAAAATGGTGGGATTTTAAGGGGTGACTTCAGACCGATTTTGGAATGTGTTCTCGTAGGATTTTTCGAGCTCTTGAAGTCTTGAAGGTGGAAGATTGTACTTTCTGATGGGATAATTTAAGTTCAAATGAAAATTGAATACCGATGAAAAGTACAAGAAAAGTTATGTTGATTGTAGAGAAAAATAGAGAGATGGGTGTACATATTCGGTAGACTCTGTTCGAAATCTTCGTGACTCGATGTCGCCGCGTAATGGGTTAAACGAGAAGTCTGAAATGTGTCATTGGGGGTTCCCGGTCCTGTGAAATCAGTATATAGCAAGCATACGCTCGCGGGTGTCGCTGGCCGGGGTCGCGATTCTCGAGATTGTTGTTCGATTCGGTGGCGCGAACGAAATATGCGTCCCGTTGGAAGGGTGATCAGCGTGAAACGCCGGTTTTGCGCCGAAATGTCTCCAATTACCCTGACTCGGGCCGGTTGCGGCGTTGTTTTCTCGTGGAAACGCGTACACAACAGGAACAGAGCCGAACGGAACAGAACAGAACAGAACCGAACGCGGTGCCTCGTCGCCGGCCTGTAACACTCGATACGCGTGTCTCGAATGCTGTCGAGCGATACGAAACACGGCAGCCACCGTACACACGTACACGCGAGCGTGAATTTTCGATGGCTCGGCGATTGTGTGGGTGGAAGGAACACGTCTGTACACCGAGGCCCGCCGGTGAATCGACAGGCATCGGAGTGATTTCTCGTGTCACGTGTGTGAGCCTCGCCGTATTTGGTGTGTGTGTGCCACCCCCACGTGGCTCTGCACGCCAACCACACACCTGCACACGCAACGGCTCTCCGTGCATGTTGCAGCCTGCGTGCAAACCTACACGAATATGATCGTTTAAATGTCCCCATCTGTGTTTCTCTCTCTCTCTCTCTCTCTCTCTCTCTCTCTCTCTCCCTCTGTCTTTTCCTCGCAGCACGTTTATATACGAACGTCTAGCGGCTCGTCACGTGTTCGTGTCAAAATCAATATTTGGCGTTACTAGGTTATGATAACAGTGCACCGTGTCGACGACGCTGGTGTGTCTTACGTACATAGCGACGCGGGTGGCCCATTCGTTTAGGCCCGCGCAGACGAACATGTTTCATCGGGCGTTGTCGACGCTGCTGCGTGAGAAACGATTGGCAAACGCGTGTTGCAGATATACTAACGAAACGGACTGTTTGACGGTCTTGTTAGACTCGGTCGATTCTCTCAAAGTACTTGAAAAAGTGAACTTTGACGAGATAGAAAGTTTATCTTCTTCGAGTACTTCGGACACCGATAGATTCTAACAGGTTGAACACTCCTCCGGTTCAACCTGATCGTTTCTATGTAGAAGACTTAGTTTACTATAGAAAAATATTTCTGTACCAATTCGGCGCCTCTGAAACTAACATTTTTCTACAAATGACATTTCAACACTTTATTTAGCAGGATTTTTTAAATTGTTTTCTTAAAATCGAAAGTCGATGCTTGAGAATTTCCCAACATTTTTTTGGAAATAATATTAATGTTTCTTGAAATTATATTATTTAAAAGAAAATTATTGAGCTTTCGTTATGTACAGCTCAGTCGCTTCTTTAACAGCCTCCCCTAGACAGATGATTCGAACCTCTTCTTTCTACCTTCACTCTATTGGCGAAATGTTGACAGTAGAATTTTATTTCGAGTCGGAGGGAATAAATTGCATTCGTCGCGCTTCCTATCCGGACTCTCCGCCACCACCGGTCTGATTCGTTATTAAAAGACGAGGGATTAAAAATGTCGTGAATTTTACGTGCTTATCTGGTAATGCGGCAATGCAGAAATCTCTAATTTAATCGCGCATTTATTTTTATCTACTGATCAATTTTCCAATCAGTGATGATTCATTAGTGTCCCATCACACACACAAATACACACACACACACACACACACACACACACCTCTTATCAGAATTTATTAAAGCTTTATCTGCTGGAAACCTATTCATAGAATTTCCCGTGATTGCACTGTATCGAAAAAGAGCTTAACAATTGTCCTTCGAAAAACAGTTTCCGGGGAAAATTATTAGATTGCGTTGTACCGGGTGAAAATTGCCAGTATCATCGCATTCTGAACTAAGAATCGCACGCTCATAGGTGAATGCATTCGCAAGAATTATATGTCTGTCGAATGTATTAATATTGCACGGGCCGACGACGAGCAGAATCGAACGCCGTTTAATCAGCAAATTCTGGATTCTCGAAAGATATTCCGAGCTTCGTGCAAAATGGAGCAGATCGTTCACAAAAGTACAGACAGTCTTTGCTCGACGACGTGTCTTAAATCGGGAACACTACCGAATTCATAGGTCTTCCACATAACTGGAGGAGTTCAAGCAGTGCTTATACAGACACAATAAATGACCCTTTGTTTTTTTGTTGTTTGTTATAGCAAAAACTATCTGTGTCTTTTCTCTAAAACTTTTTATTCATTTTATTTTTTAGATATATGGACATTTAGAAACAAGAGTCCGTTCAGCAGAAGTCGATATCTAAAAGTTGATTTTTGGCCAAATGTTACAAAATTTTATAAGCTGCAAATTTTTTGCTCAAGGCGAGGGGCCCCCGAAAGCGCGGGGCCCGTAGCATTTGCTGCTTCTGCTACGGGACTTAATCCGGCCCCGAGTTCAAGTAGGTACAAAAACTATTTTAAATTACACTTAATTACTATAAGAATTTGTATTAAAATTAATCCCTCGATCTTATCGACAGAAAGTTTGAACGAATGAGAGAGTGTATGGACGAAACGAACGAAAATCGCTCGAGTTGATCTTCTCAACATTGCGAAACGGTGGGGGATGAACGAGCACCAGTTTAGTCTAAACGCGCCACCATGTTTGCGAGGATAGCACGTTGTTAGAGGGGCGTCGTCGTCGGTTGGACGCGGTTGAAGCAGCGCGGAAAAACAAACGGATCCGTGGGGAGCTCGCGTAAATTGCAGAAAACGTAGCCTGACAAGCAATGAATTTTAATACGCGTAATTATCGTCGTAATTTGATGCTACCCTGGAAGTTTCCAGCCGAATCGGTCTCGTTCTATCCCAGCTACTTGGCATTCCGCGTTTCCGCCGCGCTTTCGTTACCCCAAGAAGCGCGGCAGGAATGTTGTGCTTACTTAGCTCGTCGAGTGGATCCCCGTCCTCGGAGGAATACAGGCACAACAGGTGTACAGCGCACTACATAATGCATAGACTGGATTTTCAGGCGCGAGCCCAGAACGGTGTACGGCGAGAGAGTAGAGCGTCGCGACGCCGCACTGTGCCCTAGACGCCGCCGCGCCGCATCTCGCCAAAAGATCTAGGCCAAAAGTCGATTTGTTTCGCACCAACCCGTGCAATTGATCAAACACGCTCCCTTTGACTGGAAACTCGGCGACCACAAAGATCGGATAGAATCAAAGCGATTTATTTAATAACACAAAAACATGAGAAATCCAAAATGGGGTAATCACTTTCTCAGTTTACAATTTCCAAGTTTAACCACATCTCCATAAATGTTAAAGTAAAACATTACGGTACTTTGTGGAAAACCCTACATCCTAGAAATATTGGGAAATACCTGACGCCCCTTCATTTTTATAGTATGCCGTCCTCCCTTCAGGTATGAAGGTACGTACCGCCGCTCTCGCGTTTGGGTAGTTCAGTTCTAATCGTGCGCCCGTCTTGTAGACACCTTCCGACAACATCTTCTTATAGTTAAATATATTTTCTTCCACCGTCTTCATATAATTATTTTTCCACATAACCTCTCAACAATAAATTTGGTTGGGATCTGCAAAATGTACGACGATTGCAAGATTACTCTCGGTGTATTGTAACTCTGAACTTTTCAATTTTTCTTCCAATAAATGACTTTGATTTTACGCGTAATTACTGGGGCTGTTGCATAATTTTTAATCAGATCCCCAGTCTGATGGCTTCGACTTGCTATTGTTTCTGAGAAGGAAAATTGGAGGATTGATGGGATTATGGAGTGACTGTGGGGGGGGGGGGGAGGGGGGTCCTTTCACCGAATTTCTTGGCTGGTTTTCAAAGGTCGCGATCCAACCCCGGGGGCGTCGCGACGCCGAGCGTTCCTCGAGTTTCGGTGTGCAGCAGAGGGTCTCTGTCGCGGGCAGAGCCGAGCCCGCGAGACGACGCGACAGAATTGTACTTTTCAGTTATTTCTCGAATAACACGCCGAAATAACGTTTGTCCAACGTCTCGTTGGGTCGTTTGTGCTCCGGCTCTACGGCTTAATTACCATTTTAGCGAAACAAAGCCAGCGTTTTTCTATCAACGGCGCAGCAGGACTTCGTACGGTTTGCGTTTAATCCCGACGGACGAGCGCTTTTAATTACCCGATGAGGGGGCGGGGCGGGGCGGGGTGGGGAGGGGAGGGGTGGAAAAAAAACCGAGAACGAAAACGGATTTATCGTCCTTAATATACTAGTTTTATTCGTTTATCCTTGCGTGCTTTCAGCGAGTACACGTCAGTCTGTTTGTCGTGTTCGTTGCTTGTTTCTCTTCTGCTTTTTCTCTCTCCTCACCGCGCGCAACCACCGCACCGCACCGTCCCTCTTCTCCATTCCCCTCTGACTATACGCTCTCCGGCAGGCCTCTCTCCTCTCCTACGCTCTCTCACGTACGAGTTCAGAGAGAAAAAGAGACAATGCCATTCGGACAATTTTCTACGCATGGGCTGCCACGGTTTTTTTTTCACCGCGTCCACGCCTATTTTCCGGCGAGCGATTCGGCGGAGAGAGCACGACGCGTGTCGCTCGGAAAATTAACTATCGGCACCGAGCAACAACCGAATAAAATCATTGTTGAATCTGGTCTCAAGCTTTCGATCTGACGCGCCGACCATAAGGGACTGTACTTTTTCCCGTAGCCGGCAGGGCCTCGGCAATGGTGGAAAAACAGAGAGCTTGTGCCATTAACTTATATTATTATTTATTATTACAATAGAATTAAATGTTTACAATAGAAAATAATCATTGAAAAAAAGAAAAAGAAAGTGTTAGCATAAAGTTACATACGGAATGGACATGCTGAAAGTTACAGGAATACATTATGTCACATATAATCATATAATCGCACGCAACTTTTTCCTTAAATGATAGTAACGAACCATTAAAAAAGTCAATATTACGATATAAAATGTTAGATTTAGCTGTGTGATGCGATTTAAAGGATTTATTAATCCATATGTGAATTTTGGATGTAAATGTTTGAAATCCTGTCCTAGTTCTCAATACGCGTTCAGGTACATATTATTAATAAGCTTTACATTATTTCCGTGCATTTTATAAAATGTTTCTCTGCATTATTTCGTCTCGTAATAAACGTGGCGTTTCATTTCTGCATGCCGAACGACACGGCAATAAAAAAATGGATTTTGTCAGGTCTCCTCGGGAGAATAGCCTCTCAGCGACGATGACGACGGTATGTAGCAATAGTTTCCGAAGGGAAATAAACCGCGACCGATATGAAAATACGAGGGGGGTGTTACGGGCTGTGGGGGGCATGTATCGAAGAAATAGGATCGAGCAAAGGGGGGAAACGGACGAGGGAGGGGTGTGGAAGAAGAGTAACGCGTGACGGGGAAAATGCGTAACGCCCGCGTAATCCATTTTTACGCGTCTCGAGCCCGTTAGGTATACGATTTAATTAAACGAAAAGTGTTGCGGTGCTCGCGCGCGCTTCGACACCGCTCGATTTTATGCGTCGCGAAAAACGACGCGAAAATAGCGAGGCACACACCCACTCCCCCGTCGACACAGAACACCGCCACCTACCCCCACCCCCGCCCCCTCCCTCTCTCCTTCACCGAAACCATCGTCCAGAGCCACCCCCGTAAATCGTGGTCTATTTAATTAGCTCTTCCAGCGGCGAGCTCGCCGGTAAATATTTTGCTTTATCGTCGTGCCCACATGCGCCCATATACTTCGATTATAACGCGGAACGGACGTAACGAACGGTGTTTTGACAGTAACACGAATATCGTGGAAACGAACCGTGCCGGTTGGCGAGAGCCGTTTCGAGCGTAACGCCGCCGATTCCATTTTCAATCCTTGAAAAACGCGCGTGAGCACGGTACACCGCGGCACGGCGCGGCGCGGCGCGGCGCGGCGCGACGCGAGGAGAACCAACTCCGCGGATTGTTCCAGGCGACGAGAATCCTCGTGGAAATAAATCATTAATCGTAGGTGCGACTTTATACGCTTTACAGGACCGTCAATATTTGGATTCGCTCTACAACCACCGGAGGAACACCATTATTCCACGGTGCGGCGTCGCCGGAAATTATAAAAAGCCTCCGCATTGACATTAATTCTCACTCGAAAATCTACCTTGCTCGACCCGTGCGATTTTTGCGAGCTAAACGCGGTGAACGGGCTGTTCCGGCCATTGCGAAAGTGGCGCGTGTCGAAACGGTTAATCGCAGCAGTTAATTGTATAACGAGGAATTAAGTAAAAGTTCGTTGAAACACTGTCGAAGGATGTTACGTTTGTCTTATGCAAGCCACGATTATATTACCAGTTGTTTCAATTTAATGATGGTTAATCCCAGCGGTGTTGAACCAAACAGACAAATATTGACGTACGCCACTTTTGGACTCGTATTAATTAATAATTATAGGAGCATCGTAACCTGACAGGATCGTAGTACTTTGCTTTGTCCCTTTGTTAAGCGAAGAAAATACCAAACAGACAAATATTGACGTATGCCACTTTTGGACTCGTATTAATTAATAATTATAGGAGCATCGTAACCTGACAGGATCGTAGTACTTTGCTTTGTCTTTTTCTCAAGCGAAGAAAATTCCATTATTTTTGCATAATTCCAAAATTACTGCTTGAATCGTTCGGATCTACTCTCCGTACATCCACCCCGTTCAATTCCCACCCGTGCAATTGTTCTAAACTCTCCTAATTCCTTGGAAATAAATCATTTCCAACCTTGTCCTAAATTGCCCCAATTTCTTGGAATTCAATTATTTGCAAGCTTCGCAGGAGATTACAAATAGCTGGCGCATTTAGATCCACTCTCCAAATCTATTACGTCGCTGTTACAATTTGCGCAATCTTTATAAATTGCTCCGACTCGATGGAAGCGCATTGTAGATCGTAGATACGCGACTATCGCGGAGCTTTCGTATCTTATCTTCTTCTTTAAAGCTCGAATCCTTGGAATCCTCGCTCTCGAAATCCACCCTGGATTCCTAAATCTGTGCAATTATCCTGAACAGTACTAATTTCATGGTAAGAAAAATACAACGTTAAGCATCAACGAACCGCTGAAACTGTAGAAAATCAAAAAGCTGGATCGGGATCAATTTATCCTATGTACAGCTCGTGCACCGTAAAAGGGTTAAGATCATTTTGATGTTCACCGAACGAAACGAAACGCGCGAGTCTGCGAGAGTAACAGGGAAAAACGAATTCCATCGGGAAGCCTCGGGTGTTCTCGCAGCAGCGTTCAAAGATAAAAAGTGCAGCGTCCTGGAAGAATGCCTGTCCGAGATTCGGAATATGCGTACGGCGGCGGCCAGGTGTTTCGATGTGTTCCACCGATCGCAGGGTTGCGCGACGGGGGTGTGCGTGTGCGTGTATGGGTGTTGTGTCTCGGGGGTGGAGGCGGCGCGAGCATAAGTGGCTCGATCGACTGTGACGGGGGCGATAACGAGAAGAGAGCGTCCCGGAATCTGAAAGTAACGGTACGCGCAATCGATAAAAAGGAACGCGAAACATCCGTCTGTCTCGTCCCTGCTCTCGCAGGCACAGACCCCGTGTTTTCCACCCCTCGGCTACGCCGGCGAAGGGTCAATGTCCGATCACGTGGTAAAAAGGGCGAAAACCGTTTCCCGAAGAGAAAGGATTCGAGGGAGAGGAGGCCGACGACGTAGACGAGAGGAGAGGAAATAAGAGAGAGAGAGAGAGCGAGAGAGTGAGAGAGAGAGAGAGAGAGAGAAGAGGAGAGGATCCAGGAAGGACAAGACCGAAAACGTGGCAGCATCGCCCGGGCCGCTCGCCGCGTTGCAACAGGCATCTGTTGCGATTCAGGATGCGATAGATACCGCCCGCTAACATCCACAAACGCGGATTCCCTCTCTAACACGAGCCAGCGACCCGACACCGGCACACCTACGCTCTCACCCACGCGATTACCTCCGCTATCTAGAATTTCCCTTCGCGAATTCGCCATCGCTCTTCACCGAGACTCGCACCTCTTCTATGTATATCGTCCTCTTTCTCTATCCATCGCTTCTTCTTCTTCTTCCTACGGCTGAACCTTCTTCTTCTTCTTCTTCCTCTTTTTATTGATATTTTAACGCCGCCTCGACGACGCGTGGGCGGTTATTAGCGACGATACGCGCCCCGATGAAACGCACCGCCCCGGAGAATTAGATATTGTTACGAAGCTTCCCTCGCTACGAGAGAGAAAAATCCAGGTGGTGCTGTTCACCGGCCAGTCGATTTTATCCCTAATATAGCATCCTGTTGGCTTAAACGGTGACACACCGTGGGATCTTAACGCTTGGGAAAATTTACTGAAACACTTTCGGGACATACAGCTGGGTGCTACTAAACATGTTCGAGCGAAGTTGCAGGAATTTCGTATTTCCGATTATCTCGAGAATCGGTGTACAGGAAATCTTACTGGGTGCCACGAGAGACTCCACCGTTGTTTCATTAATCAATTCGAGTAAAATGTTTCATATATACAATGAAGAAAATCGTATAGATTGGTCGGAAATAAATGTTTGATCTTGGAGTGAAAATATAGCTCCAAGGGTTAATACATGATGAAATTTTTTATGTGAAATATCTTAATTATAATTTATGTGAAAATAGACTTGCAGCAATAGATAGACCGTAGCAATAGATTTGCAAATAATTATATCGATTTACGTTTCGATCTACATCGAGATCATCCTCAGAATCGAGTGAATGCGTCTGCGGAAAAAACAAGTTTATGAAACAGAATAAATAAGTCATACTAATTGGCTATACGTAATTAGAATTGACATCCTAGATACATCCTAGACATTCAATTCAAATTACATAGCCAGTTAGTACGACTTATTTATTCTCTTACAAACATTCTTCGATATCAAATTTCGTTTTTCATTCATAAACTCGATTCTGAGGATGATCTCGATGTAGATCGAAACGTAAATCGATATAATTTTTTGCAAATAGGCTATCTCAGTGTATTTTTCGATCGAACCCAGCGCCGAAATCATTTAGTTTAAATCATTAATACATGATGTTCCTGAGGGTATACTATATGTTCTTCAGTCATTTCCACGATTTCGCAGTGTACAAATACACATAAGTGCTTATTTATTTTGTTTCAACCATTCTTCAATATCAAATTTCGTTTTTCATTCATAAACTTGATTCTGAGGATGATCTCGATGTAGATCGAAACGTAAATCGATATAATTATTTGCAAATAGGCTATCTCAGTGTATTTTTCGATCGAACCCAGCGCCGAAATCATTTAGTTTAAATCGTTAAGGGTGACTATAGGTGACTGAGGGTATACTATATGTTCTTTTGTCATTTCCACGATTTCGCAGTGTACAAATAATAAGCGTATTAAAAATACCTCGGCAGTGTTCGCACTTGGTCTTGCCAGCTCTGAACGCGTAGCGGAACGCCATTTATTGGCTTGTCAATGGAATCGTTACCGATATTCTTGAATGCCCACGGTAAACTTTCGGAACGATCGATTCTGTTGGTTTGCCGGGTGCGTTTGCGTTCGAACGGTTATTTTCGGAGCCATTCGAAGCCCCGCAGGAAACGGATCGGGGATTCCGTGGATCGAAGACGCGTCGAATCGACGCGGCGCGACGCGACTCGACGGGGAGCTGCGTAAACCGGCGATCGATCGCGTTCGGCCGGAATAATCGCTACCGACGGAAATCGCGCCTCCTTCCAACCTGTCGTTCCGTTGTCAACGAACGACCCAATTTCGAGGGAGAGACGTCGCTCCGAATTATTCCGCTTGGAGCGCGGTCGCGCTACTTACACCCTCCTTCGCCACCCCCATAGCCTCGGATTTACCCTTCGAAGGAGGGCCGATGGCCGGGGGTGGTGGAGGGTGTCTAATAAATTCGGTGGGCTTCGAGTCGCCGCCGCGTCGATACTGCTCGATGGCGAGGACCAAGACGAAACTCCCTTCAGTCGCCACGGGGTTGATAGTCGATAGTAGATTGACCGTGAGTCGATTCGACAACGGAGTATGTCGGAGCTTGGACGATGGCAGTGGGGCTGTACGAAAATATGGGAAATTGTTTCAATCGTTTCCAAAAATTCAATCCTGAGGGACTCCCAAAAGTTAGGGGTGGCGAGGACCAAGACGAAACTCCCTTCAGCCGCCACGGGGTTGATAGTCGATAGTAGATTGACCGTGAGTCGATTCGACAACGGTGTATTGTTTCGGAGCTTGGACGATGGCAGTGGGGCTGTACGAAAATGTGGGAAATTGTTTCAATCGTTTCCAAAAATTCGGGGAACTCCCAAAAGTTCGGAATCCCAATTTAGAAAAAGAGCAACTTGACGCGAGTCGCTGTACGAGCTCGCCAGATGGAAATTGGTGGAGCATAGTATCGACGGTATCGACGGTATCGATACTGGTATCCGCCAATCGCCAGGGCCGAGCCAACGAGAGAAAAGAGTAACTCGTCCCTCTCGCGTAATTAAGGACCAAGAGGATCGCGAACGGAGGAGAAGGAGATGAAGAAGGACAGAGAGCAGGACTCCTGGGATGAGGGGAACGAAGATCGATCGGGTTCGTCGCGTATAAACGTACAGCCGGCGGTCGGTCGGTCTGTCGGTCGATCGGGGTGTCCTTTTGCAACGCACGTTTCAGCGTGAACGTGTCGTTGTCGTAGGATGGAAGGACGCACGTGGCCGGTCTTGGCGGGATAACGAAAGAGAGAGAGAGAACACTACGGAGTCACGAAGGCCACGGAGGAAACCGGAGAAAACGGAGTTGGCGAGCGAGAGGGACATAGGAGGGTAGCGAGGGTTGCACGCCGAAACAGGAACGAGGGGTGAAAGACACTCGGCTGGGTCCCGAACCTACCCTAAATCGAAGAAGCATGGGGACACACCCTGAATACAATAGCGGATCGGTTGGCTGGCCATTCTGCTCCTTGGTTTCTTCTTTTCGTCACTTGCTTACTGAGTCACCTATGCCTGTAGAAGGGTTCTCGCTCGTTTGTGAAATACAGCGGGTTGTGTTGTTCCAGGAAGAGTTATTTTGGACACGCTAGTCCTCGTGTAGATTGGATCAGGAGTGGAGATGAAGGATTTGATGATAAGAAAGTCTTGCTACTCCGAGTTTCCTTCATTTCGTTAGAATAGTGGGGTTCTAGATTCAAACGTGGATCCACTGGATTCCACAAGTGTCCTCCGTCCCAAGAACACCCTGGATACCTAGCAGCAGCGTTTTAGAACAGCCGAAACAGTTCTCCACGAGGCCAGGCCAGTTGCCCTACGGTGTAACTTTTCTACCCATGCCCACCAAGAAATTTATCCTAACGAGCCAGAAATAGATCTGGGCTAAAGAGCTGAACTTGTTTAAATCTCGTCAAAGTCTTGGAGATCGTCGTCGATGTTATTCGCCGTAGGCGTTGCCCCTGAATTCTTGAGAGCCAGGCCAGTGCCCCACAGGGCAGTCTGTGCGGGTGTCTAGCCTAGGCCCTGGCAGACGCGTCGACGAGGGCTGACGCTGGAAGATGAGCTCCGGAGACTAGCTAGGGTGCAAGGGAAAGGGCCCTGTCCGTTGTAAGGGCGCGGGACGAGGGCGGCGAACGAGGAGACCGGTTGAATGCAAAGAGAAAGGTACGTGGCGAGGTGGAAGCTTGGAGAAAGCGGAGGAACCGATGGATGAGGACGAGGTGAAAGGAGAACGCGTGGATAAGACGGAGACGGTTCGCAAGAACCGGAATACAAAGACAGACAGAGAGAGAGAGAGAGAGAGAGAGAGAGAGAGTGAGAGAGAGAGAGAGAGAGAGAGAGAGAAAAATAGAAGGGTGGGAAAAAGCGTGGAAGGAGAGCGAACGAGACAGTGAGAGGCGGCAACGCCCATTTTTTGATAAGCTAGTTACTCGGCGGCAGGCTAGCTCTCGCGAAGGGCGAGAGAGGGTGGCTCTCGCTCGGCAGAAGGCGGCAAGAGGTGCGACGGCGGGAGGTTCAGGCCGAGGAGGTGGTGTAGGAGGAGGTGGAGAAAGAAGGGTGGGCACAGGCGGCGGGTGTCGGGTTCTACGGAGATCAATAACTGCATAAAAATAAAGTGAGGCTCTGGCCCGCTACCTTTAACCCACCGCCCCTTCCGAGTTCTCCACCTTCACCTTTTCCTCCGTCGCACCGCTCCGCACCGCTCCGCACCGCTCCGCAACGCTCCGCACCGCTCCGCACTGCTCCGCTCCGCACCGCTCTGTTCTGCTCCGCTCTGCTCCGCTCCGCTCCGCGCCTAGACGCCGACACGGCTTCGTGTTCTCCTTCCTTCGCTGCCCTATCCAACCCTCCGCGGCCCCCCTGCATTTCCTCTCTTCTCGCCCCGTTTCGTTTCCTCCCTGCTCTCTCCCTCCCTCTGGCCCGTTCCTAGCCGTCTCCGCGCCGTCCTGCTCCCGCAACCTTCCGATCTTCTACGCAGTAACGTCTTTGCCGTGCCCGAGAACCCACCCTCTCTCCGTCCACCCCCGAACCCTGCCACCCATTTCCTTGTCCCATCCACCTTTACCTCCTACCTCGTCCTCATCCTCATCCTCCTTCTCATCTTGTCCCTCCTCCCTCCCGCGTCCTCTCGCCGAAGCCGAGCGCCACACCGATGAGGATCCGGAGGTTATTGCCTGTATTTTCTTAAGGGATGAATTTTCCGCGAGGACCGCCACGGCTACGCTCGTTGCTATAGCCGCCAACGACTGCCCCCGGACCATCTCCTCCGTCCTCTGCTTTTTTCCCTCCACTCTTCTCTCTCACTCTCTCTCTCTCTCTCTTCTCCTTGCTTCTCTTTTTTTCTTTCGGCCCTCTCTTCGTCCCCCAACGTCCTTCCATCCCCCCGCGTGTCCTGCAGGAACGGGGATGGGGGTAAGGGCTCGCTTCCGGTATATGCGATACGCCAAGTTTCCGGGGCTGTTCCTCTGGGGATCCGCGCGGCGGGGGCAAAGGGGGCTGATCAATTTTGCGACGGGGATGCATCTAGGCGGTTGGTTGTTCGCGAGGGCGCAGATGCTCCGGACACGTCGACCGCCGCCGCGCCGCGCCGTGAAGAACGACCCGGTAAAAAAAAGACGACTACGCGAGGAGAGAAGCCGGACACCGAGCCAGCGGAATCTCGGTTCCGCGGGGTGTCTTCGGGGTGTGCTACCCCCGCCGCCCAATAACACCGAGGGCTGCGGACACGTTTGTCCGAGGACCGAGACAACGTCCAGAACGCGGGAGCTGCGAGGTCCTTCCAAGGAGCAATAAAGCCACGCCTACTTAGCACGATTCGGAAGCATCGAGAATTTTCGGAGCTAGATTTTTAGAGGATGAAGATCGCTGGACTCGATTATAGAATCCGTCTTGCGTTAAGGGAATTGACACGGTCGGCGAAGTCGGTTCCAAAATGTTAGCCCTAACATAAGTTTCGTCGACGTTTCACTAGGGCGAAGTATCGAGAAAAATGCAGTCGGCCGTGGGCGGATCGATCGACCAATAGATCGAGGATCGTGGGCGCGTGGGTCTGTGTCGGTGGCACGAGATTTCTGGAATCGAACCGCGCGAGAGGGACGGTAGAGAGCGACGAGAGAGGGAATTACGATTCCTCGTATTTCGAGAGCAACAAGTACTTACAGACCCTTTGTGGCGCACGCCACAGCTGGAGAGACATCGAAGGGAGCGCGGAACAAAGTTGCAACGAGCGAGCGAGCGAACGAGAGAGCGCTGCTCGCGCGCGCGCGCGCACGCCGCGTTCTCAACTCCGGCAATTCGCGATCGCGTATTATATAATTCACGAGGGACGGTCGTTTGGACTCTCTCTCCACGGGATCCGTTCGGACGAAATCGTTCCCTTCTCTCTCTTTCGCTCTTTGCCGCCGTGGTTCTTGTTTTGTTTTTTTTTTTTGTTTCCCGTCGTCCGACAATTCGAAAGCAAAAACACTGTGTACAATCTACGCCCGGTGTGCTATTCGAACAAACTTATGAGCGCGACGCCGGCGTCGACGAGCGCCGTCGTCGTAGCCGGTAACCCATTCCCCGAAGCGAATTTCGCTAATGAGTTTTGTTAAGGGACTTTTAATGAGGGCCGACGTTCCCGTGACGCTCAAAAATGTATCTTGCTTCACGGGCCGCTGGAAAAATTCGCTGATCCCAAGTAATTCCGTGAAGCGCGCGCGCGTGCTGCGACGCGACGCAGTCCGTCGCGCGACCGAACATTCGAGGATAATTAAAAGCGGCGAACGATTCCGCGATTTCGACCCCGCTTCCTGCTGCTGCTGCTGTTGGCCGCCCACGTAACGACGCAATCATGGTTCGACGCGAACGATACCCGAATCCGACGCCAAACGGATCGGAACCTCGCTGATTGCCCCCCGGGACCATTGACTCTACCGAAATTAGGAGCCGTTTAGCCACGCCTACGCTGTAGTATGTACGCGCTCGGGGACCAGCGATCTCCAATTAGTTAAGTTATCAAGTGTTGGACTTTTTAGGGGCGCTTAGATCTCGAAAATTACGTTGTGGGGCACTGGATACGGTTCCGATTAAATTGGGAGCTGTTTAGCCACGCCTACGCTGTAGTCTGTACGCGCTCGGGGACCAGCGATCTCCAATTAGTTAAGTTATCAAGTGTTGGACTTTTTAGGGGCGCTTAGATCTCGAAAATTACGTTGTGGGGCACTGGATACGGTTCCGATTAAATTGGGAGCTGTTTAGCCACGCCTACGCTGTAGTCTGTACGCGCTCGGGGATCAGCGATCTCCAATTAATTAAGTTATCAAGTGTTGGACTTTTTAGGGCCGCTTAGATCTCGAAAATTACGTTGTGGGGCACTGGATACGGTTCCGATTGAATTAGGAGCTCTTTAGCCACGCCTACTCTGTACACCTGACACACCCACATGTCAGGAGTCTTAAAGGGTTCCAGCTACTTTCAGGTGACTCTATATAAATAAGAACAGATTGCTCTACCGAGCTTTGTCCTGGTTCCTTTAGGACAAAGAGCACCGAGGCCACGCCTCCTCAAGGCCGTCTACATAAAGAAACACACATTTGTTGGAGATCTAACAAGATTTAAAGAACTTCGCTCTGGTCACTTAAGCCACACATGAGCACAAACTGCTCCATTTGGCTCTGTCGCGACTCCTCGAGGATAAAGAGCACCGAAGCCACGCCTACTCTGTACACGGACACACCTATATGACAGGAGTCTTAAAGCGTTCCAGCTACTTTCAGGTGACTCTATATAAATAAGAACAGATTGCTCTACCGAGCCTTGTCCTGGTTCCTTTAGGACAAAGAGCACCGAGGCCACGCCTCCTCAAGGCCGTCTACATAAAGAAACACACATTTGTTGGAGATCTAACAAGATTTAAAGAACTTCGCTCTGGTCACTTAAGCCACGCATAAGCACAAACTGCTCCATTTAGCTCCTCGAGGATAAATAGCACCGAAGCCACGCCTTCTCAGAGCACTCCGCCGAGAGTGCCCTGCCCCTGTAACATCTTGCACCCGATCTTATACCGAAGACTCTGCTCCTGGGGCAATCTAGAGCGCCCCTCGGGGCAATTCGACGCACTCCCAGGGCAAAGAGCATGAATTATAGGAGGTCCCAGTCTACGAGAAGCTGCAGTAAGGTAGCTTCGTGTCTCCTGTCATCGGCTACTCCATCTACGTCCTCGTTTTTCTACTGGTTGCGTGAGCGAACGCGCGCGTAGCAGCGCGTAGCAGCCCGTGTGCAGACGCATGCGACCTTCCCCTTTTTCGGGCCGGTATCGACCGTAAGGGGCGGGCGGCTACGGTTTTCTTTTACGTACGAAAGCAATTTCGCAGGCCGCTGCCAGTAATTTAGGGGCGCGAGGGCGCGGGATGCTCCTCGCGGTAGAAGGAGGCACAGATATATCCGAGCGTCGCGACGACGACGACGACGACGAAGCGCACGCATCCTCCCATCCGTGGATCAACGGGGCAAGGAACACGGTCATACCATACCGCCATATCGGGCCGGGTAAGGTGTGCCCGAGACCCTCCTTCTGTCCTTTACCGTCTCCTGCAATTGACAACAACAAAAAAACGAAGATGAAACGTGTCGGAAGAATTGATATTAGAAATTTTGATTTCGGTAAGAAAGAAATGCAGTTCGGTTTCTACAATCTGGTTTCCGCTGATCTTCTCGTACATTTCGCAACAGCAACAGAGCGTTCTTCTTGGCTCCGAGAGATCGCAGCTTCCTCTCTCGATCGCGGTGGGCTTTTTCAGCCGGAACACGATCGAACGTGTGTAGAGCTGTTCGAGGGGGATTCGATTTAGTTGATGTTGAGGAGAGAACACCGCCGAAGGGGGGCGCCATGAAGGAGAAGAGGGGGGGGGGCGGGGGAATTGATTACCTGGGACAATTGTGCGGCAGGATATCGCGTGCGCTGCTAGTTGAAATTTCGAGTAGATCGATCGATCCGCGAGCCACCGTGTTCGGGTGCGGGAGGGGAACCCTATCTACGCGGCGAAACCCCTAAGAAACCGGAAGATGCTTCTCTCTCTCTCTCTCTTTCTCTCTGTCTCTCTCTCGCTATCAGTATAAAGGTCGTCAGACGGCCGATAGATTTCGGGTCGAACAGGGAAGGCCGCTTGCGCCCAAGGACTCGTAAAAGTAATTTAAATTGGCTACTTTAAAGCGACCGCTCGCCCGCGTTCTTAATTAACTTCCGCGGAATTAAGTGGACCTAGCGGGAAAGTTAAGAGAAGGAGATTTTAGATCACCAGGGATTGCTCGGCCAGTGTCGGTAATTATACCGAAACTCTCGGGGTTGAGGGAAAAGGGAGGGAAGGGGGGGGGTTGCGAGGGCGCGCGACGAGACTCGACTGGCAACTTTATGCGATCTTGAGACTCGAAGCGACGCGAAGCGTCTCGGCGTCTCGTTTTCCCTTCCGAAATTCACGAATTACTACCGCGACACACGTGCGTTCTTGTTTCGTAAACCCAGTCGTCGTTGCACCGTGGGCTATTCGGCCCGAGAAACCGGAAAAAACTATTCCAACGTTATTTATTGGTTCGAAGCCATGATATGCCGTTGGATTTGTCTTAACGTCATTTAAAGTATGAAAGCGATCTTGATTTTTGATTAAACAAATTTTTTCTCGACATTTTATATAGTCGAGTTTGCAAATGTCTAAATACCAATCCAATTCTGCTTGAAACATTTTTTTTCATTATTATTATTATATTTATTATTTACGGACCGAAGTCCTTTTATACAAATGTTTACAATAGAAAATAAAGAAATAAAAAACACAAAAAGAAAAAGAAAGTCTTAGCGTAAAATTACCGAGGAATGGACATGCAGAAAGTTTCAGGAATACATTATATTACATACAGGGTGTTCGACTACAGGTGGGAGAAAATTTAAGGGTTGGTTCTCCATGACAATATAAGTCGAAAATGAAGAATAAAAAAATTGCGATTTCGACTTCGTTATTTAGTTATGGGTTGCCGCATTTTAGGTGGACTTTTTATTGCTAACCTTTTGCACTCGGAGCTATTTTAATTTGAAAGTTAAACATTTCTTCCGACCTAGATATTCCCTCTGATTTTTTAAATTTGATGGATATGAAATTGATATAATACCTCATAGAATACTTAGATGTTTAGTAATTGATTAGGTACCAACATATTTAATAATGTAAACAATATTTTGAATAATGGTACAGCAATTTTTAGTGGCGCCGCAGAGTCGCCACTCGAGTGCCATGGGTTAATATCTAAATAAATATTATCACGGAGAACCACCCCTAAAATTTTCTCCCACCCGTAGTCGAACACCATGTATAATCATATAATCGCACGCAACTTTTTCTTAAATGATTGTAACGAACCATTAAAAAAAGTCAATGTTACGATATAAAATGTTAGCAGTAATGCGATTTAAAGGATTTATTAATAATTATAATCCATACGTGGATTTGGATTTAAATGTTTGAAATCCTGCCCTAGTTCTCAAAACGCGTTCGGGTACATAGAAATTGAGCCTCAGGAGAGACGGACAATCAATATTGTTATTTTGTTTATTGTTTTTCGTTGGATTATCGGAAGTGGCGGAAAAATCGTGAAGATTGGGTGTGGATGAAATTTTGTTGATTACGCGATACTTCCGAAAATGGATTTTCTTCCGGTTATACGGATCGAATATCTCACTGTGCGTGGTCGCCGTTTTCGAAAAACAGTAGAAAGGAGGAGAGAAGAGGAAAGGAGAAACCGGGAGGAAAATTGCGCGGCCGAAAAAAATGTGTGTCGTCGCGACGCGCGTGTAATCGCGGCAGGAATTTTTCAACCCTCTCCCCGGCGGGACAAGTGGTTCTCGAAAGGGCTAAGAAGGAAAGAGGGGTCTCGACGCCCCTGCGTCTACGTACGCCGCTCGTACATAAATCACGTAGTAGGGGTAGGTCAGTGCGGGTTATCCTCCGAGGGTTGAAAGTTCCAGGGGAGAGAGAGGGACGCGGCCCGCACACCGCTCGAGACACGCAAATTTAGGGTGGGTCGTCCCTACCCGAGTCGCACATGTTTCGCGTGAATTTCTCCGGCCTGCACGCTCCTCCCGTCTTTCGGCTGCCCGAGCCCACCAGACTGAGGAGCATAACCTCGCTAAGTATCACGCGAAACAACCCTCCCCAACCCCTCCCGCTCGAAAACGATATCCTTACCTGGAAAAACGCCACCCTTATCTGAAAATTGTTTTTGTCCAACGAGAAACTGGCGCTGCCGCTTTGAACATAAATATTGTAATCGCTTATAAAATATATGTATGCTGCACAGTCTAATCTCCAGAGTCGGTGTGAAGGGATAAATGGAAAAATTGCCTGGCACGAACATTTCAGAAGTGGCAGCAAGTAGGGTAACCGTTACTTTAGTCAGGCAGCTTGTAGTCGGCCATCTTAACTAAAGATTGTTAGGATTTGTTATTATTAACCCGTTGCCCTATAATAACGTGTAAGACTCGTAATGAAGATTCTGAGCAGAGTCTAATAAATATGTATGCTATTAATTTCATACATACAGAAATATGTATGCTATTTTGGTTTTCTTAATGTACAGTTATTGGAGAGCACGTATAGGCATACAATAGATATAAAGTTTCTCTTTTTTTAGGAAATTGCGAACTACAAAACAGTTCTAATCACTGAAACCGTAAAATAAATCGTAGGGCAAGGGGTTAACCCTCATCCGTCCCTCATTTCACGAACTGGATCTGTTCCTCGGTGTCAAATTGACATATGGTAAAAGATCGATTAAATAACAAGGTAAACAGTTATTTTTCGATGTCTTTTCATTAAAATTGATGAGTTAAAGGTTTTTCGTTTATGAGTTTTGCATAAAAAAAAATAAAACTCACGAAGTTTCGGGCAATTTTACTTACAAATAACAGGACAGTATAACTTATTTCCTAAAAATTGTGTCAAATTGACACGAGGGACGGATGAGGGTTAATAAGCTATTTTCTAAAGGCCGATCACTCTCCTCGTTTGGGTGTCCAAGACCCCGATTACGATCGTCAAAAAAAATGCCCACAGCTTCTCAATTCGAAAACCGACTTCGTTTCAATTTCGTCTTCTCTTCGCGGCGTGACGTCAGGGGGGGAACGGCTCAGGTATTTCGCCGGGCGAAATTCCTTTCGCATTTTGTTCAGGGAAATTTCTTCGGGTTGCGCGGGAGCATCGCGACGTCCGCACACGAGGGAAGGGTCAACGACCTGCCACGACGCACCGTTCGAAAGACTTTTTCGCAGCCCCTTGCTCGATATCGGCGCGCGTAGTCCCAATACGCGTCGCATGATTCACCCGTGTAGCCTCGCAGGCTTCGAAGGCTCGTGCTTTCGAGCTTCGGTGAAAACGCGTGATCGAAGCCGAGGACGTTCCTGTGTGTGCGCTGCCCCGTCCGAGACGCATTACCTCGGCCCTCGGGCGATACGTATGTATACCGCGTGTACACGTACACATGTATATCCTCGATCGCGTATCTGTGCAAGCCCTCGGCCCGCAGTTTTTCCCCGGAAAAAAGGGGAAAGTTCGATTTTCGAGATCGCAATCAATTTTTAACCACCGGTTGTACCCGTCACGCAGAAGCCTTCTGATTCATGCTGTCGATGAACATTAGCGGCAACGGCGCGGCGGCCGCCACCGGCGCGGCGCGGCGCCCCGAGGAGGGTGCATTCGAAATCGAATAACTTCCTTCCGGCGAAACGAAACGAAAACGTTTCGGTGGTAGATCGCGATCGAGATCCGTTGCCTGCGAAGATCGACGGAGAGTTAGGGGCGCGGAATTATTCGGCCGTGGGTGTCGGCGCACAGGGTTGGTGGGATTTGCCAAACCACCCCTTCGGCTTAGCGGCTTACAATGTATTTTCTGGCAGTTTATAAAGAAATCTGTTTGTTTGTAAAATCTTGTTTGTAAAGTATTTAAGTATTTGAACAGTGTCTTGCTGTTGTAAAAAAAAAAAAAAAAAAAAAAAAGAAAATGGAAAGACTAGGACGAGGCAAGCTCCGATTTAAAAGAATCTGCAGCCGGTTCGCGATCTGGAAGAGATCGGCCGACTCGCTGCGGATGAGTTCTTGATTGTCGACGAAGAAAAAGACCGACGGTACCCGCACTCTGCGCGTCGACGCCGCGGAGGAAAAAAAAAAAGGTGTACCGATACAGGTCGTTGAACAACACCCTGCAGAGCCCTAACCCGGAAGCAAAAGCGCCGCGTACGCATCCGCACGGTTGGATAACAAATCGGCCATGGCTCTAGACAATAAAACTTTTCCTCGACGAACTTTTCTGGTACGCCATTGATAATCCTCTCGGTGGTCGCGGATCGGCGCGAGTCGAGGCGAGCTCTTTGTCCGCGACGTCGACGCCGACGCCTCCCACTCGTCAAAACGATCCTCGACGATCTCCGCCGAGGGAGTCCGCGGCCTTCTCAGAAAGCCTTCTCTTCGTGGAAAAACTATCGGTTTCCAGGATTCAAGGATCAACGAATCAAATAGGGCGACGAGGACCACAGAGGCTAACCAGGGACACGTTCTTGTTTGAGCGGGTGAGAGGGAGGGAGGGCGAGAAAGAGAGGAAGGGATAGTATAGCGTCGAACGAACGTATCGGTGTAAATTTTCATTTTTCAAGGCTCCCGTCGAGTGGCAGTGGTAGTCCCCCTTTTTTTCAATACGCTTTGCCCCCGATGATGGTCATTGAATCGCCGCGTTTCACTTTATTACGCGACGTAAATGCACGCGCATCGACGAGCAACATTTTTTTCCTCCCTTTCCGGCACGACGTAACGACGCTTCGCTCGTGAATTTTCGTAACGGCACCCTTTGATATCGTTCATTCAACTTTTCCCGATCTCCCAATAAAAAATCCCGGGGGCGTGCTGCTCTCGGTTGGAAGCGGGCTGAAGCGGGTTGGCTGTAGCGGGCTGAAGCGGGCAGAAACGTAGCGGAGAGTCGTTTGTAGCCGCCGACATAAACTGTTGCGTTAATGGAGACTAGCGGGCCTCTCTCCCGCGACAACTCCGCGGGCTCGGCGCCGATAAATACCTCGGGATCTCCCCGGCTTCGATCTCAAACAAAGATTCAGTTCGAGGGGCGGGGGGACTGGCGCCCGGGTCCGGGCACTTGCCTGCATTCTCTTTCTACCCCTCCTCTCTCCTCTATCCGACGTTAATTAAACGGAATTCGAGACACGATACACGCCACCGAAAACTTTCGCGACCGTGCATCGTTGGATCTCTCGGTTCCCGGAGAACGAAACTCGAAGAACGCCGTAATTGCCGGTTTTGCCTTACCGGATCGGCCTGACGAGCTTCTGATTGCGAGCCGCGCTCATGATCTATGGATCGAAATCCTGGAGGCCACAGAATCCACTGTTATACGTTAGACTGATCAGGACAGGTGGTACGATCAGAAGCCGTTTCGATTCGGTTGACGCTGCGATGGCGCGGAGGACTTTGGTCGATCAACGAAAGTATCGGAATGTGAACGGGGCTTAAGGAACAGAGAGGCCCAGTTAGCAAGGCCTAGCGGGGGCACGGTCTCGAAATTGGTCGAAACGATGAAGGATGAACGGAACGGGTCTGGGTCTTGGGTTTGCCTAAAGTCGTTCCCCCGAGTCGACTCGTTATCCTGGGACACGAAGCCCATGTGCGGGGGTGGTCCGTTGAAAAAAGCCCGAGGACGAGGAAACGACGCGCGAGAAAGAGGGCAACGGAGGTCCTGGAGGGCGAGCGGCGACGGAGAAGAGGGTTGAAGGGGGTCGGTCGGTGGGTGGTAGAAAGGGTGGGTTAGAGAAAGAGAAAGAGAAGACGGTGGGGTGGAGGAGGCAAGGACAGAGGAAGAGACGAAAAGAAATAGGGAGAAGAAGGGCCGCGACGGTGACGGGGGCAGGAGGAGTTTGCGAAGGTAGAGATGGCGGGGGCGGCAGAGAGAAGGAGGAGGTGGAGGAGGCAGAGGGTAGATGGTGGCAGCGCCGGCAGTGAGAGAGCTAGGAGACAGAGGGACGGTTCTGAAAGGGGGTTGCAATGCGAGTGCAATACTTTTCCGTGAGACGGCACCAGTGTCGTCGGCCCTGAGGGGTGGGTTCGGGCTGGACTGGGGGTGTGCGTGGGGTCAACGACCGCAGTTGGGGTGGCTTCCCCCTACCTGCCACCCCCGTACACCAACTCCCTCCATCCTCGGGAGCGTTCCTCTTCCTCCAACCCCACCTTTTCTACGCTCTCTCTCCCCTACGCGCTCTGCCTGCCTGCCTGCCTGCCTGCCTGCATGCCTGCCTGCCTGCCTGCCTGCCTGCCTGCATGCCTGCCTGTGCTGTGCCTGTACGGCAGGCCACGTTGCGGTAGGCGGAGGTTGGGGCAGGTTAGGCTTAGCTTAGGGTTCAATATCGGGGAAAACACGGGCTTTTATTTGATCGCTGGATACGTTCTCTGCCCTCTTTGCCTTGCGTCGGACGGAAAAAGACGCTCGAGAGACGCCGGTGCCCGTGGCCCCCCCGCGCGCGCGCGCGTGCGACAGAGATCGCAGCGCGGATCAAGGGAGATACGTTTATCCAAAGTGAGAGAAACAACAGCCACGGCGAGGGAGAGGGAAAGGGACTGGGTGCGTGGGTGCCTGCGTGCACGGGTGCATGCGTGCGTGCACGCATTGCTTTCGTACTCCTATGATCTTCTGAATACACCCTGGACAGAAGGGGCTGCTTTCGCGTCGGCTACGCGCGCGGCGAGGGGAAAAGGCTACCATAAATTCATTGGAAAATTTCGAATTCGGTTTTATTGCCAACCTATCTCTCTCTCTCTCTCTCTCTCCCCTCCTTTTCTCTTTCTCTGCTCGGAGCGCGTGCGTGAAGCACACCCTTTCCCTTCGTTCCTTTACCGGCAGCGCCCTGCATTTTTCTCCTTCGAGTGCCATCTCTGCCGTCTAAGGGGTAAATAAGTTGAAACGCGCGTACCGCGGCGTTCACCGAGCGCCGCGCTGCCGAACTGAAACTTTCGAATCGCGGCACGACACGGTGCTCGTTAGCCGGCACACTTAGCCGACTACGAATCATTAGTTTAGAGAGAGGCTAGAGAGGATCGGATTAAGTTCAATATGCATTTATCAATTCCAAGTCAATACCAATAACCAAGTTTCGTTTCACCGGGTTTCGATCGCTCGCAAAAACCGAAACAGTTTCAATTATACTTGCCGCGTGATCATTTCGTATACTGGCTTATCGAACTCCAGAATTAGTAACTGCGGGCTCAAAAATGTACTTGTACGCGGTTCGAATCTCTTACGAGTAGATACAATGTGTTCCTCGCCCGCTAGGAGATGGGACTTTCTTGGATGTACCGTTTGTTGGAATACAACGATACCATAGACTCTTTGAAACTCATCAACAATGAATTTATAGAATAGTTTAAACAAAGGATGTAAGTTAAATTAAAAATTGTACCATTCAGATTGTCAAACATACATTAACTTATACAACACTTTATACAGACGCAAAATTCTCTTGATAATGATCCACAATGGGATCGAAACTTTGAGAAGTAATTAATTGCAAAATTGCTTAGTAGAAGATCGAAACTGTAGCGCCGACAACACGAATTATTCATGTACCATAGAGTCTTAGGTATAAGGGTATATCTTAGGTATAAGGCGTGAGGGGCAGTTTTAGTCAAGGACGGAAGGGCCCCGGGCAAGGGCATAAAGTCGGGACCGTTGCGTCGTCAGTCCGGTAAAAGGTGTATTTATACCGAAAAAAACACGGTGGGACCCCGGATCCGGAAAAAGTTTGGTTCCCCTGGTTTTGTATCTAGTACTTATATCAGTCCGGGCGGTCCCCGTATAATTGCTAGATACAAAACCAGGGGAACCAAACTTTTCCCGGATCCGGGGTCCCACCGTGTTTTCTTCGGTATGAATATACCTAAAAGCAGCTAGCCTGAGCACATCGCAACATAGTTCCCTAAATACAAAATACGAAACACTGCAGCGTTATTTACACTAGCATATTTACATTACTAATAAAGTATATACGGTATAAAGTGTAGTTAATTAAATAACGTATCCAACGAATAAAGGCATTTCCAACACCGTTTACTTTCCTCAAAGTACAAAGAATTCGAACCTATCTCGTCCCTGGTCTACTTAAAAGTATTTGCTTCTTCGAAGTCCTCGCGAAGCTATCCGCCTTGATTCGAATCTACTTGTAATGCACTTGAACCCTCCTTTAACACGGTTAATTCATTGCCGCGTTGTAAAATACTTGTAATTAGTTTACCGTGCTTGATCTCACCTCTAGCGAGAGCCTCTGAAAACGGGACTTTCTTCGGAGGCTGATGAGGCCGCGGTTTTCGGTAAATGTGGAACGCGTTATCGTCCGGCCGCGACTTTTATCGGGCCCCAGCAAAAGGTCAAGCCCGTCTCGTCTCGATGAGACGAGACTTTCACGGACTGCTGCCCGCTGCAACGTTAATTACTTCCTCGAAGCAGCCCGGCGACGACGACGACGACGACGACGAAGACGACGACGACGACGTTGCTCGCTCCCTCTTTCTTTCGAATTGCCGTAATGAAACGCTTAACGGACCTCGTTTCCACCGGGCAACGTCGAGTCGATCGTCGGCCCGGCCCCGTAATGAACATTGATCGACCGTCGGCTGAATTATTTATTAAATTAGCGAACTCGAGAACGTCGTCGTCGTACCGAGGACCGTAGGCCCCGAGATCTTCGGGCTGGTGTGCTCTCCGCGACGATGAGAATGGGAACCGCGGGATGGCCGTTATCTTTAATTGACAGGCCGAGGTAATGAATGATGCCGCTCCGCACAATGCGTTGTTCCGCGGAAAAATCGGTCTCCGAGAGTTGTGTGCGTATGCAAACGATTTCGGAGCACAGTGACAGAGCACCCCTTTTTTCGTGTTTCTTAATCACACAATATTAACCCCCTAAGTCGGGTCGTTTATAATCGGAACAATTTATTTCATGAATAGAATCGACAAAGTTTATCGTAACAATAATTTTTTGTAACATTCTCATACCTTGCAAGTACTAATAAAATGTGGTTTACTTAATAGTGGGAAAAATTGATTTCGGAGCACAGTGACAGAGCACCCATTTTCGTGTTTCTTAATTACACAATATTGACCCCGTAACTCGGGTCGTTTATAATCGAAACAATTTATTTCATGAATAGAAACGACAAAGTTTATCGTAACAATAATTTTTTGTAACATTCTCATACCTTGCAGATACTAATAAAATTTGGTTTACTTAATGGTGGGAAAAATTGATTTCGGAGCACAGTGACAGAGCGCCCCTTCTTTCGTGTTTCTTAATTACACAATAGTAACCCCCTAACTCGGGTCGTTTATAATCGAAACAATTTATTTCATGAATAGAATCGACAAATTTTATCGTAACATTAATTTTTTGTAACATTCTCATACCTTGCAGATACTAATAAAATTTGGTTTACTTAATGGTGGGAAAAATTGATTTCGGAGCACAGTGACAGAGCGCCCCTTCTTTCGTGTTTCTTAATTACACAATAGTAACCCCCTAACTCGGGTCGTTTATAATCGAAACAATTTATTTCATGAATAGAATCGACAAATTTTATCGTAACATTAATTTTTTGTAACATTCTCATACCTTGCAGATACTAATAAAATTTGGTTTACTTAATGGTGGGAAAAATTGATTTCGGAGCACAGTGACAGAGCGCCCCTTCTTTCGTGTTTCTTAATTACACAATAGTAACCCCCTAACTCGGGTCGTTTATAATCGAAACAATTTATTTCATGAATAGAATCACAAAGTTTATCGTAACAATAATTTTTCGTAACATTCTCATACCTTGCAGATACTAATAAAATTTGGTTTACTTAATGGTGGGAAAAATTGATTTTCAAGTTGAGTAAAAAAATGTTGTCTGTCATTATGTGACCGTGACGTCAAGAGACTTGACAAATTAGATCAGATACAAGTCTGTGTCCGTGGCAGACTATCTCGATCAAGTTCGCGAGATGAAAATTTTTTTAATGAATTCCACCTATTTTATAGAAACTGCCCAGTGTGCGCTGTAGACAGAGAAGGGAGATATAGGGGAGGTTGTGTTATCCGCTCCCGGGATTCGTTTGATTCGAGAGTATCGATACTGACCGGACTCGAGTCGACTCGGGGGCTGGGACGAGCCCTCGAGCGTAAGATTTCCGCGGGGGCGCGCGCCAGGATGCGCCTGCTTGGAAACCGAGCGAATTAATCGATGTCGAATGATGGGTTCCGCCGGCTACGGCCAGAACCACGGGGCGAGAAAGAGAGAGAGAGAGAGAGGAGGAGGAGGAGAAGGAGGAGGTCAAACGAAGAAAAAAGCCGCGAAAGCCGGAACAGAGACGAGAAGGAGAACCGAGGGCGAGAGAGGTGACGGCCAGACACGGGGTGGGGGGACGCGAAATGGGGTAGACGGATTTCTGGAACCAGAGGGGGTGAGAAAGCCGCCGCTGCGAGGGCTGCAAGAACGCCGAGCTGCCAATCAGTCATTAATTAGAAACTACTCGGGAATTACGCACCCCCCAGCGCGCTGGGCCTTTTCCGTAATCCAGGTGCAGCACCGAAAATTTTTATGAAATTAGTCAAAAATCACGAGCGTACCTTTACATTCAATAAAGGTACGCTGGACAGAGGCTCGTGTAAAATTTTATTTACTTCGGGATTTATTAGAATTCGTAAGGGATGAAATCAATTGTTCGCCTTCACAGTTTTGCAATTGACGAAGAGACGTCTGTACCTTTTCGTCGCTTTATTAAGTTGTAAGCAATTAACATGCGTAGATTGAAAAAATTTTTTAATCCGCAGTCCAGTAATTAATAATTCATAATGAACAGCGGCATGAATTTTCAGCGATTTGTATTAACTGTGTACCGATGAGGAATGGAGGGAAAGTTCGGGGGTGGATCCGGGGGTGCGGAGATCTGTTTCGCAGCGATTTTCTGAAAATTCATGGGATTGCTGTTGAAGGGTGCCGACGAGAACCCCGTTGTTTCTATATATCGGCTCGCTCTCCCGTTACCGGGGGATGTTTATCGTTGTCCGGGCTACTTTGCCTCGACCGAACGCAGATCGTTTTCATAACCGGGTTACGCAATTCCGCGCTGGGCGACGGGGTTGCGTAACGACGACTCATCGAACGTTGTCAATTGTAAAACGTTAATAAGGGAGGAACCGCGCGAACGCGTTTCGTGCCGCGTCAAACGCGGAACATGTCCACGGTGAAGCCTCCGATTGTGTTTCCAGGGATCATCTTTACTCGGCTCTGGAATCTTTCGGCTGTCTATGCGCGAAATTCTGCCTGAAGAAAATTCTGGGGCACCCGAGCCACGCCTACTTCGAGGATCGTAGATCAAGAAAAAGAAATAGATAGTCTTCCGTTGAGATTTTGACGAGATTTAAAGAGTTTCTTCAAGATTGCTCTAGATTTATTGTAAGCATAGATTACCAGAGGACGGACTAATCAAGCTAAGCCACGCCCACTTAGACCACTCTACACAAAGAAAAGAAGAGAGGTACTCTTTCGCCAAGGTTCAAAGAGTTCTACCTTGTCGAAGATCACCCAGGAGTAATGGTAGAATTGCCCCAGGAGGAATTGTAGAATTGCTCCAGGAGGAATTGTAGAATTGCCCCAGGAGGCATCGGTGAAGCTCCAATAAAACCGAGAGCAGCCAAAGCCACGCCTACTCGAAGCATCCCACCTAAAGCAAACAAGAAAGATTTCTCTGTGAGAACTAAAGAGGTTTAGTATCTTCCAAATCGTTGTAGATGACGTCCGAGCAGAAATTGCCCCGAGGGGCACGGTGGGAAGCCCGGAGCAAGAAGACCACGCCCATTCGAGACTCTCAAGACTGACTGTAATCGAAGCCCGGTCGGAGGAGTGGACACGGCGATCGAAGAGCCCGAAAAATCGTAAAAACGATCTGCCGGAAGAATTCCTCGGCGATGGAAAGAGTCGCAACAGGGGGAGCTGGTAACGGAGAGGTTTTCGAGAGCAGAGTTCGCGAGAGGAGGGGGAGGGGGTTGGGAGGGAGGGAGGGAGGGAAACGCGACGCGAAGTGGCGCGGAGCGCATCGAACTCTGATTGGTCGGAACAGGTCTTCGAAACGGGACGGTGGTTCCTCGATCGCTTTGAAAGGCAATAAACGTCGAGCAATTAAGCGTCGTCGCTAAGGAAAGCAACGAGGGTGGAAAAAGGGGCATGAAAAAAAGTACGGGCAAACGGTTACAAGTATTCCGTTGAAGAACGTCGGTGCATCCCCTTGCGAGCGAGCAGGTATACTAATTATTGGGTCGATGGCGGAGAGGAGGGTGTAGACAGAGTAAGAGACAGAGAGAGAGAGAGAGAGAGAGTGAAAGAGAGAATAAGAGAGAAAGAAGGGTGGAATAGGCAGTCGATGGGGCGGAATCGGCGGGGCCGAAGCTGAAATTTTAAACGGCCGGCGTCGTTGCATCGTGTGCCCTTTTTTTCGAAGACTCCTAGCCGACCGCGATCGTTACTAATGGATGCAGTTATCGATTCCACCAGAGAGGATTCGACGGCGGCTCGCCTCCTTTCCGCGCTGCCGCTGGTCATTTCGAAGGAACGCTCCATCGGATGCCGATGAAAAAAAGCTGTTGTTGCCGACCGCGACTTCGCTCTCCGCAAAACGGGAGGGGGGAGAAAACGCGTCGATTGTTCGAAACGGGGGTAGTTTCGCGTGGGGCGGTTGCCGAGGGCCGCCTCGTTTACACTCGCCGAGTCGTCCTTACCGGGGGTTGGCAATATTAACATATTCGAGACTACATACGTCATTTCATCGTCTTCATCCAACAAGCAAGAGAAATTCTATTAACTCCTTGCACTGCGATCTATTTTGCTACATGTTCCCCAATGGCTACGCACGGATAAAAAAATAAAAAAATTGCATTTCTATCGAAAGAATTTCATATTTCAAGGGATTAATTTCTCCGACTGAAAAATTTTAGGAAACCTTCCCCTGCTCTGAAAGGTACGTTTCTCTACAACTGTACAAATTAATTCTCCCGATTCTGTGCACAGTGGTAATTATTTTCCGGCGCACCAAAAGGCGTGGCTCCGATGCTCTTTTCCACCCCCGTCCATTATCTTCCCGAGTCGCGGCGGCAATCAGCTGATTGAGTCGAACCGACCGACCGGCTCCCGAAAACCGTGTGTAGAACCGGTGCGTAATGGACGCGGGTGTTCGATTGGGCGTACGCATACGTCGTTTTCAGGGTGGAACAACGGCCGGCCGGCGAAAAATCCGGCGCGTTCGGGGAAAAGCCGCGTGCTCGATCGAATCGGGGCTAGACCGAAGAAACTAGCTCGCGGGAGGCTTTTTGTCGAGCCGCTCTGCTCTGCGTGCCGGTCCGAGTTGTTCGAGGCTCGCGTGGCTAGGCTCGCGCCGCTTTTGTGTCCGACCACTTTCCGAATCAGACCGTAACAGTCGGTTCGGCCAACCTGAAACTCCCCGGCGGAAAAACGAAAATCCCGGAAAAGATACGACTGGTAATTTATCCCATAACGATCAAACTTCGAAGACATTCGTCTTTAATACAGTCCACTCTGCAGTGCGTAAGTAGGCGTGGCTTCGTGGCCCTCAAAGTCGTTCTAGAGACGCAACAGCGTTCCCGGGGGCAACCTGTGGCGCACGCCGGTCAAAATCATCGATCAACGACAGATCGAAGCCTGTCGAACCGCGTAGCATCGAAGACTCTTTGTCTTCAATACGGTCCACTGTGAAGTCCGTAAGTAGGCGTGGCTTCGTGGCCCTCAAGGTCGTTCTAGAGCCGCGACAGCGTTCCCTGGGGCAACCTGTGGCGCACGCCGGTCAAAATCATCGATCAACGACAAATCGAAGCCTGTCGAACCGCGTAGCATATTTCCTTTGTCTTTAATACGGTCCACTGTGCGGTCCGTAAGTAGGCGTGGCTTCGTGGCCCTCAAGGTCGTTCTAGAGCCGCGACAGCGTTCCCTGGGGCAACCTGTGGCGCACGCCGGTCAAAATCATCGATCAACGACAGATATCGAAGCCTGTCGAACCGCGTAGCATCGAAGACAGATCACATAATTGGATTTCTTGGTCGGGGACAATATGCGAGCGATACTTTGCCGGAAGATTTCGCGTGGCATCGGCGACCGGTTAATTGCTCGGCGTAGAAGGAGACGGTAACGAGCGGGACAGGAGCACATCGGTCAGATTGATCAAGGGTCGGTAGAATACGGAGGGGTTGCGTTAGTAGAACCATGTCGGTTCGATTCATGGAGTTTCTCCTGAACTCTCACCCCTTCTGCAACGCGCGCCTGGCGAGGTCATCGCACCGCACCGATCCGAACCGACTCACGTTGCTCGGCACTTTTTAGCCTTTCGCTAATTACCTGAACCTTACCAACAGCTCCGCGATCCCCTGTTCCGCTGCTCTGCCCGCCGCCACGCCGGAGCGGAGCGAAGCAAGCGAGCCGACAACGCGCGACGCATCGGGGGAAAAAGGAGAATGCTTTCGTTTCTCGGGCGTCTCGAAAAGACGAGGCGCGCCTGAACGAGTAGTCATCTCTCGCGGCGAAAAACGCGGTTAGGCGAGCAACCGGCGCCGACGCCGCCGTCGTCGTCGAGGTGCGAGGAAAAGTTCCGCGCGACCCCGAATCTTTCTCCCACAGCCACCCTATCCTTTCTCTTTCTGAAACGTGCGTCACGGTCTCCCCTTTATTTCTCCACCCTTGCCGTGCCTCTCTCTCTCTCTCTCTCGCATCGTTCCTTCGATTATTAAACCGCCGGTTCGTTTTTCTCTCGCAATCTCTTTACTTCCGGTCGCTTTCCCGGTCGACGAGGCAAACTGTCGGAGAGAAGAAATAGGAGAGCAACGGGGTGTTAGAGGAAGGGAGAAATCGGAGGCGGTGACGACGGGAAAGCAAGAAAGAAAAGTCTAATCGAGGCACCTTTTGAGTGTCGACACCTCGACGGAAAGCCGCGCGGCGCGGGGCGGCGCGGTGACGGTGCGGCGGCGGCGGCGGGTGGCGCCGCGCGGGCGATGAGAAAACTGCCACGGGAACGGGAAACGGGAACAGGAACGGGAACACGGGAACCGGGATTGCCACTCGAGAAACGGGGTGCCGTTGGCGGCAATTATTATCGCTGGCTGACAGGTAAGAGGCGTCGTCTTGGTGTGCCGCTCGCTCGGGAAGGCTAATTGCCGGTAGCAACGGAGAGACGGCTCTCGCACCTACGAAAAGCCGATGCCAGCCAGCGAGTGCAGCAGGAGTCGGAGCCTGAAACGCGCCGAGCAGAGCAGAGCAGAGCAGAGCGGAGCGGAGCGGAGCGGAGTGCAGAGCCAGCTCCGGATCCCGGCCGAGCTTTGACGAGTCTAATCGCTCGTGTAACGAACTGGACCGTACGATCGCAAATTGCCCGTTTGCTCTTCGAGCTTGTTTGTACTCCGAGGAGACACTCGAACGTTATTCCCGATACCGTGGCGCATAAAGAGTCCACTTCTCTGCTCGACATCGCGGAAATAAAATCTTCTCCTCTGTTCGCCGGGCTGTTCGTCGACGTGGGCCCACCCTCCCTCCCTTCCTCCCTCTCTCCAACAGCTTCCGGAAAAATTGTACACCTTCCAGAGAACGTCCGGTTCGAATCTGTACACGCGATTATTCAATCATTTACGATGAAGCTGCTGCATCGAGGTGGGCGTGACGCGATCCCGAGGATGGTTACTTGATTTTACGATGGTCTGGAAAAATCCTGCGAGGGTGATACTAAAATTTCACAAAGATCTCTTGCATATGTATCCAAACAGAAAACTAGGATACGTCCCTTCGCTCCTATGAAGCACTAGTCCTTTCTTTTTGGATTCTCGATGCTCGGAAAAATGATCGTGTATTTGAACTGGACACCTTGTCTACGAATGGTCGGAGAGTATCGGGACTGTTTTCGACGTCGAAACGACGCGACGCGACAGTTCTCGGGGTTTCGCGAACGAGATACCCACCCGGTTGCGTGGCCTCGCGGAAATCTTCCCGCAAGAAACTCCAACGTTATTCTATTTCCCGTTTCGAGTCTCTACTCGAGGGGGATTTTCCTCCCCCGCGTCCCTTTTTCCCAGTGCCCCTCACCTCACTCACCCGCCCCCCCCCCCTTCGGCGAGGTCTCTCGCGGGCGCAGCCTGCTGTGAAATTGAAAAATTTTCGCGCGTTTTGCGGGCCTCCTGCAGACGAGTCACCCGGTGTGCACGCAGACTGGCTGGATTACCGGCTAGGCTTTGAGACCCACCAAACAGACCGGAAAATATGCAGGCTGCATAATTCAGCACGCTCGTACACGTGCATGTGCGTAGACGAGATACTCGGCCTCGCTCGCTCCACACGGCGTTCCCTCTTTCTCTCGGTCGTCGCTGCGACCACCGTAAAAATTTTGCCCGATATCGCTCCGACGCGATATCCGTCTCCTTCTTTCGCTGTTTCGGCCGATCTCTGCGCCACTGGTTTTAGACAATTTCCTCCATTCGAGAAATTCGAGACTCTTATTACCGCGACGATCGAGACGCTGGACGCCAAGTATCGAGGTCGGCCGACCAACTTTCCGATCGGTTATGTCCAAATTGTGAGGCCCGAGTAGGCGTGGCTTCGTGGCACCTCAATTTATATTGGAGCCACAGCAGTGCTCTACAGGGCAATCTATATTTTAGAATAGCTTAATCACTGAAAATCTAACTTTGAAGACTCTTATTCTTTCTGCTTTTGTACTAAACTCTAAGTAGGCGTGGCTTTGTGGCCCCTCGATTTCTATGGAGCCACAGTAGTGCTCTACAGGGCAATCTATATTTTAGAATAGCTTAATCACTGAAAATCTAACTTCGAAGACTCTTATCCTCTCTGCCTTTGTACAGAATTCTAAGTGGGCGTGGCTATGTGGCCCCTCGATTCCTATGGAGCCACAGCAGTGCTTTACAGGGCAATCTATATTTTAGAATAGCCTAATCACTGAAAATCTAACTTCGAAGACTCTTATTCTCTCTGCCATCGTACAGAATTCCAAGTGGGCGTGGTTTTGTGGCCCCTCGATTCCTATGGAGCCACAGCAGTGCTCTACAAGGCAATCTATATTATAGAATAGCCTAACCACTAAAAATCTAACTTCAAAGTCTCCTACTCTCTCTGCCATTGTACAGAATTCCAAGTGGGCGTGGTTTTGTGGCCCCTCGATTCCTACGGAGCCAAAGCAGTGCTCCTAATCCATAGTACATCCTTATCTCCTATCTTCCGTTGTTTCTACCAACTCCGAGCGAGCGGTATTCGACAATTCCCATAAAATCCGCGATCCCGACGATTTCTGCCACGCTAGAGCAATCGAACAGAAAATATCGAGGTCAGTTGGCACTCTTTACGTTCGGCACCGTCTCTGCCATGACCCCGAGCAATTTCTCAGCGAAAAATCGTGTGTGGATCGATGCTGGAATTGTCCGCCGCTCTCTACCTTGTAGCAGACGGCCGTCTGTCGATTTTCGCAAAAGTTTGTGCGTCGGTCTAAACAGAGCGACGGGTATTCATGAAACGGCGAGCGGCTTCGGCTCTCCCTTTTTTTATAATTTAAAATGGACAAAGTTAGCGGCCGGTACAGCTGTCGCTGACCGCAACCACGCGAGCCGTGGGGAAAGAGGGTAAACAAATTGCAGGCTGCCCTTCGGTTAGGGACTGTCTTGTCCTTGAGGATCGCGCACGGAACGAACAAGTCTCTCTCTCCAAAACAGAGAGAGAGAGAGAGAGAGAGAGGGTGGGGGGAGAGAGGGGGGAGAGAAAGAGTTCGCCATTCTCCCGTTCAATCTGGCCGAATCGGTTTTCGCGGTCTCCGTGCCCCCGGAGATCGATCCGGAGCAACAAGTATCTCGACGTTCCTTCCGAAGCGAAAATCGAAGAAAACGCGGCCAGCAACGCTTCGCGTACCGCCTCGGGAAAACTCTCGGAAACGGTTCGGTTACCGTCGTCCTCTCGATCCGATGCTCGATCGAAACACTGGGTCGCAAATTTCCCGGACACCCTGTAGACGAGAGAGCGGTCATTGAAACGGGAATTGGCCTCGTTAAGACCTACGCCGAATTTCATCGGCGTCGGCTCCTCGTTGGGAAGGGTCAGGGCCCGCGCCGCGTCGGGCCGCCTACTCGGCTCTCCGACCCGCGCGATATTTTCAGCGCGGGCAGTAGCCGGCACAAATGTTTGGCGTTGTCGCTCGTCGAGACGCGGTTACGGGTCACTCACCGAATATCGGCGTAGAGACCGTGCCGAATAGCATGTGGCGCGCGTGGAATTCGCCGGTTTCCGTCGAGCGAAGGTTTTCACGTTTTTTCCGGGAAATCAAGATGGAGGGAACGTTTCAGACAATATTTTGAAGCGAAACTTCTTTCGGGCGGGGTGTAAGCCTGTTCGCGTCACCGGAAATCGCGACACGAAAATGTGTAACGGAAGTGGTGGGGATGTCGAAAGTCGAGTGGCGCGAAAATTTAAACGGTTCGCTTTAAATCTTACAAGTATTTTATTTTTAAATTGTTTTATACTTTTTGGTCCATTTTAAAATCATGGTTTTTTAAATACTTATTTTTTTATTTAAATTATTATTTATGACAATTTCGCATAATACTACTCGGTAGTAGGATCAAACGAAAAGGTTAGAAATACATGGTTATGTTATGAATGCACGTGCAACTACGTTTACATTAATTAAAGTCAATATAATCAATTATATTACAGAGAGAAGAACACTATGAAATGCTATGAACTATGTCTCTTTCTTTCCCATACGCTCTCCTTCTTTGCGTCGCTGATCGTTCATTATTTTTTCTATGATTTTCTATGATTCTATCATTGAAACAATTGGCTTGCGATAGCTAAAATATGATATAAATATTATTGATTCAATTTTGTCTAAATGTCTTGCAAACAATGATCTTGTTGTCGCTTCATTAGGACTATTTACCATTTCCAATCTTAATTTACTTCTAAATATTACTAGACTGCAAGAAGTTTCACTTATACGTATGTTTTTTAAATTTTATACACTTGTCTCACGGCGTTGACCCGATGGGTGCCTACACGGATTATTTCGAGGAATCCCGTGCGAGAAAATCGGCTCGGCTATTAGGCGAGCGCGATCGAGCTGGTGGTGGGTATTCCCGCGAAACGTTCGGATCGATTTTCTGGCAGAATCGGGAAAGAAAAGGTTCTCTAAGCCGCGAGCGCACCGGAAGCGTCACCCGCTCGATTCCGACACAGGATACGCGTACACGAGGAGGAGTAGTAGTAGGAGAAGGAGGAGCAGAGGAGGAGGAGTAACAGAAGAGAGGAGAGAAGAGGAGAGAGAGAGAGAGAGAGAGAGGCGGAGGACTGAAAAAAAACGGGATCCGACCGCGTGCAAACCACTCATCGCCGACCATACTTAACGATAAAAGTGTACCGCGTCAATGACCTTGCGTACACACATGCGTGCGGGCTAAAAGTGCAGCCGGCGAATAAATCGCGTTTCCGTGGCGCGTAGAGCGTCCAATTTCAACGTGGCTACGGTTCCTCGATCGCCATAAGCTCTCCTCGAGGCACACCAACGCGTATAATAGTTGACTCTCTCTCTCTCTCTCGTTCGCCGAATTCGCGATACTCCAGCCAAGACTTTTCGCGCGGCTGGAGAAAGACAGGAGAAAGAGGGAGACGGTGTTCGAACGCCGCGCCGCTCGCTAGGCTTCCCTTCGTGTTTTTCGAGCATTCTCGTTTCGGTTCGAGCCGGTCGGCCATTAATAAGACACGAGGCTTCTCCGTTTACAGCGTCCGGGTCGGGTTAATCGGATTTGCGACGAGGCCAGCGGCGAGAGCTCGGACTCGCCGTCGAAAAACAGCCTGCGAGCCGCTGGCCAATCGATCGGACGCTCGCGAATCGGCCGAAGAAGCGGCGCCGATTCCGGTGACTCGTTACCAGCTCTCCGATTACGTCTGTCAAGGTGTCCGACAAACCTGCGATTGGTTCTCCTTCCGAAATCGCCGAAACCAATCCCAAACTCGTAGAACACATTTTTACAGCACGTTCGAAACTTTCGATGGACGCTTCTCCGAATCGTTGAAAAATGGCTTCCCAAAAACGTTAAGGGTCGCTGAACCTGCCACGGTTCAATGACCGCTGGTTCTTTTACAAGCATTTCGATTCTAGAGTTCGTAAAATACAACTTTTAGTATTTTCTTTGAGAGTCCTACTAATTTCAATTTTTTCAAAAATTTCTTTTTCGCGTGATGTAAGAAGCCAATTGTAACTTCTCAAAGAACTCCAAGTCGCGTGGTTCAATATTTAAGAAATTGGCGACTTTTTAATGGGGGAAGAATGTTATATTTACCCCAATAAATATTATGATAAATTGAATATTTAATAATTTTTTATTTAAAGTTAATCCTGTAAAAATAGGGTAGTTCAATGAATTAATCTTGCAATAATAGCGAATACTGCAGCTATTGATAATACATAGTGGAAATGTCCAATTACATATTAAGTATCATGAAGTATATCAATTGAGGACTTCTATAACATTCCTAGAATATGCAGGTGAAAGGATATTTCGATAATCGAAGTCGTTCGACTGTTATAAACGTAGAACGGAGCATCTGTTTGCCTCATTACGATTAAAGTATTAATAAATAACCAGTGAAATGTCAATCAGCTGGACATTAATTTGTGCTGGAGAAAAGTGCATTCGAATCAACGTGCACTTCGGAGCATCGACCCAAGACAATTTCTCAACACATAGCAGACTAATGTTGAGTTTACATTTTCTTTGTGTAAATCGTAAGTACTTAAATCTTTAAACGCGTTTTTCTCAAAACTGTATTTCTCACACTGGCGACCATGATATCTCAAAAACTACTGAACGGATTTCGCTCAAATTTTTATGGTATAGTCAGCACATCTACAGTTCTCCCTTTACTAAAATATTTCCGATATCTGCTATAGTTTTTTTTTATAAGCTGAAAAAGACGAAAAAAATTGACGAAACTTGGAACTTAACGTTTAAAACCGTGCCTAAAATTCAATTTTCGATATTTTTTATTATTCTGATATCGGCGATAGTCGTGGGTCTACAAATTAGAATGCCGTTTGATTTTTTGATATCAGATGATCGAAGCTTCCGGTATCATAGTCGCCATCAACCTACTTTTTTTTACACACGAGTGTCTTCCGAACGGTGTAAAGTCGATCCGACTCGTTAATTTGGTTCGATAAAATTCTGAGAGACTGTCAAAATGTCGGTAAATGTGTGGTAAAAATTTCAAGATTGTATCTTATAAGGGTCCTTAAAAAAAAATTTCTAAAGAAATCAAGAAAAAATAGCTCTCATATGGGATGACCCCCTTACGTCTCTGTACATAACGATTTCATAGAAAAGTTCTAATCTTGATGGTCGGGAATGAATTTGCGCAGCTAACGGGACAGCTTTTATCATCGACATTGGTCGCTTTCATTTGGCAAGTATCCGGCAAAGACGTCTCGGTTTCGTAGTCGAAACGGTCGGAGGGTTGCGTCGAAAAACGGGGGTTCCGGCGAAAAAATACTTTCGCGATCGACTGTACGCGAAACGGCGGGACATTTGTTTCGCTGTTCGGCGAACGCAACGAGGTCCCCCGTGCGGAAGGTTAGGGCCGGATGTCGGCCGGGAAACTGTTGACCGGCTGCACCAGGCTGCAACAGCGACAGCGACAGCAGCAGCACCGCCACTGCCAGTATACCAGTGGCAGGCCGCCGAAAGGCCTAACGGGCGATTTGGGGTAGGTCCTGGTCTCACCACTCCGACGCACCACGGTCCCGTCGTGCCACCAGACCCGGCAAAAAGAGGGTGGCTTAGGGATCGAAGGGAGCCGCCGCGCCGCGGGACTCGCCTGGAAAGTTTTGTCGAGCCCACGAGGCCAGCCCCGTCCTCTCCCATCGCCCAAGAATTTACTGTTAACGAGCGCCTATATGTTCGAAATTTCTGCTCCCCGACCGACGTCGATGTGTGCCAAATATGTCAGCGCTCGCGTAACCGTGCGCTAACCAATCTGCGGTAAAAGCGAGGCTTCGCCAGGTTTCCCTTGAGATCTCGAGTTAGGAAACGTTTCGGTGCAATTGCGATTTTATTTTGGAAAAGAAGATTTGCATCGGGGCCAATCATTATAATCTCGACAGGCTCTCTGTATCGAGTAAATATTGTCAATGACCCTAGATGTAGGTGTAACTTTGACTCGGAGGATCTAGACCGTGTCCTATGGCAGTGCCAGTTATACGATCCCCGAAGAATTAAGCTAGTTAATACGCTGCGCAATATCAAGTTCGTTCTGCCATTAAAAGCGGACATTTTCTTTGCAGAACCAAATATAAAAGCTTGTATTATATATTTTCCGGTTTTTGAACGACTGCAAACTTCACCTCTAGCGGTAATCTAGTCTATAATTTTCTACACTATGTAAACCCAAATGTTCCAAATGTCTTACACATAATTGTCCCTGAACTATCCCCACTCCTGCAGGGTATATCGGTGTGAGACCAGGAGAGCACTACTAATCCAATAACAAAACTTTTTTATTTTTTATTATTTTTTTTATGGAACTTTCACCAACATATTCTTGATATTTTCCTAATGAAATTGATACCAAAAATGATATAATTCCGATGATATTTACGTGTGTAATGGACGATGGAAGTTTCGTGCGCAAGGAAGGACAGCGTATGGGAAAGAAAAAGACACGGAGAGTCGCAGTCGCTGGCACAGTTCGAAGGCCCGCCGCGTCCTTACAATGTAATCCCAATAAAAAACTTTTTTATTGTTACTTATTTTTGTACGAGACTTTCACCAATATATTTGTGTCATTTTTCTGATTAAAATGATATTAAACACGATGTAATTCGGATCATATAAAGGTATATGGACATTTACAAGTCGGGTACATTGGTGAGGCAACTTGTCCTTTCAACTTCACCCGTACAAGACACAAAAACGAAGCTCAGCTATAGTAGTTAAGTAACCAAGTTTATTTCACTATAATAACTAGAATTTATTACCGTATAACGTATGCGAGCACGAAATGTGAACACGTCTGCTGGCATCGGCGCGGCGTCTCGCGTCAAACTCCGATAGATATGTTTATTTTACATTTCCGTTTTAATTCGTTCGCAACGGGTTATTGAAATCCTTTTATTAAGAGGCAACCGGATAGCTACAAAATTATTCAATCGACTTTCCGATTTGTTTTCGTTAATTTTTACACGGTACTCGAAATATTCTGTCCATTATTTTTGGGTGAAGTAGGAGTTTGAATTTTATTTTCGACAACAGACTACTTCACCCAAAAATAATGGACAGACATTTCGAGTACCGCGTGAAAATTAACCGAAACAAATCGGAAAGTCGATTGATTAATTTTGTAGCTATCCGGTTGCCTCTTAATAAAAGGATATTAAAAACCGGTTGCGAAACTTCCATCGCACGTATCATCGGAATTATATCATTTTTGGTATCAATTTCATTAGAAAAATATCAAGAATATGTTGATGAAAGTTCCATAAAAAAATAATAAAGCATAAAGAAGTTTTGTTATTGGATTAGTAGCGGTCCCCTCACACATAATTGTCCCTGGCCGGACTCGTGGTTGGGACAATTATCGATAAAACACTGTAACAGGTTTCAGTGGTTCAATACAAAATTAGACTTAAAACGAACCGTTTAAATTTTCGCGCCACTCTCGACTTCCGTGACGTCACTTCCGTAACATCAGCAAATTGTTACCCTCAGCAAAGAAGTTTCACTTCAAAAAAAAGAAGATTTGCATGTTATTGTGTCCAAGGATAAAGATCTTTGAATTGTTCTATTCGTGGATACTTCGAAGCGACACCGAACGAGCGAATCTCGAAAGCTAGATTTTTAGGGGACGCAAAGGATCGTGTGGGAAATATTATAGTGTCTAGATTCTAAGCGCTGTCTTATGAGAGGCACTCCCGTCTTAGCCACAGCTCGGCCAGGTCCTCTAACGATGTCGTTATCCTCGAGGTAATGTCGGGTCGCTCGCCATTGCCAATTTTCGCTCATCGCTCTCTCATAGATAGCTTGACGAGCCAAATGAGCGCGTCTTCCACCATAATCTTAGGCATGGCGAGTTTCTCGGCGACTGTGGATGAGATCCCAGCTGCCCCGCAGTGTTCTAATTAACGATTCGTCTATCGGCGAATAGACTTACCGGCATAATAGTCGAGAATATTGAGCGGTGCTTCGAGAACGTTAAAACCACGGTTATTTTTACTGCGTAAGGCCTCGAATGGGTTTGTCGACTCTGTCAAAAGAATCACCCTGTATAAGTAGCGGCCGTCTTGATCGGTTCTCTTAAATTAGGGCACGGAGCAGCTGCGCGCGGGAAAATCGACGTTGCGCGGTTTCCGATGCGGAACAGGCGCGACGCGACACACGCGAGCGGAACGCGACCGACTCGTTTCGCCTCGTTCCTCTCTGCCGCTTTCCCCCAGGACCCCCTCGCCGTAACGTTTCGACGAAAAACCCGGGAAATCCTTCCGGACGCGTCTTCGCTTCGCTCCGGCCTCGCGTACGCGTTCGTTTCCGGAGAACGGTGGGGCAAAAAAAAAAAAAAAAAAAAATACGAGGGAGTTTAGGGTGGTTCTTTGGGAAACGAGTGGAATCGGCTCGGCGCGGCGCGGCGTGGCTACAGGGGCTATCGATTTTTATGGTTTGTGTAATTTACGTGAGTCATTCGCGTTCGCCAACCCACACGGCTCGATGCGCCTTCACAGTTCGAACAGGAAGAGGAACGTACGGGCCGGATCGGGCCGGGGCAAGCGTCCATGGGCAAGGGGGTCGGCATTGAATCCCGCCTCTAAAGGGATTAAACTTTGCCCCGGTGTTTTAATTACGCGCTCTCGGGACGTCGGACGGTAGGGCCAGGATTCAAATAAGAAACGTGTTCGGATTCCTTCCGAGGCCACCAGGAATTACTGAAATTGTACGAGTTAATTTGTTAAAGTGGCGCGAGGGCAGGCGTCGATCGCCCGACGCGACGCCGCGGTAGAGAGAGAGAGAGAGAGAGTAGAACATAGTACAGAAGGGTGAGGAGAGGAGAGGTGGCGGAAAAAGAGGGCCGGGCCGGCGCCGGGCAACGCCGCGATCCGTTTCCGGGTCGTCGAAAAGCGACGCGGCGCGCTGGAAAAAGAAATTTCTTTCTTCGGCCGATCGATAGCGTGTCCGAGTCGCGGCGGTTCTGGCCTACCCTCTCGCTCGTTCCGCCCGTAAACGGCGAAACCTCGAGGAGAATAGTTGGCGAGTTTGTTGCCGCGAAACTTTCCCGGCGCGGCGAGCGCGGCCGCGCGCCTACTTCTCGCGCTCCGACGCTCCGCGAGAAAGAATGGAAATTCTGCCAACGACTCCTCCCCGGCTAGGCCCAACAACGGGGACAACGACGAGAACCCGCCGACGACACACCGACCCTTTAACCGGACGAATACGTTTTCTTAACCCTCGAATCGAACAACCCCTACGCGAGTAATCGAAGGCCATCGATACCCACCGTAGTAATTTTTCAAGGAAATGGCATATCATGCAAAGAAAAATATTGTTCGTAGAGTGAAATGTCAATGAAAATGTAGGAAAAGTTTCAGGCAGTTCTATCAATGATCTAATCGGGAATAAAATCAAACGTGCTGCGCGGCGAACCTTGTTGTCGACGCGAAGGCCATCGGTACCAATTGTAATAATTTCGCGAAAATAGGGGCTATTAAGGAACGAATAATTGTTTTCATATTTTCAGACATGAACGTAAAATAATTTCAGGCAGATCGCACGAGACATTATTTTCAGAAAAATTCTAATATGTACCTCGAGGATTATAACAATGGCTTTGGACACACGTTCGTGTATTGATCTATAATGCGACGAATAAACAGCTTTGCACTTTGAATGGTCATCGAGATGATTCATCGGGAAACATCGCGTTCGTTCTATTTTTTTTTATTCTTCGCCTTTCATGTTTGCTGTGTATGAATCATCGACGATTCCCTTCAGAAACGAGGGCTTCCTAAAAGAATTCATTAATTCGTGTAGATTCAACAATGTTGTGAATCGTTGGATTGCGCGATCGTTTCGCGATTCGCGCATGTGGCGTTCACGTGACACTGTTTCGGTGCGTTCCGCGTGGATCGATTGGATCGAAGTTGAGCGGGTCGACGAAGCGAATCGGTTCGGTGTGTTAGTGTCGTCCGAAGAAACCGTGGATCGAAACACCTATGGAATTTCGCGGGTTCGCGTTCGACGAATGCTTATCGCGCGGTGACATTCGGTCGCATGCTTACACTTGAGCCTCCGACAGGCTGAACGGGTGTGTCCATGGACACAATGGGCGCACACGTTTGCACGCGAAATACGGCCACCGGTGGGAGGGTGACGGTGAACAGAGAGAGAGAGAGAGAGAGCGAGTGAGCGAGAGAGAGAGAGAGGAAGAAAGAAAGAGAGTGCCGGGCGCACACGTAGCGGTGTGCCGGTCGTTACACACGGCCGTAATGCATACGGTATCGATCGGTGTTTTTGCGCCGTATGACAACTCGTTACGGAACGCTGATCGAAGCGCGAGCACAAAGTACACAATTACGGTATGTTCGCGGTGAGCGCGCATCGTGCTCTGAAAGGAAGAAAATTGGCGGAGAGTTTCGCCTTTTCGCCGCGCTTAATTCTCCTTTCCCGTCCTTTCTTCTTCCCTCGATCCTCCCCCCCCCCCCCCACCCCCTCGGTCCTGTGATCCTCGGCCGAACCCCCTACGCTATCTTTATCTTTGCCGTTCCTTCCCTCGCCTCGCCCCGTCTCGCCTCGCCTCGCCTCGCCTCGCCCCGGCTCGCCTCGTCGCCGAAACAAGAGCAAAAGGGAATCACCACCACGGGCAGAGAAGCTTCTGCCTTCGACGTCCCTACGCTCCTTTCGCTCCCTTTCGCTCCGTTTCGCTCCCTCGCGGACCGGAGCCACCATAGTCATCCTTCTCTTCCTCTTTTCCTACGGCGCACCGGCTCCTCGTCGTCGTTCTTCGTCGTCGTCGTCGTCGTCGTCGCAAGGAAATATTAGCCCGGCGTTTTCCCGCTGATTTCAGTTTAATATCGGCCACGGAGACGCGACGCATCCGTTGTTGCATCCTGCATATCCGTCGGGGACGATATTACCGCGAGGCCGAGGACCTCGATATTAACCCCTTTCCCCGCGATTCAATCTCGATTTTTCGAGACCCACTTAAAACCTTCCTACCGTATCGGTGGTTACGTATTATCCACCCGGATTAATCAAAACCATCCGCCTCGTAAGTGTTAACCCTTTGCACTCGGAGCTATTTTAACTCAAAAACGAAAATTTTTTCCATTCTAAAATATTTCCATTCTATAGAATTTTTTTCATTTTTTGCATATGAATAGTAGTACTATGTCTAGTAGAACAAAAATAATAATGTGAACAATATTTTTAAGAATGGCATAGCAATTTTCAGTGGTGCCTCAGAGTCGACATTCGAGTGCAAAGGGTTAACACTAGAATCAACGAGCCCTAAACGAGAGTGATGTATATTCTTCTATAATAATAACAGAATTGAGTTTATTTAGATTTTTATAGTAACATGTGCTTGAATGCAGAAGCACACTAAAAAATTTCTCAAGAAAATACATATCTGTAACTTCACGAATCGTAAAAGAAAACACCGGAAACCAGTAATTCTGACTGGTTCGGTAGTTCTAGTGTTAATCCTGTGCACTCGGAGCTATTTTAACTCGAAAATTAAACATTTCTTCAGAAAAATTCCATTCTACATGATTTTTTTTCATTTTATGGATATGAAATTGATATAATACCACATACAATACTGAAATGTTAGGTAATTAAATAGCACCATATTTAATAATGTAAACAATACTGTGAATAATGGTAGAGCAATTTTTAATGGCGACTCTGAGTCGCCGTTCGAGTGCTAAGGGTTAATAATCTTCACGGTTTTCCTTATTTCGATCGACAATGTTGAATAAATCTAATTAATGCTATTGGCGCACTGGTACGATCATTTGTTACTATTAAGCACTTTTGCAAATTGTTACATCAACCAATTTTCGACGTTTCGATCTAAATTTAGATCATTTTCAAGAAATAATTTTGTTGTAATTGCGTCTGTAAAAAATTTTTTTTTCTTTATTACCCATTGATTAATATATGGTTGACTAAAACAGTCAAGCCAAATTATAGGAATAGAAAACAAAAAGAAAAAGAAAGGAAAAATTTTTAATATATACTAATAAGAGTTGTTAAACCACATGTTGGTTCCATGCCGGTGACGAGTGAACCGAGTAAACATTTATTGATGTAACAATTTGCAAAAGTGCTTAATAGTAACAAATGATCGTACCAGTGGGCCAATAGCATTAATTAGATTTGTTAATAATCTTCGTTAGTCAAAAATAATAGAACAACACTCTAACATTCTTCAAGTGTCCCTGCTATTTCACCGTTTCAATTTTCCAACGAACGCGTTAAGAATCGCTCGACGTAGCCATCGCAGAACGAACTCGACGGATTTTGGGGCAAAGGGTTAAGGGACGAAAGAGTGGTTTCAAGGGCGCGCGCGGTCCGTCCTTCGTTTCCGGGCAGCAGAAGTAAGAGAATCAGTGGGTCGGTGACGCGTGGCACGCTTGCTATCGATTCGGTTTCCTTGAAGCAGGATGACAAGCAAGCAAGCAAGCAAGCAAGCAAGCAAGCAGACCGGGGGGCAACCCTGCCACGCTTAATCGCCGCTGTATAGGGGTAGGTCCGTGGCGCGGGGCAGGTTATGGTGAATCGGAATGCGGGATTAGTCACGAGCAAGGCTCGCAGGCTCTGGGTAACGACAGCTGCTACCGCCATGCACCGTCGCCGTCATCAACGGCGACTATCGACGCCCATTAACCGACGGATATACCCCCGGCACCGATGGTTAGTGTCATCCACATTCTACACCGAGATTCGCCCAGGTAACGCCACCGGCCCGCTGTGAATACAAGGGCTTCGTTCCTCTCTCGTCATCTCTGTCTATCTGGCTCGACGTTGCGGGGTTTCCGACCCTTTCCGATGAATCTTCGAGAACCGGGTGAATGGCGTTCGACGATATCGAGCGCGCTCCCACTCTCGAAATTCTTGCCGGGATTTATCGCTTGTAAAGCGGATTACGAGCGCGCGCTGTGTCCACTGTGTCCACTGTCTCCACCGTTTCCGCCGAGGAACCCGCCAATTCCAAATTCGAAATTCCCGCCGCGGAACACTGTTTTCACCCGACAGCCTCGCCGCCGCCGCCGCCGCCGGCTTCGACGCGTAAAGAGAGCTCTTTACCATTTTTTTTCCATCCCGGAGATCCTTCTCCTGTTTCCCTGCGAGCAGCCGCCGGCAACTCGTCTTCGGTTTCGAGACTGTAATTTAGAGCCGTTTCGACGTCGTGCCGAGGAACACGGAAAGTGGCCTCGTAACACCCTCGGCGCAGCCGGCAGGATCGCGAGGGATGCCGGGGCCGCTACCAAATTAGCGCCGCGGAGTTATGGTCGCCGGCCGAGGCTAATCGGTCTAGCCGATCCGCGGGATTCCTTATTAGAATCCAGTTACGTACCTATAGCGAAAAGAGAAGAAGAATTTCGAATGGAACCTCGCGATCTTCGGTCGAGGTAGACTCGGGTTCAGTAGGTTAAAGTCCTCTCACCTTGGAACTATTCAACGGACGTTGGACGACATATCCCTTTCGCGGATCGAGGAGATTGAAATCCTGATGGAATCGGACGAATTCGGACTGGAGGATCCTTGTTGCTTTTGATGGTAGATTTTTGGAGGATCAGCTGGTATGGTACCCTTTCAGGAGGTCCTCGGTGAAGATGGGTATCTGACTACACTGGGAAAAAGAGTTTAGATTTTTGGGGACATGGTGGCGTTTAGAGGCAGATTTTTTGAGGACCGAAATTTGGCCTTCAGTCTGAATAAAGCTTATACCAAAGAAAACACGGTGGGACCCCGGATAATTTTGGTTACCCTGGTTTTGTATCTAGCACTTATACGGGGACCGCCTAGACCTAACCCAAACTTTTCCCGGATCCGGAGTCCCACCGTGTTTTTTTTTCGGTATAAATATACCTTTACGCGTGTCCCGAAATTCGAACGATGACGTCGGCTGACCTCGATCGGCATCGATCGCGGAAAGTTTGAAGAAGTTGCCGGGGTAATCGCGATCCTTGGATCAAAGGGACGGGGGACGATGGCCGTAGAAAGGGACAACGGAAGAGGGCGCCAGATGGATCATCTCCTCCGAAGACGGTTCGGAGGATGTTGCCGGTGTAGAGGACCGAAGAAAGGGCAGCTCTCCAGGCCGGCCTCGGAGAGAGGGACCGGTCTGGTCTGGACCGGACCGGACCAGCCCGGCCCGGCCGCTGCTAGGTGACCGAACAGGGGATCCGAAGAGGCAAAACGAGGGACGAGAGAGGGACGAGCGAGGCAGAAGGGCAGGTTGGCCCAAAAAGTCGAGCAAGAGTCGAAGAACTCCGGGACGGACCAAGGACCGACGGCGGTTTTCTTGCCCCTCCCTAAACCACTCGTTGCCTCTTCCTACCGTCCTTTTTCTACTCCGGTTGGCCCTTTCGTTCTAGCCAGAGCCGGACTTCTCTGCTCTTCTCTTTCTCGCTCTCGCACACTCATTTTCTCGGTTGCTCCTTCCTCGATTCCTCGGCCGTGCTTCTTCGTTTCTCCATAGTTCGGTGTCTCGGTTCGACCGAGGCGGTTCGCGCAGGTGCGACGAAGAGGATCACCGGCGCTGGTCCTGGCAGGGCCTGGCGGGGGCAGACGAGGAAGACGGCACTGACCTAAAGCAACATGGTCGGCGAAGCCAGATCCCAAAGCGACAAGGAGAGAAAGAATGCGTTGGGCTGAAAAGAGAGCAGAGCGAATCGCCTCGCCTCGCCTCGCCTCGCCTTGCCTCGCCGCAACTCGACGATCCTTCGCCGAGGGGAAAATTAATGGCGACGAGACCGAGCGATTTTTTCGTAGGCCCCCCCGATCTGGGACTTGTCGCCAGCCTCTCGAAAATGTCGCTCGAAACTACTCGCGATACACGCTCCACGCCAACCAAAAGAATTCATATCCTCCAATTCAAAAATTAAAGAAATTAGGAGATTGAATAAATTGGAAAACAGTGATGGTTCAACAGAGATTTATTCTTCGAATAATGTACAAGACGCGAGAGCCGACAGGAGTGTACTTAGGCGACTATTTGGGCGTTATTTATATTGTCCTTGCGGGGGCAAAAGAGTCCTGCGAGAATAGGGGAGGAAAACTCTACCTCTCGGTACGAAGTTCCTTACCAAGGCCGCGCAAGGGTAGGTACCAGGTATGTATGTCCATACCAAGGTCGCTTCGAAACTGGGGAAAAGCCTGGTACGTTAATGAAAAGGAAGCAACGTGGCAACAGCCAAGCTGCTACAGAGAAACATGTTCGTACAAGTATCCGATCCCATGGTACTATCGGATATCGTTCAATCAATCGTAGAATCATCCTCGAGCCCGATTCGATTTGTTTCTCGAGGAAAGTGTATCCGAAGATTCGTCAAGATGGTAGTTGAAATGTGGGTCTGATTGGTTATTACGTCCACATAATTGGACGAGATTACGCGTAAACATACATTGCACATAATTTGCTAGGGCCTGCTCTCTTGCCTCTGTGCTGGCCCGCATGTCTTATTTCCAGCCACGCGCGATGCATTGAATAGTAATCGGCTAGCGCGTCTGGCCATGACCTGCCGATTCTACTTCCTCCATATTCCTACTAGCGCGTGGGAACGTTCCGTGAAAATTTTCGAATGCGACGACGTCTTTCTGCCGAATCATTTCCTTTCCACTGTAATTGTCGATAGACTTCAGATTTGATGCACGCGTGGGAAAAATGATTTCGTGCAATTTAGAACGGTGAAAAAATTAGCAGTCTATTCGTAACTTGCGGGATGACCTAATGCCATCGTGCGGCACAGTACCCAGTCGGTGAACGCTTATGCGCGAACTTAAGGTATATTCATGCTACCCGTGCTAGACATAAGACGACAGACATAAGATACTAGACAGAATTTTTGTGTTCATGCTAATTTTTGGTGTCTTTGGCGTCTTTAGACGGTTCGGAAGAAAGGCACAGCGTGACGTCTGCTACCCTAACCGCGGGGGTTCCCCATTAACACAATTTTTCAAGGGTTTCCAATAATCCGAGGAAAAAATGTTTCTAACGAAAGATGAACAGCATTTAAACATCTACTGATTTCTATATATAAAATTTCGAAAGAAAATTCTTTTCAATGAACAATAAAAAGTATTTTGATTTTTTAAATGTTTAAATGTATTTTTTACTTCATAATATTCTAACTGGTATCAAGACGAATCCAACGACCTATAATAATATAACATTAAACGTTGAAATAACGCTACAATAGTTTTGGCCAAGAAAATGGCTCCTGGACCATAGTGCGGTACATAGTCCCTGATGTTGTAGAGAAGATAATCCGATAGTTTACCTAAGGAGCTGTGGAGCCCCTAGCCCTAAAACTTTTTTTTCGTGCCATGCATAATTGCACAGCAGGAAGCTGTCAACGCGCTCTCGAAAGGTTCAAGATATATGGCCCGAAATACACCAAAAGACATAAGACGCACCATGAATCTCTAATCATTATAATTTAAATGCTTCGTTAGCCAGAGTGAAATTTATTATAGAAAGTACTTTTGAGTGTGGTGCTGAATTCCAGGACCTAGATCACGTCATTTGGCAATGTCCAAAATATGAAGATGAACGCGATAAACTCATAGCAACTCTTTTACGTCACAACTACTGGCTCCCGACATGTATAAGGTTCTTCTTATGCGGCCCAGATATTAAAGGCCCGCTAATCATCTTTGATTTTATTAAGCGATGTGCAATAAAAATTTAATTTCATAAAATTAATGTAAACAAGCAGAAGCTACAATCTAGTCTAAGTTAAGTGGCGCGTTAAGCTATTATATACTACGTTAATATGTTCTTGTATTGTATTGTATATGCTGCATAAACCATACCTGGTTTAAAGCAATAAATAAATATCTAAATATCTAATGTAAGATACAAAACCAGTGTAACCCGGATTTTGTCTGACAGACAAAACTGTAGCATGAATATACAACTACATGCGACCGGTGGCGTATGAAATCGCACATCGACGCGTTCCCCGAAAGGGCTCTCCTCGGGAGCGTTTCCGGTTGGATCGAGGCGTTCTCGGATTCCTTTGGCGAAGGTCGGGACGCTCGGAAGGAGCTCGTCGAGGAGAGGCTCGCGAGAGGGTGAAGCTTCTTTTCGGAGAGAGACCGGTCCCCGGTGAGAACGGAAGAGGACGTATTGTTCCGGCGTGGCAGATGGCGCCACCTGCGCGGACTCGCGACGAAAAGGGCCGCGTGTATCGTCATCGGTCCGCTCCGCGCTGCTCCGTACTGTTCCGCACTGCTCCGCACCGCTCCGCACCGCTCGGTGCAAATAGAATTTCAAGAGTCGCGCATTAAACGCTTTATGTCGCCGGCGCGCAACCTTTTACGACCTCGCGGACCGTCTCTATGGTAATACGGCCGAGGTCCTTTTGAAAGCCGCTGCGAGAGTAACGCTATATACCCCCTCGCGAAACTTCTGCCTCCGGATAAATAAAGAATGTTTACGGATTTTTCTTTTACGCCTGTCGGCCGGCGAAGAGCCATTGAACTTAATAAAAACGGCGTCGTCGCCTCGTGGCCCTGTGCGAGCGTTTTCCACGATTCGAGAGGGCTCGTCGAAGGGCTCTCTCTCTCTCTCTCTCTCTCTCTTTCTCTCTCTCTCTTTTTCTCTCTGTTTCAGCGAGAACACCTCATACTTTCCGCGTGAAAAACTTCCTTTGGCTTTCCAGGGGAGGGAACACGCGATTCGACCGTTTATTCGGAGGCTCGACGGGATGTGAAGAGCAGGAAACGAGAGAGAGAGTATTCACGGTTGACTCTTCGAGGGTCGTACGGGCCTTTGCGAAAATCCGATCGCGAATTGCCGGGCTACGATCGACCATGACCCACAAGCGTTCAATTATACGATCGCATATCTTCAGGAATTAGATTTGCAATCCTGAGGTCGTCAATTTCATTAGTAACCAATCGGTTAATACATGTTGCGAACTTTAGCGTTAATGGAACAGGTGGAAATGATTGGGTAAATATAGCTATGAGGGGACCCACGTCGGATCACTTTGACCTTCACATATGTTGTCAAAGACAACATTCTGAACAACTTTTGTCAATTTAACTATCCGTCATAGCTATATTTACCAATGATTGTTGTGCGCGTACAGAAACTAAATACGTAGTGCATTGGTTGCTTACTACGAAGAACGGAATTGTGCCTACAACAAAACGGATTTCAATTTAAACATTTGATGTGAATTTTTTTACGAAATCGTTTGCGTTCATTTAGTCGAGGTTTCTGAATTTAATGTAATTTCGAGTCTTAATAATAAACACAAGTTATTTATCGCCCATTCAAGCAGATTGTCATGTTTTGTTGAAATTTTCATTTCTTCGCCTTCAAGGTCATCCCAAGGTCATGGTATACCAGGTCGTTGAATTCGTCTTGACATGGGCTATAATATTGTTAAGTCAATAATACAAAGTGCCATTTGAAAAAATGAAGGTGACCTTGACAATTAAAAAAAATGTTTTTCGAACTTGTTCTTTTTTTATTGCAATATATATTGCCATAATCGAAAACTGATCAACTTTTGTTGAAAATCTTTTTGTCAGATTATCGCAAGTACTTAAAAAATCGTGAAAACTGTTACGTGGAACACCGCCTGTATATTTAACGAAAAGAAAAGTACAAAATCGTAATGAACGAGACGATTAAAGAGAATGAGTGACGAAATTTAAATGTAATGGTTGATCACGGTCAGAAACAGGCGCAAGTATTGCGGATCTGTCCTTGGGCGAAGTACAGGAAATTGTGTGCAGTGAGTAACGTTAAAGGAGACTTTGTCGACTATTCTGGTGCGCGAGCGATACGACAGGTCTATTTATACAGTAGTGGATAGGAAAGGATCGAGGAGTAGGAGATTTGAAAATCCGTGAGGATAAACAACACCGAGTTAGCACACCTTGACGACGTCCTAACGACGCACAGTGGTTCGAGATCGCGAAAAAGTGTCCAAAAATAAATTTTTCAACTTCGTCCAAAATGAATGAAATTAATGCCAGTAGCTTCTGAAATGTTCAGACTGAGTTGTTCAGACTGAATGTTCAGATTGAGTTATAAATTGCTAAAAGTCATCAATTATTGTTCGAGAGCAGTTTGAAAACAAGCAAAAATTGAAGTCTAATTAGACTTAAGATAGATCGCATTTCTTCCCGAAAATTGACGTTGTTTGTCTCATCATACTTTTTTATGGGTAATATTTTTAGAAAAACTAGGTTACGCGAGGTCACGATGAATTTTGCATAGCAGTATTTGCTGAAGCCTCCTTAAGATTGCTACATAAAAATATCTTGCGCAGACTTGCGCAATTTAAAGTTATAACAATAAATAGGCAACGACCCAAATCGCCAAAACACAAGCAGTACTGCAATTTAGTTATCAATTAATACTCATTGGTTTTTCGGGTCGCTGATTGTGAATCTGATTTCAAAATTAATAATTATAATAACTTTTTTAAAACGCAAAAATAAAAAATGTGATTTATCCGTATATTGTATTTGGATATACACTTATCACACATAAACAGTCAAGAAAATTCTTATATTTAAACGATGCTAAAATTCTTTTCATCCACGAATCGTGTATTTAACTGCCGTATCGGTGACCAGGGTACAGGATAAATTACCCTTTTCAAGAGTTGGGAAAACCACGTCATAAATCCGACAATTTTTTGAGTAACACATTTGCCATATTGAATCCGCCATTTGGTTTTTTGAAATTTCGAAATCAGATTCATAATCAGCAATCCGAAAACCCACGGAATATCAATTTGCAACTAAATTGGAGAATGTCTTCGATTTTTGGCCACGTTTTGGCGATTTCGAACCATTGCGCGACGCGCGACGGTGCTGCAAGGGAAAAAAAGAAAAACGGGTTTGACCCTGAAGATCGACGCTTGAAATCAGAGTTCGGCGGCTACGGTGTTGATGTTGTGACGCCGAGCTCGACAGCTGATTTCGGTGATAGGCGCAAGTACGACGACACGTTCTTATGGCAAGGCATGGTGTCACTTGGACGCGGTCTGACGAGCAAAAACCAAGCCACGAGAGAGCACGCAAGCTAATTAATATATTAAACTTATAAATTCAACGTAATCCTGCCGACCAATCATAGAAGATACCGAGCGGTTTTTAACCCTGTAACCTACAACCACGTGTGAGACACGTGGTCTTGTATTCGGGCCTGGCCCGTGGTACATCGGTCGGGCCAAATGTAAATATTACGGGCATGGTCCGTGGTACAATGATCGGGCCATATGTAAATATCATAATAATTTTTTGTTATTGATTTTAATATAAATGCTAATTAAGTGAATTGCTAATTTATTCAGGAATTGCAGATAAATGTTATTGATTTACATGTTATATTTGCGATCTTGTTTACGTTTCGGACCCAGGCTGTTGGAACGTAAATCGTAGGTTAATGGGTTAACCCTTTGCACTCCGAGCTATTTTAACTCGAAAATTAAACATTTCTTCCGACCTAGAATAATTCCATTCTATATGATTTTTTTTTCATTTTGTGGATATGAAAAATTGATATAGGGTAACTGCACCAGTGAATGAACATTTAAGAAATTGTTCAGGAAGATATTTTATTTTTCAAAAAATATGTGAATTAAAGGAATCCCATATATGCCAAATGGCTCCCTATACTTCATTTGTCAAAAATAAATGAACACAAATAAAATGAAATTATTTGTCTTTATTAAACGTTAAATAAAAAATATAAAAAATACCAGCCAATGAACACTACATTCTAGTAATTAAACAATGATGGAAAAGCAAAAAATACAAAAGCGTTCATTTACTGGTGCCCGTTTATTCACTGGTGAAGTTACCCTAATACTTCATACAATACTTAAATGTTTAATAATTGATTAGATAGCACCATATTTAATAACGTAAACAATATTGCGAATAATGGTAGAACAAGTTTTAATGGCGACTCTGGGTCGCCACTCGAGTAGCTAAGGGTTAAACAATACAACTTCCCAGAAACGGTGAGAATAGCGGAGAGCTACGCGACGATAAAATCGGTCAGAGGTAGTGTTAATCTTTGGTGCAACAGCCGGGGGGCTCGGGGGCTCTCGGATTACGCAGAGCGAAATCAATTGTTTCGGGACCGGCGCACGAAAAACATGGAAATACCGTATTCGGTCCGGTATCTCTGAATGCGGTTAAACGGTGGCGTTCGCCGCGAAATCGAATAAAAAGGAGCAAAGCGAGTTCCGGCGGGCTCGGAGCGTATTCGGGAGGAAAAAGACGGGGGAAGCGTCGATATTTCGCGGCAGTGAAATCCAGGCGTGTCAGCAGTTTGGAACCGTGCCCGAGAGTACGCCGTTCCACGTCGCGTTCCGATGACCCAGTTCGCGAGGGAATCGCACGCGCGTTCAAGGGTGCCGCCACGCCGCACCGCGCCGCGCCATGCCATGCCATGCCATGCCACGCCACGCCATGCCATGCCACGCCGTCGGTCGAGGGAAGAGGATTCCCGCGGCTCGGTGAACCAGAAACGGGACGGTCGTCTCTCGTCCCGTCTCGACGGTCGTCCGAAACCGACGGAGCTCCACGGACCGGCTAATTACCGCGCGAGAATACGCGTCGCGCGTCAGGTGGTTGCGGTTGATCCTATCGCGAAACGCGATTAACCTAAAACGCCACGCCGCGCCGCGTCGTCCCCCCACCCTCCCCCCGAAACTCGTGAAATTTCGATTTCGACGCGAAAGTCACCGTCCGCGGAAACTGTCCCGCCCTCTCTTCCCCAAATCTCTGAATCCCACGCTGTCTCTCCGGGAAAACTTTCTCTTTTCTTCGCGCGCCTCGCGAGTTCGTGCCGATGCAATTGCAAATTCAGAGCTGGGGAAAATAGTATTTGAAATAGTAAATATTAAATAATCCTATTTATTTTAGAGGATGTGCACAATTTTGATAATAAAATATTTCATTTGATGCAGTAATTTTAGAAAATAGTATTTTATTTGAATAATATTAATGATATTTGTATGTTGTCTCTCTCTTTATTTTCAATTTCAATTATAAATATTATTGCTGAAAATAATGTTTCGAAGTCAATACATTTACCAGTGTAAATCGTTTCTTAACGATAAGATACAGTGTATGTTTATGCGGTTTCTCAGAGTATTATAACAATCCAAAAGTGTTTCAGATTGTTAAAGAAGAAATATTTTATTTTCTGAATCAAATTGCTGAAATAGAAATATTTTATTTTCTGGATCAGATTGTTGAAATAGTAATATTTTATTTTCTGGATCAGATTGTTCAAATAGAAATATTTTATTTTCTGAATCAAATTGTTTCAATAAAATACTATTTTCTTTAAGCAAAATGAAATCTAAAATATGAAATAGTATTTGAAATATCTGTTTCGCCAAATAATGCCCACCTCTGAGCACATTTTCATTAGTGCAGTTGTCGATTGAAAATTGACTTTAAATTCATTAGAATATGTTTTGCTGAATATTCGCTTAACAACGAATGGTGTTTGCGAAACTTATGCACCGATCTAATATAGACATTGCAGTCATCTATCATCGTTAGTAGACTATTATGTTCATCAGCAACGTCGATCAAGATCTATTCGCACACCGCCAAACTTTGTACGTCTCTCCAACGATCGTCCTTGTTTCCAGGTGTGCCAGCAACAGGACAAGGTCCAGTTTTGCGTGGAATCGCCGCGAAATAGAACAAGAGGAAGGGCGACGTGCAGGAAACCCAATAGCTCTCGGTCTAGCGATGGGATTGATCCTTAATCGACGAGCAATCCGATCGAAATCGATTCCTCGCCCAAGGTCGGGAGCAAACTACCGTTTCAGCTTTCTTCTGAGAAACTGCGCGAGCCTGTACTTTTTTACTTGAACGTTCAATGATGTAAACAGTCCGGTTCGGTACACTTCGATTAACCGTGGATAACCAATCCTGCTGTTAGTAGGCATTCGTGCAAATGACCGCGGCAATTGAACACGGGAATGCGAGTCGATTCTCGTTATCCCGAAAGAACGAGATTGTACCTCGTGAACCAACAGAATGAATGCGGTATTAAAAAGTTCAACGTCAAGTGGATCCAAGCATTTCCTGATCGTTATTTATACAAAAGTTGTCTGGGGTTCAAAAATATAGTAAAAGTGGGTTCAGACGATTCCTCTTGCAAAAATAGATGGAGCAGGTGGAGTACAATTTTTTGAAACGAGACTTTGTTTTTCGAGAGAATTAAGATCGTCTGTGCATGGCTGACCGATTCTACTTACAAGAGAACATATTCAGATGAGCATGGCCGATTTTGATGAAACGAATGCGAGCTATAGTTCTTCGAAAAATATTTGACACGTATTTTTTTTATCGGCAACCATCCACTTTGAAGGGGTGAAAACAGCCCTTCATCAAAATCGTCATGTATCAACTGAATATGTTCCCTTGTTAGTCTAAACACGCACGATCTTCACCCTGACTTTTTCCCCATGTATTTCAGTAATTTGCACACATTGATTGCCACGTGAATAATTTTGTATAGATATTTAGAATAGGAATTTCATTCATGATCCGAACCTTAGACCATATATACTAATAGACCCGGATAGACAAGATAAGTCTTAAGCATAAGTGTACATGGCGCACCCGCTGACCCCCCTCTCCCCAAGTAAGCCAAGCGTATATAGGCACTGTCGATGAGCATAGCTTGTACATCTTTTGAAAATGTCACAGTGTCTTTCAGCTGATTTCATCTTTCGGATACGGAAAATTATCTACGCCGTGTCTATAACTTATATATGGTCTAAGATCCGAACCATCTCGACCAACAAATTCTACCAGTTTCTTTTGGAATTGCCGAGCAGAAAAAGAAGCGATGATGCGCCGATTGGTAAAAATTCGGAACGGACGAGGTTTAATGATTCTGCGATCAGTTGAATTTCCACGTGTCCGCAGTCTATCCCGAAGATAGACATTATGAGTGCACGCGAGTGATCGGAAAGAGGTGTTCCGGGGGCTAAACGGTGGGACGGCGAGTTCTCCCGGAAGATTGTTCCCATCGCTAGGCTCTCTCGCCCGTCGATCTACGTCCACGGGAGTCGGATAAATTACGCGCATCCTCCGCGGTGGCGAACTCGGTCCGGGAAAGAAGAAGAGCAGAGTTGTTGCACCGGCGCGGCGACGGCGGCGGCGGCGATCGAAAGAAGAAGAAGAAGGAGCCACCACCGCGAGAGAGAATCGGCACACCGCTTGGCGTGTACACGAACGAACCGGCGAACTACTTTTTGCCGATCTTCTCTCCTCTGCGTACGTCTCTTGGCCAGTCGCGGACCATGGTGGTGTGTTCGCGCTCCCCGAACCTCCTCCCGCGTCCCCTTTCTCGCTCTTTCCTCCTCTAACGTCGTTCCACGGCACTGTTCTTCTCCTCTTCCTGCAGTCATTGCACTTCTCTGGGCTGGCAGAGCCTCTGCGCCGATCCTGCCCGCCGCGCCGCCCGGCTTTGGTCTCCACTCTTCTATTTCTCTAGATTTCAAAGCGCTCAAACAGGTTTCAAAATCCTGCCCGCGGAAAAATCGCGCTCCTCCCTGCGCGCTCCTCCCCCTCTCTCCTCTCTCTCCTCTCTCCAATCCCTTCTTTCCTCTTATTCTTCTTCTTCTTCTTCTTCTACTTCGTCATCGTTGTCGTGGCGATTCCAGCGACTCGGCTCTCGAGCCCATAAATCCTCGATTCGCGACGTTGCATCGGCTGAATTTTCGTCACCCTCTCTCTTCCTCTTCCTACACAAAGACTTCCGCGGATCGAACCGGTCGCTAGATTCACCGGAGGAAAAAAAAACGCGTAATAGTAATTAGCCATACGCGATCGAGTTCTCACAGTTTAGCACGATTCCCAGCAGCTCGTATTTCTCGAACAGGTCTGTGTTCTTGTATATTCGCTTGTTCGAACCAGTAGCAGCGCGAGACAGATTGCTAACTCAATACATACAGTGTGTTGAATGACATATTGCAAACACACGAAAGGTACTCATTGATATGCGGTCAATTGTAAGCATAAAGCTGTGTCCACACTGATGCACAGTGCTTCGTTCGAACAACGTTCTTCTTCTTCTTCTTTCGCTGAGCAATGGAAGAAGGCAAACGAGATGACGAGAAAAGTTGCGAGGTGATATTAAATTGTCATGCAAGCGGATCGATCGCCGGATCTGGTACGATTAACCCTTTGCACTCGGAGCTATTTCAACTCGAAAATTAAACATTTCTTTCGACTTAGAATAATTGCATTCTATTCAATTTTTTTTCATTCTATGGATATGACGTTGATATAGTACCTCATACGATACTTAAATGTTTAGTAATTGATTAGATAACAAAATATTTAATAATGTGAACAACATTTTGAAGAATGGTGGTGTAGCAATTATCGGTGGTGCCTCAGAGTCGCCATCCGAGTGCTAAGGGTTAAGTCTTCCTCTCTCGTGCTAAATTATTAATCGACGAAGGACCGATGAACAAATAAGTTTATCCGAACTCTTATCAAGCGTTCGCTTTTTTCGGACAAATCTCGCAGATCTTCGGATTTCAATCGACAAAGCACAAAAGGTTTCGTAATCTGTATCGCATTTTTCAGCGGTTTTTCGCCAGGGTTTCTTACCGACGGTAATTTTGGATTTTTTGAAAATAAACTCTTTAAGGGGTTACGCCACCTTGGCGCTCGGAAAAATAGGTATAAAAATAAACTTTTTTTTTCTACGCTGCCATTAAGTATATAAAATGATCTTTATTTTACACATATATGTAGGAGTTTTATGAACAATTGCGGAGATATACGCCGATAAATAGGACCCTCTTGAAAATCCTTGCCGATGGTGTACTTGATTTCTCTGTTAGGCATCGTCTAAAACATAACAAATAAATATTTTCTTATTTAAAAGGGTAACAGCTAAAATGTGACGTAGGATTTTTGTGATTGGGCGCCATGTTCGAGAGTTATAAATTTCGAGGCAAATTCGAGTTTTTCTTTTGAAATAGCTGTCATTTCTACAAAAAAAATTTTTTAAATTTTTCCCTACGTTACATTTAAGCCATTACCCTTTTAAATAAGAAAAATTTTATTTATTATGTTTCAGACGATGCCTAACAGAGAAATCAAGTACACCATAAGCAAGGATTTTCAAAAGAGGGTCCTACTTATCGGCTTATATCTCCGCCATTTTTTACTTTGTATCAATAAATTAAATTGTTCATAAAACTACTATATACAAATATGTGTAAATTAAGGATCATTTTATATACTTAATGGCAGCGTAAAAAAAAAAGTTCATTTTTATACCTATTTTTCCGAGCGCCAAGGTGGTGTAACCCTGTTTCCCTAGCCCTTATATCGTGTCCCTAGCAGTCCCTAGTCCCTATATCGTGTAAATAAATTTCGAAATTCGGTGACCGCGAGCTCGGTTTCCAGCTCCGTGGCCTCTCATCGACTAAATATCACCGGCTGCTAAAAACTGCTAGCGGTACTAATCCAGCGGCTCCAATTATTTGTCGACGCTATAGGAAGCACCGGCCGCGAAATCTGCGACGCGCCGACTTAATTCCCGAAGCGCGACGCTGCCAAGATTGCCGGGAAAGCGTCAAAATCCGGGGAGGAGGGCGAGCGAGGCGGGAAGCGGAGGAAGGCCGCGGCGAAGTGAGGAAACAACGCCAATTTAAGCCACATGCATCGCTCTGGCTTCGTATTTAGGTGGATAATCGGCTTACCGAGGCGGTCTGCCGGCCAGCCCACTTTCAGCGCTCCGGCTCCGCGTTATTTGAACGTCCGCGTCGACTTTTCGCATAGCCAACTTGCTATTTACTATTTTCCGAGCGACGAACGCGACTGCCGCGCCGCAATCCTGACAGTCGATTAGGCTCGCGATCCTCCGGCAAGTTTTCACATTGATAGCCAGGCTCATCTTTAAGGATTAATACTTTGGGAATATCAGAAGCTGTCACCCGCCTCGGCCCGCAGAAATAGAAGATTAAATGCTTGAGGGACCCTAAATGAAGTCGAATCGTGCTCTCGTGCAATTGTAGTAGATAATTTTTATTGGCATTGATATTGTCTTTAGCTTACAAGGGAACATATTCAGATGAGAATGGCCTATTTTGATGAAACTACTGTGAGCTATAGTTCTTCGAAAAATATTTGACACGTATTTTTTTGTATCGGCAACCATCCACTTTGAAGGGGTGAAAACAGCCCTCAAAGTTGGGAGTCAAAACCATATTTTTTGAGATATCTCGGAAACCAGAGGCCGAAAAAATTTGAATTTTTTTTAAATTGTGTGTTTTTCAATGGGAAATGAAGTCGCGCAAGAATGTTTTAACAAACTTTTTTTTCTCAAGAAATGTGGTTTTGACCCCTGACTTCGAGGGCTGTTTTCACCCCCTCAGAGTGGATGATTGCCGATAAAAAAAATACGTGTCAAATATTTTTCGAAGAACTATAGCTCACATTAGTTTCATCAAAATCGGCCATTCTCGTCTGAATATGTTCCCTTGTTAGGCAGACGTCTAGAGACTTCCTCCAGTAAAATAATGTTCCAGTGTTAATGCTGGGTTCATGGAACACTGAGTATTTTATATTCAGAAAAATAAGAAAAGTGTTTCTATCCAAATTTTTTTGCGATCTCTTTTTAGAATACATGTGAGGAAAGTACATGGCACTTCTCTAATATCATTTGAATCGTCCCGCGTAATAACGATGGTGGGTATAAGCCAGACATCGATAGGTACAACAAAGATAATAAGATGATGATGATGAGAAACACGTGGGAGAAAGGAGTGTACTAACGATAACAAATATTTCTCTTTATATCGATCGTAAATTATTAATAATAAATGTGTTGATGTTTTCGGCGCACGGGTTCGATCGGTTTTTTTACAAGTTACTAGCAAATTTGCAAATTATCAACGTTTCGGTCTTCTTTTAGACCATTTTCAAGAAAAAATTTTGCGTCTGTAAATTAATTATTCGATGTATTTATGCATTTTAAATTAACAATATTAAAAATACCAAAACTTTTACTTGCTGTATGTATGATGCGACAAATTGAATTTTAATAAAAAGAAGAAGAGAAAACTAACGATAACAAAAGAAACCGTGATTATAAGAAATTGTAATTGCAAGAAAGGAACAACAGAGCAAATAATAAACATTGAATATTGTTTCATTGATTTACAGGTATGATTTGCGATAAAGTAAACCTTAGTTTCTAAGCTATAAAATAATAAAAATTATCTTTTCAATATCGAAACAATTCAGTTTAATTATCTATAAATTTTCCCAAAAAAAAGAGGAATCAATTGAGTAAAAGACGCTTACATACAATATATACCCAAAGAAAGAAATTCGTAGAATAATTCAATAATCGTCAATTAAAAATATCAGATCCCGTAGTGTTAATGAGTGTTAACATTATTTTCTGTATTTGTAGAATAATTCAATAATCGCCAAAATATTAGATCCCGTAGTGTTAATGAGCGTTAACGTTATTTTCTGTTTTATGTTTAAGCGGTAACCCGAGGTTCGGTAACCAGCTACTAGAAATGTCAAGCGAGTATCAAGCCATCGGAAGCAATGCATATCAATCGGAATTCGAACAGGAGCATCGGTAACGACCTACTAAAAATGTGAAGCCAGCGTCAAGACATCAAAAGCAATGCATATCAATCCGTAGTCGAATCTTCGAGAGCCTAATTTACGAGGCTCCTTATCACGGAGAGGTTCGGCTCGAGCTGTCGTATCCCCAGGGCGATAACCGTCGAGAGTTCGGTCGATTTCAGCGTTCGATTCTGTGCGGACACACGACGACTGTTATACGGTTTTCGGGAGAGGGGGGGGGGGGGGGGCTGTGTTCGCGAGCGCGACAATTAATTTCCTCGATAATACGGATTCGCGGTGAACGAACGGCGATCGATACGATTTACTCGGTTCTATTATTTACCCGGCGTCTATTTGTTAGCGATACTATTACCATTATTATTAAACAATTAAGCGGCTTATTCGACGCATGTAACTACAAACAGGGCCAGGTTACGCGATCCGCTCGAACGAGCCCGCTGCACCGTTGCGATAGCATTAGAATTTCCAACGATTAGGGAGGAGTGGAAGCGGCGAATAATTCGAACCGATTTATTATCCTCTCTCTCCTCCTCCCCCTTTGCTTTTCCGGCCCACTGAATTTCCCTAGATACCGCGGAGGGGGGAGGAAGACGTTTCGAAGCGGCACACGGTTCATGCGGAAAGTTTTCGAGAGGTATCTGGCGCGTCTAGAGGACGATTGTATCCGAGGCTGTTGCGGAGGAACAGAGAGAGAGAGAGAGAGAGTAGTATCGAGGACGATTCTCGAATGCAAATATCGACGTGCATTTTTATGCGCCACGCCGGCCGGTCGCGTCGCGCCGGTTGCAGTTAAGCTTTTGAGCCCGACGACGTTGACTTGCAGATCGCGGTCCGAATTTGAAATGTTAAAGCGGCCATCTTGCCCCCGCGGGATTCTTTCGACCGGGGAAATTAGCGGTGGGACGTCTCGCGATCGGGTATCCCGAGCCTCCTGTCTCTATTCTCCGAGGAGAAAGAGAGAGAGAGAGAGAGAGAAGAGTTCACGATGGTTAATTCCGCGAGATGGGTCGAGGGCCATCGAAGGAATCGAGAGCGGCTCTCGGGAGCGATATACCCCGCGGGGGCGGGGCGGGGCTAAGGACGCGCGACCGACAAACCGGCCGCGAAATAATTTCGTGTCCGCTTGTGGATCGGCCCGATCGCTCCAATTAGCGCGAGAGTATTTGCGCTAAAATTACAGGCGGCCGACGCCGGGGCGAAACCTACGCCCAACCGATGGGTAATCGATACAAAAGTCCACAAGGGCTGGGCCGCCTTAGTGGCCCCGCTTTCTCTCTCTCTCTCTCTCACTCTCTCTCTCGCTCTCTTTCTCTCGCGTTCGTGTTCCACCCCCAAGCGTTTCTCCTCGTTTCTCTTCTGGTCGGCGTTACCGAAGAGAGAGGAGGCTTTGCACACACAAACCAGCGCGGTCGAACGCGTACAACGGGAGCCGACTCGCGATCGTCGCGCGGACAAAAAAATAACTACGAAAAGGGAAACTCTGTACGCGGAGCAGCACGCGGCGCAACGCGCGGAGCGGAGCGGCGCGGCGCTCCTGTTCTCACCGCCGCCTCGCAGTTTTTACGCCTCGGCTGGCTATCGCTAGAGAAATTGAACCCTTTATCGTGTCACGCACCGATTGCGGCGTATCGGCCGCCATCGGATTCTTCGACGCTCCTCAAAGAGCCGCACGCCTCGAGGGCGATGTTAAATATCGACGTGGTGATTTGTTTTTTCACGCGAGACGTGTTTCTCGATTAAAGGGTTACCATCGTTGCGAGAGCCGAGCGCCTCTCGCTTTTCGCTCAGTTCCACTTCCTTCCCTATTTCAGTGGCTAAAAAGAAAACAGACCGGCGACTGAGGGACAGGGAGACTGTGTACAGGGACGCGCGCACAGAGGCAAGTAGAGAGAGAGAGAGAGAGAGAGAGAGAGAGAGAGTACAAGTGAAAATATAGGAGCTACGGCTGTACCCTTGCATCCTCCCTGTTTCAGCGTCTGTTAAGATTGCAGTAGTGCTCGGTTAAATTCACGCGAGTCAGCCCCAGTCTTCCTCCACCAAGCATTTCTTAGTGGGTCGGATGAGAAGAAAGGATACGGAAAAGCTGTCCCGTTCAGGAGGATTTAACTGCTCCCGAACCGATGTAAATTTAACCGTGCACTCCATTGTCCTCGAGGATCTGGTCACGGAGAGGGGGGAGGGTGCCTTCTGGTGGGAAGAGATCTCATTAGCTCACAATAGTTTGCACCAGTTTGCGTTACTTAAAATTGCGGGGATGTACTTCCGAAAAGCCCGTGTACCTCCGATGTTTTTTATACTCTGGATTCTTACGTATTTTGACGCGCCGATTACGAATATGATAGTGAAAATTGGCAGAAATGTTATTTTATGTTAAAAATCATAATTTTTTCCATTTATTTCAGTCAATAATGGGAATTTTGAAAAATACTTCAGATAAAAGTTGTAAGTCTCGTCGAAATACACATTTTATGTTGTATCGACTTTTGTCATAAAGATAATACTTTCTGAGAAAAATGATAGGTAATTATTCACTTGGAGCCACTATCGATTTCAATGTCCTTTACATATGTTCTGAGGGACATGACACTGAGTAACATTTCCTTATAACTTAATCAGAGTTAGGTCTGGGTTAGCTTGTGAAAGGGGCCGGAGAGGGCTTTTCGGAAGTTTATCCAAAATTGCCAACAGGTGAAATTTTTGTTTTAAAAATGCATAAAATCGTAGGCTTTCCTATACGAGGTCCCGAAGAGCGATAGTGTGCGTAAGGATATAAGGTCAGTAGTATACAGTGTGAGGCAGTAACTATTGCCACCTACAATAACTCCGAAAGTATGATAGTAGTAGAAAAGTTTTCGAAACAAAAGTTGCATGGGACAACAGGGTCTGTAATATGGCGTTAATATTTTTTTCCTAGGTGGAGTCGTTACAGAGATGTAAAGGTCACCTTTGTTTTTTAAAATAGAATGCCATGTTTTGGTACCTGTTTTCTGATAGCGGCTATTGAGACGAATCCAACGAGGTGCAACATTAAGGTGTTTGAAGGTCAGCGAAGGTCATTTATGACAAAAAATAAACTTGCATTTACAGAAGTTGTTCAAAGTGATTGCCATTGGTATCAATGCAATGCTGCAATCTTCTTATCACCGATTGAGTAGTATTTCTTATCACTTTATTGTAGGTGACAATAGTTACCACCTCACCCTGCAGAATATCCGGTGGCGTTGTAATTACATTAGACCATATATACCTACAGACACGGCGTAGATAATTTTCCGTGTCCGAAAGATGAAATCAGCTGAAAGACACTGTGACGTCACATTTTCAAAAGATGTACAAGCTATGCTCATCGACAGTGCCTATATACGCTTGGCTTACATGGGGAGAGGGGGGTCAGCGGGTGCGCCATGTACACGGTACATGGAAAGAAATTATCTTAAGACTTATCTTGTGACGTCACAGTGTCCCATCATCTTTCGGACACTGAATTCTCGGTTTTCCTATACACATACTATACCTATGCCGGGTCTATTAGTATACAGGGTCATCCGTTTTTAAACGGCCAAACGTCAAACGTGCCCCATGTAAAAAAAAACCAAAATCCGAAGGTCATACAAAAAAGTTGACTTAATAAAAAAGATGCCCCTATTTGTTTTAAACCGAACAAAGGAAAAATCATCAAGATACATAATTGCAGTCCTAATATATTTAATCTTAAGTGAACGCAAAAAATGACGGGTTTTTGCAATTATCTAAAAATCAAGACCGAATCAAAAAAAGTGTTAGGGGTGAAAGTTGTTCAATTTGGGGCCCTCTATAGCTGGTTGACGTTTGGCCCTTTAAAAACGGATGACCCTGTATATGGTCTAATGTAATTACCGAAATATACGAGACCGCAGATGTCGCGTCCATGTTCCGACATCTTCCGTCCCCACTCGAACGTCTGAAAGAAAGGAGCAAGGGAGAGAGGACGCGTGGAAGATAGGGGAGGATAGGTGAAAATATAAGAGCGAGTAGAGCCGACCAGACGCATCACCGTGCTCATTAATAATATTTTTACGCATATTACTACGTGCTTCCGGCGAAGAGGTTCTCTCGAACGGGCTCTGCAATTGGGCGCACGAGCGGCAATACGTTGTCGGTGACGTGCGTGCGTGGACTCGTGCTTTCCGGCCATCTAACGGGTGTCCGATTGCTTTCCAACGACCACCATTAATTTTAGAGCGATCGTTCGATGGCAACGCGTGTGCCACGCGCGCTCTAAATCCGCCGGGGTCTCTCTCGTCATAATTGCCGAGCAACGCGCCATTTGCATACAATAGGCATAATGATACCGAGAGCCACCGACTCTCCGCGTCTACACAGTCGGCGAAATTTTATTCGACTCTCGATGGATCGGGAAACGTTCCTCGTTCCTAGTTTATGTTTCCTTGGCAGGGGCCGCTTAGCTTGTTTCGCTCTCGGCAGCTGCTCGCAAAAATCCTGAGGAATGTAAACCGAGTGGCACGTTAAACATGAGATTCCCAGTTAATGAGCGTAGTCACCGGACACCTCCGGAGAAAATATTAATTACGGGTCTAATTGTAAGAGAAACCTGTCTTCCGGGCGATTGCTCTTTGATGTAACCCTCGTCGAGAGCGCGACAGAAAAGGTCAGGGAGTTCTAGCGAATGTAAGGCTACGTCGGATAGAGGGTAGAGGGAAAAGTTTTAATTGAGGTAGAATACGAGAACTGTTGCTTTTATAACCGCGGAGAAGGAGTAAGAAATTGTTCTCGAGCAACACAGAAAAAGACAATTTTTCACCGACGAATCTGTCGGATCGAGTATTGTATAAATAAGGGGGAAAAAAAACACTCGGCAGCATCAAACGTCTCGATCAATTACGACTCTTTTGTCTCGAAACGTCTCGAACACTTTGACGAATCGACGTTTCCCGAACGACGACACAAAGAATAATAATTTTCGAGTGTCGCAATTTAGGAAGCGGCAACAGAGATACAATCGTGTTCCATTTGATCCGCGACCCGTTCAATGACTTACAGACTCGTTTTCTTCGTTGCTTTGCCGATATCTTGCCGGTGTGCTCGGAGGGACGCAAAGGGGCTCCGTGGAGTTTCCAGCGGCCGCCGGCACAATAAGAAAAAAAGAGCACCGGTGGGTCCGTTCGGACCCCGTTCGAGGGTGAGCCCGGGGAACCGTTCAGCCATTGGCTCGGCGTGAAAGAGAGTAAGAAAAAAAATTTGTGGAAACGGTCGGGAACGGTCCGGGGGAGAGATGGGTGTATTCAAGGTACTCGACGCGAGACAATCGAGTCTCCTGTCCTTAATGAGCAGCCATTTAAGATTTCAGATTTAAGATCCCGCGAGCGGGAGCGAAACGGGGGAATCCGAGAAGGGAGGAACAGAGTCGTAGTAGAAGAAGAAGAAGAAGAAGAAGAACAAGCTGAAGAGAGAGTAGAACGGAAAGAAAACGAGAAAAAGGGAGAGTACATAGAGGGACGTCGGGGGAGAAGAGCACCGGGGGCGGGGGGCGGTGAGAGAGGAGTCGTCGATCTCGGGAAATGGAAGAGCGGCGAAATAAAGGCGTCCTTTTAATGGGCAATACTAATCAATGAAATACGAAGCCACGGGGAGCTGGAGATATGCGTGCGGAGAGAATCGGAGAAAGAAGAGGAGAAGAGAGAGAGAGAGAGAAAGAGAGCGGGGGAGGCAAGCGCGGATAGAAAGAGAGGAGAACGGTTTGAACGTGGACGTGCAAACAAAGGGGGTATGCGGCCGCGTTCTCCGTCCCTCTTACGCCGGTTGAACCCTCGCGGCACTCTGTTCCTCCCTGTCTACCCCGACGGTGCTCGTTCTCTTTCCCTCTTTTTCCGTTGCCGGTCGCCGCGTGTACGTAGGTACGTACGGGGTACGCGGTGCATATGCGTGGCGCGCACACACACACACACACGGTGCCGGTGTGCACGGTTTCAGCACACACTATACGTGTGTACGGCGTCGTATACGCGTTGCACGCGTGTAGCCGGGTCTTCGTCGGTCGGTGGCCGCGCGACGCAGAGGGCAGGATATTTTTCAGGATGGGATATTTAACGCGTTGGCCAGGTCAGTAACCTCGGGGAGCCGGGGCCCCGCGATTGGCCGGCCTGCTCGCCGTTCTGCCACGAATTCCCGGCCCCTCATTGGACGAGCGGGGCCCTGGACCTACACCAACACCCTGCGTGCCACGCACGTCCTACGTACCTACGTTTCTCTCCTACGTTCCGTTGCCGTTCCCCGTGCCTATGCACGCACGCACGCACGCACGCATGCACGCATCCCATAGCGTCTCCCGTACACGCACCACACGCACCGGAGTCTCTTCTCCGTCTTCTGCATACTTCACAGTATTACACGCGTTCGTGTGTGTGTGTGGATGTCTGTATGATTGCGTGTATGTAGACTGCGCCGCACTGCCACTGCCGATCGTCGGCTACACAGAACGGGCCACCACGCGGACCAGCACAATCCGATTGCCACTTCCTTCCAGCAGGAATTTAGACCGGAAGTCCCCGACGCGATCGCTATAGTCCAACACCAACTTCTTCGACGGTGGCCCCTTCTGCAAGACGCGTCAACGTTTCGGGAGCATGATTGCAAGTCACACGTGGTAGTTTCTTAATGGATTCTTTTCTCAGTGGATCCGCTGCTGATCGTTCTGAGATTTCCGCATCGTTAGGATTTTTATGCGATATAAAAATTGTCTGCATCGATTACTGAAAAAAAGACGATCTATTTGCAGATGATTTTGGAATCTATTTTCTTAACACCTCCGATCAACTGCCCCTTTTGAGTATATTAAATCATGTATAGTATAGTAGCCCTTTGACAGCGTGCACTGCTTATACGCAAGATGCTCATTCACGATGAACAAAGTAATTTTAAGACGTTTACTGTCAAGTAGTAATTGCCACACTTGTTCATCGACGTTCATTCTCCAACCGTTTATACACAAAGAATATTGATAGGACAAGAATATAAGTGTTAGTCGCAAAAGGTCTGTAGACTATAACATACATACATATAGACGCGTTAGAACTTCCTATCCGACGTGCTTTACCTTTTTATAAGTTGCTAAAGCAACGCAAGCTCGCGCACCGCAAAAGAAGTACAGCTCGCGTCGGAACACTTGAACGAACTCTGAACATTTTTAAGTGGATTTCAATGTAAATGCGGTTACCCGATTCCTTATCTGAAATTACAATTGCAGATGAACGATCTAAATGTGGTTCATTTAGTGCTGTTCTTTCGCTTGGAAAACCTTTTTACGAGCCCGTTAAATTAATTGGGAAAACAAGCTGTATTTATGTCGGTTTCCACTTGCTCTTTCACCGGCTTGTTAATTTCGATTTCTACCAGCGACGACCAGCCGCAAAACCGTACAGCGATCATACATGTCTACATACGAGATTCCCATTTTTACACTGCAAATGATAAACGTTATCGCAGCGAATAAGAAACATTGCTAAATTTTCAGACAGCGGATATACAGGGTGTTCGACTACAGGTGGGAGAAAATTTAAAGGGTGGTTTCTCCATGACAATATAAATCGAAAATGAAGAATAAAAAAATTGCGATTTCGACTTCGTTATTTAGTTATGGGTTGCATCATTTTAGCTGGATTTTTAATTGTTAACCCGCATTGCACTAGGAGCTATTTTAATTTAAAAGTTAAACATTTCTTCCGACCTAGATATTCCCTCTGATTTTTTTAATTTGATGGATATGAAATTGATATAATACCTCATAGAATACTTAATATACATATAAGTATTCTATTCATAAATCTGCGATGCTTAGTAATTGATTAGATACTAACATATTTAATAATGTAACCAATATTTTGAATAATGGTACAGCAATTTTTAATAACTAATAATTAATAATAATTTTAATTTTTTTAATAACTTTTAATAGGCTAATAACGAAATAAGGAGATCCACCCCTTAAATTTTCTCCCACCCGTAGTCGAACACCCTGTACACGAGAAAAATAAATTTTCAGACAGCGGATATTTGCGAGAAACATAAATTTTCAGACAGCGGATATTTACGAGAAAAATAAATTTTAAACAGCGGAAATATTAAAACGGCCGAGGAGCATTAATATCATTAGGAAGAAAGAAATTCCTAAGTGGCTCCTGTTTCCCGCGGCGAACTTTTATTTTGCGGCGAAGATGCGCAGGTTGTTTCATAAAAATCGCAACACGAGCGGAAATTCCTCGGGGCCGAAACCGGAGTAAAAATATAATCCCCGTTTTCTTTCGCAAAACGAACGCGGCGAACGCGTATAAAGATCCCGGCGCGCCGCTACGGTGGTGGTGCTCGCAGCTTCAATTTTCGCCGGTGAGATCTCGAGACCGCATAATCCCGGGGTTTCGGATCGCTATTATTTCGGCTAGTAAGCGTAGCTTCAAGATCCGGGAGCCAAGGTTTCAACGAGCAATGTATTCGCCCCGTAGAGAAACAACGGGTTCACGCGGGACAGACCGCGAGCCGCGGCGCGGTGGTTCGGGTCGGGTCGGGCCGGGTCGCGTCGGGTCGTTTCATGACTTTCGCGGGCGGTTGCCGGTGTTCCCGTATCTGGAATTACATCGCGCTGGATTGGAATATCGTGCCGTTATGGATCCGTGCGTAATTCGCGTGCCGCTGCATTACCGAAATTACAACGGATGATAATATTACGGGCGCATTTCAATCGCGAAATCCCCGGACACTTTTGCAAGTGAAATCCCGCTGATATTAAATTCGCATCGGGCCTGCGGCCGTCTGTGTTTGCGCATCGTCGTGCCCGCATTAAATTGCAAGGAGAGAGAGACCCTCTCCCCTCCGATTCCCATTCTCTGTCCACTCTTCGTTCGGCGAGAGTTTCCCCGAAACGAATCCGCCGAATTTTCCACGGTTACGAAACGTTACGATCGCACAACCGGCCCGTAGGAAAAAAGAAACGGCCCGGCCGGCCGGCCGGTCGGCCGCGACTCTCGACGTTTACGCGTACAATTACGCGATATCGATTCAAACGAAACCAGCCAGAGAAACAGAGCGAGAGAGGGAAGGGCGGAAAGAGGTGTACCCGCTCTGCTCGGGACTGTACTGTTTCCAGCAATGCTTTCATGAATAATTGAGCGGGAGACGCGAACGCGACGCGATATAGCCACGGTCCGCTGGAATTGGTTAATATTTATTACATCTCCTTGATTTCCTTTTTCTCCCATCGATCCGGCCAAGATTCGATTCCCTCGCCTGCCGCGCCGGCCGGGCCGGCCAAACGAGTCGACGACCGATCTCCGCCCTCCGAGCGACTTCAAAATGACCTACGACCGATCACATAGTTCTACGAGCTACCCTCCAGGGACTCGGACCCTACGGAGCCCTAAAGAATCCTCAGACATCGCTGGACGTCCTGCGAAAATTCTCCTTGTAGATAATTTGAATAAACAAAGAAGAGGGGATGAAAAATTTCCTGTTCTCGAAACTAAACGTTAATGGATTTTCGGGAAACAGCTGCGAGAATTCTTTTTTAGCAATTTACGGCGCATAGTCTGCGGAGAAGCTACATGGTTTCCGGCGCGCAGCTTGAGGCGGCGATTTCGGCCGCTAGTTTGTCGGGGTGTACCTGCGACAGGCCGATAAGGTCGTGGAGCGACTTCAAAATTACCTACGACCTCTACATAGTTCTACGAGCTACCCTCCAGGGACTCGGACCCTACGGAGCCCTAAAGAATTCTCAGACATCGCTGGACGTCCTGCGAAAATTCTCAGATAATTTGAATAAACGAAGAGGATGAAAAATTTCCTGTTCTCGAAACTAAACGTTAATGGGCTTTCCGGAAACAGAGAATTCTTTTACCAATTTACGGCGCATAGTCTGCGGAGAAGCTACATGGTTTCCGGCGCGCAGCTTCGGCGGCGATTTGGGCCGCTAGTTTGTCGGGGTGTACCTGCGACAGGCCGATAAGGTCGTGGAGCAGTCGGTGCCGGTCGTTTAACGAAACCCGTAGCGCCGGTTAAGGCTGGGTTAAGGCGGGCAAAGGTATGGTTAAGGGCCGTTAACGTCGGCGTAACGGGCAAACAGCGGAGAAAGAAAGAGAGAAACGCGACTCGGCGCTCGCGAGTCTGCATGCACATGCAGGCAGAGGCCGGGGCCAGGAAAGCAAAGCTTCAGGACAGCTCGGGAGGGAACGAGATAACCGCGTTTGGATGTAGGCTACCAGAGTCACGACCTTCTTCCTCTTCCTCGCACGATCGCTGCCTCTCCTCCTCCTTCTCCTCCTCCTCCTCGTCCTCATCCTCCTCCACTACCGTTCCTTCTTCTCCGTCCCTCGCTTTCTCGTTTCTCGCTTCGTTTTCTTCGTTTTCCCAGCCATTCCCTTTCCTCCGGTTTCCTCGGCAGGCCGCTTCCCCGGAAGTCGACGTCGGACGCGCGGACGTGACCGTTTACTGGATACGACTCGGTTACAGGCGCAACCGATTACGCTCGCTGACCGGTTGCCAGCCTTGCCTCGCTTCGCCTCGCCTCGCCTCGCCTCGCCTCGCCTCGCCTCGTATCTACGCGCGCGAGCCTAATTATCGCCGCTCGCCGTCATTCGGATTTACGATTGTCTCGCACAGCTTGTCGCTACTCTCGCGGTTTCTCGATCGCTGTTCGCAACGGCCGGCCGCCGCCGACGCGACGCATCGCTCGTAAAACATGGATACGCGTGCGTGCCAGATGCCGAGAGTCTTCGCAGCTTCGTCACAAATGTCCGACACCGGAAGCGTTATGTTCTCCGTTTGGTCGTTTTCTGGTACTTGCAGTGATTCCTTGATTTTTAGAAATTAAATAATCTGAAATTCGGAATGAATTTTTTTGAGCAATTTGCAGGCCTCTGTTTATACAAGCAGCTCGCGATAGGTAGGGTTTTAACCCTTTGCACGAAAAAATGAAAGATATTTCTATTCGATACAATTTTTTTTCATTTTTTGCAGATGAAACTGATAGTATATCTCGTGTAATATGTATATATATAAGACAATTTATTGAGGATTTTCAATTAATAATCAACTAGAATTTGTTTCTCTGTAAACCAAAGATTTTTCGTTATTTATTTATGTACATTGAACTATTATTTACATTATATACACGCTCATTAAAGTTCATTAATTTGTCCTTTTTCTATCTGCACTATTAACTTCCTTTCTAACAGGTTCTTTCGGTCTACTCTGCCTCAATTTTGCACACGTGCTCTATCTTACGTCCCTTTTCTCTCTATCTCTTTCTATAGATCGATCTTGCGAACTAAAGAAAGTACACTTTCTTTACATGTAAATGTTTAATAGTTTATTAAATACAAACAAAAATAATAATGCGAACAATATTTTTAAGAATGGCACAGCAATTTTCAGTGGTGCCTCAGAGTCGCCAACCGAGTGCTAAGGGTTAAAGATATCAAATCCATAACTGAGAAATAAAATGTACAAAACATTTGAACGGAGGTGATAGTAGAATTAGCATTGAATTACGTTCGGAGTGACGGTTTACTTGAAAAAGATTATCAGGTTAATTTAATACACACTGTTGGTAAACTCGGTTCTTCTGCCCAATTGTTTTAACGTTTCATGAAGGCGTTGCATTTTATAAAACATTTCAACCCTGTGATGAAGATTTCGAACGGTAACTCGAAATATGTTTCTTTGAACTGGAATAAAATTTTATTTCTTCTGCAGGAAATTATGCACGATGACGAGGTTCTACCCACTGCGATCGTTAAATAAATCGGAGGTGCAAGGCTCTAGGATTTCGAGGTCCAAAGAAAACGAGTACAACTAGGGAGCTGGAAATAGGATGCTAGAAGGACAGCTGACTTTCAGAATTGCAGAATTTCGACACCGGGCATATTGAGGGCTCGATCAGTCTTCGGCGTTGCATTTCATAAAACATTTCAACCTTGTAATAAATATTTCGTACGGTAACTCGAAATATTATTAATGATTCTTTGAAATGGAATTCAATTTTATTTCTTCTGCAGGAAATTATGCACGATGACGGAGCTCTATCCACTGCGATCTTAAAATAAATCGAATGACGAAGCTCTATCCACTGCGATCATAAAATAAATCGGAGGTGCAAGGCTCTAGGATTTCGAGGTCCAAAAAAAAAACGAGTACAACTAGGGAGCTGAAGATAGGATGCCAGCTGATTTTTTAAAATTGCAGGATTTCGACACCGAGCGTTTTGAGGGCTCGATCAGTCTTCGGAACGGCCGCGGGCAGAATTGAATAGTATCGCGAGACCGGAGTTGTGCAGTAGCTCGATCGCAGAATAGACACCGCGGTTGTAACCCGATTTCCCCCTACCGTTTCCCCGTGAACGCGATATCCCACTCGGCAGCGAGTGGCTGTGCGGCTCCAGCTTCATAGAGCAAGTCCAAGTGCAGCGATCGTTGTGCCCGTTGCACGGTCTAACGTACTCGGGAAACGAATCCGTTCTCGGTCAAAGGCGCCGCTCTCGCTTTACCCTTGCAGCAGCGGTACACTCGCTGCCAGCGACTCTTACTCTCGATCTCGCTGGCAACTCGCCGCCGCGCGTCGCGTCGCGCCGCCTTTTCCCGACGAGACACGCTCGAAGAACGGTCCCGCGAAATTTATCGCGGGAATAGCGAGATCGCGTCGTTTTGCCGTCGAAACGCGATAACGATGGTCGAAAACGTGGGCAAAGAGCCTCCCCCGTCTTTGTTGCGAAAACCGACGAACCCGTCGTCCCATCTCGCTCCCACTCGTTTTCTCGTTCTATTTCTCGGTTCTCGCGCGTCAGGTTTGAACCCGCACAGCCTTTTGAAGGTTGGCAACGTGCTCGGCCCCGCTATCTATGGGTATATACCCGTTCACGCTTTTCGTCCAGCCGCCGCCGCCGTGGTCTCTCTGGCAGCAGAGCCGCCTCTCCTCTCGAGTGGCACTCTGCCCCGAAATTCAGTTTATTCGAGCACCGCCGCTTTAAGCTCGTCAGCTTGTAATTACGCGCGGGAATCTGCCTCAAAGGGCCTTTCGCTGACTTCGCGGCCACGGAGAATGGACCCGCCGCAATTACGGGATCGAAGTTGACCTATCGATGAGGCTAATTCGCGGCCGGCACCGAGAGCACCGCTCCGCGACTACGATTTTAACAATCCACCCCTTTCGACGCCCTGCCGCCGCAGCTCAAAGGGATCTCTTTCGATCGCTTTTAAACGCCCCGCGGAATATCCAACCGCGTAAAACCTACCGGGCCTCCTTACCGCGAGAAAATGTCTGCCTTCACTTACCATTCGGCGATATTAACACGTTCGCACTCTACCACCGTTTTGCACACGTGCCGCACGTGAAACCGAACCAAATGAATTTTACGCATGCTGTTATTTATTAACCCCTTGCGCTACGATTCATTTTACGGTTGCAGTGATTCGAATTTATTTGTCGTTTCTAATTTCTTAGATAAAAAGAAGTTTGTATGTAATTTATACCTATGCAGTCTCTAATGGTTTGGAAATTAGTATCATGAATATTTAGTAGACTATCTTCGAAATCTTCGTCACGAGTCCGACTCGGTATTATAGTGCAAGGGGTTAATAAATGTTAGAACAATGTCGATCGTAAGTTGCTAAAGCAGAATTTAAATGTTTACGGCGCATTGGTTCGATCGATTATTACTAAACACTATTTGCAAATTAACACAATATCGTTTCTCAACGTTTCGATCTTCGTTCAGATCATTATCAAGAGAATTACAAAAACATTGCGTCTGTAAAATAACAATGAATAATACAATATATACATTGTGAAAACAACATCGGAAAAATAAGCAAAAAAGAAAATTAAAGAAATCCTTACTCGCTTGCTTAGTGTCGCAGGGTAATTTTTACTTAAAATTTAAAAACATTTTAATGACCACCATGTTGCTACTCGGACAATATACATGGGAGTGAGTTTTCGATATTTATTAATATCGTGGAGCAACGTTTTTACTGTTTCATAATAATATTTTAAATACGCATGCGTTATTCGGGCGAGTAGCTCGGGAAACCATTTCGCAATTATTCCCGAAGCAACACTGTGCAGTCCTTAAAGAAATTCTGTCCGCAACAGTGAAGACAGAGTCTACATTCTCGTAAAGAATATTATTTCAGAATCCTATCAAAAATTAGATCGACTTACTGAACATTCACGGAAGGTCCTTGGTATCCTGACGGAACGGTGGCGTCGTCGGTCTTGAATGGGTTAGCAGGTTGCGAGGCGTCTAGAGCAAGGTGCAAAGACCGAACGCGTGGGTGGCGTTCGAGTATAGGAAGAGAGACGAGCCCGGAGGAATTGCGGAGCGTCGTTTCGCGGATCGACGACTGCTCTTCGATCTTAATTAGAGAGCGTGTTGCCGCGTCGGCGCGCGTTTCGGCCGCAGAGATTTCATACGTGGAACAAAATTTCCCGTCTCGATCTCGTCTGGTCGAGGGAGCAGCGCAGCGCGACTCCGAGTTCCCGAGATATCCCTGGGTTCCCGGTTCCTTCCGAAGCAGGCGGGCGTATATGCCCACGTACGGCCTGAATTCTTTCTCGTCGACGGGAGCGCGAGTGCGCACATTCTCCCGTCTCGAGAGGTCCTAGAGCCGAGCCGGCGATGGCTAGGGAAGAAGGTAGGTTGGTGGCTTGTTATCGCACCTTCCCTTACTCGGAGGGAGGATTAAGCAGCAAGGGAGACGGAGCCAACGCTCGCAGACGGGTTCAGACGAAACCCATTACGATACACCCGCGTGTACGTGCTACTTCCCTCCCTCTCTCTCTCTCTCTCTCGCTCACTCTCCCTCTAATTTCGTTCTCTGTCGCTCTTTACACCCCTATCGGGAACCACCCCCTACATCGATAATGAGACAATAGCACGTTTGACCGTGCGCGTATATGCTAATAACGTACCTCTTGCCCGACTCCAAGAAGCTTGTCCTGACCGCATTCCGCTTGCTCTCACGACGGAAATACGGGCCCGAGGATGTGGCCAGCTACTGCTATCCTGCGTGCGTATGCGGACAATCCAATCACGAGATATGTATTCTTTTTCTCGGCGTTATACGAGCCCGTAATTATGAAAGTGGTCCGAGTCAAAATTAAAAATAAAATGAGTTTATCATAGTTATTTCGTTTCACATTATTTTAAGCTAAATTGGTTCAATGTAACTTTTACGATATTGTCAAAAATGAACCGTTAGATAGTGCTTGTTGTTTCAACTAAGAATTCCATATAATGTTGAAACAAAATGAGTTTATCATAGTTATTTCGTTTTACATTATTTTAAGCTAAATTGATTCAATGTTATTTTTACGATATTGTAAAAAATGAACCGTTAGATACTGCTTGTTGTTTCAACCAAGAATTCCATATAATGTTGAAACAAAATGAGTTTATCAGTTATTTCATGTCACATTATTTCAAGCTAAATTGATTCAATGTTATTTTTACGATATTGTAAAAAATGAACCGTTAGATACTGCTTGTTGTTTCATCATTTGGAATTCCTTTTTGTGTTTTCATATGTAATCCTTTAAATACCTCGAAACAAGAAATATACTAGACAATGTGGCTGTTAAATTATATAAATATTAACTAAGCAACAGTAAAAAAATCGTTGATAACTCGTTGATAAAACCATACATTTTGTAGGACAAATATTTTTTCGAATAATTTAAATAATTATCTTGAGATTTAACAAAAAAAAAAACCCAGTTTAGTAATAAATTTTTGAGAATCGTCAAATCGACATATTTTATCCCTGCTACCCCTGTTAGCTACCACAATCGAGAATTTTGTAAGAGAAAAAGTTGAGCGTCTCATCAAAATCAAGCTACTCACGGAAAATTAGCTTGATAGTAATCAATTGTAAAAATGTACCATGGATCCTGGTCTAGCAGTGCACAATGTTCCATGTGACTTGTTTCACTGTTTCGTAAAGGGTGTGCATTGAATTTAATAAAATATTTGAATGTGGCCAGCAAATGATGATAATGTATTTTGATAATATTCTAATATTGCATTTGAATGGTTCCAGGTGAAAATTCGAGTCATACTAAATGAAGAATCCCGCGGAACGAAGACCGGGAGGAGCACGTGTCGCCGCAGAGCTTCAGCGATCGAGTGTCCCGGTTCGGCACGGTGTCGGAGATAAGCGGAGTCGTTTAAAACTCGGGGATAATCGCGGGGAATTCTAATCGCGGGTAATCAGCATATTCGAGGGTAGTTAACGATCGCGGGTCCCGTAAAATCAAACGAGCTGGAACGGAACGACATCGATGAATCCGGAACCGGAGGCGGATGAACCGGACAAAGTCTCCAACTTCTGTGGAAGCGACTCTCTCTCTTAACACTCGAACTTCCGAGTTCTAGTTCTTTTACGGTCGATTCGAGCCGACTCGCGAATAAGAGGGTGCACGGTCGGGACGACGACGTTACAGGGGTCTCCGTTGCCCTTCGATAAATTCGCGTTATTTTCTCGTTTCGGTCCTCTCCGCGCGGTTTCGACCTCGTATCTGCCTCTTTTTCGCGGTACCCATCGAGGAGGGTCTCCTCTCGCGCGACCGCGACGACGGAAAATCGTTGTTGACGGACTGGAGTGCGCGTAGGGAACGTCGAGAACAAGCGTCGCGCGAGAACGAGGCGAACGAGCGCAGGGAAACGCGCGGGCCTCGAAACTCGCGAAATTCCACCGATATTTCTCTCGTTGTTTTTTCCGCGGAGCTGTTTTCGGGTCGCGAACGGGCCCGCCCGAAAATAGCTATCGAAAACTCGATCTCGCGAATTTCTACACGGTCTTCTTGCCGGCCGTCCGCGGAATATGGCCGGTTTAATATTCGCGTGCCTCTGGCCAACATTTCACGCAAAAATACGCGTTCCCTCCGACGCTTCGAGTCCATAAATAATCGCGCTATCTGACGTCGTTATCTAAAGAGGGGCTACGCGTGTACGCACGGTTCAACGTTCCTCTAAACGGCCGGCCAGCCTCGTGCCTTTTAATTGATCGATTCCTCGTTCGATCGGTAGCGAGACGATTGTACGCCAGCGAATTCTATAACACCTACGAGGAGAGCTCTGTGAATTTTGCATACAATTCTGCAGTCCATGAATTAAAATTGCATAGGTGCCGCTCTAATCGTTACAATTTAAACGCTTCGTTAGCCAGAGTTAAGTTTATTTTAGACAGTGCTTGTGAGCGTGTTGCTGAATCACGAGATCGAAATCACGTTATTTGGCAATGCCCCTAATCTATGAAGCTCAGCGTGACACGCTTCTATCAGCGCTTTTCCGACACAAGTACTGTCTCCCAGTTTCTATTCATTCATTTCTATGCGGTCCAGATATTAAAAGGCCTGAAAATTATTTTTGACTTCCTTAAGCTATGCTCGATGAAAATTTAATTTCAATTAGGTAGTTGAATCTTAGCAAAGTTGATGTAAAGTAAGGTAACTGCACCAGTGAATAAACGGGCACCAGTAAATGAACGCTTTTTTTTTTTTTGCTTTTCCATCATTGTTTAATTACTAGAATGTAGTGTTCATTGACTGGTATTTTTTATATTCTTTATTTAACGTTTAATAAAGACAAATAATAATAATCTCATTTTGTTTGTGTTCATTTATTTTTGACAAATGAAGTATAGGGAGCCATTTGGCATATATGAGATTCCTTTAATTCGCATATTTTTTTAAAAATAAAATATCTTCCTGAACAATTTCTTAAATGTTCATTCACTGGTGCAGTTACCCTAGTTGTAAGTTAGATATTAAGGCATATTGTAATGTATTCACAAATTGTACAATTTTCAATGTATACACTATATAACCCCTATATGGTTTAAAGCAATAATAAATAATAATAATTTAATTGCAGGAAGAAAGGGGGACCGAGGTAACAATGGTGCGGCCAATCTACTAGAATCTTCCCGAGAGGTGTCCCGATCGGTCATAATTGGCCCGCGAGTCGAGATTACGCGATCAAGGGACCGACACCTACGCGAATACGTCACCGTGGTTCGCGACGCCTGGCAGGCTGCTCGACGCGTCGCGGTGCAGCGCGGCGTCGCGACGCCAGAGGGGCCGAGATCAATTGCCCCTCGTCTCGAGCGGACCGGTGGCTGAATCTTCGGGAGCCCTCTTTCCGGGTGGTTTACAGCGCGGTTCCCATGGCTGCCTGCGATCCGAAAACAATTGAGAGAGCGGAACGGGGACGTAGGAAATCTCGGCAAGGGTGCGACCGAACAGGTAAAAAGGTAAGGGATACGGAACAGCCGGAGACCGAGCGAGACGGAGAGCTCGTCACCGAGAGGAGAGAGCAGCCCACGGTTAACAGAGGAGAGCGAGAGAGGCTGTTCTGGTTTTACGACTCGAAACCCGAAGCCCGTAGCCCATAGCCCGTTTCAGTCTCCCTTTTCCCTCTCCCTCTCTTTACTCTCGCTTCGTTCCGCTGCTCGGAAACAGGCCTTGAAAACGTTCCGAAAATCGCTGCTCGAATCTGGATGACGCCTCTGATTAAAAACAACCCCGAAGAACCTCTATCCTGAGTCGCGTCGACTCTGAAATCGCTGATAACGGAGAAATTGAATTTTTTTTCTCATTTTATGCGAAATCTTCGTCAGGACTCGATATGAAGAAAAATTGAGAAAATGAAACTGCGCTTTTCATTGACTTCCCAACTTCAACGCTGAAGTCTATCTGTTATGGAATTGGGTGATTACTTTGTTTAACTGAAATAGCGTATAAGCGAGAGTGAGCCGTTACGATTGACAGAGTTTTAATAATACTTGTTTGCAGCTCAAGGTACGAATCGAGAAGGAAGAAGCCGCGTACCCCCGAAAGGCACGCATACGCATACACACATACATATTCGAGCGCCATCATACAATAAATACAAATAGTTGATGACTAAATTAACAGAGGGATGTCGCGATTAGTTACGCGTGGATACTCATCGTGTTCCAACACAATCTCGTGCGAAAAATATGCAAAGGTGTTCGTATCGAAGATCGCTTCGGACACCATTTTGGACCCGACGTGTGAACGAATAAATAAAGGAATCGTAATCAACACAGACTAGTTGATAATTTCTTCAACGAGATAACTCGTAGATTGAATAGATAGCCTCAGGGAGGAGAGCAGAAAATCAACGTTTCGGCTTACACGAACAGAAAATTGATTAATAAATGAAAATATAATCATTCACGATTACTGTGTACTATAATGAGAGTTTTTAATCAAATAATACGATTAAATTAAATTGGCTTTTTACACCGGAATCCTGAAAAGTATCGGTGCAGTCATCGTGTTAACATGTCGAGTGCCTATAAAACTCGTACAAAATATGAAATAAGTATTCGTATATTCGTTAGCTTGCATACGCCGATCGTGAACTTACTTTCCGACCGGACTGTACTATGCTGAAAGCGTTAAAAGACAGTTATTTGGAATAACTTGGTGGCGTTTTCAAGAAGCGAAATCGATACTACAGCGATTTTGAAGTCTCTGTCTCGAAGCGACGACCACCGTGAGCGTACAATACCCAACTGGAATATAGTTGGTCGGGATTTTTGCGATCGGATGACGAGCGGTGCGTGAGTCGGAGCCAAAACAAACCGAGCGAAACCGAACGCTTCGACGAGGGAACGTGACGCTGCGATCGAAAGATCGTTTCCTCTTCGGCGACCGGTTTCCGGCTGGCGATCCGAGGCGCGGGACGGTCTTGTCCCCGATCCGAAAGAACGGGGGCGCCGATATAAAGCCTGGTTTATACCGAAGAAAACACGGTGGGACCCCGGATCCGGGAAAAGTTTGGTTACCCTGGTTTCGTATCTAGCACTTACTACCTTGATCAAAAAGTTTTAGGACTTTATTCATAAAATCAAAAATACAAGTTTATTCATCAAAATCGATATGGTCCCTTTCAAAGTACTCCCCATCAACTGCAACGCACTTACTGCCAGCGCTTGATCTAATCCTCGAAACAACGCTGGTACTCAATTTTCGGTATATCCATCAGAGCCGTCTTCGATTTTTTCATGACCTCTTCTCGGGTGCTGTAACGCGTTCCGCGAAGCGGTTTTTTTAAGTCGGTTGAACAGGAAAAAGTCGCAGGGAGCCAGATCAGGTGAATTCGATGGCTCCTGGATAGTATTCGTGTTGTTTTTGGTGAAAAACTCACGGATAAGGATCGCATTGTGCGATGGTGCGTTATCGTTATTCCATTTTCAAACTTGTATAAAATCGAAGACACCCACAAAGGTAGATGTACCCAGTACAGCATAAATTTTACAAATATCAAGCTATGACGCTGAAATTTGAAAGGAAGTGTCAATGACAGATATGATAATCTAACAAAAAAAAAAAAACTAATCGGTTGACTGACAACGCCACACGGTGGCCGGTCCTAGAACTTTTTGATCAAGGTAGTATATCAGTCCGGGGCGTCCCCGTATAAGTGCTAGATACAAAATCAAGATAACCAAACTTCGCTCAGATCCCACCGTGTTTTCTTCTGTATAACCCGACCTTAACGCGGCCAAAGAGATTGCGAGGATAATGGGTCGATTTATCGGCGATCGGGGAAGCAGCCGTGGTTTAAAAGGAGGATCCTTTTTTGACGTACATAACGATGAAAAAGAACCAATAACGGTCTCGGTCGAGCGTCGTCCGCGCGCGCGGAGCGTCCGCAACGCGCGCCTACCGCCGCTCAGCCCCGGCTATTATCGGCTGTTCTATTTATTAGACCGGAAGGAGATGGGTTTAATTTCATGTAAACTAATAAAAATACTTGGCGCGCGGTGCGCGAGAAAAAGTTACGGCAAGACCGATATCCGCGCGAAGGCCTCGCTAGCTGTGAGAGAGAAAGAGAGAGAGAGAGAGAGAAGCCGACCTGGCTGGTCTAATCCTGAAACACCGTGTCACGCCTCTTCTAATCGGAAGTAAATTACCGTTCGATCGACAAAAACCGGAGCGCTCCGGTTGCGCGGCGAATCGGCCGAAAAAACCAGCGTCGATCCAACCAGTAAGAAACCGGTTGCACAGTTTTTCCGGGGGCGAGATTCGTTTACAACGCGCGAAAAAGCCGAGGGAGAGTGAGAGAGAGAGAAAGCCCCGGACGATTTTTCGCGAGCCCCGTACGACAAAACACGAACGATCGTTTGTTTCCCCGTCGTCGATGAGCTACCCTAATAATCGGCGAACCCGCTCCGCAATTCGTACAGAATGCACGCGACAGTCGCAAATCGTTGGTCGAACACCACCGTTCTCGCGACCAACGTTTACGAGCTATTATAACCCGACCGGCTAGTTCTTATCGCTTCGAGATTACGCGTACGTCATGGTCGCACGCACCGCGTCGAATCGTCTCTCTCTCTCTCTCTCTCTCTCTCTCTCGCTCTCTCTGTCTCCTCGCTAGTTAGAGCTTGATGAATTGATAATCGGAGCGAAGTTTCACAGCTTGAGAAAATGGACACGTTATCGGAACATCGGGACGTTCCAGCTGTAATTATAAGAATGGCTGGGAGATTAGGAAAAGCGGAAGCTATGAATCCTAGAGTGTTGGCCAAGCACCTGCTGATGCGATACACATTTTTTATTGTTGACAACTTTTTCATGCAATTTTCATTTTTCGTCCCGTGCCCTTATTCTTAACACTAACCTACGATTACCGGTCAATAATGACCGTTTTCAGATTTTGTATTTTATAATTGATCAATTTATAAAGATGCTGCCATTGGAAATGATTATACACGATTCTATATTTAACACGTTATAATAAAAATCCAAATAAATTCGATTGTATCGTATTTATATGCTCGTATGTTTGCGTATAAATGCTCGTATAAATGCTCGTATGTTTCAGAATAATCCCTGGGTTCCTGAAAAAAATGCAAGGAGGATGTTTGAGCATTTTGTCAGTATTTTATGGATTCTCGACATCGTTAGAATTTTTGGTATGGAATTTTCGTTTTGGCTTGTCCTTAAATCGTGAGCCATTCTTATTCGTGAATGCTTGTTTCAGGATAATTGCAAAAGTAAAGGATGCTGGGTTCCCGAAGAAAAATGCAAGGAGGATGTCATAGCATTTTGTCAGTATTTTATGGATTCTCGACATCGTTAGAATTTTTGGTATGGAATTGTCGTTTTGGCTTGTCCTTAAATCGTGAGCCATCCTTATTCGTGAATGCTCGTTTCAGGATAATGGCAGAAGTAAAGGATAAAAATGCACGGAGGATGTCATAGCATTTTGACACTATTTTATGGATTCTCGACATAATTAAAATTTTCGGTATGGAATTTTTGGTTCGGCTTGTCCTTAAATCGTGAGCCATCCTTATTCACGAATGTTCGTTTCAGGATAATGGCAGAAGTAAAGGATAAAAATGCACGGAGGATGTCATAGCATTTTGACACTATTTTATGGATTCTCGACTTCGTTACAATTTTTGGTATGTAATTTTCGGTTCGGCTTGTCCTTAAATCGTGAGCCATCCTTATTCACGAATGCTCGTTTCAGGATAATGGCAGAAGTAAAGGATAAAAATGCACGGAGGATGTCATAGCATTTTGACACTATTTTATGGATTCTCGACATCGTTAGAATTTTTGGTATGGAATTTTCGTTTTGGCTTGTCCTTAAATCGTGAGCCATCCTTATTCGTGAATGCTCGTTTCAGGATAATGGCAGAAGTAAAGGATAAAAATGCACGGAGGATGTCATAGCATTTTGACACTATTTTGTGGATTCTCGACTTCGTTACAATTTTTGGTATGTAATTTTCGGTTCGGCTTGTCCTTAAATCGCGAGCCATCCTTATTCGCGAATGCTTGTTTCAGGATAATTGCAAAAGTAAAGGATGCTGGGTTCCCTTAGAAAAATGCATGGAGGATGTCGGGGAGTATGGATTGCCGGAAAAATCACGGTAATTGGTCGGATGGCGTTTCGTAGCGCTGCTCGCGAACCCCGGTCGCGTTCGCCTGCTCGGTTGGCCCGTTGTCGCCGAGACGCGCACGCACCCACGCCCGACGGCATACGGAATCGATCCTGAGAATCGAACTTCCGCTGGCGAGTTCTTCCGGTAGGATGCCTATTCGAGGGTAGTCGGCCGCGTCGACGAGACACACTGACTTCGTAATTCCTAGTCCGCCGTCTACTCCCGACGTTTTCCACGGTTACCTGGCCGCGCGCGACGCTGATTACAGAACGCAGCGACGCAAACTTTCCACGAACGCCGCGTCTGTGTCTCGTCTCCTCTCGTCTCGACTCGTCTCGTCTCGTCTCGTCTCGTCGAGAGACCAGACCAGACACCGATGCGACACGATGCGACGCGACGCGACGTCCGACGTCGGTTCTTTGAAACGTCCCGCGCGCAAGCCATTCAGACCGAGAGACCGTCCCCGTTCCGTGGAAACCAGCGTAACGATTCCTGCGATCGACCGATCGATTACGCGATCCTCTTTCCTGAATCCTTCTTAGACTTCTTTAAACTTCGTTTACTCCTATCAATTTTACAGTGGGAGAGGAATAATTGGTCGACGTGTTTACATATTATTTTAATCCCTTGCACTCGGAGCTATTTTCACCCAAAAACGAAAGATTTTTCCATTCTAGAATATTTCCATTTTATAGAATTTTTTTTTCATTTTTTGCATATGAAACTGATACAATATCTCATGCAATATGTAAATGTCTCGTAGTTTATTGAATACGAACAAGAATAATAATATGAACAATATTTTTAAGAATGGCACAGCAATTTTTAGTGGTGACTCAGAGTCGCCACCCAAGTGCTAAGGGTTAACACTAACCACTGTAGGTCACATGACCGGTTTTATAATGTTCATTAATGTTTTATTAATTTCTTTATCCGTGCACATATTGTAATAAAAATTGCACAAAATCTAGAGCCTTGTTATTTTCATAAGCTGAAAAATTTTAATCAATTTTAGTTCTCGGTAGATGTATTGTTAACTCCGAAATTGAACATTTCTCTCGATTTAGAATATTTCGATAATTCTTTTAATTTTATGCGAACATGATACCTCACGCAATAATTACATCTTTCGTAATTTATTCGATACAAAGGAATCGAAGAAAGTATAACAATTTTTAGTGGGGTCTCGGAGCGCTAATAGAAGGTCATTCACCTAACGGCAATCTATCAGACAGTATCGACAGTATCGCAAAGGTTCCTAAAATGTCCATTGTACCGAATACGGTGAGGAGCCCGTCAAGTTTGAGGAAGGCTGATCTAGACAGCGGTCCCAGCCAATAGAGCGACTTAGTGGGAGGAGTTCTATAACCGAAAAATGGTGGGCCCGAGTGACGGTCCGCTAGGAAGGGCTGGGTCCTAAAACAGTTTCGCTGACCCACGCGTTTGGGAGGAGCGATTTAGAAAATGTTTCGCGATGGATGGCGGACTGGTTCGAAAGAGAACAAGGGTTCCAAGGGAAGACGAACTGCGCAAATCCGAAGAGTCCGAAGAGGAGGGATTGGGAAAAAGGTTCGGGAATCGGCCGGTTTCGCGATGACGGTCGATCGAGGCCAGGACTGGTTTAAGAAAAAGGTTCTGAGGGAAGACGAACGGCGCAAATCGGATCGCCTAAAGAGCCGCGAGGAGCGGACGGTCTCTCTGGACGACACGGGAGACGGAAGACCGGTGCGGAGCGGAGCGGATCGGACAGGGGCCTGAACGCGAGCAAGCCAAAGTGGACGACGAGGAAGAAGAAGAAGAGGTCGAGCGCGAAGGAAGAAAGAAAGACGAGGAGAAGAAGTAAGGGGAAGAGGCCGAGGGAGGAGGAGGAGGAGGAGGAGGGCAGATCTTCCCGCGGGTTCGGTCCGTGGCTTCCTTCATCCTTCGTGCCCAAGCTTCGGCTGTTTTCATGGCCGTCATTTAGTAGGTTCGTTCACCCCTGGGCGCAGGGCCGCGCGAGAGGAGCGGCGAGGACGGAGGAGGGAGAAATCGGCGGCGGGAAGAAGAGGGAGAGAGAGAACGCGGAGGAGGAGACGGAGGTGGAGGTGGCGTCGTAGGAAGAAGGGAGAAACGCGAGCCGTAGGGAGCGAGACGGAGCGAAGAGGGTAGCGGGGAACGGGGAAAAGGGGCCAGACGGCACGTACGGCTTGGCTCGGCGTGCAAGCAACGACTGAGTCTCCGAGCGAGCAACGAGGAGACCGCGTCGACACGACGGAGAAGGAACCCCGCGCGGAAGGGGGACGAACGGAGCGCGCGAAGGGTCGAGGAAGGTGGATGAAGAGAGAGAAAGGTGGTGGCTGCGATGATGGTGGTGGCGTTACCGATGAAGGTGGCGGTGCTGGTGCTGGTGCCGATGGTGGTGGCGTTGGTGGTGGTGGTGGTGGTGGTGGTGGTGGTGACGACGTCGGTGGTGACGGTGGTGGAAGCAGGCAGCCAGCCAGGGGCAGGCATGCAGGCGAGCAGGCGGTCGGGCTGCGTGGCGAGAACTAAGAGCGGAAAGGGAGGAGGGTAAAGAAGGGACCAAGGGAAAAAGAGTTCAGGCAGGTCTGGGATCGGACGAGGGTGAATGCGTGACGGTGTGTGTCGTAGGTACTCTTCAGCCCGGGGAACGCTGGCTCTCCTGCTTGCCTGCCTGCCTGCCAGCCTGCCTGCCTGCCTGCCTGCCTGCCTGCCTACCTTGTCCTACCTCTCTCTCCTCGCCTCGCCGAGTTTCGCATCGTCTTGCCTTACCTTCCTTGTAAACCTGCCAGCCGGTCGGACGGTCGGACAACCGGACAGCCGGCCACCGCGCGTACCTACGCGTCTATCTACTTCGTCCCTCGCCCTTCACCACCCCTCAAGGGAGGGAAACGAGACTGGGACGGAGAGAAACTTCGAGGCCTAAATTTAGGCGTCCGCCGGAAGCGCGCGTTCCGAAGGAGGTTCCGTGCACCGGGCCCGATCGCGGGGAAAGATAAAGTATACGCGGGGATATCCGAGCCACCGGTGGTGGGAGCCTCTCTCCCTCTACGACGTTCTCTCTCTCCTCTTCTCTCCTCTCCTCTCCTCTCCTCTCGGCACGGCCGACTACTCTGCCGTGAATGGTAGCGCGTGTTCTTTCAACTCGGCAGTCGTGACATTGAATTCCCTTATGCGGGTAGACGTTACGTAATTCCAGCAACTTTGTGTGCCACTTTCCCCGCGACGCGACCCGCCGAAACCGTGCCGCGTCCAACGAATCCTCGAATAGACCCCCCAATGGGCCCCTTAGGGCCCCACCGACAAAGAATCACTGTAATCGAAAAATGAATTGCATTTCAGATAAGGAAATCCAAAAAATTACAAGAATCGGTATAATATTATTACCATACGGCGATCCCGAGAACGATAATAGAGAACGACGAGTCGCGAAGAGATTCCTATCTCGTGGCAGGACGTCGTATCTTACCAACCTCCCCCGGATCCTCCGCAGGAATCGCAGCTCCCGCAGGAAGAGGGGGTGGATAAACGAGCCGCAAGTTTAGCCAGCTACTTGTTGAAAGTTGGAGCAAAGCAAGAATTACTTGACCGGGCGGGAGCGAAAGAGAAAGAGAGTCGTCGCCGAAAGTGAAAGTCCCGATCCCCAGCTGGGGCGGTCTCGCACGCTAAAATCGGGACAGTATTTTCGCGATCGATCCTCCGGCAGACACAGCCGCGCCACACAGGTCCAGAAAACTTCGAAACGCTAGAATTATTTATACGATCCCTCGGTCGGGGGAGCGTTCGATTAACTCGCACGCGTTCTACCCTTAACTCGGATCTTACGAGCCGTTGCCGCGCGCGCCGACCACCGATCCCATTATGCTAATAGTTCGACTCGAATCTCCTCTACTACTCGGAGAGAAAGAGGGAGAGAGAGAGACGACGTTTCGCTTGGCTATTCACCGTCGCGTCGCGTCGCGTCGCGTCAAGTAGGGGAATCGGAGAGAAAGCGATTACGCTACTGGTCGTCGGGTTTATCGCGCGGACCGGCTCGCGCGTCTGTTGACTTTGTTCGTTAGCGCGGCAGATTAGAGGGCAGCGTGACTCGTCGGTCGCGATAAACTCGGTCATAGACGACGACGGCTCTCTGCCGGTCGTAACCGCGAGCATTGTCGCACACGCGTTGCCAGACGCAGCCTTCGAGAGGTGTCGGGATCTGGGTCGCTGCTACTGGAAACCAGAGTTCGCAGTCTGAGTGCCCCAGAACGAGGAACAGGATCAACGAACCACGACTCTACATTAATTAGCTTGTTAACATTCTGTCTACCCGTTGCTAGAGAAATACCTGTCCGTCTTGGAAACCCGAAAAATTGGTCACGCATCGTCTATAGTCCGTCCAACGAATCGGTGGAGCATCCTTTTAGCTCCACAAGTCCCTTCGTTTAATGTCTAATTATTTAATAATTTTTTAACCCTTATCCGTCCCTCGTTTCACGAACTGGATCTGTCCCTCGGTGTCAAATTGACACAGTGGTAAAAGATCGATTAAACAACAAGGTAAACAGTTATTTTTCGATATTTTAAATTAAAATTGATGAGTCAACATTTACATCTAAGGTTTCTCGCTTATGAGTTACGTATTAAAAAACTAAAAGTCACGAAGTTTCGGGCAAATTTACCTACAAATAACAGGACAGTGTAACTTATTTTGGGAAAGCTGTGTCAAATTGACACGAGGGACGGATGAGGGTTAATAAATCTGTCAGCAGCAATAGCAATTGCAATCGTAAATCAAGAAATACTCCCGTTACCAAAATAAATTTTAAGGCTTGCGTAGAGCACAATTATTGAAAAGGCTATTAATAGAGTACCGGTAGATTGAAAAGTAAATCAGAATTTTAGCAATAGATAAATCGGACGGCTAGTGTCAGTTTCATATGAAAATACCAACTCGCAGTTTTTGACCTGCGATAACTCCGGAACGGAGGGTTTTAGAGGGTTGGCGCTTAGGGGGTAAAGTTTAGGCAAGGCCTCAAAGAGGATTTCCTCACGAGGGGATTTTTTGACAAAAACCACCCCGAGTGGAGATAAGGGGCAATTTAAAAAATTATTATATTAGGCGTAGGTTTCTTAGATCTTTTAGATTTTCTGGTAGATTTTTAGTTAATTCGGATAATTTTAACCCTTAGCACTCGATCGCCGACATAGAGTCGCCACTAAAAATTGCTCTACCATTATTCATAGTATTGTTTACATTATTAAATATGGTGCTATCAAATATGTAATCAATTACCAAACATTTCAGTAATGGATGTGGTATTAGATCAATTTCATATCAATAAAATAAAAAAAAATCATATAGAATGGAATTATTCTAGGTCGGAAGAAATGTTTAATTTTCGAGTTAAAATAGCTCCGAGTGCAAAGGGTTAAGCGAGGTAGGTTAGGTTAGGTTTTGCAAGTATTTGTACTGCGAATCTTGCGTATTTCGTATAGTTTTAGAATTTATTGTGTTATGCGGTTAAAAATTGAATGTTTTAGAAATAATTTGAATATCGTTTAAAAAAAAGACTACCGGTAGATTAAGTATTAAAGTAACCCTCACATCCGAATTCATTGAAATTGACCGGGTACCTTCGCAAGGACCAGATTGCTCCGCGAAGACGCGGAAAGGCGTCTTAGGGCATCGCGGCGCAGCGCGTCCAACCCCGGCCAGCGGCGCGGTGTGCATCGGACATAAAACCGGATAGAGGAGAGCGTTTCGCGTGGCAGCTGCCACTCGAACGAACGCGCGTCGCGCGGCGCCGCGCCGGCTCGTCCCATTTATGGAAAAATACTCGGAGATGTAGCCGGAAAACTTCGGCCTCTCCCTCTCGAAAGAAACGCCTTCGACATTCAATTATCCGGCTCTTCTCTCTCTCGAGTGCCGGGCGCGCCAAGTGTCGCGAACGGGGTAGCACGTTTGAACCCCCTGCCCCCCTACCCCCCTCAGCAAACTTCGCTCGACGGAAATTCTGCTTGGTCCCGGATCCGAGATAATCGTTCGCTACCTTCGCTGTTCTATCTGTTAGAAATTTTCCGTCGGCTAAAAACTTCGTTTTTCTATGGTTCTGGGGCAAGTGCCGAGCGGTCGATCAGAGAGAAAAGACACCCCATACCGTGGCCTCCGGAACACAGTTTCGCTTCCTTTGAACAATGCACCCCGTTTATGGAAAATAAAAATTTTAAAATGTCTATCCTTAATAATTTGAGCATAACATTGAAATATTTTTGTCATCGATGCATAATCTCAGCGGTCTACGCATCACCCTCTCTCGCGAACCACCCCCGTGCCGAGCGGTCGATCAGAGAGAAAAGACACCCCATACCGTGGCCTAAGAAACATAGTTTCGCTTCCTTCGAACAATGCACCCCCGTCGCTTCTTTATGCAAAATAAAAATTTCAAAATGTCTATCTTTAATAATATGAGCATAACAAATATTTTCGTCATCGATGCATAAAATCCGCGGTCTACGCATCACCCTCTCTCGCGAACCACCCCCGTGCCGAGCGGTCGATCAGAGAGAAAAGACACCCCATACCGTGGCCTCCGGAACATAGTTTCGCTTCCTTCGAACAATGCACCCCCGTCGCTTCTTTATGCAAAATAAAAATTTCAAAATGTCTATCCTTAATAATTTGAGCATAACATTGAAATATTTTTGTCATCGATGCATAAAATCCGCGGTCTACGCATCTCTCGCGAACCACCCCCGTGCCGATAGCTGGATGACCCAGAGCGTTGATCCGCCACTGCCCGACGACAGTTCCGCTTCGTCTCGAGCATCCCTACATATATGTAGAAGAGCTCGCGCGGACCGTGTCACACATCCTCGGAATTCTAAGAATCTTCCCGGCAATCAGCCCTCGATTTTACTCGGAGCACGATGGCGTTCTTCTCTACCCCGGTGCCCTCAAAGATAAAGGGGTGGTGCCGTGTTTCGGGCGGCGTGGGTGGTGGAAGAGCAGTAAAAAAAAAAGAAGCGCGGAATCCAGCGGAGGATCAGAAAAGAAAACGGCGGTTGTAACGCGGCCGGGCGGAGGGTGGGAACTAAAAAGGAACGAGGGGTGGGTTGGAGGGCGGAGGACGATAAGGCGGAATCAGGGATTCGTAAAACGACGTAGCCGAGCACCGGAATGGGTCGTAATGCGCGGCGAACACATAACCTTAAAAACAAGCAAGGGGCGAGCGGCGGCCGAGAGAGACGAGGGGGGGGGGGGGGCGGGGGTTGGCGGTGGGTGGAAAGGGGCGAGGGACGAGGGGTTGGGGGTGGCCGAGAAGGGCGCGCGGAGAGAATGCGGAGGAGGAAACGGGGCAAGTCTCTGCCCGGTTTCTCGGTTAGCTTGCACGGGTTCGCGAGACCGCGGGGGCAGCGGGGGCCGGGCGAAACGGGGCATATATCCCGCTCGCGGAGGGGTGAGCGAGTGTGCGGCGCGCTGCCGAGGGGTGCGGCGGCGTGCGGAGAGAGCACCGGAGGAGAAAGGAGAGAGAGGAGAGCGAGACGAGGGAGAGGCGAGGCGAGGCGAGGCGAGGCGAGGCGAGGCGAGGAGAGGCGAGGCGTGGGTGGTGTGCTCGGGCGAAGAGAAGGTGGATGTGCCGCACCGTAAACGAAACGATGCCGTTGACGACATTTGGAACAGATAATGGCGCGAATGTGCCGCGGGGGTGAACGAACCGAGGGTCGGACTGGGTTCAGTTGGGTCGGCTCGACGCTCTGGGTTGGGTTGGGTTGGCTTGGCTTGGCTTGGTATCACATCAGCTATCGATCTTATAACGCCGCGTGGCCCCCGTTGTCTCTTCGCTCGCTCTCTTTCTTCCTTCTCCGGGTCGGCTCTCCGTTTTTCCGTCTCGCCGTTCCGTTCCTTCGCTTCGTCCGCGCCCGCTCGCGACCCTTCCATCGACTTTGCCCCTTCTTCGTCATACTTCAACCCCTCCCCCCCCTCTCTCTCTCTCTCTCTCTCTTCTCGTCTTTTGGTATCGAGTGCCGGAAAAACCAGTTCACGGTCCCGCAGAAACTAATTATGCTCTCGCCTAAGAAAACCGCGCTTTCGGATGAACCGCGAGAGCGCCGATCCAAACGAAAGGGAACTTTGAAGATTTCGAAGGTGTACCGCGTGAAGCGTTCAAAGCAATCTTCCCCCTTTTTCCTCCGGCACGATGTTCCGCGAGTCTTCTTTTCCCGTCGTCGTCGTCGCCGCCGCCGTTGACTCTCGCGCCGACTTCGCTTCGCTCTTACTTTCGATCCGCGTCCCGCGTTCCTTCGCGCTTCCGTGCACTCATTTGCGCCATGTTAATCGTCTCCGGCGCGGCGCTCCTCGCGCTTCTTCTTGCTTCGACTGTTCTCTCGTCGGTTCGGTCGCGTCGCTCCACGCAAATCCACCCCCGCCTCTACTTATCTTCCGGCTGCACCGTACGCGTACCGGCCGCGGGGACGCGAGTACATACGCGCGCCGCGCGCCTCCACGGGCCCGGAGACGTTAATTTTCCGGGAAATTATTTCCCTGAGAAAACCAGCCCCGCCGCACCGGCTGCCTCCGCACCCCTGCCAAGGGGCAAAGGGCGAGTCGCTCGTTTAAACTCGCACGTCGATCGCGCGCGCCCTTTCCACGTTTCGATTCCAGGAAAAGTTTCTGTTACGAAGTCGGAAAATCAATTCCATTAACGAATAGACCGTTTACTTCTGACGTCTCTGTTGAGAGGTTATGTGGAAAATAATTATATGAAGAGGGTGGAAGAAAATGTATTCACAACTATATGAAGACGTTGTCGGAAGGTGTCTACAAGACGCACAATTAGAACTAACTACCCTAACGCGAGAGCGGCGGTACGTACCTTCATACCCGAAGGGAGGACGGCATACTATAAAAATTGAAGGGAGGCGTCAGGTATTTCCCAATATTTCTAGGATGTGGGGTTTTCCACAAAGTTGGTTCAAGGTTCAAGGTTACTTTATTATAAGTGATAGGAGTTTTACACCGTATATCACTTCTTTTCCTACATTGGTTAGTTTGTAGTACATCTTTTACTGATTATCTATTTCTTTTTTGTAGTTTCGTCGCTTTTGTTTAAAAAAAAACAAATTTCTTTATATTTGTGTTTATTTTACTTAATTCTAGACCCCTATCGGCGAATCAGGGTTTCTTGTCAATACTTCTTAGAAATTCTTTGATGGCACTAATTGAGTTGCTCTTACTTTGAGCTAGGATACTGAAGGCATCCTCTCCATGTCTCTCTAAATCCTTGTTTATCTTTCTTCTTAATGTCTCTCTTTCTCTATTATATAAACCACATTCAAAAAGGGCATGATTTAACTCTTCCTCCCCTAGTCCGCAGTCGCAATAATGTTTTACTTTGACAGTCTCGAGTTCAAATATCGCCGAGTGCGAAAGAACAATTTCTATTTTTATAGAGGGCTGATTTTACACGCAGAAACCAGTCGGAAGACTAACATTTTTACGTTTGAGGCTTCGGGTTACCGAGAGAAGAAAGATTTAGAGATCGGTCATGCTCGCGCGTCTAGTATCTACTGTTAGACTTTATTAATACAGTGGAAAGTTATAATACCGCGTGTACAGTGCAAAAGTGATTTTCCTTGCTTGGGACGACGCGCTTAGTTTGACCGTTTCTTTGCGACTGACTTCGGTCCTCGCTTTCCCTTTCCAAGGTCTATAAACCGCCCCTTAAACCTACAGTTTCTGGAAGTGACAATCGTTGTACACTTGGACCATATATACTAATAGACCCGGCATAGGTATAGTATGTGGAAAACCGAGAATTCAGTGTCCGAAAGATGATGGGACACTGTGACGTCACAAGATAAGTCTTAAGATAATTTCTTTCCTATTGTGTACATGGCGCACCCGCTGACCCCCCTCTTCCCATGTAAGCCAAGCGTATATAGGCACTGTCGATGAGCATAGCTTGTACATCTTTTGAAACTGTGACGTCACAGTGTCTTTCAGCTGATTTCATCTTTCGGACACGGAAAATTATCTACGCCTTCCTTGGGTCATTTGAAGCGACATTTTCCTTAACAAAAATGGCGCCCGCGGCTTTGTTTAGCAGTTATTAACGAAAAACACGGACCAAGCGCGGCGAGCCGGCAGGCGATTGGCTGAACGTGCCAACGAGCGTCTAGGTTGCGCTCTGATTGGTCCGTATTTTTCGTTAATAACTCCTAAACAAAGCCGCGGGCGGCATTTTTGTTAAGGAAAATGTCGCTTCAAATGACCCAAGGAACCTCCCATTGCAATTTAACGCAGTAGTTTTCGGACACCCTGTATATGGTCTAAGGTTGTACACCAACATCTACAAGTAGAATCAGTGTGTCGCGATCAGACGCGTCAGCCTACTTTCGCCGGTGAATTTTCCCGAAAACGTAATTCTTGATTTTCCGACTGATATTCGCAATGTACAATCCTGCCATGGTTTCGAAGACATGCCGATTATAGCTAGCAGAAGTTGGCTCGCCGGATACCCAGTTTTGAAGCAAGCGGACGGACGCGGCGCGACGCGGCGAGCCGGGTTGAAAAGCGAGTGCAGGCGGCGGCGGGGGCGGCGGCGGCTGGTGGCGTTCCGAAAACGAGACGCGATCCACAGGTACTCGCGAGGACTTCATTGAACGTGGAAACTCGAGTCTCGAACAAAACCGATCGGTGTCGGAGAGCGTGGGAAGGAGAAGAGGAAAAACAGAGAAAGAGGCGTTCGTCGGGGTTGGATAGAACGCGGTGGTGGTTAGCGGCGGCTCGTGGAAAAGCCGGAAGTCGGTTTCTCGGTGGACAGCTTCGACTCCGCTTGAAACGGGAGCCGAGGGTGCACGCGGCGGTCGGCGGGGGCGGACGCGTGGAATCGCGCGGCGGAGACGCGCCGATCAGAGCTGTCAGGTTATTGTCTCGGCTTTTAATGGAACATCACGCGCCGCGAAATACACCGCGGCGCTGAACTGAATTAAATGTCGGCGCGGTTTGAATCGAGGACCTCGGCAGCCACCGCGCGCACCGTCGTCGTGATCGTCGTCGTGGTTTGCGTCGTCGGCGTCGGGGCGTCGGGGCGGCGGCATCCTCGTCGTCGTAGTCGAGGCCGATGCATAATGGAGGTAGGCCATTGGGTAGGTGGTACTTCAATTCTGGGAGCAGAGCAGTTGACAGAGAGAGAGAGAGAGAGAAAGAGAGGCAGAGAGAGAGTGGCATTCGGTGGAAAGCGAGAAACGGGGACAAGAAAGTCGTGGGAAGAGCGAGAAAGAGAGCGAGGCGCTGCGCGAACGCGACGGTGGAAGGAGAGAAACGACGGTGAATAATTGAGGAGCGAGCAATTTAGGGATGGCGAGGCTCCCTATTAGCGTCAACCCTAGGCCAAACGGACGATCCTCCCTCCTCCGTCGCGGGCGCCCTGTCACCGAAAACGGGCGGGACTTCCGTGGCGACGAGGTGCCAGGAATAATTAAAACCCGTTACACCGTTAATCGCGTTAAGAGAGCCTTTGCTTAATTAACTCGTCTCTCGTCTCTATTCGGCCGGCGCACCAGGAAACGGAGGGAAGAGTGGATGACTGGCACACACCCATCCACCCGCCTCTCGGTTCATCCACAGCCTCGGTTCTACGGCCGAACAAAGTGTAGTTACGCACGGATGCCAGATCTCCGGCCGAGATCTTTCATCGCTGGTGGTGTTCCGTCGGCGGCGCGGCGTTCCGTCGCGTCCTCTTCGCGTCTCGTCGCGTCTCGCGTCTCGCCCGACGAGACGCGACGGGTTGGTTCGTTTTTTAATCTGTGCCAGCGGCCGGGGCGAGAGCCACCCTCCTCGTCGACCTCGTTGCGCCCAGCCGAGAGAGAGAGAGTCGCGAGCTCCTATCGCGCGAAACATCAAGCGGAACGGAATTGCCGCCGCTGGAAAAACGCCTAGTCCCATCTCGAGTGAGCCAGACCAGAGTAAAACGGCATTGGAGAGACAGAGAGAAAAAGGACCGACGACGGGGTCGTCGTCGTCGTAGCAAGATATCCATCGATGCGTCGTCGTCGGGTCGAATCGCGATAGGTATCCGCGCCCCGCGACGATGCGAGACCCGTGCGAGAAACGAAATCACGTTACGGGCTTCCATATTCCATTGAAAGGAAAGCGCAAATTCCATTTGCCGGTTCTCCACCGCGGAATAAAGACGCGCGAGCCGGTGAATATCGGTTCTTCTTGGGCGCGCGCGCGCGCGAGCGCTCACGCTCCTTCGAGATATTTACAAGCGAGCGAACCCGCCTCCCGGTGTCGTCTGCTTTTCCGTGTCTGCCCGCCGAAGGGACAACCGAGCGGAAAAAGGTCCAGGGACGTCGGCCGCAACGCCAAGGGTAAGGTCGAGAGGAAATTATACCGGCGCGAGCGATCGCCTCTTCTTCGTCATCGCGCGGTCCTTTCGCTGTGTTCCCTATCCGCGTTTCTAGGCGAACAGACGACGAAGACGTTTTCCAATCAAATTGACACGATTCTCGTCACGTTGCCGGTGGATTTTTTATGCTGCAGTTAAATCGAACACGACGCATGTACCACAGACGTTGAACCGCTATTGCATATCTGTCATTTCCATAAACGATAGTGGTTCAAATTCTGCTACCCTCCCTTACTTCCTGGTACAATATCAGTTGTGCAGTGGGAGCATGACGTAACAGTATAATAAACGCATATCCAATTTATAGATGCTTTCGGCGCTATGGGTTTCGATCAGTTAATAACAATAGGAATTTTGCAAAAAATTATTTAATTCTCTCCTAACGATTCTTTATACTGTATTATATGTATATAATGGTATTATGCTATCCTGTGTTAATAATTAAACAACAGACTAAATTTGTTTCTCTGTAAATAAAGGTTATGTTTTATTAAATACTTATTAATTTACACTTTTTACAATTATTTACAAACTCACCTGTAAATAAAGAACGACAATTAGAGACTATTGTTCGCTCTCCTTATCTACACTAAACTTATATTGCTAACTTATTCTATTAATTAACTATCTCTATCTTTAATTACTCTTTACGCACATGTGCTCTCCTATCTAGAAAATGTCGGAACAGTTCAAAGAGTGCGCTGAGCATGCGACGCGCGCTCAATTTAAATTAAAGAAAATATATTTTCTTTACATGTAAAATTTTGAAAAAGGTTCAAAACAGAATCGAAACGTTAGAATTAAATAATTTTTTGCAAAATAGGTATTGTTATTGATTGATCGAAACGATAGCGCCGAGAGCATCTTTAGGTATTCAACATTTACGATCGATAATTTGGATATATTTTATAATAAACGCAGGTGTCTCTACCTACGTCCGAAATACATTGTACATAAAAATGGAACAGGCTTTCTGTTCAATCCCGTAAATACTCTGTACGTCATTGATAATTTTCTAATTTTACCGACACGATTTTCACTCCCTCTTGTCACAAGCACCATCCTCAAATGTTCCAATCCAATATACACGCTTCGGTAATTGCTGCAGAGTGTCGAAATACTTTTGGCAAAGCGGAATCCAGAGGGTGAAATGGAAAGAGAGGAGAGAGCGTTCTCTTTTGCGCAGTGCCCGCGTCGTCGCGAGAGTGATATTTTTTTTTCGAGAAGCCACTCGAGAGAGACGCATCTCGATCGTGGAAGCGCGCTGCAATGCCGGCCACCGGAAGTTGTCCCGCTGTCCATCGTTCGCCACGAAGACGCGCTGGATGAGTGACACATGTGCGAACGGCGCTCGTTGGGAAGAAGGGGATGAACGCCGGTGTAAAAACGGAGGAGAGGAGAGAAAGAAGAGAGAGAATCATGCGGCGCTTTTAAATATAGACACGCGCGCGCGCGCGCGGGCTCCGGAGCGGGAGCGCATCTCGCACACACACACACTGATCGGCCGGAGTGCACGCGCGATCGACACAGAGAAATCGCGGAGCGTGTGCAGCGTGTAAGGGTGGGCCTCAGTACCTGCTGAAATTTTTTTGCCACATTTTTCCTAAAATTGTGTCATTGGATGAGAAAATAATTCTTGCGAAAGATGAAGTTAATGAGGGGAAGACGTGGTACATTGACGTTGAAGATGCGATAAATATGAAATTTTATACGAATAAGGAAAGACTTTTGATTGTGAATAAACGTTCTTCTTGTGGAAAAATATTTATGATAATATGGTATCACTGTATGTAATTTTTTCAATATAACTATCTACCAATGTTCATATTTTTGTAGATGTTACATTTTACGTATTCTATTGAAAGTACTTTAGTTGTGTTCTTGTACTAATTTAAAATTATTCTTATTTCTCAACTATGAAATTTTAGATCGATCGGACACGTGTCGGGAAGATGCGGCAGAACACGAAATTTTGAGATAGAAATTACTGCACGCTAAATGTGAAGAGTACACTGACGAAAACTCAAATCTGACGTATTCCATTTTCTCATCCTTTGACAATGTAAATTGATCTCTAAATAAGAATATGTATAGAGCCAACGCCATCCATCCGATTTCGGGTGGGCGAATTAGAGTTATTACTCCAATTGGAACACGTCGTTCTCACCAGTATCACGCTTCGCGAAAACGCACTTGCTAGCGGGAAGGTGGCGGACGAAAATTAGACGAGCCGATTAACGTGACATCATCTTAAATCGTGCAAAGTAAACTTGTGCTTGAACGCATGTAAGGAATTATGACATTTTTGTCTAAAACATTTAACTTGAACTTTCAATGTACTCTTCACATTTAGCATGCAGTAATTTCTATTTGAAAATTTCGCGTTCTGCCGCGTCTTCCCGACACGTGTCCGATCGATCTAAAATTTCAGATATATCCTATTTTCATGTTGGAGTATACACCGTAATGCACGGTACACTCGGAGAAGGAAAGGTCTTTTTGACCTGCAATTTATGGCTTTTCCAGCGTCGCCATATTTCCGGGCTAAAGGGCCCAAGAAGGAAGGCAAGTTCGTCAGTCCGTTTAAGCTAGCCCTGCGAGCAAGTCACAGCTCACAAACAACTCATCTTTCTTTTTAATTGTTTTTCGGAATAAAGTAACATATTATGTGCTATTCACAATCTGACTACAGTTTTTCCATGTGCGATGGAGTTTAAATAAATTACTTGAATAACAAGTGTTGTTTAATCTGCCAACCTCGTCATCCCAACATTTCATGAAATGGAACAATGTTAGGGTGGCGACGTGCCCGAAATTTCATAGTCGAGAAATAAGGTCCACCGTGAGTGTACGGCACGCAACAGCGTGTTGTCAAAGGATTGGAAGGCAGCCGAAGCGGCTCTGCATGAAATTTTGCGTGCATTATAAATGCGCGCAGCCTTGCCGCTGCGTGCGAGCGAGCGAGCGAGCGAGCTAGCAAGAGAAAGAGGAGGAGGAGGAGGAGAAGGAGGAAAAGGAGAGACGCGCGTACGGAGCCCTGACCAAGCTGGCCGGGTTAGGTTGGGCCTGAAACGTTGGTTGGACGCGACTCTAACCTACCGTAACGCTATAAAAATAACGGCTAACCGCGTCCTTGTTCCTCGCAACGCGATCGTCTCTCTCTCTCCTTCCTGCTGGATTATCCTGCTTCCTCGTCGCACGGCCGACGATCTTCTATCGGCAGCGTTACTCTCTCTCTCTCTCTCTCTCTCTGTTACGCACGGTGTGTGCGCGGCAGGGACGATGATCATCGAACGGAGGACACTGATGGGGGACAGTGGGGGACACGCGGACACCACGGTACGAACGAGAGACCGGGCAACGCGAACCCTCGGGAGAAAGGAAGAGAACCACCGAGAGGAGAAAGAGAAAACCGCGCACGGACCGAAAGAAAAAGAGGGGGCCCCCGACGAGCCGAGCCGAGCCGATTCGATCGAAACCACCCGAGGAATAAGAAAGAAGAGGAGACCGAACGAGAAGGTGATACGCGTATGACGCGCGCGTACACCGGCGACGTATGCGTGCGGAGCATGTGTTACGCGAACGGCCCGCTCGCTCTCTCGATCCGCGCACAGCGCGCAGCCCGTGCAAAAATTACGCCCGCCGAGAGAGACCCGCCGCTCGGCCGCCGAGCCCGGCATTCAATTCTCTTCGTTTCGGGTTTTCGTGGCAACCGGAAGCTCGTCGGTCCCTCCCTTAGCCGCACGCTTCCGCGAATTTCGACCGGGAACAGCCGCCATTAAACAATTGCTCCGAGCGTTGTTGACCTGCTCCGTCGTTAGCCGGAACGTCGCGAGGGGTGTGAGACGATTTAAGGGATGATTTCTCAAGGTGATATTATGGTTCCAGGATTATGCGATTTCGGCCACGTTTTCACAATTTTTTATTTTTTTTTTATTTTATTATAAGCTCTTCTAATGGGTCCATGTCGCTTTACAATTGTTGTCGCATTGTTACAAAAACAAAAAATTTTATCCTCTTTACAAATATTAAAAACAGATTAAACATAAATCAAACGGACAGCTTACAGTCCTTGAAAAAGACGTTTTCACATGATTGATACTTTATCCAACGGTGTCCTCTAGAATCCTCTTCTAAAAATTAATCATTCGTGGTTAAATTAAGAGAAATTATCATCAGCTACAGAATCTAGTACAACTCTCAGCAATCTATCAAGTACATTTAGAATTCTTTTTTGAATTGTAGTCTGTTTTCAGCGATGCCTACGATGTGGACTGTGTTAATACTCGAGACTGTTGTCTACCTGTGTGCACGATTTTAAGACGATCGAGCAGCTGGTGCATCCAGAACTAAAGCGACGGACTGTAGCGTCTCACTTTGAACCCTCGTCACTCTATTAGTCGGTAGTGCTGTCAACTGTGAGCTAGCGTCCTGCTCCGACCTGTAACATTGCCAAACAAAAACTGCGTGTGTATAAAATACTCGAGATCTCAAAAGTAGATGTGGAGCATCGCAGATTTGTTCTGAATCTCGTAATCTACTCCTCATCCGTCCCTCGTGTCAATTTGACACAGTTTTTCCGAAATAAGTTACGCTGTCCTGTTATTTGTAGGTAAATTTTCCCGAAACCTCGTGACTTTTAGTTTTTTAATGCGAAACTCATAAGCGAAAAATCTTAGATGTAAATGTTAACTCATCAATTTTCATTTGAAAATGTTGGAAATGTCTTTAAGTGGATATGTTATTTAATCAACTACACTTTATACCGTATATACTTTATTACTAATATGAACAAGCTAATGTAAATAACGCCACAGTGTTTCCGGCGTATCTTGCATTTAGTGAACTGTACAATGTTGCGATCTGCTTAGGTTAGCTGTTTCTACCGGACTGACGACGGTCCTGACTTTATGCCCTCGCCTGGGCCCCTCCGTCCTTGAGCTAAACCGCCCCTTATGCTTTATACCTAATATATACCCTTATACCTAAGACTCTATACTCTATGGTATCGTATTCCAACAAAAAAAATCGAAAAATAATTGTTTACCTTGTTATTTAATCGATCTTTTACCACTGTGTCAATTTGACACCGAGGGACAGATCCAGTTCGTGAAATGAGGGACGGATGAGGGTTAAAAATAGTCGAATTAATTGTCGTTTGAACTCACGGTACACAATATTCAGAGAATCCATGACTCTCTTCTGCTGAATTGTTTTAACAATAAAAACGAGCAGCGAAATGTAATAAATATAGCGAACGCGTTAAACATGCTTTGCTAGCGACAATTACGTAGCACGATGATTAACCGAACGAGGTCCTTGGCAAAGAGAATAATTCTACACCTAAATCGGAAAGAGGCGATCAACAGGCTATTTAGAAATTAGCGTAATTACAGGGAAACGTCCAGCCAGCCACTTGATAATTGAATCATAGCTGTCTAAAAGGGGCAGCTTTTTTCCGTCGGAGGTTCGTCGAGAGGGTTCGAGAAACGGGAGCGTAAATCGAACCGCGTACGAACGATTTCGTCGCGGCACGACGATCGAGGCTGCAGTATCGACGGAGCGAGAAGCTTTCTCGAACCGGTTGGCACCTGTTCCACGGTGTCTCAGTCGGCCACGGCCTTTCGTTCATAATGGAGAAGAAGAAACCGATCGAGGAGAGCGCGGATCGGCAGTTGGTCCGGGACGAGAGGAGAGAGAAAGAGAGAGAGAGAGAGAGAAGCAAGAGGGAGAGAGAGAGAGAGGGGGAGAGAGGGAGAGAGAGCGAGGCGAGGGCCGTGGCCCGTGGGGAAGCAAGACGACAGGAAACGCGGCGAAGAAAACGTCCAGCAAAACGTCCTGCTCGACACTTGCGGTATCCCGTGAAGGTCGATCTTTCGAACGAGAAGAGTCGATCGGGGATACTTATCGGGCCTCGATAAGCCAACGTTCGTTAACCCCTACGATCTTTTTCGCAGCTGCGATCGTTACATCTTCTTTGTCCTTAAGCCCTGACGAACTCGTTTCATTTCCTCGAGAGATCTTCGAGATCTAGAATTCGACACTAAACCTACACTGCATAAGACAAACGTTTCTCACCTTATAAAACTATCAAAACTGAAATCATTTGGATTTCGTTCTTCGTTACGAACAAAGCGATTTATGGAATCGTTTCCCATACGAATGTATAATTTCATTGATCTTGAACTATACGAGAAATGTCAGGCGAGTTCTGTGGTTAATATTTCGGACCAACCGCGATCCTAACAATGGCGATGGTTGTCGAATCGAGTACTTTGACGAGACTGTTCTTCGGCGGGTCTCTTGATTGGCCGCAGGAATGGAAGAGCCTGTTCTCCGAGGAAACTAGGGCCTGTCGTAGGTTACGCGTTCCCAAATTAGCCGTCGGTGATCGTGTTGGACGGCGAAGATGGAGGCCACGAAGAGGGGTTGCGCGATGATCGGCGAGAATCGAGGCTGGTCCGAGAGGAGTATTCGGGGAAGATGATCCTCGGAGTTGGTTCGCCGGCGATCTCCTTCCAGGCCGGTGCACACGGCGCGGCGGCCGATTGCATTTCCACCCTCGGCATCGAAATATTCTCTCTCTGCCCCCCCGCGCCTCCCTCCGGCCCCTCTCGCAACGAAACGAAACGAAACGGAAGCGCAGCCCCGACCCCCTCCCAGCCGGTGTCCATGAAAACGTGCACGTGCTCGGTAGCTGGCAGCTAGGACTGGCAGACCTGCTCGCAGCCAGGCCTGCCACAGCAAGGGCACGTACACGCCCCCTACGCGTCGTCTGCATCTGGGGATGGCTGGCAGCCTAAAGGGTAGGTATACGCACTGGGAGTTACGTTGGGGTAGGCCTAGAGTTGGCTTGCGTGGGCGTGGGTGGCTCCACCCCGTCCAGGCTCATCCTTCTGGGGGATGAAAAAATAGAGAGAGAACCGAGAGGGAGAGAGGTGGCGTGCTCGGAGCGAGAACGAGTAACCGGGTTAGAAAACAGGGAGGCAGCCGCCGCGCGGGCGCGCGAACGAGCGAGCGAGAGAGGAAGAGAAGAGAGGTTGAGAGCCGCGTGCGAGAAAGAAAGAAAGAGGGCAGCGCGCCGAGCGAGGGGGCCGCGGAGGGAGTTAACCGGAGAAATAACCCTACCTATACCATCGCCGATCGCGCGTACGTACGCATATGCGTGCGGTTTGCTGCACTACGTTTTACCCTCGGCTCGGCCGTGGTAGCCGGCTAACGCGCTTACACACACGCCGGCGTGGGCCACCCTCGGCCGAACCGCCCCCTCACCTTTTCTGGAATTTTTCCTTCGCAACGACGACGCCAGTCATCAACCCTGGCACACCGGCGAGCCGCGGTCATCCACCCAGCGTTGCCTCGAAACTCGAGACCCGCAGCCGCCGGCCTCGTTCTTTTAATGATGGCCTCTGCCAAGGGGAGAGGGCGAGAGAGGCGAGCCAGCCGAGCCAGCCGAGCAGCCGAGGCGATCCTCGTTGTTGGCAATTAACGGCGCAAAGAGCCTGGAAGGAAGACAGCAGCCTCGTCCCCCCCCCCCCCCCCCGGAACACCGGAAGCCAATTCAAACCTGGCCAGGTGTCCACGAAAAAAAAAAACAATCTCGATCGAAATTCGAACAGACCCTCCTAGGAAAACGAGGCGCTACGCGACGCGACGGTGCGGCCCGATTCTGGTTCTCTTCGATCGCGTCTCGCGTTCTCTATGTATACTCTCCTCTCTCTCTCTCTCTTCATCCTCTCTTCGGGGATTTAAACGCCCGACGGGATTCTAGAATTTTTCCGGCCAGACTCTCTCTTCTCTCTTCTCTCTCCTCTTCTCTCCGAGCGTTTCGCTTCTGCGAGCCTCGCCGGTTCCTCGAACCAACGACTGTGCAATTAAGGATAATTTGGTTCGGGTTCTTGGTCACGAGCCTCGGCATTGGCCTTGGTCGCGTCGTTGCTTTTCGGACGACGACGACGACGGGACTGTGCGGTGCAACCAGCACTTGAAAATTCGAGTCTCGGAAACAGCCATCCAGCTCCTGTCACCTTGGATTGCGGAAGGAGACGACGAAACGCTCCAGGGACCATAAACGGAGACCTCATCCGTGCAGCGCGAGGTGTTGGATGACTACTTGTTTGTAGTCGTAGGAATACATACTACACGGCGACCAAGCCGAATCGTCTCCGTGCGACCTTCCGCATCTGTGTGTTAGTCACCGAAGCTCTAATTCTGTGGAAATAACGAGAAGCAAAAATTAAAAGCACCAATATATAATTGAACGTTTTTTATTTAGCTGCGACGCGAGGTGTTGGATGACTACTTGTTTGTAGTCGTAGGAATACGTATACATGCTACACGGCGACCAAGCTGAATCGTGCACCTTCCGCATCTGTGTGTTAGTTATCGGAGCTCCAATTCTGTGGAAATAACGAGAAGCAAAAATTAAAAGCACCAATATATAATTGAACGTTTTTTATTTAGCGCGTGCGACGAAGGGTCAGCTCGGACGGCCGTTTATACACTTCCGCGGCATTCTTGAGCGAAGTAATGTGGCAGCGTGAATTTATATGTGTACGTTTGTGCTTGTATACGTATGGTAGTAGCTGCGATAGAAGTTATAAGAGCGGCGACAAAAGCCGGTCATTAGCTGGTCATCCGGTAAACGGTGGCTGTGCTGGCTGCTTCAATGTAAACACTTCCATTACGAAACAACAGAATGTGTGTATGTTTCTGAGGTCCGTCGTCGCTGTGATCGTTTATCGCACAGTCCCGGACATGTAAGCGTGCCCTAAGTCATTTCATTTCGCTATTTGTGTCCTTTATTCTTACACCTGCTCTGGGGGGGAAAATAAAAAGTGGCTGGCTTTGCCCGCGAGGGAAGAGTGGAAGCAGGAGATCCGACTGGATAAAGAAGAAGAAGAAGAAGAAGAAGAAGAAAAAGATGGGGAGCGAGTAAATTCACCGTGGCGTGGGCCGGGCCTGTTGGATCGGCCTTGTCGGTACCCTTGGATTTCGGTCGGTGTCCTTGGCACTGATGGCGGCCACTCGGGCTGCGGTGTATACCACTTTATTCTCTCTCCATCTCCATCTCCATCTCCACCCGTGGCGCATTCTCCTTCTCCGGTTATCCTTCTTCCGTCCCAGCTCCTCTTCTTCGCCTCGGTCCGTCCCGCTCCGACCACGAACCCACGGGCCCCTTTCTCTCCTTCCCTCTTTCACCCGTGGCTCCTTTTATTTATTTATTCTTTTGGGCCGGCGGCGGCGGCGGCGGCAGCGGCGGTGGCGGCGGCCGCTCTTTGTCCCTCGGCGCGCCGGCTGGTTGGTTGGCTGTTCGCTCGGTTGGACGTTGAACGTTGCTCCTTCGAATACTTCTGCGCCCAGGGTATACTGACCTACCACGAGAGAGACTGCCGCGGGAGAGTACCCGGCCCGGTCGGTACACACCTCACTTCGGCGGGCCCGCAAACTTCGGGTACAGTCACCGCCAGAGCACTCGTCTGGAATTCGAACGGACGCGCACCAACGACCCTTCTTCTTCCTTCGGTTCCCACTGCAGAGATCTCCAAGCGGTTACCTATCGGCCGTTACCTTCAGAATTTTTCATTCCAGTTCCCTCGATATAGCTGCAACAATTTCAATCCGTGAAACAAATCGGCCCCAATTTCGTTTGGGATCTTAATGCGAAATATTGGCGAAGAAAGTATGTTTCGCGAAGCTAGCTTGCACCCAGAAGCAAAATCCTACCGAAGATTCGCCGATGAATCGTGCAGATTACAAGCAACGGGATAGATTGCTCCATGGGGCACTGTTCTCGCTGGAGGGCCACGAAGCCACGCCCACCGGGGGCGGTTCTTTTTAGGCCACGCCCTAATCGAGCGACGCGCAAAATCGTTCCCGTCGACTAAAAAATCGTGCAGATTACAAGCAACGGGATAGATTCCTCCATGGGGCACTGTTCTCGCTGGAGAGCCACGAAGCCACGCCCACCGGGGGCGGTTCTTTTTAGGCCACGCCCTAATCGAGCGACGCGCAAAATCGTTCCCGTCAAAAGCTTGCGATGCGCCTTAGTTGCTTTCTGTGTCAGTGCGAAAATTCTTCCACCTTTCCCCCTAGAAACGTGAAGCAGACCGAAGATTACAAGAAATTGAGAAATCCTCGAAATAAACAAGGAAATAAATTGTCCTCGCTAGAAGTCTACGAGCCCGCAGCACATCGGTAATGGGAATCCTAGATCAAATTGGAGATCGCAAGACCACGAGGAACGTACACGAAGAAGCGCAACGGATTACAGGTTGATCGGGATCGCCGTTGCGTAACTTGCGGAGGAGACGACGGAAACGCTTCTCGCCCTCGGGTTAGCTGCCCGGGCAATTAAATCGGCGAGGAATCGCGAAACGGTCCGCGAATATCTCGTCCGTTGCGGCGACTCGCAGCCGGTATCTGGACTATCGGCCGTTCCGAGCCGGTACTTTACGACCGAAAGCGCGAGAGAAGTGAGAGTGTGAACGACGCTCGCGCGCGCGCGCGCGCACGCACGCGTTCGAGTAAAGAGGCAGACGTAAGGAGAAGCAAGGAGAAAGAAAGAGGATCGAGAAAACCGAGAGCGGAGAGAGCGACGGCTGCTGGAGAAGCGGTAGCAACACCACCGCACACACCAGCACCAGCAACAGCAGGCGGCAGCTGCGCTCGCAGAGCCAATAACCTTGTTTCGAATCATCTTACTACTCGCGTAACGCGACGGCGGACCGAGTTACGCTACAGGAGGATTCAGAGACGCGTATCACCGGAATCTTCCTACAACAGGATCCGGAAGGCTTATCTCTGCTTTCGAACACGCTGTCCCGCGCGTTCTTTCGATTCTCTCTTCGTCTGTGAACAGACGCACACTCTCTCCTTGCCAAAGGGAACGGAGCTCGATGGAGAGACGACTTTGAAGTAGGACGTTAGGAGGGAAGCGAAATACGTTGATCATGATTGCCTGTATCTTAGAAGGGAACGTATTCGGTTGATACACGCCGATTTTGATGAAACTTAGAGATATAGTTCTTCGAAAAATATTTGACACGTATTTTCTTTTATCGGGAACCATCCACTCTGAGGGGGTAAAAACAGCCCTCAAAGTCAGGATTCAAAACCACATTTTTTGAGAAAAAAAAAGTTTGTTAAAAAATTCTTGCGCGACTACATTTCCCATTGAAAACACACACCATTTAAAAAACATTCACATTTTGTCGACCTCTGGCTTCCGAGATATCTAAAAAAATATGGTTTTGACTTCCCACTTTGAGAGCTGTTTTCACCCCTTTGATGTGGATGGTTGCCGATAGAAATAAATACGTGTGAAATATTTTTCGAAGAACTATAGCTCACATTAGTTTCATGAAAATCGGCCATTCTCGACTGAATATGTTCCCTTGTTATAGTAATACTTGTGATACGAGTATTAGGTTGTTGCATAGCAGACGTCCGATTTAGTAGCTTCTAAATAAACTTATGGATCAAAGATCGACGTATTCTGTGAATTGAATTCTTTAGGTCGTTCTTCATTTAAGAGATTGTCGACATTTTGTAGTCTTCTTCGTCATCGAGGAATAGCGCGTTCATTAATCGTCATATTTTTATGAAAAATTGTATTTTGTAAAATAGCTACCTATCTAGATCAGTGGTCAGCAAATTGTGGCTCTTTGGCTATTTGAGTGCGACTCTTCCACGAATGTTTGAAATTAATGTATTTTAATAGTATTTTAATACAATTTTCACTCAGTCAGTATGATATATCTAAATTCAAATAAAGAGCAATTTAAGATTATTATATGATATCTAGTTCTATACAGTGTACCTAGTTTTAAAAGACTTCTAAAAACAGGTTTCTCATAAGTACTGCTGATATCAGCTCTTTTGACTTTATGCAAAATAAAAATTTTCTACCTGAATTGCAATAACCTGGAGGGAAATAGAAATTTATTTTTTCTTTCAATATGCGTTTAATAGGTTGAAAATAATATAACAGTATATTTAAATTCTTCCGATTTGTTTACTGTTCTAAATTACACCTACTCATTTTTGTCACAAATGCATAAAATCCGCTGCCTACTAATGCGTTTTTGCGGACCACTGATCTAGACTGATTGATGACGTTGAAATAAACTTTATCTCAAAAGTAAAATATCTGACTAAAAATTGAAAGTGAGATCCTAAGATCAGCTCTATAAATGCCATGTTCTAAACCTGTAGATTGTGATAGTATTTCTAGATCTAAACGCCTCATTACCGGACACTAAGCAACAATACACGTGTGAATCGAACTTCATTAGCATTTGCATCAGTATTTTCCGAGGTAATGGTCGAACGGACGACTCGCTAACCGATCTTATTAAACCTCGAATAAGTGGACTGTCGTTTTCGAATTTTATGAAGCTTATCGTTCGATCGGTAGCATTGCCGTAGGCGGGCGTATGCCATCGACGGCTACCGACGACCTGCGGAATAGCGAGCGCGCGTCTTAGAGAACTCGATCGAAATAAAAGGAGACCGTAGATGGGAGTTCCGTCGAGCTGCTCTCTCGAGATTGGCGCCGAAAAAAGAGGCCGCGCGCCGCGTCTCCTCGCGTCGCGTCGCGTCGCGCGTCGTCGAGAAAAGAGAACTCGTTTCTCGGAGGAAACCGCGTCGGAAAGCCACGCCGAAGGGCGGATAGGCGCGGCCCGTTGCGGATCGTCGTGTAGCCGGCAACGTTATCCGTCGCCGGAGAAGTTCGCGGCGATCCCGACACGCGAGAGAACACGCGTACCTACTCGTTGCGGGATTCGCGTAACGCGATCCCAAAACTGTATCCGCAAGCCCGTGGTCGGTGTCGATGCGCGAAATCCAACGGGAGAGAGAGACAGAGAGAGAGAGAGAGAGAGAGAGAGAGAGAGAGAGAGAGAGAGAGAGAGAACGGAGAGCGTCTGGTTGGCGAACGCGTGTTGTCGCCCACCAAAGCGTCGCTCGGCGTTTGCGTTAATTTCGACGTTGCACAGTGGAGTATTTGGCCGCAAAAGCTGGCCGCAAAAGTAGATTAAAAAATTTTGTCTGAAATATAAAATTTTTGCTTTTTGAGATAGTTGACTTTATGTATAGAAAATGATATTCCAATATACCTTTTCTTTTATTTTATTCATTCGTCAAGTGTTTTGTTGAAGTTGAAGAGTTTTCGTAATACTGTTTCTCTCAACTAGTCTCTGAATTACTGTTCACTCATTAATGATTTTTCTATGTCGTAAAGATATGATGCCAACGTTTTTCCTTTACAGATGTTTTTTAGGTATGTAGTTTACTTTCTGTTAAATATTATACTCTTTATTATTTGTGTTTTTGTGATTAGTGACGTGAAAAATGACCAATAATCCAGTGAAGTACATTACAATTCAAACGATTCGTATAGAATTTTATTATGCTTCCGAGCGAGTCCCGATGCTTGTTTCGGTGTCATTCAACGCGCCAAGGTTTCTCGTTTATAATATAAACTTTATAGTTTATAATATAAACGGTTTTTCCGATGCAACGCTCGGTATACATTGTAGGCTGCAGGGCGATCGTAATTTCTACGTAAACTTCTGCATTCCGTTAGTTGTCCGTTTATATACAATTACAAATTTATTTGCAAATATTTTATTTCATGCATTTTTTTTAAATTGCAGAAAGTAATGGCATTATATCACTCATAAGTACTTTTAGCCTAATAAGAACAAATAAAACAATATTATACAAAAAAATGTTTCGAACAAAAGTTAAACAGTGTTCAGACATCTACAAACTTCGATATATAGAATTTTGAAAATATTTTTTTTGCAACAGATAATCAAGGTCACTTTGATTTTTTAATTCTGAAAATGTATTTTTCATTTCATAATGTTGAAGCTGATCTTAAGACGAATTCAACGATATATAATATTATGACCTTGAAACTATAAATAACTATAGTTTTGTCCAGCTTTTCGGGCCTAATACCCTACTGTGCGTCGCGTCGTCGGTTCGATTGTATGAAAATGTTGGTGCGAACGTGTGCTGCGACCTAAATGTCCATGCTGGATATTGCACCGAAATTTCATTCAGCCAACAAAATAATGAAAAAGTTTCTGTTCGAGGTGGTTGAAAGTTCTTTTCGACGGGTATAGTAAGAGGAACGCTTCGTGCGTCGTTTAGGCTGCTACGGGCCCACAGTTTGTTGAGTACTGGCGGCCGGCCGGCCGGTGTCTGCGTGCGTCGTCGTTCGAAATATGATTAAGCCGGAGCGGATAACAGGGCAGGTGCGGATACGAAGCTCCGGGTGTAACAACCAAAACACACGCGAAAGCTCTGGCGCGTGACGAGACATCGCGCACGGCTGTCGAACTGTGTTGAATCGAGAGGCCGCCTAGCCGCGTCTGAATCCAAGACAAAGCACGACCACGGAGGACCTAGTTGTTCCTCTCGCGGAAGAGAAGTCCGAGGAAACAGGATGATGTAGGCCGGAACGCGTTCCCGAACCTGTCTTCGAAGGATACAGAGAAATCGTCGAGCACGGTGTTCGTTGCATTTGGAAAAGATCCGAATTTCAGGTGATTTTGACGGTACGAGGATTTTCGGGATTATTTTCAGTAGGGGTGTGCGAGATCCCGGGACGGGATGGGAATTTTTCTCGAGATCGGGATGGAATCCTGAAGACATCCGGGATTCCCGCGAATTTTCGAGATCCCGAAACCATTCGAGAATTTCGAAATCCCGAAAATGTTCTGGATTCCCGACAATTGTTCGGGATTCCCGACATTATAAGTTCCTCCATACTTCCAACAATTACCAGAATCCGAGAGCCATTGTGTTCGAAGCCAAGATATTTGATTTTGCAACATTCGGATCACAGAAATTTTCAAGAATAACAGCACTTTCGGGAATCCCGCGCCCCCCCTAATTTTCAGTAGTTTTACGGCGACGGGCCGCAAGCAAGGTTAAGGGAACCGCTCGCATAGCGTAGTCCCCTCGCCAGTTATGGCTGCGCACCAGCATTTTCGCTTGTCCCGTCGTCCCCCTGGTCTCTCTGCGGGCATGGACCCTCGCGAATCGCGCGGCGCGGCGACGCAACGACCACAAGAAAACGAGAGAAAGAGAGAGAGAGAGAGAGAGAGAGAGAGAAGGAAAGAAAAGAAGGAGACGTAGCCGGACTGGCAGTCGAGTTAGGACTCACGGAGGGAACGGGAGAGAGTAGGAGGAAACAGAAAGGAAGGGCAGGAGGTGCGACGGGTCGTCGTGGAAGGATGGAGGAAACGAGGATCTGGACGAAGGGAGCAAGCGGCGGCGGCGGAGGACGATGCTGGAGGCTCGGGGTACGCGAGGGGTACGGGAGGGGTACGCAGGGTGGAGCGAGGGGGGGCACGGGAGGGGCAACGCAAAACCGCGTGCGGCAGGTTCGGGTTCGGCAAGTCGGCTTTCGTTGGCAATCGCGCTCGTTCGGCGCGCGAAGGTCGGGATCAATGGCCGTAGGACCCTCCTGGCTACGGCCGCCGAGAGAGAGAGATCGGTGGGGGCCGGGGGGACCGAGGGGGCCCAACGGGGGCCGAGGGGAGCAGGGAGGACCCGGCATGCTCGATCCTCGGGGCCCCGAGGCCCGCATGGTGGGGGGAACCCCGCCACCCGGAGCCACAAGTTGGGTACCAAAAGAGGAGAAATTGAGTTGGCGCACCGGTGCACCCCTCCCTGCTCTCCTCTCCTCGCCTCGTCGATCCTCTCCGCTCCTTTCGTAGCCGCATGCTGGTTCGGCCCGACCCTCCTCAACCTTCTTCCTCGGTGCCGAGGGACCGGCCCGAGAATCCGATGGAAATGCCCAACAACGCTCGAGAGACCGAGTGAGTCTCTCGATTCTTTCGACGCTCTAGCGTTGCTCCGGCTTTGCTTCGAATTCGATGTATCCTCGCGATGCATCTATCTGTCCATCTTCTGGTTTCGTTGCCCCCTCCCCTCCGCTGTTCACGAGCGAGGAAAATTCAAGTCGCTGCTACTCTCCCCCGTTCTCGGACGGTTGTGTTCTCTGTTCGCGCTCGCTTTGCTCGCTTGCTCGCCGGTTCTCGAAGCGGAGAGGCGGAGGAGCGGAGGAACGGGCCACCGGAAAAGGGGCCACCGTGAGAAATCCGGGGAAGAGGGAGACCCCGGTGGCCGAAGGTCTTCGACCGTCGGTCTCTCCTCGGTTCCGTGGTTCGACGGAAACGTCGTTGATAACGATTATGGTGTTCGCGTCGAGCCGGTCGGCCCGCTGAAAAGGAAACGCTCCGGAGGGGCGCGTTCGCGTTCGCATTCGCATTTTGCGGCCACGATTCTCTCTCCCTCTCTCTCTCTCGCTCTCTCCCTCTGCCGTTTCAATTTTCAGATTGAAATCACTCCTGTCGAGGCAATTGACCGTTGTTAATTAGAGAGATACCGTTGACGATAAAATTTATTTTCCACTCGGTTACGTTCGTGTTCAATTTGGCCCCGCGCGTCTGCACCGAACAGATTTTTATAAACACGCGTCCGGAAAAATAATAATAATAACATCGTTAAATCCTGTGTTTTTTCCACCGTGTTTGTTTAGGGCTCGCCATCAATCCTCGATATTGTGCGCGCGCCATTGCGACGAATCTCCGTGTGCGTAAAATCATTTCCATTATTATACACTGTATGCGTGGAATATATCTCTGGCGTCGCTGTTCTTTTAACCGTCGACGCGGTGATTCGCCAAATGTTAAGGTTAAACGTTCTTGTCGAGGATCGAGATGAAAATCAAGCGATATTTACCGAATACGTACGATATTCGATTCTCTTATCCCTTAGCACTCGAGTGGCGACTCAGAGTCGCCACAAGAATTGCTGTGCTATTATTCAAAATATTGTTTACATAATTAAATAAGTTGGTAGCTAATCAATTACTGAACATTCAAGTATTGTACGAGGTGTTATATCAATTTCATATCCAAAAATCATATAGAATGGAATTATTCTAGGTCTTCTAAGACAATGTCTGTGAGATATTCGTGCAATTTTTAATCATATAAGACAGGTATAATGAAGAATATATTTAGATTTTGGACCAATTTAAAATTCAATAATACTATCGTGCTGGCAAAAAAGCAAAAAAAAAAATTATTTTAGGTCGGAAGAAATGTTTAATTTCCGAGTTAAAATAGCTCCGAGTGCAAAGGGTTAATTTTCAAATTACATTTTACTTGGATCCTTAAAATCATTTATTTTCCATAAACATGCGCTGTGACACAAGAATTTGGGACAGTCACCTTCCATATTCGTGCGCCGCCTCTGTGCCATAACTGCCGAGCTCCGGGGAGTCCATTTTAGAGAGGAACCGGTATGGCGAGATTAGGTGGGCGTGAGCCGCCAGTCCCAATAGAGCTTAGAGGCCTGTCCCAAATTCTCCATGTCGGGCCATTCTTTCCTCCGAAAATGGGCCGCACCCGTTCTACATGGTGGGCCCGAATGGTCCCACCGATCGTGTCTGGCCGTCGTTTCTGTTTCTACTTCCATTACTGTCATTCTTCTGCTCGTAACCGAGGCATCTATATTTCACGGCTGGTTGCCCGTGCTTCCGCGGCGTTCAAAGAGTCATCGCCGTTCAACGCGACCAGCAAAACCAGAAGCAAATCGAACAGCGTCCGAGCGAAAGAGTCGCGCCGCTCTCGGTCGTTCTTGCGACGACGAAAACTTCTTATTAGAACAGTCGCGTCTTATGCTCGTAATTATTCGTAATTGCTTCGAACTTATCCGAGGTGCTGTGTTTTTTTTTTAACACGATGCCAACACTATCCACGACGTCTAAACAGTTTTTCGTTTCTACTATAAGATCATACGTGTCTCTGCGCTATTATACGTATAAAGTCTGGCAGAGGACAGGTTTAAACGTAGATTTAATAGTTTTCTTTCAGCGATAAAAACGCTTGTAAAACAGCGAGCTTGTAATTAATTCACGTTTCTCCTAACTAGTCTTTAAGAACTAGAATCTGCATAAAGATCAGCGGTATAATTATCATACTAGCTTGTAAGCACGGGCATTAATCTCCTTTTTGTTTACGCATTCATCATCCTGTAACGACGAGCGCAGTAAAGACAAATCGTTACTGTTATTGCCAATCTGTTTGCGATTTCGCGCCAACGGCTTCAACTATAGCAAAAATGATCTTACCTTGGACTGCCGGTGTTTAATGCACAACAATATAATTGTCTGCGGTATCGAACGAGTTGAAAGCAATACAACGGTATACGCTTAACAGCAAGGTGCACCCTTGTATACCGCGATAAAAAAACTGTTTGAAAAAGTGTACAGTCTTTTTAAACAATTTCTTGCACATTTGCTGTACATTTAGTGCCCCATTAAATACGGTCTTTTTTACCACTAGATCTTCAAGATCTGTCACAATTAGGAATCCCAATCATCCCTGTCACTTACAGTAACAAAAAGATTATTCTCAAACGATAGCCATGTTTTTGTGAAACGTATTTTTCCTTGTATTTAATATTTCTATTATATCGCACCAACTTGTTTTCGTCAGGAATTCATAAAATCCGAACGTGTACTAATATCAGAGTTGGGAAAAGTATTCATCTAAATAAAAATTTCGAATAAAAAATAAAATCTGCGGGACCGTTTCATCGTATCTTGCGGTACCTTTTTATATTATGGAATCAAAGATAGACAAGAATCCGTATGCCGACATGAACGACTCGTTTGGTCGAAGCATAGCTTGAGTAGAGGGAACATCGTATAAATTCAGTTATAATAAGTATATTTGCATTTTTTATTTAGTCACCCATCATCATCGTCACCAGTCATTTTTAATAGTCACCCTTGCTTCCCAAAACCAATATTCTCGCGGGTTATTGGAATGAATGACCATTTAGAAAATTCAGATCCAGTGTGTGAGGTACGCGCGAAAGGAAAAATACACAGATTACCACATCGAGCAGCAACTCACAGGGCCAATGAAAGATTTCGATCTGTCCCAGAGTTGGGCAAAATTTTCATCTAAATAAAAGTTTAAAGAATTTTTATTCATTATTCGATGGTTCGCGTTTGTTAGCGTTGGCAGTAGTTGTGGAAAGATTTATATTCGAAGCCTCCGAATAAAGATGTAAGCTTTGTGTATGTGTCGGTGAGCCGACACTATATTCTCGAGAGATGGCGGGAATTGAGAAATGAGACGTAGAAGCAGATAAATAAATATCGAGAGAGAGACAACCAAATATACAAGTTTGATTAATAATTCGTGAGTGGACGAATAAACAAAAAGTAAACTTGCTACAAATTGAGAGCAGATAGGGAAGCGCGAACATTTAATTGTTGATTCCCTATTTTCAGTTGGTACAACACATGGGAATTAACTATTTATTTTGTAAATAATAAAAAGCCCAATTTTTAGACGAATCAACCTGGTGTTTTTGCTAAATAAAAAAACCCTAAATCATATTATAAAGATACACATAAAAGATGAAAAAAATTATTCCAAGTTCGAATAAAGCCACATTCGTACAAAAAAAAATGATCTTTATTCTTTAGTCGAATAAAGATACTTTTTATATTCGAACCAAAATGAATAAAAATTTGTTTTACGTTTTATTCGTTATTCGACATTTTTATTCAGATGAAAAAGCCCAACTAATATTTTTCCGCGTAGGTTGACTTCGTAGGCTTTTCCGGCGAAAAGTCTGACAGAATCTTGGAAACTTTGTTGGATGGCGAATGAACGAGCAGATTCGACGATAGAGGCGCGACGAACCGGTGTGTCTCAGGGTCGAAAGGAATTTAGGACGCCGCGGTGCAGCAGGAAGGGCAAGTAACGTGGGCGAGAGACGATCGAGAGAAACGTTGTGAAAGAGCGCGAGAGGAGAGAGGAAGAAGAGAAGCATGAGCGAGCAGCAGCGATGGTTGCGGTCGAGGATCGGTGGGAGTTTGGGTGGCGGCGACCTACCCCAAATTCCAACCGGTTCCCGGCTCCCACTCGGTCTCCCCCCAGGATTTCGAGAGGCAACCCTTTCGACGCTCGTCTCGTAGGCCTACTTCTGCTCTCTCGCTACCAGAGAGTTGGTTTATTCTGCGGAGCACGCATTGTGCTCGGGCCCCTCGCCTCTCCCGTTGCCCCTGTTCTTTCGTTACGCGAAATCCCGCACTCGCCGACGGGATCCGTTTCGCTCGTTTCGCCTCGTTCCCGCCTCCGCCCCCCTCATTTACGCTCTCTTTTAGCTCGCTCTCTCGCTCGGTGCTGCGCGTATCGCGCTCTCTGTCGAGCCTTTTATCCCCCTAGCGTGTTGCATCGTGCCAGTGCACCAGCCACCAGGTAGCTGCTGCTGCTGCCGTTGGCGTACGCACCGCGCGCGCGGCCAACGTACACTCTCTGGTTCTTTCAGCGTCGGAAAAAGTGGTTTCGATTCGATGAGTACGCGCCGGGTTCGACCAGTTTCGCGGGGCGAACGCCCGACGGAACAGCCATCGGCCGGAATAAGGACACCGAAGCGGAGCGGAGCGGAGCAGAGCGAGGCAAAGCGAGGCAAAGCGAGGCAAAGCGGAGCTGAGCGGAGCGGAATCGCGAGAGGATACCTCTCAGAGATTATTCGGGAGCGTGGACCGGTTTCGTAATTGCCGCGGGAAAAGGAGAGCGCGCGCGTGGAACGCGATGTCGCGATATGACGGGTTGCTTGCTCTCTCTCGCCGGGTCGTTTTCATCGGTGGTCGCGGGGGGCGCGCGCGCGCGATGAAGATCCTTCGCCGCGAACCGGCTGATTACGGTATCGTATTATTTTAATGCGAACATTTTAATATCGCGTAAAATATCGCGTTACCGAGCCTGATTACAGCGCAGCGACCGGCTACGATATTAATAACGCTTCATTTGTATAACGTAATATTCCTACGGGGAAACGAGAAAATCTGACGGGGGCCGGACTTTGTAAATAGGCTTTGAATAAATATCATTAAATTTCACGTTCGATCATTTTCGATGGTTAATTACGGTCCCTCTTTCCTCTTTCTCTCTACTTCGTGTCCGACGCGTACCGAGCAGAATTTTTGTCGGAGAGTTTATACCACCGTATTCTCGTCGCGTTTATCGAATCTGTTGGAATACAACGATACCATAGAGTCTTAGGTATAAGCTTAGACCATATATACTAATAGACCCGGCATAGGTATAGTATGTGTATAGGAAAACCGAGAATTCAGTGTCCGAAAGATGACACTGTGACGTCACAAGATAAGTCTTAACTCTCCCCATGTAAGCCAAGCGTATACATATACAAATGTCTTCCATTTGGGAGGAAAATAATAAATTATATGGCTTAAAATAGAAAAAGAATTACACTTAAAAGAATATTTAAGATTCTTCAAGTAACTAAAGGTCATGGGCTAATAGTGACTATATGGAAAGGGTGATGTAGGCACTGTCGATGAGCATAGCTTGTAAATCTTTTGAAAATGTGACGTCACAGTGTCTTTCAGCTGATTTCATCTTTCGGACACGGAAAATTATCTACGCCGTGTTTATAGGTATATATGATCTAAGGGTATAAAGGTATATCTTAGGTATAAGGGGCGGTTTAACTCGAGGACGGAAGGGCCCAGGCGAGGGCATAAAGTCGGGACCGTCGTCAGTGCGGTAGAAGTTGTTAGCATGAACAGATCGCAACCTTGTACAGTGTTCGCTATTAACATATAGACTAAATACGGCGCACGCGGAAAACACTATGGCGTTATTTAGATAAACATCTTTATAATCTTTTTAATCGGATGGCCGAGTGTAGGGCGACGCCATCTTCGAACGGCGGGAATTCCGCCGAATGTCACGTCGTTAGTTACGATATCGACAATGTTATTAATATTATTGATTTCGTTCTTCACATTTTATAATATTCGATGTTAAATTATTCTTGTACGACACGTGAGAAGGAACAGACGTGTGATCTCAGACGGATATTCAGACGGGATAATATTGTATTGGTTGTGTTTTTTCAAATTAAATATTAATCTTTTTCCTGTTTACGGTTCCGTATTATTCCAGTGACGTCTTGATTCCTACAATACTAATAAAGTATACAGGGTGTCCCAAAACCACTGCGTTAAATTGTAATGGGAGGTTCCTTGGGTCATTTGAAGCGACATTTTCCTTAACAAAAATGGCGCCCACGGCTTTGTTTAGGAGTTATCAACGAAAAACACGGACCAATCGGAGCGCGACCTAGACGCTCGTTGGCACGTTCAACGCGACGAGCCGGTGGTTGGCTGAGTCGTAATCCGTCCGCTGTATCCGCGCTGTGATTGGTCCGTGTTTTTCGTTAATAACTCCTAAACAAAGCCGCGGGCGCCATTTTTGTAAAGGAAAATATCGCTTCGAACGACCCAAAGAACCTCCCATTTCAATTTAACGCAGTCGTTTTGGGACACCCTGTATACAGTATAAAGTGTAGTTACTTAAATAACATACCCGCATAAAGACATTTCCAACAAGATCGTTCACGGTTCGAGGCGCGTCGCGGCGCGGATTTCGTTTCCTCGGCGAATCCGTTGCCGACCGCAAGACGAGAAACCGGCCTCGAGAAATTTATTTCTATTTCGCCGATGGCCGAACACCGGCCGGCAGAGAGATCGCTGAAAAAAAAGGGCGAATCGATCGTCCGAGGCGCGTCCATTACGCTTTATTATTCGCCCGAGCCCTCTGCGCGATCCTCTTGGTGGTTTGCAGTCGATCGCGAACCCTTCTCTTCGACCCCCCACCCTACCCCCCCTCCCCTCCCCAACCCTCGCTCACTCTCTTTTTTTTCGCTCGTTTATTCGCTCGCTCGACCGCCCTCCGTGTCGTTTCTATATACCGATGACAGAACAGAAATGGAAAACGAGCGCGACAGAGAGGGCGGGGGGGGGGGGGGGGTGGAATCGGGTGATCGCGAAAAAAGCCAACGAATTATTTCTATCGATTCCGCGCGGCCTAACGCACGCATGTACATACGCGGTGCGGCGCCGCAAGGTTCATCCACCTCCTTATCTTGAAATATCGCGATCCATCGAATTTTCTGTTGGCCGCGAAAAATCAACCGGAGCACTCGGACGACGAGATCTCCCTTTCGTAATTAGCCAGCCAATGAAACGCGTTGTCGCGCGCCTCTACTCGTATTTCACCCTCGACCGGTCGGATGGGGTGTCTCTCCGGCACCCCATGAATCTTTTTAAACGACCAACAATATGCTGTATTTATTGCGAATTTAATTCTGGTGGCTCGACTCGTTTCGCGAACGGTCGCGCCCGTCAACTACCTCGAACCTTTTCTGAAATCGAGAGAAAGAAACTAGGGGTGCGTTGCGAAACCACTTAGGGGCGATTCTGATCGATTAGGGGCAGGATCTGCGGATGCAATAAACGTCGAGTGAGAGAGAGAGAGAGAGAGAAACAGAGCAGGTTTCAAGGGGGCCAGGACACAAGGTTGTTTAAACGAGGTCTTGATTATTGATACCTGCTTTGCGGGGGGTGCGGAGAGCAACCGGTAATTACTCATTCGGCCAATGAACCTATTAGCGAATCTGTCGCTAATGCTGAATCGTACCACGACTCTACCTGTGTGCAATACCTATCCGAGAATTCCTGTTGGTCCTTCTGCTAATGGAAGGCAGTGGGTTACTAACATGGACGATTTATAGTTGAGTGAAAATAAAAATTGTGCGTATCAATTTCAAGATACAGGAGCTATGTAGACATTTATTTATAATTTTAATAAGCTGAAATATGTTTTTGTTTAGCATAAAATCCGTAGTCTGGCCATGATGGAGTTATCTATAAATAAATCGAAAACATTGCTGATGTCATCGCGCTTTTTGTTGCGCCTTCGGTCGCGCGATCCGTGTTTACATATGCTCTGTCCTTTTCTACGTTCGGCGCGGTCGACGCAGTCATAAACCTCCCACCCCGAAATTTTCTCCATTTCATGGAAAAACATTGAATCGTGGATATGCCTCACCGGATATTTAAGCGTAACATTTTTTGATGGTGTCATCGCGCAAATTTTGGAATCAACCCCAGGCCTAAAACGAATTCATGTTAACCCTTTGCACTCGGAGCTATTTCAACTCGAAAATTAAACATTTCTTCCAACCTAGAATAATTCCATTGTATATGATTTTTTTCATTTTATGGATATGACATTAATTTAAATACTTCATACAATACTGAAATGTCTAGTAGTTTATTAAATACGAACAAAAATAATAATGTGAACAATATTTTCTAGAGTGGCATAGCAATTTTCAGTGGTGCCCCAGAGTCGCCATCCGAGTGCTAAGGGTTAAAGGAAGAGAATGTTCATTTTGCTCATAACTTGTTGTTTTGAAATGCACAAGCAACGAGCCAACGCCAAAGTGTTAGTTTTCGAAGAAGCTCATATTTATCCTATACTTTGATGAATCGCCACAGTGCTATAAATCACCGCTCTAAAATCACCAAGCACTGGGAAACAAGCGAACGGTAAGCCATTCTTACGATCAGGTCTGAGCCGTGGATGGAGTATGGCGAATCGCGAAACGTCGCGATTTTTGAGTCTGGCGTATGGTTTTCTGCGCGGAGCCACCGTGTATAAGCGCGGCGCGGCGCGGCGCGGCGCCGTGGACGCGTATGCGTGCACGTCTCTACTTTACGTTTCACCGCGGCACCCCTAACCGTGGCTTATGGTCGTCAAAGGGATGCACGCGTAGCCTATGTGCATAATACCGTGCATCGATATACACGTAGCGTAGTGGTGTGCGCTCGCGGGAGCGGTTGTGTGCACGTGCAGGCGTCCGCGCGCGCGTGTTCCACCGAGAGCCACACCGCACCGGGTCGTCTGGTGTGCCGGTGTCTATGTGCATGTGCACGTGCCTGTGCGTGCATACATACGTGTGTCGTACCGACTGCCTTCGACGCTGCGTCGAGGACGGTGCAACGACCCGCGTCGCGGATCGAAATTGCGAGGTCGAAGCGATGATCGAGCCTCGGTCCTCCAACACATTGTATACCGCGACCGGCGCGACCGACGCGACGGACGTTAAAATAGTTGCCTCGGCCGGACGTCGACGCCACTCGACTCGACGCCGCTCGAATAAAAATCCCTGCCGCTCGCTCCTGCACGAGTCCCGACGTTTCGGTTAATCGGCCGACGCCGTTGCCGCGATCTTTTGTCGCGGAAAATCCGCGATCTCCGCCCTCGGCGTCTCCTGCGGCCAACGGTTGCCCTCCGGGGCCACTGCTCCGACTGCGCTCGGAGCGGGAGCCGCGAGGCCACGCCCACCTAAGACGCTCTAGGCCTAAGAAAATTATGTAGACTTCTCAGCTTCTTTTAGAGAGTTCAAATCTGCTTTGAGGATCGACTGTTCTTGCTCAGAAAAGATCGAGGGCCACGAAGCCACGCCCACTTAAGACGCTCTAGGTCTAAGAAAATTGCGTGGCTTCTCAGCTTCTTTTAGAGAGTTCAAATCTGCTTTGAGGATCGACTGTTCTTGCTCAGAAAAGATCGAGGGCCACGAAGCCACGCCCACTTTAGACGTTCTAGGCCTAAGAAAATTATGTAGACTTCTTAGCTCCTTTTAGAGACTCTAAATGTGCTTTGAGGATCGACTGTTCTTGCTCAGAAAAGATCGTGGGCCACGAAGCCACGCCCACTTAAGACGTTCTAGGCCTAAGAAAATTATGTAGACTTCTTAGCTCCTTTTAGAGACTCTAAATGTGCTTTGAGGATCGACTGTTCTTGCTCAGAAAAGATCGAGGGCCACGAAGCCACGCCTACTCTGCTCAAAGGTAAGAAGATGGTCTTATGGAGCAAGTTCTACCGCCCGTCGTTAATATAATTTTGGCACAGAGATAATTTTACTGCTCGGAAATTCTCGCAACGGTAGCTCGATTCCCGAAGAACCACAGGTGGATTCGACGCCTGGTTCGGGGGGGTCTAGCTCCGCTCGATGAGACGTCGATCGTCCATAGTTTGCGAACGTCTAGAGACCGGAGAACGAGCGTACGGTCGGTACGATGCAATTACATTGCACCGTGTAGTTTTTTTTTCTTTTTTTCCCTACGCATCATTTTCTACACGGCGAGTAGTCTACCGGAAGTGGGGAGAGCCGCGGGCCCAGTATCATTTCCCTCACCAATTACCTCCTCTAATCTCATAAATAAGGAACTACCGGCGCACAACGCTGTCCGTTCGTTTCTAGGCTCCCTAAAATTCTACCATACGATTAGAGCTTACGACTCTGGGGGCTGTAATCGAACCGGAATCTCTTCAATTATCTGCTTGTCCAGCCGCGTTCCGTGGCAGAACTGGAAACGCGACGAAGACGAAGACGAAGAGAAAACGAAAGAGCAACGGGAGAAAAAGTTTCGAAGAAGCGTCTACGACGGTCGATCTATAGAGTAGCTCCAGGAAACCGATGATTCGAGGGAAGAGGGTTGTGCTCCGGGTTGACCATGACGCCTCGCGACAGCTGTCCGGTTCCCTCGTCGGTGGAAGGGTATCGGGGTACACCTCGATCAGTGAAATACAGAACGGAGACCGGCTTCGGCATCGGCACCGGCCGTTTCTATTCCATAACACTTCGAGACCGCGATCGATAGCATCTTAAATGCAATTCGCTCGGTCTCGTAACAGCTAATTTTAAGCAGCCTATTTATGCTCCTGTTTATTCATTCATGCCGATACCACGGCCCCGAGGGCTATAGTTGCTCGTTTCGTGCAGCTTTTCCATTCGTCCTGCGGCCTGGCCTGCACCGAGCTCGGCCTAGCTGCCCCCTTTTTCGAAGCCCCACCGACAGAGGGTCGCCGTTTGCCAGCCGCGCACGCACTACACGCGACCGTCCACGCCGCACATGCTCTCCGCACGACAGAAAAGTCGAAACCGTTCGCGAATTTTCGGCAACCCCGCCACCGACCTCCACGAAACTCCGAGACCAACACTTCATCGCGATGGGGCCAAGCGAGCGAGTGTGCTCTTTATCTTGGATAGGCCTTGGGAGTAAAGGCGATCATGAAAGGTTTAGTTAACCTCATCCGTCCCTCGTGTCAATTTCACACAGTTTCCCCGAAATAAGTTATAGTATCTTGTTATTTCTAGGTAAATTTTCCCGAAACTTCGTGACTTTTAGTTTTTTTTTATGCGAAACTCACAACCGAAAACCTTAGATGTGAATGTTAACTCATCAATTTGAATTTAAAAAAATCGAAAAATAGCTGTTTACCTCGTTATTTAATTGATTTTAACCACTGTGTCAATTTGACACCAAGGGACAGATCCAGTTCCTGAAATGAGGGACGGATGAGGGTTAAACCAGTAGCAATATAAATTAGGAGAAACTACAGAAAAAGGCAGAAGCTTAGGTCAGAGTCTCCCCCTTTGTCTAAAAACTGCAGGATTTGCTAGGACCAGAGTTGGGCAAAATTTTCATCTAAATAGAAATTTCGAATAACGAATAAAAAAATTTCGTATTCGCGATGGTTCGCGTTTATTAGAGTTGGCAGTAGTTGTGGAAAGATTTATTCGAAGCCTCCGAATAAATTTTATATTCGAACATCATCGAATAATGAATAAAAATGTTTTTACGTTTTATCGGTTATTCGAAATTTTGATTTCGATAAAAATTTTGCCAAATCTCTGGCTAGGACCAATGCTAGAGCGTCCGGGGTGTCCCCGCACGAGGCGAACGTATCGAACAGGTGACCACGTGAGCGCTTATCGCGGGTGGACATCGTTCGATAGCCGTAACCGGCTGTAATCGAGTCGTAATCGATGATAGAGGAGTTGCGATAACGGGCGAGGAATGGAAGAGGTTTCGTCCTTAGCGAGCGAGCGCCGGCTCGTAAACTGGCCGATCGTTGCGCAACGGGTGTTACGCGCTCGCGGACGTCGACGTCGAGTCGAGTCGAGTCGCGTCGAGTCGCGTCGCGTCGCGGGTGGAACAAGACACAAAACAGAGAGATAGAGAGCTCGAGCATCCGCGGATTCAGTTATAATCGGGACTGAAAGTCACCGAATAAACTCGCCGGCCGGTGTAACGGTTCCTTGGCAGGATCTCCCGCCGCACGCGCGAACACGAGAGTTACATTAGCCTGGGGCCGAGACAGCGATACCGTGTAATAGCGCCGTGCGGAATCGCGAGAGAGACGAGGTTCTCGTTTTATTCGCCGAGGCTGACCTTACGCGCTACTCTCTCGCCACGCCGAGCCGGTAACAAGGCCTACGAGAGGCGATCCGCTACCGTGGTTCAACGCTTCTGACACGCTCAAGCTGATTTAGGGCTGCGCGACGATCCAGGGATCTTACAAGTATATTCGACACGATTCCCGAGAGTTAGAGGTTCGTCGTCTTTTTTCTAGGATCCTGTGGTAGCAGTCAGTATGTGGCGATTAGGGCTGTTACTTTCTTTCGAAGGTCGAAGATTTTTGGAAAGTAACAGCCCTAATGCCGATGCCTAGGCCCATCTCGGGCACCTAATGAAGGTCCGCAAAGTTGAAAATGTCTAGGGAAGGGTAGGGACTAGGGCTGTTACTTTCTTTCGAAGGTCGAAGATTTTGGAACCTTAGGAAAAGTAACAGTCCAAATTCCGATGCTTAGGCCCACCACGAGCACCTAATTAAGGTCCGCAAATTTGCAAATGTCTAGGAAAGGGTAGGGACTAGGGCTGTTACTTTCCTTCGAAGGTCGAAGATTTTGGAAAATTAACAGCCCTAGTAGCGACCATTGGAAAAAAGGTTGCGGGTGCGTCTTTCTCCATTTTTCTATGACCCTAAATTGGCAACTTGCGATCAGCTTAAATACATTCGAAAGGCAGGACCATTGGACAAAAAGGTGGAGGGTGCATCTCTCTCCATTTTTCTAGGACGCTAAATTGACAACCTGTGATCAGCTTAAATACATACGAAACGCAGGACCATTGGAGAAAATGTTCATCTTTCTCTATTCTTCTAGGACCCTAAGCTAGCAACCTGTGAGAACGTGTGCGAGTTCACAACAAATCTCAACTGTACAGGGGGTAAAGAAATGTTTGGACTTGGCTGCCATAGGCGTATTCTACATCTTCGGGTCGATGAAGATCTGTAAAAAAAAGTTGCCTCCAAATTGTCCTTGATATTGAATTTCACGGTCAAATCTTTTTTATTGCATTGTATTCTACGCATCATGCAATTATAAAAATATTTCACCTTGAAATTCAGGGTCAAGGACAATGTTGCGGCAACTTTTTTAACAGACATTTATCGATCCGAAGATGTAGAATACGCCTATGGCAGCCAAGACCAAACATTTCTTTACACCCTGTACACACGCAGGATCAAATCTTCGAGGATCAAGCCGGTTCACATGTTTTCGAATCGTAGCATAATTACAGAGAGTCCGTCTCAGACTTCCCCTAATTTCCTAGGATATGTAAAGGTCCCGCGCAGCTTGTGGAGGGTCGAAGACGAGCGTTGTCGAGGGTTGTTTCGGGAAGCTCGGTTGGCCGGGGATCAGCGATATTGGATCGGGTTCCCGCGTTCCCGTTGCCTAATCCGCGGCAAATAACGCTCCGGAGGGATTCCGGAGTTACACGGGTGCCGCGAACGACAGTTTCGCCGGGGCAGGAGCGGAAGAGTGTCCTCTCGAGGTGGTCGCGCAACGTTTAACGAGGATTACGTTAACTCGCGGGCACGATAACGACGACGCCGCACCGCGCCGCGCCGCGCCGCGCCGCGCCGGTACGTGTGCACACGCGGCAGAAATCCGCGCGATCGTTCGCTGGCAGGCACGCCCGCGTACGAAAGACGGGAGGAGGCGACTGCGAGCGAAACGACTATTCTATGGCGTAACTATACGGCCCACTAAAACTCGCCCGTTGCATAATTCCGAAGCGGTGGCGCGAGCCCGAGACCGGGTACCTACACGTACGGAGGGAGCATCTCTCTGTCTCACGACCGGTCCCACGAGCTTCTTCTCTTTTTCTTCTGCGTTGTTCCAGCATCACCCCCCCCCCTTGCCATCTGTTCTCTTCGCGAGAGCATTTCCTCGTCGGTCGACGGGAGCGAGAGCGAAAGCTCGATCGTAATAGAGTCCTCGCGATTTCGAGGCGTCGAGACGCGTGGGCGTCGAGAGGTAATTCTCAATAATCGATGGTAATTCCGAAAAAGGATCGATCCCCGTAGCGTTTTCGATGGAAAAGAGATCGAACTGTCGCGGTGTTCGGTTAATTAATCGGGCGCTGGCTGCCGCTGGTCGATGCCGCTAGACGCGGAGTCAATTAGTTGTTTATAAGACGATGCTCGGGCCCGGCGCTAATTAGTTCGTAGAGAGTTGCAACGTTTCACGGTGCACCGGTCGGACGAACGAGGGCGAGGGCGAGGGCGAAGGCGAGGGCACGCTTCGCGCAAGTTTGCATAGGGTTTATCGCTCATAACCCATAAACACTTAGCACTCGTTGCTGGCGCAGCTGTAATACCGTTGGCCCGACGTAGACTCGCCCTCGAGTCGACGTTCGACGATAATTCGTGCCACTCCTGGGAACACCTGTTCCCGGCAGGCCTCGCTTGGACGCCGGACGGAGGATGCTCGGATCTCTACCACGACGAAGACTACGACGAAGACGACGACGAAGGTCGCCAGAATTTTCGATGGGCGCGCGATTCAGGTTCAGGGTTTTCGTGTCTCGAGGCCGTTTATTTCGACGACGCTCCGCCACGCTCTGCCACGCTCTACCGTCGCTGCTGATGTTCGCCTCGTCGTTTTCCTTTTGCCTTGTCATTCGGCTCGAGCGACGCGGCTAAAGAGAGTAGGTCAGCTACCGTAACGATCCGCGGGAGAGGAAACGAGGGAGAAAGAGAAACAAGACGGAGCAAGACAAGGCTTGGCATTGTGCTTACTGGTACGCGAGAGTCGCCTAAAACCGATTGGCCGGTGTGGTGGCGCGACCGGTATTCCGGGGCCGTTTCACGGGCGATCGGTCGCGAGGGAAACGAATTCCGCGTCCCGACCAGCCGCAGCCGGGGAATCCGCGGGCTCGTCGTCGTCGTCGTCGGTGGCCTTAAAGCATTCGCTGCTGGCAACTACCGGGATATTTCATCGGGAAGACTATGTACCGCAAACTGCCTGCCTGCATTCGCCGCTGTCTTCCGTCCGGTAAACGGACAATCGTGCGAACCAGGAATAACGACGGAAAATGAATTTTCCGGGAGAAAAAATCCTCTCGACGAAGCAGCGTGCTTGTGTAAGAAAAATTCCAGTGTCCGGCGTCGCTTCGGGGACCCATAAGCCGAGCCCCGTCCTGCGCCGTGTAGGGGACGTTTTCGACCTCTGTACAGTCGTCAGCTTACAATGGATGAACGTCCAGAGACTTCTTTAACCCTTCGAAGACGATGCTGGATTATCGATTTCTTCCAACTGGCTCGGAGTAGACTATCTTCAAGTTCTAAAACATACGATAGCGTGTCGGTAAATGTTCAAACATTATTTAGAAGTCGGTACGGTTGCTGATGGGGTTTGTTCCGGAATAGCTTCAAATTCGGACGGCGATCTAACGATCGATGATCCACCCGGTGATCCACGAGACAGCCGCGAGCACACCGAACGATCTCATTCTCAAAGACCGTACGACTGTTATCTATTTTGTTAAGTTTTGTTATCTTTTGTCGAGTTGTTAAATATACCCCATAGACTTTGTTAAGTGCAGCGAGACGATTCGCTTTTCCTCCACGCCTGAATCCTATTTTGTTGTTAAGTTTTGTTATCTTTTGTCGAGTTGTTAACCCTTAGCACTCAAATTTAGCACTTAAAAATTGTTCTACCATTATTCACAGTATTGTTTACATTATTAAATATGGCGCTATGTAATCAATTACCAAACATTTCAGTATCGTATGTGGTATTATATCAATTTCATATCCATAAAATGAAAAAAAAAATCATATATGGGTTGTCGGGAAAGTCATGACGCATTTTTGCAAGAGATAGATACGAAAAATGCGTCATGACTTTCCCGACAACCCAATAGAATGGAATTATTCTAGGTCGGAAGAAATGTTTAATTTTCGAGTTAAAATAGCTCCGAGTGCAAAGGGTTAAATATACCCTGGACTTTGTTAAGTGCAGCGAGACGATTCGTTTTTCCTCCACGCCTTAATCAAATCGCTACAGGGGTTAATAACAGTGAAAATGTATCTTTGGACACGGGTTGTTTCCCTGAATCGCAGCTTTCGGGAAGACGCGGTTTTTCCCGACGGCGAACGGGTTGAACGCGATGCCCAATCCGTGCGCGGCAAAAATACACTCCTCCCGTCTCCTCCTCGGTTCTGAGCGTGGCGCGGATGCGGAGAGGAGAGGAGAGGAGAGGAGAGGAGCGGCGAGCGCGCGCGAAGAGGAAAGAGGAGAGTACGCGCGCGGCTTTCGGCGGTTAGCGCGCGGCGTCTAAAAGCGAGCGAGAAAGGAGAGGTATAGAGCGCTCTCGCGCGGTGTGTCGGAGAGAACGATCGGTGCAACGGAGACAGGCTGAGGAGAGCGAGTGGAACGCGTCGGAAGAGAGAGAAGCCTCGGTGCCGAGCGGAGCGAGCGAGCGAGCGAGCTGGCGAGCATTTTCGCTGGCCTTGACGCAGCGACGGAGGGCGATGCACCTCTCCTGGCGAACACACTGCGAAACCGGGAGCGCGTCGCGAGCGGACGCACACACGCTCGCTCTTTACTTTCTCATGGACGACACACGCTCCGCCTCGACGGCTCTGTCGTAGGCGAGGGGAGCGGAGCGCCGGTCGTCGCCGCGGCTTTCTGGACGTCCCCTGTCAAATTCTTTGCATTTTTCCCCGAGAAAATGCGAAAACGATCCCCGCGTCCAGGTCGCCGTGCCGCGCCGCGCCACGCCGCGTCGCGAGAAGTTCTCGTGACAGCGTTTCGCCGAGAGAGAGAGCGAGAGAGAGAGAGAGACCAGTCAGATCGCGGATAAGGAGTCGCAATTAAAAATGGATTTGAGTTTGAGATTAACGAGGGGACAGTCGGAGCAGGATGAGTGCGGGATCGAAAGCGATCGTGATGTCGGGGGCCGGCACACGATTTCTCGTGGAAGCGCACGGACGTGGACGCGGGCGCGCACCGAGCGCACACGGACGCACACACACGCTCGCACCGGGACGTGCAGGCGTGCAGGCGACGGTGCACCGAGAGGCCCGGTCCAACTCGCGAACGCTCGACACTGACCTCACCCAACGACTGCCGCCGGTGCACCCCGGCCCCTTCCCCCCTTTACCGCCCCTCGTTCCCGGCAAACCCCTTCCTCGGCCTCCCTTGTCCTCCCTTCGTACACTGCCTGCCAAAAGACAGCCAAGAATTCGCCGTAGCCTATAGTCCGCTCGTTCGTTCGTTCGTTCGTTCGTACGTACGTACGTTCGTCCGTTCGTTCGCCTAACTCGCCTACTCGCTCGCTCGCGTGTACTCGCCGAGCGTAGCGTGCCGCAGGTGCGCCTCCCCTCGAAACGAACGACCGATGGACGACCGAGCGTCGTCTCCGGTTTCGATGCACTTTTTACATCGCGGTCCCAGCCGACATATTCTACCTCGAGAGCCCATGGCGGATCGAGGTGGATCGAATCGCATGATTTTTTGGTCCTCGACCAGTTCATTGGAGACGCGTCCAGTCACGGGAGGAGGGGAGCTTGTTTAGGGGCGTGCCTAAGTCCCAAATTGAATCGGGTTGGCCACTCGGCTCTTTGTGACGCTCCGATCTAGCTCTGTTCAAAATGGGAGCAAAGAAACCACGATACGTTGCGATAGAATGTAGCCTATGCCGAGGACAGGAAGAAACTGTCCTGCGGGGCATTGCCCTAGCTCCGTTGGCACCTCGGGAGCTGCAAAGCCACGCCTACTTCGGACTGTATAAAAAGACTTTCTTTTCAAGGATCTACAGAGCTAGAATTTTAAGGAATCCACTGTTCCGACTAAAATATACTGATATGTAAACAATTGCCCGGGCTCTGTTGAGACGAAGAGCTACTGTCCGTACGCCAGAGACGGCTGAAGGGCAAAGGGGGTCCTCTCAAATCCTCAGCCAATAGTTATGCTTTGACGTCACACACTTTAGCCAATAATTCGGCTAGAACCGAAAGTCGGTGTGGAATGACCCAATCGGACGGTTTGTTGTCGAATTCCTGCCAGGAGACTTCTTGTGGCGTACGAACAGTACGAAGCCACGCCCACTCTGCAAACAGACAAGAAAATCGTGTATCATTGTATACATAACAACATCAGTTTTGAAACAATATCAAAATTCAATGTGTTTATTCTCTCTGGAGAACCACAATTGTATGTAGATTTTCGGAAGCAATTTTTAAAAGATATCTACGTAGCGCATCGCCAATTACCCTCTAGGGCCCCCTCACTCCCTCCAGGAGCAACGAAACCACGCCTACTTTATTAGGAAAAAGAGAGTCTGTTCGTGTCCTGAAGCAATTTGGCTCGATCCACTGTCACAGGAGCAATCTAAATGATTGCCGATGATGATTCGAATTAAAAAAAAAAAAATACAAAGTAGCAGCCAATCTCTGGTTGGAATGGCTTGTAGGATGAGGCTGGTCGGTTCTTTTCGCAGCATCGTCTCCGGAGCGACTGCCGAACGAGCGTGGCGTTCCGTTCGACGGCGAAAGGAGTATCGAATGGAAGACAGAAACCGCAATTCTTTTCTTTCGCCTGCTTCCAGCTTCGTGGCCACGGTGCAATGCACCGTGAACGAGGCACATGGACTGCCGGGCATGACCGCGAACGAGCCGAGCTCGGCGAAATGACGGGAACGAACAGGAGAAGTCGAGAAGACGGGAGAACCAGAAGAGAAAGAAGAAGAAGAACGAACGAACGAACAAGCCGAAGAAGAAGAAGGGAAGGTAAAGAAAAAGGGAGGGGCGCAGCTGCAGCCTCGTGGACTGGATCCATGAGACCGGCTGCGAGTTTTCGGCCCGCGGGAATGCTGGCCAAGCCGACAGGACGGAGGATAGGTCGGGACTCGGGACTTGCTTTATGGAGTTTGCGAGCCTGCCCCCTCCCGCGGCCTACAGCTCGCCCTCTTTAGGGTGCGGTTATACTCAACGAGATTTTCGATCGCGTGCGTCGCTCTCTTCTACCAATACAATTTTTCTGCGTGCCGTGTACACGCGTCTATTAATTATTAAATACAATTTTTAATGTTTCATAACGATCCTTCCTCAAATATCGTGAGCTTGTACATTAGATTCGCACAGGGATTCGAGAAGCATAATAAAAATAAAAAATAGTCGGAGAGAATGCGAGGCATTCAGTGCAAGTAAGTCTGGGTTAGGCGTGCGTCGCTCTCTTCTACCAATACAATTTTTCTGCGAACCGTGTACACGCGTCTATTAATTATTAAATACAATTTTTAATGTTTCATAACGATCCTTCCTCAAAGACCGTGAGCTTGTACAGTAGATCCATATTAAATACAATTTTTAATGTTTCATAACGATCCTTCCTCAAAGATCGCGAGCTTGTACAGTAGATCCATACAGGGATTCTAGAAGACTAATAAAAATAAAAAATAGTCGGAGAGAATGCGAGCCATTTAGTGCAAGTAAGTCCGTTTACACTATTGCACGAAAAGAAACAATACTTGATTTATACGAGATTGAGAATTGGTTTCAAGTTTATCATAAAAGACGATGTTCTTAGACAATTTAATGAAAACCTTGCATAAGTGTCTGTATGTATTAACGCAGACCCTTATTAGAGATTTTCATTCAATTCAATACGATGCATTCTATTTGATGAAGTACTAGTGAATTTTCAGTTTATATGCGGATAGAGATTAACCTTTTCTCTGTGTACTCATATTCTAACGTTAACCGTGTACAGCGATGTAATTGGACCCCACACATTTCTCGAGCAAAATGTAAAAAAAAATCATCACGCTTTTTGTTGCGCCTTCGGCCGCGCGGTCCGTGTTTACATGCTCTGTCCTTTCCTACGTTCGGCGCGGTCGACGCGACCACAAACGGTCGACGCGGTCATAAATCTCCCACCCCGAAATTTTCTTCGCTTCGTGGAAAAACATTGAATCATAGATATGTTCGGGGAGTGAGGCTATTTCAGCGTCACGCGAATTTTGAAACGACCTCCAGCCCTGAAACACATCCGTGTTAAAATTGTTGAGGCACGACACTTTTTCCTCGTGTGTACCGAACGTTTCCGAGCGTCTCCGATCGGAAAAATTCGCGTGCTACTTTGTGTGGCGACGCGAAAATTTTCGCGGAGGTGTCGGATGGAAGAGCGGGGAGGAGGATGAGAACAGAGTGGGGGGTGGGGGAAGAGGGGACGGGAACCGACGGTTCGCGAGTCACTCGTTCGTGACTCGCGAAACGAAGTCGATGAATAGGAGCGTTGATAATTACCGAGCACGGCCGCTCGCGTCCGGACAAAAGCCGCTTTTGTTCGCCCCGGGACAGAATACTTTTGCAAAGCAAATACAGGCTACGTCGAGTTACCGACTCTTCTCGTTCCTCCATCGATACGCGACCGATCGTCCGACGCGTCTACGATCGTCTGCTCTCCCTCTCTTCTCTCGTAATAAAAAGACGAGAAACTCTCGAAACTCTTCGATTTTCGGCCTGGCGCGGTGCGGCGCAGCGACGACCACGCTTCGATTCGACCTCGAATCACGGTCCGCGACAAAAGTTCTCTCTTTGTCCGAAGCGTTCGTTGCAGCAGCGGTGCAGCGCGGTGCAGCGCGGTGCAGCGGTGCAGCAGCACGCGGCGGAACAGAACGACATTCTCCGAACGGAGTCATGGTCGCTGCCGTTGCCAATTTGCTTGACCTTGCGCCGAGTTGGCGACCAGTTTTCAGCCGCGGACGGACCGCCGCGCCGGCCAACGTCTGTGTCGATGAACCGACCAAAAAGTCCGCACCGCGCCAACCTGAATGAAGCTCGAACGCAAGAACTTGCTTAAACGTCGCTCGATTTATTCCTAACAAAAACAGGACAAGATTAAATGGCATTCTCCGTTCGATCGGCAAACGAACGTTCGCCGATTACTGCCCGGTGTTCATTTTCAACGATCCGCGTTGTGCTTTTTACTGTACATCGTTTTTAGAATTTATTTCGGGCCTGCACGGTGACGTTAATCTGTTAAATGCAATTGCTCCTCTTGCGAAATCGGAAGAAGGATCAAATTCATTTGGTAAATCAAATTTAACTAGAATTAAAGGTAACGAACGTGTAAATACCTGCTTGATATAGTGTCTACACCAGCGGTTTCCAACCCGGGGAGGCGCGGCCCCCAGGGGAGGCGTAGGCTATTGCCAGGGGAGGCGCCAAAATTTTTAATACAAAGTAAAGTTATTATATAAAACGTGTCTATATTATTATATCGATTAAAGGATAGGGAGGCGAGGAAAAAAAATTTTTTTTAGGAAGGCATAATAACATAAATCCTTTAAAACGCATCACAGCTAAACCCAACATTTTATATTTTGATATTGACTTTTTTAATGGTTCGTTACTATCGTTTAAGAAAAATTTGCGTGCGATTATATGATTGTATGTGATATAATGTATTCCTGTAACTGTCAGCATGTCCATTACTATGTAACTTTATGCTAAGACTTTTTTTAATGAATATCTTCTATTGTAAACATTTGTATAAAAGGATTTCGGTCCGTAAATAATAATAAATAATAAATAATAATAATAAAGGTTGGAAACCGCTGGTCTAGACACTATAGAGATCGAGTCGAAGATCTAGGGGTAGAAGTGAAAGTGTCCGACAGCGAGCGGAAAGGTGCAAAAGCCAGGCTATCAAACGTAGGTACATCGACGTGTTCGCCAGGTTTGCGTAGGTTCTTGAGAAATGTACCACCTCCTTACGAGGGTGTAAAGCGGTCCATGTGGTTGGCTACACCTTGCAGTTGTGCACCTTGCGCCGATCACCTGTCCTAGGAATCTTCGATGTCCTCGAGGAAGAGCCTAAGAATCGATGGTTCAGGGAGAGACTTTGAATCCTAATTTAAGAAACTGAAGAACAGAGATCATTTACACGATTGATTTCGCTGTGCTAGGGATCTTGCAAACAAAATAGCAAGTCTTTGACAGAGAGAGCATCAACCTAAGTATTGATAAGAAATTATCTAGTGCGATTTTAGGCAGAGAATTGTAAGAAACTGGAAAATAGAGATTATCATTACCAACCATTTTGTTTTCGCCAGGAATGGCTCGTTGGAAGAGTCTTAGACCATATACAGGGTGGTCCGTTTAAATAAGAGCACCTAAATATCTCTTCGGGTCATTGTGATGCAAAAATTATTTGTTACGTAATGTGCATGGTGTCAATGAACCAATTATTTGGCACGAATATTTTTTCCACCTAGGTAATTTTTTTCGGAGTTATCAAGGTGATCGGTGTTTTTTTTACACATAACTACATTTGTTTTTTATTGCACCGTGTAGCTGAGCAAAAAATACAACCAGATATGTATAATAACGTGACCTTCAAATGACCTTAATCTTTGAAAATGAAAGTGAACACTCCGGAAAAGATAATATTGAGAAAAAAGAAATATTGGCAAAAAATTCACCTTGTGATACCATTTATATTGCATTAAAAACGCTTGTTATGTCATCACAAATAAAGGAGATATTTAGGTGGCTACATTTAGGTGGACCACCCTGTATACCTATAGACACGGCGTAGATAATTTTCCGTGTTCGAAAGATAATATCAGCTGAAAGACACTGTGACGTCACATTTTCAAAAGATGTACAAGTTATGCTCATCGACAGTGCCTATACATATACGCTTGGCTTAAATGGGGAGAGGGTGGTCAAATTATCTTAAGACTAATATTGTGACGTCACAGTGTCCCATCGTCTTTCGGACACTGAATTCTCGGTTTTCCTATACACATACTATACCTATGCCGGGTCTATTAGTATTGTATATGGTCTAAGGGAAGAGTCGCGTGACTAGGTGAATCGCGATCGAAGGATTGTTTTTCCTAGGGTTTCTCGCGAGTCTGAGGATGAACGACGATCTGAGAATATCGGATTGGATCGGATCGATTCGAGTGCTTCTCGAACGACTTCCCCGTGCGCGTAGGTGCCGGTTCGCGGAATGCCGGCCGTAACTGGCGCAGTAGGTAGGCAGCGATAAATAAATAATACCGATCGAACTGGTGGCTGGGCGAGCGATAGCCGCCCCCCGGTGCACGTAGCAGATAGGTGTACCTGAACTGGCTGGTGAACGTATTTGCTCGCTCGCTCGCTCTTTCGCTCGCGTGCGCCTGCGTTCGTTTTCGAGACAACCGGCCGAGTAACAACATTGTTGCGACTAGCGTTTGCCGCGCGAATTCGACTGTGACAGATGCGCTTTAATCGCGGCAATTACGCTGCGCCGCGCCGAGCTTCTCCGCCATCCGCCGCTGATCGTTACAGATATATATTACCCTAACCCGGCGCGGAATGAATTGCGCGCGCGCGCGAGCGCTCGCGAGCTCGAGACTCGGCGCGAGTCCGATTTCTCGGATTTCAACACGCTCTCCAGAAATGAATTACGAACCGGAGTAGTAGGATGATTTTATCTGGCCAACAGCCGTGCCAGAACAAGCTTCCACGGAGCCCGAGAAGAGGAGACGCGACCGAGAGAAGAAGATGAAGAAGCGTCGACTCTCGCTTCTTCGGCTACAGTCGCCGATCAAAATGGGAGACCGTCGTTTGCGTTACTGTCGCGAAGATCAACGATAGAGGACATTCTAAATTGTATATGATCGGAGCTTTCAGGTTTCCAAAAATTAAATTGAAATTATTGTCCCCTTTGCGAGATTCACGATTCGCAATGTTCGAGCACAGCGTTCGTCGTCTCCTAGAAGTTAGTGTTGGGATGACGAGGTTGGGAGACTAAACAGAACTTGTTAATTAAGTAATTTATTTAAACTCCACCGCACATGGAAAAACTGTAGTCAGATTGTGAATAGCACATAACACAATATTTTAATTTATTCCGAAAAACAATTAACCCTTAGCACTCGAGTGGCGACCCGGAGTCGCCACTAAAACTTGCTCTACCATTATTCACAATATTAGTTAGCTAAATCTAACATTTATATATCGTGATATTGACTTTTTTAATGGTTCGTTACTATCATTTAAGAAAAAGTTACGTGCGATTATATGATTAATTGTGATATAATGTATTCCTGTAACTGTCAGCATGTCCATTACTATGTAACTTTATGCTAAGACTTTCTTTTTCTTTTTTTTTTTCTCTTTTTATATGAATTTCTTCTATTGTAAACATTTGTATAAAAGGACTTCGGTCCGTAAATAATAAATAATAATAATATTGTTTACATTATTAAATACGATGCTATCTAATCAATTACTAAACATTTAAGTATTGTATGAGGTATTATATCAATTTTTCAATGCACAAAATGAAAAAAAATCATATAGAATGGAATTATTCTAGGTCGGAAGGAATGTTTAATTTTCGAGTTAAATTAGCTCCGAGTGCAAAGGGTTAAAAAGAAAGATGAGTTGTTTGCGAGCTGTGACTTGCTCGCAGGGCTAGCTTAGACGGACTGAAGAACTTGCCTTCCTTCTTGGGCCCTTTAGCCTGGAAAAATGGCGACGTTGGAATAGCCAAAATTTGCAGGTGAAAAAGACCTTTCCTCCTCCGAGTGTCCCGTGCATTACGGTGTATATTCCAACAATTAAACCCCACTTTTAGAATTACGTAATTTCAAGAATGAATATGTGGTGAATTGTGCTAAGTTTGTGCAATATTGTGCTCGAATGTGAAAACTGTATCGAGGCGAGCTTGTGACAAAACAATAGATAACCCCGGGGGGCAGCGTCGAAATTCGGAGAAATTCGATCGATGTGCTCGATCGATAAGCGATCATCTTTTTAGCCCGGAAAAATGGCGACGCTGGAAAAGCCATAAATGGCAGGTCAAAAAGACCTTTCCTCCTCCGAGTGTCCCGTGCATTACGGTGTATACTCCAACAGTTAAACCCCACTTTTAGAATTACGTAATTTCAAGAATAAATTGTGCTAAATTGTGCTAAGTTTGTGCAACATTGTGCTCGAATGTGAAAACTGTATCGAGGCGAGCTTGTGTCGAAGCAATAGATAACCCCGGGGGGCAGCGTCGAAATTCGGAGAAATTCGATCGATGTGCTCGATCGATAAGCGATCGTTGCTCGCCGGGCGATTAACGATGCAGCGCGTGCAAGGAGACGACGACGACGACGACGACGACGACGCGACGGGACGCGTGTTGTTACGCGTCGGAGCCCCCTCGCCGTCGAAGGCGTTTGTTTATCTGTCGCGCGTTTAATAGAAATAAATCGATTCGGCTGTGACACGTGAAACGCGCGCGAGACCGATGGCAACGACGCGCGGGCGTGAAACGCGACGTAAACCCGCGCCTGGCCGTCTAGTCTGTCGCGAGGACGCGTTAGTTTAGCGCGTCGGAGCGGTTGAAAAAAAAAAAAAAACAAAACGACAAAAAAAAACAAAAGAAAGAAAAAACAAGATGAAAAGAACTGTTCGCGGACGTCGAGTAATCGGTTTAATTTTTTGACGTGGGACGCGGCACGTGGTGCTCGACGATCAAATTGATATTGGCATTGACCCTGTCGAGATCCGCTTACGAATTCGCGACGAATGCCGACGCCGATATTGCTACGGTCTGGTTCGCGTCCCGTTGCGTAGAGCGTGAACCCGCGTTAGCGCAACCTGGCGTAATCATATTTATCGCGTCGTTTCGATTAATTATTTTCACCTGGCGCCCTAATTCGCCGGCTCGCTTCCGAGCGAGCATAGCGAGCGAGCGAGCTGGCGGTCATCACCGGGCGAGTAGCCGCGAGTAATTTAAACACCTATTACCTCGTATTCCCAGCCGGCCGATCCATTACCCCCGCGAAACACGGTTTATTAAATATCAGGTAACCGAAAAACCGACCGCGCGCCGTGCCGTTCCGTAGATTGAATGTCTCGGTGGATTCGAACGCGGGTTTTCCCCGATTTCATCGGGCGCGAGATTCGAGGCAAACCCACGATTACAGTAGAGAGAGAGAGAGAAGATCTCTGCTCGCGCGAGAACAGCACCGCTAAATCGGGGGCTAATTTTTAATCCCTTTCCCGGAATCGAGCAGCCGGCTACAGGAAAAATCGTGCTCGAAGAAACAAAAGGGCCGGACCCGCTCGGCAAGAATGCTAGATGGCAAAGAACGGGGAACGAAACGGAACGAAACGGAACGGGACGGAATGGAACAGAAATCAGGCCGGCAGCTATTGTTACTTAGTTAATTTCAAGCTGCTCCCCGAAGAGGTAAAACTGCGCTCGCTTAATGCCTGCGAAGCCCGTGCGTAGCCCGTGTAGCCCGAGTGCGCGCATTGTTTGAACCGATGCCCACCGGGGTCCGCTTATAAATCCACGATGCACTCGCTTAATCCGCGCGCGTGCACGCGTGTGCGTGCCTGCCTCTGCCTCCGCCTCCGACCGCTCTGCCCGCTCGGCCCCGCTCGGCCCGGCCCGGCCCGACTCCGCTCCGCTCCACGGGGCCGCTTCCCAAACAATACCAGGCGGATTTATCGACGACGCAGGGACAATGAGGTCGGTCGGCGAACGATAGTCGCAACCTACGCGAATTCCCACGAAAACGTAACTTGTGACACAGTTCCGGATGATCCCCTGCTCCCATACCGTCCTTTCGAGACGCAACGGAGGGTCCTGCACGATTCCGAGGATCCCGGCAGAGACGTTCAATTCGGATGTTCGATGCATCACGAGTAGACTGCAATTTAAAACAGAGGAACAATTAAAAAAATATTTAGGTATATCAATACATCTAATTAAAAAAAATAAAGAATCCTTGAACTCCTGACTCAATTTGTAATTGTACAGAAAATTTTTATTTTGCATAACGATCCGCAGTCTATTCATACGACTTCACCTATTTCAGTCGATAGTTGCGTATTTTTATGCAAAATAAAAATTGTCTGCATCAATGGAGAATAATAAGTTTTATGATTTCGGCGCAAGGTTCGATCATTTATTTTTTCGTCATCCATGATAAAGGTGAATTCTTTTCGATCGAAGATTAAATATATAATAAGTTTTATGATTTCGGCGCAAGGTTGGATCATTTACTGTTTATTAATAAATGTTCCAACCAATCAATCTTCGATCGAGAAGAATTCACCTGTATCATGGATGGCGAAACAATAAATGATCGAACCTTGCGCCGAAATCATAAAACTTATTCGATCGAGAAGAATTCGCCTTTATCAATGGAGAATGTTCTGACTCATTGACTATCCGAATCTCTAGCTATACCTTCCTCCAATCACACCCCATTGCAATTCATCCTCAATTCCTCGATGATCGACAAGATTCCCACTTTCTAGATCCCGCTGGCGATCTTCCGGCGATCGAGGTGGCTCCAAAGGGCAACGCAGCTAGTCGAGGGCAACCTTTCGTCGAAAACTGCACGCCTGCTGGAGGAAATATGGTAGCCACGACAGCAACGAACTGCTCTCTCTCTCTCTCTCCAGTCGATCGATCCTCGCTGGATAATTTCCAGTGTGACGATCAAGGAGAGCCGGCCGCGTGTATCGTGCGACGCTGTTGTTTGAACGGCAACGCGTGAAGCGAGTTGAAGCGTCGCTTCGACGTAACGCGTAATTAAGGACGGTTATTGCCGCGTTACCTCTTTACTTACCGATACGCATCTTCCGCGAGCATTTTTCCCGGTTTCCCGGTTAATCGCGGCTCGAACGCCGCGCCGCGCATCGCCGCGTCGCCGGACGGAACGCGTTCGCGTCAACAACGCAACGGTGAGACCTGTTAGGCGCCTACCTAGCCCGGCAAAGAACTCTAACCCCCCCTCCCCGGTTAACGTTCGCTTCTCCGAACTGTGAGAAGCGATGAAGTGATGAACCTTATCCGGGGAGATGCTCTCCTCTTCGCGGATTCCACTTCCTACGAGAAATTGAGATGACTGCGTTAACGCTTGGGAACCCGTGCTTGATCTACTGTTTTTGTCCGTTCTGAAACAGGTTTTGGATCTGTTGGCCGCCGCACTATAAGTTCGCTTAAATAACTGTTATTTTCAGTTGGTACACAAGCGTACGGTCGATGCAGATTTGTAGATTTTATGCAGTTATCAGAAAAATGGCACAACCTAACACTATACCCACCGTCATCGAACGACCGCTTTCAGATTTTTTATTTTACAATTGTCGAAGTTTGACACACTGGATACAATTATCGATTGTACAGGGTGTTTGCGAAATCGTGGTACAACCGGTTGTGGGGATGATTCCTCGCATAAAATCTAGTCGAAAATGAGGAAGTTTTTTCATACGGGGCTTGATTTTCGGGAAAATCTGTTAAAGTAAAACATTACGGTACTTTGTGGAAAACCCCACATCCTAGAAATATTGGGAAATACCTGACACCCCTTCATTTTTATAGTATGCCGTCCTCCCTTCAGGAACGAAGGTACGTACCGCCGCTCTCGCGTTTTGGGTAGTTTAGTTCTAATCGTGCGCCCGTCTTGTAGACACCTTCCGACAACGTCTTCTTATAGTTGAATATATTTTCTTCCACCGTCTTCATGTAATTATTTTTCCACATAACCTCTCAACAAAATCGAATTTAAAAATGCAGCGGATACGCGTGGTATTAAATAAGAATCGTCTGACACGTATAACCTTGACCAACCTATTCTACTTCCGGCATATACACGCGAACCTGACGGATCTTTCGACTCGATTTTCTCGAAAATGAAGCCCCGTATGAAAAAACTATATTCCTTATTTTCGACTAGATTTTATGCGAGGAATCATCCCGGTTCTACCAAGATTTCTCGAACACCCTGTGTATCTTCATTGGAGCACACGTTAGAATAAATCTCGCAGAAATCAGACGCGATAAATATTGCTATCGAATCAACAACCCGGTTAATTTCTTCAACAATTTCAATTCTCAAGCCTAGAACGTCGGTCCGTTAAATAAATAAATTCAATAACACGGCAATACTTTTAACCATAGCGGTGCAGCAGCGTGGCGAGAATAGCGCTCGGTCTGATCGTGACCGGCAGCAACCACTGCACGGTTTCAGATCGATCCGGTCCGGTACGTTCCGTCTCTGGTTCGTCGTCGGATTTCGTTGGACGCGAGAGAGCGAGAGATTGCGTCAGATGGACCGGAGATTTCGTACGGAGATTCGAGAGGATCGACTCGAGAAGTCGAAGGTGCAAAGAGAAAAGAGGGAACGAGCGAGCGAGAAGGAAGAGAGGTTCGAGCCGACGAAATACGTCTCGAAGGTCCCTGATTCATGGCAGAGTTCGAGGTCGGGGCTCGTCCACCTACCCACCTACCACCGCCTTACACACCACCTACCGAATCTCCTCGGCTTTAGGCCCGCCTCCGACCTTCGCCGCGAGGTTGCCGTCGTTTTATTTCAACATTTCGCTTCGGCAAACATTCGGGCCGGGGGTCCGACCTGCCCCGAGGTTACCGGCACCTCGGGAGAGGGGGGGCTAAATGGAGTTAACGCCGGCAGGAAACGAAAATATCCTCGGCCTCGATCTCGTCGCTCGACTTTTTGCGTGAACCGACGGGAACATTCTGCAACTATGCTCTCCCTCGGAGATGTCCTCCAGCCGGATAAAATCCATCTCCGAAGATCGCGATGATTTCAACCGTAACCCGGAGACGTGGAAGACATTATTGACTTACAAGAACTTGCTATGCTTAACCTTTCCTCTGCGCACTGCTATTTTAATGTTCACCGTATATAAAGGGGGTAATTGAACTCCATACAGTTTTGCAGCAAAATGGATGAAAAAAGTCTGCATAAGTATTTGTATTGATTTTTAAAAGATAAGTTTACAATACTTTTAAAATATGAAACATACCACAGGTAGCATTCCTGGAATAGACAATTTTTTGGAAATTCGTCAACTTTTTATTTCCGTTTTTGTCAGACTCTACAAGAACTTGCCATGCTTAACCTTCTCTCTGCGCACTGCTATTTTAATGTTCACCGTATATAAAGGGGGTAATTGAACTCCATACAGTTTTGCAGCAAAATGGATGAAAAAAGTCTGCATAAGTATTTGTATTGATTTTTAAAAGATAAGTTTACAATACTTTTAAAATATGAAACATACCACAGGTAGCATTCCTAGAATAAAAAATTTTTTGGAAATTCGTCAACTTTTTATTTTGACGTTTTTGTCAGACTCTACAAGAACTTGCCATGCTTAACCTTCTCTCTCTGTGCATTGCTATTCGAATGTTAACTGTGTACATGGGGGTAATTGAACTCCATACAGTTTTGCAGGAAAATGGAAGAAAAAAGTCTGCATAAGTATTGATTTTTAAAAGATAAGTTTACAATACTTAAAAAATGTGAAACATATCACATGTAGCATTTCTAGAAAATTTTTTGGAAATTGTCCATTCGTCAACTTTTTATTTCCGTTTTTGTCAAACTTACAAGAACTTGCTATGCTCAACATTTTCTCTGTGCAGTGCTATTCTAATCTTCACTGTGTACAGGGGGGTAATTGAACTCCATATAGTTTTGCAGCAAAATGGATGAGAAAAGTCTGCATAAGTGTTGATTTTTAAAAGATAAGTTTACAATACTTAAAAAATGTGAAACATATCACAGTTAGCATTCCTAGAAATTGTTTTTGGAAATTGTCCATTCGACAACTTTTTATTTCCGTTTCTGTCATATTGTGCATATCTGCACCCCATACACAAAGAGAAGATTAAAATGACCTTGAGTATATTTTATCCAAGAAGCATCTTCTCGAATATCGAACAAAATTCTGCAACCTCGACGCCAATTGGTATATCAGAAACAAAAATAGAAGACGCATCGAACAACACCGTTCACGTAACAGAAGTGTAATTGCCGGATTAGCCGGACGCTAATCTCCATCCTCGGATCCCCGGGCCTAAGACTGAAGCAGATTTGAAGGAAACCCAGACGACGCTTCGACAGTTTGTTCCGCGATTAGCATAGGTGTACGAGTTTCCTCGGGCAGAGCCGAGATCCCGGACAAAATCGTCCTGGGAGTAACTTTGCTCGTCGAAGCGGCCGTAACGCTCGCGACAGACCGAGAAACGGTGGCAGAGAATCGTGTAGGGCTTACCGCGATGCGATTCGTCGTTGGATTACCGGGAATCGTTAGCGGAAGCGTCGCCATTGCGCAGCCGGCTTCGCACCTTTCGAGAAAACGGCAACTTTTTCGAACAACCCGTACAGGGTCTCGCACCTGCCGTCTGTTGATCGTCCTCGAAACTCGGTCAGCGTGGCTGCCCGACGCGATTAACTCTGCTCTCTTCAATTATCTCTTCTGCTTCGAATTACGGTTACGAAAGTTTCAACTTTATTCGGGTTCGTATATACGTATGTCCGACATGATGGAAACTAGGGGTGTGCGGGTACCCGAAATTTCGGGTTCGGGTCGGGGAATTTGTTCTGGTTTAGGTCGGGATCCCGAAAGTTTATAAACTTCGGGTACCCGAAATAGCAGTCGGGTCGGGTCGAGTCGAGGTCCCGAAAGTTTGCAATTTTCAAGTACCCGAAGTTAAAGTTGGGGCAAGCCTGCGGTCAAATCAGCGATAAATAACTCTGTGCTTATTTTAATTTTACAGTGAAATTTAATATTATTGAGAGGTGGTATTGAATTTATATGAAGAAATTAATTTTATAGTAAAATTTAATATTATTGAGAAGATATTAGTATCCACAGAGTTATTTATCGCTGATTTGACCGCAGGCTTGCCCCAACTTTAACTTCGGTTACCCGAAAATTGCAAACTTTCGGGACCTCGACTCAACCCGACCCGACTGCCATTTCGGGTCCCCGAAATCGCGGGTACCCGAACTTTGTAAACTTTCAGGATCCCGACCCAACCCGACCCGAGGCTCGGGTACCCGAGATTTCAGGTACCCGCACACCCCTAGTATATACATATGTTCGGCATGATGGAAACGCTATTTTTCGGTGACACGGAGCGAAGGAGAACGCCAGGGTTAATCCACGTGGGCCGATGATACGTTTAACGAACGAGTGACGGCGCGGCGAGGCGAGGCGAGGCGAGGCGAGGCGAGGCGAGGCAAGCGGAATCGAAACGATTTTTTTTCATGATTTCGACGCGTGGCGTGTAGTGCGTTCGACGTCACGGACGATAGAGAATTTTGTCGTCTAACAGGGCGGTGCGTCATCGGTTCAAGTCGAATCGCCGAGCGGTCATTGCACCGTCGGTAGCTCTGTCAATGAAGCGGGCCGAGTGCTCGCTCTAATTTCGATCAATTAATAAAAGACTGAGGCTGCCCCGCCAGGAAGGGCCGGGCTCCGTCTCCGTTCGCCAGGAATTAAGCATATTTGCGGCAGAAGGGAGAGACGAGAGGCGGACGATGCAGTTAGCGAGAGAGAGAGAAAGAGAGAGAGAGAGAGAGAGAGAGAGAGAGGGAGAGGAAGCGGGAGACGAGCCGCCGCGCGAATTCAAAGATCCCGACACAAATCATAACATCCGCGTTTCTCAACTTTGCGACCGGACGTCGATCGTTTGCGCAAAGAGCGCATGTTCTCGTTCGGTCGCTTTCGATATTCGAGAGATTTCTTGTTGAATTCTTGATTTGAAAAATGATGAATTGTCCATCACCGATTTTTGTTGGAATACAACGATACCCTAGAGTATAGAGTATTAGGTATAAGGGTATATCTTGGGTATAAGGCGTAAGGGGCTGTTTAGCTCAAGGACGGAAGGGCCCAGGCGAGGGCATAAAGTCAGGACCGTCGTCAGTCCGGTAGAAACAGCTAGCCTAAGCAGATCGCAACATTGTACAGTTCCCTGAATACAAGATACGCGGAAACGCTGTGGCGTTATTTACATTAGCTTATTTATATTAGTAACTATAGCTTTCTCCCGCCACGCGTTGCTGTGGCTCAGTATTTTTTAAAAGCATATTTTTACCTGTCACAGATGTGACATGGTAGGTGACGCCGCGTGGTTCCTCCCTCCCTCTCTCTCTCTCTCTCTCTCCCTCACTCCCTCGCTCTCTCAAATTGAATATAGGTGCAACCACCAACCAGTCAAAAGTTATAAGCAGAAACGTGCCCCAAAGATGGCGAAAAAGTCATCTTTGATCATTAATGACGTCACAACTTTTGAACCAATGGACATTTTCGAATGCGGTTTGCTCTAAAACCTTCCCGAAGAAACGCCGCGTCTAATGGTTCAAACCCCAGCTTTCTACGTTCAGCCGTTCTCAATTGATGCCGTTACAAACATACAGACAGACACGATTTTATTATATATAGAGATAGAGATAAAGTATATACGGTATAAAGTGTAGTTGATTAAATAACATATCCACTTAAAGACATTTCCAACAATGTTCAATGCCAGTTTCATTCGCGATCTAACAAGACGATCCACCAAACTTTCTCTCGAAACTGTCATTTAAAAGAAGATTATCGAGCAGCTTGTAGAATACAGCGGAGCCACTGAAACCGCCAGTAACAGGCTTCCGGTGGCTAAAGCGTTAAGTCGGAGGGACCGCAGATCGAATCTAGGCGATCGATGGATCGAGGAATTTGGCGAATCCGTGCGATTCGCGAGCGGACGAAGACAGGGGGCGAAGGGGAGAGGAATCCGCGCGCGCGAGAACGTGGAAAAGAAAGGGAGGAAGTCGCGGGCGATTCGTATGAAACGCCGATAACTCCCGTTATCGATCGCCGCGCCGGATGCAGGTTTATAAGCCTTTCAGATTACGCGGTCCCCTCGACGGTGCATCGAATGCACCGGCCTTCCCCCCTCGTGCCTCTACCCCTCTCTCCCTCTCTCTCTCTCTCTCTCTCTCCGCGCCGTTACGTTCCCTGCCACGAGACCCTTCCGCGCGATTTATCAACCTCGCCCTGCTCGCTGCCCCCCTGAAGCCCCCCAGCAGCCCCCCCCCCCTCCCTTGCACTGCCGCCGTGCCCCTCGACACGAGCCGCACCGGTGCAGTTTTGCAATTTCAACCTCATTTTTGCGCATCGCTATCGCGCCGGGCAAACACGATAAGCGAGCGACTTTATCAGGTACCGGCGCTTATCGGCGCGCTTTATTTTTTCAGGCCACTCAGCCATTTTCGCAAGAATCCGCCGCGAGCAACAGCTCCTCCTCCGCCGAGCGGAGAAAAAAAATATAAAGCTCTGTCGCAATTCTTTTAGCCCGTGTATAGTATAGCTCTCTTTGTCTCCGAGTTTTCTTTGTCCTCCGATTTTTCGATCGATCGCGCGATCCGGAGACGCGAGGCTCGCGATTCAGGGAAGTCGATCGACGAGATCCGGAGAGACCGGAGCTGATTTCCAAGCGGAAATCGACTCCGCTCTGCTCCGGGATTTCTCGTCTTCGTCTCTCGTTGCCGGAAGAATTTCCTCGACTCGCGTGGGCGTGGATCCGCGATCTCTCGTCGTCTTCCTCTTCCTCGATCCGCCGGGACCTCCTCGCGTAATATTGTATCCGCTCGGAAACGGCGCGCGAGGACGCACGGCCGAGCCGTTCGGTTCGCGAGAGCGAAAGTGAAGTTCGCGAGTCGACGGAACTTCCTTGACGAAGTTAGCCACGAAATTTCGCGTCCGTTGAGTTGCGAGCGGTAATTAGCCGGTGACGACGGCGACACTTGTCTCTCCTCGCGAGGATTCGTTTCGGGGGCCGGGGGCTCGCGAGCGGATCGGTGGCGGCGGCGGCGGCGGCGGCGGCGCTCGTTCCGTACAGTGACGTTAATTCATTCATAAATAAGTAAGAGCGCCGGCAGCCGAGAATGCGATTCTCGGTTGCAGTCGCGAGCGAACCATGCTTGCGAATTCTTCGATCTCGCGTGGTCGATTTCGACCGAAAGTTTCCGCAATTTCGAGTAAACATGTACCGAACGTATACTAAAATTCTTTTCGGTGCGTGTCGTCTTCGTTTCGATCGCTAATCGTAGAGAAAGGTCGCTGAGCTTTTTATCGCGTCGCTTCATTCTCGTTCGTTCACAATAGTTGAACACTTTGACAATGCTTCCTTCTTGCAGCCGGCGAGTCGCTCGTGTTCTGTTAGCGGCGACGGGCGAAATGCTCCGCTGTCACCGCTCGGGCCACTGTCGCGAAGACGACACCGTGTGTCAAAGTTGCTCTAATCGAGCGAGAGGTTCCTCGGAAATGTGTCTCGGAGGTCCGCACCCTCTGCTATACACGGAACACGAGAAGAGAGAGAGAAGTAGAAGCGATTCTTTCGATGAAGACAATCTTAAGACTGAGAAGGTCCTCACGCTAATATTAGTGCAAAAGTTAAAGTTAAAATACGAGAAGCAATCGGGTTCGAAATTTTGCACTGATCTAATAGAATAGTACAAGTTGATTTCGAAACGAAAGGATCTTCCTCCGTTGTCATCAAACTACCATGAAGCATCGGTCCCCTTGTTTTGAAACCTCCTGTACAATCGGAAGTCATCGCCCATGTGATTTCTGAAGAAACTAATATTCAATGTCCAGGATTGCCGTAAGAAGGATTGGCAAAAACTGCCATAAGCCCATGAAGCATCAGTATCCTTTTTTTTTGAAACGTCCTGTACAATTCAAAGTGTTAACCAGGTTATTTCTGAATAAAATAAGAATTCATGTCTAGTAATGGTGTCAGAACCCATGTCGATTAGCTACTACAAAAACTACCATAAGCCCATCTAGCATCAATCTCCTTTTTTTTTAAACGTCCTGTATCATTGTAAGTGATTACCCAGGTTATTTCTTAATAAAATAAGAATCAATGTCCAGGATTGGTGTCAGGCCTCATGTCGATTAGCTACTACAAAAACTACCATAAGCCCATCTAGCATCAATATCCTTTTTTTTAAACCTCCTGTATAATTTTAAGTGATTACCCAGGTGATTTCTGAAGAAAACAAGATTCAATGCCCAGGATTGGTGTCAGAGCCCACGTCGATTAGCTACTACCAAAACTACCATAAGCCATAAGCCCATCTAGCACCAGTATCCTTTCTTTGAAACGTCCTATATATTTGGAAGTGATTAACCAGGTTATTTCTTAATAAAATAAGAATCAAAGTATAGGATTGGTGTCAGAGCCCACGTCGATTAGCTACTACCAAAACTTCCATAAGCCCATGAAAAATCAGTATCCTTTCTTTGAAACGTCCTGTACAATCGGAAGTGATTAACCAGAAGATTTCTTAACATAACAAGGCTCAATGTCCAGGATTGGTGTCAGAGCCCACGTCGATTAGCTGCTACCAAAACTACCGCAAGCCCACGAAGCATCAGTATCCTTGTGTTGAAACGTCCTGTACAATTCAAAGCGATTACCCAGCTGATTTCTGAATAAAATCGTAATAATGTCCAAAACGTGAGAAGAGCGAGTTCGACGATCGAGCGATCCAGGAGCGGTTTCCTAGCGGTCGATCGAAGAGGAGAGCGTTTTAGGCCGCGTCTTCCTTCCTCTCGCGACTCGTTGCGTCCCTGCGACTAGCGGCGGTGCTCTCATGAAAACTTGGGCTTTACGTAACAAGATGGACGCGCTGGTTTCCGTGTGCCTTTCACGCGGCAAGGCCACCGAAGCACGCCGAGTCGCCGTGGGATCGTAAGGGCGCGTTTACACGCGTTCGATTCCGCGTGTACGTGCCCCTACGTGGCCGTGCCGTTACGTATGCCCGCTCTCGTCTCTGTGTGCCGGGCTCTCCGTGAGCTGGATATATACACACGATGCAAAATGCTACACGTAGGTAGCCAACCGCGCGCAGCCAGTGTCTCCCAACCCATCGACCGGAGATCGATCGAAAATCCGCTTTCCTTTCGTCCTGAATCCCATCCGAAGAAGATCCTGTCGATCCTCCGGGTACCTTTTCGACTGCGGACTTCCTTCGTTCGGCGCAAAATGGCGAAACACGTAGAGGACTCCGACAGGTTCTCCTTGATCTTTGCACTTCGTTGACTCGCGGTGAAAAATCGTGCAATTTTCTATGGAAATATCGATCTCGAGATAATCGAGGACAAAGCGTGACAGGAGCAATCTGCTGATTTCGTAAGCGAAATAAAAATTCTTTCTTGGATAATTTGTTATTCTGTTCCTGTTTCAAATCGCGCCAGGCATTTTTATTATGCATAAAATTCGCAGGCCAGTTAAGACAGATACGAGTATAGCAATGAAAGAGAATCAGAATTATGGCTGTTCTCTCGCCCACGGGTTTGGCTCCGATTCCGATTTCAGCTCGTCGAGTCGAGCCGAGCCGAGTCGTGGCGAAAATCGCGGGAAAAGGACATTGGGAAACGCTGTCGGCGCGATTGCGTCGATCCCCGCCGACTTTGCGAGCCGAGACCATGAACCGATCGTGGGAGTCTGCGGCGAAGGATTAGACGCACGCCGAACCGAAGAAATAGCTGCCGCGTTCCCTCCGCCTCGCGGTTTCTCTTTTTCATATCTTCGAGCGGCGAACGCGAGCGCCAAGCGTGGCCGACGAGTTCTGGATCGCACCACCCGGGGGGGGGGGGGCAAACGACTCTAGAAAACGAAGAAGAGCCTCTATCCATCTAGCTCGGCGAGTGGGCGTAGTTGCTCTCAATTTCGATAGGACGAGGGGGGCCTCCGAGAAACCTCGCGCGATCCACGAGGATACTTTGAACCCGTGGAACCTTCCGGTCGGAGAGGATTAGAAGAATGAATTCCGCACGGCGTTGTTTTCTTCGACAATACGATGTCGGACTGGAATAAACTGCGCGATAACCATCGGGTTAGGAATCCGCAACTATTCCCTTAAAGGCAATTATCGTTCCCCCGTTACGTATCCGCGGTAATCTGTTATTCTAATGGAGACGTTGCGCGGAGCAGCCCGCGATTTCAATAAAAAGCCGTTATAATTTCACCACGGCACGGCATTGCACGACTCGGCTCGATAAAAGCGCGTGTCCGTGGGTCCGAGGCAATTTCCTGAGGCGTTCTCGAGCCACCTTGAAAGATATCTCGTCGTCGTCGTCGTCGTCGTCGTCGTCGTCGGAGAACGATCCTTTGACTTTTGGCTCGGCCAAGCTCTCTGTGACTCCTGCGCGAGCCGAGCGAATGAACGCGCGCGCCTCTTACTTTCGTACCGATCGCACCGCGCGCGCCCCGTCTTTCCATTCACGTTTCCATTCACCGGCTGTCAGAAGTTACGAGCGGCCGACTCTTTCAGTGTCGATTACATTATCCACGTTTAAAACCGCCGATTACGAATCGGCCGCGCCGCGCCGTGCCGCGCCGCTCCTACTCGAGCGTCGCCGCGCCGCACCGAATCGAGTCCGACCGATTTGCATTCCCGCTAAAGATGCCGTTTCCTCTACGACCGATCGCACGCGACAAACCTACATTTTCTTCGCTCCTCCTCCTCTTTCACCGACTGACAATGTAACACGAGCTCCATTCATTTAGGCACATATTCGGGTTTAATTGAACCATTGTTTACGACGTATGTATAGTTGCAAATTGGGAATGCAAATGATTTTTTAAGATTTGATACTTTAGAATTATTGAAATAATGAAAATGATTGTATAGATATCTTTAGTAGAGTACGTATTATAGTAGGACTCAAAGTCTAAATAAAATCAATCTTGTCATTTTTATAAGGGAACATGTACCAGTTATTTTTAATGGTCGTTTAGTGTTAAATTGCAGGAAGTGTACGGAGTAGTTTTAAGATATCTTTTGTATATATCTCTTACTCTCTCTCTCTTTAGTTTTTAATTTTAGTTAGATTTAAGTTAATTGTATAAGACAGCGTAAGTTAGATCGGCTGTTAGATCGTAAGTTAGGTTAATGATCGGTGGGAGGAGAGAGAGAGAGAGAGAGAGAGTAAATGAAGAAAAAGGAGGAGGTGTGTTGACGTATGTATTGAAACCCTTAAGGGACCAATAAAGTTTAAATTGCGCTTATTCATTTATGTGATAAATGTATGAAATAGAGCCAGCGTCGGATGAATGGAGCATTATCTTCGAGGTTCGTACGCTTACAGCAGCAAGTTGCATTAGCAGTTGTAGAAGAATTCTCGAAATTGCAAAGTTGATATATATATATATATAGGGTTAAATTGCACCTATTAATTTTTGTGACAAATGCATGAAATCCTAATAGAGACTGGGCCAGCTATGAATGAATAGAGCATTATCTTCGAGGTCTGTACGCTTACAGCAGCAACTTGCATTAGCAGTTGTAGAAGAATTCTCGAAATCGCAAGGTTGACACATATATAGTGTTACATTGCACCTATTCATTTTTGCGAAAAATGCATAAAATTCAAATAGAGACTGGGCCAGCTACGAATGAATGGAGCATTATCTTCGAGTTTCGTACGCTTACGCAGTAAGTTGTAATAGCAGTTGTAGAAAAATTCTCGAAATCGCAAGGTGATATATACATAGTGTTAAATTGCATCTATTCATTTTTGTGACAAATGCATGAAATAGAGACTGGGTCGAATGAATGGAGCATTATCTTCAAGGTTCGTACGCTTATAGCAGCAAGTTGCATTAGCAGTTGTAGAAGAATTCTCGAATTCGCAAGGTTGACATACATATATACAAATCGAATAAAGAAAGTAAATTCTTGCAAATAAAGTACTTAATAAATGGAATTTCAATTTGTATAGTGTTAAATTGCACCTATTAATTTTTGTGAAAAATGCATAAAATCCAAATAGAGACTGGGCCAGCTACGAACGAATGGAGCATTATCTTCGAGTTTCGTACGCTTACAGCAGCAAGCTGCATTAGCAGTTGTAGAAGAATTCTCTAAATCGCAAGCTGGCCCGGTTCTCCGTTAGATGGTCCCGCGGAAAATATTGTTCGCGGATTATCCAGAAACCCTTTCGCTCGGCGCTCGCAGGCCTGACACCGCGACGAGCCGTGCCAGTTCGAGATTTAGCCTTCGACGCGGATTTTTACGGTCGATCGAGAGGAATGCCGGCTCGCCGCTCGAAAGGGTCGACCGAGAACGAACGCGGTGGCCCACGCGCTCACAGCCCAAGCCCAAGCCCACATTTCAGCTTGTCCAACTTCTCCGCGGGAAGAAAACCGCACGGGGCTAGATTCCACGTGAGGCGGTTTCGGCGGGCAAAAGCATTTGTTTTTTTTTCTCCTCTCAGATTCTTCGAGCTCCATTTTCGGTATCGACGACGCGCGCGACGCGAAGGTGCCTCGGCGTGCGTGCCATCTGTCGCCGCATATGCTGCCCGCTCGACACCGAGACGAGGATTCGCCGACTTTTATCTCGTCTCGTGTGTCCGCTCTCCGATCCAGCCTTGCCTAACCATGCTTGTGTCGTGAAAACTGATTATTACTCGGCTGCCTGTCCGCTCGTAAAACGAGCTGCCCGCTCTCGTACACCTCGAGCGACGAATCTGAACCGTATGAAAAATTGTCCACCCATTCTGTAAAGCAGGGATGCACATTAGGGTGGACCTTATTTTTCGACCACAAAATTTTGGACACGCCCTCCTCCAATATTGTTCCATGTCATGAAAAAATGATATATCCAAAGTTTTAGATTAATCGGACGTCGGGAAGGCGTGCCTGATTGACGTTGAAGTTGCGAAAAACATGACATTTTGTAGGAATGGGAATATTTGATGGAAAGACTTTTTATTATGACTAAATGTTCTTCTTGGGCGAAAATATTGATTATAATAGTACCAAAATGTAATATTTTCAATATAACAATTAACTAATTAGCATATTTTTATAAATATTTATGCTAAATTTTATGCATTTTATTGAAAGTACCAATTCTTTTACTTGTATTCTTATACTAATTTAAAAAGTAGAGAAATTAACGTTCGCTAAGGCTTATCCGATCAACTTCAACTTTTGCAGGAATTATTTTCTTACCCAATAGCACAATTTTGGGGGGAGGCGTGAAAAGAATCTCGCAAAAAGAATTTTACCAAGTATAGCTAAGGCCCACCCTAATGCACATAATTGTAACGATCAAGGGCCACATAGATTCACTGTTACTTATGGGAGGGCCGCCAACAAAAATTATGTTACAAAGAAAGATAATGAAAAGTAAATAAATGTGAAGAAAATATATTTCTTTGGTTTGAATTTGGCGGCATGACGCCGGGTCTGTTAAGATCGGTATAATGGAGAGCACGTGGAAGATTCGAGAAGGTGACCACGTGTGCAGAAGGAGAAAATCAAAGGGATAGTTTAGAAGAATTGTAAAAGGGAAATTGACTGTTAGGAATAACTTAAATGTCATTTTTCTTTTGACAGGTGACCAGGATTTAATGTAAATAGTGTGAATGTTGTAAATAGCTTCATTGTAATAAAATTTGAATCTCTTTTGTCAGGGCAACGAACCGGTTATTTCTGGATCCAATTTACAATTTAATAAGATCTTATATAAATAATTATAAAAAATGTGAGGCGGCCCGCCAGCAAATCAACGGAGGACCGCGGTTTGTGCATTCCTGCTGTAAAGAATAGCTAATTCGTGGCAAACAGAATCAGTACAGGTAAACAAATGCAGTTTGCAGGGTGCAACAAAGTTCTCGGATAGTTAGCAAAAGACGCTCCTGGTCCACTGACTCGTCTCGTTGGACAGACTGTGTATACGTTGATCGGCTTCTCTTCTTTGGTCCCCTGGAGGCAAATGGTGGTCTGGAACAGGCCACAGAGTTCCTTAGTCGATGTCAAATTTCTTCACTTGACTGTTTTGGGTAATTCTAAGAACGTAGTTGAAATTAAAATACAAATTGTAGTTGAAATACACGCAGTTGTTGCGGGTATTTTTAAGCTAGATTTCTGTGCTTGTTTTCATATTTAACAGCAAATGCAAGGTAATTCTAAGAACGTGCAGTTGTGCGAGTATTTTTAAGCTAGATTCCTGTGCTTTATCATATTTAACAGCAAATGCAAACTTTTGACCAACATGACGAGTATACATTGGACTAACAAATGCCATCTTTTCATGACGAGTATACTCGACGTAGACAGTTAACATAAATAAATTGATAAAGTCCCTCGTATCAATTTGACACAGTTTTCCCCCGAAATAAGTGATACTGTTCTGTTATTTGTAGGCAAATTCGCCCGAAACTTCGCGATTTTTATTTCTTTAATGCGAAACACATAACTGAAAACCTTAAGATGCGAATGTTAACTCGTCAATTTGAATAAAAAAAAGTTGTTATTTTATCGATCTTTTACCACTGTCAATTTGACACCGAGGGACAGATTCAGTTCGTGAAATGAGGGACGGATGAGGGTTAAGGGGTTAATTTCCTAACGCTTTTTTTCGACATTTCTAGAAAACGCTGACTATTGGACATTCTCTACGATAGCTTCATAGAATCTTGAAGGCATCCGGATACTGCGTCGAACAAGAGACATTCATTGCTGAACAATTGTTCTAATCGTTAGGCCAATGCAGATCATTATTATCGTCCGCAGGTATTGTGGTACAGTGTTCCCAGTTTGGTCGAGTCTGAAGGGGGTGCCCGAATAACGAGAGTCCGCGATCAGGTGGTGTGTCCGGCGGATCTATGGTTGATCTATCTTCGCCGGGAGATGGGATCGGTCTCGGCGGAGGAAACGATCGCAGGCCCGAGAGCTGTTTGCCGTCGCCGACGAAGATGTTATCGGCGAAGATTCGCGGTAACGGACGACCGGTTGTATTTTTAGCCGGGCATTTCGATCGCGCGGTGATTTTTTTCTTGGACACGGCGCAGATAGTGGCGTAATCGAGTCGCACGCGACGAGTCGGGTCACCGGCCTGCACCAGGAGCGGTGTGTTCCCGATATTTACCAGAAACACAGAGAGACAGAGACAGAGAGAGACAGAGAGAGAGAGAGAGAGAGGGGGAGAGAGAAATTTGCTCTCCGTCTCGCTCGCCATGTTGGCTCCGCTCGGTCTCTCCAGCAAAAAAAAAGGTGGGTCCCCGAGTGAATTATCGTCGTCGCGAATATGTGTGTCGGTGGCCGTTCCTGTTCGTTCAGCTCGTTCAGTTCGGTCCGTATAGTCTGCGGTTCCAGTCGCGACGGTGACGACGACGTCGCATTCCAACACGTGTCCAAAACATGTCGTTCGTTGCTGCAACGGCTCGACGTTGCATCGTTCGATGCACCCGGTGCAACCCCGCGCCGTATCGGTTATCGGCGCATCTCGCACCGAGATCTTCGGCCCGACTACTTCAAACAGAACGACGCGCGACGTTACGCGCTCTCTGCCAGATAGCCGGGCGGATTGATCTTTGGAGATACGGACGATCGACAAGCTCGATCAATTTGTAAGCCGGCCGGCGTTATTTGTGCAACGGTGCAGTCGCGTTGCGCTCGGAGACCTGGGTAAAGAATCGCTCCGACTGCACACTGGCCAATGTCCCTATCGTTATCCAAAGTTTGATGCCCTCGGACCCTAATCCATCCGTAAATCATATTCTTTTATGCCGATTTAACTGCTCGGAGAATTTTCAATAGATTTTATTTGTTCACGAATCAAATGAACAGATTCGGAAAGTTTGAGCGAAAAGAAATTCGGCAGAATTTAATAAATGCATCACAGATAGAAATAGATTCCTATATATTTTTCTATTTCGCATGAAAATCTGTCGTAACAAAAATGTTGCTACAATTAACCTATAGATATGATATAATTGTTGGAACATGGGAATACAGTAAACCACACTCTTTATAAAACATGAAATAGAATTTATTCTATTTTAACCCTTAGCACTCGGACGGCGACTCTGAGGAACCACTGTAAATTGCTATGCCATTCTTAAAATTATTGTTCACATTATCATTTTTGTTCGTATTTAATAAACTAGTAGACATTTACATATTACATGAGATATTATATCAATTTCATATGCAAAAAATGAAAAAAAAATTGTATACAATAGAAATATTCTAGAATGGAAAAATCATTCGTGTTTTAGTTAAAATAGCTCCGAGTGCAAAGGGTTAATATATCTGAAGACGAAGACACGTTTGCGACGCACGTGTTTACTGTTCGACAAACTCGACACGAGTGAGGATCGCTCTGGAAAAAACTCGATCGCTCGAAAGTCAAGTGATCGAATGTGCCTACTAAGTAATAGTAGATTTTGTCAATTTGTATCATAAATAAATTCCAACAATAATTTCTACCGAGATGGATATTACGGAAAAAATGAAAGAACGATTCGTCGAATTAAGAAGCAAGGGAAAAATTGCCGATTGTCATCCCCAGTTGAAAGGTTACATGAAACTGTAGGATATGTACGTACCCGGGGACGATTTTATACGAACAAGTTCCGCCGTCGCTTTATCTATTTATTTGTCTGTAAGTTCAACGTACCGAAAAGTAAGACGAGGATAAATGGCGCGGCCAGCCCAATAAAATCTCACGACAGAAACTTATAAATCAGCAGTAAATACAACACGGCACTCAGGGAACTGTGTAGCGAAGATTGGAAGTTTTGAAAAACCAGTGGCTTTTCTTGAGAGGAATCGTTCTCTTTGGAGGAATTGTGTCGCGACGTCGGACCTCGTGGTCTGCGAGCACGGGGTGCTGGGAACACAGCTCGGTAACGAGACTCTCGCAGGGGTCCGATTTTCATCGAGAGAGAGAGAGACAGCGAGAGAGAGAGAGAGAGAGAGAGAGAGAGAGAGAGAGAGAGAGAGAGAGAGAGAGAGAGAGAGCAGCTTCAGACCGACGACAGTGTCGCGCGTCGTACTCGCGCAATTTTTATCTCGCCGCGGAAATGGAAACGCCATCGGGCATTTCGCGCACCCCGTGTATCGAGTACAAGGGAACTCTTGTATCGTTCGCGCGGGTGGAACAGTCGTTGCCGCTGTCGAACAGAAAGAGAAACAGAGAGAAAGAAAATACGAGAATCGTCCTCCTCGAGAAACGATCCGCGAGAGCTCGAGAGAGAACTCGGAAATAATTGGACCGAATATGTTCGCTGAAAATCGAGAGCGTTTCGAGACTGGTTGACCCGCTGCCCCCGCGACGAGCTATTTGTCTCGTCGACTCCGAGAGATCCGCGGAAAAATTGCTGACGGCCCGAGAAAAGCCCGATCGGTTCTCCGGCCGAAACGAGATAAGGCGTACGCTAATTAAAGCCCAGATAAGAGCCGCGGTGGGATTGGACGCGTCGCCGAACGATTTCACGTATTTTTCTCGTTATCGTGGATTTTTCCATTGCTCGAAATTGTATTTCATTTCCCACGATAAGCAACGCGAAATTTACTCGGGCAGAGCAGCCGGTGTGGAAACTTTGGGAATTTCACGGGGGCGAATCGGTCCCATCGATGCACGCTTTTTCACAGATTTTGGGAAATTCTAATTGTCCGAATTGAGCTATTAACGAGGAAATATTCAGCATCCTCTAAATACGTATGTAATAATTAGACTCCAGAGCTTTATGCAAAATAGATAGTTTGTGCATCAATTGCAAGACACAGTAGCTATATAAATTTATACTTTTCACTAATAATTACAGTATAAATAATATATTAATACTTTTCTGGTTTTTGTTAATAGATGTCGAGCCAATCACTATAATTTAAACGGTTCTTTGGCAAGGGTTAACTTTATAGCTAACAGCGCTTCCCTATACGGAGCAGAACTCCAAGCCCTAGATCATGTTATATGTCAATGCCCAGACTATGAAAATGAACGGAATACATTAGAAACAAAGCTCCTCAAAGGCAAGTACTGTTTCCCTCTTTGTATTAATTCTTTCCTATGTAAACCTGATATAAAAGGTCTGAAAATAATGTATAATTTCCTCAAACAATGTTCTGTTAAAATTTAGAAACAATGTAAACCTATTTAATTTAAGCCAAATGTAATAATACTGTACTTTCTATATAAACCACTTGGTTAAAGCAATAAATAAATAAATAATAAATATATTGATACTCTTAAAGTCTTCTAATTTTTTCACTGTTCTAAATTGCACGTACTCATTTTTGCCAATAACTACATAAAATCCGGAGTCCAGTAATAATATTCTCACATACATGTATTTTCAGTAGTTAGATATTTTTGCGCGTGTGTGCGCGCTTCCACGAGCAGGTGAGTTCGCGGTTTTAATGCGACGGATTCGCGTGTACGAAAACAGCGATACGCTTTATCTTGTCTTACGAAAAGCCGGGAGAATTTTTCGCTAGCGCGCGGGTGGCGGTGTTCTAGAGCGATCGCCTTCCGCGAAAAAGAAAACTAATCGGCGTGTCGACTGTGCGATAACGCGGCCCTAGCAAACAGACTCGATCAAGGCCACCGTTCGAGAGCTTCCAATATTTTTCGCGACTCGCGCAACCCTGAGCGCGAGATAAACGCCTCTACTCCTAAATCGATGATTCGCCCGACAATCGACCACGGTATTATAGTAACGATTCCTGTTTATTACAAGCTCGTCGCGTTGCGTCGCGTCGCGAGACGATAAGCGTAGAAGAACGGGTTTACGCGCGACGATTAGACTGCGCTAAGAGGTGCAAGGTTTATTAGAATTCGATGCAGTTCCATTTTTATTTTTAACCCTGTGCGTTCTCGGGTCGATACGACCCTGCAAGGGATATTTAAATTTCCGACCTTTCCGCGACCCAATCTTCTAATGAACTTTTCTATAAACGTTAGCCCTTCTTCTGGATTCGATGCGAACACGCGCGAATTCCAACGAGTTCGAATGATAAATTTCGAAAACGATCTTGAGATATTTTAACACATTGAATGTTGTATGCTTCGTACAAATTTGATTTATTGCGTTCATAGAAGATGCCAGTGTTATTATGGAGAATTAGTTACTGGATCGCCTTGCACTAGAAAATAGTTAATTTCGGCAGTAATACAAAACAATATTACTTTCTAAAGTGATAATAATAACTTATTTGGAGCATTAGCAACAACATGTAGATCGATGCTATTTATTTTCTGAGTATTATTTTTAACACTAAACCTACTACCAAGTAACTGGTACACATGTTCCCTTATAAAAATAACAAAAATTGATTTTATTTAGGCTTTGTGCTATTGTAATACGTGCTCTGCTGAAGGTACTAATGGTACATTAGAAACAATATGTAGATCGATGCTATTAATTTTCTGAGTATTATCTTTAACACTAACCCTACCAAGTAACTGGTACACATGTTCCCTTATAGAAATAACAAAAATTGAATTTATTTAGGCTTTGTGCTATTGTAACACGTACTCTGCTAAAGATATCAAATACAGTTTTATTATTTCACTAATTGTAAAATAAAAAATCTGTAACCGGTTATTTTAATCGGTGGTTGTAGGTTCAGTGTTAATTAGTGGTCATCGTGGTGACCACGTTCAACGTGTTGACAATATTTCCCGCAGCATTATACTCATTAGCCTGTGGATTTTTATGAGAAATAAAAATGTTCCCTACAGTATGTCGTAAACGCATAAAATCCACAATCTCTTAATCACATATGTATAATTGGCTTACGTACGAGCAACATACAAAGTCAACGACAAATAAGAAGAAACGTGTCTTGGGAAGATTGGGAAGACACGAGCATACCAATTGAGTGGACACGAGCATACTAATTGAGTGGACGCGTTAAAATTACAAAACCCAAATGAAAGGGGTTAATTCACGGAGAGGAACGTCTGTAGGCGATTTTCGAGAATCGGTCCGCGAAAGCGTAGATTCGCATAAGTCGCTGGAAGCGACGACGCCAGGTGTCAACAGGAGAGAGAGAGAGAGAGAGAGAGAGAGAGAGAGAGAGAGAGAGAGAGAGAGAGAGAGAGCGAAGATCGCGGATTTATTTGCTCGGCGAGAGATACTTTCTCGAGCTCGGCACGCACACACGGTGGATTTTCGCGAGCGCGCAACAGACATTTTCAGATAGCGTAATTATTTCGATAAGGCTTATCGCGAGCGAGAGAGAGAGAGAGAGAGAGAGGGAGGGAGAGAGAGAGAGCGGCCATCCCCTGTCGTCCAACAACGCTTGGGCAGATAAAGCTTGTTTTCAACAAATTAATCTTTTTCCTTTGGTCGGAGCGGAGCGGCGTGGTCGTCGTCGTCGTCGTCGACTGCGAGAAAAATCGGTATCTCGAACTCCCGGCATGTTCTTTGGCGATTCTCGCGGCCGCCGAGGCTAGTCGGATTTTTCGCGATGCACGCGCATGCGAGTCCTCGCGGCGCTTCACTCCTCTCCTCTCGCCTCGCTGCGATTCCTTTCGATTGTTGACCGAGGCGAACGATACGCGCCTCGTTTCGCGAGGAAAAGATATTCTCGGCACGGACTAATCTGCGACGATTAACATCCGCTCAAATAAAGAAGTTATTTATAGCGGCGAATAAAAACGGCGCTTACCACACGTCTCTAATGGACGCCGGGATGTTGCTCAACGCCGCGCGGCGCGTTGGTCGACGCAATCGCGACGCAGGTGCGAAGGGAGCATAGCTGTTTTCCCCGTTTTCGCGGATCAAGGCTCACCCGGTTCCCCACGTGTGTGTGTGTGCTCCGCTCCCCCCGTGTTCTTCTTCCCGGACGCGAAGAATGGTACGGGAATTTCCCGGCAACCAGCTCGCGTCCCGATTCCTCGTTCCCTCGAACCTCGCGCGGTTCTTTTCGCAAATTACATCGATTACAATATAATTCCTTCTTTAACGGAACCTCGCTTGGAACGGTGGAGAACAAACGGACAGGCAACGTCTAGCAGTTCAAGACTTTCTCATTGAGGGGTGCTTTTATTAGCGAGCTTCCGTCTCGTTTTCTCCAGTTTCCGCGTTCCCGTCCTTCCCTCCCCACCCCTCTTGTTTTTCTCTCGTGGCGCCGATGCGAAAATCTTGCTCTATCTCTGCGGATCTACGGATCCGTGCCGAAGGGTTCGAGGGGACACGCGAAACGCTCGACGCAAAGCGTTAATTACCGGAGCACGTTGGCCGTTAATGGCCCCTGTTACTCGCGCGCGCGCGAGCCCCGCGCGAGTCCCGCGCGAGAGCTCGCCCTAGTAGCGTAAAGGAATGCGGAGCGGGCTGCTGCGGGACGAATGCGAGCGAACTAGCGAGCGAGCGAGCGAGCGGGTGCGCGCGTTTCTCGGGCGAATTTGCGTAATTTATTTCGCGTACGCCTGCTGCCGTCGAAGCGGCGCGCACCGACGACGCCGCCATGGAAAAATGCTATCGGAATTAATTTAATTAACGGACGCGTCTCTGGAGATCCATCCGGGAGACGTGGAAAACGGCGAGACGCCGGAGACCGGAGCAATTTTCGCTAAGATTTCCCGCGGAGAAACCGGCTTATCTCTTTGCCCTGGTGAGGGGTGGGTCGTCGTCTTTGAACGCGCGCGCGCGCGCACGAGGCAAAATACCGAGAAACACAACGCAACGCAACGAACGGTAGTGTCGTGCCGCGTCGGCGGAACGCGGACGCGTTTAATTGAAACTTCAAAAACAATGCGACGACGAATTTCCTGTTCTCGCGGAGGTCGCGACGAACCGTGGATCATAGAAATCATTTCGTCCAGACCGGCAAATCCTGCCCCGAGGATTAGCAAGGAGTGGGGGTGGGGGTGGGGGCCGACGAGAAGAAGAGGGACGGGCTTTTGCGTCGTTATTAAATCGGCGAAGACGATCGCGAGGCCCCGAGGATCTGTTTCCGTGAACGGAGGAGGATTCGAAAAGGGCGTAGACGGCTGTCGAAACTTGGAGTAGGAACGATGTCTTGGTTTTTTTTTTTTTTTTAATTACGCTATAAAATCTCACATGGGATTGTTAGCAGCGTGCGCATGATTGTACATGCTAACATTATTACATGAATACCTTGTAAACTAGGATTAACAATGAATTGGAACATTTCTGAATGTTGAACTAAAGGTATAAACAATGAGACCTAAGGAAGTTGAAAATATAAAATAAAGGGCAGAGAGAAGGTCCACGCAGAAGGGCATCTATTGTAAAGGATGGGAAGTAACCCTTGCCGCAAAGTTTCTGGATCGGATCCTCTCTATTATCATTGTAATTCGGGCATTGCTATATCACATGATTTGGTTCCTGTACCTCACTACCACATAGACAACTTGTGTCAGATGCAAGTTTGATCCGAAGGAGGTACAATGGGAGACAAAAGTACAAGAAATTCGAAATCCATCAATATATTGACAATGAAAGCCATTCACGAGTATATTTTGCATTAAAAAAAACTTTTTTAATTTAAAAAACTTTGAAGACAAATTGTTTTCATATTATAAAAAATTGTAAGTGACTTTTGCGAATATAATTGTACCCTCTGATTTGAACTTCAAGATAATAAATTTGTGACACTCAATATATGTATATAATTGCGCAATAAAAAGTTAAAAATAAATATTTAAATAAATGAAAAATACTTCAGAAAGCAATATTCATGGTTATGATTGAAATGACAACACGATAAATTTGACGTTTTGTAACAGTTTATAATTTTTTGCTCTGTAACTGCTTAGTGAATCCTAATAAATTTTGCACATAATTAATTACATAATTTTTACTATATATAAAAAAAACTAGAGTTTCTAGTTGCGTTTTTTCAAGGTTTAAATAGGGTTTAAAGTGGAATTTTATGAGAATTGTCCATAAGAAGACGCGTTAAAATGTGCAAACTTTAAGTTGCTATAATTCTTAAACGGTGCAGTGAATCGAGAACCCAAACTTTGGTAATTGCATTAATTTCCAGAACATCCTTAGAGGAAGGCGTTCAGCTGATAATGTTCAGATCGAAGTCTATTAATCCAACGTATGAATGTTCTAGAATCTAGAACGATGTCTTATTGATATATTCATTTTATATAAATTAATATTGTTCCGAGAACTGTATGTATGTACGTTCACGGTCCCGTATCCCCGGGACCGTTTCATTTTACGTATAAATGCAGTTAAAAAGTATATTTGCATTTTTTATTTAATAGTTACCCTCGCTTCTCAAAACCAACGTGTCTCAAATTAACCGTATCTTAAACCGTATCCACATTTCTCGGAGTATTTATTTCACACGGTACGTTACTGTTACGCGCGTAATCCCAACGAGGTGCTAACGAGTCTTCAGGATTGATTTTTAATATATCAACTGTACTCTGCAACACTTATCTTTTATAAGAAACTGTTGCCATTCCAGTCTCTACTTCCGGTATTGTTTTATTAATGATCCGCATGCGTTGCACAGCCAGGTTCATCAGTAGTTGACTGGTCTGTCTTGCATGAGCTGAGTTTGCCAGTGCCATATCTTGTATATCCAATAGATCTGAATCCATATCGAAATCTTTCGCGGAATAAATTATCATTTTCGAGCATTTTCAGAATCCATAAATGCATAAAGAGATCCGCGCGGTCTAGCGATACAAGATGAATAATGTAAAACGAGTCTCATTTCTTGATCTCGTGGTCGAAATTGTATAAATCTAACTGTTTCCTACTAGTCCAGTCAACGAATGCTTAAAAGGGGGTGTAGAGGGAAATGGAAGGAACACAATTTTTGACTTTGGGACTTTGTTTGGACTAGTTAGGAGATAAACATACTAAAATTCCCCATTCCTAGGAGCTGAGCAGGGTGCAGGGGGGCGCGTAAAAGGTGCCGTTTTTCGGTTTTTCGCTCATATCTCGGAAACTAGGCGTCCTAGCGATAAGATCATTCTATACAAAATTAATACCGACAAAATGTGCCATAAGATTGATCCCATTCAGTTTTTCGCTATCTCGCATAGTTTCCGAGATATTCGCGTTCAAAGTTCACTAATTTCGAAAAAAAAACATTTTTGCCTCACGTTTTTTGCCTTATTTGACTAGCTAACTCTTCAGCCCTTCGTCCAACGAAAAAGTCATGCGAAAGGAAGTTGTTAAACATTAAATTTCCTTCAAGAAGATATATTTCCTATTTTTTTTTTTTCAAAATTAGTAAACTTTGAGCGCGAACATCTCGGAAACTATGCGAGATAGCGAAAAACTGAATGGGATCAATCTTGTGGCACATTTCATCAGCATTTATTTTGTATACAGTGGTATTATCGCTAGGACGCCTAGTTTCCAAGATATAAGCGAAAAACCGAAAAACGGCACCTTTTACGCGCCCCCCTGCACCCCGCTCACTTCCTAGGAGTGGGGACTTTTAGAATGTTTATCTCCTAACTACTCCAAACAAAGTCCCAAAGTCAAAAATTGTGTTCCCTCCATTTCCCTCTACAACTTTTCGTTGACTGGACTATACCGCGGCGGGATACAGGTGTTTTCAATTGACGCGGCGCTTCGGGGTTCCGCGACACGGTTATCAAGCGTTCATTATTACGGCATTCGGCGTGCAGCGAAATTTCGCGGACGATCCGTGACCGAACACCGAGAGACAATAGCGAAGAAGAAGAAGAAGAAGAAGAAGAAGATGCTGGAGGCAGCGACTCGCCCGCGGAACGCTGTCAAAAGCGTCGCAGCGCGTCCGCGCTCGGAAACCGCGACGCGACGGTGACGGATGTGTCGGTTCGCTGGGAGCGTCTTCGGCGGCTAGTTTAATTTGCTGGTGTGCCTCTGTTCTGGTTCGGTCTCTGTCTTACGAACTGAAAGGCCTGCTGGCTCCGAAAGGCGAGGGAGGCCGAGCTCTCCCACCGGAGGAGTTTCACCAGCGTAATAGGGAAGGGTGCCCAGGGGGGTTCTGTCCATCCTTTGTATCGCCGAGCAATCACGACCTACCCCACGACACGAGTACGCGAGCGAGCCGGCAAGCGGAGCAGAGCGGAGCGGAGCAGAGCAGAGCAGAGCAGAGCGTACGAGAGGAGAGCGTCTACCTTATACTCTCTCGCTCGCTCGCTCGCTCGCTCTCTCAGTCGCAGCGTCCCCTCGTGCAGAGGCCCGAACGGGGGCGAACAGGGGGGTGAACACACCCCCGACCGCTCGCGGTGCACCCCTCCCCCTCGACCCGCGGCCATCACGTCATTTCGCGCTCTGTGGGGTTGCAAATGCGTCCGCGATGACTGCCGCGTATACTCCCGGAATGACTGATGAACTGCAACGGGCTTCCTTCTGCCTTATAGGCGTGTACAGGACGTTTCAATTACGCGGCGGGCGACCCGACTCTGTCTCTCTACTCTCTCTCTCTCTCTCTCGCTCTCTCCCCCTTCACGGCTCCCGAAGCTTTTCCTCTCCTCGAACGACAACGCGAGAGGACGAGGAGGCAGAGGAGGAGGAGGAGGAGGAGAGAGAGAAGAGCGAAACCAGGGAATTGGAAACGGAGACAGGGGCAAGAGTGGCCCCGATGACGCGTCCAAAGGGAAGACAGAGGCCGGGAGACGGAGGAGGCGGAGGCCGCGAGCTAGCGAGCGAGGAAAAGCGAAGCCGAGGGAGGAATTTATTATGTCCTCCGGCAAACTGCCCCCTCGGTACAATATGTTACAAGTGCGGCAAATGAAAAAAGGAAGGAAGGGAGAGGAGGAACGCGAGCACGCTCTCTGGTAATTAGATAAAGCTCGACGAGACCGCCGCCGCGCCCGCTCCTGTTCCTGCTTTCTCCCGCACCCGCTTCCCGTTTCCCGCAACCCGCTTCAGAAGCTCGAGCCTGTTTCCGCGTAAGTAGAATACGCCCGTTGAAACGAGTGACAGTCTACTCGACAGCGCCGTCCGCCGACGGTCCAAGAGATTGCTTATTTCCGTAGGTTTTATTTATCAACGGATAGGGGTCCTCGCGGAAACAGAAAAATACACGCCGCTTGTCCCGCGGGACTCGAATAACCGCGCGAAATTAAACCGCCCGGAAAAGGAGCATCCAGGACGGCCAGTGCAATCTCCGAAGACAACGAATCATCCCTCGCTCGATCCTCCAAAAATTCATCAATTTTTACCATTCACGCGCGAATCGTGATTCACCTGGGGAAACACGCATTAGGGAAACTAACATTAGGGAGACTAATGTGTGTTACATACGCGTGCAGTTGTACAGGCTCTAAATAGGCGTCCAATTTACGAAACTCGAATAACCGCGCGAAATTAAACCGCCCGGAAAAGGAGCATCCAGGACGGCCAGTGCAATCTCCGAAGACAACGAATTATCCCTCGCTCGATCCTCCAAAAATTCATCAATTTTTACCATTCACGCGCGAATCGTGATTCACCTGGGGAAACACGCATTAGGGAAACTAACATTAGGGAGACTAATAATGTTACATACGCGTGCAGTTGTACAGGCTCTAAATAGGCGTCCAATTTGTTGGAGTATACTTTTTCACCTGCCATTTATTGCTTTTCCAGCGTCGCCATTTTTCCAGGCTAAAGGGCCCAAGAAGGAAGGCAAGTTCTTCAATCCGTCTAAGCTAGCCCTGCGAGCAAGTCGCAGCTCACAAACATCTTATCTTTCCTTTTAACCCACTCGGAGCTATTTTAACTCGAAAATTAAACATTTCTTCCGACCTAGGATAATTCCATTCTATATGATTTTTTTTTCATTCTATGTATATGAAATTGATATAATACCACATACAATACTGAAATGTTTGGTAATTGATTACATAGCACCATATTTAATAATGTAAACAATACTGTGAATAATGGTAGAGCAATTTTTAGTGGCGACTCTCAGAGTCGCCGCTCGAGTGCTAAGGGTTAATTGTTTCGAATATTGTGTTATGTGCTATTAACTTTAATTCACAAACCGACTACAGTTTTTCCATGTGCGACAGAGTTTGAATAAATTGCTTAAATATATCAAGTTCTGTTTAATCTCCCAACACAATTCCTAATATTGCATAAATTATACCTCCAAAAAAATTTTCTTTTTTTACCTCAAATCTGAAATGCTCGATCGAGGGCTGCGAGTCCCAAAATTTTCGAGAATCCGTCCCGATATTTCCGGTTCTCCCTTCATCTCCATGGAGCGTTTCAGATTGAAAAATTGGGACCGCCCATATTAGAGCGCGAATGGATTAATTCGCCCCGCCCATCGCGCAGGTGTCAATTAGCCCCCTGATTCGCTCGCAGCGATTACGATTACATTGTCGTAATTTTCTACAAGAAAAAAAAGGAAACGCGTTTCCAGGTTTTCGCCGACGGTTAAACACCCGGCACCACGGAGATAGAACGTAATCCGAACGCAACAGAAACGAGTGCGACCGCGTCGAATCTAACCGCAGCGCGGCACACAACGCGCGGCAACGGCTCCTCCCTTATCCGAAATCTAAATTATTCCTCATTAGGCCGACCCGCAGCGAAATTCACCTGAATTCCAGGCAATTCCCGAGCCGCGTCGCTCGAGTTTCCGAGCAAAAATTCTCTCTCCAGGCCGCCGCAGGGGCAACGGTTTCGCGCACCTGCCGCCGTTCGACTCGTCCTTGGACAGGGCAGAATTATTGCTGCACGCTCGCGCATTAATTCGACGATGCACGGGTACTGTGGTAACGCTCGATCTCCTCCTCTGCTCCTGGCTTCTGTCCCGTTTCGCAAAACAGCCGCGTAAAAATCCCCGTTGTGCCTGTTGGATAATTTACCCGACTCTGGACAGTGGTATCCCTTATCAGAATTCACGGTTGATTGTCAACGGAATGTCGACGGGTCTTCCTGCGAAAAGGTTTAACGCGAGATATCCGAACCCTGTTCTGGCGATTCGACCCTCCGTCGGCGGTGCCCGGGTCCGTTTTGACCCGTAGAAATCGTGATACAGTTACTCAATTTCTAGCGAGTAAATCAAATAAATAGCTGTTAAGTTATAAATAGACTGAGGATGTTTATTATGCAATTTTTCTAGATGAATTTTAAGAAAGTGGAATAAAATAAAAGATTATTTTCACTGGTACAGTAGCTTTTGTAGATCTGTAATAAATGAAGATCGTACTAAATTCTGTTACATTCTAGCAATTTTTCTAGATGAATTTTAAGGAAGTGGAATAAAATAAAATATTATATTCAGTGGTACAGTAGCCTTGGTAGATCTGTAATAAATGAAGATCCTACTAAATTTTGTTACATTCTAGCAATTTTTCTAGATGCATTTTAAGGAAGTGGAATAAAATAAAATATTATATTCAGTGGTATAGTAGCCTTGGTAGATCTGTAATAAATGAAGATCGTACTAAATTCTGTTACATTCTAGCAATTTTTCTAGATGCATTTTAAGGAAGTGGAATAAAATAAAATATTATATTCAGTGGTACAGTAGCCTTGGTAGGTCTGTAATAAATGAAGATCGTCCTAAATTCTGTCAACTGATACATTCTAGCATTTTTAGATAATTTTCAGGCGCCACAAATGCATGAAGATATCCCCAGTCTAGTTATAAATTACAGAAACAAAAATTTTTTAGAAGAATCTTGCTGTTAAGGCTTTCGGGAATAGTCTAGAGGAATTAGATAAGATTCAAGTGAAATCTCCGAAGAGATCTATCGAGTCTGAAGAATCTACTGAACCAAGAAAACTGTTGCAAAATAGACGCAAGCAAAATTTGCGTTTCAATTAAAAAATGGGTATAGTCTGGGGGTCTGCAGAATGGGACAGAGAGCGCGACAGTCCCGTTTTCGAAAGAGCGTGTACCGTGTGGCATTGGTAATTCGGCCGAGGATCTCGGAGCCCGCGGCTCTCTCTCTCTCTCTCTCCGTTGATCGGGATAAGGCGCACGGAGATCTATCAAATTCTCTCGGTGCGACATCGGAAAACGACGCGAAACCAGTTTGGTCGGTTGGGAATGACCGGGTTGGTTCGAGGCGAGCTGAACAACAACGCCGGCATGGCAGAAGGTAGAAGGTAGAAGCCAGAAGGCAGAAGCAAGCGGTCGAGGCTGAGGCAAGGGGATCACCGGAGGGAGAAAAAGAAAGGAACGGAGCGAGGGCTTCGAATAAGCAGAAGGTACTGACCTACCGTCAGCTCGATGCCACCGCTCCTAATGCTCCCCTGTAATTTGTTGCAGAGGAGAGCACGCGTTTCGTTCTTTTCAGATAATTATTATAAATCTGCTACAAGAGTTCCGTCCAGGAAGCGGATCGTCGCAGGCTATCATTGCTCTAATCGGCGCGGAGCGGCGGCCTGCGGAAGGAGCACAGAACGAAAACCGGGACACCATAGATTCCTACATTCTGGACAATCAAAGCTGCGACAACTGTGCCAGAGTTGGGCAAAATTTTCATCTAAATAAAACTTTCGAATAACGAATAAAAAAAAAATTTTTATTCATTGTTCGATAGTTTGCGTTTATTAGAGGTGGCAGTAATTGTGGAAAGATTTATTCGAAGCCCCCGAATAAAAGATGAACAAATTATTCGAAGTTCGAATAAAGCCACTTCGTATTAAAAAAATTATCTTTAATCATAAGAGTCGAATATAATTATTTATTCGATGCTCGTCGAATAGAGATACTTTTTATATTCGAACCATCGAATAATGAATAAAAATCTTTTTATGTTTTATTCGTTATCCGAAATTTTTATTTAGATGACAATTTTGCCCAACTCTGATGCGAGCAAACAATTCCCAGAGACCCTCCGAGGGGGTGCTGGGTCCGTTTCAAGTTTTCAGAGTTTCGTGCAAGGCTTTCGCCTTATCTAATATCTTTATGGAACATAAAAATTTTTTACATAAATTGTTGGTTCTGGGAAGCAAGGTAACATTGAAATAGAAAAGGCAGATATCTTTTAAACGGTATTTAGAAGATGTTCCCTCTACTAAAGCTAGGCTTCAACTGACCGAGCTCGGTGGTTCGTCGAAACATTTGAAACCGAGTCGCTCATGTCGGCATGCAAACTCAAAGGGCCGCGGCTCTATCTTTGATTTAAAACAAAAAGGTACCGCGAAATACAATACATAGGTCCCGCAGATACGGGATCTGAAACTATACAGTTCTCGGAACAGTATTGATTTCTGTATCATACATATATCAATATAAATCACTGGGATAAAATAAAAATTTGATATTGTTTGCAGGACAGAAGTGATGTATCTATCAATTCTTTCAACGTTACTGCTGTCCAAATTTGCAGGTAGTCATTTTTGCCATAAACGCATAAAATCCGCTGTGTACTAATTAATATTAGTATTCTCCAGTGGCAAATTTCGAAGAGCCATAAATTGGTCCCACGGATAACCACAGTTGACATCCGACGTGTTTGTCGGGGGCACTCCTTACGATCTACCTTCATTTTGTAATCTGTTTCGCGATTGCAATTTTCCAACTCTTCTGTCATTCCCGATTTTCCATTTTTATAAATCTAGCCATATACAGTAAACGCTTGATTCTTGTCCAGAGCGTGGGCACGATTTCTGTCCAGTGCCTACCCACTCCACTGCCTGTCAACGCCGAGTCGCTCCGCAGGGCGGCGACGATTGATGTTGACTCGAGGAATCGATTTTACAAATCTCTTAATTTTCATTATTTGTTTATGGGACTATCACTACCTTATTTCTGACATTTTTCTGATTAAAATGACACCAAACACGATATAGTTTCAATTGTATTTAGTGGTTTAATCGACGGTGAAAGTTTCGGTCGCAAGGAAGGACAGCGCATCGGAAAGAAAGAGACGCGGACAGTCACGCGAACCGTATTTCATTCTGTCCTTCTCTATGTTCGGCTCTCTATTGAAGTCTCGCTCGGCGCGGTCGGAGCGATATCTAGACGCAGTCATAAATCAAAAAGCACTTCTGGGGCACGATTCTTGTCCATGAAAAACACGGCTGTTGGACAAGAATCAGGCGTTTACTGTACAGGGTTATCAGTTAACACACACATACAGCATTCGTGCTTCAACTCTATAATATACACGAAGAGAACGAAGCTAGTGAGGTACATATCGAGATCAATGGAGGATGCCGAAGAGGACATTCGGGTGGAGAGCTGGCAGCAGCGTGCGAAATGTATCTGGTCTGGGAGAGAGGCGTCTTTTAGCGGAGCGTACGACTGGATCCATAACGAGTACGAAATTTCCGGTTGCGCGGCGACCTCCTGCGGCGGTGGAATTCCGTTAAAGAGAAGTCCGAGCGAGCGGCTCGCGGACTTTGTTTCAGGATCGAGCGATGGAAGACGGATGCTTGTACGTGCAGCGTGCGTGGAAACGGGTTTGAAATCATTGAGAACGGCAGGCTGGGCCGGTCGTCGGCCGGCAAAAAGTAGGAGCTCACGCACGGCTGTTCGTCGGCCGTGATCCGTGATGAGAAGACGAAGCCGATGGGAGCGTAGACGAGGAGAGGACCGGATCGCGGAAAGACCACAGAGGGAGAGAGAGAGAGAGAGAGAGAGAATGAAAATGAGAGACCGAGAGAATAGAAGAGGGAGAATCGATCGAGGATCGACCACCGGAGATCGTTTAGCGCGACCGGCTCGAGAATTTTGTCGACTCGGGACACGCAGTATCGCATGCGGAACACCCATTTTCCACACGAACTGGCTCCGCTCTTCGCGACCGAGACTTCATTTTTTCCTCATTCGAGGACTTCCCCTCGGGTTACGAGAATCCTTCCAAGCGATCGCGAAGACGCTCTTTCGGCGAGGAAAGATTTTCCAAAAGCCTTCGGAATTTCGAAATCGCTAAGCGAACCGGTTCGAGAATATTTTCTCTCGCGACATGGATTTTTTCCGCGGATTTTTCCCCGAGGGTTACGATTCCTTATCCTGTGATCGTGAAAATGCTATACTGTACATATTCCTATGTGTCGTGGATTTTCCAAAATCCTCCGGAATTTCGAAATCGCTAAGCGAACCGGTTCGAGAATATTTTCTATCGTGACATGGATTTTTTTCGCGGATTTTCCCCGAGGGTTACGATTCCTTCCTGTGATCGTGAAAATGCTATATTGTACACATTCCTATGTGTCGTGGATTTTCCAAAATCCTCCGGAATTTCGAAATCGCTAAGCGAACCGGTTCGAGAATATTTTCTATCGTGACATGGATTTTTTTCGCGGATTTTCCCCGAGGGTTACGATTCCTTCCTGTGATCGTGAAAATGCTATATTGTACACATTCCTATGTGTCGTGGATTTTCCAAAATCCTCCGGAATTTCGAAATCGCTAAGCGAACCGGTTCGAGAATATTTTCCTCTCGTGACATGGATTTTTCCCGAGGGTTACGATTCCTTATCCTGTGATCGTGAAAATGCTATATTGTACATATTCCTATGTGTCGTGGATTTTCCAAAAGCCTCCGGAATTTCGAAATCGCTAAGCGAACCGGTTCGAGAATATTTTCTATCGTGACATGGATTTTTTTCGCGGATTTTCCCCGAGGGTTACGATTCCTTCCTGTGATCGTGAAAATGCTATATTGTACACATTCCTATGTGTCGTGGATTTTCCAAAATCCTCCGGAATTTCGAAATCGCTAAGCGAACCGGTTCGAGAATATTTTCCTCTCGTGACATGGATTTTTCCCGAGGGTTACGATTCCTTATCCTGTGATCGTGAAAATGCTATATTGTACATATTCCTATGTGTCGTGGATTTTCCAAAAGCCTCCGGAATTTCGAAATCGCTAAGCGAACCGATTCGAGAATAATTTCTCTCGTGACGTGGAATTTTCCGCGAATTTTCCCCGAGGGTTACGATTCCTTCCTGCGATCGTGAAAATGCTATATTGTACATATTCCTATGTGTCGTGGATTTTCCAAAATCCTCCGGAATTTCGAAATCGCTAAGCGAACCGGTTCGAGATTATTTTCTCTCGCGACATGGATTTTTTCCGCGGATTTTCCCCGAGGGTTCGGATTCCCTATCCTGTGATCGTGAAAATGCTATATTGTACATATTCCTATGTGACGTGGATTTTCCGAAAGCGGGCGCCTCCCGCAGGAATTTCGAAACGATAAGCTCTCGTCGGTTTGCGTCGCTCGGCTCGGAAGAAGAATGAGGGCCCGTGGAAATCGCGGAAAAGTAAACGAGCGTCGATTGGAAAACGCACTCGAGGCCGAGCTGATTCTCGGAAAGGGGAAAGAAAACAGGGGGAAGCTTCGTCGTCCCTGTCGTGAGAACACGACGTCGTCCGTTAATGGCGGCATTATAAACCGTTCCTCGCGTGCATCGGTAAAGAGGTTGAATGCGAGAAGGGGAACGAGCCGCGCCGATTCGCCGCGAGACCGAGGGGACAGGGGGCAGAGGCGGGTGTGCTCGATCAACGGAGATGCATGCGAAAAAAGGTGAAATTACGTAAACATCTTGCAAACGAGGATTACCACACACTGGGACTAGCATCGGCGTTCACCTCTGCTCGAAGCAGCTGAAACAGACCGCTACGCGGATAGATATGCACGCGCCGGGTCCGCGCGGGACCCGCTCCCTGCTCGATTCATTCGCTATAGCTACCTTCTTCGGATCCCGAAAAAATCGGTTTAATCCATTCGCGATTTCCGTGGCCGCCATTGGCTTGTTCCATGTTCGTAGTATTTACTGGGATCGACTGAAACTGTGAAGAATTTTAGAAAATTATAGGGGTGTGCATTATTAGAGTGACTGTGGACAAGGCATAGTGGCGCCTGTGTGTTTGGGCACTGCGTGAAAGAAAGTTTGGGCCAAGGAGCGAAAGAAGAGTGTTTGGTTCTTACAATTAGACGTCTTAGTGATAAGTGGCTAGGGGTGCCAAACGCAGGGTGTACGTGAGTGATAGAGAGAGAATGAGAGTGTGAGAGAGAAAGATATATCTTTATTAATAAAAAATTATAATTTTAATTTTTAGTTTATCCCTTAAATTATTTATATTTAATGGAAATGGATAAAGAAACGAACGCAAGGACTGTGAGGTCAGAAGTGTGAGAATTGAGAGAGAGTGCAGTTGAGAGTTGATATTAGTTAAGGTTGCTAGTTGAGATTATTTAATAAAGAGAATGTGTTAGAAATATCAGAATTTGATTATTTCAAAAGCGACTTTCTCAAGGCGTAGGAGTTCTTAAAAATATTTCTAGGGGAACATGTAGCGAGGAGAATATTTTATTGTTTTTAATTTTTATTTTTAGGGTTTTTAAAATTAAAGGAACACCGGTCAGAATTATCGGTTCTAGAATTTGTACAATTATTGAAACGATGAGACGAATGCTTTCGTGGGAAATATTATAGTGTTTTATAGCACTTTCCAATGATCAACTGTTTCGATTTGCATAATTTTAGCATTGAACAATTTCCCATTGGTTTACTTTCTAAAAATTCAATCGAGAGGAACATCTGTTTCGCTGATTGGAATAATACAGAGCATAATACACGTTAATAATATAAATGCTTTCTTGCTCTTCGTGCACATGGCATAAATGCATACAAAGCCGTGCGCAGTCTATCCGAGCATCATTAATGGAAGAAGAAACTTTGTATTTGGTTTCTATTCCACGCGAATGATAATTTTTACTTTACATAAAGATCCGAAAGTCTACCGCGAGATTAAGAATTTTACAATTACACTGTAATCAGTGTTTAGTATATCCGGTACGCTAAATCCAAACAAATGGCCCATATGGAAATGGTAAAAAGAATTTTCAGGAATTCTCTTGGTGGTGCTTCACAGAGGAGACAAAGGAAAGACGGATCGAGAAGATGGATCGGCGCGATCGCGGAAATTGGACCGATCGCCGGGGAAACGCAGCCGATACGCAGCGAGGTCGCTGGAATGGTTTGCATGCGATAAATATTAATAAGAAGCGCGAGCGCAAATATTTGCGATCGAGGAGCGCGTTCCGGGAACGGTAATTGGCCCGAAGAGCTCGCGTCGTCGATCGATTATCTCGCGATTTTTCGCGGACCCTCGACTAAACGCGAATTTCTCGAGGATTCTCCTAGAGAACGTGGCGGGGGAGTCTCGTCGGAAGGTCGGAGGCTTTTTGCGATTCGCCTAGAACCACGGCCGCGAGATACGCATACCGAATGGGGCTCGCGGAAGTATCGCGATCTATCATCGCTGGGAAAAAGCGCGAGCGACGACGACTCGAATTTTGCGTCGTACTCGTCGAGCGAAATCGAAACGATGAGAAAACGGGAAGGGGCTATGGCTAGCGATGGGCGCGATACAAGTCTTTCTCGCGATCTTCAAACAATTCGATACTTCAGTTTGGGTGTTTCGATATGTATCAAAAGGTAAGAAACTTGATCAGTCACCAAATTCGAGTAGGTGTAATTTAAAACGGTAAAAAGATTGAAAAAATTCATGAATGTCGATATGCTATTAATAGTACTTAACGTGCAAAATAATTGTAGTTAGCTTCTGTAGCCTGCAAATGATGCTTAAAAATTTAATTTTGCTTAACGATCCGCTGTATAGTCATGACTAGTGATGGGCGTGATACAAGTCTTTCTCGTGATCATCAAACAATTCGATACTTAAATACTTGTTTGGGTGTTTCGATATGTGTCAAAAGATAAGGAACCTGTAGTCGATCTGTGATACCAGTACGTGCCGAAATGATACCAAGTAGTATTGGTATATCACATCTTGGATGAAATTGGTATCGTTACATTCGCAATTCACGTCATCACCGTTTTTTTTTCTTTAAGCATTTCAGATTTCAAGTGAGATCTATTTTATTGAAATTTATTTTATAGTAAGATTTAATATTATTGAAGAATAGGATTGAATTTTTATATGTAGAATCTGCTGCACTAAATAAGACAAAGTATACACATGTTCATTCATACACAATCTACATTAAATCAAATTAAATACGTAGCTTACAGTTTTTAAGAAATAAAAAATGAGTAAACAAGCTTTAATATTAGGTCGGGCGATTTGAATGTACCAACATAATATTTTCATTCTATCTTCCTTTCTCACGCTTGATATTAGTAAACATAACATTTTATACTTGTCATTCGGTCGACTCGACTCCACACGATTGTGATAGTATCGACAACAAACCAAGATGTAAGTACTTATAAAGGATCGAGGCTTCTGAGCAACTGTCATTAGGGATCGATACTTTTTGATATCCAGATAATCATACATGCTTGCGATACCACAATTCTTTGTCACAAGGAATCGATACCGCTCGAACATGCTCAAGGCCCATCGCTAGCTATGGCAGGTTTCGAGGGGCCATTTTGCGTCGTCCATTTTCTCGAAACCGGGGACGATAGCGCCGGAGGCTCGTTGATTCGGGTTTTCGGGAGGACCGGGAGCGGCGCGCGCCGCGGGACCAGATGCGTTTAGAAAGGGGCCCCTCGGCGGTGGAGGCCTTCCATTGGCCGCCTAAATCCGTCGGCCATGTTTAGCCGCCCGGGCCCCTCCTGTTTAGAAGGGCCTGACGTCATCCGCGACAGGTATTCGAAGGCCACGCGTCGCGACGCGCCTCGCAGATCGATTTTCGCTGCAAAAACATCAATTAATCCGCGGCTGGATACGTCGCGCGAAAAAACGACCTGTGCTCTCCGGCTCTGCTGGTTAAGCCCCGCTCCGCTCTGCTCCGCTCTGCTCTGTTCTGCTCGTTACTGTTCGCAAAAACCGGTCGTCGTTCAACTAGCTCCGGTCGATCTCGCTTCGCACCACGGCGAATCAGGCGAATTTCCGGTCTAACGATCGCGATTTTAGGAACCAGTGTTGCGAGGTGATGGCGCGCGCGCGCGCGCGAGGCCTACTTTTCGAGGCGAGTTTCGAGTTTCGAGAGCGCCGCGCGCTCGCGGATCGGTATCGAACGGCTAGCCGCGTAAGATTCGCGCTTACCTAGAAACCTACTTATCCGCCGCTCGGAGCCACCACCTACTCCCGTCCGGCGACCTTCGACATCGCGGAAGTCCACCTAATCGGTGGGATCGTATGTTTGCTCGGGCCGGGGACAGATATTAAATCCGTAGAGCGGAGGAGAGAGCGCGAGAGGCGAAATATTTTTCAGCTAATCGCGCGCGGGTATCTAATCTAGCGAGAGGCGATATCGCCGGCCACGCCATCGATTCGACTGTCGATAACGGACAGGCCGGCGGATAGGCGAGAGCCTATCAAACTATTGTTCGAAATCGTGGAAAGTCAGACAAGGACGGTGACTCTGGCGAAATTCTAGGAAACGACAGAGGCACGCACGGATAAGCGTAGCTCGTTTCGCGAAGGTCCCCGACGCAAGCGTTTTCCCCGAACTTTGACCGCGATACGCGTAAATCGGCGAGCGATTATTCCGCGCTCGCGCTATGCGGAGCGGTGCGGCTCGCGACAGCGCGGAGCGGAGCGGTGCGCGCCGGTGGGGAAGAAATTGTGTGCAGCTCACTTTCAAACGTGGCCGGTGGCTTCAAGGTTCTTAAAACCATTGGTAATGCATTCCAATCGGTTGCACGAAAGATAGAGAGAGGTTCGGAGAGACGGATTTAGCATTAGAATCTACAAGGACAGCGGTCGCTCGCTCGCTAGTAGTTCTCCCGCGGATACTACGGTCGCCGAGCTGAATCCAGAGAAACGACGTACCTCCGCGCCGCGTCGCGCCGCGCCGCACCGCCGCCGCCGCGAGAGAAATACCTTCGCGAGACAAATAAGATTTTATAAAAAGATACCGCGTGTACCGCCTAGGAGCGCGCGAGCGCGCGTACACACACACACGCGCGCGGGCCGTGTAGTACGCGTTTACAAAAGCGCAAACGAGCAAACCGTGTCTCGTTAGAATTCAACGCTCGCGTTCCCGTAATACGATGAATAATTCCCCACCGGCGGAAATTAATTTCGCATTTTTCTTCATCGCGAGTCGCGAATCTAATGCCGAATCGCCAGCCGTGTAATAATACCGATCGGATCGCGCGCGGGTGGGAGAGGATGCTTCGACGAATCCTCGACGATTTCCGCAATCGATCGAAAACGGAATCGAAGCGGAAGAGAATACACGCATAGACAGGTGCAAAGGCCATGCTCTCCTCCGTGTCCAGTTTACGCGAGCACCTAACCGCGCAACTATCTGCGACGGTATCGCCCGGTGCGGCTGCGGTCGCATTATTCGCGGGCTCGTTACTCGTCGGGGAGTAGTATATCGCGATATATCGCATATGCCAGGCACGTTAGACGAGAGAGCTGCTCGCCTAATTCGTGCCGCAGCGCGGCGAAACAGTCGATGATCGCGATTACGATTCATTATCCTCGACGAGTATTGTCTGACTCTCGGTACGTAATAACAGACCTTTGTTCTTACCACTTATTGTGAAATTGTAACCAGCCCAGCGACGACGACGCACGCTCGAACAAAAAGGTGCAACGATTGTTGTTCACTCACCGAACGACGACGCCGCAGCACCAGCAAACCGGGAACGTCGAGGCTTCTTTCTTGTCCGATCCTCCTCCTGCTCCTCGAAAGCGTCGCGACGCATCGCGGATCGGAAACAGAGAGCCTCTCGTTATTATTTCGCCGCGCATCTGGCCCCGAGTGTCCGCGCGATAAAACAATGAAACGGATGCAAATAATGTCCCCCGGGTCCGAGGTCCGAGTTGAAGAGAATTCTCACCTGAAAAATTCCATGGGTACAGTTATTTTTTTAACCCTCATCGGTCCCTCGTGTCAATTTGACACAGTTTTCCCGAAATAAGTTATACTGTCCTGTCATTTAGGTATATTTGTAGGTAAATGTTAATTTGTTAATTTGAATAAAACTGTTTATCTTGTTATTTAATCGATCTTTTACCACTGTGCCAATTTGACACCATTGGATGACAGATTCAGTTCGTGAAATGAGGGACGGATGAGGGTTAAATAATTTTTCGTTAAGACAAGAATTTTGTATTTTGCATAAAGATCCTTGGTCTAGTAATTACATGTGTAACATAAATAAATTTCAATAAAAATTCAATACTGCCCCTCTCAATAATATTAAATTTTGCTATGACATCAATTTTATTATACACATGTATATTGTATGTTATTGACATTCTAACTGTACGTACGTCACTTTTGTATCGTTCACTGTACAGTACGTTTCGATATACGGTGAATTATAAAGAGATTACATTGTATAAATTATAAAGAGTCTACATACATGTGTACATTAGGGTGGACCTTAGCTCTATCTTAGCTCTATTGTGAAATTTTTTTGCGAGATTTTTCTCACGCCCCTCCCCTCAAAATTGTGCTATTGGGTAAGAAAATAATTCCTGCAAAAGATGAAGTTGATTTGATAAGAGGAAGGCGTGCCTCATTGACGTTGAAGTTGCGAAAACCATTAAATTTCAAGATTTTAGGAATTATTTTCTTACCAAATAGCACAATTTGGGGGGGGGGCGTGAAAAAAATTTCACAAGATAGAGCTAAGGTCCACCCTAGTATACATAAACCAAAACCCCTGAATATTTTTTCAAAACCGAAAGGCCGAATAATTAAAAATTGGAAGTTCGAGCGTTGTTTTTCCAACGTGTCTGCAAAGATTAAAATGAAATAATGTAAGAGAGACAGCTCCGATCGATGGAAGACGAGACCGTTGCGGTTTTCGGAGATTTTTATTTGGTCTGTCGTGGAACGGTGATCGATGAGCGCGATCGATCTCGCGGGTTTCGTAGCCGGACTGTAATATCGGCAGCCTCCGGCGATCCAGCTGAGGGAATTCGTCTCGATCGAGAGACAATCGATTCCCTGGGCGGTCTCCGGTCGATCTCTCGGTGCTAGCACGCGACCGAGAAAAAAAGAATATCGGCCAGTGGGCTAGGATATGCGACGAGCCGCTTTCGATTCGCGGAAAAAGAAACTCGTCCCGTCGAAGGAAACGGCGGTCACGGGGTATCGTGAAAAGCCCGACGCGACATAGCACACGCCCTGTGGACGACGAGAGCACCGACTCGGGAGGAGACTCCGCCGAACCTGGAAAATGCGTTCCGCTGCTCAACGAACCGTTAAATCCCCATTACGCAACGTTTCACTTTTCTCGAGAGGTTCGCATCTAAATCTTCGCGTATATCGCGCGATTTATGTCGCGCGCCGTACCTGTTCGATTAAACGGTGAGACAGCGAGAAAGGAGGAGAGCGAAGTACCCCCCCCCCCGGGTGGGGGGAGTAGAAAAAGAGGGATTGGAACGCGTTTCGTCGTGTATTTATGGAGCGGTGAGACTCCGCGAAAAGTTTCCCAGCGGTTCGGATAGAACCTGTAGATGCCTCTACGACGACGAGACGCTACGCTACTCTACGCGACGGGGAGAAAGAACGGAGTCAAAGTCGAAAGAGAAGGAAAAGTCGGTTTGCATGGGCTCTGGATTGGTCGCGGGCATCGAGCATCGATTCTCGAGAGGCGATCGGTGATTGGTTTCTGGCAGTGGACAGCGATCGGAGCGGCAACGGCAAGCAGTGCGGGAAGCGCACACAGTCGGTTTCTAAACCGGTCGTCGTAAAAACCTGGCCTGGCCTTCGGGGCGGCCATTTTAGAACGTTCTAACATTTGACGGTCGCGGAGGCCTCGCCGCTGCCGCGCCGGGCCGCCTAATAAGCGGCCGTTAATCTATTATTCATTACGGAGCCGAGGGGAAAGAGAGCGGGCCGAGAAAAGCGAGCGAGCGAGAGGGAGAGACACCTCGAGCGACATGCAAATCGAGCGCGTACACGGTAACTGCGAACTAAGACTCGCGTCGCGGCGACCACTAAGAGCACACGCAACGCCGAACGTCCTCCGTGCAGCTTCGCCAAATCGGAATTAAGGTATATTTATACTGCGCTGCTAGACATAACACGCTAGACACAGTCGTTTCTGACCGAATTGTTGTGTTTATACTGGTTTTTGGGCGTATTTGGCAAACTTGAGAGGGTGCGGAAGAAAGGCGCAGCGTGACGTCTGCTACCTTACCCTCGGTGATTCTTGTTATTAGGGTATGGGAGCAGAGTTTAGTTTTATGGAATAAAACTAGAGTTGAAATATAACGGAGCAGTTTAATATGACACGTGTGTTCTCACAAGAGGTAGATTTACGTCTGAGACGTTAAAGACGAATATAGACGTATATCGTTATTATATTAATTTGGTGACGGGTGTCGCTTGTCACGCACAATATGGTAATGATCTACCTTATCGATATCGAATGAGAACATACAGTTACACATAGTATATCTATGTTTAACAATTCTTGATGTTGTAGAGGAGATATACCGATAGTTTACCTAAGGAGTTGTGGAGCCTCTAACCCGAATCTTTTTTTTTGTGCCATGCACAGCAGGGAACTGTCAACGCGGTCTCGAAAGATTCAAGAAATATGGCCCAAAATACAGGGGTCGAAACTTGCCTCGGAACTGCAAGACGTAAGACATGTATAAATACAAGATACAAAACCAGGGTAACCAAGATTTTTGTCTAGCAGACAAAACTTGAGTATAAATATACCTTTATACCGGGCCGTACACCGAAGCAACCGGTGTCGACGGTTTTCGTTCTAGGATCCGTCCGCTCGGAGAGCACGATTCTTTCGCCCGAAGATTCGCACGTCGGGTTGTTCCTCGAGGAACCGTAGCCAACAATCAGCTTCGAACATCGGCAACGGAAACGACGATTAGCGATTGCGGAGTCCAGGAGGGTACGCTGGTCGCCCATGCCCGTTCTTCTCGCAGAGTAGTCCCGACCGTTTTTAATCGAGCGATCTGTTCACGAGGGAAACACGGCTCCCGTGTTTCGAGTTTCCTTCCTAAAGCCTGGGTTATACAGAAGAAAACACGGTGGGAAGTTTGGTTACCCTGGTTTTGTATCTAGCACTTATATCAGTCCCGGCGGTCCCCGTATGAGTGCTAGATACAAAACCAGGGTAACCAAACTTTTCCCGGATCCGGGGTCCCATCGTGTTTTCTTCGATATAAACCGACCTTAACGTAGCGGTTTCCAACCGGGGAGGCGCCAAAATTTTTAATAAAAAATTAATGTTTATAGGGTTAAAGTACGAGTGATGTATGTGTGTATTAACAGACAACCCTATGTATAGGTAAATTTATAAAATAGAGAATCGCAAAGAACAGAAGAATTGTAAAATTACAATCGCCAACGAATTGTACAAAGAAGGCAGATCGAAACGAGCGCCCGCGACAAACACGTCTGTCATTATTGGTTATCAGTGAATCTTACGGTTTTACAAATAAATACGGCTTATTCCTTACATGTTATAAAGAAGTAAAGATATTATTATATAAAACGTGTCTATATTATTATATCGATTAAAAGATACGGAGGCGCGGAAAAAAAATTTTTTTTAGGTAGGAATAGTAGCATAATGGTTGCAAACCGCTGTCCTACCGGGAAACGCTGACGGGTAAATTCGCGATTAATTAGGACCGATGCGAATCCTCGTTATCCCGCGTTTGGACCACACGAACGAATGTTCGTTCGTCACGAAGTCGATGCGATTCGTTAATTCCAATGAATATATATATTTATTGGAATCTGTTCGAAATCTTCGTTCGAACAAATTTATTTACTCAAGTTCCCATCTAAACAATTTTCCCGCAGGAATCTCCGTGTATCGTTTTCGACTACCGAACAATGAGGTTAATGGAGGTTTCAAGCGAAATAATGTAACCAGCGCGAGCGCGCGCGCGCAAGGGAAACCGGTTTCGTTTTCGATTACGTCGCGGAGATATCAGGCGCGAGGATTCGAGCGATCGATAAGTACACGGTGGCGGAAGGAACGGATAAGGAGCGGGGACTGGACCCGCTCGAGGACTCTCGGGGGCCGGAGGACTGGTGGGAACTGGAGGGACCCGGAGGGCACCGGAGGGAACTCGAGGGGCGGGGGGAGACGATCCATCGTGAAAAACGATCGGCAGAGGAGGAAACCTTAGGGCTCGGTTTTTACTTCGGCCAACCGGTCGCGGACGGAACGGTTTTCGTGGAATCGCGATAAACGGCGCCGCCACCGCCGACGCCGCCGCCTGAAATATCCGATTTAATTGCGGCGAGATCGCGAAACCAGACAAAGATCGGCAGCGCCGCGCCGCGCCGCGCCGCGTCGCGCAGCACCGCGTCGGTCGCGCTTAATTGCCTCCGCCAGGGTTCTTCGCAGCGCACCGCGCGCCCGCGCGCGCTCGCACGCCCGCGGCTTCGCCGCTTCTTTCTGAAGTGGCGAAAACGGGAGCGTTCGCGGCGACGCCACCCTTGAACTTCGCAGGAAGTACGGCGCGCGAAGTGCACTTCTTGCTAACTATCGCTCGACGAACCCTCGTTGCAGAAATTTGTAAACGCTGTTACGTACTTCGTTCTTACCATTAACCCCTTTGTGTGCAGAAAGCGCCGGTGACTTTCAGAAATCGTTATTATTGTCGTTGTAAACAATTACACTTCATCACGGAACTTCAAACGGGCGGCCTGGTTTTATCGCTGCTCTTTCGGATTACTTCGCTCGTACATAACGCACGACGCGCAAAATCGGTGACTTTTCTATTGATGTACATATTCATTTTACATAAATTAATAATGTTCCGAGAACTGCATGTACGTTCACGGTCCCGTATCTGCGGGACCGTTTCATCGTGTCTTGCGCGGTACCTTTTTATATGTACATTATTTTTTTTAATTAATTGAGGGATTAATATTAATAAAAATTCTTATAGTAAATTTAATTAAGTGTAATTTAAGATAGTAATTATTTTTTTTTAATTTATACAGAGGAGTAATATTGAATTTATACAAGAAGATTTGTAATAACTGTTGCTCCTCAAAATGATGTTTGTCCTTGTATAAAAATTAATTTCATAACAAAATTTAATATTATTGAGGAATAGTCACTTTTTCTAGAAAAGAGAAATTATAAATTTCATTTATATGTTTACTATACCATCTTTATATGGAATAAAAGATAGAGCCGCGGCCCTTTGAATCTGTTGTATACATATGTCGACATGAACGACTCGGTTTTCAACTGTTTCGATAGACTACCGAGCCCGTTCAGTCGAAGCATAGCTTGAGTAGAGAGAACATCGTATAAATGCAGTTATAAAGTATATTTGCATTTTTTATTTAATAGTCACCCTTGCTTCCCAAAACCAACATTTTCGCGGAACGATTGATCTGCCCCAGAGTTGGGCAAAGTTTTCATCTAAATAAAAGTTTAAAAGAATTTTTATTTCATTATTCGATGGTTCGCGTTTATTAGAGTTGGCAGTAGTTGTGGAAAGATTTATATTCGAAGCCTCCGAATAAAAGCTACAGATAGAAGATGAAAAAATTATTCGAAGTTCGAATAAAGCCGCTTCGTATAAAAAAAATTATCTTTATTCGTCGGATAAATTCTCGTCGAATATATGTAATTATTTATTCGATGCTCGTCGAATAAAGATACTTTTTATATTCGAAGCTCGTCGAATAAAGATACTTTTTGTATTCGAACCATCGACTAACGAATAAAAATGTTTTTCCGAAATTTTTATTTAGATGACAATTTTGCCCAACTCGATCCATTATCGACAAACATTCGACAACGATCTACTACTTTTCTGTGACGATTATATACGCCTTACGTCAGAAATTAAACAGACCGGAAGCAGAGTTATAAAATTCTCCAGAGAGATAGCGAATCGAGCTTATCGAACTGAAATCGAACGTGTACACGTACGCGTCGGTATCTTTGAAGAGGCTATAATACAATCGGGGAAACAAACGGTGCAGGCGTCGAATCGGCGTCTACTACTCCGGTTTTGTGAAATAATGATTTACGAGAGAGGCAGCGCATATTAAACGAGACAAACGTTTTACGAGGGAACGTCGGAAGGCTGCCTGGGGTCCCTGGGGACCCTGCGTTCGCCGCGGTCCGTTCGATGGGTTTCGCGTCCGACGAATCCGTCCGTGGATCGAAGAGAAGGGATATGCAGGTCGAGCGACGTTTCTTTGAACCGTGTCTCTCGAACATAAAGCAATCCCGACGAAAAGGGAAGATCGGCGTCTCGGTTGGGCGCGATAGTACGGGTACGTGCGAATCGCGTGCATCGCTCCACGGATCTATAATAAACGGACGCGTGATCCCCGCCGATTCGAATCCTCGGGGAGGAATCCGAGAAGGCGGATAGGAGAGAGGAGGTAGGTGGGTGGGAAGTAGAAGAGAGAGAGAGAGGAGGAGGAGGAGAGAAACGGGAGGAACAGAGGAGGGAAGGTTGTTGCAGAGAGCCCGTTAAAATTTCATGACCAGCTCGCGCCCGAGGGTCGTAAAAAAAAATTGAATCCATCGATCCCGCGCGTAGCCGTCGCCTGACGCTTCTTCGACGCTATAGGCTGCAAATGCATTTGTCGCATCGCCGGGACGCGCGCGAGCTCCTCTCCTCTCCTCTTCCACGTCCTCGGTACTTTCGGAAAGTAGTAGCGCGATATTTACGATCATGATCGGGAGAGAGGAGCGCGATTCCGGGGACGCGGAGCTCGTTCGTCGTGGATCCGTTCGCGGACGGAATTTTTCAAGCAGGAATCGCTGAAAGTTCGAGAGACAGTGGGACGCCGCGGCGGTGCGCGGCTTGCAAAAAGGTAAGCGCGAGCCGCTCAGCTCCGCTCAGCTCCGCTCAGCTCCGCTCGGCTCCGACAGGAAGTCGTCGAGGTGCAGCAAGCGATCCGAGACAAAGAGCAGAGGGCCAGCAACCAGCGGTACCTATGGTTGTGCACGGAACACACGGTACACGCGGTACACACGGTACACGCAGCCAGCGCAGCGCCGAAGAGAAGTTGCACGCCAGCACGAGCACGAGCACGAGCATAAGCACGAGCATAAGCAAGAGCACGAGCACCGAGAGCATCGAGCACCGGCTTGCAACGCGCAACCACTACCACTACCACCGGGCGCTCTCTGCCACTACCACTACCACCGTGCCCCGTCGTCCTGTCCAGGTACGAACGAGCCAGTCAGTCGCAGTATTTGGGACAAGGTCAGAAGGTTCCGCGCTCCCCGGCTCCAAGACACCGAGAGCCGCTGTCGTTGCTCCGCGAGCACAGAGAGCTGCACGCTGCACGCTGCACTTTCACTTCGCCTCTACTGCCGCGTGCATTCGCAAATTGTAACTTCGCGGACGATACTCTCCGCTCCGATCGAACGATGCATATCCACCTCCTTCTCTTTCTCGCCGATCCGTAACCTCTGGATCCATCTTGCACCGATTTTTATTTTCTTTGCCATTTGTTTTTCTTTTTTTTTGGGTTATTAAATTTTCCTCCGTGCTGGCTGTTCGGGAGGCCGCAAAAAAAAGTTTCGCCCCGCGATTTGTAAACGGGGACGACGACGTTCGCGGTTATTCGTAAACGGCGAATAACGTAAGCGGCGGCACGCATTCGTATGGAAATTTGCACGCGATACACCGCAAAGGCCGGGCAACGACACCTCGACGAGAGACGCGCACACGTGTGTGCACGGATACCTACAGACGTGTCGGTGTGCGTGCGTCCGCGCGTGTGAATGCGTGCGCGTGTGTTCGAACGCGGCGGCAACCGAGTTCTCCATGTAATTTTTTATTCCGAAAATTCGATACCGCTTGCACGAGCGTGTGCGAGCGAGCGAGCGAGCGAGCAAAATCAATTAACCGCAACGGAACGGACCGGACCGGATATTCTGTCAGAAATATCACCGGATAAACCGACCGCTTTCGATTTTACGTCAAATGTAGAAAAACGCGGCGCGCTGCGTGCCCGAAAACCGTAGACGGACAGTTTTGATTACGGCTTATGCCGTTGCGCGTGAAAAAATAACGGAAACGATGTAGCAGGCGCGAATCGACGCGTGAATCTTGCATCGCTCGCTCGCTCGCGCTCGCGCGCGCCCGGTTTCGTAAATATCTCCGAGCGGTTTCATCGAACTGATAACTGTTGCGTATCCGCTCTAGAATTGGCCGGCGGAGAACACGGATTTTTGAAGCGCGACGGCTTTCGTAACAAGCCTGGCCTGATTTTTTAGGGATCCGATTGGAAAATCGGAGCGAACACCTCGCTACCAAGTTTTCCTTTTCCAACTTTTTCCTTCTGTTTTATTTGCCGACAGCTATTTCGTCCACCGATATGGTTACACTTTGACTTCGGATTTTTAACTCTATCGGTTATCGAGCCGTACGTACAGCGATTTGTGATTTTAACTGAATTAAATTTCTTTAACCTGATCGAGGCTCAAATTTGTCCACTTAAAATGGAGTTAATACACGTTCGCTGATACAATCACAGCTATGCGACGTCCACAATCTTTCTGGTCGAAGATAGTAAAACTAATTGTATACAATTTGTTCTATATCAAAGTAGAACATATAGATCGGTATAAAAGTATAAAATCAGAGTACATGGCACAATATTCAGAGATTCTATATCGTTTCAAAAGGGATGCATACAATAAAACATTTCAACGAAGGAACAAATGTTATTCTGTAAATGTCATTCTACGTATAAATGACTCTATTCTCTAAATGTTCGCAGAATTCTGAACGACTTGCGTCGAATCCGGACACACCGCGTCCGAAGGGAAAAATCAGCGCATTGACGGGCAATCGATCAGCTCTCGGATTCTGTGAAAAATGCGCCACCGCAGCCGCTCGGTAACATTGTTGATTAGGCGCGAGAAGGATGGTGTTGATCGAGCAGGACATTGATTGCCAGAACCGAGATTGCACGTCGAGTCTCGTAGACCCGCGGCGAGAGCAGCGGGGTGAGAGAAACCGCCGTGGGTTCGTCGACGACGTTGAGCAACGCGCGCGGCCCTCGTTAAACCGTGTTCGCGGGTTCCGATACGATTAAAGGCGTATCGACGACGCAGTGGCGCGAAGGAACGAAAGCGGATCGCATTTAGCGAGGAAAAGGTAGGCTCGACGCGTTTACAGGCGGCGGCGACGTGTCGCGTCGCGTCGCGTCGCCTCGCGTCGCGCTAGTACGAAACGGTGAGAAAAGTCCAAAGTGATTCGGGGCGAGGACGCAGGACGGTTGGCACTCGACGAAACACAGGGAGAAGCGTGCGGGTTCGGCGAAAGGGAGGGACAAAGCGATGGAGAGAGAGAGAGAGACGGAGGACGCAACGCAACGCGACGCGACGCGACGCGACGCGACGCGACGGTAGAGAAACGGAAGAAAGGGAGAAAGAGCGAGCGGGAAAGGCGGCGCGGCGCGGCGGTTGCTGTCCAGCAACGGCTGACACAATGGGCATTGAAAACAGAAAATAAGCGGCATTGTTCGGCGCTTTTCAGAATCGATATTTGCGTATACGGCATCGACGCGTGTCGCGAGCGCGCGGCTCGGTGATTTAAAGCAAAGATTAAAAATAAAGGGGACACGCGTGCGTCGAGTTTCCGTCGATCCACGTCGATTCACGTCGATCCTCGTCGACCACGAGAGAGTCTGCTCGGCCCATTCCTCTTCTCTCCTCTCCTCTCAGTGGCTGGGAGCCTTTGTTGCCGGACGCACGCCGAACCCCTCCTCCCTCGTTGCTGTTGCTGTTGCTATTGCTGTTGCCATTGCACCGTTCCGAAAGTAGCCGGCCGCCGTTTTCCCGATAGTCGACCGCGTGAACCAAGAACAATCGCACCTCTCCGATCGTCGACGTTCCATCGAGCTCTTCTTTTCGAGTGTCCCCGATTCTCCCGGCTGCGGCCCGTTTCGGGCGGCGCCGTTTTGAAACATTCAACGACTCGAACATCGAAATTTCGATCTGTTTCTCGTCAAACGCTTCCCACGAGCGTTCCCGTCTCGCGTAGCTTCGTTTCCGGTTCCCAACGGGACCGTTCTCCTCCAGCGAAATGGAAGTGAGGCCCCTCGCGGCTCCGCCTCGGGGCCTCGAACGCGTTCCGCTCGAATCAAATTGAAACGATATTAGAATTATTTCGTCTAACAGTGACGAAAAAATATTTTCGCTGGGAAGGGCAGGAAGAGGAGAAAGAGGGGCCCGGCGAACGGAGTAGAAGCGGGGGACGAAACGGGAGAGAGAGAAAAAGCTGTTCGGGCCGAGTTACCACAGCGATCCAGCGGCAGCGGCTTGATCGATCGCGGCACGATCGTCGTCCTTGAAGTGGTCGACGTCTCTTTCTCGGTGCACGCGGAGAGCCAGAGGGACGAATGGAAGAAACGCCAGGGAAGAAAGAAGAAACGCGGGACAAGGAGGGGACCATACGGACCCCGATAGAATTGTACGAGAGATGGAAGAGGCCCCGCGCACGGTGTTTGCCCGATGTGTGTGTTTGTTGCCTCCGTCGAACGTTTGCCTCTGTACTCGGGCCCGGCCCGGCCCGGCCCGGCCCGCGCCGCGCCGGCAACCTACGGCAACCTACGGCAAACCTACGGCAACCTAACCCGCGGTTAGAAGTTTCTTTGTCGCGTGTTAGCATGGCGGCATTCGGCAGTGAACACACCGTGTGCACCGCGGTCTAGGCAAGATGGCCGTCCCTCCTGTCGAAAGGAGGGGACGAGAGGCACACCGGGGACAGGGGGCGGATGGGGAAAGGGGGACGAATTCAGGCTGCTGGAGGCCGCCCGGTTCCAACTCGCATTAGAGAACACTCGAAGATTATTACTCGCTCGCGGGGCCTCGCTTGTCCGCATAATAAATCCGCCAAGCGTCCTGTCGCCGGGCCCGACCACCGATCGATCCCCTTCCTGGCCAAATTTTTACCTAGTCCCTTTCTCCCTAAAATCTTCCCACAATGTTTATGTTTACCGTTTGCGGTCGAGTTCTTATTTCATTGATTTTCATTCATCGTTAATGTCGCAATTAAGCCTTTTCAGTTTATTACACCTTGAAAATTTTTAGTCAATGCCCAAAATCTCGCCCATTCGAGGTGGGCGGTAACTGTCGCCATTGATTAGGACAGCCCCCACACATTGCTCCGAATTAGTATACCAGGCAGCACAACGCGCCATTCTTCTCGCACTTTATGCCTTCAATTTTGTACAGTCTTTGTTAATATGTAGAATAAACTGAACCAGTTTCTATAAGTCTGCAATTTTCGCGACCTGCCAAATCATTAATGGATTAATAAATCCTTTAAATCGCATCACAGCTAAATCCAACATTTTTATATCGTGATATTGACTTTTTGAATGGTTCGTTACTATCATTTAAGAAAAAGTTGCGTGCGATTATATGGTTATATGTGATATAATGTATTCCTGTAACTGTCAGCAGGTCCATTGCTATGTATCTTTATGCTAAGACTTTCTTTTTTTTTTAATGTATATCTTCTATTGTAAACATTTGTACAAAAGGACTTCGGTCCGTAAATAATAATAAATAATAATAATAATAATTAACAATTTCAGAACCCTCGAATCATTGACCCAGAGCAAAAGGTGAACCCTTGTCCTCCGCTTTGTCGCGTACGATCTCCAGAAGATTTCGCGGCGTACGTTCCGCGTCGCAATTAATCGGATCTGCTCGTTATAAATCTTTGTAGCAGGGTCCGCGGACGGTACGCGTCGAATCCCGATTCCCTCGGATCGCGACAGCTCGAGCCATCGATCTTCGCGGATCGAAGGCCGCGTCGACGGCGAGGCGAGGCGGCGCGACGCGACGCGTCCGATGCGATGGGGAACAACGAGCGACTTCCGCGACTTTCTTCAGCGCGCGACAACCTCGAAAAGCTTTCGCAACTTGCGCTTAGCGGTGCGCTCCGATCCGCGGCGGAAACGAAGGAATCGAGGAATCGCCGCGAGATACGCGCCGAAACGACCTCGCGAAATGGTTTTTGCGGCGCGCGGCCGGGGATCTCTCTCGCTCTGTAGCGCGAGCGCGCGCGCGAGTAAAATTTCGCGGCAAAACAAGTTACGTAAAGAGCGTGTGCGCGCGGCCGTGCTCGCTCGCTCGCCTCGAGCGAACAGAACCGTCGTAAAAATCAGTTCCTAAAATTACCTGTTACGCAACGGAGGACTACGTCTTCGATAGGGAGAGAGACGAGGAGCGAGCGCGCGTGATCGATTCGCGCGGAAAATTCATCGCCCGGGGCGACGCGCACCGACGACGACGCGACGCGACGCGACGACGTGACGGCGTGACGCGAGAGGCCGATTCATTTGCATTTCGCGGCGAATTCTCTGCTCGGGAAACGATCTCCGAAACTGGTTCGAACGAGGCGGGGAGCGATTCTGAGCGTCGAGCGAGTCGAATTGCGTCGCGACCAGGTTCAAAGATCGTTGCGCATCCGTTTCGATCGGCTGCCGCGAGCGGCAAAAGTGTTTGTCTAGATTCAGAAATTAATTTCTACTATGTATCGGATCAATGAAAAAGTTCCATGACTCGTTCTATGTATTTTAATGCCGAGTCGGCCACGACCTTTGCCACCGACCTAATGCACGGTGAAAAATTATTTTCCGAACTCCCTTTCTCTCGGTATAGTTGTACAGAAAATATATTTCTGTGGTTTGAATTTGGCGGCACGACGCCGGGTCGACATGGAAGTGAAGGTGACCACGTGTGCAGAAGGAGAAAATCAAAGAGATAGTTTAAATGAATTGTAAAAGGGTTATTGTTAGGATTTGGTAACTAAATGATTGAAAAAGTGAAACAAAAAGTTGAACAGCTCAGAAGGACGATCCTCAGTGTTCAGCTAGTTGACTCGAAGCAAAGATGAAAGAAAGAAAATGTGGCAGGGGCGAAAGAGAAAATCAGTTTTTAAAAAATAATTACTATTTTAAATTATACTCAATTAAATTTACTATCGCTTGAAATAAGGAAGAACCCAAGGCTGAGTTGTTTATTACCCTGGCCCTTGAGTATGACAAGGGCTAGGCCTATGGGTCCAATGACATCCGGTCTGTTATTCTACGTTTAGAGAAACTGCAGTGTTTCCCATGAGAACCAAATTCATTTTTGTTCTCTGTCATTATTATTTCTAATAATCCAACAGAAATTGACTGTTAGGAATAACTTAAATGTCGTTTTTCTTTCGACAGGTGACCAGGATTGAAATAGTGTGAATGTTGTAAATAGCTTTATTCTAATAAAATTTGAATCTCTTTTGACAGGGCAACGAACGGGTTTATTTCTGGATCCAATTTCCCATGGGATTTAATAAGATCTGACATAAATTCTTATAGTAAATTTAATTGAGTGTAATTTAAAATATTAATTATTTTTTTGTAGTAATTAGTGCCAGGTAGAAGGGCGTACGCATTTAATGTATAAGAAGACATAAGAACGCGATACTATTTTCTAATTCTATTATTTAAAAGAATATTTTTCGGTTTCTCTTTGATAAAACACAGCGATTGAAAACTCTTCTTAATAGGCTTAAGCGGAGTACCAAGTTGCCGAGAAATGTTTGCTGTTGGGTTTACGGTTTAAATCGACGACTGGGTCGAGCATTGTCGCGGAGCTTCTCAAGAAATTGGACGCGCAGACGCGGTCTCGCTGGCTCGGCGCGCTCGGGGACCGTGAAGGGCATTTCGTAACGCTATTGCCGGCAAGATTCGCATACCTTCCGAAGATCGGAAGACGGTGGAAAAGTCTCCTCGGAGAGGCGAGTAGTATACCAGTATCCAAAGGTTATTTTCTGCGGCCGCGCTTTCGCGTTCCTCCGGCGGGAAAAAAAAAAGAGAAGAAAAAAAATGTAAAAGAAAAAGAGAAGGGGTGGCGTAACTGGTTACGCGGCCGGGTCTGCCCGCCTAATGACGAGAACCCGGTGATCGGAGTCTCGCAATTATCCCGGCCGTTTGTTAATACGTATTGTTATTAATGCGAGTCTTAATCAGCTGGCATTCGATTCCGCGCCGGGGAGCTGAATAATAATATCGAGAACTGCCGCGATAAATTATAGCTTCTGGCCGCCGATCCGGCTGCACGTTTCTTATTTTAATTACGCAACAACGGTGCACGCATCGGGAATCGAATCGGCACCGATATAGGCTGCGCTCGCGCGAGCAAAGCGGGCGCGCATCCGCACGGTATAATGCGATTGTTTTGCGAACCGCGGAGAGGGTTCACGGGACCGCGGTGAACTCGTACCCGCCGCCGTTTCCGGGGACCGTTCGCGTTCCCAGGGATCCTCGGGGCCACCGGATATGGCCGACCGGGGCAAACCGAAATCGAGGAAAAGAGAACCTTTTTGCCGAGCCTGCGACGCACGGGGACCGGGGCCCGATCTCTTCTAAGCGAACGCGGTCTCGAACGCGTCTCGAGTCTCGATGATCGAAGGCGCACGCCAGCTAGGCCGGCGCACACGTCAGGAGCGGTTTGTGCCACTGACTGGCCAGTTCGTTTCTAGGACAGCCAGTTTTTCACGCGATTTTCGCGCGATACAACGCGCTCCGCGCCTAACCTACACACAGAGAGGCCTAGCCTGGCCTGGCCTGCCCCGGCATGGCCTAACCTTCTTTCTTGCTCGCGATGAAATTGCGATCGGCGCAAGCGATAATGCTCGCGGAGCGGCGAGCTGCTAACCAGGCCTCCACGACCGACGACGACGACGACGACGACGACGACGATGACGATCAACGAAGCGATTTTTCTCTCCTTCGTCCAACGAGCTCTCCATCGCCTCCCCTTCGAATCACGCCGGCATGGCACAACGTTTACGTAATTCAAGGCTTTTCGATCGAGTGACGAACCGAGGAAAAATGCCTGAGCGCGACGTATCCGCTTCGACTTTTAACAGGACGCGGGGTGGATTCTTGGGAAAGGGGTCTGAAAAAGGTCTCTGACCATGGCTAACCCCTACTTCTTCGTGTACGTTGAACGAAGGGAGAACTTCTCGGAAAACGAGCGATTGGTCGATCTATAATTTTTAGCGGATTTTATGCGTTAAATGGGTCGGAACAATTCCAAGGAGTACGAAGATTGAATGAATTTTCGAGTTTTCAAGTTGTTGAAAAAGAAAAGGAATTTCTGATAGGGATCGATGTGGACAATTTTTATCTCGCACCTTTGTTCACTGGAATTTCTAGTAGATACTGTACTTACAGGAATCATTCGTACAAGCTGGCGACGAAGAAGGTGCAAATGTTAAACTCAAAATATATATGTAAAATATATAACCAAAGATGTGTTAATGTTTTCGGCGCAAAGGTTCGATCTAGTAGATAAAATAAAGCTATTTTGCTAGTTTGTTTAAACTTTCGACGTTTCAATCCAGATGTGGATCTTTTTCAAGAAAGAGGAAAACTGCGTCTGAAAAATTTGTATTTTATCTACTAGATCAAACCTTTGCGCCGAAAACATTAACACATCTTTGGTTGTCAACAATTGTACGATCGATAACTTTAATAACATGTAAAATATATATATATATATATATATGTAAAATTTCACCAAGTATAGCTAAGGTGCACCCTAATGCACATACTTGTTACGATCAAGGGCCACATAGATTCACTGTTACTTATGGGAGGGCCGCCAACAAAAATTATGTTACAAAGGAAGATAATGAAAAGTAAATAAATGTGAAGAAAATATATTTCTTTGGTTTGAATTTGGCGGCATGACGCCAAGTAATAAAATTTGAAACTCTTTTGACAGGGCAATGAAACGGTTATTTCTGGATCCTATTTCCTGGGGGATTTAATAAAATCTTATTACATATATTCTGTTTTTTCGGTAGCGTCCTGTCTTCGAAGATTAAGAGATTCGTTCTTTCGAAACGTCACAAATATATCGCGGATGTCTTCATCTTAAAGGATGGCCTGGGAAGTGAAAATTAATTGATCCAGAGATCGCGGGATCGGTGCGCGGAATCGCGACGAAATATTTCGCGTGCGCATAGTCATTCCTCATATATTCCCCGGCGAAGAGTTAAGTAGAGCAAAACCGGTATTCGTACACTCGAGTTTTCCGTGGGAAAGCTATTTCCAATGCATAGTTCCAGGACATTCTTTCGAGCAGCCGATCCCAAAGTCTTGCGAGCAATTTTTATTAGCCTCGAACCGGAATGAAGCTGAAATCGTCTGCGAAATAATAATAATAATAATAATAATTTGCAGGAGTGTCTGGTGATTCTGCGAGCGCGGTAGCATCGCCGAAACGTAGAGAATAAGAAAGTTGCGTTTCGGCGCGTAGTATCGAGAGGCTCCCCCCCCTCTTGGGGGGGGGGGCAGGAGTATGAGAACCTGTGGGTGCATGTGCAAAACAGAAAAGACGGAGAAAGAGAATTGGCTCGGTGGCGGCTTGGGCTACGTGTTGTGGTGGTGTCCGCGTGCTCTCTCTCGTTCGTCGATACTCGCGATCGTTCGGTCGTTGGTGTAAGTGGCTGTGGACGGGCACCAGGAGCACGGGTATGTGGCACAAGGCCGACATTAGCATCTCTACCGGTATACCCCCTACCATTTCGCGACGTTGTCGTCGTCGTCGTCGTCGTCGTCGTCGTCACCGTCGTCACGGCACAACTCTATCCGCAGAAACCTGTATTCCGGTTATCTTGGTTTTGCGGGAGCGAATATAGAGAACGAGAGACGGCGGCGCGACGGAGAGAACGCGTCGCGCGGTTTCCTAAGAGGGCAAAGGACCTCCTATCCGGAGCGAATAGGCGAATCGGCAAAACCACGGAAACACACCACCGAATGGATACGAGAGAGCGTGTTCGACCGAGGACTTTTCGTCGGACCCTTTCGCGCGATAACGGGGCTATCACGGGCCGGTTATCTGCCGCGACACGAGCACCCGGGGGTGGGGGTGGGGGGAGCAGAATGTATTCTTTGTTCCTCGCGCTTCTCGCGATTCGTTCCACGGCCCCCGTTATCCGGCCGGCGAACGTCGGATTTTCGTTCTCCCCCGATGCGAGCCATTCCTTTTCACGATTCTCGAACGCTACCGGGAACGTCCTTCGGTGAAATTACCGCTCGCGATTTTCCAGGTCGCGAACACAACGAACGCCGTAGTCGAATCGGAACCCATCGTCTCGACTCTCGAACAGACGCGACAAGACGCGACGCGGCGACCAGATGGAATCCGATAACTAATGGGGCATCGAGTGACACCTTAACCTGGATGACCGGTACCCGCTCGCCGTGCCGCGCCGCGCCGCGCCGAGCCGCGCCGCGCTGAAATCTCGCCGGATCTTAGCCGGCTGACGCGAATTCGCGAGATTCTAGCGCGCGACGGGACGCGTCCACCGGTGAAACACCGTGGCAACCGGACGCCTAACGAGCTATCGTTCCTCCTCTTTGTTCGACGAACACCGTCCCGTCTCGCTCCCTCTCACCGCCCGTGCCATTGGTTCCTTTCAAAGGCGCCGATCGACGACGACGTCTCGCCGGGAAATCGGGCAATAAGAAACTCGGCTCCGTTCGAACTGTATCCCGGACTGCGCCTGGAATCTCGGCCCGCGAGATTTCCGTAACCGCTGATTACCAGCGCCGCGGGAAAGCGTGGCGACAGCTTTCGGAATCTGCCCTCGAAAACGGAGTATTTTGGACACATCGTTGTTTCCCCCTGGAGACCGTTTCAGAGACGTAGAAATATGTTCTACTTGATCTAAGAAATGATTCGAGAAAGAATTAATTAATTTGTCTATGGAACGTACGCCGCATGTCACGTACTTTCACTTTCGAGATATTAAATAGTTTACTAATTCTTTGTGTAGGACATTGAGTAAATTGCATTATTTTCTTGAGCCTTTCGAATTTGTTTTCGTGACTATTTTTTTGGTAGATACGTAAATACTCTGAAGCTCGATTAATGCACAAACTTGAATTTTTTGAGATTGTTTACAACCACAGATATCTCTGCAAAATACATTTATGGTTACAATCGTTACGACATACTAAAATTGTTCTCAGACACACATTTTGGCATCATCGAAGAACGTAATATGTTTGAATGTGTACGAATGCGTTTGATCCGCCGACATGGAACTCGCACGTGTTTTAAATTTTCGTAAAAAATAAACAATTTGTTCCTCTTCTCGGTAAAATAAATTTGTTTCATCATGCATATAGCAAACGCAATTGTTTTCTTGAGATGAAACTAGACCGAAACGTTGAAGTGAAATAAGTTGCAAATTTGCCATTAATCGTTAACAATTGATCGAACCCGTGCGCCGATAGCATTAACACATTTTTTTATCAACAATTTACGATCGATCTAAAGGAAACATTTGAACGTAATATAAATCGGAAAATAATTAACCGAAATAAACCTACAACAGGTTTCGGTGGGTGAATAAAAAAAAAAATAAAAAAGATTGACGAGTCGGAGTCCACGTAGAATCAGAAAAATATTACAAAATTATAAATTCAGATGCAGTTCCGTCGAGCATCTCGGCCAGACAAAATATATGCAGCGCTGTTGAAATAGCAGTTGGCCGCAGAGATCGTCTGCAGCGTCACCGAAAACAGTCCACGTGTAGAGTTTGTTGAAAGTCCTTGATAAAGTATATCGCACGCGCACGCACGCACGCACACAGAGAGACGCATCTGAGATGATACTTCCTAATAAACGGGCGCGTTACGGCGTGCACCTCGGTGACTCGGTCATCGATCATCGTCGTCCCTCGTCGACGCAGAAGTTTCCGATCCACGCGACGAGATACGGTTGCGTCCGATAAGTCGATAAGTAGAATTCGGAGGAACGGAGGGAAAAGCCCCGTTGTTGTCCCCGTGCACGAGCACGAGCACGAGCACGAGCACCAGCGGGAACGCGAGCGTTTTAAGGAATCGCGTGCGTCACCGCGCGAAACGAGCATAGTATCGGGCTGCGTTATCGTCGGATGCACTTTGGGCTCGCAATTCGGTGCCCCACTCGACGGTACGAAGAGTTCGTTTACCCCGTTTAGACGTGCGAGCGAGGCCAGCTGCTATCGGTCGATTCATGCGCGACATTCGACGGGAACCGACAGAGACGCCGTGAAACCGCTGCAAGAAGCGACTACGAGAATCAAGAGCGTGAGCGAGAGAGTCAGAGAGAGAGCGAGAGAATGAGATACCCGACGAGATAAAGTTGAATTTAAGGCGCGATCGGGGACCCACTCGAGAACAAAACAGAACTACGACGGCTAGACGATCGTCGGCGGATATATATATATAACAAGCGCGTTAATAAAAATCGGCGGAGCCCGTATCCGATTTTCCCGATGGAAAACGTCGACCGCGGAGAGTCGCGTCTCGATGATCGATCACCCCGAAACAGCAATTCCCGCGAGCTATAGCTTATAAGGTGTTGCTCGAAATAAGGAGAAACGTCTCGAGCGACGAGAGAGCTCGTATACCGACGTTTTCTGTATCGTAAGCGCTTGGCGATAAGACAAGAGAAGCGCACGTTTTCTCGTGTCATCCCGTGGCTTTATCAAACGGATGACGATTTATTTTCGGCACGCGGGAAAAGGAACGCGAAAGCGTGTTTCCTCGTCGATGGAATAACGGAGACGGGTAGAACGCGTCGCGTGGGAGGTCGTCCAGCGGCGTCCACGATCAAACCAGTTTCTCGGTTTAATGCAAGCTCGCGCGACCGCGGAAGCGCGTTCGCGTTCGACGTTCGCGAAAAAAAAAAAAGAAGTTTACAGCGAGTTGTTACGCTCCGTCCCATTAGCAGCCGTGCGTCAGCTGATCGTCTGAGCTTTTCGGCTGCTCGCAAATCCCTGGCCCGACGTCGTCGTCGTCGTCTCGTCGGCAAACACGGAAATCCGACCGGTCGGTTTCGCAATTCCACGAGATCGCTCGTAATTCCAACTCCGAGAATGGGGACTTTATTAATTTATCTCGTTTCTTATTGACTTGGAACAATTGTAGGTAAATACATATTTACTTTAGGGGAGGCATCTCCGATGACCTTGACCTTGACATACGTTGGCGAGGACAACATTCCGAACAACTTTTGTCATTACAACTACCCGGCGCTCGGTCTTAGTTTTCGAGATATTCGCGAAAATAGAGTGATTGGAGTAGGTTTCATTGGGATGGATGAAATGTACATGGTTATCGTACAATTAACAATTTCAGATATTAATTTATTCGGTATTATGCGAAATGAAATGTACTTGTAACTTTTTCCTTTTCCAATTAATATAGGGAGGTCATTTTTGGTTTTCGAGATATTCACAATTTCGTCGGCGTTGTCGGGCCGGCCTGACGCCCCCGCCCCCTCCGCCCCCTTCACGACCTAACCCAGACCTGACTCTGTTCGCATGATCTTTGCATTATGATTGTCATCCAGAATTTGAAATAGTAGTGGTAAAATAAACAGAGTGGAGGTCTGTGTTAGGTCGTGGAGGGGGCGGAGAGGGCCGGCCGGCCCGACCACGCTGACGAAATTGTGAATATCTCGAAAACTAAAAGCGACCTCCCTATATTGGAAAAGGAAACAGTTGTTCAAAATGTCGAAATCTATAACATAATTAAATTTGTTAAATATCTATTTGAAAATATATCAATGAAAATCCGGAAAATTCTAACAGAGTTTTTTGCAATTATCTCGAAAACTAAGACCGAGCGCCGTGGTAGTTGTTCAGAATGTTGTCCTCGACAACATATGTCAAGGTCATCGGAGATGCCTCCCCTAAAGTAAACATTTACCTACAACTGTATTTCGCACGAAGATCCGTGCGGTCTTTTAAATAGTTATCAATTCTTTCCTACTCATACATTTTTCACGGCCGAAAGCTGATAATTCGCAAGCAGCGAAGCAGAAAGTTGCACAGTGTCCGAAGAAGCACAGGCGTCGACTGTTCGGCGCGTCGAATATCGACTGGAATCGATCGAGGGGTTCTCCGAGGAGGGCGAAAGCCGGCAGGAACGCGAGCAATCGAGTCGACTGGTCGATTTATCGCGATGCAACGGGAATTTGTGATCCGCACCTGGACCGCTCAACGTCGAGTGACGTTATCACCGCCGAAATAGCGCAACGATAAGGTCGTCTCTCGGACGAGCGGCCAATGACGCGGCCGTCGGCACACCGCGCCTGTTCTCGATTGAATTCCATTAATCTGGCTTACGACGGCCAGCGCGTTCGGCAAGCAGCGCCGACGCGACGACGGGGACGTCTTTATTCGCGGTTTAATTAATTCGAGCGCGAGCCCGAACCGACTATAATGCAATCTTATCGAGCGATAGACACGCGAGCACCTTCTCCATGCTCGGCCAGATAACCGGCGTATTTTCACCGGGCCGAGAGAACATCGATTCGGCAAATCGATTTTCGGAAAGTTCCCCCCAATCTCGGGCAGTTGGAAATATTTTAATCGGCTCTTTTTATCGCCCGTCGACCGGGTAAAAAACGTGTCGCTCGTTGCCCGATAAGACACCGCGCCGAAATATTATATCGATCCTTATCGATCGTTAATCGCGAACAAACAATTTGCGCGCGCGTTCTTATCCGCGAGACAGATAATTCGAGGAACGCGGGTGCAATCCGAGGGAAAATCGCGAAACCGCATCGGGTGTCCCCGCGTCGATCGTGATCTCTGGGTCGCGTTGATACGCGGGGCGATTAGCGAAATCGCGTTACGACATCGGCCGATAAACGGTCGAGGAACAATGAACGGCGTCGCAAACATCGTCGAAGACAAAGTGCGCGTCGAAGAGGAGACCGCGTTCACGGGCGCGGAAAAGTGTCGCGATCGCGAAACGACCGGGGCGAAAAGCCGTTAAACGGGTTACGCGAGCGTAAAAAAGAAAGAAAAAAGAAGAAAAAAAAGAACTATCACAGAAACCGTCGAGCGTAAACGTAGAGAGCAGTTACGTCGTGGTCGCGCGGCGCGGCGCGGCGCGGCGCGGCGCGGCGGTGCAAAAGAGCCGGCGAGCGCGATTCATTGAAAAACCAACGACGCAGCTAAACAAACTGCACGGCCGGGCAGTCGCGGATCGATGGATCGCGCCGAGGATCGAGAAAGGTAAGTAGGTAGGTACCGCCCGCACACACGCTCTCGGCTCACCGAGGTGCTGCTGCTGGTCGGCGTGGCGCGCCGATTTTGGACCACCCTGTAGCGGAGGAGTGAGGTAGGTTAGTGAATCGACTGGTGTTATCTGGATGCACGGAACGTGCGGACGGCCAGTACGGAACAACGTGTCCGAGTCAGCGAAACAGAGGCGGTTCGAGCAAAGCTGGCAACACGCATAATCGGTACGCGACGCGTACACGGTAAACCAGTGCGGAGAGAGTGCGTGGCTCTGTGCCGGTCCCGAGTACCGATTTTCGTGGAAATCGGAGATCGCGGTCGATCAAGGTGTCGCACCGTGAAGTGTTCGCGAGAACGTGCGTCTATCTGTCGGGTTGGTCGTCGTCTAGACGCTGACTCGTGTGCTCCGTTTGTTCGCGTTGCCGATTTCGAGTGCAGAGTCTCCGATTTCCGTCCCCTTTCTCGCGGCGCGGCGGCGTTTCAGCCGCACGGGGAAGCGATAGAGGAAGTCTTACGTAATCGAGAGACAGCGCGCATCCTTCGCACGGTGGTGGCCGATACTTCGCACGGTTCGCCGTGTCGAACGCTCTGAAAATTATCGGATCCGTCAGATAACCCTTTTTTTACCAGCTAGTTCTTATCGTTTATCGGACGATACTTAAAGTGCGATATCCATCCGAGTGCAGTTTCTGCATTGTACCGCAGACGGAAACGTACGGAGCGCGCGCCGGCCACTCTCGCACGCGCACACTTGTACATACGTAAGCACGGACGGACGGACGGACGGTCGATCGGTCGGTTGCCGATTTTCTTTTGCGCGCAGTCGCGAACGAGTGACGGGCAACAACGCGCGCGCGTGTCTTGTTTTCGCGGTCGAGCGTCCCCGAGGCGGGCGGAACCGGTGCATCGAGAGCCAATTCGCCGCGCCAATGCGGCCGATAAACGTATCTAACGCATAAATCAACCTTTCTGTCCAAAACAGCGAAATTCCGTGAATCGAGGCGGCGAAAACAAGCGGCCGGGGTACACTCGCGAAGACAATGTGCGCGACGTAAACACGTCTCACGGTGTATCGATCGGACGGGGACGGGAGAGCGCAGCGGCCACGGATCGATGGAGATTTATTTTTAACGTGATTCAGTGATTTTTCGAGGAGGTTTTTCGTCGACCGTAAGCGGAACAGGAGACGTGGAATTTCGCGCATCGGACAGTCGCGGCGACTGTGCACGCAATTCGGTGAGTATTATTTACAATGTTGGTTTTACAAATTTCGTTAGGCGATCTAGATCGAGTTTTCCCGAAAGCGAGCGTCCTCGGGACGAAACGAAGAGTAGCGCGAGAAGATCGATCGGCCATCGAGCCGGGTCGATGGAAATAAAACGATTCGCTGACATTTTCGCCGAGCGGCTCGACACGAAATACGCTCGGCGGTCGCATGTTTCGGAAATTAGATGGCACAACCGCCACGCCGTGGAACCGAGCGCCGATCGCTCTTCGTTAGGTGGTTCTTTACGAGCGACCACTCCTTGGTCGTTGCCGGAGCCACGATAAATCGGCGATCGTTTCCACGCGCCTCGCCAAAGGGTTTCGCAAGAAACGGTGCGCGACTATAGAGTACAACCGGATCGTAAAACGTCGAACGTACGGGGATCGACTTTGTTCCGGGGGGGGGGGGGGGATCGGTAAAATTATTCGGGAAATATCGAAACCGTGAGTTCCGTGGGATCGTGTGGCCCACATACTGAGAGATACGTCCCAGCGAGGAACGAGGTGTCGGGGATGATCGAGAGGCGCGAGTCGCGGCGGTGGGAAGGAATTCGGAGATAGGACGATAAGCAGCGCGGCGCGGCGCGGCGCGGCGACAGATAGCCAGGCAAAACACACGGGTTCGCGAGACTGCAAGTTGCACCGGCGAATTCGATTTTACGCGTCAAGATTCGAGAGCGTTGCATCGGCCGCTTATCGCCGACTCGAGGCGTATTGACTCACCTGACTGTCGCGGATGAGTCACGCGCTGTCGGTTCGACGGTTTCGGATCGTCGTCGGACGCGTTGCGGTCCCGCGGATCGAACTCGTTTCGAACAGGTCGAAAGTCCGCTGTTCCGTACCCTCGCCCGATCGCGATCTCGATCCCGTCCCACGAATACGCTCGAATTCGAGCCGATTACGGTCAGGCTCTCCTCTCCCGCGCGTTGCAACGCGCTGCAACGCGCTGCAACGCGTTTCAACGCATTGGGATAGGTCGTCGCATTCGCGAGGACAGAGGGCGCTTTGTTCCAAGAGTGCCTGGAGCGCGTAATCACCGCGCGCGCGGCCGGACCGCTCTTCCACGTTCCTGCCATACAAGCGTTATACATATACCGACGCGTACGTCTGTCTTTCTCTCCGACTGACGCTGCACAGCGCGGCGCAGCGCAACCATCTCTCCCCTCGACAGAGAATCTATCGGTACTCTAGCCCGCGATCGCAATTCAACGATCCCGGGACAGCGGTTGCCCTTCCTCGTTCCCTTTTCAAATCAGCCGAGCCTTCGATGCGAACCTGTCGAAAAGCGGACAGCCGCGAGCACCGGGCCACTGTGCGGACTAGATTGAAATTGAGAGCGACGAAACCACGGCTTCGACTGAGCTACTTTATGCGGAGGGTGCTAGGTTTTACGGTAGCCGATGGATTCGAATTTCCCGGCAAGTCGACTCTCGGTTACTATCGATGTAGCGCGACGCGTTTCTATGCGTTTCGTTTTAAATATAAATAGACTCGAAATCCTCGGTTTGCTAGGTCAGTCGAAATATTTCTTAGCAGAGGTTGTCGGAAGACGTAAATTGCCTTATTGCGAAATAGAACCACTCGGACAATTTTGGATAGAGCTGGATTCTGTAAGGAATAGACGTAATGGACAACGGGTGTATAAACCCCTTGCACTACGATTCATTTTAGGGTTGCAGTGACTAGGACTTATTCGTCGTTTCTAATTTCTTAGAAAAAAAGAAGTTTGTATGTAATTTATACCTATATATTTTAGGGTTGCAGTGATTAGAACTTATTTGTCGTTTCTAATTTCTTAGAAAAAAAGAAGTTTGTATGTAATTTATACCTATGCCGTCTCCAATGGTTCAACAACAAGAAAATATAATTTTGTTTCAATTTAAAGTTTAAAGGAAATTAGTAGCATGAATATTTAGTAGACTATCTTCGAAATCTTCGTCACGAGTCCGACTCGGTATTATAGTGCAAGGGGTTAATGAAGTTGTTTTCTCAAGTGATACAAAACTGTGGCCGCTCGGGTGGTTCGGAACCCACCTTAATAAACTGTAGGTCCAACTAATTGTAATCCTCGTAGCTGTCTTTAACGTTATCCAATAGTGCCGTAACCGTCGCTAATAACCATGCAGTTGATGCGACGTTAAACCCCTAATTAAAAAATTAAAAAATGAAGTTGGGCACACGGATAACCACAGTTGACGACCGACGTGTAATCCGTTCGGCGATCGCAATTTTACAACTCTTCTGTACAATTCCCGATTTTCCATTTTTATAAATCTAGCCGTATACATACAGGGTTGGCTGTTAATACACATACATACATACATACAGCATTTGTACTTCAACTCTATAATTCTTACGGGATGCTAAATGTAGGCCTCGGCGTGAAATTGTTGGTGAGAAATATCGATCGTAACTGTATAACAATTTAAACGATATGATTTCGGCGCTGGGTCCTAGATATTCAATTCTAATTACATAGCCAGTTAGTACGACTTATTTATTCTGTTTCAACAATTTTTCAATATCAAATTTCGTTTTTCATTCATAAACTTGTTTTTCCCTGCAGACGCATTCACTCGATTCCGAGGATGATCTCGATGTAGATCAAATAGGCTATACTTGTATTTATTCATGTAAGTGGAACTCAATTTGTTTCTCCGATGTTATACAGAGGAGATCGGTAGCAACGTGTACAGTGGAATGAAAAAGTCACTTTGAAATGCGACTCGAGCAGATTAGAAAGAGTTCAGTGACCTCGTGCCGAGGAGAGTCGACGATTCTTCCTCTGGAAAATGTACAGTATACGTATACGTATTTGGAGCAACATCGTCGCAGTGTTTGATCGCGCGAGCGGAACGCGGCCGGTGGATCGGGGGGGGGAAAAAAAAAGCGCGTTCGGTCGATCCCACGGTCGCGAGTAATCGAGAGGGCCACGATTCGTGAATCAGCCGGTAGCGGGGTACAATACGCGAGCACACAGAGAGGCTCGGAGCCATTGAAAGGCAGCGAGGCAAACGGGAGAAGAAGAGGGTGAAACTAAAAAGGACAAAAAAAAAAGAGAGTAGGGGAAATTAGGGACGGAGAGGGAAGAGAGGACGAGAAGAAGAGAACGAGACGGCGGAAGCCGAATGCGAGCACGAACGAGAGTGAGAGGAGCTCTCGCTCCGTGTGCCGTCGTATTTTCGGGTGACCGTGGCCCTGCCCTCGGGACAGGATCGTTTGTGTGCCACTCGGTGCATTCTGCCCGGAGACGGGAGCAGGTCGGTGAGACCGTGTTGCGCGCGTGTGTGTGCCGATGTGCGATGCACCAGCGCACACCGTTGCATTTATATTTGGCTGGAGGGCGGAGTGGGTTCGGCGAGTCGGAGCGAGTCGGAGCGAGTGGGAGCGAGTTGGAGCGAACGCGCTCCCTCGAGTTCGTGGCGCGCGGTGGTGTGCGCGCTCGAGAGAGCTCTCTCGCGCGCACGCACACTCTCGTGTTCCGAGTGCGTGCGACGAGCACAGGCCCTCGGAGAGAGGGGGTCAGCGGTTTCGTCGGTTTTATTATTCGGCACTGCACGCCGAGTTAACCCAGGTCAGTGTGGTAAAAAAGCTACACGTTCGGCGAGTTCGCCGTACGGCAGTGCATCGGGAGAGAGAGTGCATCGGAGCGAGAAGCAGGCCCGCCAAGCCCGAGTCCGCGCCGCCTCGCAACGGGACAGACGAAGAAAGACAGAGAGCCCCACACACACACGCACAGTGTATCGTCGTAGACGCGTATTTGCGAGCCGGGGTACACGCACACGCTCGTAAACACGCACTTGCACGCGTATGCACGCAACGTAAGCGCCCTCGTACGCACACGCCTGCCACGAATAAAATCGTGCGCGACACATCCGTTGCCGAACCAGCCTCGTTCGACGAGACCGGAACGCGCACCAGACTTTTTTTGCCCAGCGTGCACGGTGTCTTGCTTTTCGAACGAAGATCGCTGAAGTCGCATATTACCTGCCCACTCCGCTAACCCATCTTGCCGGTCTGAAGTAATAATAGAAGTGGGCAGGCTATTGTTTGTCTTCGGCTGTCCTCTTTCGAAAAACAGGGGGAGAAAACGACGCGGGAGCATCGGCGACTGTTCTCCTCGTTCGGGGGCTGCGAAATCGAATTTCGAAGGGGTGAACGAACGGCCGGGGAACTTTGCTCGAGAGCTTCCGGGGTTGGGATTTATGGGAGACGGAAAATTTTCGTGAAAGAACGACTAGACGCGGAGCGAAAGAGAAAGAGAGTGAGAAGAGAGATAGAGAGAGAGGGACACAGAAGGACCGTGGCAGAGAGGTGGGTCGGTAGTTTCGCCAGTTAGCCGGGTTTAAAACAGCTGCCAAATTTCCCTCTCGGCCGAGAGAGTGAGAGTGACCCATCGAGAGCGAGTGTGTTCCACATCGCGTTTCGCAGCGATACAAGCCGGCGCGGCGCAGCCGGCTGCCTGCACATGCACATGCACATGCACATGGAGGTGCACGTGCACACGTACCGCATCGAGCCGAAGCTCGGGCGCGGACGCGAACGCGCTCCCACATTTGCGCGCATCCATGCGCGCGCTCCTACGTGCATCCACCATCACCGACACAGCTCGACGCTCACACACGCCCACCGTCGTGTGCTCGACCGTGTTCCTCGACCGTGTGACCGTACAAATGGCGCACCACGCACACCGACATAGACCAGCGGCAAGTTTCAGCGAGCTCGTTCACAGGCGCGTTCGTACGCGCGTGCATGCCCGTGTGTGCGTGTGCATGTGCTCTCTCTCTATCTCTCTGTGCTTCGCCGTGCCGTGCGCGCGATGCGATGCGCTGGTGTGCACACCGTGTCGCGGCGTGTCGGTGGGTTTGCAACCCGAATACAACCGCGCGCTAGCAACGCTTCGCAGGCGTCCCCGTGTCTGCATGCATATCGGATGCAGCCAGAGAGACCACACTGTGCCAAGACGAGGCTGCCGAGGATCAATGAGATCTTCGCGACCCCGTTCCGACCGCGCACCCATCGTTCCTCGATCGTACAGAATTCGGAACATTTAGAGTATTACAGAGAGAGAGTATTACGCTACTGGAACCTGCATGACTGGGTTGCACATTGCCCGACCTATCGAGACTTCATTCATTGTGCGTTGACTTTCGCAAGCGGACTGCTGCGGACCTTTATGCAAAATAACAGGCGTTCGTGTCAACTGTAGGGAACAGCAGCTGGGGATAAAAATTGTATTTTTTACCTGATCTTCAAAATTTTCTACTTCACCCGTTTGTTTCTGTCATAAAACCAACGGTGTCATTGATGAGTCGTTTAATTTTGCCAGAGGCAGAAACGAGTAACTTTTAGTTAAGTTGTTCCGTGCAATCGTGTACTCTTGTATGCCTGATAGGACTAAAAGTTCTGTTGGTGCACACGCCCACATGACTTAAAATACTTGTCTATGGCGCCCACGGACTGCGAATTGCATTCATTTGCCGCGCGTATTTTCGTATCTGGCGTTGGACGCGAGCTCGTTGTGAATTAATTCACAGTCGGTGCCAATGGCTAGATTGTTTACTACGAGATAACTCATAGTGCGCAGTCAACGTGTCCATAATTCTAGCGGCAAGGTGCATACTAATTCACGAACGTTCAGTAGTATAGGACGCTGGCACGATCTCTCGAGTCTGTGTACACCCAATCGCATCCCTACATTCTAACATGCGATCTACTGATCCAAAAGAGCGCACGAACCATGTATTCCTCTTTTCCGAATAACAATGCTCAAGGGAAGATCGCGAGAGGGCTCCAAAACAGGGTCCTCGATGCATTGAATAAAATAAAAATTTAGAAAACGTATGGTACTAGGTTTTCAATCTTCTTGTAGTTACTAGCTCTTAACCCCTTAACCTACGTGTGAGACACGTGGTCTTGTATTCGGGCCAAAACTGATTATTACGGGCCTGGCCCGTGGTACTTCCGAAAATCGGTCTTAAGTTGTACCAAACGCGTACTAATTACAGAATGTCGATACATGTGTAAGATACAACTGGTATAATTTTGTAGAATTTTTGAAAAGTAATTACAACCTGATGTAATAATTGTGGTAGATATACCACAAAAGGCCCGTAATATTTACATTTGGTCCGACCGATGTACTGTTTGTACTCCACAAGAATCCCCTCGAGACGGCTGAGGGGCAAAGGGGGTTCTCGCTCGCAGCCAATAGTTATCTTTGACGTCACACACTTTAGCCACTAATTCGGCCAGAACCGAAAGTTCGTGTGGAATGACCCAATTGGACGGTTTGTTGTCGAATTCCTGCCAGAATGGTCAAGAATTCCAGAATTCCTGTCGAATCGTGCCAAATGTAAATATTACGGACCTTTTGTGCTATATCTACCACAATTATTACATCAGGTTGAAATTACTTATCAAATATTCCACAAAATTAAACCAGTTGTATCTTACACGTGTATTTACGTAACTAGTGCGCGTTTGGTACAACTTACCGATTTTCGGAACCGTGGAATGCCTCGAAGGCTGTGCGATCTTGTTTACGTTTTGGACCCAGGCTGTTGGAACGTAAATCGTAGGTTAAGAGGTTAACCAAAAAAAAATTCGGTGCAACATATTACTGTAAACATTCCCTCGCCCTTGGTACAACTTAAGAGCGATTATCGGACCCGTGGTATGGCTCGAAGACTATGCGATTTTGTTTACGTTTTGGACCCAGGCTGTTGGAACGTAAATCGGAGGTTAAGGGGTTAACCAAAAAAAAATTCAGTGCAATATATTACTGTAAACATTCCCTCGCCCTTGGTACAACTTAGGACCGATTTTCGGAACCGTGGAATGGCTCGAATTCTGTGCGATCTTGTTTACGTTTTGGCCCCAGGCTGTTGGAGCGTACATCGTATGTTAAGGGGTTAACCAAAAAAAAAATTTGTTGCAATATATTACCGTAAACATTCCCTCGCCCATATACGAGGGCTGTAGTAATTCGACAAATTTGCAATCTCCTGAATCGCGCGAGTGGGATTGTCAGAGAAGAGAAGGGTTCGGTAAACTGGTGATCCTGCCGAAGGGTTGAGAGTCGCTGGGCACCGGCCGATAGCAGAGGAGAGAGAGAGCCTCCGAAACGGAGCGGGCACTCTCAGTTTCTGGGACTAGAGCAACAAGTAGTAACCGCGTTTATATCGACGCCGTCGGCTACGTGGCGGATGCACAGTAGGTATTAGTATACATATATATATATGTGGGTGCATACATAACGTAGCCGAATATATAGGTCAGCTGCAGCGAACGGCGACGGCGGCGGTGGTGGTGGTGGTGGTGGCAGCTGACGCAGCTCGTTTAAAGCGCAGTCGGTTACCCCCGAAATTTTCCAAGTCGGCCATGGAAGGGGTGGAGGGAGAGGGTAGTTGGCTGAGCAGCGCTATCCCCGAAATACGAGGAACGCCGGCATGTACCAGCCGTCTGCTGGAACCGTATGTACTCCTCTCTTATGTACCGGCTGCGAACCGTCGCGTCGATCGTTCAATGTCACAGCAACAGTTTGCCACGGTGCGCGCCCGGAAAACCCGGCGAAAATGTTCGGCCTCGCGACGTCGCGCCGCGACGCCTTTCCCCGTATCTCTCTTTCCGGTTAGATCCGTATATCGCGCTTTGCGAGTACAATATCCGAGTGTACATAGATCGCATTATCCGAAAACGTTCCGACCGATTCGACTGTCCGGTTCGCCGGCACAAAGGCGCGATTGTAACAAAGGGCCGGAATGGAGAGGGGGGGGGGGAATCGTTGCTAAAATCGGCAGGGCAGCGGAGAGTGCACGGCTCGCTGCCGTTCCGGTCAAAGCTAAAATCGTGTTTCTGGTTACATCGAATTTCGCGAGTACCGCGAAGGCCACGCCCTCGATGATTTTCGGGAAATTAGCCGTAAACAACGCGGTCGACCGAGTCTTTTCGGGAGCAACGAGCTAGCTCTCTCTCGATGCTCGATTAAACGTCGACGTAACACGCGAAAAACAAACGGGATCGTTGCACTCGAGCGAGTAGACGACGCGACGCGGCGCGGCGCGGCGCGGAGCGGAGCGGCACGAAGCGCGGAGCCAGGTAGCGGGTCTTTCGAAGAAAACACAGCGAAATTATTTCGAGTTCCCCGGGTCGTTGACTTTATTTGTACCTGTGCCAAGAGCGAACCGCCGCCGATGTCGAGTCCATGTGCCGTGCCGCCGCCGCGGTATGTAGATGCGGCACCGCACACACGCCAGGTACATATGTACGCGTCGCTCGTTCCTCGCGCAACAAGTAGGTATCGCCAAAATATGGTCAGACGACCGGAGAGAACGAGGGAGAGAGAGAGAGAGAGAAAGAGACGACCGATAGAGGAGACGAGGATACGTATTCGCGCCACGATCGGGCCATCCCGAGTTTTCAAGGGCGCGGAATCGCCGCCGAAACGGTCACGATCGGAAAAAGAATCCGGCAGAGGGTTCCCGAGCGGGAAATCGAGCGAATAGCCAGACGAACGGGAGTCGTCGGGTCGCGCGCCAGCACCCGCCACACCAACTTTCAAGAGCCACCGGTGCATGGAATCGCTGGCGCTCTGCCAGCTACCGCGATCGCAATCTCCGGATTCGAGGTTACCGATTCACGGAACGGCGTCCTTAATTTCATTGATCCGACGCCCACGGAAAACTCGACGAATCGAGTAAACCCGACGACGTCCGCCGGCAGTTGGCTACTGCCCCTAAAATCATGATGTCACCCGTAGCGAACGTCGAGTCGCAGCCACGCTCTGCATTTCGAGAGAACGGAGCACCCACTGCCCCCGGCACCCGAGTGTCAACCGTGAGAAGACGTTCCGGGGAGAACAATTGCTACGACTGTATCGTAGAATCTGATAAACCTTGAACATCATAAATCTAGCTGGCAACTCGAATGTCCCCCGTCGAGAGGACGTGGGAATATTGTTGATGAAGAATTGTTGTGCGATTCTTAAAAATATATTTTGCACATTTAAATAGTGTATCGGTAGATTGCACCAGTTTCATATAATGTCCTTTATCCTTTATTTGGGTATATTGCGTTCCTCTGAAAAGAAAGATTTTTATTTTATTATTTTACACCTCTTATTTATAGGCAAAATTTAATATTATTGAGGGATAATATTGAATTTATATTAAGAATTAATTTTATAGTAAAACTCCTACTATTTACAGTTTACAACATCACTACCTGAAAACAAAGAAACGACATTTAACTGTAATTCCATCTAATCTTATTCTCCTTTTTCCCTCTATCGGGTAAGATCGTCACTGAGAAATATATTTTCTTTACATGCATTAAAAAAAAATCGTACGAAATATTCTAGGTCGGAAGAAAAATGTGATTTCAGAGTGAAAATAGCGTCCGAGTGGTTGATAATAGCTGGGTATTTTTGGAATTATTTACAATATTAGTTTCGCCCCGGTTACGATTGAGTTGCTGCAATAATTGGAGCGAACGTCCAAGTTGCGTTGAACATCGAAGATATGTTGTTTGGTTATAAATAAGAACAGAGTGCAACAGGCGGATGCAGCTGCTTCGGAAGCATGCAAATGCGTTCGGAGCGGATTCGGGAGGGTTGGCCCCGAGCGGATTCGAAGCTCGCACGATTCCGCGCGGCTCGTGTTCACCGCCGCGCCGCGCCGCGCCGGAGAAAGCCCCGGTGATTCGTTCGTGATCGCCGGCTGGCTGTGCGAGTGCGAGTGCCGCGGCGTGCAAGTACTTACGTAACATCAATTACGCTGGCTAGGATACTTAGGAGTAAACAACGGTTCGTTACCGGCGTTTATGCACGCGTTATTCTGTGTCAGCGTACCTTGCACTTACGATAGCCTCGACGTACGAAGACCCTTTCGTCGTCCCAGATAACGTCGATGAATGTATTCCCGCGTCTACCGCGAACCGTGACGCCATTTACACGTACAAGCGTGCCGGTCGGCTCACACCGAGACGAGAGCGAGCGAGCGAGCCAGCGAACGTACTCTCGAGCATCGGGAGTCGACTCGCGAGACGATCGAAAAATCGCATCGTACGCGGCGCTATTCTCGAAACGCCAGCGGACCGTGACGAGCTCGCCTCGCGAGTACTCGTCCCGATAATGCGTATCGCCGGGGCTAATGAAACAAATTACATAATTTGCATAATCGGTATAATTATCGCGAAATTAATTCGAATAATTGCCGACGTGGAAATTCGTGCTCGGGGGAGGATGTCGGTATGGAGAGTCCGTTCCGGCGTCGAGACGCGGCTTGCGATTCGTTCTCGCGTCCCTTCTAATTGAATTAATAACGCAGAGGATGCAACGCGCGCGGTAACACGCATGTCCATTCGTCGGGAATCGGCCGTGTTCGCCGCGGATTGCCCCGTGGGGCTCCGGCTCCTGGCCCGCCGAGAGCCGGAGCAAAAACTGTCATACAAACAGAGAAAAAAATAGATGACTAGTAGAATGAACTAGAACTACACGGGCACAGATGGCCGAACGGAGGGCTGCTCTAGCTACGTAGGAACCGACCGCGATGAAAACCACGCCTACCCGAAGCGATTCGCGCAGAGGGAGTAGGACAGACGACCGCGGTGCCTAAATTTTTGGAGCCTAGGAGGCGTGGCGTTTCCGTAGACCGTCTAGTTATCGGGCGACCAATCGCGCGCGCGCGCTACGGCCGAGGATAGCTAGAGGTCTTGTTTATCGAACGGTCCCCGCATTCGTCCGAGTGCTTTGCCTTCTTCTCGGACAATAGTCCACACGCCTGGCCCATAGAAATGGAAAGCGGAGATCGTCTCCGTCGACGGGCAAACTCTCCGGCACCGGGAACGCGTGACGACGAGCGTAAAGCGCGAACGCGGCGGTGATAAGCAGAGATACGGTCAAGGCCGGCTCGGATACCGGCCTGCTATCCGTTCTCTTTCCTGCACCGCTCGCTCGACACCGGAATGAACGAGCGACACCGCGTGTCACGCTTCGATCTCGAACGCGTTGCGCCGCGACGAGACGCGACGCGATCCGACAAGACGAGACGAGACGAGACGAGACGAGAAGCGACGAGACGAAACGAAGAAGCGAGAAAGAATCGACTCCATCGTCGTCGCCGGCTCGGTAGGCCGTCCTCGAAAGATACGCTTCGTCGAGACGATCCCCTCTCGCGGCCGCTTCGAATTCGGCGCGGCCTTCACCGATGCAGCCGCGCGATTGGTCCGACTGACCCACTGCCACTGACCTTGGGCCCATCCGCCGCCGCCTCGCGTCGCGTCCCGTCGTCGTCGAGCCGAACACACCGGCTGCAGTTTCGGCAATGCACCGCAGCACCGAGGAAGCGAGCGAGACGGAAGACGCAACACGCTTCGCCGGACCTCGGCCGCTGCTTACACTCTCTCTTTCTGTTCGGCCCTCGTCGAACGCCCGCATTTCGACGCGCCTTTGTTTTGTTTTGTTTTTTTTTTTTCGTTAACGCCTGGGCCTCGCATACACCGTGTCCAGAAACCATCGATGCGGGGAACCTGAAAAACGTGGATATCGCGACATTTCGTTGCACCTTGGACATTATTCATGTTGTCTTCCAACGATATCGAATTGTGAGTCAGCATCACATTTCGAAAACGGTGACACCGTATTCCCGGAATGCTCTTCGTGACACCATCGTTCCAGATGGTTCAACTATTTTCCATTTCGCAGATCCTAACTAAATTCGCTAGATGCGATAACGTCAGAATTTATTTATAAAGTTGAATAAATCGTATCTTCTGTTTCTGGAAAATATGGCATTTCGAAGTTTTCGAAAGACACGGAGTCTCGCAACGCGATCTTTGGACAATGCACGGAATTTTGAATCTCGCGATTAGCCTTATCGAAATAGTATTAATTAATGTACCATCAGGATGACCCGGGCGCTAAAGCACATCGGCAGTTCACGGCCACCGTGTACCGGCAAGCGGCGCGCGGCGGCCGCAATTATCTCATGCAGCTCGACAAAGCAACGATTCGGAGCAAAGATTTCGTCGGGCGCGATAACGCTCGGGCCTGATAAGATCGCGGTTGTCCCGCGTGCGCGTTCACCGTCCTCTCCTTTCATTTTATTCGCGGCCGATAAATTATTCATGCTCCTTTTCGAGGGAATAAACGCTTACACCTCGTAACCTTGTCGCGCTCGTTGATCCCGACTCGAGCGAGACAACGCGGCTGCCGTCTCGAGCGGCGTGTCGACGCGACGCGACGCGGCGCGACACGCGTTGCACGCCGTTCGAGGGCGCGAAATTCGTCGATTCGGTGAAGGTTTCGCGCCGGGGCCCCAAGGATCGAGATTACGAGCACTGGTCGAGAAGGGGGGTGGGGGGCCGGGGGGCTTTGCGGCCTCCGTTCTCCGATGTTCGAGCGACGGTCGTCCAGTAGCGAATTTCGGAGAAGTCCGGTAGAACAATCGCTGCCGTTTGCGTTTCAGGGTCGGGATGTTTACTGTTGGGATACTGTTGGGAGATGGCATAGAAAAATGTGAAAGGTAATCCTGTGTTAAATATTTCACACGAGTTTCAACTATTTCAGAAGCCATCGGTGTTATCAAATTGTGACTTATTATTGTTATAATATTGTTACTGTCAACATTAATTTTATGACGATCGTGTTTAAGTCGTTTCAAATCGTCGGTACCGAGGCCCCCCGTGAAGTTCGATGTGTTTAACCCGTTGCCCTACAATAACGTGTCAGACTCGTGATAAAGATTCTGAACAGAGTCTAATAAATATGTTATTAATTTCATTTAAATCGAGATGAAATTCTATTTTGATTCTGTTAATGTACTGGTTATTGGACAGCATGTATACAAATTTTCTCTTTTTTTACAAAAAAGTTTTAATCACTGAAACCGTAAAATAAATCGTAGGGCAAGGGGTTAATATTTGGGACCACTCGCAGTGCCCAAGTCTCGAGCTCAGTTTAACAGGGTAATTTTGATGAAATTATCTGGTCCGACTATAGTTGAATTTAATGTCGAGTACAAGGACTAATTAATCGAAGGAGACACGGTTCTCGGAGGGCCAGCGTTCTAGAAAAGATGGATGGGTATGAATGGCGGCGCTGGTTGGGACCGAGGATCCAAGCGATCGAGACGGTGACGTCGATTGGCCGGGCTGGTGCGATCCAGGCGACGAAAGTTCAGACTCGACACACGGCCGAGGCGTCGTCGTCCGGCTCGTATCTAAAACGCGTCGAAGATTTGGTGTGTGTGTGGCTCCGCCCCCTACTCCTATCCGACCCATTCTAAACAAATGAATCATGCTCCAAAATGGCCGACTGAATTTAGACGTCACGTGGCATCGACGCGCGTTCACACCGACGCTGATGTACACACACGCGCGAGCGCGTACACGGGCCACGCACAGAAAGATAGAGAGAGACACGCACACGGGGCCGCCGCGCCGTATCCGACCACCACGGTCGGATCGGAGTCCGGACTGCGGTTACGAGGAGGAACTCTCGCGTAAAATACCGAGAGCGCGTTATAGCTCGCGCGCCGAGAACTTTGAGTTATGCTCTCCTCCGCCGGCGCTCTTTGAATCCCGATTCGTGTGCCGCCACCTTCGCAACCCCCGCACCACCGTCCCGCCACGCCACAAAGTTGGCCCGCTCGCGGTCGAGAGCAACAAGTATCTCTCTCGCTGGCGAAAATATCAAGCTCGAAACGCGGCACCGACATTCGGCGGCACTAGGAACACCGAGAGAGTGTGTATACGTGTGTGTGTGTGAGAGAGAGAGAGAGGCTCTCGATGCTCGCGAATTTTTCGGTGCACCGAGCGCCGACTCGCCGAGAGAAAGGCTGCGGTGCAGCCTGGCTGGCCACGTAACGGGCTGCTTAGAAGGCCGCCGGAAAATTTAATGTCAAGTATACAGGGAATAGGTCTCACGGCATTAACCCTCGCGCAACGTTCGGGCCTATTTCACCCGAAAGTAATTACGCGCTCTCCCGATTACATTTGTTACGATCAAAGTGCCGTCCGCTCGCGCATTACAAGTTAATCGGGCTTTGCAACCACTCCAGACTCGAGGCGATGGAAATAATCTTTCCACTAGACCACCGTGTTCAAGAGATCCGAACGAAATTAATCCTGCTCGCGCTCTCGAGTCGATTCCACCCGAAAGCGGATCTTTCGATTTTGTCAGTTTTCGAGCGAGAAATTTACAAAATTACTGCGACATTGCGCGATAGTCGAGAACTACGTTTAACATGCGCCGGTCATGGCTGTGTTCTATGATCGAGCTCGGAAATCGATTTTGATCGTGCAAAATGAATTGATGAACCCCATGCATTTATTTTCGAATTTACTTAGGACATTCGTATACCCACCGTACTCTCCAATGGCTAAATATTGATTACAATGCAATAGAATTTCCTTGAAATAGCCGCAGCAGTTAGGTGACGCACGAGCGGAGTGTTTTGTTTATGTTTCGGCGATACAATGTTGGGGACGCGGGAGCAGACAGTCGAATAAAGATTTGATTTCTTTACATATAAACATATTTAGCAGGTTCCATTGGAAGTCATCGTCACACGAGTCCGGATATTATTACGGAAAGTTTAACGAAGGTTTCTCGCATCGATAAATTGCAACTTTCTAGTTTCGGTTACATTCGTTGAAATAAATTTGATCGTAGGGTTGTAGGAAATCTGTTGACTTTAATTCGCAATTTCGAAGGGGCTTGCGTAACGGCCGCAGCGGTCGTCAGGAGTGTCTGAGCCATCGTCACGACGAGTCCTATCTAATCTGCACTTTCGACTGCCATCTTGAGAGCGGCCGCGCGTCTCGGGGATTATCTAACGAATTTCTAAAGCATCCGTAGGCCTCAAGGTCCGTCGTCGATCGCCTTCTCTGCCCCTCCTCCTCCTACGCCGCGCCGGTCGCAGTTGTTGCGCAAAGTTTGAAGGACCGCGCGAAAAATGATAGGCTCTCGTCGCCGATAAGATAGACCAATAAATAGACAGATAGGGCGCCGGTTTCGACGCTCGTTTCTACGGAAATGGTCGATAGCCGAGTATTTTTATCGCCGGTGAATTTTCGTTGGCTGGCGAACGGCCGATTTTTCGAAACCTCGAGTGCCGCGACGGCAGCGCGTTATCTATCGCGTTCGCGCGCGCGCGCAACGACGAAACGGATGGGAGAATAAGACAGAGAGAGAGAGAGAGAAAGAGAGAGTTAGAGAGAAGCGAGTCGGTGTCGGTGTACGCGAGCCAGAACAATTACGCGAGCTAAGAAAGAAATAAGGGGATTAAACGCGACCAGATAAAAGTTATAATCGCGTTTATCGTGTGTACGGCCATTAATGGGAACTTCACGGTCAATTTAACAAGATTTTACGATAACGTGAGTGAACCGCGGGAAACGGTGCGCGTATTTTCAGTTAATAAATTAATGCGCGTTCCCGGCGAATATAAATTGGAAACAGAGCGGCGTGAAGCGGGGCTGTGCCCTCGATCGACGCGATTCTCGAGCAGAGGGATTCGCGAGAATCGGTATGTACACGCTACGTATTCTTCACGGTTCGAAACCGGGCATCTGTTGCTCCCGTCGATCTCCGGAAAAAACTGGCGTCTAAAAGCGGTTAGGCGCTGCGCCACAGCGATTAGCTTTTAAATTTCAAATCGCAGCGACAACTGCATCAAATTGTCTCCTATTAAAAGTGTCATGGCCACGGTGCGGGCTCGCCGATGCGGCGGAGAGGAGAGGAGAGGAGAGGAGAGGAGAGGGGAGATCAGCCGCGGGTCACCAAACGTTCGTCTCGTCCTCCTCTCCTCGCGGAGAACCGTGGCGACCACGCGCTCCTAAGTCGTTTTCAGCCACGGAAAAACACCGATCGTAGGACACGATTAGACTGTTACGAGGATCGCGGCGGGTTTCGGGAAAACGGCGCCGCGCTGCGCCGCGCCGCGCCGCGCCGCGCCGCGACGTTCGATCGCGGCGAGTCGGCCGGTTACCAGGAACCGGTGCGCGCCTCGCCACCGTGGAGGCGTTCTTAAATTGGATTCTAGAAGGATCGTGTTCCGCGAAGAAAAGCCGGACCGTGGAGCAGCGGGGCAAGGAAAATCGATAAAACTCGCATGTAAGAATGCATTAAGGCGATCTATGAGCGTAAGACAAAGCAATGCGAGACTGGAACAGGTTCCGGGGAGCCGAACCCGCGTGTGTACCCGCGTCCGCTGCAAATGAGCAAGCGCGAGGCTCTAAAGATAGAAGTTGATGTCTCCGAGTAACGCAACACGTTGTCTCTAAATCACCGATCGGTGACAAAACAAAGGCGACGCTGCAACCGTACGGTTTACCCAAACGATCTCTAGTATACAATGTCGCGGCGTTGCATAGCGTTTAGGTTGCGTTTATGTCAGTTGGTCATCGGCGAGCTCTGCTCTTTGCCCTCGAAGCTGTTTCGATTCCAGAATCCGAACAATTTAACTGTTTCGGAATATTTTTGTTGAACAGGACCAACTCTATCCACATGGAACTTTTTTTTTTGTTAAGTCACTGAAACCTGTTATAGGTTTATTTCGGCTTTAACAATTATACATTAAGTTTATTAGAAAATTGGAACTGATGTATATTTTTACCTCGCTTGAACATTAAGTAGGAATTGTTTTGGAATATTTTCGTTGAACAAAACCTTTCCAATTTTGTCCACATGGAACTGATCTATGTATGTATTTCTACCACGCTTCATTAAGTAGGAATTGTTCTGGAATATTTTCGTTGAACAATATCTTTCCAATTTTGTCCACATGGAACTGATCTATGTATATATTTCTACCACGCTTCATTAAGTATAGGAATTGTTCTGGAATATTTTCGTTGAACAATACCTTTCCAATTTTGTCCACATGGAACTGATTTATATTTCCACCACGCTTGAACATTAAATAGGAATTGTTTTGGAATATTTTCGTTGAACAAAACCTTCCCAATTTTGTCCACATGGAACTATATTTCTACCGCGTTTGAACATTCAGTAGAAATTGTTTCGAATTATAGTAATTTTTAATGGCGTCCCAGTGGACGCATCTCTACGCACTCATTAGAGAACAGTCCGTAGAAATTTCGTATCGCAAGATTTCGGTTTGAATCGTTGTAGAGCCGATCGAGAAGGTTGACAACGATCGAGTGGATCGCTAAGGAGCGAGTTAGCGATTCTGGCGAGGCCTGCTCTCGGGGAAGAGCGGCGGCAGGTTCTCGTGTGCTCGTAACTAACTCGTGGCCGTGCGTGCACGGTGCGTCGTCGTCGAGAACGAGCGGTGGCAGTGACGGAGGTAATCGCAGTGGTCGTGGTCGTGGTCGTGGTCGGAGCACGCGGCGTCGATACGACGACGACAGCGGCGGGCGACGAAGATGACGACGACGACGACGACGACTACGAGGAGGAGAAGGTGGAGGAGGAGTAGGACTACGACGACAACGACGAACGACGTGGACGAGGTTTGCGAGTAGAGGAAGGTCGCGTGTGTTGGTAGTGTGGACGACGCGAAGTCGCTGGGATGTGTTGGCGGCGCGAACGATGGTGTTAGTGTAGTGGCGGTAGTAGTAGTAGAAGTAGTAGTAGTAGGACCTAGTAGTTGTAGTAGTGGCGCGAGTCGGTGGTGAGGAGAATGCTGGTGGTGGTGGTGGTGGTGGTGGTGGTGGTGGTGGTGGTGGGACGATGATGGTGGGGTGGTTGGATGGCGGCGCTCCTAGCGCGCAAGCCGCACCGTCCGACGCGGATGCAGTTACGGGAGCGCAGCGCGACCCAATGCAACTCGACGAACGTCGCATATCCGGAGCCGGATCAAACGTCGAGGCCTGGGCAAGTGGTGCGTGTGCGTGTGTCGCCTCATCTCCCTCTCGCCTGTGCGCCCGTGGAACGAGCGAGAGAACAACGGGGGAGTGAAAGACGGAAGCGAAAGAACAACGGAAGGAGCAGCAACCAACCCCCGCGAAACAAACGAACACGAAAACCCTTAAAGGGAACGTCTCGGTGTTTTTGTTCCGCAGTAACTGGCGGAAACCAGTGCGTACGCGGCGCGTATTCGTCCGCGTATCCTCGACCAACGAACGAGCCAAAGGGAAAGGGATATACATATACAGAACGGTGAAGATAGAAGAGAGTGCGAAACGATATCGAGAAAAGGAACTCTCGAGAGTGCGGCTCTCTCGTACGCGGGGGAAAAACAAAAGCGGAAAATAGCCCGAGACACGGGGCAAGAGGAGGATCGTTGTTTTGGGCCGGCGATCGCCGCCGTCCGTCGCCTGTCGTCGTCGTAACCGTCGTTACCGTTGCCGATGTTGTGTTGTGCACGCGCGCTGCGATCCGCGATCCGCGACTCACGCCCTCACCGCGTAAACTCGTCGTGCTCCGTTCCCGATCTCGCGGCACGCCGGACGGATCTCTAACCGATCGAGCTCGATCCTCCGGCCGCCGGGACCAATAATACAGTACCAACGATCGAGAGGAGGAGGAGGAGGAGGAGGAGGAGGAGGAGAAGGAGGAAGGAGGAGGTGGTGGAGGTTACCGATCGACGACGAGTGACACCAACGTGATCGTCGTCGACGCCGACCTCGTGGCCTGTCCGTCGTCTCGATACGAGGACTCTCTCTCGTCGGGTCCGTCGGTGGAAACGAGAAACGATCGCCGAGCAAAAGTTTTCTTCTTCCCGTGATTGGGTACCGGCGCGACGTCGAATCCAATCCGACGACTATAGCGAGCGGAAAACCCGAGGATAGACGCGCGCGGATTGGTGCGAGCGAGATAGAGAGACAGTGGAGCGGCGCCCTCGAGGATCGGAAGGATCGAACGGAGGAGAGCAACAGGCTCCTTGCGTGGAAGGAAGACGGCGGAGAGGGGAGCTGGCACGACCGGAGAGTTCGGTGCAACCGTCGATTCCATTTCGTTAGTTCGCGGCTCGGCTCGATCTCCTTTTTCGTACGCGTGTCGCAGTCTACGAGCGAGCGAGCGAACGAACCAGTGAGCCGCGTTCCTCGTCGGAGACCTTGTCGGTTCGCGGTCGCCGCCTGTGTTTCGTTCTCGTTCTTTGTCCCTGGTTCTGTATACGTACGGTGCGTGAAAGGAAAGGAAAAGCGAACCAGCACGGAGCGGAGCGGACACCGACGCGGGACACCGAGAGAACACCTCTACACCTCGCCACGAGGCCAAAGGACAACAACGTGTATCCGTCGTCGTCGTCCACCGGGAACATGATGTCGAGGAAGACGGTGCTCGTGGAGCGCGGCTACCGGCTCGGCGCGAGAGTCACGAGCCGCCTCGATCGGCTCTGAGGAAGGAGCGCATCATCCCGGTTGATCGCCGCGAGAACCACCAGGAGGAACCGCAGCACGCGATTACATTTCTTCCTGTCGCGAGAGTGAGTACGCTTACCGGCGATATCCTAGCATTTCTTCTTTTCTCGATCCTTGTTCCCCTGTACAGAGTAGAAAAGAAAAGAGTGAGAATATGTCGCGGAGAGTACACCCGAAAGAAAAACCCCCTGTGTAGAGCACGACGGACTACCGTCGTCGTCGTCGTCGTCGTCGTCGTGGTCGTGGTCGTCGGTGTGCGAGAGCGCGCGACACTGTGCACGCGTACGTGTGAGAGAGTGTTTCTCTCGCTCGCTCGCTCGCTAGCGCGCGCGATACACAGCCGAGAGGGAAGAAAGGAAGGGGCCTCGAGAAGGGGGGAGAGGAGAATGAGCGTGCGACAAAGAGGGGAAAAACGGAGAAAAAGGGAGAGTGGGAGAAAAGCGCGAGCGAGAAAGAAAGAAAGAAAGGGTAGGGGCGCAGGGAAGGAGGAAAAGAATCGGACGGAAAGAGGAGTGCCCTCGCGAGCGCGCGCGTGTGTGCATCCGACGAGCGTGTGCACGTGTCATCGTATGCGAAAAAGCGACACAGATGAGAGGAGAGCGCGGTCGGGGGCGCGGAGGGAACACAGGCCGAAGGGAGGGAGAATCGACAGGCCACAAGACGGACTAGAGTGCTTCTTCTAGACACCAAAATGGCCGAAAAGACTGCGCGTTCCCAGCTCGGACACGCCGCGCGTTTCTTTTCTCTCCTTCTCTCCCTTACGGCTTATTCCTCTTTGGCGTTCGATCGCATAGGCACATCGTACGTTCGCGACTTCCCACGCTGAATCCGAAAACCGGCGCGCTGGCGTACGGTTTCGTCCGAGCACCGGTGTCGTTTTTTGATTTTCTCTCGGAGAGCCGATTCGGCACGCGGAGAAACGGAAACCGCCGCGTCGCCGGCGTCTTCTTATCGGCTTCTTCGTCGTCTCCCTCCTCTCCCGGGTCCTTTCCCGTCTGTGTCTCGAGTCCCAGTCCGAGTCCGAGTCGTGTTCCCTCTCTCGTATAACGAGTGACCTCGTTAGGTTCGAGCCGGTCTTAGGTCGCGTCCGTTACGCGAGGTTTCTCCCTCCGGGGTTCTTTGGTTTCGGACGTCGGAGTCGACCGCCTCGCCGCGCCGTGCCGGTCGTCCGACGTTCCGCGGACGTTCCCGGACGTCCCCAGGGAGCGCCGAAATATCGTGCTACGTCTCGCGAAAACGAGAAACGTCTCGTTTCCGCGAAACGACCACCGGTGATGCCACTTTGCGCGACGACCGCAGCACCGGAGGATTCGCTCCCAGTGAAATAGCACTTGCCGCGCCGGACGAGCCGGCTCATCCGTTATTCCACGTAGCCGAGTTCTTCTTCTTCTTGTTCTTCGTCTCCTCCTCGACTATCCACGGAGATATACCTCTTCCCAAAGACTGTTTCGGTGCCCTGGATCGCGATCTATGCGAGCGGGACCCGATTGCGAGAGCGCCGAGCTATGTCACGTGTCTCTCGCAGGGAACCTGTCGCTCCGGAACTCGCTGCAACCGGTACCCGGTGCATTTTCAACGTCCAAGGGCAACCGAAACGCGAAACGCGTGGGTGCAGTCATGCTCCAACTACTTCGGCCGAACTGCAAACTCTTTCTTCGTCGGCGATTCTTTCTTGTTTTTTCTTTCGCGCGAGTCGGGGAATCGAACGATTAATTGGGAAAGTTTTCTTCGTTTTCTTTTTTTTTTATTCTTCTGTTACGCAGAGGGATCAGCTGAGATTCCTCGTTGTAAAAATAGAGTACAAACGTATATTTATTGTACGAAACTTTTCGAGGCGTTGCATAGTTATCGCGCTGGCACGAGTACGAAACGCTATAGAAACATTGTCGTCCCGGAAATTCGATCTTCTCGTAAACAACAGGAAGAAAATAGCTCGCGCTGGTCTTTTCGTTTACTTTTCCGCAAGCAGCCGTCTAGTATACGTTCGCGCTTCTCCTTCGCAGCCTGCATAGTAATTATCGACCAAAGCATTGTTTGAGTTTGATTTGCTTCTGAGAGAAGACTGCCACGGAATACGATTCGACGGGACGAAATTTCGAATTCTCGCGACACCGATCGCATCGATCGGAATTGCCTGGTCGACTGTACACGTCCGACCGGTCGGGGATCGTTAATCGTTGTTTCCTGGAAAAATTAGACGCGACCGGGAATCGTGATTTTCCGCGTCGAGAAAAATCACGCGCCGAATAGGCAAAGTCATCGTCTGCGTGATTCAATTCGCGGGCAAGCGCGCGCGCGAGCGAACGCGTCGATTCATTCTTAACCTCGAAATTCGCGGCGATAAAGCTCGTCGCTCGAGTTCTCGATAAATCGACTCGACGCGACGAGACGAGACGAGACGCCTCTCTCTCCTCTCCGCTCCGCTTCTCCGGAAATGGCGGACGTGTGCATTTATATGTCGGTCGGAGCGTTTCGCGAAACGTTTATTCCCGACATTTATTGACGCGATAACTTAGTAAAATTAACACCTGCCTGTGGGAAGGCTTCGCCGTGCGTGCTGTAAGAGCAAACAGACGCGTGTCAAGTTCAGGCGCCGCTTCACTGCCGAGCCTGAACCGACGACGCGACGCGACGCGACGCGACGCGACGACGAAAGCCTTTGAGTACGCCGAAACGAAAAATTCACGGCTAATTCCCATCGATTTCGTTACCTTTACACCGTTACCTCGAATTTTTCATTAAATCTTTCTGTACCACGCGATCGCTACGTTTCCTCGAACGGCCCACGGTTTTCTTGGTCACCGTCGTGTCCTTGCTTTCGCGCGATTACGCGAGAGGGAGGGACGAATTCCAGAGGCGATTATTCGGTCTATTTCATGGCGGCTGTATTTTCCGACAAATCCCGGCAGATTTTCGAGCGTATGTCACGAAACGTCGGCCACGCCGTGACGTGAACAAATTTACGAATCAAAATCGCGCATATAAAAACGCGCGGCATACGTGCGCGGATCGAAAAAACGCAGCGCGCGTGTCGCCGATGCCCAGAATTATCGAATTTACCTCGCCTCTGTCTTCTCCTCGTCGGTCCCCCCCCCCCCTCTGTCTCTCTTTGTTATCGGAATCGAGATACATTTGCAAAGTCGTCGCGAATATGCGCAGGGAATGATCTAGAGGAAAAATCTGCGAAGAAGCGAGTCCGGAAACGGCGTCGTCTCGATTGTCGTCGTCGACGGCGGCGGACGCATTGTGTCGGTATCCCGCGTGGTAAACGAATACGCCTCGATTTCGCAAACGAGATCGTTTCGCAACGAGCGACGTCGAAACGCGCCGCCCCGTGTCGGAGCGAAAGACGCGGCGGTGGACGATCGATTTTAATTGTAGAGCCCGAATAGCGTCGGTCACTCCGCCATGTCAAAAGTGTACAAAGGATCGCGAATCGGATCGGATCGGCTCGGATCGGGGGGAGCCACGTCGGGGATTGTGCAAACGATTGTCGCAACTGTATCAAATAATAGCGGATTTACATATCGCGCTCGCTGTGCACGTGACAATTATTCATGTAATCCGTTGTCATCCTAGGCCTGCTATATTCGTATGATAATAACCAATATGAAATTCTCGTCGCGTGTTGACACTAGGCGACACGGAACGGTTACGAATCGCGCGCGCGCCCGCGCGCCGCAGAAGCATCTTTATATTTCGAAACGAACTCGTTTCCGATTTCCCAGGTCCCCGTATCCTCTCGATCTGCCCTCGGAAAATCGATCCGTTGCTTTGCCAGTTTTAGATGTGGTTCAGAGGGTTGGTGAGACCTTTCGCTGCTGAACAAGTCCTACAAAATAAAACAATTTAATCGTTTAAACTATAGAGTCGAAGCTTAGAGATTCTCGAACTGTTTTAGATAGTGCAAATTTCAATGAAGCATGGTTTAAACAATTGCACTACGAACTAAATTAAATGTTGATGATAGACGAAGAATTTTGTTGGTCCTCCTGTCAGAAGGTTCCTCACCTTCTCCGCTCTGTGGCCAGATCTTTCAACCAGGGACTGAAACGGTTCTAAAAAGAAATGCATAATTAATATTTGGGTGTAAATCGGTTCTGATTGAAATAGTTAGGAAGAAACGAAATGATGTTGTAACTGTTACAAGAATATCGATTCTGGCCTGTACCGGTTACGGTTCTCGAGAATCGATATTATTTCGGTTCCGGTTTCGGTTCTGCCATTCTGTATTCTGTTCATTCTTGTATTACGTGTAATATGAAATGTCGTGTCATTCAATGAAGAAGAAAAATTGACTTTTCTTAATACAGAATGACAGAACCGAAACTGGAACCGATATTCTCCTAACAGTTATAACATCATTTCGGTTCTGCACAACTGTTTCGAGAACCGGAACCGATATCATAACAGTTTTCGATCCCTGCTTTCAACACCCTCACAGTTCTCCACGTACCGCGATGACGCCATGACACCGCGTCATCGACAGCGCGGACAGAGTTCGGCAATCGGCCGGTGACATCGTAACCCATCACATAAACATCTGCGATTCTAAGAATTCGTCGTACATAAAGATACATTGTACCGAATTCGCTGGACAACGCAACATCAGGCTAGTTTTTCTGAAACCTTCAACTCAACGGTTACGAAGAATTTGTATCGATTGTAGTAACAGCGAACGAAGGTACATAGTAACGAAATCCTTTTAGGGATCAACCGGGGGACTCTAGGGATCGGAGTAGCGAACGGAAGCCGCGATCGTTGAGAAGTCGTGTGGCGTTGAAGCGGTTAAAAACAATTAGATCGGCGATCGTTGCGCGAGCGGGGCGACGGGAGCCGAAGTTGGGCAAAGATCAATATTTGATCGTATTCTAGCGCAAATAGATGCGCGGTTCACGGTTTGCACGGTCTCCGGTTGGTTTTGCGCCCTGCCGCCGCCGCCGTCGCCGCCGGTCGCTCGGAGATATCCCCCGGAGACGACCGGCCACTAATTTTCCGAGCGTGCAGGCCTCGACAAGCGACGCGACGTCTAGCATCTCGTTTTAGAAAGCAGAAATTTGCCTTATTTAGTAGGTTAAACTAGAAAATTCGGTTTGACCTCGATTTAGAACGACAGGCGTAGCGTGTCAAAGTCCTTAAGTAACGGCGAGAGGTTTCCATCGGGCCGGCACAGTCCGGGTCTATCGCGAAACGGAATTTTCGCGGGCCCGAGCACGGGCGCGAGCGAGCATGAGTGCGAATGGCTCTTCTCGCGATGTGGAAATTGGTCGGCTCGCCTCGATTGGGAAAACGAGCTCCGTTTTCGCGCCTAGGCGGTGGAAAAAAAAAAAAGTGAAAATCGACCGGCTAAAAGGCGTAACGCGTACACAACAATACGTCGGCGGAATTAGTTTTATCGTAACGACGGCCAATTACAGTGGCAAACAACGATAAACCGCTGTTAAAATAATTAACGCGAAGCCCCGAATGATTCACTCGGAAGCCGATCGATGTCGATTCTACCAGAGGATAGTTTTGCGCCCGGTGAAAACGGGACTGGCTTATCGACGAGAGAGAAGATAGACAGTGTAGAGTGCAGAGGAGAGGAGAGTGAGAGAGTGAGAGAGAGAGAGAGAGAGAGAAAGAACGGCATGTTCAGGTGTGCGTTCGGGTATTTCGCGTACGAGCACACGCGGATATTAAATGCAACAGAGTTTTACGGGTCGCGGAAAATCCCGAAGTCAGCGTTTTTATGTAAAATAAACACCGGCGTGTTGCGACCCGTTTGAAAGAACGATAATTAAATACGAACGAATCGCAATGGACCTTTTTCATTTTAATGTCTCGTGAAAATAAAATGTGCGCCTGAAGTGCCCCCGTTCGAATATTTGCATCCCACGAAATTCCATGGAACAATACGCGGTCGTGAAAATGCACGTGAAAAATTAACACAACCAATTTGCCGCGCGCCACAGTTAATTCTGTTACGCTTCGTCACATAAATTCGCCAGAAAACCGCGATACTGCCGGCATTTAATTCCAACAATGGAAATCGCGATATCCTGTAAAACGTGCAAGTATAACCCGATACGATCGTAATTTCGAAAACTGGTTTATAATTTCTGTTCCCGATGAAACGAAACGAAACGGCTAAAAGGGGTGAAAAAAAACCGAAAAAAAAAATAATAAACGCGAGCGAGAGAGAGAGAGAGAGAAAGAGAAACAAATCGAAAGAGCGGAAAAGCGGATTCGCGCGCCGAATAAACACGCGACCGATTCGTCCGGATCGGCGGCTACCGGCGAACCGTCACAATTTTTTTTTTCCGCGTAAAATAGTCTCGAGGAAAAAGAGGCTTCTCTCGCGCGCATGACCGCGCGGATCGTTTGTACCTTTGCAAAAAAGTCCGGCTCTGGATGCGGTATGAAAAGTGGGCGGGCTCGCGCGCGGGGATGGGAAACGGGCAAACGAAGTTGTGTGTCCGTTACGTTTAAGCGCAAACCTTTAGTTTCTAAGCCCGGCCGGGAGAGCAACAGGTTGCGCCATTGTGACAACTTGAAAACTCCGCTTCCACGAATATTTTCAAAAATTTCTTTCCCTCTCCGTGTTTCCGCCGGGCTCTCTGGCCCGCCTCGGCGCCGCGCCGAGTCGAGGCCTGGCTCTGCCTCCGCTCCGCTCCGCGTCGAATTATTCTCTATTGTTTCCCCACCCCTGGCCGAGTCGCGAATTCTTGCACTTCCCGCTGTACTTGAGACGCTGACGAAAGAATTCCAATTGCGCAAAAGCTTTTCAATTGGATAGAACGGCCGGGATAGCTCGCACTCTCTATCTCTCTCTATCTCTCTCTCTCTCTCTCTCTCTATCTCGCGCTCTTTCTCTTCCTCGCTCACGCTCACGCTCACGCTCGCGCGAACCTTTCCCAGTCCGCGCGCGCGCCGCTCAAGGACTTTAATGATTATTACCCACGGAGCCCGGGCTCTGGCGACTGCAGCCAGAAACCGAAACCCTTTGTTCCTCGCACAACGATACACGTTCGCACACACACACACACACACGCACATACACACGCATAGAGTAACAAGTACAGAGAGATGCAACGTCGAAGGACCGGCGCGCACACACCGGCTCGAAGCGAGACCGTCAGGAAAAAAGGAACGATGTTGCGCGTTTACCGCAAAGTGGATCGAAACTGACCCACTTGGCAGCCGGGATCCACGAGCATCGTCCGAGCGCTCCTCGAAGCTACGGAACAATGGTCGCTATGCTCGCGGACGCCCGAGACCGCTGACTGCCGCTAAACGAGCGTAATGCAAATCCGTCCGCGTAATCACGAATCGTTGAACACCGCTCGAAAGTCGTAAATACCCCGGTCGGACCGGGCCGATGCGAGAAACAGAGCAAGCCGGCGGCGGCGCGGTACAGCGTTCGCAAAACTGGGCCCGAGAACGTCGAGAACCGAGGAGAGAGAAAGGCTGTGCAGCTCTCCGCGAGCTGCAACCTGCTGTCGCTAAAGTGCATTCACGAAATCCTTGTCCCAAATCTTCTTGAGTCGCGTAGCTTCTAGTCGAGAGTTCGTCGGAACAGTTTAGCGCCGAACCTTTCGCTAGCTACCTATTAAGATGAACTGATTTCGCGTCGTTATTTCAAATCGTAATGGATAGTGCTCTGTTCACGCTACGTATAATCATCGACATTCGCGATAAGAGTGATGCGTAAGCTACGTCGACGACCATGAAACCGCTCGTTCGTATCGCATTGGTAAAGTTGACAAGGCTTCTGTCGCTGTCTTCGTCGCTGACACGAAGAGCAGTAGTTAGCAATTAATTGAGCAGGTACGGTGGGTGTTCGTATTCTCCATTGAGTAGTTTCTTCAAATATGTCCGAAAATCTTCTATAAATTTATTCGTAGCAAATATAAGTGTGTCACTGCTTATTAGAGATTCTGTAAGAGATCTTTTCACCGATGATTAAGAGACCCGAGATTTAAGATCGTCGAATCAATGAATCGGACCTGTGTTGTATACCCGATAACCCTAGGCCCTAGTCAAACGCCAACGCATCATGAAAACCATGCCATAGACGCGTCAGCCAAAACCCTTCGATCATCAGGACCAAACAGACCCTTCGACTTTGTCTCTTTCACGTCGTCCTTTCCACAACAAACCTTTTCTACTCCCTTCCACATTTTCCTCTCAAAAACTACATATACATATAGCAGCCGGTCGAAACAGATTCAGAGCTTCTTCTTGCATACTCCAGTGCAGAAGGTCACATCGTTGTACCTTAAACTCGCCACCGTGTATATTCTTAAATAAAACTCTTCTCGATTTTATTATAAATTGTTGTACTCGATTTCCAAACCCGGAATCCAACACCTGCATCAAACCCTGTTTGTCTTCAAAGTTAAAGGTAGTCGAGTAGGGTGCCCAATCTTTTTCGGCTCGCAACCCCTTCGGAAGGTCCTTGTTATTCGGTGCACCCTTCGAGCCGACTGCCTTTGTCAGCTACAAGTACGACCGTGCATGCAATTATCGAACCTGAAGAAATCAAACAAAATAAAATGAGAGATCCATCCCTGAGAGATTTAGGGGATGTTGTTGGAATACGACGATACCATAGAGTATACATAGAGTCTTAGGTATAAGGATATATCTTAGGTATAAGGCGTAAGGGGTGGTTTAGCTGAAGGACGGAAGGGCCCAGGCGAGGGCATAAAGTCAGGACCGTCGTCAGTAGAAACAGCTAACTTAAGCAGATCGCAACATTGTACAGTTCACTGAATGCAAGATACGCGGAAACACTGTGGCGTTATTTACATTAGCTTGTTTATATTAGTAATAAAGTATATACGGTATAAAGTGTAGTTGATTAAATAACATATCCACTTAAAAACACTTCCAACAGATGTTGAAGTCCAAGACGCTGAACAAGGACCATCTTCTTATACGATAAAATGATAAAATTGGATTCGAAGTCCCTAGGACCGGGTTGTTTTCCAGCGTGCATCGGATCGGCGGTTAACGGCGCGGTGCGCACGTTCTGTTGGTGCACGTGGATTCGCGGTCCCGGTAGCAACGGTGGAACGTTTAACTGCGGTGACATTCAAAATA